>JAWPNB010000003.1:47410000-48660000 GCA_033996785.1 Trichosanthes truncata | reverse complement strand
CTAGTCACTGTTTTAATCTTCAATCTTGTAAGTTTTTTGAATTTTAGTTAGGTGTTGAGTCCTTTGGTTTTCATTCTCTTCCTTAATAAAGACAAATTGTTCTTGAGAATTATATTTCTACAAAATTTTGAATTTCTATTAAATGTTGTTTCTGTCCTTGAATTTTGTGAGTATTCTTGACATTGCTAGATTAAACTTACTCAAGTATTTTCTCAATAAAAATCAGTGGGCTGTTTAGCTTTTGAATTTTTCTCTTATTTTCAATCAATTGTTAATTATGAGTTTTGTATCCATTCATTTATTATTTTTCATCACCATCATAATGAGCTAAATTTTCTTTAGGGGATCAAATTGGTGAAAGCCCTAAGGAAAAATGTAAAAGCTCTAAAGCATAACTGATAAGCCAGTTTAAGCATAGCAAAATAGGGTGCATTCTAGGCTAATGATTAGCTTTTGAGGTCTTGTGTTTATTAATCTTGCTTAATTTTTGTTTGTTTGTGTTTATTCTCTTTGTAGGTTTCTTTTTGGCATTCAGATGGTTGTTTCAATGAATAAGTTAAGGTTTAAAGAATTATTTTTGGAAGCAGGATAGTGCCTAGGCGCTGCAAATGGCGCTTAGGCGCTTCGATAGAAGGCAGACCATACCATTATGGCACCTAGGTGCCACTCTGGGTGCCTAGGCGCTGCAGTTTGGGCAGCAACACAGTAGCTTCATTTTTTGACAGCACCTAGGCGCTTCATCGACTGCCCTAACTTAAATTGGGTGTCTTTTATCATTTGAGGGGTCAAAAAAATCAGAAGAGGGGGGAAAAAACAAAGAGCAAAAAGGGAGAAAGACCGAAGGAGAAGGGATTGCTCATCTTGGAGGTCTTTAGCAACCAAAAAGGAGTATAGCTAAGCTTGAATTGTTTCTATTTCACTTATTCTTTCTCTTTTGTTGTTTGTAATGACCCAAATGATGATTTTTGCTGGTTTTGTTTAGTTTTGCATTATAAACTAAGTTTTCCTTTATAGAGCTTTGATGTAATCGAATACTTGAATCATACTCTCTCTTAGTTAATAGATGATGTTTCTATTTCATTTATGGTTGTGAGAATGCTTTTGCACCTAAAGCATGTTTAGATTTGGCCATTCTTTGCATTGTTTCTATGTCATGATTTGAGGTTGAGAGACAAGAATCATTGATGAGCTAAAGCATTTTCCCTAATTTACACTTGAGATAGAGATATCCTTGTGGGTTTTGTGGCAATTTTAGGTTCTACGAGCTTAATAATTGAATTGTTTGAATTGCCATAGAGATATAGGCAATTTACATTTCAATGAATATCGTTATTACTTGAGAAAGAATATCGAATCTAAAGAGTAGAGCTTGCCAACAATCTTGAAATAGAAGAAAACATTGGCTATTAATGAACAAATAGTAGGAGGAACCATTTGGTGAAATCATTGCTCTAGAGTCTTTACCAATTTGTTTTTATCCTCTATTTTGCACTATCCATTTTAGAGCTTAATCGCATTTATTCTTCAAGTAAGTTTAATTCTTTTCCATTCATTTTTGATAATTCGGTGCTTAGATAAAATTAAGGCTAGAGAATTTGGTAATTGGTAGCTTTTAGTACCTGTGGAGAACGAACTTTGATTTCAATCAATGTATTACTTGTAACGATTCGTGCACTTGCGAATTTGACCAACAGTAACCAATCTAGCTATCATGTGAACTTAATTTATTTTTGTTGAGTTTAGATTTGGGTAAACTAAGTCGGCCAACTAGTGTTACTTGTCAAGCTTGAACTTAATACTGAAAGGGTTAAGGAAAGGCGGATGTCACAAAAGCAATGGAGGAAAAGGCTTAGAAATAAGTTCTGAAACATCGACCTTAGACATAGGGCGAGACTCCAAAACCACTAGAGTTGTGTGCGAAAATATCTAAGTTAGATTAGCCATAGACATATAGGTTTAATCACTTAGCCTCCTGAATATTTTGAATCAAAATTGAATAGGAGTCAAATTCGGTTTACTTAGTTTTCACATGTTAGCTATGATTGCAATTGCATTTTTGATAGCATTTTTCTAAAAGGTGCTTGAACCACTTGAAATTCCTTATTTTCACTCATTGATTTTTCACCCATCTTCGTTAACAAACAAACCTCATATATTTTTATAACCTCGGTTACCGAACTTGCAATTTGAAAACAATTTTTGCTATCATTTGATTTTTTTTGTATCCGTTCCCTATGGGATCGATACTCTGGAATACTTCTAGTTTTATATTACTTGCATCGACAGTGTGCATTTTGCACTAGACTGGAGCTTTATTTTGAACTAAAAATCTTTTCTTTAAGCCTTCATATTTTACTTCAACCATAGAGACATGTGAGTGGGGGTATCTTATACAATGAGTTTGTATAAGACTAGACCACAAAATATTTAATATCTCTTTATAAATCCATTAATTGAGAATATTAATATTTCATCAGACTGATCATATGCGTCTTGATCTTAATTCTAAGTGAGTTATGAACTCTTGCCTGTGAAAGCTTGTCCTTTGATTTGCATGGGTGAGAGTGACTTTTGTAGCCGATTCAATAAACCTACCATTTTGGAGATTTGACCAAATAGAGAGCTGAGAACATAATCTCACAAGATGGAATTCACTCTTTCTCATATAGGGTAAGTAGATGAGTAGTTCCCTTAAGTGCTGATTTCAGAACTTGAACAATGGGGCCCCACCCTCTCACTGCCCAGAGAGGGACTTAGTTTATGATTAGATCATAAACAAATTATTCATTAGATGATCCGTGGTACTTGAGGTGCAAGATGTAATTACAGGGGTAAAACGAATTTTTGACCTAGCTGTAATTACGAACAACTCGTGAAGAATTGACTTGCATGTAGTGATTATATCCATGGACAACTTGTCTTACAGTGCATAAGAGTGCAACTCTAAGTCTATAGTGGAATGACCTATAGTTAATGAATGAAAATTAATTAATTAAAGAGTTTAATTAATTAATTTTGTATCATTGGAGCGTGTAATCTGTAGGTCCATAAGGTCTCCTTGTTAGCTCATATGAAAAAATAGGGATCAATTTCATTGAGAGAAAATTTTGAAATGTTCAAATTAAAATTTAATATATTTGATATATTAAATGAGGAAAAACATATTTATTTTATATGATACACTAAATATCAAAGAAATTATTAATATAATAAGATACATTAAAGAAATGATATTTATTAAATTTGATTAGATTCAAATAAGAAAATAAATGTTGTAGGAGAATTTGGAAAGGTTTAAATAAGATTCAAACTTGTTAGATAAATATATTTTAATATATTAGATATTAAAATATATTATTTAATTATTTTCTCTATATCATTATAAATAAGGACCCTAGGGGTGAGCCATTGTCTGCATTCAAGAGAAAAGACTCTTGAAATTCTCTTCTCATTCCCTCTCTCTATTTTCAAGAAGGTTACCACAAACCTCTTTGGTCCTTTGTTCGAGTCATAGCAAGGAAGACTTTGTGGAAGTCTTGGAGTTCAACCTCATTGGAATTGAAGTATAAGGAGAAAAAGACCTGCCAGAATATTCTCATATTATTTTCAAGGTATGGTTCATGTTTAAACTTAAGTTTATATTTTAATTCAAAAATAAAATCAAAGTCAATTCCAACGCTTCCACTATGGGTTTAATTCGATTATTCTCTTCAAGGAGTTAGCCGACTGGATGTTTAGCGCAAGCCAGTTGGGGCTATAACAAATATTCCTTGAGGAATTCATGGGAATAACGAACATGTGTCATTTGGGGGGATGGGGAGTCACGTGGCTTTAGGATTCTCATTGTCTGTTTCATTAACATTATGTTTCACTTTGAATAAAAATTTCTCTAGTTCATTATATGTACGTCAACATACATTTTATATGGCATGACCAAGTCCTTTTACGATGTGACCTTTTATGTTCTGTTATAATGTGTAGGGTGGTGTGGCTAGTACTAACCTTATCCGTATGGATAATTATTAACTATTTCAATTGCAAAGGATGGACATGGAGGTTAGCAGCCCTATGTCATAACGTGGACGAGGGATGATTAAGCACTTTTGGACGCTGGAGGAGAACGATCTTCTAGTGCTCGCATTGCAAGAAGTATGTTTGAACACATACTATCGAGTGAAAAACGATTTCTGAAATGGTTATCTGTAGGAGGTTGCCCAATTAATGGAGTTGAAACAGCCTGGACTCAAGGTGATGACCACTGACACACCCCACCCCAAATTATCCTAACTAACCTAGGATGAGGCATGCCGACATTAGATCCCTACTAAACCATGGAATCCAATGTCAATCTTTGCAAAATAAATCTTAGTTTTGAAAATCACAAGTGGCTAGCCAAAACTTTATTAACACCAAAATTTATAAAAATTTCGGCAGAGTTTCCCCTGAAAACTGAGTAAAACACACCTGAAAAGCAATATATATACTTCCATAATAATATATTCAAACTCCAACCATCATTTCAGAAATTCAATATAAACCCACAAAACTTAAAAGTAGATAAAAAGGTGGGTTTCATATTACAAACCAAAGGGAAATCCCAAAATGGCACTAGCCACATCAGTTACACAAAAAAAAGTATTTGTAACAATGTACATACAAAATGATATGCAAACTATCAAGTCCAATGGCAGATATCGACTTCTGTAGGCTTGTTAGAAACTCAGTCGCTACCTGGAGGAAAAATTTAAGAAGAAAGAATGAGCTGATAGAGCCCAGTGAGTGGTAAGTTAATAGGAAAAAAAAAATAATAACCTCTCGACATAAAACTTTTATATTAAACAGGAAAATTCAAAGTTCCCTAAAACTTTAAATATTACGCACAGTCTGAATACACAAGATAAGTAAAACGTCACAAAGTTTTGCAACAATAACTTTTAAAATAAAGCACAAAATAATAGACCAACAAACTCATCACCAAACTTGTACCCAAATCCATGTCATACTATGCATCGAGTAATCTCCAGATACATAACATAGCAAATTTATGTCATACGTGCACGTAGAGCAATCTCTAACATCTGTAATGCCTCAGGTCCAGGATTTGGACCAGGATTCGGAATCCGGATTTGGCACCTAATGGCCCCGGCATTCCCCTGCATCCCCTGCGGCCTTGGCACACTAGCATACTATAGAAACACATTCTTATAGCATTTGGGTAATAACCATGGGTACAATTCTAGTGGTTTGAAAACAATTTCTATATAATAATCATCATAAGTTCTCAAATTGTGGTTTCATAACTTTAAGCCATAAGTCAAAGATCAACTAAAATCATGATTCAAAAATCAAGTTATTTCTAAAACTCACAAATACTTGATTTCTCCTCAAATAATTGAACTTTTTGCCAATTGGCTACAATCAAGAGATTTTCATAAATTCACCTTTCATAAGCTTAATTAATTCAAATAATTAAGTCATTGTAGCTAAAATTTCAATAAACATAAATCTCTTCAAATTCAAATATGCTAAAAAAAATGAATTCAATTTAGTGATCATATGTCACTTTCTCATCAATTTAGTAAATCATCAATCTCAATAATAATCAATTTGTGAAATACAAGTAATTTCCTCCAATTTTTCAAATAACTAAATCATTTGCAATTGATTTCAAATCTCACAAGAATATCATCAATTACTAAATAATTGAAATACTTTATAAAATAACCACTCACAACTACTACAAACGAGGTTTGTTCGGGTTGTAAATGGTTCCAATCTCCGCTTGCCCTGAAATCATACATTGTCAACATATTACTAACCTCTTAATGCCAAAATTAAAGTGTAACAACACTAAATTATCCAAGCCTTTATATTTCTCACTAACCCAAGAATTTACCATTCTTTTCCTCATCTTACTCTTCTAATTACCAAGAAATTGAGACAATAACCCAAAATAAAGTTTCCAATAACTTCATTGTAATCCCTCTCCATAAGAAATATCATTCTTTTCATTTCTTCTTCTCCATGAATATATTCTTTGGTTTTCTTTTCCTAAAAAGTTTGCAATTTCTACATACAACTAATCCCCTTCAATCCATACTTTGATAAAACTCATGACCTTCATCAAATTTCCTTCTTTTACTCAATCATCACCATCATCTTTGTTTTCAAGCTAGTTTATGGAGTTTCCAACTAAAGGAAGAAAACCCACAAGGAAACCCACCAAAATAGGTTCTATAACTCATGAGAAACCTTAATCAAAAGTTAGAAAACTTACCAAAAGCTTCAATCCAAGGTTGTGAGATCCCTTTCTTGAATTTTCACACTCCAAAATGGCCCAAAATCAAGAAATCATCTCCTCACTTTCTTCCTCTTCCTCTCTTACGAAAATGGCTTCTCCAACAAAAGCCCTCATTTTGTTTTATTAAACAATAAATAATAAAGCACATGTTTTATATAATAAATAAATATATTTATCCCACTTTCTCTTTTTTTTTTTTTTATTTTTATTTTTATTTTCATTATTTAATTAATAAAAAAGAAACCAAATCCTATCCAAAACCATAAATATCCAAATATTTACTTTCTTAATTTTTATACTTTCCTATTATATACAATTTTTTTCCCAAAATGTAGAAATAGGTGTAACAACCACAAACATTGATTCTCGAGTGCAATGGATGAAGACGAAATGTAATGCCATTTTAGAACTACTCATCAATAAGAAAGGATTTAGTTGGAATGACGAAACTAATACATCGCAATGCGAGAAGGCTGTGTACATGGAATGGGTCAAGGTATGTGTTCATTTGCAACCCTTGTCATGTACCTTTTTCGTCATTGTGCAAGAATGAAAGCGTTGTATATATTCCATCATGCAAGCTCACAAGGATGCAGAGGGCTTGTATGGTAATCCATTTCCACACTACCATGCGTTGACTGAGATGTTCAGACGGGATAGTGCGACTGGCATAAATGCTACTACTATTGAAGACGACGAGAAGAGCATTAGTGCACACAACGACTTTGAGACCTTCATGACTTGGACTGAGGACGGGGTGGCATACCCTTATAGTGTACCGGGGATGGGCACTCCATCGGACACGATTGTAGGGGTCCATAGTGGGAGACATAAAAGAAAAAATAGCAAGAGGGAGTCTGCCACCGACTCCATAAAATTGATGGCGGATGCAATATCTAAAATTACGGCGGAGCTACGCGGTCTCATTGATGTTCTCTCCACTGATTTAGAGATTGCTAAGATGCAAGATAGTCTGACCATAGAGATGAAGAAGATTCCCGATCTTGTGGTGCAACAATTTTAAAAGATTGTGAATCTCCTTGTCAAATCTCATGATCAATTGTGACTATTCTTCACGATGGATGAAACAGAAAAGGCATCCTACGTTTTTTATTTATTGGCGAACTCTAGTTGAGAACGATCAGCCTCCTCCATTATCCTCTTTCATGTTTGTGCTGTTTTTTTTATCTGTATATATGGTGTAGATTGATGGACTTCACAATTTGTAATGGACAAAGAAATGAGGGTGTTGGGTGTCTATATATTTGTGTGTATGGTTCCATGGCTTTTGTCTTTGCCCTGCATTTGCGTGTACATCCATGTATGATTATGTATTCAGTTATCATTAATGCATTTTAGGTGTTGGCATCAATTATCAATCCAAATATATATGTGTTCCTCTCTTACTTAGCATATGTGTGAGGCGAAAGTAGAAAATTGAGCCCGATATCGATCTCGACGAGTTGATCTCATATAAGCGATATCAGTATCAAGCTCAAGCAATGGAAAACAAGAAAATATGACGAAGGCTCGGTATTGATATGGATCATAAAGGATACATAATTGATATCGGTATCACTACAAATATGTGTTACACGATAAAGCTGTTTAACCCTGAATGCATGTTGGTGGTGACTAAAGAGACATACTTTTCAATGTCTCATGAAAACAGAGATGCATTTCATCAAGAACTACATATAATAATTTGTATAATAAACAACTGTATAACATGTTCAGAATACTAGTCTACCGAACCACAATTCAGCTGCGTATTGCTTCCTAATATGTTTGATCCTAGGTATTGTGAGGGCATTCAATTCAACACCTCCAACTAAGTATTCTAAATATATACAACAAAAAATACCACAGTCAAGTGTGCCTTCCTTCTGACGTTGCTTCATTTATGGACGCGTGATGGGCCACGATACAGGGGGAAGATGATCTCTAATGTGACAAAATTCGAGAAGAGATCGCAACGTATACATGAATGGCTGTAGGCATTCTCGAATGTCATCCATTGTCTTATACGTCATGATAGAATCCCAAACGACGATCATCCCCCGCTCTAGGTCAATCTAAGGCAGCATCCAGTGTTCGCAAATGTTAAACGGAGCGTACAAGTACTGCACGTCTAGCCAGCCTAGCCCAGACCCCCATCGACGCCCAATATGACGTCCATCTAGCCCTACGCCTCTGACTATACCTTCGACACTTCTTCTGGCGTCTTCTCGAATATTTATTTGTATAGGGCGAGAGGGTTACTAAGGCATACTTGGTATAATCACAAAACCCAAAAATCAGTTGCATATTAAGTTGAACAGTGTATCATAGAGTATGAATACTTACAAATTGGCTTACGGAGAAGACAACGAACAGATGTCGATAGTACTGCAGATTGGCGGCCATATTATTCTGAAAGAAGTGTGTGATCATGTCTATGGTCTGCAATGAAAGGAAAAGTTCGTTAGGACCTGTTTGTGACATTTTTACACTGGAGTAGATTGAGTCACTACTTACATCGTCGTGCATAAGGAATTATTGCGTATTAGCTCGCGCGAAGAATTTCTTATTCAATGGCTGAAGCGTCCACTCAGAAGACCATACTTTTTTGTTTGTTTATGTCCGTCATCCATTCGTTAAACTCCTCTAACGTCTTTCGAGGGATGTAGAACAGTGGGTTGTATACCTCTTGTGTCAATTGCGCACTATCTACAACCCTCTAGTCAGTGACAATGGTGGAAGGTCGTACTAAGGGTTCGGTGGTCATGATGGAGTTTGACAAAGGTGCTGCTGGCTCCACTTCAGTCGTGTTAGTGATCGAAGAACCCGCCAGCCACAACCTTTTTCTTCTTCGTGGGATGGTCGGGGTGTGAATGCAACCACGACAGCTTGCTTACACTCCACTCTCCGAGTTAACCGTGGTTGTGTCTGTTCACAATAAATAGAAATAAGTCATGGTGCATTTCTATATTATATACTACATGTACACAACAATAGGGAAGTTGGGGACCAACTTTTTCGGGCTATGATGGTAGCTGAACGTCATTTGCCTTGTCGTGGGTTGACTCCTTTGATGGGTCAACCCGTGTTTGGATGTCATGGGAGGCAAATTTTTCCAGTGGGGGTGAGTGCATTGAGGATTAAAGTGGGACCTCCACGGGAAGGAGGGAGCCACCTTCGACCTCTGTACCAGTCGGAGTGCAATTTTGTGCGCCGGCAGAAGGCATCAATGTAAGCTTCGAGGTGGGACTATAGGCCTCACCCCTAGGTGGCGACACTGATATGTGTGGGGTCGGTAAACCAATATTGTCACGCGTGACCACCTCATCAGCAATGGCATGCACATCTTCACGGCTCGTACTCACTTGTGGAGCAAAAAAAGAGCATGATGTAAGTTCCACATAACAAATAGAACAACATACCAAGTAATAACAAACCAACCATATTGCTCAATTCATCTTAATGTATAGAAAATTGAATTTAGCTTCAAGCGCAACTCTTGGAACTCGTCCTTCATTTTTGAGCGGATGGCTCAAACCTCATCCATCACTTCGCAAAGCCGATCTTCGATCCCATGGACATGGTCCTCCATCCCTTGGATATTCGGGGGGACCTCATCGCTATAGCTAGAATTGGACCGGCGGTGTCGGTCTCCTCATGCCAATATGGATGTATGCACTACATGTGCATCACCTGAAAGATCTCCAATATCAAATTCATCGGCCTCACCGCCCACATCATCATGGACGAATGCCTTTCTGCCTTCAGTGGCATCACATTCTACTCGTCCCGAGGAGAATGCATGTAACCCTCTTTCTTCTACACGACCCAGCCAGCAGATGTCATGAATCAGTCTATGGGCGATCGACATTTCCACTTACTCCTGCTCGGTAGAAGGCATCTAGAGGTCAATGTTGACCACCGTTTGCAAAACAAAAGGATATTTTAGGTATTATGGTAGTTTGTAGTACAAATTGATCATGCAAGTATAATAAACAATATATCTTACTGATGGGGAGTCAAAGACGACTTGAAGTAATGTGTCAGGGGGGCTGATCGAAACTGTGACCATTGCAGCAATCATGGAATTGGGGATGGGCTCGTACTAGTCTTCGCCCACCCGTCCAATGTAGACAATGTCTCGTATGCCCACATCTAGCAATGAAAAATACATAGTTATTATGTGTACATATAGATTAGAGTGTTAGTTGTGGTGGATGTACCTGTAACGCGATGGTGAACCCCGGTAGACTATATTTGGACTTGTAATCTACTTTGGTGGCACAACTATCCTTGTATGAGTCCGATTGATTTAATAGAGCTCGTTGGAGGTTGCCCAAAGTCCTCAACCATATTCGTCTACCCCAAATCAAGATTGTTGAAGTAGTCCAAGTCCTCAACAGCTTTGAACAATGCCCTGTTGATGAAGGTGTGTTTGTACTTCCCCATGAACACAATCTCGACATAGAAAACAACCAACACCTTAACAACATCGTCGTCCAATTCAAATTTACATGTCTTGTACAATTTCTTTAGCTCACCTAAGGAGATGTCACCAACGTTGGGGAAGTATCTATTAGCCAACTGCGAACCTTCCCCCTTTTATGGGCTCGCAACAAATGCTGATGAGGGCCATATACTAGTGATCAACAGGAAATCGTCCTCCGTGAATGTGACGGTTGTCCCCCTAATCAAGAAGGTCATGAGGCCTTACTCCTCAGACACCACCACTTGCAGCAAGATTGAATGGACTAGCGAGCTATGGAAAGGCACATATAAGTCAATTAGACGCCCAAAGCTCGTGTTGCGCTTGAGCATGTTGAGTTGCTCTGTCCTCATCTTCCGCTTAATGATCTTGTTAGCTTGTTTCATGTGTGAGAGGGTGCTGATTTGGGCAGAGAATTAATCGACTAGTGCAATCTTGTATGCCATCTCAGTTGCTCAAAGTCTGTAAACCATGACATGCAAATGAATTAGATGCATTAAGGCACACAACAAAACCATGCGAGGAGAAATGGAAAATGAACACGTTATGCTCGCTACCGATATGGACCTCATATTCTCGATATTGATCTTAGAATCTCAATACCGATCTCGTTCGCAAATCAGTATCGGGATCGATATCCCAGAGAAATCGAGACCACTAGGTCACTTTCTTACCAACATGAGCATACAAGGATTCGTTGGAGACGCCATTTCCGTTATACACTCCTCGATAATCGAACTATTTTACGGAGCCCTAAAAACCTTGACGCGAGACCAATATAGACCAAACACAGGACAACTAGAGCAAAAAAAAAAAAAAAAGAAAGAATGCAACTTTGATGTTCAACAGTTATGACAACATACGAACGAAGTAATAACAACATGTGCCAAAGTTCAATACGAGTTCCGTAGCATGAAGGAATCGATTGCAACTTGGGTAGTAAGCGACATGTAGAAATTTATGCTTGTAAACCAATTTTTAACTTACGTGGTATGGACAGAGGTGTGTTGGAGAAGACTTGGGTGATCGAATCGTACATTTGAATCGGGCGAGATGGAAGAAGACGTGAGAGAAGTGTGAAATTGAGGAGTTCTTAGATAGAAGAGTAAACGGTCGACAATTCGAAAATGTGTAGAAGAAGATACTGAGAGATGCGCGAATGAAGTTTCATATTTTTTTATTGCTCCGAAGAGTATTATGGTAATATTACAATGTCTATTGTGATTGAATATGTGAAGTACACAAGCAGGAAGTTGCGGTATCGTCGAAGTAAACACATTCAAACATAATGGGTTTGGATTGCGATTAAAGGCCATTGCAATTACAAGCGAAATGCGATTGCGGCCCAATTGCGATTGCGGGTGGTAAACGCGACCTTTATTAAGTTTAGGGACCAACACTTAAAAACCTTTTTTTAAGCATTCAGAAAGTCATTCCAACACAGACCCAAATATAGTAGGGTTATGCAGTTGTTCCATTAAATTAGTCGAGATGCATGCAAAAAATACATGTTGTGAACTTAAATTCTATGAGTAGATTCTGCATAATTTGGATAAGTTTTTCTTTTTTTCATGTGTAGGATTTAGTTAAGAGTTAATATCACTTTGAGAATGAAGAATGAGATTTGAAAAGAGAGGAGGGGTCAATTCGAGCATAGCTCAAGATACCAATTACTATCTCAAAGATCAATAGTTCGATCCACGTTCCCACAATTGTTGAACTAAAGAAAAAAAAAAGAGAGAAAATGAAGAATGAGATTAGTAACAAAGAAAAAAAAAAGTAATTTGAGTATGGGCCAAGTGATTAGACATCTATACTTATCTATCACATGAGAGTTTAAATCTTCACCCCTTATTTGAGATGTAGTATTCTAAAAAAAAAAGTTAAATATATTAATAGCGTAGCTCTAGTTGTAGCCTTGTAGTATATCTCTTAGGGGGTGTTTGGATTGAGGAGTTGGGGGGAGTGGAGTTGGGAGGAGTCAATAACTCCTCTCAACTCTTTGTTTGGCCCAATGATATTTTAACTCCTATGTGACTCCACAAACTTATTAATTCATTCTCCAACTCTCTATTGTGGACCCCACAAACTTATTAACTTTTAATCCAACTCCTCATTGTGGGCCCCACAACTTTCCTATTTTCTTTTTTCTTCACCTCACCTCACTCTTACCTCTCTCTCATCTCTCCTCTCATTTCTCTCTATTTTTTTTACATAATTTTTTTAATTTCTTAATTAAAATTTTTTTCTTTATTTTTATATAAATTTCTCATCATTATTAATAATTACTAATTAAATATAAATAATTATTAAAAAATATTTTTATTTTTATCGTATAATTTTAATAAATTTTTAATAAAAATATTTTCTTTTTAATCTATATTTTTAAAAATATAAATTCTATAAAAATGTTTTAGATATGATACTATATTTAAATTGAAATTCTTAATGTAAATTAGAGGACCACATAACAATATTTTTAATTGATAAAAATCTCTCTATCTCACTTCCTCCACATGTCATCTACAATTTTGTTTAAGTTTAAACAAAAATTATTTATAACAAATAACAATCTTATCTTTTTTTAGCTTATTTTTTTATTAATAGCTAAAAAATATATATAATTTTATGATTTGAAGATTAAGAAAAACATATTTTAAACTAACCCATATTACAATTTAAGAAATTAGTATTTAAAAAGGTTAACGTATTAAAAAAAATTGATTTTCAAATTAATCATATTTAAAGTAAAAATATAAACGATTTCTCCTTCCAAACTTAATAAAATAAAATTATTACAATAAATAGCATAACTATATAGTAATCTGAGCAAAAGTATATATGATATTCATTTGAATGGTGTTAAAATATATATATTCATTTCGAACTTAATTATTTAGAATAGCATAAATATATGATATTTTATTTTTAACTTTGTTATTTTCAAACTTCAAAGAATATATTATTTTTAAATTAATCAAACTTTAGATAATTCGTTACATTGATTAGTTAGAAAAATAAAATCTTAAATTATACAAAAAAAATTATTTTATTAAGCTTGAAAAACAAATCTTAAATTAAAAATTAAAAATTGACTAAAACAGTATTTAACAAAATTGTAAAATATTCATAAAATAATATAATTTAAAATCTCAATTTTAGGATTGACAGAAACAAATCTATATTATTTTTAGAATTGAAAGAATAAAAACATAAAAATCTTGAAGTCTATTTGAATCCTTTTAAATTAATGGATTGAAATCTTCCAATATCACATGTAATATTTAAAAAAGTATTGTAAGACTTTCTATTATTTGAAAACTATACAAGGCAAATGAATAATTAATGTGAGAGATATTGAAAAAAGAATGTGGGGTATTTTTATTTAAAATTCTTTTTTTTTAAAGAAATTTGTAAAATGTACATAAATTAATAAAAAGAAAAAATCTCAATCTTAGAATTTATGGGAACAAATTCTTAATAATGAAATTTTGATAAATTGTAGAAAAAAACTATACAAAAAAAAAGAAGCTAAAATCAACTCAGACTTTAGAACTCATACTCCCTACAACTATTTACCCCAAACACAGACTTCCTAACTTTTCAGACTTACTAACTCCTATTCCCTGCAACTTCTTGACCCAAACAACCTTTTAATGGGTTGTACTATTTCATATTCTCTTTATCTTTTATTTGTAATATAATATTCTAAAAAATATATATTCAAAATATAAAAACTTTTATATTGTCAATAACCAACTAAACCAATTAGACATTTATTTGGTTCATCTGTAAAATATTTTCCCAAACTTTTATATCATCCAAACTTGTAAAAAAAAGTGTTAATCTACAAATTTAAACCCTAAACTTAAATAGTTTGTAGCTTTTTTTAATTGAAAATATCACATCATAAATACAAGATAAAAATGTAAACCTATGACTTTTGAGAGGAAGTTAAAATACTTTATTCTTTAAGTGTTAAAAATTTCAATTAGGTTCTTTAATCTTGAATGGTTGCCATTAATACCATCAACTAAGTGAGGAATAGTATAGTTATAAACAAACATTAATTCATCCAATACTATGAGTTTTCCAATAAATTGATCATCAAAATAAATCTAAATTATGTTTGGTCATTTGCTACAATTTTTCAACATTATAAGTTTGCTAGAGGCCATTTCCAAAATTGCTTTCTACTTTTTTAGAATAAAAGTTTAGAAATGACCTATTTCTAACAACTGAAATATGTCTATCTATATATATATTTTTTGTTTATAAGAAACAATTTCATTGATGTATGAACTTTACAAAAAGGATAATATGTCCATGGAGATTGCAAAAAGCTTTCCCAATTAGTCCAGAGGGAAACATACAAGTATGCAGCAAAAAGATTAGACAATTTAAACCAAGATATAACATGATAAATGATCAAATTGAAAAACTTATTGAAGGGTTGTTCTTTATCCATGAAGACTCGTCGATTCCGTTCTTTCCAAAGGGTCCAAAAGAAGGCCCATGTAATGTGCATCTATAGTCTGGCCTTTGTATTTTTTAAATGGATGATCAACTAGTACTGTAGATAGGAAAGCGGTGATCTCATTGGGAAAGGTCAGATACCAGCCAAAAGCAGAACACATTCTAGCCCAAAATTGTGCTGCAAATGAGCAGTACATAAATAGGTGTTCTTGTGTTTCACCTTGTCTTTTACACATCTGGCACCACCTCAAGGAGATAGCCAAGAAATGCATACAACGCTGGAGAACATCCTTGGTGTTGATAGCTTTATGAGCAAGCTCCTAGATGAAAAATTGAATATTTTTGGGACACTTGTCCCTCCAAATCGCTTTAGTCAGTGATTTCTCAAGGATAAAAGTGGAGTCACCCATATCTATAAGTAGAGATTTGGTGGAAAAGAGCCCATTTAAGTTGAGAAGCCATTTTCAAGAATCCTCTATTTGTGATAGTGTTAGGGCTACGTTATAGGCTAAGTTCTGCCCATTCTATAGCCTTTTCATCTTTCAAATTCCTCTGAGCTTGAGATCCCAAAAGTTATTTGTGGTGTTCCAAATCTTTCTAACTGTGGCCTCTTTACAATGGGACAACCTATGCAAGATGGGATAGTAAATGGCCAGGAGAGAGGATGTAACCCAACTGAAATATTTATGACTCCCAAAATCATTAGCTTGTGATAATACTGCTTTCAAGTGCAAAACAACCAACAAAACCTTCACAAACCACCCAATCATAAATCTTAAACATATTTGACAAAAAAAAAAATTGAAACCAATCTATCAAAAGAACACTTTATTTTATTAATGTGGAACATCAGATAGGGGTTAAAAGAGTTAGGTTGAAAATCAACTCGATCGACCGAAACCGACTGAACCAACGACGGATGGTTGATTTTTCGACAGCTTCGATCGGAGTGGCAAAACTAACCGACCGACCGATTTTTAAAATAAAAAAAATGTTGCAACTTCCTCTCTTGGGAAGATCATTTAATGGTCTTCCTCTTCTCGAAGGAGGTAATTATTAAAAAATAAAAGCTTTTATTTTCTATTTTTCCCCTCTTTCTCGATTTCTCTCTTTCTCCTTTCTCCTTTCTTCTCTCTTCTCCATTTCTTCTTCTTCTCAATCTCCTTTCTTCTTTCTTCTCTTTTTTTTTCTTTTCTTCTCTCCTTCTCACTGTTTTTAGTTTAGTTCTTTCTTGTCCATCTCTTCTTCATTTCTTCTTATTTGCTTCTCCATTTCTTCTCTCTTCTCCCTTTTTCTCCTTTTCTTTTCCCTTACTCACTTTTTTTTTTGTTCAATTTGCTAGAGTTATGAAAACCGACTGTTGGTTGGTCGGCGTCCCCAACCACTCCAAAACCGTCGAAAACCAATCATGAAAACTGACATGTCGGTGGCTGCATCGGTTCTCACCCAAAACCGACACCGACTGACTAAGGAACACCCCTAACATCAGTAAACTTCATTAAATCAGGACATCCAATGAGTATCAGTATCAAATTTGCCTAACAATGATTAAAGAATAATTATTAATTAGAAACCAAAGGTAATGACTAAATAATAGTTAGATACAGCAAGTGTAAGGGCCATAACAAGACCAGTATCGTACCAATGTACCAGAACATTGGCATATAAACTTGCAAACAGCAGCTTGTCGAACTTATCCAAGATAAATAGCAGGGAGCTTGCTTTAAACTCATCCATCATTAAAATTAAAAAAAGTTTGATGTTCGAGTTTTGTTATATATTAGGTTAAAACACCTTTACTTCTAGTCATCAAAGCATATGAATTAGTAGATATTTGAACTACCTTTGATTTTGAATGCCATGCGGTCTATCAACTTCATTCACCTGTGACGTGTATATATTTCATGTATGAATTGTTTTCTAATAAAATTTTCGATGAAAATTTGAACTCAATGATTAAATCTTTAAATTTCTAAATGTACAAGAACAAAATCGTTATAAAGAACTAACATGTTATAAGAGTCGAATACAAGGACTAATTATATATTTTAACCAATATATTTTTTTTATAAGAAACAATTTCATTGATGTATGATCAGGAATGATCACTTCAATCATATATACTAGCAGTAATGCCATTAATAACATTGAGAAAAAACCTCTTGATGCAAATAGAAAATTATTACAGTATTACACAGTTGCATGTTTTCCTTCCAATGTCATCATTTCACTCATACCCATAAAGCTTTGTGACAGGTAATAATAAAATGTTGTGGAATATTACAACTAAAGAAGATACTAATAGATTATAGATTTAGATAGAATGGAACATAAAATAAACCTTTTTTTTTTTATATTCGTGAGCATCTTGGCCAGCTTGCAGGTGCATTTTGACTATTCTCATGGGATAACCACCTAATCCTACTATATTTGGTTGCTAAAGTAATTCGTAGGATATTAAATCTTAGGTAGATGGTCACCATGGCTTAAACCTATTGTCTCTAAACTCTTTATTATTTACACGGCCTTTATTAACCACTAGGGCAACCATGGTGGTTATAGAATAAATCATATTTGATAATTGAATACTCAATTTGATACCTACTATACTAATTTTTCTTATGCTTCTTGTAAATAAAAATGTAACTTCTCATATTCTGTTAAGGGAGAAATCAGAAAAATAGCAAACACTACAGGTTGACACCACAAATTCCACCCCAAACACCATATTTTGATCAAGCCTCAACCCTCAACAATATCTACTGTACTCAAACTGTTAGATAATCAAAGTAAGCAATAACATCCACAAATTCCACCTAGAAACAATATTTTGATTAAATCTCAACTATATCAATTGTACTTTAGAACAGTTAGATAATCAAGTCAACAATAGTTCCATAGTTCTCATATGTCCTTATTACAGAATAGTAATTACCATAGTCAGCACTACAGAACACTAGCTCTGAAACTCTTAACACTTTTTATGAGAATGATAGATAGTGCAAGAATTATGTTCTATGGCTGCTCTAGAGGAGAAATTACATGCTAAATTAAGAATCCTTAAGTTCATGGAATGGCATAATGTTTGGTATGCTATGAATTTCAAACAGAAAAGTAATTACCACAACATATCAATAAAGCAATGAAAGATTGAATTGGAGAAAATGGTAGCTTAGCTCAAGATTTATTTCATCAACAGCCAGCAGAACACACAGATCAATCTCACAATCATACAAGAAGGCAATAGAATCATTAAATGTAATCAAAGTTTTCAAAGATCAAAAGGTTATATTGATCCCAAAAAAGATGGTATTATTTCCAAATCTAGTCAAGAATGCAAGTGGAGATTAGAACCAAAATCACCCTCTAAAATTTTCAGAAGCCATAGCTATACTAAGTCCGATGAACTCGCTAGAAAATTAACATATAGAACCCCAATAATCAGCCCAAATCAAGTTTTTATCAGTACGAAAAATTCATAATCAAAGTGGGGGGAAAATGAGCATAAATTTGATGCACGCCTAACCTAAATCAATTCGTCTTAGGATCTGGCATCGGGAACAAGCCGGCGCCGGCGCCCCTCGGCGGCGAGAATCCCAAGAACTTCTGCAGATTGGTTCTGATGCTAATCGAACAGAGGAAGTACAGAAACGCCATAGCGCAATCGGTAGGATCGTCGCCCTGTAACCCTCGGTGACTCATCTTCATCACAAGCCCAAAGGGCTTAAACGGCAATTTGGCAACAACCTTGCCTTCGAAGAGCGAATTGAGCAATCCAAAGACGACGAACAGAACAAGGGCAACGACGGCGCCGGATTTGAACTTGAAGAGCGAGAGGTCGCGGCTGGATTCCTTGAGACTGGTCTCGACGCGATCGATCTTCTTGGTTTTGGACTTCTTGACGGTGATTTTGGAGCTGTCGGTCTTCATGGTCTCGAGCTTTTTGGCGGCCCTGTCGATGGAGGATCGAAGGGTTTTGTAGGAGTTGGTGCGGTAGATGAGAAGCCATGAGATGGCCTCGCAGACGACGGCAGTGCAGACGGAGATTCCGACCACTGTGAGGCTGTCGGAGTATCGGAAGGAGGAGAAGAGAGGGATTGTGGCCATCGCCGGAGTTGGAAGAGAAAATGGGGGAATCTGTGGGAAAGTGCGAGAAAATTTTGTGGGGAGTTGGATTTGGATCTAAAGGGGAAATTGGGCTGAATCTGAACGATGCGTTTTCAAATAAAAATATCAACTTTGATTAATTATTATCAAATTGGTTCTTCCTTGTTGACAATGGGAGATGTCAGTCCCAATTCGGGGAAATAAAGACTATACACAGATTATTATCAAATTGGTTCTTCCTTGTTCCTACACTTTGGAGATTTTTTTTTTTTTTCAACTCTCAAAATATTCCTTTTGATTGTTGAATTTTCAAGTTCTTTCCTATTCTATTTTCTGAACTCTTAAGTTTATTCATTTTAGAAATTAAAAAAAAAAAGTTTATTCATTTTAGAGAATAACATTAGTTTCGATTAGGTATTATTCATCTCATTCAAAAGGTTAATTTTAGTTTCTAAGACTATTGGAGTAGAGTAAGTCTTGGGTGGATAACAAAAGTTTTTGAGATGTATGCTACACAATTATTTTAAATTAATAAAAGAACTATATATATTATTAAATTTGGAACAAATTACAAATTAACAAATGTCTGCTCAGTCGATTAGGATTCATTTTGAAAAAAATCTTTAAGGGCTGTTTGGGGTATTGAGTGCGTTATAATAACATGGGTTATAATAGTTCGTGGGCTATAATAGTATGTGAAATTATATAACCCATGCCCTAAACAACCCTTTAATGAAATATGGCTACCGCATATTGGAGCCATTATCCCACATTTTTTCCTCACGTTTTTACCCTTGCAAGTGTGCTGTCAGTTCGAGGCCATGATCTGCAAAAACTGAAACTGTAGATTTCACCTAGGGGTGTGCAAAAACTGGTCCAAACTGATGAATCAGACCGAATTGACTGGTTCGGTCCAGTTATTTTTAAAAATTTTGGTTCTTCGGTTCAAACCTTTATAAAATCGGAGGTTTTGGTTCGGTTCTCGGTTCATTATCTTAAAAACCCGATTAAAATTGAACCGAACCGTTAAATAATATATTTTATTTAAATTAAAAAAGTATAATAGTCTAGCCCAATCTCACCCTCTCCCATACATTCTTTTATTCTTGTTTTTTCCCTTTCTTTTCCTTTTGGCCCAGCCCAAAAAAACTTAAGTTTTTTTGCTT
Organism: Trichosanthes truncata; assembly: GCA_033996785.1. Taxonomy (NCBI): domain Eukaryota; kingdom Viridiplantae; phylum Streptophyta; class Magnoliopsida; order Cucurbitales; family Cucurbitaceae; genus Trichosanthes; species Trichosanthes truncata. Next base: position 48,639,464 of record JAWPNB010000003.1, on the reverse strand, counting down.
TCTCATTCACATAAATCAAGCACAAGCCCCTAAGCAAATCAAACTTATGTTTAAAAGATTTTGTCTCGACCATATTCAAATTAGAATTATAGTATGTGTAGTGTGTGTAACTCTAATATGTGTCATTCACTCTATTCATGGTGATGTCAATTTAAATAACATTATAAAAAACATAGAATGAATAAGTTAAAAGTAAGAAGGGTATTGTTAAGGCCCCATTTGATAACCATTTGGTTTTTTGTTTTATGTTTTTGAAAATTAAGCCTATAAATACTACTTTCACTTATAGCTTTCCATGTTTTCTTATCTACTTTTTAGATGTGTTTTCAAAAATCAAGCCAAGTTTTGAAAACTAAAAAAAGTAGTTTTCAAAAATATGTTTTTGTTTTTGGAATTTGGCTAAGAATTCAAGTCTTTTCTTAAGAAAGATGAAAATCATTGTAGAGAAATGGTGAGAAAACAAAACACATTTTTTAAAACTAAAAACCAAAAACCAAATAGTTATCAAATGGAGCCTAAATTTTTGAAAATTTGAAAGTATATTTTACAAAGTAGTTTGACAAAAAGTTCAAATATTGAGAAATGAACTTTTTTTTCAAGTATTTTTCCAAATTTTCATAAATTTTGGTAGGTGTCATAAGTTAAAGTAGTTAATGAGAAAAAAAATTACATGGTTCATGGAAAAAGTGAAATTAGTATATAGAATTACATATAGAGCAAAATGTACATAGTTTCTCTAATTTTAATTTGATTAAATTAAAATAAAATACATTCTATATTTTATTTTAAAATGACTAAATTAAAAATAAAATAACATATATTTTAGTTATATAAGTTATTTTAATATAACTAAGTTCAAAATTAATATCATACATATACTTAATTTTTTTTGTGCATCTAATTTAAAAATTAAATATTTTCTTTACTATAACTAATTTAAAATTAAATATTTTTTATTTTATTTTAATAAATTCAAAATAAAATACCATTTATTTTTGTTACATTGAATATTGTTACTATGAAAATAATATATAGGCTTGAATTTTAATATGTTAACTTAAAATTAAATATTCTTTTTTAAAATATTAATATAAGTAAGTCGTCTAAAATATATTTTTCTTATCTTAAAATTAAAAAATTATACATATTTTGAACTATTGTTAATTGAATTAAATATAAATAAACAAAAAGAATAATTTTACTTAGATTAAGATAATGTAACTTTACATTTTTAATTGAAGAAAAACTATATAATTATAATTAAAAAAAATCTTTTAATAGAGAAAAATAGATAGGGAGGAAGAGAGAAATGATGAGACCCATCATAATTATGAGAAAAATGGAGAGAGAAGTGGTGGGACCCACCATAATTATTACAAAAATAGAGAGAAAAGTAATGGGCCCCACTAACTTTTTTGTAATTTCAAGCGAACTCATGAGTTTGGAGGAGGAATCCCATGGGATTGGATGGGGGTTTGTTGTTTGAACCCTAGGGATGGAAAACCTATCCCCATGGGATTGGGTTTGGAAGCCAAACCAACCCAAACCAAACCCATCCCCCAAACACCACCTTAGAGTATAGGGTTTCTGTTTTTGGAGTTTTAAAATTTTGACATTTTCAAAACTATGAAGATGGATCAAATAATCGTTGTTGTCATTTTCTTTAATCAATTAGATAGATTTTTAATTATCCTAGAATTTTGAATTTGTTTTTTTGTTGTCCAATGATCCCTTAATTAATGGGATTTGGGTTGTTTTGATTTGAATTTGAGATTTGTTTTAATTGCTCCATCATTCCATTATTTTGGTTAGCTATTTTGTTAGAGGGCATTCTAGTCATTTGATAAATCCTAATTAATATTCAAAAAAATTGTTTGGCCATATATCCAATAAAAAAGCCGCTTGACCATATTTAAAAAACGTGCATTTTAATTTGATCAGTTATGTCGTTAACCCTAAGTCTAAAGCTCATTAAATAGCAATTTGGTCCAAAGTCCAAATTAGTTAAAGTCTATTTTGGGAGATTGGGTCTAAAACCTAACAGGTTCAAATGCACTAATTAAGGAAATTTGGGCCCAGAGCCCAAACAAAAACCAATGTCTAAAGGATGGGTCAAAAGCCAACAAAGAAGGATGAAGTCAAAGAATTTAAAAGACTTCCACAAGATTGAAGAGTGAAATCTCTTTGAAGATCTAGAGACCAAAGATGACTTCATCTCTGTAAAGATTTAAAGACTTTGAGAGATGATCATACTAATACAAAACATGCACCAAATATGGATCAACGAGGAGAAGGTCAAAAGAACCTCCCAATAGCAAGACCGCAAACAACCTTGCCCACAACATACGAGCACACCCAGTTGCGCTGCAGGCTCACTCATGCACATCGCAGGAAACCCGCACACAAACACCTACACAAATGCACGCCTGCAGATGCTTGCCTCTAATTGAAAACCTCGCAACCACCCACACAAATGCCCCCACTCGTTTGTATGCACATGCCTGCGAACGCCTTTGCTTGCACACATGTCCTCACACACAACAAGCTGTCCAATTGTTTGCATGCCTCTATGCCAACATATGGCCAAACAGTCACCCTCTTACCCACGCAAAGATTGTTAAGGATATGAAGCCCAAAACAAGACCCATTTATACATGCTAGCCCAATTTGTTAAACTTGCCCTACAAGCATGATTACGGAAGAAAAAAAATCAAGTAGGAGCCGTGGGTTCCTTTATCGATACAGAGAAGAAGAAAAAATCAGTGGCTGTGTGGCTTTCACAAAAAACAGAAAAGCAAGAGACCTTGTGTGAGTTTTTCTTTGGGTTGTTTGCAAGAGCATTTTTTTTCTCCATTGAAGAGTTTTTAGAGCTATTGTAGAGTGATTCGTGAGTCTTTTCCTTGAGAGAAAAGTGAGAGAAATCATTCTAGAGAGCATTGTAAACTCTTGTAATTTTCTCCCTGACATTTTAATGGAACTTGCATCGGTAGCAGAGAACTGGACGTAGCCAACATTGAGTGAACTAGTATAAATTCGGTGTCAATTTCTCTTCCCTTATCTTTTAATTATTGTTCTTGTTGCTTAGAAGTTTAGGTTGGTTTGTCTACTTTTTTAAGCTTGTGAGTTCCAATTTTTCATTCTGTAGTATTTGGAACCATAACCTGGTTTGGAATTTTTAGATAAAATATATATTGTCTGAATCTGGTTAAGTGAATTTAGATTGATTATATTTTATCGGCCCCTAACAAGTGGTATCATAGCGTTTGGGTTGTAGAACGATGTCAGGAGGAGATGAGAAATTGGTTACTTTTAATGGATCAGACTTTTCATTTTGGAAGTGTCAGATATTAGATTATTTGCATTCCAAGGAATTGGATTTGCTATTGGAAGGAAAGCCTGAAGATATGAGAGAAGCTAAATGGAAAATGTTGGACAGAAAGGTGCTGGGGACTGTTCGCTTGACTTTGACAAAGAATGTGCAAAGCAGTGTAGCGAAGGCAACGACCACAGCAGAGCTAATGGAAGCTTTGTCTAACATGTATGAAAAACCCTCTATAAACAACAAGGTATATCTCGCAACCAAATTTTTTAATTTGAAAATGGCTGAAGGTGCATTTATTACTGCTCATATAAATGAATTTGATTTGTTGATGAACAAATTAGCTGCTGTTGAGTTAGAATTTACTGATGAAGTAAATGCGATTTTGTTGTTGAGATCTTTTCCTGATAGTTGGGAAACCATGAAAGCCGCACTTTCTAATTCATATGGAAAAGAGAAATTGCAGTTTTCACAGATTAGAGATTCTGCCATTGCAGAAGAGATTCGCAGAAAGGACTCATGTATTGTTTCTACTTCTGGTTCAACGTTGAATGTGGACAGAGGGAGGAGTAATAACAGAAGTCATGGGAATCGAGGTAAATCAAAAAACAACAGAAGCAAGTCTAGAAACGGCAGATTAAAGTGTTGGAATTGTGGTAAGACTGGACACCTGAAAAGGAACTGCAAGGCCCCAAAGCGAACTGAGGGGAATGAACCTGGTGCAAATGTTGCTGTTAATGAGGGGCATGATGCTTTGGTTCTGGCAGTGGAAAGTGCTCATGACCCATGGGTTATAGATTCAGATGCGTCATTTCATACTACAGGACAACGTGACATTCTTGAAAATTATGTTGCAGGAAATCATGGAAAGGTGTATCTAGCTGATGGAGAGCCTTTGGACATCATTGGAACTGGTGACGTGAAATTAAAAATGGCGAATGGTTCAGTCTGGAAAATTTGCAAGGTACGTCACGTTCAAAATATGATGAAGAACTTGATTTCTGTAGGGCAATTAGACAGTGAAGGATATGAGATTTACTTTGGCCAAGGAAACTGGAAGGTTACAAAAGGTGCCATGGTAGTTGCTCGAGGAAGCAAATCAGGGACTTTGTATGTCAACAGTAATGACAAGGACATGGTGGCTGTTGTCGATTATTCGAGTCAGACTGATTTGTGGCACAACATGTTGGGACATATGACTGAAAAAGGTATGAAAATTCTTCATTCTGCAGGAAAGTTATAGGGACTAAAGGCAGTTGAACACAAGTTGTGTGAGGGCTATGTATTTGGGAAATAGAAGCGTGTCAGTTTCTCAAAGACATGAGCAAAGCTAAAACCTACGAAGTTGGAGTTAGTTCACACTGATGTGTGGGGGCCTTCTGAAGTATCTTCTTTTGGTGGTTCTAGATACTACGTGACCTTCATAGATGACTTAAGCAGGAAGGTATGAACTTATTTTCTCAAACATAAATCTGATGTATTTTCTGTTTTCAAAACTTGGAAGGCTATGGTTGAGAATGAGACATGTCTGAAAGTTAAAAGCTTGAGGTCATACAACGACGGTGAATATGTTGATGGGGAGTTCATAAGATACTGTGCAGACAATGGAATTGTGATGGTAAAGACTATTCCAGGGACACCACAGCAGAATGGTGTGGCTGAGATAATGAACAGGACACTGAATGAGCGTGTCAGGAGCATGAGATTACATGCAGGATTGCCTAAGATGTTCTGGGAAGAGGCAATCAACATGGCGACCTATCTGATCAATAGGAGCCCGACCACATCACTAGACTTCAAGTTGCCTGAAGAAGTATGAAGCGGTAAACAGGTAAACCTTTCTCATCTAAAGGTTTTTGGTTGTGTGTCTTACATTCACATTGATGCTGCAGAGAGGAGTAAATTAGATGCCAGATCCAAGAAATGTTATTTTCTTGGGTATAGTGGAGCTGAGATTGGCTACAGGTTTTGGGATGACCAAAATAGGAAGATACTCAGAAGCAAGGAGGTGATCTTCAATGAGGAAGTTCTGTACAAAAACAGAATAACAGTTGATTCAGAGTCAAATGAAAGTACAAAAGAGAAGACTCAGTATATAAGTCTTCTTAAGGTTGAGACTAGGACAATGAGATTTGAAGATCAGAATGCAGTGACTCCTGAGGAAACAGTTGTGGAAACTGAGGAACCAGTTGTGGAACCTGATGAGCAGACTGTGGAACTTGATGAAGTTCAGAGAACGCCACCTACAATAGTTAGGAGGTCTAATAGGACTATCAGACCACCACAGAGGTATTTCCCTACTTTGAATTACATATTATTGACTGACAGAGGTGAACCTGAATGTTATGATGATGCGGTTCAACTGAAAGATTCTGTCAAGTGGGAGTTGGCCATGAAGGATGAGATGGATTCTCTTATGACGAATCAGACATGGCAACTGGCTGAGTTACCAAGAGGTAAGAAAGCTTTGCAGAACAAATGAGTTTATATAATCAAGCAAGAGTCTGATGGTAGCAAGAGGTACAAAACAAGGCATGTAGTCAAAGGCTTTCAACAGAAGAAAGGTATTGACTTTAATGAGATATTTTCTCCTGTAGTCAAACTTACTACTATTAGAACTGTATTATTGATAGTGGCAGAAGAGGATCTGTTTCTGAAATAGATGGATGTAAAGACAGCTTTTCTTCATGGTGATTTAGAATAAGAAATTTACATGGTACAACCACAGGGTTTCACAGTGCAGGGGCAAGAGAAAATGGTTTGAAAACTTCATAGAAGTCTGTATGGTCTCAAACAGGCTCCCAGACAGTGGTATAAGAAGTTTGATAGTTTTATGTGCATCAATGGATTTCAGAGGTGTCAGGCAGATCATTGTTGCTACATAAGGTCTCACGGTAACTCATATATTATTTTACTGCTATATGTTGATGATATGTTGATAGCAGGTGCTAACAAACAGGAAATTCTGAAGATAAAGGCTGAATTATCTAAAGAATTTGATATGAAAGATTTGGGAGCTGCCAAACAAATTTTAGGAATGAGAATTGAGAAGAAAGATGGTACATTGACATTGTCGTAGGAAGAGTATGTGAAAAAAGTGTTGAACAGATTTCACATGGAAGATGCAAAACCTGTGAGTACTCATTTAGCTTGTCATTTTAGATTATCTAAAGAGCACTCACCCACTACTGAGCAGGAAAGAGATCATATGGCTAAAGTGTCATATGCTTCAGCTATAGGTAGCCTGATGTACGCCATGGTTTGCACAAAACCAAACATTGCACTTGCAATGGGAGTTGTTAGTAGGTATATGAGTAATCCAGGGAAGCAGCACTGGGAGGCTGTGAAGTGGATTTTCAGATATCTTAGAAGGGCAACTGATTATGCTCTGCATTTTAAGAAGTCATATTTTAAACTGCAGGGTTATGTGGATGTAGGTATGGCAGGTGATACAGATGGCAGAAAAAGTATTACCGGGTATGTTTTTACTTAGGGTGATACTGTAATTAGCTGGGTTTCTAGACTAGAGGCTGAGTATGTTGCAGTTACTGAGGCAAGTAAGGAGATGATATGGCTTCAGTCTTTTTTAGAAGAACTTGGCTTGAAGTTGGGAAAGGGGACTTTGCATTGTGACAGTCAGAGTGTTATTCATTTAGCAAAGAATCCAGTATTTCATTAGAGAACAAAACACATATAGGTGAGGTACCATTTTATTAGATCAGTTTTGGAAGATGGAGTGCTGGTGCTTGAAAAGATTTCAGGAAGTCAGAATCTAGCTGATATGTTTACCAAGACAGTTCCTGTTGACAAACTAAAGTTGTGTGCAACATCAGTTGGACTTCTCCATGAGTAGAGAGGAGTCACTACCGTTGTAGGGGAGACATGTTGCTTGTTTTGTCTCCAAGTGAGAGATTGTTAAGGATATGAAGCCCAAAACAAGGCCCATTTATATAGGCTAGCCCAATTTGTTAAACTTGCCCTACAAGCATGATTACAGAAGAAAAAAAAATCAAGTAGCAGCCGTGGGTTCCTTTATCGATACAGAGAAGAAGAAAAAATTAGTGGCTGTGTGGCTTTCACGAAAAATAGAAAAGCAAGAGACCTCGTGTGAGTTTTTCTTTGGGTTATTTGCAAGAGCGTTTTTTCTCCATTGAAGAGTTTTGAGAGCTATTGTAGAGTGATTCGTGAGCCTTTTCCTTGAGAGAAAAGTGAGAGAAATCATTCTAGAGAGCATTGTAAACTCTTGTAATTTTCTTCCTAGCATTTTAGTGGAACCTGCATTGGTAGCAGAGAACTGGACGTAGCCAACATTGGGTGAACCAGTATAAATTCAGTGTCAATTTCTCTTCCCTTATCTTTTAATTATCGTTCTTGTTGCTTAGAAGTTTAGGTTGGTTTATCTACTCTTTTAAGCTTGTGAGTTCCAATTTTTCATTCTGCGGTATTTGGAACCATAACCTGATATGGGATTTTTAGATAAAATATATATTATCTGAATCTGGTTGAGTGAATTTAGATTGATTATATTTTATTGGCTCCTAACAAAGATAGCATGCGTGTTGCCCTAGGCGTCATTCCTACATTTTCCTTATTTAATTTGATGTATTTTATTTTTGACATCCCTACAGTCACCCTCCTTCCTTAGGTAATCCTTCTTCTAACTCTCACCTTGGGGCTTTTTAGAGAAATAAAGGTCTTTTTTAAACTTATTACAGAAAACGGGTATAGAAGCAAACGTTTTACAAAAAACGAGTAGTTTGCTTGTCGTCATTGGAATGCGTCTATGGTGGAGACGCATTCTGTGTAGAATGCGTCAGTGGAAGACACGCATTCAGGCCCAATGCGTAAGTGAAAGATACGCATTCCATCCCCCACCTTGACCACCTTTGACCCTTCGATTTTGTTTCAATTCAAACCAAAATATAATATTTTAGATTAAAAATAATTATTTAATAAACAATCAAATCTACCAAATCATTCATTAACAACCTATCAAATCTCACCAATCATTTATTTATATATTTTTCTTTAAAATAAATATTTAACAAACATTTCATTCTCATCCAATCATTCACCAATCATTTTTTTATCATTATTTTCTACTAATCATTTTCTTAATTATTTCTCCAAAAAAAAAAATTATAATTTGCTAAAATACACTTATCAATCAATAATTTGCTAAAAATAGATTTATTTTTTCTTTTTTTTTTTTTTTTTTAAATTTTGGTTATTATTTTTTAAAATACATTAACCAAACATTTCATTTTTTTTTTTTTTAAATAAGAAGCCCCTCTTTTAAATGTAAAAAATGATTAAAGTGTGATATAATTTAATTAATAAATTAAAAAAAAATTATAACTAAGAAGACAAAACTCAATTGAAATGTATTTATGGTTGATATCAATAATCTAAATTTAATAGGCAATTTATTTACATTTGTCTTCATATTAATTTTTGAAGTTTTTTATCACATCAACGTACGAAGAAAAAAAAAAGACTAAAAGAGCAATTTTTTTTTCTTTTTATCTTGTTCAAGCTACTATTTATTAAAATTATATGTTTAAAAAATCATCTCTCACACACATTTAATTAATTTATTAAAACTATATGCTTAAACTATAAATATTCACTTGAAATTGAATTAACATATAATTCATTTTTATTTATAAAAGAACCACGTGTCACCATTTTTTTGTACATTTAATTAATTTATCATCCCTCTTTATATAAGTAAAAAAGTGCTCAATATTATTTATAAGCAACTATTGGAGCTAGATAAGATTGTTGAGACGAAACAATGGTGAATTGTTGATTTAAACACAAGATAATACTAAACAATTTTTATTATTAATTTAGATTATCTTTCCAAGATATAAATTAACATCTTAACTTCCTCTAAAAAAGTTGTAGAGCAATATTGAGGAGTGACTCAATCTTCATTTCCATCTGAATGATGACCTTCATTAATGTCCAGTAGTCGATATATGAATGTTAAATTCTCCAGACACCTTTTACCAAGTGGAGTCATTTGGGGTAAGTTGTGCTGAAAGAACAAACAAGTAAAATCAAATGTAATCCATAAAATTTTATACTTACATACATCATCAAGGCAACCCTAAAAAGGATTCTTACCAAATAATGATATGATGCTCCTGGTTGTGTTATGTATTTTCTTGAAATAGCTGCATACCATTGTTCGTAATTATGCCCAACATTGGCTCCCATATTGATTAATTGTCCGACAATAAGAAGATTTTCTCTGTTTTCCCAGGTTTGTATAGAATGAGCCAAAATCGATACCCAATCACGTTCCTGTCTGCCTCGTAGGTAGTATGAGTGCAACTGCATATCCGTATTAGAAGGTATATGAATATACTGCACCCACCCAAATTGTCACATCACACGGTCTAGGAACTGCCACTCAACTACATGAAAACAAATGAGTGGAGCTCTAGATGCCCATATGTGACTACCGAGAAGACAATATACCGGCAAGATTTGTAGCAGATGGTTATAAGGCTCCCAACAAATCTGCATAATTTGTTGAAAAAAAGTTCACCAACATGAACTAAAGTAAATCAATTTGATTAAAAACAATACGTAAATGAACTTAATGATACCTGATCAGGCCTAATAGTATCTAACATATATCTGTACTGGACCAATACATGAGTAGGCGATCTGGTAACTGAAAATTCGTCATTCCATCTATAAATATAATAAATTGAATATTAGTGCAACATATGTGAAATGTATATATATAGGTTAACTCATTAATGTTTATTACCGTATTGCCAGTGGTCTATCGCCCAACTGATTCTCGTATCGATGTCTTCGCCTAGGTGCCAGAAAAGGGAATCGATCCCATGCCCAGACTTGTAAAAGTATCAAGGGCCCGCCCACATCCTTCGCATCTATCACTGCAGCTTTGCATAGCTGTCTATACAGCCATGCAAGACATCCTGCTCCCCAGCTATACATCCCCGCGTCATGTAAATTTGCTAGTAGGGGGAGATACATCAAGTGGACTCGATCGTTAGACTTATCTGGGAAGATAACACCTCCTATAAGTGACAAAATATAAGCGCGGGCATATCGTTGGATGTCGTCCTCATCGGCGTCGTCCGGTAGATGGGCAAAATTATTAAATTGGGCAGCCAACCAAGGCAAGCTAAGGCGACCTCCTTTCAGTACATTATCATCGGTCGTAACTCCCAATAGGTCACGACAAACATTAGTCCAATTATGACGGATCGAACCAATCAATGCCCGTCCATTAACAGGTAGCCCGAACTGGATGGCTACATCCTGTAGTGTGATTGTGCACTCCCCGTGCGGCAGGTGGAATGTGTGTGTCTCCTGTCGCCAACGCTCCACGAGTGCGGTCAATAAATGCCAATCATATTGGATAAATTTGATGCATGAAACACCATAGAACCCAGACGCTCGTAAATATGGCTCTATGCGAGGGTTTGGTTGTGCAGCCAACCTCCTTAATACAGCTTCTCGACGCCTACAGTGCAATAAAGCACCAGAAAATATGTCTTCCCAAGCTAACTGAGATCGATGGCTGGCCTGGAGGTGTAGAACGGATGGGTCATATGGTCCTGTCGTAATGTCATTTTCCATCTAATGACATTTAAATAGACAAAATTGTGTTATATGTTGGACATTAATAACATTTAATAACATTCAAAGACTTTGGATATAATAACAAGTTTGCATTGAATATATACGAGAATCATATGTTTGACATTAATGAAAAAAATGTGTTACACAATATGATTTTACATTACAGAATCATCTGGTTCACAATAAGCTATAAACTAATCAAAACGTCTAGGTGCTTGACTGGGACAGTTTCGTCGATTATGTCCTTCCAATCCGCAAATGCCACAACATTGCTTGACTGTTGGCTCTCTCCAATCCATCTCGTTCCGTATACGAGACGTACATGGACGACCTTTAGCCCTCATTCGTGTCTCGTCTGGACAAACATTAGGGAAGTTAATGTCAGGCCAACAACTTCTATCAGGGATGGATTCAAACTCTGGCGAATAACATTTCAAGTACGTTGGCAACTTGTAGTAATCCTGTAAGAGGTCCACGTAATCTATGCCAAGCTTCTTACAGGCAGCAATGGCATGAGAGCATGGAATCCCATAGGCCTGCCACTTGTTGCAAGCACAGGTTTGATCGTGTATCTTAACTCGATGTGTCGTTCCACCCTTCAAAGTGATTGGATCAACTGCAGTCGTGACATCACATTTTCCCAACCGATGATTGTAGACATGAACTTGGTGAGCATTGGCACGTGCTTCCCACGGCACTAATTTCTCAATAGCATATCTACAAATGGTAGTTCAATTGATATTAGAGTATCTAAAAATCCATACTAGGTTTCAATTGAAGAAGTTACCTTGTGAATTGTCACCCTTTGTCAATGGCAGCTTCTGCTCGAAGTCTTCTCTTCGCGAAGTATGTCACGGTTCGGTAGAATGTGGATTGAACAATTGCAGTTATGGGCAACCTCCTAGCTCCTTTCAGCACACCGTTTATGCATTCTGCCACATTCGTGGTTAACCATCCGTAACGATGACCTCCATCATGAGATTGAGTCCATTGGGTGGGATCCAGTGAAGTAAAAAATCTCATACACTCTTTATTTGCTATCTCGAGCTCAAGCATGCATAGCTCATACGTTCGGACCCGAAACTTCGAGCCTGCACGATACACCAGATCCTTCAAGAATTTATCCTTGTATTTTTGGTTAAAATTACTTGCGACATGTCGCAAGCAAAATCGATGATGCGCATCTGCCCAACCGTTATCAGCGTTTCGAACTGCAGATATGATACCTTTGTGCCTATCCGAAATTAGACACATCCCCGCCCTATCATGCACTACCTCTGTTCGTAGGTTACGTAAAAACCAAGCCCATGTATCAGTGCTTTCTTCTGGCACAATGGCGTAAGCAACTGGGTATATATGCCCATTTGCGTCTACAGAGGTTGCTATTAACAACTTTCCTTTATACTTTCCATATAGGTGGGTACCATCTATCTGTAGTAGAGGTCTGCAATGCTTGAATCCCTCAATAACAGGTCCGAATGCCCAAAACACACTGTGAAATATAACCTCCTTATTGCTCCCATCCACCTCTTGCAACCTCCACAAAACTTTCGAACCAGGATTAGTCATTTCAAGTATGTGGGTCCACTTTGGTAGCAAACTGTATGACTCCTCCCAATCTCCAAAGATATTGACAATTGCTTTTCTTTTTCCATTCCAGACTTTAGAATAATTAACATTGTATCCATATTTCTTCAGTATGACGGCCTGTAAAGTGCGAACCGTTACAGACGGTTCGGTTTTGACAATACTAAACACCTCTGACGCTATAAGATTCGAGTCGAGTTGATTGTGATCTTGACTCAGTCTTGCGTAAATGCAGGAGTGAGGACCATTGTACTGTGTAACTTCAAAACGACCATGTCGTTTACGACAACAGGCACGAAGTCGCCAGGTACAACCATCACCATATCTTTTACATTTAACTGACCACACGTTCTTGTTCGACTCGATAACATCAAAATGTTGGTGTTGAAGAATGGAGTAACTCTTTACAGCATTTTTTAAATCGAGTTTTGATTCAAAAATCATCCCTTTTAGCAATGAATCAGACCCTCTAACTTCTTCTGCAATACCAGTGTCAGGCATGGAATCAATAACATCCATATCTAACTGAGTGAAAAAGGGAGGAACATCATGCTCGCCATAAAATTCAACTACTTCTCCTTCACTATCATCGTCATTGTCAGTTTGAACGTCTTCATCATTTGTGGCAATAGGTGGCTCGAAGTTATCCTCATCTGAATCTTCCAATTCTTCATTGTTCAAATTTTGAACTTCCGGACCATCTACTATTTGTCTTATTTCGGTATGGCTTTCAATGTTTGGTTGGGAAATATACAGCTCGACTGTATTTGGAAGGGACGGAGCAAGGTTCATCATGAACCTAAAATCAACCTCACTTCATAGTGAGATAGGAGCATAGAAAGTAGACCCTGCTATCCCAATACTGCCGTATCTAAAGATGATCTCAACCCCGTCATTTCTATCTATCGACAAACCATTACATAACCCGTCCATAAATGCGTCGAATTCAATGTCACGACTAGCACTCATTTGCATACATGGTCCCACATCATACTGTATACCGTTTGGCCCATGAACAAGGTTTCCATTCATATAACACGTAAACCCAACAACATCCATTGTAGTTATGTAATTAAATCTGATATTAAAAAAAGATTATATTAGTGAATTATTTTATATCACTACATAATCTATGGGTTTAAGGGTTTATGGTTTGGGGTTTAGGGTAATTATTTTTAGGATTTCAGAGGTTTAGTGTTACTATTCGGTTTTAGGGTTTAGGGTTATTATTCTTAGGGTTTCGGGACAAACATTTTTTTTATAAAATAAATTTGCTAAATATTCATTTTAAGACAAGAGTAGCTCAGTTATGGAAAGCTAAATTTAAAATAAATTTGAAAATCATTTGCATAGAGAAATGATTGTGTTTGATGAAAAGTGTCTCATGCTTATTAATTCACATTTGAGAAATAAAACATGAACTAACAATTATGAGTGGTATGAAACCAAAGAAAAAATTGAAATTCTCTTAAAAATTGTCGTACAATTTGAAATTCATTAGAAAAATCCAATTGAAAACTAAACTCATTTTGAAACGTTAAATTAGAATCAAATTAAAATTATATAAAATAACCATTTTGCAAATCCAAACTAATATGTTATCAAAATCAAATTAAGAAGAAGAAAAAGGAAATTCTATTTAGAAATTATAAAATAAGACCAAATTGAAATTAATTTTTTTTAAAAAAGCCAAATTAAAATAAATTAAAAATCATTTGGAAGATTCAAGTCGAAACCAACTTGAAATTCATTTGGAGATTCAAATTAAAACCTAAAAATCATTTAGAAATTTAAATTAAAACTAATTTGAAAATCAAGAAAAAATTTCAAATTAATACCAAATAGAAAATTCCTTTCCAAATTCCAAATTAAATTCAAATTACAAGAAAGAAATGGAAATTTATTTGAAAATTCAAAAAAAAAATCTTTGAAATTCATTTCGGCATTTCATATTAAAAATAAATTGAGATTTATTTTGAAATTTTGACTTAAAAGAAAACATTCATGTCATTTGGAAAAAGCTAATATAATGTCATTTTGAGATCTATTTTTTAAAGAAAAAAAAAGCCAAATTGAAAGCAAGTTGAAATTAAGAGAATCCAAATCAAAATCAGATTAAAATTGATTTTGAAATGCCAAATTAGAACGAAAATAGAAACTAAACTGGAATTAATCCAAATCAAAATCAGATTAAACACTGGTCAAATTGGAATTATTACAGAAAACGTGGGAAGACCGAAACTTTGTACAAAAAAAACGAGTAGTTTATGGTTTAGGGTTATTATTCTAAAGGTTTTAGAGTTTATGGTTTAGGATTTAGGGTTATTATTTTCAGAGTTTATGGTTTAGGATTTTAGGGTTTAGGGTTTAGGATTATTATTTTCAGGGTTTATGGTTTTAGGGTTTATGGTTTAGGGTTTTAGAGTTTAGAGTATACGGTTTTAGGGTTATTATTATTAGGGTCTACGGTTTTAGGGTTATTATTATTAGGGTTTAGGGATTGGGGTTAAGGGTTTAGGATATAGAGTTATTATTTTTAGGGGTTAGTTATTATTTTTAGGGGTTAGTTATTAGAGTTTTAGGCTTTAGGGTTATTTGTTTAGGGTTAGTATTCTTGGGGTTATTTTTAGGGTTTAGGGTTTTAGAGTTATTAGAGTTTATGGTTTAGGGTTTTAGGGTTTTAGGGTTTAGAGTTATTAGGGTTTAGGGTTTAGGGTTTAGGGTTTAGGGTTTTAGGGATTAGGGTTTTTAGTATTTAGGGTTATTATTTTTGGGTTTTAGGGGTATTTTTTTATGGTTATTTTTTAAGGGGGTAGGGTTGTGAGCTTATGGTGTAGGGCTTAGGATTTTAGGGTATTATGATTTGGAGTTAATAGTTTAATAGTTTATTGGTTTCTCATATGTTTAGGAAAGAATACAAATACAAAGATGTACTAAAAAATAGGCATTATTGCATAATTTATCACAAAATAATAAAATATAAGTAACAAGCACTATTTAGTATCGCAAATTAATAAAGACATATAACTATGTTTATAATATATTGAATCCTACATACCAATAATCACAACAACAATAATAATATTAATAAATGCACCACTTGTTTCATATTTCACTTTTTTACATTCATTTCATTTAAATTTTCATGAACCGAATATAATTTCAATCAATTATAATTTGTAGGAAAAGTAACTAGTTTTACCATTTTTTAAAATTCAAAAACTCCTTATTAAAGTCCCTAAGGTTATCTTTAAATTAAAGTTTTATACAATGAATCTAAAACTTTTCATATTCAACATCTATTATTCTTTAAATTAAACTATTGACCCTACCACACACACACCCATTATTCTTTTTCAATCTCTCTCTGCCCATATTAAAAAACAAAAAAAGGTGAGATAAATGGATATGGTTTTATTACTCTTTTTGAAAGAATTTAGAAGTTGTTGAATATATATATATATATATATATATATATATATATATATTGAAGTAAGGAGTTGTTGAAATTGTATATGCTTGGATATGGCATACAAAGACGTGAGATATACTTTTGCTAAACTTATTATTCCATTGCTAAATTATAAATGCTTTTTCAATTTTGTAAAGACGATATATTTTAAAAAAAAAATAGTTAATCTTAAATATATTTTTAAAACGGTAATAACTTGATTTTTTTTATATAATTACTACTCAATTTTTTTCCAACGGAAGTAAAAATTCAAAATTATTATTCTCTATAAAGATTAAACAATCTTAATTTGTCCAACAAATAACAAATACTCAAATTTTAAAGTAATCAATAAAAATAATGGACTAAAAATAAGATAACTCAGAGCAATCTCCTAAACTACTCCAAATTCAAAGCTTAAGTCCACTGCTCGTGTTAGAACCCTACACGTCTATCTGATCCACCATTTGACGAATCATTTGAAAATTTTTTAAAATCAAAATAGTGAATATAAAAATGCTCTCTAAGTTAAATTCACATTATTTGAAGTTTATTTTTGTTGAAAAAATACTTTTAAGAAAGTTCAAAACGAACTAAATCAATTATGAATCCTCTAAAATTATTTTTGAGTCAAAACTTTCAATATCAATCTTCATTCATAGTAAAATAGTTGTCAATAGATAAGCTCATCAATTTACAAAAATTGTTACCGATTGGTAAATTGCATTCTCGTAGGAATGACCATACTGCATAACATATTTTCAACAAAAATAAGTTTCATATCTTTTGTCCGTTGCCAAATACTTATTAATGTATATTTAATCATAGGAGTGATTGCATCACACACACTCCAATCTGTATTTATATAATATTAACCTTGTATTACAGTCTTTCAATTAATAAATTTTACATCCATCATTTCCAACAACTGATATGTCACACTAAAATAAAATTTTCAAAAATACAAAGCATAACTAAAAATATTTTTTGATTAAATACATTTGATATAATACCCTAAACTTTTCATATTCAACATCTATTTTTGAGTTAAATTTCATTATTTTCATTCTAACAAAAGTAGTAGCTAAAATAGATTATTGTTAATCAGTATTTAAGTTATTTGATAGTTACTATGGTTGGAGTCTATTAATATATCTACAATAGATTATTGTTTTCAAAGTCAATGGAACAAACTGCAGTAATGAATGATGATTAAATATAGATGTGTGTGAACTGTGACTAGTAATTATTTTATACAAAAACAAAGTATTTAATTTTAGTTCAATTTAATTTAAAACAAAAATATAACTAAGAAGAATATTTTTCTAAAAGTAAAATTTTTAAATAGAAAATTATATTGTATAACTAAGAAGAATAAATATAACTAAAAGTAAAATTTTTAAATAGAAAATTTTTAAATATAACTAAGAAGAATAATTTTTTTTCAAAACAATAAACCTTCTCACAATGTTGGTTGAAGCAAGAACAACATTGTTTTCTACATCTCTACAATAATTTATTTTTCTAAATAAACCTTCTCATAATTTTGTTCTACATCTCTACAATAATTTATTTTTCTTTTAATTTTAAAATAAACACTTCGAAGCAAGAACACAAAAGTATCAAATGCGAAGAATAGAAATAAATTAAAAGTTATCAAAACCACCTTACATTTTATAAATCGTTCTATAAATCTACCAACATCTAGTTATAATAGAGAAACCACAACAATTTAACTACATTTTATCATGCATTTTCTACATTTTTCGTACACATAGTTTTTCAATTTTTTATATACATTTTTATAAAAAAAAAATAATATACACTTTATCGAGGAGAATATACTTCTTTTCTAAATTTGCTTTCCACGAATTTTTCTCCCGTAGAAACTAAGAACAATCCTGTATCATAATAAAAAAAAATTAGAAACTTGAGATAAAACTTAATTCAACAAAAAAAAACATGAAAGATTAAATTACCTTTTTCAATCAAATAGAAATGCAAAAATCAAAGACACAATGAAAAGAAAAGGAAAGGAACTGGAGCTTCGACGGCTACAAATGGAGAAGAAAGAAAGTTGGGTGGATGGAGGGAGGAGAGAAGAGAAGAGGAATCGGATGGAGGGAGGGAAGGATGGAAAATTGCCTCTGTTTTGGATGTATGAATGAGAGAGAGAAGGAGAATGGTGATATATTTCGGAATGAATGGTGCATTAAAAAGGATTTTTGAATGCTCCAACTAACACCTATTATCATTAATTAATAATTACTCAGCATTAATTAGGGTCATAAGCAAAATTTTACAATAAATCATTGCTGATCATCACGGCTGCATAGTCACATGCATGGTCACATCTGTTGACCGCGGAGTTTCGAGGTGAATACGTCTTTAGTAAAGACGCATTCTGACCGAAAGATGACACGTTACATCAGCAGGTTGCGGCGGCAGGTGGCGTCAGGTGGTGTGCATGGAATGCGTCTATACTATAGACGTATTCTGACCAAGCTATCCCGCAGGCTATCGACGGCAGGCTATCGGCGAGGCGTGGCATGGAATGCGTCTCTGCCAATGACGCATTCTGACCGTTGACCGAAAAAAATTATGGGATGCGTCTCTTGTAAAGACGCATTCCAATAAATACAAAAAACTACTCGTTTTTTGTAAAACGTTTGCTTCTATATCCGTTTTCTGTAATAAGTTTAAAAAAGACCTTTATTTCTCTAAAAAGCCCCTCACCTTGAGTTGATGCTAATTTCGGTCTCTTGATTTGTGTACTAAATATCTATGAGGACTTCACTGTTGCTAGTGCCAATTTCATTTGGTTCGTATCACTCTAAAGACATATGAACCATGATCGACTGAACTTTTTGGGTTAAAAATAAAAGAAAGAATTAAGCTCAGTGCAAGTGCACACTGTCGATGCAAGTAATATAAAATTGGAAGTACTCCGAAGTATCGATCCCATAGGATACAGATACAACAAAATTTTAAGAAATAGCAAGATGGTGTTCAAAATGCAACTTAGTAAATAAGTAAAAAGTTGAGAACAGTGAAATGGTAGAAAGAAAGTTATGAAAATCAATAAAGAGAATGGAGGGACTCAAGCATGCTTATGCCCTTTTGGTGAGAATTGCAACTTAATTGCCAATTGTAACTTAACACAAAATAATTGTAAATCAAATTAAACTCCCA
Organism: Trichosanthes truncata; assembly: GCA_033996785.1. Taxonomy (NCBI): domain Eukaryota; kingdom Viridiplantae; phylum Streptophyta; class Magnoliopsida; order Cucurbitales; family Cucurbitaceae; genus Trichosanthes; species Trichosanthes truncata. The sequence continues at coordinate 48,620,283 of JAWPNB010000003.1, read as the reverse complement.
TTCGACTTTGATTCAAAATCTTTAGGAGGCTAAGTGATTGGACTTTTATGTCTATGACCAATCGTACTTAGATAAATTGGAACACAATTCTAGTGGTTTTAGAGTTTTGCTCTATGTGTCTAGGGTCAAAGTTAAGAACTTATGTCTAAGACTTTCTCCTCCATTGCTTTTGTGAAATCCGCTTTCTTCTAACCTTTTCAATATTAGATTCAAGCTTAAAAAACAATACTAGTTGATCAATCTAGGTTTACCAAAATTAAGTTAATCAACAAAAGCAAACAAGCCAATGTGTTAAGCTAAGTTATTTTTGCATTTAAGCTTACATTCACACTGCTAGGGCATTCACATACTTGAATCCCTAAGGAATATTAGTTCATGGTAAGATGAGAAACTAAATAGAATAGACTAAAAAAGATGATGGCACGTACTTTTACGTATAATTGCAAGCACATGGGTCAAGTAGTATAAAACAATATTCCTACCGAGTATCGAATCCATAGAGATTTGTTTTAATTCAATTAATTACCTTAAATACTTTCGCTTAACTTTATTTAGAGAAAATGGCTAGAGGAAAAATGAACTAAACTAACGATAGGAAAATAAATGCAAGAAAATAAATGGGAGACACAAACCTAAGGGATAGAAATGAGTTTAGGATTAATTACTAATTAAACAGACAAATATGACTAAATCAGTAGTGAACTCATAAGTCTAGAAGCTTAGGAACATGGAATCTCCTGTCAGTCTCCTCTAATCTAAAGTATTAATTAACTAATCTTGGTATCCCTAGCGCTAGCTAACTCATACAACGCATTAAGACTCTTCATTACAGACATATATTGATTAATTATTGACCTTGCTGCCACTCAGGTAATTAACCAACAGTCATGCATTCGGTTCTCGCCTAAGCTTCTCTCCGTCGAGTTTCCACTTAGTACCAACTCAATTAAATAGTGTCCAATTAATTAAACTTCAGAACCAACTACAACTAATTAACCTCTAATCCTATTATCACTCGGACAACTAATTAATCGCGCATTAAGCTAAGTATCCTCCGTCGAGCTCAACCCAGTTCTACCTCAATTTATTTACAAACACTATTTAAAAGTCTTAAGCCCTAAATGCATAAATGATTCAAAGCCTAATTAATCACAAACATCTATCAAACACACAATTAATCTAACATAATTCAACAATTAAGCAATAAACTCATTATCCACAAATTAAAAAAGAATTTAAGGAGTAAACACTATTTAATAAGTTAATATAGCACAATAATTCCTAAATTACAATCACTAAGATAGCTACAATTGAAAAGAAAAGGGAAGGATCATGAAAACGAAGGGCGATCTCGTGTTTTTGATGCATTCAACCACGAACCTAAGCTCCAAGGTCTTCAAATCCGCTAAAAAAATGCTCACAATCACTCTCAATACCCTCAAATGAAGTATGAAATCAAGAATAAGACTTCAACCCTCGAAATGGCCTCTTCTTTTGTGAAGAGAATGCGATGAATCAATATTTCCCATTGCGATAGCGTCGTAACGTTGTCCAACATGCAACCGTTTTGCACTTGTGTGCAGGGGTAGCGTTGATACGCTATAAGTAGTGTTGTAATGCTACGGACGGAACTCAGCCTCCATGCGTTTCTAGAATTGAGCATGACGTTGCGACGCCACTTGATAACGTTGAGACGTTATGGATAGCGTCGCAACGTTGTCCTCTCGATTTTGGCTTATAAATTGAGTTGCAATAACGCTCTGGACAAGGTCGCAACGCTCTCCCTTGTTCTCAACACGTCATTCTTCATCTCTTCTCTTCTTGGCTCTCCAAAATGGACCAAATTAGCTCCAATATTCACCAAAATACTGTCGAACACTTTGATTTTGCTCTTTAAGCTCGGTTTCTACACAATCACGAGAAATAGGCATAAAAGCTCCCAAAATCATAACAAAACTAGCTTAAAAACAATGAATAAGATAGAACTAAATGAGTGCTATCAAAATAATTCCATAACTTAAACATATTTATTTGCAACACCAAGAGATTCAAAGCACAATTAAAACAGAAGGCAAAATCTGGAAAAAAAATACTCAACTTTATTATTGAACCTTACGAAAGAAAGGAGTTTTCCACGAATGCAATACAAACTGAATTATAAGTAAGATGTAAACTAATAACACCAACTGAAAGATATATAGAAAATAAAACAAAGTAAAAACAGTAGCTAAAGCCCAATTCAAATGAGGGAAAAAAAAACAACAACTACAACTGAATTACAACAGAAAAAAAAAAAAGACTTCTCGACAACCTCTAATCTCTTTTTCTCCAATCGAACTCACTTCAACCTTTTTCATGGTGAAGTGGGTCTTAACAATCGATGGTTTTCACCTATATTGGACTGAGTATGAAGGAAAAGAGAGGAAGAAACAAAATGGACAGCAAGATGAATAACAGAAAAGTGTAGAAAAATGGGTTTTCTTCCAATGATGAATTGTTTCTCATCTTTTTATGGCATTTAAGCATCTAGGGTTTCTTCATTTTCCATGCATGGATTGATGTAGGAATTCATTGCTTGAATTAAGGAGGAATTGATGCCATAATCTTCTAATTATGGAAAAACCCGAAATTCACGTTTTTCTACCTTATAGGTTGCAATCGCAATTGTTCTGCAATCCTTTTCTTCTGCTAAAACTGCATAATAACCAACTATATCAGCCCAATTTCAACATTTTTATCTATTTTCCCAGTCTTAAAGATTCTCATCATGCTTAAGGATTTCTTAACACTTTTCTTAAATTCAAGAGATTTTTAGAGTTCAACAAGATAAAAAAGATAAGAATAACCTTCCGTTGTGTGCTAAATCTGTAATATATATAAAAGTACGAATGTGTAAGAAACTTTTTTTGGACAATATTATCCTTGATATTTTACAAAATACCTAAACTATCCTTCATTTAAATTTTTTTTTTGTTTCTTATCTCGGGTACTCTCTCCACCTCTCCAAAACTACCTCACGTTCCTTTCCCTATTTTAGGCATAATTTTTTTGTTTCTTATCTCGAATACTCTCTCCACCTTTCCAAAACTACCTCACCTTCCTTAAATATTCGATTAAAATTAAATTACTTTTTAAAAAATTTAATGAAATTTAAATTCAAATCAATCACATTTCCTTGCACCCCACCCATTTTCTCCACCTTTATGTCCCCAAACGGTTTCTTTCCCTATTTTTAGGCATAAAATCTCTCTGCTTCCCTTTCATCTCCAACGTCTCTCTCCTACATCTCACTCTGGTGAACAATCCATACTGCTGCAAATTTAATTCTTCTTCCTCCTTTTCCTTTCCCTATTTAAGTTTTTTTTTTAAAATACAGATAAATATATAAATTAGGAAAATAAATAAACAAAATATAAGGAGAGATAGATATAATAATTAAATGGTCATATTCAGTTATTTACTACAAAAAACCCTCTCTCTCCCACTCACTCTCTAACTTCCACTTCACATATTCTGTTATTCGTTATACGGTTTCTATCATCCTTTCTCTCTCACTCATATCTCTAACTTCCCAATTCCATTAATTCACACTCACAATATAAATATCACTTCATTTTAAACCATCATCATTTTCCTCCCTTCTATTCACATTACTTAACTTCCTCAATTCCATTAATTCACACTCACAATATAAATATCACTTCATTTAAAATCATCATCATTTTCCTCCCTTAAATTCATGTATAAACACTTTTTAGACATAAGATTTCAAGGGAAATTTTTCTTTAAAAAATAATTACCATTAATTATTATAATATTTTTACAGTCACAAAATTATTATTGTAAAAAAAATACCTTTGAACTTAATTAAAGGATAAAATAGGTCCATTGTGTTAAGTCTTTATATTATACCTATGAAGAGGAGAATAATTGTACTATTTTGAGTTTCACATTAATACTATTTTTCTATCCATTTCTCAACATTATCCTATTCGTATACATGATTTATATTAAAAATTCATAACCTTCAAATTCATGATCAAATGATTTATAAATATTTATGTCTAAGTATACATCCACTGTTTCAAACATTAAAAAATGTTTAAACTAATAAATTATATTTGTTTTTTTTTTTTTGTGCCTTTATGGAGGTTACAACCACTATGTATTTATGCATCCATAGTTTGTTGCATCAAAACTAATTCCTTGCAAAAGGCTACGTGCAACACACTTGTAAAAATCTAGTAATTATAAAAAATGAGAGCTATCAAACCATATAAGACTTAAGACTTCAATCAACCCTTCAAGAAGACCAAGAAGCCATGGGCCGACCCAAGAAAATCAATAAGTGAAGGTTGGATCCAAGAAGATCAACAAGTCAATGGTCGATCCAAGAAGATCAATAAACCAAAGATAGATTTCAAGAATATCAACAAGCCAAATGCCCAACCTCATTTGAGCAAGATCTCAACCTTTGAATCAAGTACACGTCCAAGAGAGAATGAGAGGGTTATAAATTAGAGATTGTACTACTACTACAAAATTAATATAAATTTAAGTTTATTTCCACTAACTAAATTTCTCCATAAATCTCGTATGAACACTACTAAGTTTATTAAATGTTTGAAAATTTTAAATAATAAATTGGTTAAATTGCAAACTTATTTTTTTGGAGTACAAATTTAGTATTTAGACTTTGACGTTGGTGTAAATTTAATTTTTAAACTTTAAAAAGCTTAATTAGGTGTAGGTTAACTTTTGATTTTGATTTTAATGGATTTTTTTATTAGAATATATTATTAGTTTATGTTATTTGAATTAGATATAGTTTAAATTAATTTATTTGAATTAGATTTATTTTCGATTCAAATTATAATTACTTGAGATTAGGTAGATCAATATTTTATATTTTACTAGTATAGATATGCTATTAGATTTGTATCAATTATGTAACTATATTCAATAAAAACCTAGCAGTTTTTACATTCTCTATTTCTCCCCTTCCCCTAAATTTTACATTTTCATCATTAACAACATAAATTTATATCGATATGACGGTGTACCAAGTTGAATATATTTGACTAAATAATGATGGACTTGTTGGGAAAATACTTTGTATATACAAACTGTGTAATACTAGCAAACCAATTGTACATAACTAGTTACAAACAATTACATAATAAATATTACTACAAACTTTGTACATGATAATTATTATAGAAAACCATAAATGAACTAGATAAGAAGATCAGGAGCTCCAATGGTCGTAAATGATCAGATTGATAACAAAAACAACATCAAACGTATAAAACTTGAAACAACAAAAGAATGAAATGATCGGTAGTCGAGGCACGCTTATAAAGCGATGTCCTGAAGACAATTATTTGCTCTGCACGGGTTGCAAGAAGACTACAACGATTGTCTCAATAGGATACAACGATTAACTCCTGTAGAACAGCAACCTCGAACTACCTGGAGATGGCAGAAGTCTTGGTTACTTGCTCTCAACTTAACTCAAGATCAAAAAAAAGAAAAAGATGAGAGGATAACTCTTCAAATGGAATGAGATGATCTAAATGACGAAATAAGCTGCTATTTATAGGCTAGCAACTTAGTAATCCTCCAAAAATAAAATAAAATAAAAATAAACATTGAAACATATGTCAAACATAACTCAATTGAGTAGTACTTACATAACTTATCAAATAAGAAGTAACAACAAATTTAACTTCCATATGTTAAATTTGTAAATGAAACATCAATCCATTTTGAATCTTTTGACATAAAACAACAAATTAGATGTAACAACGAATTTAATTTACATATATTAAATTCATTCATCTTTCACTTTCTTTCACAAAATTGTAATAACATCCAACAATCCCCCACATGAAAGAAAGTGAGAAAATAAACAAAAAATGTTGAGAGCAAGCAAACAAGTTATGCATCAGAATAGGTGTCTTTTAGACTTGAACCTTCTTTAGTGAATATCTATTGACTTTACCAAAGAAATAATGAGGTCAAGCTCTGGAACTATCCTTCTTGTTGGTGAATTGAGACAACAAACATCACATATAACTCATCTTGTATCTTTAAGTTCTATATGGTTGTGTCCATTTTGTTCCTAGACAAAAATTCAAAATTCATGAGAGTTTTAGAAAACATAAGCCATTTGAAAAGTCCTCATAGAAGTGACCTCACTTCTATTCTCACATGAGTGATATTGATTAAGAGTATTCTGTCATTACTCCTCTTGCAAATAAGATGTCAACATGACCTTAACATCAACAGATCACACACTCTACAACATTATAGAAATGGAAAGAAGCTATAAGTTTCTTAGCGTGACACCTATGAATTATCCAGCTAGTTTTCCTATTAAACTTAGATCTTGGGATCTCCAGTCAACTAGGTTAGGTTAACACCAGATAATTCATTTCATAGGTTGTCCTATTTCCATCGATATATTTGTCTTTTGCTCTCTTGACAACCCTTTCTTCAAAGGATATGCAATATTCTCTTTTGATTTCATATAATCAATGGAAATTATTCCATTAAAGAGCAATTATCTTATCGAATTATGCCTACGTCTTATATGTCCGACTTCCCATTATAGACATTATTCTTGGATACTTGCTCTCAACTCAACTTAACTCAAGATTAAAAAAAAAAAAAAAGAAAAAAAAAAGAGGAGAACTCTTCAAATGGAATGAGATGATCCAAATGAAGAAACAAGTTGTTATTTATAGGCTAGCAACTTAGTAACTCTCAAAAAATAAATCAAAATAAAATAAAAATAAACATTTAAACATATGTCAAACATAACTCAATTGAGTAGTTGCTTACATAACTTATCAAATGAGAAGTAACAACAAATTTAACTTCCATATGTTAAATTTGTAAATGAAACATCATTCCAATTTGAATCTTTTGACATAAAACAACAAATTAGATGTAACAATAAATTTAATTTACATATATTAAATTCATTCATTTTTTACTTTCTTTCACAAAATTGTAATAACATCCAACAGAATCAGCATAAAAGGAGTGACATAAGAGATTGAGTAAATTACTAGATAAAATAAGGGTGGTTGCTAATTAAAAGAAGGGTGGTTGATGGCCAATGTGAAAATTGTGTTGTTGTCTTTAAGATCGTGTGTTTGATTTCTTTCTCCATTTTTCCCTTGTTTAGCCATATTGAGCTAGGGTCAATACATGTGAGTTTACTTTAGTTTGGCCTAAAGAAAAGCATGTTTGCAGATTTTTTTTAATGCATGTAATATATTTTATGTGGATTATCATGCCCTTTATTTATTTATTTTTTGCATAATAAATACTTTGATTAATTGATAACGTATTTCAATAAAATATGGAGTCGAGTAATATATCACAAAGTTAAGATTGAAAATGATAGGAAAGTCTTTGTAGGTTTGAGTCTTTTTTATCTACATTAAAAAGTTTCTTTTTAGTTTTATTTTCTTTTAACAATTTTTTTTTCTAAAGGAGTAAAATTGTTGTTTTTCCCTTAATTTTTTAAAATAACAAAGTGGTTTTTTAAAGGGTTTTAAATGATATCTTTTTTTTTTAAAAAAGAAAATCAAGTTGAATTTACTAAGCCAATTTGTTTTTTCTTTCCTTTTCTCACATTTATTCTTTAATAAAGTGGCAAGATTTTCCAAAAAAGGACAAGTATTTTAGAGAGTAAGTAGTGTACCCTTGAGATGATATTTTATTATTTTTTAGGAATTAAATATTCTCAAAGTTCTAAATATAAGGAATAATCTCAATAATTGGGAAGTATTTTTGAATTGCATAAATCAATGGATAATAACCCCACTCATTATGTCAATTGCTTGCTTCGTTTTTTAGTTAAAAAAAGACAAGGTGAGACATTTTTTTAAGGAATATATTTTTCTTAGATTCAAAGACTTCTCTAGAAAAAGAAAAAATAGCACTAAAAAAATGTGAGACAAATTTGTTTTAAGGGTATTGTAGGGTGTAACACCTTTCCTACACACAAATGATACTTGAGCCTAAACTCGATTTCTTCAGACCATTTTTTTTTAAGTAGATGACCACTCACACCCTAACAATGATGTTGGGATTTATACCCTAAAGCCTCGTAACTAATAATTTATTTAATAATTAATAATCGTTTTGATTATTTTATTTGCAATATAATAATATCCATTATATGAAAAATCCAAGATTATTAGTGTAATCTTGAACAATATGTGGTTGACATACGAGAAAATCATGTTCAAGAAATAACCTAAAGGGTCATAGTATATGGATAAGGTTGGGTACCTTATCCAGGTAACACTATTGATACGACCCACTTTGTAATAGTTACAAATGATTTGATCCAAATCGTTTCATGTAGAGACATGTGAGTGAGGATATCTTATACAATGAGTTTGTGTAAGACTAGACCACGAATATTTAATCTCTCTTTATAAATTCGTTAATTGAGAAGATTAATATTTCATCAGGAAGATCATATGCGACTCAACCTTAATATTGAGTGAGTTATGAACTCCTGCCTTTGAGGGCTAGTCCTTTGATTTACATGGCTGAGAGTGGCTTTTGTAGCCGATTCAATAAGCCTACCATTTTGAAGGCTTGACCAAATAGGAAGCTAGGAATATAATCTCACAAGATGGAATTCACTCATTCCCATATAGGGTAAGTAGATGAGTAGTTCCCTTAAGTGATGATTTTGAGACTTGAACAATGAGGCCCCACTTTCTCACTGGCTCGAGAGGGACTTAGTTTATGGTTGGATCATAAACAAATTGTTCATTAAAGGATCAGTGGTACTTAAGGTGCAAGATGTAATTACAGGGGTAAAACGGACTTTTGACCCAACTGTAATTACCAACAACTTGTGAAGAATCGATTTGCATGTAGTGATTATATCCATGGACACAACTTGTCTTACAGTACATAACAGTTCAACTCTAGATCTGTAGTGGAGTGACCTATAGTTAATGCATGAAAATTAATTAATTAAAGAGTTTAATTAATTTATTTTATATCATTAGAGCTTATAATCTGTAGGTCCATAAGGTCTCCTTCCTAGCTCATATGAACAAATAGGGATCAATTTCGCTGACAGAAATTTTGAAATGTCAAATTAAAATTTAATATATTTGATATATTAAATGAGGAAAAACATATTTATTTTATATAATGCATTAAATATTAAAGAAATTATTAATGTATTAACATACATTAAAGAAAAAGTATATATTAAATTTGAATTAGATTCAAATAAGGAAATAGATATCGTAGGAAAATTTGGAAAAGTTTGAATATTATTCAAATTGATTAGATAAATATAATTTAATATAGGTTAAAATACCATTTTGGTCCTTGTACTTTGGGCTTTGTTCCATTTTAGTTCCTGTACTTTTAAATGTCCAATTTTAGTCCATGTACCTTCAATAAAGCTTAAAATTGGTCCCTATGACAGGTTTGAAGTTAATTTGTATCAAAATTGGTTAAATAATAATAATAATATAAGAAAATACACCATTTGAACATACTTCCAAAATTTATAGAGGAAAAGCTAATAGAAACTAAATGTTTTAAAGAAAAATTAACCATAAACTAATAGTAGGAACCGATTTTAAGCTTTATTAAAAGTACAAGAACTAAAATTGGACATTTGAAAGTACAGGGACCAAAATGGAATAAAGCTCAAAGTACAGGGACCAAAATTGTATTTTAACCTTTAACATATTAGATATTAAAATCTATTATTTAATTATTTTCCCTAGGCCACTATAAATAGGGCTCTATGGGTGAACCATTTGTGGACATTCTTCATAAGAGACACATTTCCTCTACAGAGAATTGTAGAATTTTCTCTGAACTTTTCCTCTCTCTCTTTCTTTCAAGGTGCTCCCACAAGTTTGGTCATGTGTTCAAGTCATAGCAAAGAAGACTTTGTGGAAGTCTTGGAGTTCAACTTCGTTGAAGTTGGAGCACAAGGAGAAAAATACCCACTAGAATATTCTCCATATTATTTTCAAAGTATGTTTTATGATTAACCTTAATAATTTTATTTTGTTTTAAATAAACTCGATCATACTGTTTCTGAAGCTTCTGCTAGCGTTTAATGAGATAGTTGACTTTGGCAGTTAAAGTTGATTAACATCAACTTGAATAGAATGAAAGGACTAATAAAAGGTAATTCTCTAAAAGTTAGAATTAATTACTTTACTTGTCTATAGATCTTGCATTTCATGCAAGATAATCATTAGACCTTTATTTAATAAGGCTACAAGGCCAAAGAACACTTTGGGTTTACACATTTTGACTCAAGTGGTCTAGTGAATGTAAAAGGCAAATAACATTGTAAATATTTCATCATTTTGATTGATGACCATTCAGGTACAAATATCTTTACCTAATATAGCATAAGTCTAAATCTTTGAAAAGTTCAAGAAAATTAAGACTAAAGTTGAAAATCGATTAGGTAAGTCTATCAAGATATTATGATCAAATCATAATGTAAAGTACAAGAACCTTACGTACTAAGACTAATTGATAGAAAATGAATTTTTGTCCCAATTATTTTAAATACCAAGTACATTTATGAAAAAATTGTACTGCAAGAGGATAAATAAAACCTTGTTGGACATGGTCTATGAGTTACATGCCATTACAAGACTATGGTTAGGATATGTAATAGAGATTGCATAGTGAACATTATTCCCTCTAAAAATGTCTATAAGATAATTTTGAGATTATAGGAGAGTAGTAAAGCTAGTTTACAGCACTTCACCATGTGAAAATGTTAAGCTTACAAGCTGAAACAAGCTAAAAAAGACTGTATATGTTCAAAAGATATGCATAAGTGTAGGCTACCTCTAAGGAGTAACAAAGTAGTCTTTTATCTAATCCTAAAAAGAATAAGATATTTGTAGGACAAATATCATTTTTCTATAAAGAATGTCAAATAAAAGACTACAAACCTTTAATAGGGTGAGATAGTGTTAATAAATTGGTCCCAAGTGAAGCCACTAAATAGTTAACAAAAGTTTTTAACAATTTAATTATATTTGACAGTGAAATAGATCCTAGTCATGAATTGGATAAGCCTCATTGTAGTGAGAGAGTTATGAGATGACTCAACATTTATAAAGACTTAATTGAAGCATAAGTTGTCATGTTAGATGATAAAGTAGAAAGACTTATTGCCTTCAAAGTGAGACTAATGGCAAAAGGTTAAAACTAATAGAAGAAAGTAGACTGCGAGTAAATTTTCTCACTTGTTCCCATACTGGAGTCTATAAGCATTATTTAATTCATTGTTGCATATGGGATATGAAAAATGAATGTTTAAAATTCTTTTATGAAAAGAAGTCTTAGATAATGCATCTACACAAATCAATCAAAGAGGTTTACTTCCAAAGATCAAAAGAAAAAAGGTTTGGAAAATAGTAAAGGTTTATTTATGAAATGAATTATACCATTAGATCTTTGAATATAAGTTTTGATGAAAGTATCAAAACCTATGACTGTCGATAAATATTAATGAAGCTTGTATAGACAAGAAAATCATTAACTACTTAGTAAATTTTTCTCATGTTTTATGTTGATGATATTTACTCATTATGAATGATGTAAGTTTTCTATCTAACATAAAAGATTGACTAAGTAACCAATTCCAAATGAGTGATTTGGAATGACTCGGTATATTTATATGTCCAAAATGGAGATTTTAAAGACAAAATGTTAACTTTGTCTCAAACATCTTATATTGACAAAACTGTTGTAAAAAATTTGATATTTATGTCTAAGGAAGAGTATCCTAAGGCACTTCAAATGTTGAGAGCATATGATTAATTATCTAATCTAAGTGGGAGACAATTAATGCATAAATGAGACGTAACATTTTATATACAGTTGGTTAGCATATATTAGTTAAACGAATGGTATGACCATTCAGAAGAAATTTAAAAACTTTCTCAAATTATCTATGGATATTGAGAAATTTTTGTGGATGGAGTTAAAAATTTGATCTTTGTAAGATTCACTAGTTCCTACAAAGATTTAGGAAAATCTATGTTTAGATAAATTTCGTCCTAAATGGTGGAGTAAGGTATACAAGTTTAATGTTTTTTGCTTCTTAAGCAACAAAGAACTTGTCTGACTATAATAGTTCCTTAAAGATCTGAAAGGTGTTTCAGATATGATTTAGTCTATTCTCTTTATTTTGATAATAGTGGTGCAAAGACTAATATTAAGAAAATTAGAAAATACCAACGTATAGGGAATCGTATTGAGATAGAGAAAGCATCATGGTAGTGATCAAGATGGCTTTTAATGACAGTCGTTTGGATCTATATAAAAAGACTCTCAATGCTAAAGTGTTTGAGGGTCACCTAGAATGTTTAGGATTACGAGACATGTCTCATCTTTGATAGGGTAAGTAGGAGAACATGTTGGATATAGAGTATGCCCTATGATACATGTCTTGTCGGCTTAGTGCAAGCGGGAGATTGTTGGAATTTATTCCATAGAGTCTCGTAATTAATGATTTATTTAACAATTAATAATAATTTTGATTATTTTATTTACAATATAATAGTATCCATTATATGAAAATGCAAGGTTATTAGTGTAATCTTGAATAGTATGTGGTTGACATATGAGAGGATCAATTTCAAGAAATAACCTAAAGGGTCATAATATATGGGTAATGTTGGGTCCCTTATCCTGGTTGACTATTGATACGACCCACTTTGTAATAGTTACAAATGATTTGATCAAAATTGTTCATGTGGAGACATGTGAGTGAGAGTATCTTATACAATGAGTTTGTATAATACTAGACCACGAAATATTTAATCTCTCTTTATAAATCCGTTAATTGAGAAGATTAATATTTCATCATGATGATCATATGCAACTCGATCTTAATCCTAAGTGAGTTATGAACTCCTGCCTGTGATGGCTTGTCCTTTGATTTGCATGGGTGAGAGTGACTTTTGTAGTCGATTCAATAAGCCTACCATTTTGGGGACTTGACCAAATAGGGAGCTAAGAACATAACTTTACAAGATGAAATTCACTTTTTTCCATATAGGGTAAGTAGATAAGTAGTTCCCTTAAGTGCTAATTTTGGGACTTGAACAATGGGGTCCCACCATCTCACTGGCTCGAGATGGACTTAGTTTATGGTTGGATCATAAACAAATTATTCATTAGGTGATCAGTGGTACTTAAGGTGCAAGATGTAATTACAGGGGTAAAACTAACTTTTGACCCAATTGTAATTACGAACAACTCGTGGAGGATCGACTTGCATGTAGTGGTTATATCCATGGACACAACTTGTCCTACAATACATAAAAATGTAACTCTAGGTCTATAGTGAAGTGACCTAAAGTTAATGAATGAAAATTGATTAATTAAAGAGTTTATTTTTGTATCATTGGAACTTATAATCTGTAGGTCCATAAGGTCCCATTGCTAGCTCATAGTAACACTAAAAGATCAATTTAGTTAAAAGAAAATTTTGAAATGTTCAAATTAATATTTAATTTGAAGTGTTCAAATTAATATTTAATATATTAGATATATTAAATATAAAAGAGGAAAATATATTTATTGTATTTGGTACATTAAATATTAAAATAATTAATGTATATTAGATACATTAAATAAAAGATATTTATTAAATTTGAATTGCATTCAAGTAAGGAAATAGATGTCGTAGGAGAATTTTAAAAGGTTTGAATAAGATTCAAATTGGTTAGATAAATATATTTTAATATATTAGATATTAAAATATATTATTTAATTATCTTTCCTAGATCACTATAAATAGGACCCTAGGGGTGAGCTATTGGGTATTCTATATAGAACACACATCTCCTCAATAGAGAATTAGAGAATTATCTCTAGACTTTTTCCTCTCCAATCTCTTGTGGATTTTCTTTCAAAAGGCTCCTACAAACCTTGGTCCTGTGTTCGAGCCATAGCTAGGAAGACTTTGTGGAGGAGATAAAGACATACCAAAAATATCTTCATATTTACTCTAAGTAAGTTTACTTAATCTTATTTTTTTAGTTTAATTTTAAATAAAATCAAAGACGATCCAATGTTTCCGCTGCGGAATGAAGAGTTCATTCCTATCAATTGGTATCAGAGCAATCTTTGAGTTTTATTTATCATTAAAGTTTTGTGATGGTGGGTATTTTAATTGATCATATATTTGATATATTGTGGTTTGCAAATTGATTGTTTAGGCTATTTGACATTAGATTTATTGCTTTGATTAGATCAATGTAAAACCCATAAGGGTTAGAATTTCATGTATTTTACTTGAATGACTACGATTGCTGCAAATTTCGATTATATGGGCTGAAGAAGTCGACGACGAAAAAGGTTCGCGAAAAAAAAATAAAACTTGAATTGAAGTTAGTTTCTGCAATTGAAAGTTTAGGATTTCTAAATCCTAAATTTGGATAGCCAAACAAGGAAGATATTGAAGATCAAGATATGTCTTGGATTTAAATTATTGTAATTTAAATTATTTTCAATTTCTTAGGATATGCCAAATATGCCGGTTAATTTTGCTCTTTTTAATTTAATTATGCATGAGATGTATGTTTTAAATTGTTTGATTGTTGCATAAAGTATGTCATTTAAATTTAAAATCCCACCATAGGTTAAGCATGATCATGCATCTTATCTATTTTTGAATATAATTCTTATATTTGAAGATTTTGATTAGGTTGTTTCCTAATAGAATTAAGATTAATTTTTTAATATAATTGTTATATTGAAAAATTTGATTAGGATGATTCCTAAAAGAATTGAGATATTTTCTTAATACATTTATATTTTCCATATCTTTGAATATAATTGTTATATTTGGAAAATTAAATTAGGATATTTTATTTCATAAATGAAATCCATGTTTTCCTAATAAGATTAGGATATATCCTAATGAGATTAGGATTTCCTTAAAATAAAGATATTTCTAATTCATGATTTAAATAGTTTAAAATTTGAATTTAATATATCTTTATTTGTTTTTAATAAGATTAGAATTTAGGAAAATCTTTTGATTTAGTTTTAAAGGGTTTAAAATGGTAGAATTTCAAGATTATCCATAGTTTAAAAATTGAATTTAATTCATCTTTATTTGTTTCCTAATAAGATTAAATTCTTTTTAAATAAGTTTAGATCTTTTAATTTGAAAATAAGATGAGATTTTTTAATTTCCTAATAAGATTAGGTCTTCCATAAATAAAGATAATTTAATTCAAAGATAAAATAGTTTAAGTTTTAAATTTAATTTATCTTTTATTTTTTTTCTAATAGGATTAGAATAAAATATCTAGGATTATCTTTTAATTTGTTTTAAAGGGTTTAAAATGATGGATTTTTAAGACTATCCAAGTGAATTATTTTTTAATAGAATTAAAAATATTTATTTATAAATTCACTTATGTTCATTAATCTAATAATTAATAGTTAATTAAAGATTAATGAATTTGAAATAAAAATTGACTATAAGGGAACTATGTCTATGGAAGGTTTTGTCTAGATTGGGATATTTAAGCTGACCGAAAGGGAACACCTCTAACTGGGAACCGACCTGGGAGCTGAATTAGTCGAATTGTATTTAATTTCATTAAGCATGCTCATAATGAAATTAATTTTTTTAAATAGTTTAAAAACTTAGTAATTCACATTAAAATCAATCTAAAAACATAAGGATTTTGAAAGGTAGATTGAGGAACTTAGATAAATGAGATTAGCTTAATTTGTCTAAGTAAGAGAAAATCCTATTTCAAAATAGTAAGTGGGAGAAGGAAGTGTGTCAACGTATCCTACAGTCTCCATCATTGGTTCACATCGTGAGATTCATGCGGGGCCTTGTGGCGTCTTTTGGACCGTCTCCCTACGGAAGGTGTTTGCATGGGTCAATATCAGGGTGAACTTCTAAAAAGGATATGATTGTAGTTTTGTTTCCAATACTTGACCTACCCTACGACGACACTTGTTGGGATAAAACTACGAGATCTAAAATTATGGGTCACACTTACAAATGGCTCATTAAAGTTGTTAATGATATCCTTGACCAAACTAATGGTAACTAAATATTATAGGAATAAGAGTTATTCTGGTATAATACTTGGTTGAGATTGTCTCAGTTTAGTGAAAGAATACTTTACCTACCCTACGGCGGCACTTGTTCTAATTCACTAAAGTACCATAGCATTAGAAATGATTTATAAGGTTTATTTTTCAAATTGTTTGATTTCTATTCTAAAATTGAATGGATAATTATTTGCATGATGTTAAATTATATATATATATTTATTTATTTATTATGTTAGTTTCTCTCATAATTTTAATTTTATTACTGATAAGTCAAAATTGAGAAATTTTATTACTTGAAAAAATAACGATAACACTATAATGGTAGTGTAAAATTTTGAATTTGTCTTTATTGAGAAATGTTCTCAAAACCTATTGCTAATGCTATTCGAATCGTTCGTGAAGCACATGATTAATGAATCAAAAGTAAACGAGATAGCTTGTACGTATTCTCCTAGTTGACATGTTCGATGTCAAGTTTAGAAGATAAAGAAAATGACAACAACATATGAGATGTTAAAGTCAATATATGCTAAATTTAGAAAATTGTCTAAATGATCTCGAATTTAAGTATTACAAAATTTCAAGAAAACAAACCAAATGACTGAAGCTATATAAAAGAAAATAGTTCCTAAATTAGCTAGAACAGTCATAATAAGAGGAATTTTGAAATACCTCTAGGAAGAAAAATATAAATGAAAGTAAATTTGATTTACTAGATTTTTGGTGGAATATAAATAATGCCACCTAGATAGTTGATATAAGATCTACTATCAAGATTTATTCTTCATTACATTTAATATGTAATTCTTGGAAAATACTTAACATGTAGAATAGTTTTAACAAGTTAGCACCAGGAAGCCTATCTCAGTTAGTGTAGTGGGAGACATTAAGATGTCATTAAGTAAAAATTGTTACATAATACTGAATATGGTGTTTTTAGTAATCATAAGAGAAATTCAATTTCTCGAATTTTTTACTAAAATGTTCATATAGTATGAATTACTTTGAAGTATGAAAGTTTATATTTTCAAACTTGTTTGAAAATACATTCAGCTAAAAATAGGAATGTATATGTTAAAATGTTGACATATACTATACTACAAAATACTGAGATATTCAGGATTATAGAATCTAGAATAGAAAGACATTGTTTTCTCCTAAAAGATGATACTTGACTTTGGATGTTAAGGTTGATTAACATCAACTTGAATAAAATGAAAAGACTAGTAAGAGGTAATTCTCTAAAAAGTTAGTTAATTACTTTACCTGTCTGTAGATCTTGCCTTTCATGCAAGATAATCATTAGACATTTATTAGATAGGGCTAGAACGCCAAAGAATACTTTGGGCTTACACATTCTGACCCAAATGTTCTAGTGAATGTAAAGGCCAAATAAAGTCATGAATATTTCGACACTTTAGTTGATGATCATTCAAGGTACAAGTATCTTTACCTAATACAACATAAGTCTGAATTTTTGAAAAGTTCAAGAAAATTAAGACTAAAGTTAAAAACTGATTAGGTAATTAAATCTATCAAGACATTATGATCAGATCATAATAGAAAGTACAGGAACTTTACGTACTAAAGCTAATTGATAAAAAATGGGTTTTTATCCCAATTATCTTAATACTAAATACAATTTTGTGAAATTGTCCTGTAAGAGGAGAAACAGGACCTTGTTAGATATGGTCACATCAGTAATAAGTTACACACCATTACCAAACTCTGGTTAGGATATGTAATAGAGATTGCATAGTGAACATTATTCTCTCCAAAAGTGTCTACGAGACAATTTTCGGATTATAGAAGAGTAGTAAAGTTAGTTTACAACACTTCACCATTTGGGAATGTTAAGCTCACATGCTGAAACAAGCCTAAAAAGCTTGTATATGGTCAAAGATAAGCCGAAGTGTAGGCCACCCCTAAGGAGTACAAGATGGTCTTTTATCTAGTCCTAAAACGAATAAGGTATCTGTATGACAAATATCAATTTTATAAGGAATGTCAAATAAAAAACTACAAACCTTTAATAAGGTGAGATAGTGTTAATAAATTGGTTCCAAGTGAAGCCACTAAATAGTTAACAAAAGTTGTTAACAATTTAATTACATTTGAAAGTCAAATGGATCCTAGTCATGAATTGGATAAGCCTCATCGTAGTGGGAGAGTTATGAGATGACTCAACCTTTATAAGGACTTAATTGAAGCCCAAACTGTCATGTTAGATGACAAAGTTGAAGGTTTATTACTCTCAAAGTGAGACTAATAGTAAATGGTTAGACCTAATAGGAGAAAGTAGACTAAGAGTAAACTTTCTTACTTGTTGCCATACTAAAGTCTATAAGTATTATTTAATTTATTATTGCATATGGGATCTGAAAATGAATGTTTGGAATTCTTTTATGAAAAGAAATCTTAGATAATGCATCTACACAAATCAATCAGAGAGATTTATTTTCAAAGATCAAAAGAATAAAGGTTTGCAAAATAGTATAGGTTCATTTATGAACTAGATTTTACAATTAGATCTTTGAATATAAAGTTTGATAAAAGTATCAAAACCTATGACTTTGGATAAATATTAATGATGCTTGTATATACAAGAAAAACATTAATTACTTAGTGGATTTTTCTCATGTTTTATGTTAATGATATTTTACTCATTATGAATGATGAAAGACATCTATCTAACATAAAAAGATGACTAAGTAACCAATTCTAAATGAGTAATTTTGAATGATTCAGTATATTTATATGTCCAAAATGGAGATTTCAAGAACAAACTGTTAATTTTGTCTCAAACATTTTATATTGATAAAATTGTTGTCAAATATTTGATATTTATGTTTAAGGAAGAGTATCCTAAGACAGCTCAAATGTTGAGAACATATGATTAATTATCTACTTTAAGTGAGAGACAATTAATGCAAAAATGAGACTTAACAATTAATATATAATTGGTTAGCATATATCAGTTAAACGAATGGTATGACCATTGAGTAGAAAATTAAAATTTTTTTCAAATTATCTATGGATAATGAGAATTTCTTTTGTGTATGGAGTAAAAGATTTGATCTTTACAAGATACACTGGTTCTTACAAAGATTTAGGAAATCTATGTTAAGATAAATTTTATCCTAAGTGGTGGAGTATGGTAAACAAGTTAAATTGTTTTGCTTGTGAAGCAACAAAAGGACATGTATGACTCAAATAGTGCCTTGAATATCTTAAAGGTGTTTCAGATAAGATTTAGTCTATCATCTTCATTATGATAATAGTGGTGCAAAGACTAATATTAAGGAAATTAGAAAACACCAACGTATAAGGAATCATATCGAGAGAGAGAAAGCATCATGGTAGTGACTAAGATGGCTTTTAATGATAGTCGTTTAGATCTATATAAAAAGACTCTCCAGGCTAAAGTGTTTAAGGATCACCTAGAATGTCTAGGATTACGAGACATGCCTCGTCTTCGCTAGGGCAAGTGGGAGAACATGTTGGGTATAGAGTATGTCCTATGATACATGTCTCGCCGGCTTTAGTGCAAGTGGGAGGTTGTTGGGATTTATGCCCTAAAGCCTCGTAATTAATTAATTAATTAATAATTAATAATAATTTTGATTACTTTATTTGCAATATAATATTATCCATTATATGAAAAATTCAAGGTTATTAGTGTAATCTTGAACAGTATGTGGTTGACATACATGAGGATCGTGTTCAAGAAATAATCTAAAGAGTCATAGTATATGGATAAGGTTGGGTGCCTTATCCTAGTAACACTATTGATACGGCCCACTTTGTAATAATTACAAATGATTTGATCCAAATCGTTCATGTGGAGACATGTGAGTGAGGATATCTTATACAATGAGTTTGTATAAGACTGGACCACAAAATATTTAATATCTCTTTATAAATCCATTAATTGAGAAGATTAATATTTCATCAGGATGATCATATGTGACTCGATCTTAATCCTGAGTGAATTATGAACTCCTGCCTGTGAGGACTTGTCCTTTGACTTGCATGGATGAGAGTGACTTTTGTAGTTGATTCAATATGCCTACCATTTTGGAGACTTGACCAAATAGGGAGCTAAGAATATAATCTCACAAGATGGAATTCACTCATTCCCATATATGGTAAGTAGATGAGTAGTTCCCTTAAGTGCTGATTTCTAGACTTGAACAATGGGGCCCCACCTTTTCACTGGCCTGAGAGAGACTTAGTTTATAATTAGATTATAAACATATTGTTCATTAGAGGATCGATGGTACTTAAGGTGCAAGATATAATTATAGGGGTAAAACGGACTTTTGACCCATTTGTAATTACGGACAACTCGTGAAGGATCGACTTGCATGTAATGATTATATCTATGGACACAACTTGTCATACAGTACATAAGAGTGCAACTCTAGGTCTATAATGGAGTGACTTATAGTTAATGAATGAAAATTAATTAATTAATAATTTTAATTAATTGATTTTGTATCATTGGAGCATATAATCTGTAGGTCCATAAGGTCCCCTTGCTAGCTCATAGTAATACTAAAAGATCAATTTAGTTGAAAGAAAATTTTGAAATGTTCAAATTAATATTTAATTTGAAGTGTTCAAATTAATATTTAATATATTATATATATTAAATATAAAAGAAAAAAATATATTTATTGTATTTGATACATTAAATAGTAAAATAATTAATGTATATTAGATACATTAAAGAAAAGATATTTATTAAATTTGAATTGGATTCAAATTAGGAAATAGATGTCGTAGGAGAATTTTAAAATGTTTGAATAAGATTCAAATTGGTTAGATAAATATATTTTAATATATTAGATATTAAAAAATATATTATTTAATTATTTTCTCTAGACCACTATAAATAGGACCCTAGGGGTGAGCCATTGGGCATTGTATATAGAACACACATCTTCTCAATAGAGAATTAGAGAATTCTCTCTAGACTTTTTCCTCTCCAATCCCTTGAGGATTTTGTTTCAAGAGGCTCTCACAAGCCTTGGTCTTGTATTCGAGTAATAGCTAGGAAGATTTTGTGGAGGAGATAAAGACATACCAGAACTATCTCCATATTTAGTCCAAGTAAGTTTACTTAATCTTATTTTTTTAGTTTAATTTTAAATAAAATCAAATACGATCCAATGCTTCCGCTGCGGGATAAAGAATTCATTCCTATCCTCTTCGTCGAAGAAGAGGCCAAATCGAGGGTTTTAGCCGTAATCTCGATTTCAAGCTGATTTTGGAGGTTTTGGGAGGAATTGTGGAGCAGAATTGAGCAAAATTGAAGAATTAGAGCTCGAGTGACGTGGAGATCGCAACGGGAATGCGAGATCAACCTACGTTTGCCAATTTCTTCTCTTTTCTTTTCAATTTAGCTACTATAGAGGTTGTAAATTAGGGACTTAGGGGATGTATTGATTGATTTATAGCTTAGTCCTATATTACTTGGGATTTATTGTTTTGTATTGGATTTAATGTTTAATTGAGGATTATTTTGGATTAATTGCTTGTTTGATGGATGGTTGTGACTATTTAGGTTTTGAATCATTTATGCATTTAGTGTTTAATTCTTTTAATCAGTGTTCATTAATTAATTGAGGTAGATCTAAGTTGAGCTCGATAGAGAAATCTTAGTTTAGCTTAATGAACAATTAATTAGCTACCCGAGTGATAGTGGGATTAGTGGTTAATTAATTGTAGTTAGTGTTGAAGGTTAATTAAGTGAATATTGTTTAATCAATTTGTTTTCTAAGTGGAAACTCAACGGAGAGAAGCTTAGGCAAGAACCGAATGCATGACTAGTGTTTATTTACTTGAGTGACAGCGGGGCGAATAAATAGACATTAAAGGTCCGAAATGAAGAGTCCTAATGCCTTGTATGATTTAGCTAGCGCTAGGGACACCTAGGTTAGTTAATTAATACTTGAGATTGGAAGAGACTGACAGAAGAGTCCATGCCTTTAGAGCTTCTAGACTTATGAGTTCATTGTCGATTTAGTTGTAATTTATCTATTTAATTAAGTAATTAATCATTTACCCAAGTTTATCCCTTAGGTTTGAGTCTCCCATTTATTTTATGCATTTATTTTCCGTTGCTTAGATTAATTTATCTTCTTTCAGATATTTTATCTAAATAAAACTAAGTGAGAGTAATTGCGACATTTAATTGAATTAAAACCAATCCTTGTGGACTCGATACTCGGTAGAAATACCATTTTATATTACTTGACCCGTGCACTTGTGGAAACGTAAATTGTACCCATCAAACCTTTGCTGAAAAGACCCCATCCTTTTAGAAGAACATTAGTAGCTCTGTGTTGTGATATGACAACCGACACACTTAATGGCATCTCAAATTAAACTCTATGGAGCTCCACCCATGATTTGGAACGTGTCAACATGCTGTCGCCACGTACCTACGACGCGGAGCGGCCGACATCCTCGAAAAAGGAGGTTTTAAAAGGAGTCGCCACCAATCTTTTATGGTGTGATTGGGCACCAAAATAAAATAAAACAACCTTTTTTTAAAAAAAAAAAAGAAGAAGAAAAAAAAAAAACGGCATGCGGAAACCAGATTTGGGCTCGGAAGTTACTTGTGTGTGGGGAAGGTGTTAGCACCCCACAACACCCGTTTAAAACGGTAGCCAAATTTAAATCTTGAATTGCAAAAGATTTTAGACAAAAAGCTTATTTAGGGAAAAAAAAGATTTTTAAAACAATGTCTTATTTTACCTCTCATTTCTCCAATATTTGAAGTCATGATTTCATAAAATAAGTAGATAAATATCCATCAATTTGACTATTTTAGAAATATTCCCAAAAACTTAGGAAAAATTCTCCACCTCAAGAATATGAGAAAATTTTACAATTTCTCAACTCTGTCATAGCATAGTCTTTTTATAAAAGAAAGTTTTTTTTTTTAAAAAAAGAATGTTTTAATTAAATTCATTTTTTTTTGGGATCAAAATCTCGGACTCCCAAAGATAATGATCCCTCACCTCAAGAATTCTAGAAAATCGGACTCCCAAATATTTCTAGATTCCGTCGTCGGAATTTTAAAAAAAAAACGACATTGAAAACTACTTTTTTTAAGAAAAAAAAAGATTACAAAAAGTTTTAGAAATATCACTTTGGTTATAAATCTTTTACAAATTTAAAAGGGGCACTTTTAAAAGATTTGGAAATAATTTTATAGGAAAAGAAATTTTTTTTTTGAAAACACTAAGGATGATCAAGACAATTAAGAAACGAAGCATAATATACAAATACAATTTGAAGAAAAGAAAGAGAAAAAAAAAGGAAAAAAAAATAAGCTCACAAAATGAATTAAATAACTCATAGCCAGTAAACAAGCAAACACAATGTACAAGCATGTTAAAAATTTAAGAAAAAAAAGAAAACATATTGGAATCGACCTTGGACTTCCGAATAATCGAATCCTCACCTCGAGAAGACTAGAAAATCGGACTCCCAAATATTTCTAGATTCCGTCGTCGGATTGTTTTTTATAAACATCATGGATTAAAACATTAAAATTATGTACTAATTAACATGCATATATCAATTTCACAATAATAACAAATAAGAAACATACTTACATTTAAATTACACAAGAAATAACATAAAAAATGTTATAAAAAAAAATTTAAAGTATATGCATCTTTTTTAAAATAATAATAATAATAATAACTAATACATCTATACACAACTAAAAATAATATTACTAATAATAAAAAAAAATAATATAAACAAAAAATTAAAAAAAAAATTAAAAGTTAAACTCATGGGCGGCAAAACAGCCGCCCATGAAAAGTAAAAAATATATATATATTATATAATAATAATAATATAAAAAGAAAAAAAAAACGTAAGTACACATACATTATATATATATAATAATAATAATATTATTATTATTATTATAATAATAGTAATATTATAATATATATATATATATTTTAAAAAAAAGCGTCAGTGCACACTGCTCAATGCACTGACGCGACCAATTTAAAAAAAAAAAAAATTTCAAAAGGTTGTCCTCCTTTCCGTAAACGTGTATATATATATATTATAATAATAATAATAATAACAACAATCAAATCAAGTATAATAATAATAATAATAATAATAATAATAATAAAAAGAAAAGAAACTCTGTATATGCTTATATGAAAAGTAATAATAATAATAATGATAATATAATATTAATAATAAAAAAAACAATAACAAAACAAAATACAATCACACTTTCTCTTCCAACCATAAGCCTTCTCTTTCACTTTTTCCTTCTCATTTTTCTCTGTAGATTTTTTTTACTCTACTCTTCTCTCTCTCTCTAACTCCTCACATTCTACTCTTCTCTTTCACTTCACTTCCACTCCACATCTTTTTTTTTCTAAGTCACTTTTTAACAAAGGGTTCACACTCTCTCTTTTTTAGCTCATCTCTTTCAACCAAGTTGGTTTTTTTCAAAGGAGAAAGCAAGAACATAAAGTTTTTTTTTTTACAACAGGAGCGAAGATCCGTTCATCTATAAGGTACGCCCATTACTCTTTTCCTTTTTTTTTCATCTTTTTTTTGTAGTAAATAAACTCATAGGAGAAAGAAAAGTCATAGATAGATAAGTAAGATTTAGAGCAAGAACGAAGATCCAAAGTATATGCATAAAGAAAAAAAAACAATCACGTAGTAAAAAATGCAAAAAAGAGATGTAAGCAAAAATAAAGGGAACTCACAAAAAACCCCTTACTCAACTACTGTTTTTCAGGGGCATTTGGAGATAGAGATGAAGATTTAGGGGGTGGGAGTCGAGAACACATAACCAAGCTCGTCGTTTGAGGTGCGGATCCTTGGGTCGGTGCCCTACCAAGTGCAACCCCCCAACTAAGCCATGTTTATTTCGCTGTGTTCTAAATTTTTTTTTCATTTCTTACCTAAAGGACGTTTTGCTAGCTTCTAGAACAAGGACTTACTTTGAAACTTGCTTCTTTCTCTGTAATGGGGTTGTAGTGGAGAAATGAAAATGTATGTTTGTAGGTGTTCTTTTTTTGAAATTTGTTGAGAATGCCCCCCTCTAGGGTTGAGAAACAAGGGTTTATAAAACCCTATCCCTTTCTTCTTTTGAGCAAGAAAATAGGCCACATTTGTTCAAAATGAGCCCTTATACCAAAAGGGAAAGAATTTGAATTAAACCTACATTTGACCAAATAAACATAATCTACACAACAAAAACCAATACACACTAATTAATTGATAATTAACACAAGTGAGCCGGACAAAATACGTGGCTACAGCATGCCCCCCTTTGTACATCCTTATATGATTATAAGTTGGACAAAGGTGTGGACATTATTTTGTTCGGCTGAAGCATAAACTCAAAGCCACCGGGTCAGGGATAAACAAACGCCACATGACAAAGTAAAACACGCTGAGGGCCAGGGATAAACAAGCGCCACTGCAACAAAAGAGTGTCAGGGGCATGACAAAGTAAAACGCGCTGAGGGCTAGGGATAAACAAGCGCCACTGTAGCAAAAGAGTGTCAGGGGCCAGGGATAAACAAGCGCCGCATGACAAAGTAAAACACGCTGAGGGCCAGGGATAAACAAGCGCCACTGCAGCAAAAGAGTGTTAAGGGCCAGGGATAAACAAGCGCCGCATGACAAAGTAAAACACGCTGAGGGCCAGGGATAAACAAGCGCCACTGCAGCAAAAGAGTGTCAAGGGCCAGGGATAAACAAGCGCCACTGCAGCAAAAGAGTGTCAAGGGCCAAGGATAAACAAGCGCCGCATGACAAATGCAACAAAAAATGAGAACAATGACACACATTGCTTATGCAGGCATGTATGCATGCACATTTTTGACATATTCAACTCCATTATTTTACCCTTCTTTTATTTTGCTTGAAAGGTTAAAGATTATAAAATAGCTCACAAGGTAAGTATTATAATATTTTGTTCAACAAAACCCACAAGTTCATTAGATAGACCCACATGTTCATTGGACGGAAAAAACTCATGGATACAACTCTGAGGCCAACAAAAGCCTTCCACCGAGCTTTACAAAACCAACCCAAAGAAAAAGTAGCCAACTAAAAGTTACTCCTCTTATGCGTAATACTTCTTAACAAAGTCTGCATTTAGTGGATTAGGTAGATCACTGCCATCCATGTTAGTCAACACCACAGCTCCACCAGAGAATGCCTTTTTCACCACATACGGCCCTTCGTAGTTGGGTGTCCACTTTCCCCTGTAGTCCTTTTGAAACGGCAAGATTCTCTTTAAAACCAAATCCCCCTTCTGAAAGCATCGTTGCTTTACTTTCTTGTTGTAAGCTCGAGTCAACTTTCTCTGATACAACTGTCCCCTACACAATGCAATCATTCTTCTTTCTTCAATGAGGTTTAATTTCTCGTACCTTGCTTGAGTCCATTCTGCTTCTTCCAGCTCTGCTTCTCTAATCACTCTGAGAGATGGGACTTCGACTTCAAAAGGCAAAACTGCCTCCATGCCGTACACTAAGGAAAATGGAGTTGCCCCAGTTGATGTGCGAACGGAGGTTCGATAACCGTGTAGAGCAAAAGGTAATATTTCATGCCAATCTTTATACGTTACTGTCATTTTCTCAACAATTCTCTTGATATTCTTATTTGCCGCTTCCATTGCGCCATTCATTTTAGGTCGGTAAGGGGTAGAATTTGAGTGCCTAATTTTGAAATGAGTACACAACTCATCCATTAATTTGTTATTCAAGTTTTTTGCATTATCAGTAATGATACGTTCAGGCAAGCCATAACGACATATGATGTCCCTCTTTATAAACTTGAGCACGACTTGCTTAGTGACACTCCTATATGAGGTAGCTTCTACCCATTTTGTAAAGTAGTCTATGGCTACCAAAATGAAACGGTGACCATTTGATGCTTTTGGTTCAATTGGTCCTATCACATCCATACCCCACATGGAGAAAGGCCACGGGGCTGTCAGTACATGAAGAGATGAGGCTGGAGTATGAACTTTGTCTGCATATATCTGGCATTTATGACATTTTCTTGCATACTTGATGCAATCTGATTCCATGGTCAGCCAATAATAACCAGCACGTAAGACTTGCCTTGCCATCATGTGCCCATTTGCATGGGTCCCACAAACTCCTTCGTGTACTTCTTCCACTATCTTTTTAGCCTCCACTTCATCAACACACCTTAGGAGAGTCATGTCATGATTTCTCTTATATAACACTTCACCATTCAAGAAGAAACTCATGGCTAACTTTCTGATGGTGCGTTTATTATTTTCGGATGCCCCTAGTGGGTACTCTCGACATGTAATGTAGCGTTTGATATCATGGTACCAAGGTTTTCCATCTGGTTCTTCTTCAATGTTTAAACAATAGGCCGGTGACTCTCGTTTTTCAAACCTTAAAGGTTGAATCTCTTCCGTGCAGTCCAAATTAAACATGGCAGATAAAGTTGCTAACGCGTCTGCAACTTGATTACTTTCTCGTGGGACATGTTCAAATGTAATTGACTCAAATGAATGAGCCAACTCTCGAATGTACTTATTATAGGGGATCAACTTAGGGTCTCTCGTTTCCCATTCTCTATTCAATTGGTGTATTACCAAAAGAGAATCTCCAAAAACTTGTAATTTCTTTATCTTCATGTCATAAGCCATCTGAACCCCCATACTGCATGCCTCGTACTCAGCTACGTTATTCGTACAACCAAAGCATAACTTGGCAGTTAATGGATACAACTTCCCCTTGGGAGATATTAGCACAGCTCCAATACCATGTCCCATATCGTTTGTGGCTCCATCAAACCACATTGTCCAGGTTTCTAAATCATGTGACACATCTGTCTTTAATACGGTCATGATGTCCTCATCTGGAAACTCGAATTTCATTGGCTCATAATCTTCTAAAGGCATCTCGGCCAAACAATCAGCAATTGCACTTCCTTTTATGGCCTTTCTGGTAACATAAACAATATCATACTTAGATAACAAAACTTGCCACTTAGCTACTCTCCCGGACAAAGATGGTTTCTCAAAAATGTACTTTATGGGATCCATCTTTCAGATAAGCCACGTCGTGTAGTACAACATATACTGCCTCAATCTTTGAGCAGTCCAAGCTAAGGCACAACAAGTTTTTTCTAATAACGAGTAGTTCGACTCGCAACTCGTGAACTTCTTGCTCAAATAATAAACGGCTTGCTCTTTTCTTCCTGAAGAATCATGCTGCCCGAGCACACATCCCATTGATCCCTCGTTTACGGTTAAATAGAGGATTAAAGGGCGCTCTGGTGTTGGTGGCACTAGCACCGGGGGGCTTTGCAGATATTCTTTGATTTTATCAAAAGCTCTTTGACAATTTTCATTCCAACGACATACCTCGCTTTTGCGTAACAGCTTTAGTATTGGCTCGCAAGTTTGAGTTAGGTGCGAAATGAATCGTGCAATATAATTCAACCTCCCTAAGAAACTTCTCACCTCCTTTTGAGTTTTTGGTGGTTTTAAATCCACTATCGCCTTTATCTTGTCGGGATCTACCTTGATTCCTTCTTGACTGACAACAAACCCCAACAGTTTTCCAGAGGATACCCCAAATATGCACTTTGCTGGATTCAGCTTTAACTGGAATTTCCTTAACCGCTCGAAAAGCTTACGAAGAGTGACGACATGATTTTCTCCCGGTTTAGACTTGGCGATCATGTCATCAACATATACCTCAATTTCCTTGTGGATAAGATCATGGAATAATGTAACCATGGCCCTCTGATAGGTTGCCCCGACGTTTTTTAAGCCGAATGGCATGACTTTATAGCAAAACGTCCCCCATAAAGTGATGAAAGTCGTCTTTTCCTAATCTTCAGGGGCCATTTTAATTTGGTTGTATCCTGAAAATCCATCCATAAACGAGAAAGTAGAATATCCCGCAGTATTATCCACTAGAACATCGATGTGAGGAAGTGGAAAATTATCTTTGGGACTTGCACGATTGAGATCCCTATAATCCACACACATTCTCACCTTCCCGTCCTTCTTTGGAACTGGGACAATATTAGCAACCCACTCAGGGTACTTAGCTACAGCTAAGAAACCCGCGTCAAATTGCTTTTTGACCTCTTCCTTAACTTTGATCAGCATTTCAGGTTTCATTTTTTGAAGTTTTTGCCTTATGGGCTTACATTCAGCTTTGAGCGGTAACCGATGCATTACAATTTCTGTATTCAATCCAGGCATATCTTGGTAGGACCATGCAAATATGTCTTTATATTCACGCAACAGAGCTACAAGATCCGAACGATCTTGCTCTGTGGCCAAGGTGCCGATTCGTATTTCTTTTACTTCTTATAATGACCCCAAATTTATTACTTCTAACGGCTCCTGGTATGGCACAGTTTTTTTCTCTTCTTGCTTCATCAATTTTAATAATTCTTGTGGCACAACACCTTCATCCTCCATGCTCGGGTCAACGTTATAAACTGGAACTTCAAAACCGACTTTTTCATCTTCATTGCCCCCGTCAACGATCCTGATTTGTATTGGTGATAGATGGAGGATGACAAAGAGAAATGAAAGATAATCAAGAATAATAACACACTTGGAAGAATAGATCAAACGAATGGATTAGACAAAAGCCGACAATCCCCTTTTCATTTCTCAACAAAAAAGTACAAAATCTTTAGACAACGAGATTGCATAAATAATAAAAAAAAGGCCACTATTACAAAGATAAATCCATGGCCTTAGGCACAGCCATGGGTGGGTTATTACTTTGGGGTCTCCCTAGTGATATTTGGCATTTCTTTGACTTCCCAATTGTTCAACTCAAAACCTGGAGGACAAAGGTAAACTAGTTGTCGTGGCACGATGGTGCTTTCAGAGATGACAGCGATCGAGGCGTCGGAGGCTCTATTGCATAGCTGGTTGTCGTTGTGTAGCACCTCTCCCAGCTTGAAAGTTTCAGATATATGTGGTATACACATTCTTCCTTGTTCGACTTCTCGACCTTCGAGACGTGCGCTTCTCACTTCTTTCTTTTCGGCTCTGACTCTCTTCCACGCAGAAGCTGTTGGCTTGTATCCCAATCCGAATCTCTCCTTGCTTTCAGGAAGGCAAATCACCTTTGGGTTTCCTTGATTATTTCGTCCCAACCCTCCATGCATTTGAAAGCCACTTTTTAGCATTACCTTTGCAACCAGCAAAGCTGTCTTAGCTGGATAGCGATCTATATCCCAACCTTCAGTAGGGAAGGTAGTGGCGTTGGCAACCTCAAAGGATCTATACGAGCACTCAAAAGCTTCTTCAGCGGCTTCTACGTATGGAAACGATGCTGTTTTCGTTACAAACATATCCTCTTCTCCGAAAACAATGGCTTGGCCGCTTTCCACAACAAACTTCACTCTTTGATGAAGTGAGGATGGAACAGCCCCCGTCGAATGAATCCAAGGACGCCTAAGCAAACAACTATATGAAGAGTTCACATCCATCACTTGAAATGTTACGTTGAAGGAAGAGGGCCCAATCCGAAGAGGAATTTCTATGTCTCCAATTACTTCCCTTCGAGCACCATCAAAGGCCCTAACAACCATAGTACTTGGCTTTAAATAAGAAGAATCCACAGGAAGCTTCATCAAGGTAGACTTTGGCATTATGTTTAAAGAAGACCCATTGTCAACCAGAACTCTGGCCACGAGGTGGTCCTTGCACCTCACTGAAATGTGTAACGCCTTAGTGTGCCCAGTACCCTCAGGAAGGATCTCATCATCTGTGAAAGAGATACAATTCGTAGCAGTTATATTTCCCACAATTTCACTAAGTCCATTCACCGAAATGTCAGGGCCTACGTGAGCTCGATTCAAGATATCAAGCAAAACTTTGCGATGTGGCTCAGAATGCAGAAAAAGTGATAAAATTGATATACGAGCTGGGGTGCGATGCAGCTGCTCTATCACTTTATACTCACTTTGCTTGATTAATTTCAAAAATTCTCGCTCTTCGTCTTCTGATACGGGTTCCTGACTCGTCTTTTTTCCTACTATGGTCATTTTCTCAGCAAAAACTTTGTCCAGATCATTCAAATCATCTTCATTTATTACTTCTACAGCTTTGCCTTTACGCTGTCTAATCTCTTCTTCTTTCGAAATTCCTTTCAAATTGTCAGGCGTGTAACATCTGCCACTACGAGTCATCCCTCCAATTGTTGAGATGTCAGATGCAGAGATACCACTATCTGTGATGAACTGACATTCGTACTTCCAAGGCACAGCTCGATTATCCTTATAAGCAAAGGGACCGGGTACTTCTACAATCATTGGTTTGGGTACCTGAATATGAGGAGTGGTAGTCGATTTATCCTCGTAGTGAATGATTAATGGCTTTGGTAGAGATGACGTCTCTCTTGGAGTCTTTTCGGAAGAAGACACATGAGTAATCATGTCAATATCCGTCTCTTGCATAGTTTGACTCACAATCAATAGCTTTGAATCCATTAGCTTTTGCACTTGTTGCTTAAAATCATCACATTCTTCTATGGAATGTCCGACCATTCCTTTATG
The DNA here is from genome assembly GCA_033996785.1 of Trichosanthes truncata. Lineage (NCBI taxonomy): Eukaryota > Viridiplantae > Streptophyta > Magnoliopsida > Cucurbitales > Cucurbitaceae > Trichosanthes > Trichosanthes truncata. The sequence goes on along the minus strand of JAWPNB010000003.1, from coordinate 48,588,552 downwards.
GAAAAGGCATCTCTCTTCGTTACCACAGCCTGATTCATCCATGCTACTACTCTCAAGTCCTACTGAAAAATACCCAACATTGTGGAGAACTTGAAAGAGTGTCCTCATAGGCGTACTCAAATCTTGAACTTTATCTTTGTAGCCTTTTTCAGGTACTTCAATGGCATTTACAGTAGGATTTCCATGGTTTGGGAGAGGATTTTGATTGACATCAGGCTCTTCCCCTGCTTTCTTAAACTTCAACCATCCTGCCTTAACCAAGCTTTGCACCTTAGCCTTCAATGGATAACAATTCTCTGTGGAGTGTCCAATTGCCCCGGCGTGATATTCACATCGTGCGTTTGGATCATACCACTTAGGATACGGGGGTTGCAATGGTTCTTGAGGCACAATGGCAACTTGATGATTTTTTAGCAATTGAGGCAAAAGTTCAGTGTATGTCATGGGAATGGGGTCAAAACGTGTTTGCTTCCAACTACTACTAGCACCTCGCTGATTTGACTGATTTTGACCTCCATGCTGAGGACTATGGTTATAACTTGCTGGTCTTAGAGTTGGTGACAACATATGGGTCGCAACTCTTTGTCCTGAGCTCACCTCATGGACTTCTCCCTCTTTTTTCTTTGGAGTAAATACCTTTCTTGCACTTGCCTCAGATGCTGCATCTGTAATTCTCCCGTTCTTAACTCCATACTTTATCCTTTCACCAATTGTTATGATATCAGAAAAATTTGTTGAAGCACTCCCGATCATCCTGTCATAATATGGCGCTCGCAAAGTATTGATAAACATGGCTGACAATTCTCTATCAGTTAAAGGGGGTTGTACCTGAGCAGCCATTTCTCTCCACCTTTGTGCGTATTCCTTAAAGGTCTCAGCACCCTTCTTCTCCATACGCTGAAGATCTAAACGATCAGGTGCCATGTCGATATTGTACTTGTACTGCTTTAAGAATGCATCTGCCAAATCCTTCCACTTGTGCACTTGGGAGCTATCCAAATTCATATACCAACGAGATGCTGGGCCGGTCAGGCTGTCTTGAAAACAGTGAATCAACAACTTTTCATCATGGGCATAGGCTGACATTTTTCTACAGTACATGACAAGATGACTCCTTGGGCATGCAGCCCCATTATACTTCTCGAACTCTGGAGTCTTGAATTTGGGGGGAATAACAACATCCGAGATCAAACACAGTTGTGTTGCATCAATATCCCCATAGACGTCAGCACCTTCAATCGCACGTAATCTTTCCTCGAGGAACTCTAACCTTCCCTTTCCCACCAAATCTTCAGAAGCTTTCTTACTGTTCTCCGCACTTGGAACATATACTGGGTCGCTCACATGGCTCACTTGTTGTGGAACTCGTCCAGGATCTTGCGTAGGGAATGAGGTAGGGTATGCCATCCCTGCCATGTGTGGGTTTGACACCCTTGGTGGCGTAAACCCTGGAGGATAAGATGGAGTGTCATCCAACCCTTAGTTTTGACCCATTTCGGCTTGTAATGACGTTCCTGCCACCGACTTCTCCTTTCTTGCTGTAAGGATCTCTAAAATCTTCGCCATTTGCTCTTTTAGCTCTTCTACTTCTAATCGAACTATCTGTACTTGGTCGTTCACTTGGTCTTCCATGAACTTGGCTCTCCTTCTGGTCCAATAAGAATGATGAGGAGGTGAACTTCGAGCTATTTTGTAAACTTTGAACCTTTGTTATTATAAAGGAAGGAAATAATGGTTTGATCAGTCAAAAAGAAGTCATAATAGCAAAGTAAATATTTGTTAATACTAATATGAAGTGCATGAATGCATGGTAAAGTCAAAGTTTCATTCCACAATCAAAGTCAACTATTACAAAAGCTTAAAGCGAGTGCACACTTTAGTACCGAATGAAACAACAAAACAAGACACTTTATGACCTAATGGTAACACCCAAAATGCCCGAGGTCTCGTCCTATCACCCCTAAGAATCTAATCAAGTCTTCACCGCCAGGTTGTGTGGGTACGATGGCTTGTCGGAGAGTACTGGCTCTTTCAGCAAATCGATCCACCCTTCTAGCCATCATCCTCAACTTTCCAGTCGCTTGTTCAACTTGTCCCTTTACGTCGTCGTAATGGCGTCTTAGATTATTGTACTCATCTCTCCATATTACAAAATATGCCTTCATCACTTGATGCTCTTCTTTTAGTCGCGTGTGGTCTTCCATTACCACTTCATTGGCATTTCGATATATTCCCAATTGGTGCTCAAAGTTTATAGTGGCATCCTGAAGAAGCACATTCCTACGTTCTGCCTCATTGAGTTGGCTCTTGCATTCATCTGTCAACTTCTGCAGTGCTTCTTTTTCTTTTTGCAAAGACACAATAGTCTCTTGCGACGCGGTGGCTTGTTCATTTAGTGTATCTTGGAAGTCCCTCATGACCTTATTAAGCCTTCGTACTTCTTGCTTTAGATCTTTGATGTGGGCTTTTTGAGCCTCCGCTTCACCCTGCAGGACTTCAATTTCTCTCCACAAGCTTCTATTTCTTTTTCTTAATTGGACAACCTCTGTGTTTAAAGAGCTATTTTCCCTTTCTAATTCTGCTTGCTGGTATAGACGTTGTTGAACTTCTTCTAACTGTCTCTTAGCACTGGTAGTTTGTCCAACCCATAGCTTAACCTTCTTCCTCAATTCTTCATTCTCTTTTATCAGCATAAGATTTCTCTCCTTTAACTGCTTCAATTCTCCTTCCCAATTGATTTGGTCCACCTTCAGGGCATCTTCTAAGTTGATCGATTTTGGTGAAATGAGAATTTTAATCCCAATTCTAGTTGCTCTCCAATTTTCGTATTGTACTGTAGTGCCTTCGCAATGTTGCGTATTTTTCAATCTCCTCATTGCTTTCCAACTATCAACTGCTTGAGTGCACCTAACGCCTGCAATGTCTGAGTCATGCGAGAATTCCCAATCTTCTAACCCAGGGATTATTGGTGCAAATTGCTTCAACCACACTTGTCGCAATACCAATAGAGGCGAATAAGCAATACCTGTAACGGCCGGTATGTTGGGAAGTTTTAATCCTTATTGTTGGATTATTTAAAATTTATTTTTAGGATTAAATTGAGGTTTAGAGAAGAAAAGAAGGGCAAAATTGGAAGTTAATTTTTTTTAAAATAATCCCCCATCCTTATCCACTTTTTATTATTATTTTATTTTATTTTATTATTTTTATTTTTCTTTCTCTTCTTCTTCCTCCCGACAGCCCCTCTCCCTCACTGTAATTCTCTCTCTCTCTCTCTCCCGCCGCAAGCACCAGACGGAGCTGCAGCTGCCGCACGCCGAACGCCGGAGTCTGAAGTCGCGCAAGCACGACCCAGCCGCCTGCTTTTCTCTTCGCGCCGCCCAGTTCCGTCGCACCTCTATTTTTGATCGCCGGTGAAGCCGCTGCAGCTCGCTGTCGAACGCCGTCGCAGGCCTTGTCGGACGAAGCTGCTATTGCACAAGCGCCGAAAGCTTAGTTCAAACATCGGGTCTTCGCCGAAGCCACGAACGAGTCGGATCTGACTCGCCGGAGTTTCAGATCTCATCGGATTTGTGTTTACGCACTGATCGGAGCCACTCTAGGAACGGATCTGTCCAAATCCGAAGACAACGTGCCGATAGGAAGTTCCACGCGCCGATCGGGAGTTTCACGCGCCGCCGCTCGCCGGAGTTGGGTAAATTTTGCCATTTGGTCCGTTTCGTCGAGTTATTAATGTTAGAATGCGTTTTAGCGTAATTCGGATGGTTTAAGACACGTTTAGGAAACTTTTTAGGTGATTTGTTGAGAACCTTGGATTGTACTTGGAGTGGGGACTCGAGAAGCTTATTACTAGTGGAGAAAGGGTATTTTAGTAAGTAAAGCTTTAAGGTAAGGGATCTCACAACGAAAGAAGTTTTCGAAACCTAGAGCTAGCCCTATATTTACTTTGAAGTTTATGTTTCCGTGTTAAGTATTTAAGAAAGAAAGTGTTTTACATGTATATTCCTTTTACACTAGTTCCATGAGTTCTATTTGAGTTTTCATGTTAAAAAGAATGGAAATGATATGTATGTCTTTGAAATGCGATTGCCTTGACTTATGCATTCATGAGTATGTTCTAAAACGAGCGGGACCTCATGCATGTGTTGTGTGCTCATGAAAAGATTTATGTAAGGCCGTGACAATAATTCTCCCAAAAGTTTTATGTGGGTTATGAGGGAACCCGAGTCTTCGGATTCTCTATGCTCCCGGGGTTCGAGAGTGCTCCACGATGGTAGCCTTCGGGCTGAGTCTTCGGACTCCACGATGTATGTTAGCTTTCGAGCTCAACTCTCAGAGTTAGGGGAGGACTCTATTCGATGGAAAATTATGTCTTCGGACTATTTACGAGGCCCTCGGGAGAATTTAATCGTTCACGAGAGCCGCAAGGAAAAGTACATGGTTTATAAAACGAATTTTAGGTCCCCTACTAAAGCGATGGTTTACGATGGTTTTATGATTCAAAAAAATGACATGTTGCATGCGAGTGAAACTCTTATTTTGAAACTATGAGTTACTTACTGAGTATTATTCGTTAATACTCACCCTTTTCCTTTTAAAATGTTTTCAGGAGAGGCTAAGATCGGCCCTAGCGCGTGACCGGAGAACAGCTACTCGAGTCATGGGAGCCGAGCGATCGCTATTCCGCTTCTTTTATGTTTCTGGATGTACATAGAACTCATGTCGAGTTTTTAAATGTTTAGGAGGATGTTTCAAAGTCTTTTAACCTTTCTTTGTAAATCGTGCACGTGTATTTGGCTTTCTATGTTTGAATTCACTTGGTTTCTGCTGTTTGAACCCTAGCATCATATTGAGAAGTTTGTTGGATGCTAGGAGGTTGTTTGAAAATCTTAGAAGTGTGTTTTTCTATGTCTTATCAGGTAAGGGTCAAATTTTTGGTTTTCGCGTAGTTACGCCGTTATGCTGCCAAAATTTTTGGTAATATAGCGACGTGACTTAGTAATGACTCTTAGGTAGCGTGTTGAGCCTATAGGGTCGTTACAATACCTCCCCAAGGTCCCAGTAGTGGAACAAAAGACAACTGCCCACAGCGATACGTCATGGGGCTTGAAGGTAACCAAGATGCCCTCCAGACCACTTCTTCCAATGTTAGGTGGCTTAGAAAGATGTTCCATGCTTCAATAGGAGGAAAAGTCGGGTTCCAACGTGCAGCAATGAAGTCTCTAACTGTGTTCCTTGCAGTGTTCCATGGATTGCTAAATCTAATCGGTGGATATTTAAACTCCCTTGGATATTTCAAGTGACTTGAAATCCATATAAAAAGCATGGGTGCACAGCTAAAAAACTTCCCACTGCCTCGTAGTCTGCAGTAATTCAAGGATCTAAAAGTTTCTGCAAGAATTGGAATTATAGGATCTATTCCACGTTCAATTCCAACGAAAATCTTAATGACTTGTTCTTCCACGTACCCTTTAATTCTTGGAAAAATAACCATGCCGTAGATACACATGTCTAAAAGAGATAAACCCTTCTTATCCGGCAAACAGGTGCGTGTGAGGCCGACCAGATAGTCAATGGGGATACAATTTCTCCCCTCCTTAATCTTCATTTGCTTCTTTACATATGATGCATGAATATTGCCCAAAAACTTGGATAATGACCTTTGTAAAGACGACCTTCGATCATAAGTAAAGACTTTACTTCCTCCATTAGCCGGTATACAGATTAGAGCCCTATACTCCTCAATCGTGGGAGTCAAGTCACACTAGCTAAAAGTGAAGCATTTAAGCACGGGATCCCAAAAATGGACTAAGGCTTGTAAAGCATTCAAGTTAACATCTGCGTACATGAGATCTGCGATGTTCCCATATATTCCTGTAAAGCTAACTCTGTTTTCTGTGCTCAAACTCTCCCATAAGCCTTTCAAATCTTCCAGGTTGTTATGAACAAAGTCTAGCTGACATTTTTGAGGAAGTGAGACTTCTGCAACTCTTGGCCAAACTGTTCCCGATACCTGCTGTAATTGCTCAGATCCTCGGGATACGACTTCCCATAGGTCTTCCTCAGGGGTAGATTTGGAAAATACCTCGGGCAAGTTGGTGTCTACCATCCTATGACTTTACATGAGAAGAAAAAGAAGTGAGTCTAAAGGCTGACTTAGACGGAAAAAAAAATGCTTAATGCAACAAATAAAGCAATGACGTAAAAACTCTAAACTAGTGAGGCTAAATCTAAAGTCCTAAACGACACAGGTCCTCAAATTGATCATTGCTTTGACGGCTTCATGATCAAATTGAGTGAGAATTTTTCGTGTGCCTGCACGGAAGTATAAACTCCTCGAAGGTCAACACTACTCCATTCTCGATTCTAGTCCTATTGGAAATAGCCCGGGTAGGGGGCTCGTGATAGTGTGTGAGATAAAGTAATAAAGCTAATTGATCAAAATAAAAGATGAATAGTAAAAGGCTTCAAGCAAGTGAAGTTAGTTCTAAGATCCTATACGATAAAGGTTCCCAAAATGGTCTCAAAATCGTACACGATCAAGTGACCAAATTGAGTGAGGATTTTTCGTGTGCCTACACGGAAGCATAAGCTTCTCGAAGGTCGACACTACTCCGTCCTCGAATCTAATCCTATTAGGAAAAAGCCCGGGTAGGAGGCTTGTGAAGATGTGTGAAGCAAACAATATAATGACTCAAGCAAATCATACAACAAGAACAATAAACAGAACAAATAAAATAAAATAAAATAAAATAAACACACAAATCAAGAAACACAAATGGCCAAACCCTCGAGGTGGAACCTCAAGTCCCCAGTGGAGTCGCCAAGCTGTCGCCACGTACCTGCAACGCGGAGCGGCCGACATCCTCGAAAAAGGAGGTTTTAAAAGGAGTCGCCACCAATCTTTTATGGTGTGATTGGGCACCAAATTAAAATAAAACAACCTTTTTTTAAAAAAAAAAAAAAAAAGAAGAAGAAGAAAAAAAAAAAAAAACGGCATGCGGAAACCAGATTTGGGCTCGGAAGTTACTTGTGTGTGGGGAAGGTGTTAGCACCCCACAACACCCGTTTAAAACGGTAGCCAAATTTAAATCTTGAATTGCAAAAGATTTTAGACAAAAAGCTTATTTAGGGAAAAAAAAGATTTTTAAAATAATGTCTTATTTTACCTCTCATTTCTCCAATATTTGAAGTCATGATTTCATAAAATAAGTAGATAAATATCCATCAATTTGACTATTTTAGAAATATTCCCAAAAACTTAGGAAAAATTCTCCACCTCAAGAATATGAGAAAATTTTACAATTTCTCAACTCTGTCATAGCATAGCCTTTTTATAAAAGAAAGTTTTTTTTAAAAAAAAAAAAGAATGTTTTAATTAAATTCATTTTTTTTTGGGGGATCAAAATCTCGGACTCCCAAAGATAATGATCCCTCACCTCAAGAATTCTAGAAAATCGGACTCCCAAATATTTCTAGATTCCGTCGTCGGAATTTAAAAAAAAAAAACGACCTTGAAAACTACTTTTTTTAAGAAAAAAAAAGATTACAAAAAGTTTTAGAAATATCACTTTGGTTATAAATCTTTTACAAATTTAAAAGGGGCACTTTTAAAAGATTTGGAAATAATTTTATAGGAAAAGAAAAAAAAATTTGAAAACACTAAGGATGATCAAGACAATTAAGAAACGAAGCATAATATACAAATACAATTTGAAGAAAAGAAAGAGAAAAAAAAAAGGAAAAAAAAATAAGCTCACAAAATGAATTAAATAATTCATAGCCAGTAAACAAGCAAACACAATGTACAAGCATGTTAAAAATTTAAGAAAAAAAAGAAAACATATTGGAATCGACCTTGGACTTCCGAATAATCGAATCCTCACCTCGAGAAGACTAGAAAATCGGACTCCCAAATATTTCTAGATTCCGTCGTCGGATTGTTTTTTATAAACATCATGGATTAAAACATTAAAATTATGTACTAATTAACATGCATATATCAATTTCACAATAATAACAAATAAGAAACATACTTACATTTAAATTACACAAGAAATAACATAAAAAATGTTATAAAAAAAAATTTAAAGTATATGCATCTTTTTTAAAATAATAATAATAATAATAACTAATACATCTATACACAACTAAAAATAATATTACTAATAATAAAAAAAATATATAAACAAAAAATTAAAAGTTAAACTCATGGGCGGCAAAACAGCCGCCCATGAAAAGTAAAATATATATATATATATATATATATATATATATATATATATATTATATAATAATAATAATATAAAAAGAAAAAAAAAACGTAAGTACACATACATTATATATATATAATAATAATATTATTATTATTATTATAATATATATATATATATATATATATTTAAAAAAAAAGCGTCAGTGCACACTGCTCAATGCACTGACGCGACCAATTTAAAAAAAAAAAAATTCAAAAGGTTGTCCTCCTTTCCGTAAACGTGTATATATATATATAATAATAATAATAATAATAATAACAACAATCAAATCAAGTATAATAATAATAATAATAATAATAAGAAAAAAAAGAAAAGAAACTCTGTATATGCTTATATGAAAAGTAATAATAATAATAATGATAATATAATATTAATAATAATAAAAACAATAACAAAACAAAATACAATCACACTTTCTCTTCCAACCATAAGCCTTCTCTTTCACTTTTTCCTTCTCATTTTTCTCTGTAGATTTTTTTTACTCTACTCTTCTCTCCCTCTCTAACTCCTCACATTCTACTCTTCTCTTTCACTTCACTTCCACTCCACATCTTTTTTTTTCTAAGTCACTTTTTAACAAAGGGTTCACACTCTCTCTTTTTTAGCTCATCTCCTTCAACCAAGTTGGTTTTTTTCAAAGGAGAAAGCAAGAACATAAAGTTTTTTTTTTTACAACAAGAGCGAAGATCCGTTCATCTATAAGGTACGCCCATTACTCTTTTCCTTTTTTTTTTCATCTTTTTTTTTGTAGTAAATAAACTCATAGGAGAAAGAAAAGTCATAGATAGATAAGTAAGATTTAGAGCAAGAACGAAGATCCAAAGTATATGCATAAAGAAAAAAAAAATCACGTAGTAAAAAACGCAAAAAAGAGATGTAAGCAAAAATAAAGGGAACTCACAAAAAACCCCTTACTCAACTACTGTTTTTCAGGGGCATTTGGAGATAGAGATGAAGATTTAGGGGGTGGGAGTCGAGAACACATAACCAAGCTCGTCGTTTGAGGTGCGGATCCTTGGGTCGGTGCCCTACCAAGTGCAACCCCCCAACTAAGCCATGTTTATTTCGCTGTGTTCTAAAAATTTTTTTCATTTCTTACCTAAAGGACGTTTTGCTAGCTTCTAGAACAAGGACTTACTTTGAAACTTGCTTCTTTCTCTGTAATGGGGTTGTAGTGGAGAAATGAAAATGGATGTTTGTAGGTGTTCTTTTTTTGAAATTTGTTGAGAATGCCCCCCTCTAGGGTTGAGAAACAAGGGTTTATAAAACCCTTGCCCTTTCTTCTTTTGAGCAAGAAAATAGGCCACATTTGTTCAGAATGAGCCCTTATACCAAAAGGGAAAGAATTTGAATTAAACCTACATTTGACCAAATAAACATAATCTACACAACAAAAACCAATACACACTAATTAATTGATAATTAACACAAGTGAGCCGGACAAAATACGTGGCTACACATGCTACATCTGGTCTTTCATACTATCTTATGCCTTCATCATGGCCAGTTTGAACTTATGAGGCACCTCTTCCTAAATAATCTCAACGGCGAAGGGTGAATCAACTTACTTGAGCAAATCCTCCAGGTTAAGACCAACGTTCTCTCGGGTATTCTACATATTATCAAGCTCATTCTATAACCTTAGTAGCTTGATCATCCACGGATAGCTTTCCATCTCTGCCTCGAAGAGGGCTCACTCATTTCGTTTATGATCCAATAGGTTTTATAGTTATACCCTGAGAATTCTCCCCCATTCAAGTTCATCTTAGAAGCCAGAGGGCATGATACAATCAGTGTGACCATGGTAGGTTGTGATTTTCTATGTGGGATGGTACGAGATTGGGATCGTTGGTCATTGGCTCGACTCATTTTGTTGCGAAGGTCTTCCCAAGCTCGCGTTTGTCCGTTCCCACCCAAGTTAAGCCTATTGATAGGATTTTGAGTTTGGATGCACAATTTGCTGAGATCCTCATCTACATAGTTTTTTTTTCCTTGGTTAGGTTGCAAACAGACACAGTAGGGTCTTCTTTATCCTTGCATTTGGATGGGACTTTAATGAGCAGGTCAGGACAATCTAGAATCTCCAATAGTTGTTGATAATTCTCATTTTTAGAATTATTTACCTCACAAAGGAAGGTTGTTCTTGTCTTTTCTATCTTGTTGAATCCCAAAAATCTCTTGAATTTGAGCAAAGTGTAATCCTTAAGCATGATGAGAATCCTGAAGATTAAGAAAAATAGATAAAAATGTTGAAATTGGGCTGATTTAGTTGGTTATTGTGCAGTTTTAGCAAAAGGAGAAGATTGCAGCACAATTGCAACCTAGAAGGCAGAAAAACGTGAATTTCGAGTTTTTCCATAATTAGAAGATTCTTGTATCAATTCCTCCTTAATTCAAGCAACGACTTCCTACATCAATCCATACATAAAAAATGAAGAACCCTTAGATGCTTGAAGGCTATGAAAAGAAGAGAAACATAGGGAAGAAGGTGGATTTTATCTACGAAAGAAAACCCATTTTTTTGCACTTTTTCTTCTTCTTCATCTTGCTATCCAGTTTTGTTTCTTCTTCTCTTTTTCTTCTTCTTCATCTTGCTGTCCAGTTTTGTTTCTTCTTCTATTTTTCTCTATACTCAGTCCAATTTAGGCTAAACCCTAAAATTTTTAAGATCCACTTCACCTTGAAAAAGGTTGGAGTGAGTTTGATTGAAAGAAGGGGCAAAAGAGGTTGTCGAGTTCTTCACTTCGCATACTTTCAATTTCTGTCCAGCAATATTTTTTAGCATTATATTTTGATTTAGCTGCTGTTTTCCCTTTCATTTAAGTACTGTTTTGATTTCCTTTGAGTTTAGCTCTTCATTTCAATTTTGTAGCTTCAATTCTTGTAACGATTGAATTTTCGCAAGGTCATTTAATAAAATTCACTTCAATTTCCAGTATTAATCTTTCTTTGTTTTAAACATTCCATAGTCTTTTTGGTTTTCCAAGTTTACCTTCTTAAGTTATGAAATCTCTTTTAATTAAAGCTTGTTTATTTTTCCATTCAATCATGAGCTAAATCTCTTGATCGGGTGAACTTTGGGTGAAGAAAAGTAAGTAAATACGTTCAACCTCAGTGCAAGTGCACATTGTCGATGCAAGTATTAAAACAAGAGTATTCCTGAGTATCAATCCCATAGGGAACGATGTAACAAAAATATTGCTAAGCAAAATGTAAGAAGAATTGCAACTTGGAAACTAAAATTGCAAAAACAAGGTTGGGATGTTGTGTTTGATAAAAACAAAATAATTACAGAATCTAATTGCAAGTTAAATTGACAAAGATTGCAGAACTAAATTGCAAAATCGAAAATTTGAAAGATTGAATAGCAACTAAACATACTTCATAAAAGAAATAAAAATTGCAAAAGAAATTCTTTAGAAAAAGGAAAGGCTCAATAATGTCATTGCTCTAAGTTGTAAATTGCAAAACCAAAATTGCAAATCCAACCTACTTTACACACAATTGTAAACCAAATTGTTACTCCTATTCACCTTGCAATTAGATTTTTAGGAGGCTAAGTGAGTGACTTATATGTCTATAGTCCATCTATCTTAGATAATTTGGCTCAACAATTTTTTGGGTTTTGGAGTCTTTAATCCCTATGTCTAGGGTAAAGAATTGGCTTATGTCTAAGCTCTTGTCTCCATTACTTGTGCGAAATCCACTTATCACTAACCCTGTTGGTATTAGATCTAAGCTTGAGTTGCTACTCTACTTGATCAACCTAGGATCTCAACGGAATTTTATTCAACACAAGCAAACAATTGAGATGTAGGCTTGGGTTTTGTTGGAATTTTTGCTACAATTACATCTTAGGGAATTCACATCCTTGAACCCCCTAAGAAGTTTAGCTCATATTAAAAGTAAAAATCCCACAACAAACTTTAGAAATTAATTCCATACTAGAAGAATATATTAAAATGCTAATTGCAACAAAAATTTAAAGGAATGAAAGACAATTTGCCATCCAAATTTGAATCCAACAAAGCTGAAAACTGAAACATAAACTTCAGAGAAATAAACCCACGAAATAATGACTTCAGGGGAGATAATTATTCAACCTAAAAACTAAAACCAAACTTAGAAAAATACCCATGCTTCATGAACTTCTAGCATAGAATTCCTTCATTCTAAATTGAATCCAACAAGAACATCAAGTGTATTACAACCAAACTTGAAAAGAACTCAACCCAACAAAAATACCCATGCTTCATGAACTTCTAGCAGAGAATTCCTTCATTCTAAATTGAATCCAACAAGAACATCAAGTGTATTACAACCAAACTTGAAAAGAACTCAACCCAACTAAATTAAAACAAAAAAAAATGAATTGAAATAGAGTAATTCCAACAACATTCAATGAATCTTCGTTTCTTCTCCAATCGATTCAATCCCTCCACTATTTTGAGGAAGAGATTAAATCTTAACAACCCAAGCTTCCACTTGAATCATACTGGAAAGATTGAAGTAAAACAGAAAGAAGTAGTTGCAGTAACCTTCAGTGGAAAAACAAAGCAGAAAAAAAAACTAAAAAATAGAGAGAAATCAAGAGGAAAAACCCTCGAAATTCTTCAAGAAAACGCCTCCAAAAATCAATTCCTTTCTTCACTCCTCTTCTCTCCTTTTGTAGGCCTTCATTAGGGTTAATAATGCCCAAAAGTTGTGCTCAAAATTCTCCAAATCGTGCAATAATTGAGGATTTTTGGATATGGGCTAAATGCAAATTTTTTCCTTTTTTGGATTTTTTCTGCTGCTCCAGAAGTGCAACTTCATCTTGCAATTTCGGTCCTGTAATTTCCACAGCTCCTTGTAATTGCAACTTCATCTTGCAATTTCGATTATGCAATTTTCACAATTCCTGCACACAAGTTTAGTTTTTAAGAATCTCATCCTAACTGCATTCATTCTTCTTTCTTTCTTATTTTTAAGCAACTTTCAACTATTTCCAAATGATCTTAAGACAAAACAAGAATATCTTAAGTAATTAAGAGTTAAATAAGCCTTAATTCTAAGGCTTATCATCTCTCTTAGGGATTCAAGTGTATGAATGCCCTAGAGGTGAGAATGTGAAGCTTATAAGCAAGGGCAATCCAATTTAATACAAAGTTTATTTGTTTTTGTTGAAATAATTATTTTAGTAAACCTTGATTGATCAACTAGGGTTACTTTCAAGTTTGAATCTAATACTGAAAAGGTTAGAGGAAGGCGGATCTCACAAAAGAAATAGGGTAATAACACTTAGAAATAAGTAAAGCTCGATTCTAGACATAGGACCAGTCATCAAAATCACTAGAATACGATCAAAATTTATCTAAGTATGATTGGCCATAGACATATAAGTCCAATCACTTAGCCTCCTAAAGGTTTTGAATCAAAATTGAATAAGAGTTGATTCGGTTTACAATTACTTTATGTTAAGGCATGATTGCAATTGGAATTGAATAACAATTCTCACCAAAAGGGCATAAATATGCTTGAATCTCCTCTTCCTCTTTATTGATTTATCTCACTTTTTATATTTGGTAACTAAAGTTGCAATTTTTAAACAGTCTTGCTATTCTTAAATTTTGTTGTATCTGTTCCATGTGGGATCGATACTTTGGAGTACTTCCAATTTTATATTACTTGCATCGACGATGTGTACTTACACAAGATTGAATTCTTACTTTTATTTTTAACCCACAAAGTTCAGTCAATTAGTTGTGCAAGGTTCCAATTCATCCCTTATACCTTTTCTTCAAGGACTACGAACTTGTCCTTCAACATCCTACTTCATGGCAGGTCAAGCCGACTCTGAGGGGGTGGGCCTTACAGTTTTGAGCATTCTATCCTCAAGTCCTTACCCTCTGTGGGTTCTGCTCCCAATTTGATTCTTGACCTTTACAAACGTGGTTAACGTTGTTCATGCTTTGCTCATTTTGAATTTTGATATGTAATTGAGATAGAGCATAGTTTCCTTGTTAGGATTTATGCCCTAAAGTCTCGTAATTAATAATTTATTTAATAACTAATAATAATTTTGATTATTTTATTTGTAATATAATATTATCCATTACATGAAAAATCCAAGGTTATTAGTGTAATCTTGAACAGTATGTGGTTGACATACTAGAGGATCGTGTTCAAGAAATAACCAAAAGGGTCATAGTATATGGATAAGGTTGAGTGTCTTATCTTGGTAACACTATTATATGACCCACTTTGTAATAGTTACAAATGATTTGATCAAAATCATTCATGTGGAGACATGTGAGTAGGGGTATCTTATACAATGAGTTTGTATATGACTGGATCATGAAATATTTATTCTTTCTTTATAAATCAGTTAATTGAGAAGATTAATATTTCATCAGGATGATCATATGTGACTCGATCTTAATCTTGAGTGAGTTATGAACTTCTGCCTGTGAGGGCTTATCCTTTGATTTGCATGAGTGAGAGTGGATTTTGTAGCCGATTCAATATGATTACCGTTTTGGGGACTTGATCAGATAGGGAGCTGGGAACATAATCTCACAAGATGAAATTCACTCATTCCCATATAGGGTAAGTAGATGAGTAGTTTCCTTAAGTGCTGATTTCATGACTTGAACAATGGGGCCCCACCCTCTCAATGGCCCGAGAGGGGCTTAGTTTATAATTAGATTATAAACATATTGTTCATTAGAGGATCAGTGGTATTTAAGATGCAAGATGTAATTATAGGGGTAAAACGAACTTTTGACCCAGCCGTAATTATGAACAACTCGTGAAGGATCGACTTACATGTAATGATTATATCTATGGATACAACTTGTCCTACAGTGCATAAGAGTGTAACTCTAGGTCTATAGTGGAGTGACCTATAGTTAATGAATGAAAATTAATTAATTAAAGAGTTTAATTAATTGATTTTGTATCATTGGAGCTTATAATCTGTAGATCCATAAGGTCCCCTTACTAGCTCATAGTAACACTAAAAGATCAATTTAGTTGAAAGAAAATTTTGAAATGTTCAAATTAATATTAATTTGAAGTGTTCAAATTAATATTTAATACATTAGATATATTAAATATAAAAGAGGAAAATATATTTATTGTATTTGATACATCAAATATTAAAATTTGAAATTTTCAAATATAATATTTAATTTGAAGTGTTCAAATTAATATTTAATATATTATATATATTAAAGAGGAAAATATATTTATTGTATTTAATACATTAAATATTAAAATAATTAATGTATATTTGATACATTAAATAAATTTTTTTTTATAAAATTTGAATAAGATTCAAATAAATAAATATCATAGGAGATTTGAATGAGATTCAAATAAGTATAAGATATATTTTAGGGAAAATTACCTTTTTGGTTCCTGAATTTTTAAGATTAGGTGCATTTGGTCTCTAAGTTTTCAAAATGTACCTTTTTAGTCCTCGAGTTTTGAGAAATAGGTTTAAAAGGTCCTTGTGGTTATTTTTCCGTTTGCTACAGTAACAGAATAAATTTTTTATTAATTTTAATAAATAAAATAATAATTATAATAAAAAATAAATTCAAATAATATTAAAACAAAAAATCCCACTCTCTCTCCTCTTTCTCTCCTTTCTCTCTCCTTTCCCTCACCTCATGCCCCCACCTCCGCTCCCTCTATGCTGAAGCTCTTCGCCGGCGCCAGCACCTGCGTCTCCTCTCCTCCATCGTCGGCGCGTAGATTTGAATCTGCTCCTCCTCCTTCTCTTTCTAACTTCTCTAAGCTCTTTCTTCTTCTCAAAGCCTCTCTTTTCTCCTCCATCTCTCTTTTTTTCCCCATTTTCTCAAGTGAGGAACATTTTCTCTCTCTAAGCACCAACGATGGCGAAGAGGAGAGGAGAGGGACGACGATGGCGGAGAGGAGACGCCGGCGAAGAGCTTCGACAGAGAGGGAGTGGAGGTGGGGGCGTGGGGGTGAGGGAGAGGAGAGAGAAAGGAGATAAAGAGGAGAGAGAGTGGGGTTTTTTGTTTTAATATTATTTGAATTTATTTTTTATTATAATTATTATTTTATTTTATTAAAATTAATAAAAAATTTATTTTGTTACTGTAGCAAATGGAAAAATAACCATAGAGATATTTTAAACCTATTTCTCAAAACTTGGGGACTAAAAAGGTACATTTTGAAAACTCATGGACCAAATGCACCTAATCTTAAAAACTCAGGGACCAAAAAGGTAATTTTTTCTATATTTTAATATAATATTTTAATTATGGCAAAGATTTACCCTTGGTCTCTATAAATAGGACCCTTGGGTTTAGCCATTAGACACAACACATATCTCCTCAATAGAGAATTAGAGAATTCTATCTAGACCTCTTCCTCTCCAATCCCTTGTGGATTTTCTTTCAAGAGGCTCCCATAAGCCTTGGTCCTGTGTTTGAGTTATAGCCAGGAAGATTTTATGGAGGAGATAAAGATCCGCAAGAAATATCTCCATATTTACTCCAAGTAATCAGCCAGCATGTGAAGACCTTCGACGTTACCTCTGTGCAACAATGGCTAGTCTTCTGTGAGTTGCAACAGTGCAACATATTCGATGAGCCCATGTTGTTCAGGCGAGTGTGGCTCAATTCTCTCTCTTTCTTTCGCATTTTCTAGCGATTGATTCCTCAATTGTACGATGCCCAGCCAGGACGTGAACAGGGGTGGCAATTTTGGCCAGGCAGCAGCCCAAGTCCGACATGATTTCCTCTTCCAATGACGACATAAGGTGTGTTCCGTATTTTAGTTGTGGTTTCATGGAAGTTTTTTATTGTTTAGGTGCGACCCATAAACTTTTCGACCTTGTTTCAGATTATCCATAGGCTGTAAAGTCCTAATTGGCAAAGTTCAGGCCTATTCGAAGTGAGACTAACACAGATTTGGGACTGTTTTTGAGTAAGAAGCAGTGTGTAACGCTTTTCTAAACCCCATTTGGACTTATTTTTTGATGTTATAATTTGGTCTCTGACCTTGAAATTTTTTTGGACGTAGTTTTAGTGAATGGTTAAGTCTTGAGGTAGGCATTGGATATGGAACCACTTGGGTGTTCTTCTTGAGTACTTTTTGAGGTAAGTTTTATCCTTCAAGAGTTAAATCCTTGAATTGGAATGTTTAGGGCATGTTTGGTAGGCAATCTGAAAACAAAATTTTGAAAACAAAGGATTCAACGAAAACGGAATTGTATTTCATGTTTTCATATATGTGTTTGGTAATAGATTTAGAAATTGGATTTCAATTTAAACAATTGTTCAAAATATGTTCTATAATATATTTATAGACCATGAAATTTGTTATAGTTGCAACACTAAATATTATGTTGAATATAAATCATTATTAATTAATTTATGAACATGTTTTTTGCTATAAATTTTGTATAATTATTTTACAGTATCATATGATTTATAATATATTATATTATATATTTTTTTAATTTAACAAAAATAAATTGAGTTTATAACACGAAATACTATATTTGTTATAGTTTTTTTAATCTTTTTTAATATAATTCTGCATTTTAAAAATTCTAATTTAGAATATGGATACAATGAAAACATAAAAATGTTGTTTTCATAATTTTCACTATTTGGATCACAAAATTCGAAAACACATGTCAAACGAATATTCACTAAACTCAGTGAATTCGAAAACATAAAACAGAATCGAGATGACCTACCAAACATGCCCTTAGTTGTTAATTATTAATTTCAATTAGAAATTGTTCAGATTGGGCAAGAACACCTGTTAAAGGAGCCAAGGTTGATTGTAAATTACCTTTTAAGGTAAGTAGCCTAATTTTACAGAACTCTTGAAAGTCTTGGGTAAAGGAGTACTATAAGAAATTTTAAATGTATGTTTGATTGTTGGATAGACTGATCAAAATGATTTATGATTTTTGGCAAGTTATCTACCATGTTGTTTTAGAGGAGTCTTAACCATGTATTATGATTGGATTATGTTTACCTTGAGTGGCAATTTACTTTTCCCTACATGTTGTATACATCTTCATGAGGTACTATGCTAGGAGAGGCCTAGTTTTACCAAAGGGTTGCTGATCGCTGGCTTTTGCTACACGCAAGTGCATGTGATCGAAGTAATAAAAACTGGAGTATTCCAGAGTATCGTACCCAAGGGAACGGATTTTAACAAAACTTACCAAAATGGCACAAAATGCAATTGTGGTAACCGAAGATGTAAAAATATAAGGAATTGGTTTGTTAACAAGAGTGAGTGAAAAATCAATGAGTTAAAATAGGGATTCAAGTTATTCAAGCACCCTTGGAAAAATGCTATTCAAATGCAATTGCAATCTTGACTAAACATGTGAAAACTAAGTAAACCGAGTTCAACTCCTATTCAATTTTGATTCAAAATATTTAGGAGAATAAGTGATTAAACCTATATGTCTATGGCTAATCTAACTTAGATACTTTCGCACACAACTTTAGTGGTTTTGGAGTCTTGCCCTATGTCTAGGGTCGATGTTCAGAACTTATTTCTAAGCCTTTTCCTCCATTGCTTTTGTGACATCGGCTAGCCCTTAACTCTTTTGATATTAAGTTCAAGCTTGACAAGCAAACACTAGTTGGCCGACTAGGTTTACCCAAATCTAATTTCAACAAAAGCAAACAAAGTTCACATGCTAGCTAGATTGATTATACTTTAGAGCTTTTGCATTTTTCCTTAGGGCTTTCACCAACTTGAACCCCTAAAGAAAATTTAGCTCATTATGGAAGAAATGGAAAACCAAAATTTACTTTTTAAAAATTTCATAATTAACAAAAGAAAAAGGTAATTAATCTTAAGGCAAACCTATTTGAATTACCATTTCATTTGCATTTTCTTCACTTCTTTAAATCTACAAAAAAAACACAATTTAAGCCAACTTTCTTGCATCTTTTCAACTTAATTCTTCTTTTATCATATTCCAACAAGCTTGCATGAATTTATTTAAAAGTGTTATTTTGCTTGCTCGTTATTCAACAAAATACGCAAAACTGGCAAGAATAACTTAGTTTTAGAGTTAAATAATCTTCATAACTGAGAATTATTAGTTGCCAACTAACTTCTAGTAGCGTTTGGCCTTATAGGACTGACCCACATAGGTACCATAGTTGGTATAGTTTTGGGATAGATGCCTTTTACACTTAGCCAGAACATTTTCATGAGGTACTATGTTGGGGGAGGCCTAGCACCACTAGAGAGTCGCCAACTAACCTCTAGTGGCGCTTGGTCTTATAGCACTGACCCACACATGCACCATAGTTGGTATAGATTTTTAGCCAGGTCAATTGCTCACTTAGATAGAATGATTCCATGTTTTTAGTTAAGACCCTATATGTATCAGAACACGTTTGTGTAATTCAATATGGACTCTGCATGTATTCAATATCATGAGATTTAATTATGAATACAGTTTCAACCTCGCAAGTGGGGCAACTTACTGAGTATTTTTTATACTCACCCATGCTACTTTTCTTTCCTTTTCAGATGGTACATGCACTTACAAGGCATGTGTCGAGGGTGTTCATTCTGGAGAGGCTATAAAGACAGTAACGGACTAGAGTTTCTTAGGATTTTAGAAATTCCTAGTTTCGTATTTTTATGCACTTTTCATTTATTTATTTATTTGTAATTATTTAAATATTCTTTAATCATTTATTTTTTAAAATAAAGTTTTGAATTATCTTTTGAGGTTGTTCTAAATGTTTTGTTGGGATCCCGAGCTCAAGAATTTCTTTTGAAATTAAATCAATATTTTCGTTTGAAATGTTACTTGACAGTTTAGTTAATTTTTTCTTGCCGCTTTCAAGAATCCTCTTTTGCATGCATGTAGTAGTGACCATCAGTATTTTAGTGTAAGAAGTCGGGTCATTACAATAAATGTCTTAATTGCTAAACTACATATTGTTGGAAATAATAATTCGTTGTGTATAAGAACTGAGTAACACTAGCAAATTTGATTACAACTTAATTGGCAACAAACAATTACAGTGTAAACAATAATACAGACACTGTATGTAATAACAATTTCAAAACTCAAGAATAAAATATAATAAGTAGTCGAGGCACGCTTACAAAGCGTTGTCCTGAAGACAATTATTCGCTTTGCACGAGTTACAAGCAGACTATAGCGATCGTCTCAGCAAGATACAACAACTAACTCCGATAGAACAACAACCTTGAACTACTCGGATCTGGCAGAACTCTTGGATACTTGCTCTCAACTTGACTCAAGATTAAAGAAAAGAAAGAGGAGAGAGAAGAACTCTTCAATTGGAATGAGATACTCCAAAATGGAATGAGATGCTTCAAATGAAGAAACAAGTTGCTATTTATAGGCTAGCAATTTAGTAACTCTCCAAAAATAAAATTAATATAAACAAAATGAAACATACATAAAAAGTAACTCAATTGTGTAGTTACTTGTAAAGATTCAAACATAACTCACAAATTTAACTTTTAAGTTAAATTTGTAAAAGAAACATCAACACATTTTGATGTTTCAAACCATTTTGAAACCTTGGAATTTCAAATCAAGTAACAACAACATAAATGAAACATCAATTCATTTTTGATGTTTCAAACCAACAATTTCTTTCACTATTTACTATAAAATTCAACACATATTAATGTTGGCAAGATAACATTGTCTCGAGATGTAAATTGCTTTGCTCTTGATCTAGCAACACATGAATGGAAAGTTCGCTCTCATTCATTCGGTTGGGGTATCCTTAGGCTGAAGCATCAATTGGAAAGAATGCCATTTTTTTTAAAAAAAAATTTATTTTTGTGTCTGTCTTTTCTTTCAAAAATAAGAAAGGCTAGTTCTAAGGATTATACAATTAACTTTTGATGTCATATATTAATTTTAACACTAAATATATGTTTTAGTCTCACCGTTTTGGATTTTTTTTCAATTTATTTTCTATTGTCTAAAAAGTTTTAATTTAATCTCGTCTGTTGTAACATTTTTTTAAAAATATATCCTTCCCAATTAGTAGATGTTAAATGCGATCGATGAAGCTTATGTGGCATAATGCTTAGTACGTTAGCAAAACTTTTGAAGAAAAGTATGATTTATGCAACCCTACGACTTAAAAAGGGAATTTCTAATACCTCCACATTTCTAAGACATTTGTAGACATTTCGACTTTTTTTTCTCTTATATGACTTAATTTCTTTTTTAATTTTCTACCATCTCACTAAGTATCATACTACATAAGTTTACCATCAACTACATTTTAACATTCACTAATGAAAATAAAATACAATTTTCAATTTAAGCATAGTTCAGTTAGGGGTGTACACGAGTTGGGCTAGATTGGGTTGAAGGGTTTTTTGGGACCAACCCAAAACGGGTTGGCTACCCGAATGACCCGATCAAGGGTTGCAATCCAACCCAACCCAACCCTATATTTTCGGGTTGGGTTAGGTTGGGTTGTCGGGTTGGATTTTTTATTTTTTTTTATTTTTTAATTATTTAAAATAATTTTTGCTTGAATTAATAACTAAAATCATATAAAATTCAAATATCAAACTTCAAAGTTCATAACATCTTAATCTTCGTTATAATCCTAGATGAAAAATATTAAAATTTCACAAATAATTCATTTATAAGTGTGTGTGTGTATATATATATATATATATATATATATATCATAAATTTTAGGTTAGGTTGGGTTGGGTCAGGTCAACCCGAGCCTAAAAAGGCCAACCTGAGAACTGACCCTAAATTTCAGTTCTCCAAAATTCTAACCCAACTCAAACCAAAAAAAAAAAAAAAAAAAAAACCTAACCCAACCCAATTCTTATGATTTGGGTTGGGTAGTTCGAGTTACCGAATTATTTGTACACCCCTAAGTTCAGTTGATAAACACCAATTGTTAAAAAAAAAAAGTGGATATGACACTATTTACCTTATTTAAAGTAAAATGTTCGATATTCCATCTCATAATTAATTAATTATTTTTTTGAGGACAAAATTAATTTATTTGAATGTAATAAATTCAAGTTAATTAAACTTTAGAATCAACAATGTTCTCATTTTTTTTTAATTTAATAATATATAGAAGTAGAGATTCGAACTTCTACTATGTAGTAAAAGGCATAATATTTTAATCGATTGAATTATATTGCCTTTAGAGAAAAGAAAGAAGACAGAGGGAGATGGGTTGCCACGAAATGAAACCACTTTATCGTTGCAACAATCAACTTCATCATCATTACTCTCATCCTCCATTTCATCCAATATAATTATAAAAGTATTTCTCAGGATTAAAGAAATAAGTGGGGCCCACAAAAGTAAAAAGGTGGGGCTGTGGTGGGAAGTGAGATTCTTGGAGGCCACAAAATTCCAACTACAGTTAAACCAAACGGCACGACCATTATTTGCGACACGACCGAGTGGCCTCAGCCCTTCAGACGTACGCGTGTCAGACCACTCTGCACGCCCCAAACTCACAAAAGCACAATATTTTGGTTAAATTAGCTTAAAGTTTAGGTAGGTGTCCATTCGTAATTTTGAAAAGTATTTAATAAATTTTTAATTTTATGTTTATTAAGTTATAATTGATCATGTTTTCAAAAAAAAAAAAAAAGTTATAATTGATCATTAAATTTTGTATTGTGTGTTTAATAATAAGTTGTTTGAATTTTTAATTTTGTATTTAATAAATTTTCGACATATTCATCATTTTCTAAAATTTACAGACCTACTAGATACAAAATTGAAAGTTCAAAGATTTATTAGAAACTCTTTAAAGATTAAGGACCAAATAGCTTGTAATTTAACCATATACATTAACTTATAAGAATTTTGTGATAATAGCAGATTTGACCAAAACAATAATAGATTTGTCATAAAATAAAATATTTTAAAACAAGGTGGCATAAATATATATATAAATTTTTTTAGTTCAACGATATAAGTGTAGTGTGGAAATTTGAACCTTTAACTTTTGGTCGAGGAACTATGCTTAGATTAACAACGAGCATAAATATAAAAATTCATAAATCAATTATATGAAAATGGTATATTAATTATATACTTTATATTATGAATATATATTATATACTTTATATTATATATATATATATATATATATATATATATATATATATATATATATATATATATATATATATATATATATATATATATATATATATATATATATTAGGAATATTAGCAAAGTACTATATTAGTGATATATTTTAATTGTTATATTAATGACACAAACATGGTTTATTAATAGTATAGTTTATATTAGGCATATTAATTATATTTTTTTATCATATAAATGGTATATTAATGATAAACTTTATATTAGATATATTGGTAATATGTTGTATTAATGATACAAAAATAACGTATCAGTGTGATATATAAGGGGAAAGATTGTCATATTTGTAACTTATTGTTACGGGTAACAAATTTGTAAATATGGTAACCCATTTTGCACCCGTTATATATAGTTTCCTTAAATTAAAGTTTGATTCTTGAACTCTTATATAGATGTGTTTATTAGTCTCTATAATTTAAAAAGATTTTAATAATTCTCCAAAACTTTTATGATTGTGTTTACTTAGGCCCCATTTGATAGCCATTTGATTTTTGGTTTTTGGTTTTAAAAATTATATTACTTCAATCTATGAGTTTCTTTGTTTTGTTATCTACTTTTTATTTATGTTTTAAATAACTAAGCCAATTTTTGAAAAAAAAAAAGTTGTTTTTGTTTTTGGAATTTGGCTAATAATTCAAATGGTTTATTAAGAAAGGTGAAAACTATGGTAGAGAAATGATTAGAAAACAAACACAATTTTCAAAAACTAAAAACAAAAAATAAAATGGTTATCAAACGAGCTTAATTTTTGTATATAAGTTTCTATTAAGTCTATGAACTTTAAACTTTTTTTTTTTTTTTTTGTAATAAATCTCTATAGTTAACTTTGTTAGTTTAATGTGCTTACACATGCACTAACTATATTATTTTTTAAAAAAATTATGTCCAAAATCAGAACACCTCCTTGAATAATACATACTTTTTTTTAATTCAACAATATGTGGGGTGAAAAGTCAAACTATCTTTTGGTAAATATTAACTAGTTGAATAATATACATTTGATGTGTCATAAGTGTTAAATGAATTGATGACAAGAGCAAATCAAATACAAAATTGAAAATTTGAAGACTTATTGATTTTTATTTAAGTATTAGGTAGTAAATAGACTCGAGTGAAATTTTAGGGATCAAATTTGTGTTATAATCAAACTTTAAGTATGTATGACTTTAAGATTTTATTACAGTTAAAATATCATTTTGGTCCCTATACTTTAGGTTTCATTCCATATTTTAATCTTTGTACTTTTAAATGTAAAATTTTAGTCCTTGTATTTTTAGTAAAACTTAAAATTTGTCCCTATTGTTAATTTATTGTTAACTTTTCTTTAAAAAATAGTTTCTATTGGCCTTCATTCTCTAAATTTTAGAAATATGTTTACATTGTATCTTTTCTTGCATGAAAATTATTATTATTATTTAACTAATTTAGATCAAAATTAACTTCAAACTAACGGTATAGACTAATTTTAAGATTTATGAAAAGTACAAAGACTAAAATGAAATGAAACTCAAAGTATAGGGACCAAAATAGTATTTTTCTCTTTTATTATTCTAAAAATTAGTGTGCAATATAAAACATAATTTTATAGGTAAGAGTTAAAGTAGACCAAGAATTAATAAACTTATAATTGGGATGAATAAACTACATCTTGAATACAAATTCATAACATGGTTGTTCTAAAAAAGGATTTTTTTAATATTGAAAATACTCGTCTA
This sequence comes from Trichosanthes truncata, assembly GCA_033996785.1. Taxonomy (NCBI): domain Eukaryota; kingdom Viridiplantae; phylum Streptophyta; class Magnoliopsida; order Cucurbitales; family Cucurbitaceae; genus Trichosanthes; species Trichosanthes truncata. The sequence goes on along the minus strand of JAWPNB010000003.1, from coordinate 48,563,394 downwards.
ACTTGTGAATCAAACGTTTCCAAAATCTTAGTACAAAACTAATAGATTTCTTTTGAGTGTACACTTAACAATTATTTGAGAGATTTTTTAGTCTAAATAACAGGTGAAAAAGTGGGAATTCACACCTCTAAATTCTAATAGAGATTATCAATGTTCAATGTAATAGATTTCTTAACAAGACGTACACAGTCATTATTGAGAATTACAATTATATAATAGCATAACACATTAAAATAATGGCTAAATTATAAAAAAATACCCATAAGCTTTGTACTTTGTTTCAAAAATACCTCTGAACTTTCAAAAGCTTCATTAATATCCTTAAACTTTCAAAAAAAATTCAAAAATACCCTTACCGATTACCGTTAGTTTTGATGGAAAATGTTATATTTTGTTTCAAAAATACCCCTAAACTTTCAAAAAAATTCATTAATACCCTTAAACTTTCAAAAAAAGTTCAAAAATACCCTTACCATTAATAAATGGACAAAAATTGTTAGTACCTCGTTTTAAAATATATTTTCTTTCTTTTCCCTCCTACTAGATGTCCTCAAAATTATGACCCAAATTGTCAACATGTCTCTCTTTTTATGTATTAAACCCAAACGTACTAACTCAAATTATTAACGTACAACCTTGTTAAAGCATTTAAGTCTTAAGATTCCTTGGTGATTCCATTATTCTCCTTTCTTCTCTCTATAATTTATATATATATCTTGATTGAAGGGGTAGTTTAAGAGATTAAAAAAATGAAAGAAGAGAGTAAGAGGGTATTGAAAAAGAATGGAAAAAAAAAAAGAGAAAAAAAATAGAGAAGTGTTAGGCATAGATTGAAGCAAATCATGAGAGAAAGGAAATAGAAGAGGGAGCTAATTGGGTGTAGATAGACAATTTTTGTCCGTAAACTAATGGTAAGGGCATTTTTTAGTTTTTTTTTTAAGATTAAGGGTATTAATGCAACTTTTGAAAGTTTAGAGGTATTTTTAAAGCGAGGTATTAACGATTTATGGTAAAGGTATTTTTAAACTTTTTTTAAAAGTCTAAGGGTGTTAATGAAACTTTTTGAAAGTTCAGGGGTATTTTTGAAACAAAATACTAACGGTTTCCATCCAAAACTAACTGTAAGGGTATTTTTGAACTTTTTTCAAAAGTTTAAGGGCATTAATGAAATTTTTGAAAGTTCAAGGGTATTTTTGAAACAAAGTACAAATTTCAGGGATATTTTTTTTTTATAATTTAGACTAAAATAATTTTTCTTTGAATGTCCAAGTTTATTTATATTTACTGATTTTTAGTTGTTATAACTTAAAAAATTTGAATTTAGTCTCCAAAAGGGTCCATTCATTCGGATGAAATTAAGACGTTTGATAGGAAAAAAAGTTTAAAAAATATATAAATATCTAGATATTTAGATGTTAAAATTAAATAAAAAAATATTAGTACTCATTTGAAGGATTTGTTTATATGAAAATGACACAAGAATGCTTGAATATTATTAATCCAACTATATATTTGAGCTTTTTGTTTTCCGTTTAGTTTAGTGTGGTTTATAAGTCATAGAGTTTTTTAGTTGAATTTTATGTAAGGGTAGAGATTCAAAACCTCTTATTATATATATATATATATATATATATATATATATATATATATATATATATATATATATATGCAAAAACCTCTTATCTTTTCATCAAGTTGAATTATGTTTAGGTTGACATATATTTTGTAGAATTGAATTGAAGTTCGTAGTATTTTGTAATTTATTTTTGAAAAAAAAACTATTAATGAAAATGAATGATGTATATATATATATTGAGGATGTAAAAAAGAGTCATTGTTTCAAAGTTGGAATGTTATGTCCAATGGAGCATTTATTTGTAACCTCTCCATATTATGGAATACAAGTTCAAATGCACCTCTTATGCACAACGTAATATTTACATGGATAGGGAAAAAAAATTGTGCTAGCTAGAAAAAACAAGATAGTTTAAATAATCTCTCCTTTCCAATACATATGCAAAATGAATGCATGCCTTGATCTAAATCTTTATCAAACTCTTTATTTTAGTTTTTCTTTAATTTTTAACTCTATAAATATTAACATTCTTAATTTTATGAAAGTATCAATACTAACATTCTTAATTTTATGAAAGTATCAATACTAACATTGATATACATGGATATTCTTGAAAAAGAAACCCATAGAACTAAAAAAATCCATAAAGTATTCTTGAACAAGTATTTCACATATTTAAAATGATTATAAAAATACTTATTAATAGTATACATCTTTGCATTAACAATATTTTGTTAACACTTTTATACTTTTACTACATAACAAAATATCGATTTACTTCTCATGTTGACTTAAAACACTCCCATTTATATAAAATATAGATGAGACAATATTTAACTCTTTGGGTATGGGAAAACTTTTCAAAAGAAAAATCAATCAAACAACCAAAATGATCAAAATTTTAAGCCTTATTCATGTCAAAAGAAAAGAAAGTAAAAAGGCATATAAAACTCAAAAAGAAGGGTTGACTTTAAGCTCTGGCTAGCTTTTTTTTTTTAGGTTAAATTACAAATTTAGTCTTTATAATTTAGAACAAGTTAGAATTTAATTCCTATGATTTTAAAAGTTAGAATTTCGTCCTTATGGTTTGATAAAACCTCATAAATAGTCTCTATAGTTTAATAAAACCCGCATAAATAATCCATACGACTAAATTCCAACTTTCTCAAAACTATAGGGACCAATATCTACAATTTAACCATTTTCTATATATAGAACCAGAAACTCCCACAGCTTTTTCCCAAGAAAAAATCCCAACTTTTTCTCAAGAAAAATTAGGTTCCATCACTTTTGTTTTTCCTTCCTTTAATGCCCATTTAAATGGAAGGTGGTTTAAATTATGTAAAGAAGCCATTATTATGTACTGATAACAACAACGAAGAAAGTTTTAACAGAGAAGAAGAAAATGGAAGAGAAAGAAGAAGAAGAAATTCTCACACTATCAACTCAGTTTCTTCTCTCAAAAATGTCTTCTTCTCCAAATTGCCTGAGAAAGTTCGATCTCAGCTCGACCCTGAATCTCCTCTTCTCTTTGATCTCTCCAAATCCCATGGTTTAATGGAAGGTAACACAATTAAAGCTTTTAAATCTCTTCATATTTGAACTTTTGGAAAGTAGAGCGGAGCGAAAAAAGGAGAACAAATTAACTCTCTTAATTCGTCTTAAATTTACAAAAAAGTTATATTAATTTGTCTTCTATATGTTGATGAATGTTTGCTTTTGCTTTTGTTTATTCTTTGTGTCTGAACTATCCAAACGTCTATTTTGATTTCCAAACTTTTAGCTTTGGTAAATTTAAGTCCTCATACAGCTTTAAAAGAAGGGATCAGTTTTATCTTACTTGTCTATATTTTTTTTCAATCACAATTTCAACATACCACTATACTCAATAAATTTTCAAAAATATTGTCATAATTTTATCATAAGAGTTTTCATTGCATATAGAATTTATGTTAACATTTTGTAGGATCATAACACACAATAACTTTTTAAAGATACAATAACTAAAGTCCTGTTTGATAACTATTTAGTTTTTAGTTTCTAAAAACTAAACCTATAAATACTACTTTCACCTATGGTTTCCTTGTTTTGTTTCCCACCTTTTACATATGTTTTCAAAAATCAATCCAAGTTTTGAAAACTAAAAAAAATAGTTTTCAAAAACTTGTTTTTGTTTTTGAAGTTTGGCTAAGAATTTAAATGTTTTCTTAAGGAATATGAAAATCATGGTAGAAAATTGTAGAGAAATGGTGAGAAAACAAGCATACTATTTTTCAAAAACTAAAAACTAAAAACCAAAATGTTATCAAATGGGACCTAAATAATACACATTTTAAAAGTTAAAATATGATTTAAACCTAAATTTTTCTAACTTTAAGAACATTAAACTTTTCTCTAAAAAACAACAACATTGAACTTTTTGTTCTCCATGAAAATTTCTAGCTCACCTTCAAACATGTAAAATTTTCTCGACTATGTTTTGTTTGTGTTTAGGAGAGAGAGAGTACTACGAGAGACAATTCGCCACCTTACGATCGTTCGAGGAAGTCGACGGTCTCGAATCGCCATCTCTCACGAGCAACGACGAGGTGCAAGATCGAGAAGAACAAGCCCGACATGAGACAGCCATCAATGTCTCAAATTGGGCAAACATTTTTCTCCTCGTCTTCAAGGTTTGAATTAACTTCCTTTGTTCCCAACCAACAATAATAATGTCTTATTTGGCATTATATTTTTATGTTGTTTTTTTCTTTTCTTTCTCTAAGTCTGTGGTTATTGTCCGGAGCAGATATATGCGACAGTGAAGAGTGGATCTTTGGCCATTGCAGCTTCAACCTTGGACTCTTTGCTTGATCTAATGGCCGGCGGCATTCTTTGGTTCACCCATATGTCCATGAAAAGCATCAATATTTACAAATATCCTATCGGAAAGTTGAGGGTTCAACCCGTTGGCATCGTCATCTTCGCCGCCGTAATGGCTACTTTAGGTACGAGAAAGGATCGATCTCGGTCCACTCGAAACTGGTTTAATCTCTTAAACTTTCAAAGTGTCTATTTTAATCTGGTTAGAACCGAATTTAGAACCTAAACTTTGAGAGTTATATATAATAAGTCATTTGAACTTTAAATAGTGTTGAATTCATCCATAAATTTTAAAATAAGTCAGAATTTTGAACTTTAAAAAGTGTCCCTGAACTATCAAATAACTATTAAACACAAATTAAAAGTTCAATAAATAAAAAATTGGACATTAAAGGATCTATTAGAGGCTTTTAAAGTTAAGGAATCTATTAGATACAACATTAAAAGTTTAAGGATTTATTAGATACTTTAGTAATGTATTAGATACAACTCTAAACGTTCAATGACCCAAGTTATATAATTAGGCCCCGTTTGATAACCATTTGGTTTTTTGTTTTTTGTTTTTGAAAATTAAGCTTGTTTTTCCCAAAATTCTCTACAATGGTTTTCATCTCCCTTAAGGAAGTATTTGAATTCTTAGCCAAATTCTAAAAATAAAAACAAGTTTTTGAAAACTAATTTTTTTAGTTTTCAAAACATGGCTTGGTTTTTTAAAACATAGGCAAAAAGTAGATGACAAAACAAGTATAACCATAAGTGGGAGTAGTATTTATAGGCTTAATTTTCAAAAACAAAAAACAAAAAATCAAATGGTTATCAAACGGGGTCTTAGCCTTCCAATTGTAAGAATTCAAACTTTGAAGCAACATTAATTAGTTTAGCTATTCTCAAATTGGCAAAACATATATTTTGATGCCCAAATTAAGCTCGTTAATATAGATACTCCAAGTCAGGTCATTCATTCGTTTAACCATTAAGGATATATAAAATAATGACAAAGACAAAATTACTATTTCTTTTAAAGTTAATTCAAAGACTTAATTAAACCAACTTTTAAAAAATTTACAGGCCAAAATATAATAAAGTTAAAAATTCATGAATCAAAAGAGGACCATTCAAACACATTTAAACTTTCTTGGGTCTAGCGAACCTAAGTATAACTCAGCTGGTTAAGACACATATCATTGACCGAAAAGTTAAAGGTTCGAGTCCACACCTTCATCTGTTGTTGAACTGATAAAAAAAAAAACTTTTGGGTCTAGCAATAAAGTTAGCACACTAATATCAAAAGAAGTCGATTTTCTCTCCAATTAATATTTTAATAGTTTGTATACACCACCTTAATTATATAAGAAATTCTTAAATCACCAATCAACCCAAAAACTTAAGTTAATGGGTTGTGGTAAATTTAATTATATATCAACACTTTAATACTTCCTCTCACTTGTGGACTTGGAAATTTGTGAAAGATCCAACAAGTGAAAATTAATATTAAGTGGGGATGAAACGATTTTGCAGAGGTTTGAACACAAGACTTTCTACTATGATACCATGTTAAATCACCAATCAACCCAAAAGCTGGGTTAATTGGTAATTTAACATGAATAACCTTAATTCATAAACTTGGGGTTCAATGGTGGGTTTAGGGTTTCAAGTGCTGGTTGAGGCAGTGGAAAGGCTGATCCAAAACCAGGGCTCTGCAAAGATGAACTATGAGCAGTTTGTGTGGCTGAGTGTGATCATGTTGACGGCCACTGGCGTTAAGCTTCTGCTTTGGTTTTACTGTAGAACCTCTGGGAACAAGATCGTTCGTGCCTATGCAAAGGTAATCATTTCATAGTTGATCAAAAGAATTCAACTTTTTTTTTTTCTTGTATAAATCATTTCATAGGTAATCATTTAATGATTCATCATATTGGCCATATATATATATATATGATATGATATGATTGAGAGTATTTTGATAGAACTTGATTTACAAAATAATGAAAAGTTCTATTATATGGTTTACATTCTTCTTCTTTGTCCTTAAAATTTTATAAAGTTTATTTTAGGTTAAATTAAACAAAATACCTATGAATTTTGGAATACGTTTCGACCATACCCTTACATTTTGAAAAGTTTCATTTTTACCTTTGAACTTTGAAATTTATTTAAAAAATACCCTTGAACTTTGAAATTATTCCAAAAAATATATTTTCTATTAAAATAAAAGATGAAAATTAGTGGCAACTGATGTATAAAATTAGAAAGCATATGTAATATTATTTATAAGAAAAAACTTGGGTGCAACATCTTTGTGTAGCCCACTCAAGGTGCCCATTCATAGTTTGCCACATGGTAAACTATTTTTTTTTAATATTTCATAATTTTTTTTCTGCTTTGCACAAATATGGGTGCAACCTGGATTGCACTCAAGTTCTGATCCTATTTATAACTATATTGAAGATTAATAAAACTGTTGTACCGTTTATTTCATCTCAAAATATATCGTTAAAATCATTTACATAGTCAATTTTTACACGAATTGCCATGTCAAGTTATGTGAATGATATTATAAATGATATCATGCATGCCTTTTAATTTTTACACATTAGCAGTCATGTCAATTTTCATGATCTTATTTTAACGAAAAACTCTCCAAGGATATTTTTGGAACAAATTTCAAATTTCAAAGATAAAAATGAAAATTTTTAAAGCGTAAGAGCATAATTATATTGAAACATACCCCATTTATTTTGGGGTATATTTTCCTCAAAAAAAAAATGAAACATACTCAAAGTTCACAGGTACTTTGTATAATTCATCCTTTATTTTATTTTGGTCTTTGGACTTTTAAATTATTGTTCTATTTTAATTTTTGAACTTTAAAAAATAATGATTTTGATCTGTGAACTTTCTAAATATTTATTTTAGTCTATTTAAGTCTTTGATATTATTCTGGCACTTAATATTCACCCAACCCTAATACCCTTCTTAACTGGCCAATACATGAGTATGCTGACATATTAATATGCATATTCAAAAGGTTAAATTATCAAAAATACCTCTAAACTATGGGGTTGGTTTCAATTATACCCCTAAACTTTGAAATGTTTCATTTTAACCATTGAACTTTGAGGTTTGTTTCAAAACAATCTTTGAAGGTTTTTTCGTTAAATTTATGGACGAAAAATGACGTATTTGCATATATTTTGATTTTTTTTCAACGTATATGTTCAAATATGTTCACATAAGCAACAATACAAATGCAAAAACATCATTTTCCAACCATGAATTTAATGAAAAAAAAATCTTCAATGGTATTTTTGAAACAAATATCAAAGTTCAAGGGTTAAAATAAAACTTTTCAAAGTTTTGGGGTATAATTGAAATCAACCCCATAGTTTAGGGGTATTTTTGATAATTTAACCTATTCAAAATTATGTTATTCATATATTTAAACAATTGGCAAAAAACTTACAATAATCACTAAAAGCTTCATCTTTTTATATTTTTACAGACTAAAGACGGAGATATTAAAAGTTCAAGGATCAAAATGCAACAAATATAAAATTTTAAGACTAAAATAGACATTTTGAATATATTTAGGGGACCAAAAAGTGGGAATAATATTTTATATATTTTTATGATTGTATTTATAAATTGTGACACCCATTCAAACAGGCAAGTTTTCATTAATAATATTAAATTACTCTCTATCTATCTTTTTTTAGTAGTGGTAGGTTTGAATCTCCATTTGGTAGATTTATGAATCTAACATGGTTGAATATGTTAAAAGCATTAGTAATTTTATTTACATTTAAACACCGTAGGGATTTTGAATATATACCGTCGAAAATGGTAGGTTTTCAATTTTTGTAATCCATCCATATGTTGAATAAGGTACCTTTTTTTTTTTTTTAATGTGTTGAATAATGTGTTAATTTATAGTTTGAATTTATTTGGGCAGGATCATTATTTCGATGTGGTAACCAATGTAATTGGGTTGATTGCTGCGGTATTGGGTGACAAGTTTTTCTGGTGGATTGATCCTATAGGTGCCATCGTCCTTGCCGTCTACACCATTGTAAATTGGTCCGGAACTGTTCTTGAGAATGCTGGTAGCCACTACAACTCTCATCATTCTTATATATAGGTTAAATTACACGAGATTAATCTCTAAAGTTCTTTTTTCTTAGTTCAACAATATGTAGGGTATAAATCTAAACTTCTAACCTTTTGGTCGAAATTATAATGTCTTAACTCGGAAACTATGTTCAGTTTGACAATCTCTCTAAAAGACATTAAACTTTTAATTTTGTGGCTAATAGGTCCATGAATTTTAAAAATGTCTAACAAGTCTTTGAACTTTTCATTTTATGTTTAATTAGACCCCTAACATATTCAACATTTTCTAAAATTAATGGATCTTACTAGATACAAAATTGAGTTGTCTATTAGGACCCTAATTTTTTCAATTTTTGTCTAATAAGTTCATGATTTTTATAAAATGTTAAATAAATCAAATATCTTTTAGACACAAAATTGAATGCTCAAGGACCTATAGGCACAAAATTGAAAGTTTAAGAACATATTAGACACAAGATTGAAAATTCGAAGATTTATTAGACACAAACTTGAAAGTTTAAGAACTAAATTTACAAATTTGATCTCAAATATATGGTCAAACACATTATTTAATAGTTAAATTATAAATTTAGTCTCTGAACTTTCAAGTTTGTATCAAATAGGTTCTTGAAAATTAAAAATGTCTAATATGTGTCTCTGAACTTAAAATTTTGTGTCTTATAGGTCCCTAAACTTTGAAATGTGTCGTCTAATAAGTTTTTAACTTTTGATTTTGTGTCTAATAAGTCTTAAGCTTTCAATTTTGTGTCTAATAGATTTTTTACGACCCATTCAATATTTTGTAAAATTCACAAAACTATTGGACACAAAATTGAAAGTTTAGGCCCCGTTTGATAATCATTTGGTTTTTGAAAATTGTGATTGCTTTCTCACAAATTCTTTACAATAGTTTTCATTTTTCCTAAACAAAACATTTGAATTCTAGCCAAATTACAAAAACAAGAACAAGTTTTTAAAAACTATATATATATTTTTTTAGTTTCAAAATTTGGCTTAGATTTTGAAAACATTAGTAAAAAGTAGATAAGAAAACAAATAATTAATTCATAACTGGAAGTAATAATTATAAACATAATTTTCAAAAACAAAAAATCAAATAATTATCAGTCTTATATCCTATTAGACACAAAAGTGAAAGTACATGGACTTATTTGATGTTTTTAAAGTTTAGGGCCAATTAGACACAATATTAAAAGTTCAAAGGCATATTAGATATTTTTTTAAGTTTAGTGACCTATTAAACACAAAAACATGACAGTCTAGGGGCTAAACTCTCGTAATTTAACCTACATTATTTAATGTAATCTAATAGTATAAAATTATTGGTCACGTTGATGAAACCATATATTAAATAATATAAACATATTGTTATTCACTAATTAATAATACAAATCACATGTCAATCTAAATATAGCTCAACTAGTTTAATCATATGTCCTTGACCAATTAGTTTAGGCATATGCCCTTGACCAAGAGATCAAATATTTGAATCTCTCACTCTATTTGTTGAACTAAGAAAAATCCAAATCACCTTTACGGTTTTTTAAATAATTATTTCTTAAAATATTCATCGAAATTTAATCATTTAGCGAATGAATGTGTATTGGGTATTAGTTTCATTAGTGGGACAATCAGCTCCACCAGAAATGCTGCAGAAACTCACCTACCTCGTCCTCCAACACCATCCTCAAATCAAACGAGTCGATACAGTTCGTGCATACACCTTTGGAGTTCTTTACTTCGTTGAGGTAACAATTAATCTCTTTTTTATTTCTCAAGATACCAGTGATTTCGTCGACCGAAACATAACTCATTTGATTAAAGCATATATAATAAACTAAGAGATTAGAGGTTCGAATATCACTTTTACAAGTTGTTAATTTTTTTTTTTTAATATCAATTTAGTCTATATTGTTGAGAAAGTTTTAAGGTTAAATTAAAAGTTTAGTCCTTGAACTTTCATGTTTGTGTCTATTTTGTTCATGAACTTCAAAAAGTATGTAATAGGTATTTGAACTTTCAATTTTATGCTCAATAAGTTCTTAAACTTTAAAAATATCTAATAGGTCCCTAAATTTTCAATTTGTGTGATCCCTCACATATTTGAAATTTTTAAAAATTAACTAGTCTTTTAGATATAAAATTAAATTTTATGTTTAATAGAACTATAAACTTTTAAATTTGTTTCTAGTTGGCTCGTGAATTTTAAAAAACGTCAAATAGGTCAATGATCTATTAGACACAAAATTGAAGATTCAGAGACCTACTGGACACAAAATTGAAAGATTAAGAATTTATTAGACATTTTTTAAGCTCAATGACCAAATAGGCACAAATTTAAAAGTTCAAGGACCTATTAGACACTTTTTAAAGTTCATGAACTAATAGACACAAATCTGAAGATTTAGGGACTAAACTAATTGTAATTCAACCAAGTTGTAATTTAATTTCTTACGATTTAAGATTGTTTAACTATAATTTTTTTTGTTGGTCAATGTTAAACTTGACTCGTGATAAACTCACTATCATGAAAAAGGGTTGAAAGAAAATGAGGAGTTGAATTGAACCACTAGAAATGCTTCTAATTTCTTGACCAAATGCCTAAGAAATTGGCAGAAATTTTGATTTTTCTTCTCCTTGAGCAACTTAATTTCTACCCTAATTTTCTACTAAATCACTAAGTCTCATGTTATGGAAGTTTATCATCATCCAATTATAATTTGACCCATAGAAAAATGATATGATTACAAAATGTTAAAACATAAGAGATTAAATATTTTTTTTTAAATACTAAGGACTAAATTGAAAAAATAATCAAATATTGAAAAAGAAATTATGTAATAAAACCACCACAATGTGGCTGCTTCTTAATAATCGTTGAATGTAGGTCCAAAAATTTGCATGCCTACTAATAACTACTTGATACAGGTTCGAAATACTTTTGCAGTTTTTCTCTTCACACATCCAACTGGTGTAAAATTAGTACTACTAGCTATATTATGGCGGTCTTCTCGAATAATTTCGACAAATATTGAGGACTAATACAAAACAAACTTTTTTATGTATACAGGTAGACATAGAGCTGCCAGAAGATTTACCACTGAAAGAGGCACATGCAGTGGGGGAGACATTGCAGATAAAGATAGAGAAGTTGGGGGAGGTTGAAAGGGCCTTTGTTCATTTGGATTTTGAGTGTGATCACAAGCCTGAACACTCTGTTCTTCATTACCTTCCTTCCTCCCAGCCTTAGATTTTCACTTCTATGATCATAGATAATCTCACTTTCATTTGCTCTTCTTAGGATTTGAAAAATGTATCATCTAATCAATTATCTTTTGTGTGTAAGAAACACAAATTCAAATAATTATTGTTGATGAATGAGTATGGGGAGGAGAGCATTTTGGGAAAGTGAAATGAAATTTCATGTGCACCTTTTTTTTCCCATTGAAATTAAGAAGCGAGGGGTAACTAATCCCGCTCCCTATTTATATTTTTATAGTGATTTAAAGATGACTCTGAAAATAGTATTTTTTTAGTAAAGCATTTCGTGTGTTTGAGAAACTCTTTTAACAAAAACTATAAGTAGTTTCGTAAAATATGTAATGACAACTCAATTGAATGTTTGGTTTTACATTTTTAAAAGTATTTTTAAAGTGTTTCCTAATTCCTAGTCAAGCACTTAGGGTAAAAGTATTCAACATGTACTTTCTCACAAAACACTTTTTAAGTGTTTTTTATTGACTTCTTTTCAAAAAAAAAAGTGTTTTTTATTTACTTTTTTAAAAGTAGGTACTTTTATGTTACATCCAAAATGATGATTTTGAAAAGTAAATACTTTTATGTTACATCTAAACATGATGATTTTGAAAGAGAAGTGTTTTTGGACTTGTCAAAAACACTCCTAAATAAAATCCTCTTCCTCGAATTATTTTGGAAGAAGTACTAGTTAAACGATTTCTTACCAAAATTTTAAAAAGCACTTTTGTTTATATAAACAAACACCATGAAAATTTTGAAATGCACTTTTAATACATTAATTTATAACATTTTTTACTCTCCTAAAAGTCATATGTTAAACGTATAATTAATCAATTTAAGAGAAAAAAAAACTAAAATGATATTTTCTTTTTAAAGATGTTAAAGTCGTGCTTTGGGAGGAATGAGATTAAAGCTCATAAACGAGTAAGTTTAATGCATTAGAAATCTTCTTTTAGATTATTGGAAATCCCAAATGTTTAGGTTTCAAGTGGTAATCTATGTTGGGAATGACTTGCAAGACTCATGGGTATTTTGGACATTGCAATCTATTACATAGGTAAATCACTAATTGTCCCACGTGGAAAGATTTTGAATTGGGAAGTGGATATATATATTGTAACTATTTTATACACTTGTAAAAGGTGGATATAGTGATAATAGGGTCCTTTCCCACGCGCGTGCGTCCATTTGGACGGGTGGGCGTGGGCACTCACGCTTGTGCGTAAAAAGAAGGAATTTTATACTACCTTTTCCTCTAATTTTTTAGACAATCATTATTGTTTTTCCTTATACGGAATTGTTCCACTTTAAATGGTATTGTTCTTCACTCACTTAGTGGATCCAAAACGTTTTGTTCCTCACTCACCAAGTGGATCCAAAACGATTTTGTTTCCTTCACCTTCTATATATAAGCCAGATTACAGAGGGGATATATAGAACTTTTAGACTACTCCTCCTCTGTTCTTCAAATGGGGCTTTAATTATTTATGTTTTCAATGATATATATATATATATATATATATATATATATATATATATATTGAGTTCAACAATAACATTTGGAGTTGGGGGGATTTGAACCTTTGACGTATTGATCGAGAATACATGCCAATTACTATTGAGCTACACACTTTAGCTTTTGAATGAAGAATATGTGGATTGTTCTTGATTAAAAAGACACCCAATAATATGTTAGCATTATGTTATAGTGTGAACTGTGATGGCTCCAAAAAAGAATTTTGTTGGACTAAAGTTCTTGAAAACTCTCGATTAAAAATAACATACACATAACGGTAAGAACTAAAATGTAACTGTAAGATTTCAATATGAGGGTTATTGTCATTTACATAAAAGAATAAACAATTTAAAGACATCAAATTTGTTAGCAAGTTACTAGTTAGTAAAGTGAATATTTGCTAACAAGAGTATAGCTCAACTGTCCTTATGACTAAGAAGTCAGTTCGAATTCTCTATCCCCAAATGTTGTTAAATTTAAAAAAAAAAAGAAAAGAAAAGAAAAAAAAAGTGTGAATATCCAAGCGTTAACATCTTCCGGGTCCTTTGCAATTTTGTGACTATTATGCTTTATCATTAAAGTTAAACCTTTTTTTTAACCATTTCATTTGCTATTCTTCCATTTCAATTCGCATAGGGATTATTGAAAAAACTGAAAAAGTTTCCTATGGTTAATAATGCTTAAAAAAGTTTTTAAATTGAGCATAACTCAATCGTAATTAGCATGTACCCATACCCTCAACCATGAAGTTAAATGTTCAAATCACTCCACCCATGTTGAACTCAGAGAGAGAGAGAGAGAGAGAGAGAGAGAGAGAGAGAGAGAGAGAGAGAGAGAGAGAGAGAGAGAGAGAGAGAGAGAGAGAGAGATGATCAAAATAAGGTGTTCACTTGCTTAAAATGATATTCTGAGTAGCAAAAACTTGAAGATTTGAACGCAAATTACAAAATACCTCTGCTGTGAGGGGAATATGAATAATTGATCAACAATAAACTTCAATGCAAGCAATTTGTGCCAACGTGTGGCTAAAAACTTTTAGACTATTCGAGCAAAAATTGATGTATTTTCAAACTAAATATTAAATATTGGAAAAAATAATAATAATTCTTCCTAATTATAACAAATATATTGATATTATAATAGTTTAGAAAAATTATATGATATTATTTAGAAAAAAAATCAAATTATTGCAATCTTAACCTTAAACTTTGAAATGTATTACAATTTTTATCCTATGATAAGTTTTTGTTTGAAAGTTCATTAAAAATATATATACCTATATGCATTCAATTAATTATAGGTTAAATTATCAAAAATACCCATGAACTATGTGGTTGGTCTCAATTATACCCCCAAACTTTGAAAAGTTTTATTTTAACCTTTGAACTTTGATATTTGTTTCAGAAATACCCTTGAAGGCTTTTTTTCATTAAATTCATAGTCGAAAAATGATGTTTTTGCATTTGTATTGTTGCTTATGTGAACATATTTGAACATATACGTTGAAAAACAAATTAAAACATATGCAAATACGTCATTTTTCGTCCATAAATTTAACGAAAAAAATCTACAAAGATTGTTTTGAAACAAACTTCAAAGTTCAAGGGTTAAAATGAAATGTTTCAAAGTTTAGGAGTATAATTGAAACCAACATCATAGTTCAGGGGTATTTTTGATAATTTAACCTTAATTATAAAACATATGTATTGTACAAAATTGATAAGACTTTAAAGTTTAAAAAAAAAACATTATTTGAGCTAAATTTTTTAGTTTTGAAAAAGTTATTTAAGGATTTGTACATTGATCAAACTTAATTTTGTGTAAAACTTGATTTTATTGAAATTAGAGAATTTATGGAGATTTTTACGTTGCTTTTTTTAAAAAAGGAAATTAGTGGGTAAATTAACAAAAATTGAATCAAATTTAATTATTGCTACATTTTTCTAAGTCTATGATTCAATTTGATAAAATTGAAAGTTTATGGTAAAAATTGAACCACTCGAATAGTTTAGGGGTAAAATTTAATTTTTTTTTTCCTGTTATTTAATTAAGACTAAATTATAGAAAATACTCTTGAACTTTGAATCTCATTTCAATAATACCGTACCTTACCATTAAGTTTTAGATGGAAAATGTTTCTTCTTCTTCTTCCTTAACTATCTACCAATTCTTCCTCTCTTTTTGCGGAACTCAGTAAGCATGACATCTATCTGTTTTTGTTTTGCACGATCCTCTATTCCGTACATGTGCTTGTTGTTTTCAAGGAATTTGTTCGATCATTTGTTGCAGAATGTGAAAGCAGTGTTTGATGCAACCATTAAAGTGGTGCTCTAGCCACCAAAGTCAAAAAAGAAGAATATGTCACATAATGTTTATTCCATCTTATGATCAAAGAAGAATTATATGCTTTTGCTTGTGCTGAAAGAATGATTACTTCATATGTATTTGCCTTTTTCTTAGCATATAATCCATGTCATTCAAAGAAAGCAACGAATGATGGATTGTATCGTATACGATCCCAGGCTGACTTTCTTAACACAAAGAGAGTACAATAAAGAACTGAACTGAATACTCTTCTTTTTGTTCTGTCAATTGAGGAAAAATTACACTTAATTTATAGAGATGCAGTCAACAAACTTTCCTAAGAATTCTAAACAAACTCCTACCAAGTACTTAGCAGTAAAAGAAGTAAATTGGTTACAACTAACATTGACTTTGAATCCTAAAAAACAGCAACAACAAAAAAATAATGCAGTAGCCATTAAGATGCACTAATTTGTGATACTCCCCCTTAGTGCATGCTTACGGTCCATAACTCCAAGGGCATCTCTAAACTTCTCAAATTTAGACTTGTCTAGAGCCTTCGTAAATATGTTTGCAACTTGATTTGTGGTAGGAATTCCTTTGAGTTCAATTTCATGACTCAGAACTTTCTTTCTAATAAAGTGATAACGAACATCGATATGTTTGGTTCTTCTATGCAATATTGGATTCGAAGCGAGTTTGATGGCACTTTCATTGTCACAATAAATTGACACAGCATAATCAATTTGAGAAAAAATATCTCCCATCAAACATTTTTAGCTAGACACATTCTTGGGCTGCCATTGTTGCTGCCATGTACTCAGCTTCGGTGCTAGATAAAGCAACGGTAGATTGCTTCTTGCTACACCAAGAAATGACTGTTGCACCCATGCTAAAATAGTACCCCGAAGTTGAATGACGATCAGTTGCATCACTTGCCCAATCTGCATAGGTAAATCCTTTGAGCAAAAAATTGTCACACTTTCTATAAATAAGCCCATGTGCATAAGAACCCTTTATATATCGAAGGATTCTTTTTGCAGCAGCTAAATGTGGAATTCTTGGGTTTTGCATAAACTGAGAGATAACACTAACTGAATAAGAAATTTCTGGTCTTGTGATAGTCAAATAAAGCAAACTACCGACAAGTTGCCGAAACCTTGTAGCATCTTTCAGCAATTCTCCGTCCTCCCTCTCCAGCTTGAGACGTGTCTCCATAGGAGTGACCATTTCTTTTGACTCCCCCATACCAAAGCGACCTAGGAGCTCATTTGCATACCTTTTTTGAGATACAAAGTAGCCTTGATCTAATCTTTCAACTTCTAAACCAAGGAACATTCAATTTCTCCCAAGTTCTTCATTTCAAACCGGACAGATAGATCATTTCTCAAGCGAGAAATTTCAGCTTCATCATCTCCAGTAATTATCATGTCATCTACATATAGTAAAACTAGTAGTTTCTTCTTTGATTCTAATTTTATAAACAAGCTAGAATCTGAATCAGAAACTTTAAATCCACAAAAGATGAAATATTGAGCCACTTTACCATACCAAGCACGTGGTGCTTGTTTGAGACCATACAACGCCTTCTTTAATCGACAAACATGATTTGGAAATTGTTGTGAGATGAATCCTGGTGGTTGTTCCATAAGCACTTCATGATCCAACTCACCGTAAAGAAATGCATTTTTTACGTCAAGTTGCCATAGCCTCCAACTTTTATAAGCAGCAACAGAAAAAATTGTCCTTACTGTAACCATTTTTGCCACTGGACTGAAGGTCTCCTCATAGTCCAACCCATGACTTTGAGAAAAGCCACGAGCTACAAGGCGCGCTTTGAATCTATCAATTTTTCCATCTGGTTTCTTCTTCAATCGATAGACCCATTTGCATGTGATTGGCTTTGAATATTCTGGTCTTGGTACAAGCTCCCATGTCTCATTTATTTTTAAAGCATCAATCTCTTCTTGCATGGCCGCTTCCCATTCTATATGCCCTTTGGCTTCTTCATAGCAAGTAGGCTCTTCCTTTTCTGCAATAAAAAAACATGAGGCCACAGTGCAATGATTGAGTTGGACTTCATAATCCTTGAAATAATTTGGCTATTTTGTCTGTCTTGTTGATCTTCTAACAATTTTCTCACCATCTTCTAAATTTGGAGAATCTAATGTTGAGGATTCACTTTAAGGAACATCATCACAAGAATCTTCAATATTTATTTGAGAAAACATTTCCAGCTTGCCTTTATCATCACCAGGCTCAATAGTTGAATAGGAAGATATTTCATCAAATACAACATCTCTGGAAGTGATAAATTTCTTTGTCTCAGGATCCATGCATTTCCACCCTTATAGCCAACAAAAACACATTTCTTTGCCTTTGGATCTAGTTTGGTTCTATTATTTTTTGGAACATGAACGTAACAAGTTGAACCAAACACCCGAAAATAGTCTACACTTGGTTTTATACCATATAAGATCTCAAAAGGAGCCTTTTCTTTACCTGGCCATGGAGGTAATCGATTTATCACATGACATGCACATTGAATTGCTTCTGCTCATGTGGAAGGTTCTTATCATGTATCCATGAAAGACTTGATGAAGAGAGACGTGCTAGCTTTCTTTCAGCTACTCCATTTTGTTGAGGGGTGTTGGGACATGTCATTTGCCATTGAATACCATTGTTGGCACAATATTGAAAGAAATCATCTAACATGAATTCACCGCCATTATCACTTCTCAAGCATTTTATTTTCTTCTCAAACTCCTTCTCTACAAGATTCTTGAATTTAACAAAGTTAAGTAATGCTTCACTTTTTTCTTTCAAAAAATAAACCCAAGTGTGCCTAGAATAATCATCTACCAATACCATCACATAATGAAGACCACTATAACTAGGTGTTTTTGTTGGTCCCATTAGATCTGTGTGAATTAATTCAAACGAACCTAATTTACGGCTAGATGAACTCTTGAAAGGAAGACGATGCGATTTTCCATATTGGCAGCCTTGACAAACCACTTCCTCATGTATATCTTTGAGAGTTGGTAAACCATCTACCAATTTCTTCGTGGAAGTTTGCTGCAGCATTTGATAGCCTAAATGACCAAGTCGAGCAGCCAGATGGTTGGACTTTCTGTTTGACTTGTCTTTTTCACATATGCCCCTCCTGCTGACATGACAAATAGAGAGTCTTTCTTCTTACCAATGAGAAAAACATCAGCTACAATATCTTTCACGTTGTCAAGCACCTTCACATCATTTGGACCAAACAAAACATATTTTCTAGAGTTAGTTATTTGTGAAACAGAAACCAAATTTTTCTTCAAATCTGGAACGTGGTAAACATCGTTCAACTTGACATTTGCATTGTCAACACCAATCTTAACAACACCTTCTTTCATTATTGGATAGGTTGAGTTATCAGCCGTGATAATGACTCGTTCTCCATTATGATGATGCAATTCTGAAAATAATGAATCATTTCTAGTTACATGATGTGAACAACCGGAGTCAATGATCCATTCTTTGGTATAGTCAATGTAATTTGTTTGAGTCACATTGTCTCTTCCTTGAACTACTCCAACAGTAAAACATTGCTCCCAACTAAGTTGTTCGCCATCTTCTTCTTCACATGTAGCATTTGCTTTAGAAAGCTTTACTCGACAATTTCTCTTAATATGGCCCAGCTTCCCGCATCTATAACATTTGAAGGATTTGTTTTCACTACCTCTCCTTTCATTTGTGCTACCTCCAGAAAATTTTTCTCTAGAAAAAAGAGCATCATCTCGTTCAAAATAGAAACTCATAGCCATTTGTTTAGCTAAGGCTTCTTGATTTGAGAGCAAGCTTTCCAAATCTTCAACTGATGGTTGTCTTTCCCACCCTTGAATGGATGTAATGAAAGGAGTGTATTCCTTTCTCAAGCCACGAATAAGAAATCTTCGTAGACGAGCCGTACTAATCTTTTCCTATGGATCTAGCTCTGAAATTTTAGCACATATTTTTAACATAAAGGAAATATTCTGAGATAGTCATACCTTCTTGCTTTAACATCGCCAATTCATTTTCCAAGAGTTGTAGTCTTGCTGTGTTTTTCTTAGAGAATAATTTCTCAAGAATATCCCAAACTTCCTTAGGTGAGCTAACATCACGAACATGGTCAATGAATTCCTTGCTAATTGATGTCCATAAAGCAAACAGTGGTTTCCCACATTTGATTTTCCATTTCCTTCTAGCTTCTACATTTTCAGGAGTGTCAGCTGGAATTTGATCAGAACCAGAAACTAGTTCCCAAAGATCTTGACCTTGGAGAAACGCCTCCATACATAATCTCCAGTACTTGTAGTTTGTACCTACAAGTTTCTCCACACCATACTGTGTGTTTGAGCTACTTCCACCATTAATCTCCATGGTGAACTTTCAAACTTCTCCAACAAAGAATTTGATAGACAAGAAGAATGAAATAAACAAGAGCTTTCAACTTGTCTCTGATACCATAACACAAAGAGAGTACAATAAAGAACTGAACTGAATACTCTTCTTTTTGTTCTGTCAATTGAGGAAAAATTACACTTAATTATAGAGATGCAATCAACAAACTTTACTAAGAATTCTAAACAGACTCCTACCAAGTACTTAGCAGTAAAAGAAGTAAATTGGTTACAACTAAAATTGACTTCGAATTCTAAAAAACAGCAACAACAAAAAAATAATGCAGTAGCCATTAAGATGCAATAATTTGTGATATTTCTAAGATTCAAATAGAATAGTGATGATGTTTATTTCTTATTTTGTAATCTGTTTGTTAGTGATGACCAACATTGCTAACTCTAATTTGTCTGTTTAAATTGTTCATGTATTAATGAAATACCTAAAAGAACTGTTCCCTCAGCATGAACATGGTTAGTATCGATAACATAAATTCCATTCACATGATCATGATGATATCTATAACTCCAGTATGCCGACCATAGAATAGGCTAAAGACTTTGATAGTTCAAATTTCTCATATTTTGACAGAGCTTCTGCTCATTTTACTAACTCAAATGTCATAGAGCATAAAGATTTTGTTTGGAATGACTTTTAAAGTGTTTAAAAATATTTTTTTCACTTAAAAACACATTTTTAAGCACTTAGAAAGTCATTCCAAACATGCCCTTAATTAGACACTCCTAAATTATAGGTAAAAAGATTTTTTTCCTCCTCCTTACCTCCATGAAAAGAAAACAATCAGAGATTACTTTCTAGTTGCTCCATAAAGCCTTACTGGTTCATTCATTTCTAGAGAGTACATATTTTCATTCATTTTTAGAGTTCACTGATCGATGTTTTCGTATTCTATTTTCATCTGGAGTTTTGTTGCACATAGCCTTTATAAGCAAAGCTTCTCATTAACTTTCATGGAGGAAGAATTGGAGGGAGAGAAAGGAAGAAAGAATTTGGAGGGAGAAGGAGGAAGAAGAAGAAACATTTTTTATTTAAAACTTAATGACAAGGGTATATATATATATATATATATATATATATTGAAAGGTCAAGAGTAAACTTTTTAAAGTTTAAGAGTATTATTGATTTTTTTTTAAAGTTATTATTGAAACTAATTTTTTTAATATTGTATTTTTTTAAAACTTATTATTAAAATATATTAATTTTTAAACTATTTAAATATTAAATAGCTGGATGAAGTTCGTCTCTTTAGAGACGATCCTCCACCACGTGGTAGCATGTCGTCTCTTGAAGAGACAACATGTTGCCATATGTCCTAAATTTAAATAAAATAAATTATGCATAGGTTGTCTCTTCAAGAGGTGATCTATACACAAATGTTAACACCTATCTTAATTGGCATACTGGACAAGTGGGTACATTATCATTTCAAAGGGCATGAGTTCAAAGTTTGTAGTAAGGGTGATATCTCATTGGTCGGTTAGTGTCGATTATGGGTACCAACCACCGATATGTCGATTTTAGTCGGTCGGAGATGTTTGGTTTTTAGAAAGGTTTGTGACATGATCGACTGACTATACCGGCGGTCAGTCAGTTTTGTGAATCTGACGAAATGAACGAGAAAATGAGAGGGAAAAAAAGAATAGAGAAGAAGAAACGTCACAACTCTGACGAACTAAACGAAAAAAGGAGAATAAGAGGAAAGAAAAAAAAAAGTTGTGACTCCTACGAACTAAGAAGGCACAAACAATACGAGAAAGGGAAAAAAAATAGAAATGAAAAAAGAAGAAGAGAAGAAGAAAAGGAAAATAAAGAGAGAGAAAAAAAAAACAAGAGGAAGAAGAAAAGAAAAGAAGAAATGGAGAAGAAGAGAAATGAGAGAAAGGGAGAGTGACCAATAAAAAAGTTTATTTTTTTTTTTTAATTATACCCCTCCTTGTCTTTCCAAGGAGGAGTTGTTGCAACATCATCAACAATGCAAGCGACGTTTTTTTTTTTTTTTTAATTTGGTCGGTCAATTAGTTTTGAACTTTTTTGGGCTCATCGACCCATCGATAGGTCGAATCCCGACCAAATATAGTTATAAACAGACTCTCGATCGGCTGACTCGGTTTTTCGAATTATTTTGCTCACCCCTACTTCGTAGCGTGCAAATTTCGATTTTTTCTTTCTTCTTTATTTATCTCTCCATTTAGTTCTCTTTTTTCCCTTTCCGTTTTTTCTTCTTCTTTTTTTTTTTCAAAATATCAAATAAGATAACTTCAATTTTTTTAATGTTTTATGCAAATGCAATATACAATTAATTCTCTTTTCTCATTTCAAAAAAAATTAATTCTCTTTTCTTAAAGAAATTGAAATTTAATTATGGATTATTTAAATACTTTCTTTTTTTAATATTCTTTCTGTATTTTTCTCTATTTATTTACAAAAAATTACGTGGTTATTTTGAATTACATGATAATGTTTCTTACTGCTTCAATAAGACTTTGGGAAAAGAATAACTTTATTTAGGTGGTTTTGAGTTGATTTAAATGAAATCAAGTGAAAATAGTTAGAAATTGATTTTCTCACTTAAACTTAACTATTATAGTTTTTTGGAGTAGTATTAATTTTAAAACATTAATAAAGAAAAAAAACTGTAGTTGTACTATTTGTGTTTTCTAAAAACAAATAAAAAAGAAAAAACAGAAGGAAAATAAAAGAAAGAAAAAATAAAAGGAAAAAAAGGAGAGTGAAAATGGTGAGAATAAAAAAGAAAAAAAATCAAAGAAAAAAAAGTAGGGAAAAACAGAGGAAAAAAAAGGAAAAAAATAAAATTTGCCCTCAACTAGGCTCGAACTCAAGTCTTTTAGCTAAAAATGTAGATAGGTGTCCAATATGCCAACTATGAAAACTGTTAATCCTTGTGTACATGATATCTCTCGAAGAGATAACATGTTGCCAGGTGATGAAAGTTGTCTCTTGATCTCCATCCAACTATTTAAAATTATAATATTTAAATAAATAATTTCAAAATTAATATAAGTTTTAAAAAATACAATACTAAAAAAAAAAGGTCTTAATTTTTTTTTTGAAAAGAAAAAAGGTCCTATTGAAACTATGTACAATATATTTTCTATAATTTAGCCTTTAATTAAACGTATTTTTCAACGTTCTCTTATCTGTTAGTTGGGAACAAAAGCTCTCTCATTTAATCCATCATCGGAGCCGGAGAAGTGGCCAAACTCTGCTGTTGGTCGGCTCCTCGTCGGAAACTGTAGGTTTGTTTTCTCATCATTTGTCAATTTAACGAATTGCTTCGCCTCACTCTATATCTGGCTGTTTTCAAAGCTCTGGAAATGTTTCTGTAGCATTACCTTTGAGTTTAGGTCAATCAAGGAGTTTTTGTTGTTTCTTTCTCGTGTTTATGTAATGCTTTTGTCGATAGCTGAATGTTTTTTCCCTTTGACGTCTATAAAGTTGAGATTCTCTTAAATGTTAAGCCTAAAAAATAGGGCTAATTTAACACAGGGAGGGGGGGGGGGGGGGGGGGGGGGGGGGGGGGGGGGGGGTTGCAGAAGAAGAAATTTGCAATTTGAAATGCTTTTGACATTTTTCTGAGTAGTAAAGTGGTGCTAAGTTTGTTCTTGCATCTTCATAATAGTACAGTTTCCTCTTGTTTACTGATGGTGAATCTGGAGTTCCTTTGAGTTATCTTTTAGTGAAACACTCTCTCCAAAATGTTCAAGTGTTGTTTGCTCCCGAAAATGCTTGATAGATTTTACAAGTTACAAAACCTATTACTTGTTATGTGGTCAAAGTTGATTAAAAAGATGTGAACATTTGAACTATCTAAAGAAGAATTAAGCAGTGGCAATTCCAATACTCTGTGTGTGTGTATTCCTTTTTTACAGATATGGAAATATTATTGTATTATTTGGTATTAGATTGACTGGTTTAAAAGCTGATACCTGATAAGTTTTGAGAATTACCAAATCTTGGTTGAGCTTGCTAACTGTGCTTTCACAGGTGAATGGGGATTTTGAGCAGTAAATTGCAATGGCAGTAATACTGACAGAGGAACAGATTGTAGCAACATTGTGATTCCAATTCCACCAGCATTTACGAACAACCCCGGGAAAATTCCTTTTTGCCTTCCAGACCAAAAAGAGAGGCCATATTTCTTCCATGAATTCTCTTTTGTTACATTCTCCTCTTGGTCCATCACTTACTTGCAAACCTCTCCCATGTCCTCTTAAGAGGCCTATACATATATGTGCACTACGTGGCTCTCGTTGCAGTACTCAGATATTTTCTCGTTCGGTATTATTTCCTGTCAAATTGCATCCATCCTTACATACTAGCAGATCAATCACCTGTTCTTCAACTCCTTCAAATGAGGGTGTAGTATCAGTGATCAATTTTGAAGATTTAGTTGAGAAGGATTTTTCATTTCTTGATTCAGAGGATTTTAGTTCCATAGAAGAGCATGATCAAAAGATTAGGCGCATCATTTCTGCTGCAGAGATTGCAGAAAGTTCTCAGGTTATGGTTTCCATTTCTTCAGAAGGGTTTGTTGATCAGTTGTATGACTCAGCTCCTTGCCGAAGTTTACTTGTTGTCCATGATTCTATTCTAACATTAGCTTGTATTAAAGAAAAATATGACAACGTTAAGTGCTGGCAAGGAGAAGTTATATATGTACCAGAAAAATGGGGACCTTTCGACGTTATATTTCTCTATTATCTGCCAGCAATGCCTTTTGAACTTGACGCAATTTTTGGAGCACTCTCAAAACGTTGTGTACCGGGTGAGTTTTTTGTTGTGTTCTGTAAATTTCAAGTTTTAATGGTTCTTTTTTTTTTTTTTTTAACAATATATGGGGTAAGAGATTCGAACCTTTGACCTCTTGGTCGAGGTAGATGCTTTATGTTACTTGAGCTTTGCTCATATTGGCAATTTTTAATAGATCACATTGGCTACCCTAACGGCTGAATATGTAATAATTATCTCTAAGTTTCCAAATGATCTGTTTATTTCTATAGTTTGTCTTTTTAGGGAAGAATAAGTTAACTTGCAACTTTTAATTACCTTCTACTTCAATTTTCATTGTGTATTGAATTGCATTATATGGGAAATACTTAGGTGCTGGCTGGGCTGCACCCATCTCTTGTGCAGCCCAGCTTACAGCCACAAAAAAAAAATTTGGTTATTTATTTATTTATAAAAAAACTTGTGGTTGTAAGCTGGGCTGCACAAGAGATGGGTGCAGCCCAGCCAACACTTAAGAATTGTCCTTAGATTTAATATAGTTCAATATACACTGAAAATTATATGCATGTGTGCAGGAGATTTTGTACGGATGACCCGTTTTTCAACGTTTTAATGATAGATGACCTGCATTATGAAAATAATGAAATATGACCTATTCTGACATGTCATAGCGCGCAAAATTACACATGAGGGTAGTATGAGATGGTTTTTCTTGTTCACGCTCTCGTAGGCGGAAACGCTATCGCTCTAGCTCTCTCGCTCTCGCTCAAATGAATGGTTGAAAATCTGGAGAAAAAAAAAAGACAAGAAAAAATTACGTTAGAGAAGAGCTAGAGCAGAAGAGCTAGAGCAGCAGAGCTAGAGCGAGAGCGAGAACAAGCTAGAACAAGAGAGAAAACGAGCTAGAGCGAGAGCGAAAACGAGAACGAGCTAGAGCGAGAGCGAGAGCGAGAACGAGCTAGAATGAGAGTGAGAACAAGCTAGAGTAAGAGAGAAACGATCTAGAGCGAGAACGAGCGAGAGCGAGAGCAAGAACGAACTAGAGCGAGAACAAGCTAGAGCAAGAGAGAAAATGAACTAGAGCGAGAACGAGCTAGAGCGAGAGCGAGAACTAGAGAGCTAGAGTTAGAACAAGAATGAGAGTACGATGCCCTCACGGTAATTTGGACGGGATGCAGAATACGGAAGAGTCATATGTCATTAATTTCAAAACACGGGTCAAATGACATCGATGCGCATGAAAATGAGTCTTCTGTGCAAATTTCCCATGTGTGCACGTATTATATAAACAATTCTTATTTTGAAACATTAGCATATGCTATGTTTTCACTTTTTGGCAAATAACCACATTTAAGAGTTTTGTGCACCTTAGTTCTTACCATCTTTGTTCGATCTCCACATCATAAGTTATGGATTTGAGCAATTAGTTTTTACCTTGGCTCCAAGATATATCATTAGTCCTTGGGAAAATTTTGAGATAATGTGTGAAGCCAATGGCCATATTGTGGCATAATCTATGTAGTTCCTTTAGAAAATAAAATCACATGGAAATGAAATTCTTGCTTGTTTTATAGATTCATCATATTACAGCCCTAAGATAATCTATTTCCTTTGTTGCTCAATAGGTGCAAGACTAGTTATTAGCCATCCCAGCGGAAGGAAAGCGTTAGAGCAAGAACAGCAACAGTTCCCAGATGTTGTAATTTCGGATTTACCTGATAGGACTTCTTTGCGGAAGGTTGCTGCAGATCACTCTTTTGGCCTGACCGAATTTGTAGATGAGGATAGCTTTTATCTTGCAATTTTGAAGTTCAACAAGGATAGAACCTAAGTCTGAATATTTCATCAGAGGCTAGCAGTTCAATATCTAATTCCTGCTGCAAAATCTTAGCGATTTGGATAAACAAAATTTTGTTGTTTTATGATTGATCATCAAGTATAATTGCAAGGAAGTGCAAATGATCAAGTTTGATGTTCTCTGATCCTTGTTGGTTGCTTAGACTTCCATCCAACGAGATTGATACAGTACTTGCTATTTTATGAAATCCTGAATCAGATAAAGTTCCTAAGTTGTGTTTGGGTGAAAAATGATGATGATAACTAGATGAGCAAGATTTGGGCATCTTGACAATTTCCTTTCAACTGTAGAATTATGGAATAAGATTACAAATTACAGGAGAGATTACTGTGCTTGCGCTTGTGCTTGTGCCTGCGCCGCCTGTATGTTAACCAAAATGTGTATAATCTCATGGATGAGATTGAGATTCAGGTCCTGGTGGTTTTGAAGAATTGAGAAGTGGCTGGAGAGCCTTAACCACAATTGTCATGTTTGGCCTGAAGTCAGCCTCGTACTGAACACACAGGGCTGCAACTGCTGCCAACTGAGAGAGATTCACATGAGAATTATAGCGGAAT
This sequence comes from Trichosanthes truncata, assembly GCA_033996785.1. Lineage (NCBI taxonomy): Eukaryota > Viridiplantae > Streptophyta > Magnoliopsida > Cucurbitales > Cucurbitaceae > Trichosanthes > Trichosanthes truncata. The sequence continues at coordinate 48,536,134 of JAWPNB010000003.1, read as the reverse complement.
AAGACTCCAATCCAATCTGAAACATCTACAACAATGATGAAAACTAATATGCATTTAAACTTTGTCTGAGTTTCAGTTCAAGTTTGTCAGGTGTGTGCGATTAGAGCATGACTAGATTAATTCCATTCCAATTCTGATTACCACAAGACAATGTCTAGGAGTGTTTTTGAACTTCCTACCCAAGATGATAATATAAATTATCATGTGTAGGAGCAATAAAACCTCTTTGAGTGCTTTATGAGAAAGTACTTGTATAGCGTACTTATGGCCTATTGTTAAATTAGAAAGTACTAATGCACTTTTATGAATATAGAACCAAACAACAAAGACAATTGCTACTAAATTGAAATTCTTTAGCTAAAAGTACTTATTTTAAGAGCATTATCAAAACACGCCTTAAATACTGTAATAGAGTTGAAACATTTCAGTCCAACTTTGAAAAGTGCAGTTCAATCCTTAAACCATTTGAAAATTGAGAAAGGACAGTATCATTTGATTGGTCTAATTAGGGGACAGGCTCCACATATTCACATAGTCGAGGTTTTCTATTATTACCTAGGATACATAATTGCATATTTGATTGATAAAAGAAATTTTGCATGTTTGTAGTTCAATGGAATTGCAAATTCACCCTTGCAGCAGAAAAAAAAACATATATATTTCTACCCATCTAGCTTGTTTTTTAGTCAATAAAACGATTCCAAAAGAAAACAAACTACTCTTTAAAATTTTTACCTATCTAGTTTGTTAAATGGCAAAAAAAAAAAAAAAAACCCACCCCTCCTTTTTTTTAAAAGCACACCCTAGCTATTTGATTTGGTTATAGAAACAATCCCTATGATTTGAATATGAATGTGATTACACAGTGAAGATACCTTTGCTATTGCTTTTGGTGGGTAATCGTTGTTTAGCTTGGGATCTACACACTGTTTTACCTTGTCCTCACTTAATCTTGGTGTTGCCTGCAGAATAGTATGAATGGCTAATTAAGTCTGATTATACTGCAGGCACTAAGAAGATTGTAGAGTAAGGGAAAACTTACCCAAGTAACAAGACTCTGTTGTCCCTTAGGCATCGTGTGATCTACTGGCTTTCGTCCCGTCAAAAGTTCGAGAAGAACTACGCCAAAACTATAAACGTCACTCTTCTGAGTAATCTGTCCTGTCATAGCATACCTAAAACGAGAAACCAACGAACATGGAAAAGAAAAATTCAAAACCAGAAAGGAAATAGAAAGAGTATAGTCCTTTTAATTCAATCAGGTGCAAGGCAACATAGAAAGATATAAAATGATAAGTTGTAAGTTGAAATGATGTTTTAGTTATTGAACTTTAGGATTTTGGTCCTTGAATTTAGGAATATTTTCCATCCCCGTTCCATATAGCTCATAGAAAAAATTTTCCCCCACTCACTCCCTCATTCCCAACAAGAAAAAAGAACACCCTAAATGTACTTTAAAATTTGGAGACCAAAATGAAATTTAAGCCCAAGTTTTGTAGCTATTTTTGGTTCAAAATTCATTTCCAAGAGCAAGAAATACAGAAGTAAACACAAAAACAGCTTACTCTGGAGCATGGTAACCGAATGTTCCTAAGACCCTAGTTGAATGAAGTCGTGCTGCTGTGTCAGACGATTGATTTGTCAAGTTGAAATCAGCAATCTTTGCGAGGAAGTCGTCGAAGAGAAGAACATTACTAGACCGGATATCACGATGAACTATGGAAGGCTGAACCTTCTCATGTAGATATTCAAGGCCTTTTGCTGCACCATAGGCAATTTTGACTCTCTGATTCCAAGTAAGAACTGGACCAGGCTCAGCCCCTTGTACTCCTTTTCTTCCTGCACTAGAAATTGATCAGAACAAAACAAAATTACCAACAAAAACAGGAAACTCTATGATTTATCTTGACATACCGTGTAATATATCGTGCAAAGAACCCATTTTTGCAAACTGATATACCAAGATTCGATTATTAGCCTCCAAACAATACCCAATTAGCTCCAAAAAGTTCTCTTGCTTAAGTCTAGAAACAGTTGATAGCTGCAAACCATGACAACATATAAAACACAATTGCATTAGAATGAAGATTTTGGCATATTACCTTTAACATTCATACTTGTGTAAAATCAAACCTGAGCTGCAAAATCTGTGTCAGGCTCTGGTGAAGAACTAGTATCCAGTTTCTTTATTGCAGCAGCCTGACCACTCTTTAACGTCGCATAATAAACCCGGCCGTAAGAACCTTCTCCGATAAAAGATTTCGTACCAAAATTACTCGTCAACCTATTTAACTCATCAAGTGGAATGACTGGTGTTTCAATAGGCAATACTTGCTGAGGAGCTCCACTTCTGACAACATTGGAACTCCTGGGCTCTCCTCTCTCGCTGCCTACGACACACAAATCGACTTTCATAATCCCCATCTCGAAAAACCACATCACACATCCATAACCACAACAAAGAAAATCCCACATTTGGATTGAAAAAAAAAAAAAAAAAAACCAATGTGTCTAAGAACAATGACTAACAAACAACAAAATCCAAAAGAATCCCATCCTCCCAACGAACAAGCATTTCAACAACATCAACAGAACAAGGCAAAAACCAAAGAATTTAGAAGAACTCGAGAAAGACCATTTACCACCATATGTATTTCCCCTCGGTGGGGCTGTATATTGACTCGAAGGCGCGCCAAAATTTTCCTCCTCCACACCTCCGCAGCAGAACATCGCTTCTCGTCAATTCGTAGTGGCCTCAAAAACCTATGGACAAAGGAAAATTCATCAAATGCATCAAGAATCAAAGAAATCCCATCAAATAGACAAATGGGGTAATCGAAAACACAAATGGGTATCTGCAAAATCGAACATATAACCAAAGATTTCAAAACCCATCAGAATTTCGTCGAGAGAATCAAGACCCATCTGGGGATCGAGATGATGGTGGAACAAACAGGCAAAAAAATTCATTGCAATGAACGATGAAGAAGAAGAAGGGGAAATTGACCTGGAATGTGATTAAAAATGGAAGGAGGTACGGCAGAAAGAGATTGAAAGCGAAGGGAGAAAGGGGAGGGGGAGGAGGAGGAGACTCCCTGCAATGGGTTCCTGAAATGGCGATTGGAGGAAGGTACATTGTTGGTCTATTTAGCGGGAAAATCGCTTGGGATTTGCCTAACCGCTTAAACCAAACTCCTCAGACGTGCCTCCCACGTCGGTCGCACGTTCATTCTCTTTACTGCCTTCTCTTCTCTTACTTCTATACTCTCTTTATTTTTGTATTTTGTATGCCATAAAAAAGACCCACTTTTGGGTCTTCCAGCATAATTTTGTAGATAAAACATCTATTATCATTTAAAAAATAAATGGTCTGGTCATTATTTTTATAGATGTAAAACTAAAAAAAATATTTAAATAACATAAATAGTTTATGTCAACTTAAACTTAACTTAACTGATTAAGACATATATCATAAACGAGAATGTTAGAGCTTCGAATTTTCAACCGAACTCAAAAAATAAAAAAACATTAGTAGTTTAGTGGTTGAGTCATTTTTACTTATTTTTAGAGGTCGGGAAGTCTCACGATTCTCACCGTGTAATATTTCTTTAAAATGAAACATAAAAGATATAATTTATTAATTGTTTAAATCTCATTTTTTTAGTTTCTCAAAATTTATTCTCTTTTGGTATGTCAACTTTTAAATTGTTTATTTTGATCTCTAAACTTTGAAAATGTAATATTCTAGTCATTGATATTATTTTGTCGCATAATATCAACTTACCTAATATTTACTTCAACCAACCTATATGGCTCAAGTACATACCCATGTCACACATGTTTATATACATATTTGAAAATCACGGTATCCATTTGTATGGAAATGACCAAAATAATTATTTTTTTAAAATTATGGGACTAAAATAGAAAATTTGAAAGTTTAGTACCAAAATAGAATATATATATATATATTCAAAATTGGAACATGAGTTAATATAATTTTGACTAATTTCATAAGCATTTTTTAGTTTTTGACCTTTTTTTTCTAAATATTATTTTTTTGAAGCATTTTTCTAAATATTATTTAAAACTATTTTAAAAGTATATATATATAGATAGATAGATAGGGTTTTATATGTATGTACGTACGTACGTACGTACGTTATACGTACATATATATTATATAAAACTAGGCTACCCTAAACCTTAATGTTTAAAAACCTTCATCATCCTTCTTAATATTTAAGCAAAATCCTTATAATTAACAAGTAATAATGGGCCGTTGGATAACCATTTCGTTTTCTTTTTTTTTTTTTTTTCATTTTTTTAAAACAAAGTTGTTTGATAATCAATTCTGTTTTTTGTGTTCTTTTTTTTTTTTAAAAAAAAAGACGTTGTTGAATTTAAAAGTAGTTTTTAAAAACATATTTATGTTTATTAAAAACTCATTTTTGTTCTAATGCTCATTTTTTTCCTCTTTGACATACTTCTCTCCAGCAAATTTCTTTGTTTTCTCACTCTCAAATTTGCATCTATATATAATTTTTATTTCTCTTTCACTCCCTATAACTTTTTATTATCACTTTGAGATGTTTTACTATTTTGGATAAATTACAAGTTTAGTCCCTAAACTTCAAGCTTGTAGACATTTGGTCCCTAAATGTCTAATCGATCCCTAAACTTTTAATTTTGTGTCTAATAGGTCCCTGACATATTCAAAAATTTTAAAAATTAACTAATCTATTATATATAAAATCAAATTTTATGTCTAATAGGACCCTTAATTTTTAATTTTGTGCCTACCAGATTCATGAATTTTTAAAAATGTCAAATAGGTCAAGGATCTTTTAGACACAAAATTGAAAATTCAGAAACCTATTAGACACAAAATTGAAAATTTAAGGACATAGTAGACATTTTTTAAAGTTTAAGAACTAAATAGATACTAATATGAAAGTTCATGGACCATTAGACACTTTTTAAAGTTCATGGACTAAATAGACACAAACATGAAATTTGTTGGGACTAAACTTGTAATGTAACCATCTTTTTTTATAGCTTTCATTTATTTTTCCCTTCTAACATACCTCTCCAATTTCTCTCTAAAGATTAAATAATTTCCCCAAGATTTTCTCTCTCTATACTTTTCTTTTTCTTTAACCTATCTATTTCTAAAATTTCTCCCTAACTTTTCTCTCTCATAAATATATTTCTAACTTTTCTCATAAAAATAATTCTCTCTAAATTTTCTCTCACCACAACTTTTTTTTCTTATTTATTTTTATTTCTCTAACATATCTTTTACTCTTAACTTTACTCTCTCTAAAATTTCTCTTTTTATTTAACTTTTTTTTTCTCTCTAAAATTTATCTCTTTTCCTCTATCTTTTCTTTCTTTTTCTCTAACTAATATTCTCTCTAAATATTTTTCTTTCATGTCTCTAAATTCACTATGTTTAACTTTTCTCTTTAAAACAATTATATCAATGTCCCTAACTTTTTATTTCTATGTTTCCACAAATGTTTCTCTCTCTAAAACATCTCTTCATCTCTCTAATTTTTGGAAAATTGAAAACAAAAACAGTTATCAAACATATATGGTTTTTCTTTTTAAAAAACAAAAAATAGGAAACAGAAAAACTAAAAACTAAAACTGAAATGGTTATCAAACGGGGCCTAAATTCTTAATAATTTAATTTTGATGAGTGAATGAAATTTGATGAAATTGTCAGTTTAAGTGTAGTTCAACAAGTTAAAATATTAGTAACCATTTTTAAAGATCATCAAAGATTTGTACTTTCATCTCATCTTTTGTTTCAACTTAAAAACTAAAGATTAAGGCCCCGTTTGATAACCATTTGGTTTTTTATTTTTAATTTTTGAAAATTAAGCATATAAATACTACTTCCACTTATGAGTTTCCTTATTTTTGTTATCTACTTTTTACCTATGTTTTGAAAAAATCAGGTCAAGTTTTGAAAACTAAAAAAAAATTGTAAACCCGGAGTTCTTCCTTGAAACTTCTTAAAATTAAAAAGGGGAAGAAGGAAAGTCGGTTGGTATATTGTTAAAAAAAAAAGAAAGAGAAGAAGAAACTAAAACAAAAGAGAAATGGGAAGGGGAAGGTTATGTTTTGGTTTTTTTTTTTTTTAAAAAAAAAAAAAAAAAAGAAATTGGAAAGATCGGAATTTCCACCCACCGCCAAGAGTTTTTTATATAACTCTCTCACACACTATCACCCAAATTAGAGTCTCATTTACCAAAGGAAAACAAAGGGTTCTTCGTGGGAGAGAATAAGAGAAAGAAGAAGGTGATGTTGGAGTTGTAATTGAAGAAGAAAAGGAGGGAAGATCAATCCAAGTTGCATGGAAGATTTCATGTTCAACCCTGACTACCTCTGATATTTGGAACGTTTTGAGCTCCACAAGAGGTATTAGGAGGTGAGATTTGATTTCCTTGAAAGTTAACTCATTTTAGAACAATTTTCGTGAAGGAAGCTCGAGCAAAATCTGAATTTATGTTATGGGTTTTTGAAGGGGAAATCAGAGGAGTGTTTTTACTGTCAAATCCGGGGAACCTCTGGTTTTTGGGATGTGCTGATCTGTAGACTTCGAATTAGAAGCTGTATTAGGTATGGATGGGAAGCTGATTTAATTTCCTATAACTTTCATGAAGAAGTCGTGGTTATAAATTGATTGGAAGTTGCCTTAAATTCCAGGTTAGTATCGGGTTGCAGCAGGAAAACAGTTCTGGTTTAGCAGAAACGTGTTTGGGGAAAATGGCTTTCAAGGTAGTTACAGACACATCCTTTAGGAATTTTGATTTCACTCCTTCAGATAAGTTTTAGAGTGTTCAAAAAGGAAGAGTTTGGTATAAAGAACATCATTTTTGAGCAAGTAATGGAAAAGTTATAGGTGTGTGAGGTTAGGGTATAAAATCTGTAAAGTGCAGGAATTAGTTGGGAGGGTTTTTGCAATCCTAAACCTTAAATTCATGAGGCCAAGATTCTAATGCTTGGTTTTGTTTATTTGGCAGGCCAAGAAGGAATAGGACAAATTTACGGACCGAGAATCTAATATTAACGTTGTGAGTGACAAAATGAATTCTGAAAATAAATTCTATGCTTGAACTTGTGTTCATGAAAAGAAAAGACTTCCTAAGAATGATGTAGCTTAAAGATTTATGGTCTCTTGAACACGTATTCATAAGCATATATGGTTTCCTAAAATTGATTTAAATTGTTCGTTGTGAGCATATGTTTACTGATTTTCTGAAACTAGAAGAAATACCTTAATTCCAAGTCTACATGTGTTAGCAAGAACTGTTAAAGGTTTTCATGTGTTTCTCTGAGACCTGAATGAGTTAATGGTTGAGATACTGAGCCCGAGGTTGTATAGTACCGTGTGCACACAGGTCATTTTCTGTTGTCGACGTTGAGTGTACTCCGTGACAACAATGCTGTCGTGAGTGCTGGGCGAGCCCCACTACGACAAAGACGATGGGAGTGCTGGGCGGGCCCCACTACATCGTAGAATGAACATTGATTGTACTGGGCGAGTCTTACACAACTAATTTGTCATATGTTTAAAATGGTTAATATTTTTGACACACTTGCTGGACTCCTGTAAAAGTTGTTGATGTTATATGTTATGATTTACGAGTTAATAGTTTTAAACTCAGTCACTCACTGAGCTTCCCAGCTCATTCTTTCAATATTTTCCAACTTTTCAGGTAGAGATCGAGCTCCCGGTGCCTGAGATCCTGCCACAGCCTGCTGAACGCTCTACGAGTCTGATATTTTTGTATGTGGATGGTGTAGTATAGCAAGTCTGCTCGTATTGTACATAACTTAATAGGGAGGTGTAGTTATGTTGTATATGGAACTAGTGGTCTTGGGTGTATAAAGCACGTCTGGTCGTGTTTGGCTTGTTCAAGTTAGGTTTAACCAGAACCGCCCCGTAGGTATGTGTAATAAGATTCCTAGTTTCTGCTGTGTGGTATGTATAGTATCTCGTATACAGGTATGGATTGTTTATCAGGAATTAAAAGGGTCATAGGTATCGTTAAGTAGTGAAATGATGCCTGTTGGCTTCACGCCATCTTCCGGGCTAGGTTAGCAGGTGGTTCGGCAGGGGGTTGTGACAAAAATAGTTTTTAAAAACTTCTTTTTTTTTTTTTTTTGGAATCTAGCTAAGAATTCAAATATTTTTGTTAAGAAAGACGAAACTCATTTTAGAGAATTAATGAGAAAACAAGCATAATTTCCAAAAACCAAAAATCAAATGGTTATCAAACGGGACATAAGTTCAATTGATTGAGTTATAAGAATGGTTACATTAAATGATGTTATAAGCAAAAATGAATGTCTAGATTATTATGATACATATTAATGGCGAGAGCAATATCATTCAAATGTTATAAATTATATGGTAGTTGTATTGAACAATCTTGAAATTCATCAAGTTCTAATATTTCAAATGTTATTACTTAAAATGCAGAGAAAAATAAACTAAAAAAACTATAATGTGTTGCATGGGCAGTGATGTCATTACATTTTTTTTTTGGGTGCAAAGGTAGGTATATTTCATGCAAAAAAAAGGACATCACGGTTTGAGGTCAAGGCACAAAGAAACTATTTTATACAACGTAAACCAAAACCACTCACAAACCAAGCAAAGCAAATAACAGGTATATGCATAACTCATAACAAACTAACCCATAACGTCAAAGTATCAAGGGAACCAAACCTAGAGAGAATTAGAGGGAAGAGACAACTGGCACCCAACCAGGTGGAATATCGAGCAGCCACATCCCCCTGAATAATAAAAAGGATAGACAAACAGAACGAGCAGTCGACCCATGAAACTGAAAATTCCGCTCCCTCCAAATATGATATATGGAAGCACACCAGACTAGCCGCCAAATTCGATGCCGACAACATTGGCCCCTACTCACCTGGCAAACTCAGTCTAACTCAGAGACCCAAGAAGAAATTCGATGGGTAGAACCACCCCAAGAAAGAATACCACCTCAAACTATTGGACTAAAAAGGCACTCAAAAAATAAATGATCTCGAGACTCCGTAGAAGACGAGAAAAAGTAAGCAATTGATCATAGTAAAATCATCCCAACCGTGAAGGGTGAACAATTGATCGTGCACTACCAACCAAGTAATGAACTATTGGGAATTTATGTCCTAAAGTCTCATAATTAATGATTTATTTAATGATTAATAATAATTTTGATTATTTTATTTGCAATATAATATTATCCATTAAATGAAAAATCCAATGTTATTAGTGTAATATTGAACAGTATATGGTTGACATACGGGAGGATCGTGTTCAAGAAATAACCTAAAGAGTTACAGTATATGGGTAAGGTTGAGTATCTTATTCTGGTAACACTATTGATACGGCCCACTTTGTAATAGTTACAAATGATTTGTTCCAAATCGTTCATGTGAAGACATGTGAGTGGGGGTATTTTATACAATGAGTTTGTATAAGACTAGATCACGAAATATTTAATCTCTCTTTATAAATTCGTTAATTGAGAAGATTAATATTTCATCAGGATGATCATATGCGACTCGATCTTAATCATGAGTGAGTTATGAACTCTTGCCTGTGAGGGCTTGTCTTTTGAATTGCATGGGTGAAAGTGACTTTTGTAGCCGATTCAATATGTCTATCATTTTGGGGAATTTGCCAAATAGGGAGCTGGGAACATAATCTCATAAGATAGAATTCACTTCTTCCCATATAGGATAAGTAATGAGTAGTTCTCTTAAGTGCTGATTTCGAGACTTAAACAATGGGGCCACATTCTCTCACTGGCCCAAGAGTGACTTAATTTATGGTTGAATCATAAATAAATTGTTCATTAGAGAATCAGTGGTACTTAAGATGCAATATGTAATTATAGGGGTAAAACGAACTTCAGCTGTAATTACGAATAACTCGTGAATGATCGACTTGCATGTAGTGATTATATTTATAGACACAACTTGTCCTACAGTGCATAAAAGTGCAACTCTAAGTCTATAGTGGAGTGATCTATAGTTAATGAATGAAAATTAATTACTTAAAGAGTTTAATTAATTGATTTTGTATCATTTGAGCTTATAATCTGTAGGTTCATAAGGTCCCCTTACTAGCTCATAGTAATACTAAAATATCAATTTAGTTGAAAGAAAAATTTGAAATGTTCAAATTAATATTTAATTTGAAGTGTTCAAACTAATATTTAATATATTGATATATTAAATATAAAAAATGAAAACATATTTATTGTATTTGATACATTAAATATTAAAATAATTAATGTATATTAGATACATTAAAGAAAATACATTTATAAAATTTGAATAAGATTCAAATAAGTATAAGACATATTTTAATATATTAGATATTAAAATATAATAATTTAATTATGCCAACTATTTGCCTTTGGCTTCTATAAATAGGACATTTGAGTTGAATCATTAGACACAACACACATCTCCTCAATAGAGAATTAGAGAATTCTCTCTAAACCTCTTCTTCTCCAATCCCTTGTGGATTTTCTTTCAAGAGGCTCCCACAAGCCTTGGTCTTGTATTCGAGTCATAGCCAGGAAGACTTTGGATATGATATAAAGACCTATAAAACATATATCCATATTTACTTCAAGTAAGTTTGCTTAATCTTATTTTTTTTAGGTTAATTTTAAATAAAATAAAAGACAATCTAATGCTTCCACTGCATAAAATATCGTAGGAGATTTGAATGAGATTCAAATAAGTATAAGATATATTTTAATATATTAGATATTAAAATATAATATTTTAATTATGCCAACTATTTGCCTTTGGCCTCTATAAATAGGACTCTTGGATTGAGCCATTAGACACAACAAACATCTCCTCGATAGAGAATTAGAGAATTCTCTCTAAACCTCTTCCTCTCCAATCCCTTGTGGATTTTTTTTCAAGGGACTCTCACAAGCCTTGGTCTTGTGTTCGAGTCATAGCCAAGAAGACTTTGGAGATGAGATAAAGACCTGTCAAAAATATCTCCATATGTATTTCAAGTAAGTTTGCTTAATCTTATTATTATTTTTAGTTTAATTTTAAATAAAATAAAAAACAATCCAACGCTTCCACTACAGAAAATATCGTAGGAGATTTGAATGAAATTCAAATAAGTATAAGATATATTTTAATATATTAGATATTAAAATATAATATTTAATTATGGCAATTATTTTCCCATGGCCTCTATAAATAGGACCATTGGGTTGAGCCATTAGACACAACACATATTTCCTCAATAGAGAATTAGAGAATTCTCTCTAGACCTTTTCCTCTCCAATCTCTTGTGGATTTTCTTTCAAGAGGCTCCAACAAGCTTTGGTCCTGTGTTCGAGTCATAGCTAGGAAGACTTTGTGGAGGAGATAAAAACCCACCAGAAATATCTCTATATTTACTCCAAGTAAGTTTGCTTAATCTTATTTTTTTTTAGTTTAATTTTAAATAAAATCAAAGACAATATAATGCTTCTGCTGCGGAGTGAAATGTTTATTCCTTCATATGCATTCTAGCAATAGGTTACAATCTTAATAAGTCAACCTCCCCGAAATAAGAGGGAGGCCAAGATAAGGCACTGAGAGAGACGTTAAAGAAAATCCCACAAATACTGCCAACCTATGAGCATCCTGATCTTGCAGACTCGCATAGAAGAACGAACTCTTACTGGGTTTCACATGTAAACCCGACAAGGCCTCAAACCTCTTTAAACAATCCAGTACAAATCTCAAAGAATCTTGATCTACCTTATAAAAAATTATCAAATCATCAGTAAAACATAAGTGTGTCAGCCGAATCCTCTCACATTGATGATGAAATCGAAAACTCCAAGCGAAGAATTCAGCAAACAAGAAAGTACCTCCATAACCATCACAAACAAATATGGACAAAGAGGATCACCCTGACGAAATCTCTGACGGCCCTTAAAATAGCCTTGCAAAGAACCATTCATCAAAATAGAAAACATAGGAGACGAAATGCATGCCTTAATCTAGCTAACAAATGGCCAAAAGCAAACCAAAAATAAAATCTAAATTTACAAAAATCGTAGGCCTTTTGCAAATCAACCTTAACCACACACCGAGGAGGCCCTCAACACAAATGGTACCTTCCCACTAATTCCTAGCCTAACAAGATATTATCTACAAACATAAATTTGTTGCTTTTGTCAAAATCTGATAGAATTTTAAAAGTAATTTTTTATATATAGTTGCAATCCAAAAAATTGTTAATAAACTCTTATTTTATAACAAAAAAAAAAAAAAAGAAAAAAAAGTGAAAGCATGGTTATCAAACCAATACTAGATATTCCTTTTACATAAAAAAAAAAAAAAAAAAAAAACTAGATGATTTTAGTCCACAATTTCATCCCTTTGTTTCCTATTTTAAAAATTGTCATTAGAATCTTGTTAAATTTTAAAAACAAAAACATACTTCTCAAAGTTACATTTTTAGCTTTTTTTTTAAAATAATAATAATAATAATTTGATCAAGGTTTCAATAAGAATAAAAAACAAACAAACAAATGCCATCTTTGTGAGAAATCAATTTTAAACAATCTTAGGGCATATTTGGGAATGATTATAGAAATAGTGATTTTAGCACCATTGATTTATTAAAAGTCATTTTCATATAATCATTTTAATGTTTGGTTCTACATTTTTAATAGTTCATACAATTAAAAGTGATTTTCAATGATTAAAGATATGTTTGAAAGTGATTTAGAATAAGTGATTCAATTATAATTAATTTTGTAATAGTTTTAGTTATAAATCATTTTAATTTTTGGTTCCTTAAATTTAATTAAAAGTATTTTTTTTATAAAATGATTAATGTTTGTTTTCAAATGTGATTTTAGAATCATCAAATTACTAAAAAGAGTATATTACATTTGAGATTAAAAATAATTAGAAGATGGTAGATAAAAGTTATACAAAGAGAACTAAAAATTAAGAGAGAAAAAGATATAAAGCTAGTGAAAACTTTCAAAGAGAAAAAAATGTTAGAGACATGGAGGGATAAAAATTTTAGAGAGAGTGACAAAAATTTAGAGAGAGAAAAATTTAATAGAGAGAGCGAAAATTCGAAGATAGAGAAATAAAATTTGAGAAATATAAAACTTTTTTTTGGAGAGTGATCAAAATTTTAGGAAGAAAAACTTTAATGAGGAGCAAAAAGTTAAGATTCAAGGACAAAAAATTCAAGAGCAAAAGGGACAAAAAGTTAGAACTAGAGGTAAAAATAAATTATAGAGGAGAGGAACAAAAAAAATTAGAGAGAGCTAAAATCATTGGAGAGAAAAAAAAAAGTGAGAAAAATGAATAAAAATTTTAAAAAGAGAATAAAGTAAGAGAGAGAATATAAAAACTTTAGAAAGAAAAAAATTAGCAATATGTAAACAATGACGAATGACCTCAATGGTGACGATTTCGAGAAAACATACTTTTTGATTGAAATTTATGAATTTTTATAATAGATAACAATTTTTAACCATCACAAAAAGTTACTTTTTTTAAATATGGAATAATAGTCATTTTAAAAACAAAATCACCCACAATCACTGGACAAAAATTACATAGGAATCACCTCGCAAGTGATTGACCGAGAATCACTTGAAGTGATTTTGAATACTTCTAAAATCACTTCATCATTGCCAAACATCACAATTTTGAAAAAAAAAAGTGATTTTGGGCATGTCAAAAGTGATTTTAACTATTCCAAAATCAGTTCCAAAAGTGCCCTTAATCTTAAAATACATAAAAGTAAAAAACAGAGTGATTATCAATAGAAACACTTTTCTTTCCCTAAGACACAAACAACTCAAGTCAAAGAGATCCAAACTCAAGATGAATCCTTTCAAAAGATGAGGTTGTTCTCTTTACGATCCCATTGAACTAATATACAACATTTACAAATTACAACCTTCCCAAATCCAATTTCAGTGATACAAAATAATTCTAAGCACAACAGATTGCTCCATCTCCTCCCATCAGGGTGGCCTGAGAGTGTTCTTAGGAGCACTTATCCATGGTGATCCTGCAATGGCAAATCTCCATAAAGCATTCACATGCTCTGGTAAGGCATACTCGATTCCAACACGAGGACCTACTAGGATGTTCTCTGGCTCCGGACCGTCGAGGAGTTCTAAACCACCTGAAGCACGTTCATGCATAAATCATACGGCTGAATTTTTCGATAGGCTTAAAGGTAGAAGAACACTGTAATAATGGTTACCAGGAATGTAAAACGGGTGGTTAGACCATTCTGTTGATAATCCAAGCGCTTGGCCAACCTTTGAAAAGATTGAGAACATGAATTTAGTAAATATTGATTTCAACTTTCAAGTGCATGATAACATTAACTTTACAAGCTACCCCTATATTACAACTCGTATAGTGTTTTTCCATATACAATATTTTGTTACCAAAAAGAAGAGAAACAAAGAAATCTTCTATGAACCCTGCAATGATGTCAAACCGTTTAGAATTTCTAAGACTAACCACAAAGTCTTCCTCCTTGACGTTAGGTTTATAGTTTAGATCACATTGCACATATGCATGATTACAAGCTCAATTCTTCGAATTCACCTGGTTGCATTTTCCTTTCCAAAGGCAATACAAGAAGTTTACGAGTTCAGCTTTAAGATGCAGCCATCTTTTGGCTGTTTCTTACATGGGGGAAGAATTTGGGAGGGGGTGGTGAAGAAATTTCCTTACCTTCCCGGGCCCGGTAAGAAGAACTGGCTTGTCTGTGATCTGACCTCTCCGTTTCTGAATCATCTCCAACCCTGTATATTGTTTACATTAATCTAACAATGCAGAGTTATGAAAGCCTACAGTGAAGAGTTCTTCCTTCATAGAGTTGCAATAAATACGACATTCCAATTGAATCTCAATCAACACCAATGCATTCACAAACAGAAAGAAATGAGCAAGCCGTAAACTCAAGTCTGTCATTAAGTAGATTATTCAGTAACTAGAAGCATTATGAAAGTTATGTGCTTTTAGGACTCCAAATACTATGCATTAACATATGAAATACCCAATGTTAAGATTTCCGATTTGCCGAGTACAATTATCGGACCTGAAATTATAGAACTAAGAAATCTTTCCTGTTGAAGATCTTAACAGCTCAAATATTCTCTCACTATGACACACCAACTAACAATACATTTATTTAAACAATCCTCATTTACAGCCAATTCCAATAAGCATAAATGGATCTTCACAAAACTCAACTTTGCTATTCAACAACAGAAAACAGTTAAATTTGAACTTATTAAACTTAGTTTGTACGATATACTAATTTTTATAGACCATAAGCCAACAAAGTAAAGATAGATTACACAAGCTCAAATTTGTATAACCTATTCTTTAATACAATACAAACACACATTATAAAAATCTAAACATTCCTCAACTCGGAAGAATTAAGGTTCAAGTAAGGCGAGAAAGTTACCACTGACAGGAGCACAAGATCTGATTAACACAGCAGCACCAACTCCGACCTCATCAGCAACAATATTCAGCATCATATGGAGACCATAGCAAAGATAAACATACGCATTCCCGCCAGGTCCAAACTACGTTCAAACACACAAATCCATACAACATGATTAACAAAGAATCTACAAGAATTAGATATCTCATTCTTCATTTTCCCATCAGCAATCAGTTAAAAAGTACTTACTACTGGGGCCGTTCTTGCTGTGACACCAAACCGACCATGACAAGCAGAATCATTTGGTCTGTAAGCTTCTACCTATCAAAAATCCTTTTGTTCAATGGTCGGTCTCAAGAAGTCAATAACTACTTTTGACAAGTTCACAAATCCAAGACGTCATCACAGAATCACCATAAAAATCCAACTCCCATTTGTAGAGAAACAGATTTCGGTAACTTGGTATTCACACAGACAAACTAACAAACAGATTGTGGGCAAGACTTGGCATGCAAACAAACAAACAAACAGATTTCATTTTCTATAGAGAATTTATCATCCCCATTAATAATAAGCTTATTATAATCCAAATCATATCGCCATAAGCAAAAACGAGCAATGGGTACCTCAGTAATCCGAAGAACAACATCGTCTCTCCTGAGGAGCTTTCCGAGCAAGCGTGGGGCGAGGTCCAAAGCGTCGACGAGGAAGAACTCTTTGGGGAGGATCGTGAATCTCTCGGAAGAGGAAGAGGCTGAGAATTGAGCAATTTGGGTTTGTGGGTCGGTCTCGGGCTTCGATTTGGTCCGAATGGTGACCGAGTTGGGGCTATTCCTTGTTTTCTTCTTCTTGTTCTTCCTCGTTTGAGGTTCATTGTGGAGTTCGGTTGGAGAAATGGGGGTTTTGGGGTCGGCGACTTTCTTGAATCGCTGAGTTTTGATCATTTCGTAGCAGAGGGAGGAAGTGAAAATCTGAAATGGGGATTGAGAAATGAAGAGAGAGTATGGGGGCCTGGTCAGAATTGAAAGCTATATGTCTGACCTTTCGCGGGTGTTTACGTCAACGGCTTGTTTGTGTTATTAAAAAATAATAAAGGCTAAATTATAAAAAATAGCCATCAACTTTGTCGTTTATTTCAAAAATACCCTTAATCTTTTTGAAAATTACAATATTATCCTTGACCCTTATAAATATTTTAAAACTACCATTGAAGTAGAAGTTCGTTAGAATTTTGGACGAAAAATCGACAATCCGGTGACCTGGAAAGTCATGTCGGTGATTGGAACGCTTGTCTAGATTAAGCTTGAAAAAACGATGTTCCGTCATGTTGAATTTTCGTTGAAGATTCTAATAGATTTCTACTTCAATGGTAGTTTTGAAACATTTATAAAAAGTCAAGGGTATTATTACAACTTTTTTATTAGAGGTCTTTTTGAAACAAATGACAGAGTTTAGGGTATTTTTTATAATTTAGCCATAAATAAATAGCCTAAATTTTGATCCCCTCAAGTTTGAAGTTAGTGTCTATTTAGTTCTCACAACTTTAAAAGTAACATTTTAATCTTGAAATTTGAAAAATATTGTCAAGTCATTTAAAAATTGTCAACTCAACAATGTCACATCACTTTTTCGTTAGTCAATTAATGATTAATTTAGCACATGTACCATATTTTTCAAGAAAACTCGAGATCAAATAGACACCAACTCCAAACTTCACGACCAAAATGTATTTTACCCAATAAATAAATTATAATTTTTTTTTTAGTTAAGCAATTATAAGGGTGAGAGATCAGACCATTGACTTTTAGGATGATAATTAGCCATGCTCGAATTGGCAATAAATTATAATTTAATCCATGAAAAAGTTAGTACTTCAACTCTAAATTTTTTTTAATAGATTCATAAACTTTAAATTTTATTTCAAATAGATCTCAGAATTTTTTTAATTTTGAGTCAAATAGATCTCTAAGGCCCCGTTTAATAACCATTTGGTTTTTGGTTTTTGGTTTTTGAAAATTAAGCTTGTTTTCCCCCAATTTCTCTACAATGGTTTTCATCTCCCTTAAGGAGGTATTTGAATTCTTAGCCAAATTCTAAAAACAAAAACAAGTTTTTGAAAACTATTTTTTTTAGTTTTCAAAACATGGCTTGGTTTTTGAAAACATAGGCAAAAAGTATATGACAAAATAAGTAAAACCATAGGTGGGAGTAGTATTTATAGGCTTAATTTTTAAAAACCAAAAACCAAATTGTTATCAAACGGGGCCTAAACTTTCAATTTTGTGTCTAATAAATTCTGAAGTAATTTGAGATTTTTTAAATTCCACTGATTTATTAGATACAAAATTGAATTTTATCTCTAGTAGAAATCTGACCTTTCAATTTTATGTCTAATATATCCGTGATTTTTTTTTAAAAAAATGTTTAATGAATCAGGAACCTATTAGAAATATAATTGAAAATTTAAAGACTTACACTTTTTAAAGTTCAAGGACTTATAAATATAATGTTGAAAGTTTAAAGATTAAACTTATAATTTAATTAAAAAAAATTGGTACCAAAAGTTTATATTAATACAACATTATTATGGGGTTCAAATTGAACTTTTAAAAAACATTATTAATACTTTAACCGTTTAGCTATGTTGAAATTAGTTTAGTTAAATAATAACTTGAACAACTAATATTGTGTCTATTTAGTTTATATATGATTTTTAAATTTTCAATTATATCTATGAATTTTGAATTGAGTGTATATTTAGATTATGTAGTTAGCATCATTAACATAATATTATTGGTCTTGATGGATTTTTGGCAAAAAATTTAGGTTAAATCATAGAAAATACTCATGAACTTTGTACTTTGTTTCAAAAATACCCTTGAACTTTTAAAAGTTTCATTAATACCCTTAAACTTTCAAAAAAAAATTCAAAATACTCTTTACCGTTAGTTTTGGATGGAAACTATTAGTATTTTGTTTCAAAAATATCCCCAAATTTTCAAAAGTTTCAATAATACCTTTAAACTTTCAAAAAAAAGTTCAAAAATACTCTTACCGTTAATATATTGGCAGAAATTATTAGTACCTCATTTTAAAAATACCCATGAACTTGTTACATTAATACCCTTAACCTTTAAAAAAGAAGGTTAAAAAAATGCCCTTATCATATATGGACGAAAACCGTTTATCTACATCATATTATCTCCATCTTCTATTTCATCTCTCTCTTGATTTGCTTCAATCTATGGCCTAACACTTCTCTATTTTTCCTTTTTTTCTTTCTTTTTCAATACCCTCTTACTCTCTTCTTCCATTTTTTTCATCTCTAAAACTTTCCCAATTTCTCCTATCTTCTTAAATATTAGAACTTTAAATAAA
Organism: Trichosanthes truncata; assembly: GCA_033996785.1. NCBI lineage: Eukaryota > Viridiplantae > Streptophyta > Magnoliopsida > Cucurbitales > Cucurbitaceae > Trichosanthes > Trichosanthes truncata. Next base: position 48,517,248 of record JAWPNB010000003.1, on the reverse strand, counting down.
TAAGAGGAGCTCTCTCTCATTTCTAAGCATACCCAAACATAAATATAAGAAATTTCAACACCCAAATAGTCAATGTCCTTGAAGTTATCTTGAGTTGGAAAAGATTCAATTGGAAAAGAACTCATATAGATACATTCTTTTTTTTTTTTTTTTCATATAGATACTCTTATTTTTCCTCCATTTGTCCAATTCTCAATCATGGGGAACCTTCTCAACGACCACAACAAATAGGCTAATTTGAACTGCAAAAAAGATTAATAAATTTTTCATTCACTATAAATTTGGTAATGCATATGTTTTCTTTTTTTTCCTCCCACTAGATGTCCTCAAACTTATGACCCAAATTCTCAACATGTCTCTCTTTTTGTGTATTAAACCCAAATGTACTAACTTAAATTACTAACATACAACCTTGTTAAAGCATTTAAGTCCTAAGGCCCCTTGGTGGTTCCATTATTCTCATTTCTTCTTGCTATAGTCTATATACCTTAATCAAATGGGTAGTTTTAGAGATTGGAAAATGAAAGAGGAGAGTAAAGAGGGTCTTGAAAAAGAAAAGGAAAAATAGAGAAGTGTTAGGCCATGGATTGAAGCAAATTAAGAGAGAGAATAAACGGAAGGAGGTAATGGGGCGTAAATAAATATTTTTCGTCCATATATTAATAGTAATGACAGTTTTTTAACTTTTTTTAAAAGGTTAAGGGTATTAATACAACTTTTGATAGTTCAGAGGTATTTTAAAACAAGGTACTAACGATTTATATCCATATACTAACGGTAATGATATTTTTGAACTTTTTTTTGTATAAAAGTATTAATAAAACTTTTGAAAGTTCATGGACATTTTTGAAATTAAGTACTAATGATTTCCATCCAAAACTAATTGTAAGAGTATTTTTTTAACTTTTTTTTAAAGTTTAAGGGTATTAATAAAATTTTTGAAAGTTCAAGGGTACTTTTGAAACAAAGTACAAAGTTCAGAGGTATTTTCTAGAATTTAGCCAAAATTTATATTGAACTAACAAATCAATTGAAGAAAAAAAGTTGAAATCAATATTTTTATTTTTCATTTTTTGTTTGAAAACTAAATAAACCCCAAATATAATGGACCCGAAACAAATAAAGGTAACCATCAAATTGACCAAAATCAAACAAAACCGATTGATTTACAAGAGTAACACAATTCGAGCAAAATAGAGCGACATAGTGTTTTATAATTGGGTTTTTTTTAGTACAGCAAATGTGGGGTATGAAGATTTGAACCTCCAACCTTAGGGAAAGGAATACAAGCTAATTATCGCTGAGATATGCTTATGTTGGCTATTAAAATTGGTTGAGATTTTAGCATGGTGTATAAGAGAATATATTGCATATTTTGTCTAATTATTTACTATCGTTTGTCACTTGTTTATCACATTAGGTAAAGTCAACAAACATTTATGTCACATCATCAATTAATTAATTTATTATGTTAAGGTCAAAGATTTAATAAAATAATGAATCGAACTTTAGGGATGTAATCAAAACCTTTTAAAAGTTTTTAGTAAATTAAAACTACAATTTAACCTAAAAAATTTATTATTGACCTATGATTTGCTTAAGATTTTTGAGAAGTTTTTGTCATTACTCATATTAGTAAAAAGTAACATAAATCTTTTTTTTTTTTTTTTGGATCAGTTGAGGATTCGAACCTTTGACTTCTTGGTCGATGATACATACTTTATATCAGTTGAGCTATGCTAATGTTGGTAAAAAGTAACATAGATCTATTGTACTAAATTTTGTGTGGTAGCACTTGAAAAATAAGTCATAAAATTAAGTGAATAGTATTCACTACTCATAACACTAACTTTAATTATTTTTAGGAAAAAAATTAATTTATACCTCTAAACTTTGGAGTTGTATGATTGTATCACTTAAAACTCAAAACTAATAATTGTATCAATTAAATCCTAAATTTTCTTAAAGTGAATTAATTTAGACTCTCGATGAGGATTTCGTTGTAAAACTGTTAATACATAAATTTCACATGTGTATAAGACTTCTTTAAATGCAAGGATAATATCAAAGAGAAATGTTGGAATCAAATTAGATAATAGCGGCTTTTCATTAATATGAGTGGTTTTTCATCTTCTTTTCTTTCTCTAATTTTCTATACTTATTTAGGAAGAATCAAGTAATAATTTTTCTTGCTACTTTGATAGGATTTTGGAGGAAGACTAATATTATTTAGATGATTTTGAGTTGATTTTAAATGGAATCAAGTGAAAATAGTTATAAATCACAAACATGAAGTCGAAATTGATTCACTTATGAAAGTTTAGAGTTTTAATTGATATAATTATTAGTTTGGAGTTTTAATTGATACAACCCCAAAAGTTTAGGGCTATCAATCGATTTTTCCCTTATTTTTATACTTTTAATTCAATAATATAGCTTACGGAAAACTTGAGCATAACTCAACTGCTCAAGTCATTATAACATTATTGACCAAAAGGTTAGAGGTTTTAATCCCAACCCTTACATATTGTTGAATTAAAAAAAAAAAACGTAGTTTAGAGATTGAACCTTTGACATTTAGGCCTTAAAAAATTTAGTATGCCCAATCTCAAGCCATAAAAAGAAACTGGCTTACCATAAAATTTGTTCCATATTATTTCTTTTTGAGAATATAAACATTATAACTGTGGAGTGGGTATTCAAACTTTTGATCTAAAGAAAATATCATTAGTACTTTTTTTTTAGTTCAATAATAAATGGGGGTGAAATGATTCGAATCTCTGACCTATTGGTTGAGGCCGAGCATATGCCTTAAGTAATTGAGCTATACTCAGATTGACATTACCTTATGTCATGTTTACAATTTCTATACTATGATTTTCACATAGAAACATTTGAATTCTTAGTCAATTTCTAAAAACAAAAACAAGTTTTTAAGGCTCCGTTTGATAACGTTCTCGTTTCTTGTTTCCTGTTTCCTGTTTCCATTTCTTGTTTTTTAAAAACTAAAAATAGAAACATGTTTGATAACTATTTCTATTTCTTGGTTATGTACAAAAAGAAATTGAAACAGACATGTGTTTGATAACTGTTTCTTGTTTCTTGTTTTTTAGTAAAAATAAAATTTAGTACATATAGTATAATAAAACATATAACATGCATTAAAATAAAGATAAAACAATTATAAAGAGTTTATAGTATTTTATTCATGCCCAACACAAAATTAATAATAATAATAATAAATTTTATCCTTCAAATGTTGTTCAAATTTGATTTGCAATATCATTTCTCACTCCAATCAATTCACCTTAAATGATTTTGGCTTACACGAGTTAGTTCAATTAGACTAATTTATAAATTGTCTAAGGTTAGACAATCAAGCATACCCACATTTCTTTAATTTAATAATAAACTTTAATTTTATTTTTTTCTTTAAAAATGCATTAGCCAATAATACACGCAAGTAAAAAAAAAAAAAGAGAGAGAGAATATATATATATATTTACATTTAATGGTAAATATGAAATACATTATTAGTCTATTTATTTAATAAAAAAATTAAAATCGTACCAAAAGAAAAAAATAATAGAGATTTAAATAGAAAATAATAACTAAAAGCTCGTTAATGGAAAGTAAAAAAAATGGAAATGAGAGAGAAGAGAAAAACATAAATGAAAAGAACAAAAGAACAAAAGAAAAAAAGAAAAAAAAAAGGAAAAGAGAGAAAAAGAAGAGAGAAGAGAAATAAATAAATGAAAAAATTAAAATTAAAAAGAAGAAAAAAACGAAAAATTAAAAAGTATCAAAGGAACAAAAAAAAAAGAATGGAAGAGAGAGAAAGAAGAGAGATGGGAGAGATGGGTGTAGAAAGGGAAAAGAGAAATAAGAATACATGCATGAAACATGAAAAAAAAAACAGAAACAAAATTTGAGAAACTACGGTCCCGTTTGATAACCATTTGGTTTTTAGTTTTTTGTTTCTGAAAATTAAACTTATAAATACTACTTTCACCTATGAGTTTTATTGCTTTGTTATCTACTTTTTACATGTATTTTAAAAAACAACCAAGTTTTGAAAACTAAAAAAAGTAGTTTTTGAAAACTTGTGTTTTGTTTTTGGAATTTGACTAAGAATTCAAATGTTTCTTTAAGAAAAATGAAACACATTATAAAGAAATTGAGATAAAACAAGCTTAATTTTCAAAAACCAAAAACCAAATGGTTATCAAACGGGACCTACTTTTTTGTAGTTTCTCAAAATTTGCCTCTTTTTTGAAACGTTTCTAAAAATTTAGAAACAAGAAACAAGATGGTTTATCAAACATGTTTGTTTCTTAAAAAATGAGAAACGGGAACAAGAAACAGGAAACATGAACGTTATCAAACGAGCCGCTAAAACCCTATTTTTTTAGCTTTGAAAACATGGCTTGGGTTTTGAAGACATTTTTAGAAGGTAGACAACACAACAAAGAAACTTATTGGTGAAAGTAGTGCTTATAAGCTTAATTTTCAAAAACTAAAAACCAAATGGTTATCAAACGAGACCTTAGTTGTTGAGTTGTGTTTAAGTTATCTATCATACCATATATAAATGCGGTAACTATTGAATGAAGTGTGAGTAGTATATGTATATTTTATATTGCAAGTGTTATTTTTTTTTTTTAGTTTAACAACATATGAGAGTTTATCATTAAAAGAAAAAAAACACATGTGAAGGTAGAAATTTAAACCTATAACCTTTTGGTCGAAAATATTATGCCTTAGGGACTATTTGGGGCGCTAAGTAAGTTATAATAGTTTGGATTTATAATAGCCTGTGAGTTATAATAATCTGTAGAGTTATATAATATGTGTTTAAGATACATAGTTATTTAGTTTGGGTTATAATAGTCTGTGTTTGAGTTATAATAGTCTTTTGGGTTATAATAGAAATTTAAACCTATAACCTTTTGGTCGAAAATATTATGCCTTAGGGACTATTTGGGGCGCTAAGTAAGTTATAATAGTTTGGATTTATAATAACCTGTGAGTTATAATCTGTAGAGTTATATAATGTGTTTAAGATACATAGTTATTTAGTTTTGGTTATAATAGTCTGTGTTTAAGATACATAGTTATTTAGTTTGGGTTATAATAGTCTGTGTTTGAGGTGCAGAGTATTCTATAAACTATTATAATCCAAACTATTATAACTCATGCCCCAAACAGAATTAGTTGAACTAGGCTCAGGTTAGCATATTGCAAGTGTTATTTATACTATATATTTTAGAGTCTTGCTTCATTTGATTAAATATAAATAATAGTAATATTTAACATAAAATTTTAATGGTTAAATTATAAATTAGTTCTTATGGTTTAGACATAATTTAATTTTGGTTCCTATAGTTTTAAAATTTTTAATTTAGACCCTTGATTTAGGCTTAATTTCAATTTGGTTCTTATAATTTTACAAGTTTCAATTTATTTCCTTGGAATAATGTTAAACTTCACAAATGGTCTATAAAAGTGTCTTTCACTTGTCCACAAAATCCATCCACTTTATTTTATTTTTTATTCCCTCTTAAAACTCTAATTAACAAAACAATTAACCTAATAAAAATACATGAGCTCACAAGATCACTTAAAAATGGGAACTTTTAAATCAGATCAAACCGAAACAAATTCCAAGCTATAAGAAATAAATTGAAAATGGTATAAGCCAATTTGAACATTTTTTTTAATACATAATCTGAGCATGTCTTAGTTAGACATACACTCTTGATTAAGAGGTTAGAAGTTTGAATTATTCCTTTATCCTATATGTCATTGAACTTAAAAGAAAAAAAATGCAAATGATATAATAACGATACTAAATTAAAGTATGCCCTAAGAATAGAACAAAATTAGGTTGCGTTTGTTTAGTTAGTGATATGAAAGGACCAAAATAGTCCTATATTATTGTGCCTAATTCGTGTTAGTTCAATAGTTTTTTTTTATATGTTTAGTTGTTGATCTTGTAGGTATTCGAGCAAGAGAAGTATTTTGGAGCGTTTGCATCCCAAAAGGGTTAATTTGAGCCAATTTGGAGGTCATTTGAACAACTGAGTGAAGATTAGAAGTGAAATGACAATTTTGTCATTGACAAGAGCGTCTCAACGCCTCTGAGAGTGTTAAGATATTGATAAAAGACAGAATGCGTGAGAACGAGACAACGTCTCGATGCTGTTGCAAGTTAGTGTCGAGCAAACCTCGCGATGACGCTGTGGCGATCCCTAAAAATGTTGTGTAGTGTCTCAATGCTCTGCGATTTGTATAAAAAACTTAATTTCGACCCTTAGGTCATTTGTCTCATGATTTTTTGTCGTAATGAGACCTCCTTAGCTAGTTTTTCTCTATTTTCAGTAGGTTTAGGCTTAGATAGGTAGTGTTGATCGTGAAGGGAATAATCGAATTAAACCACAGTGGAAGCGTTGGAATCGACTTTTATTCTATGGTAGAATTAAACAAAAAAAAAACATTTTAGGCTAAGCAAAACATATCTTTGAGATAAATATGGAGATATTTATGGTAGATTTTTATCTCCACCATAAAATCTTCCTGGCTATGACTCGAACACAGGACTAAAGCTTGTAGGAGTCTCTTGAAAGAAAATCCACAAGGGATTAGAGAGGAAGAGGTCTAGAGAGAATTCTCTAATTATCTCTATTGAGGAGATGTGTGTTATGTCTAATGGCTCAACTCAAGAGTCCTATTTATAGAGATCAAGGGCAAATCTTTGCCATAATTAAAATATTATATTTTAATATCTAATATATTAAAATATATCTTATACTTATTTGAATTTCATTCAAATCTCTTACGATATTTATTTACTTGAATCTTATTCAAATTTTATAAATATCTTTTATTTAATGTATCTAATATACATTAATTATTTTAATATTTAATGTATCAAATACAATAAATATATTTTCATCTTTTATATTAAATATATCTAATATATTAAATATTAATTTGAACACTTCAAATTAAATACTAATTTGAACATTTCAAATTTTAATATTTAATGTATCAAATACAATAAATATATTCTCCTATTTTATATTTAATATATTAAATATTAATTTGAACATTTCAAATTTTTCTTTCAACTAAATTGATAATTCTCTACATGTCTCTACATGAATGATTTGAATCAAATCATTTGTAACTGTTACAAAGTGGGCCGTATCAATAGTGTTACTAGGATAAAACATCCAACCTTATCCATATACTATGACCCTTTAGGTTATTTCTTGAACATGATCCTCTCATATGTCAACCACATACTCTTCAAGATTACACTAATAACCTTGAATTTTTCATATAATGGATAATGTAATATTGCAATCAAAATAATCAAAATTATTATTAATTGTTAAATAAATCATTAATTACGGACTTTAGGACATAAATCTCAACAAATCGATCCTTGGTGTTGGGCTACATCGATTTGATGTTTGACTAGACTTTCGACGCCGATTCATGTTGTAAACAACGGTACTTTGTAATTTTTGTGAGATTATGCTTAATTCTTTATGCTTTACAGTAATTTGCTGCTCCTTTATCTTAGTGTCATAATGATAATTCTCATTCATGAGGATTATTTGGCCTTTAAACTTAGTTATATTTCTGATTTTTATTCATATTATTTAATAAAAAAAAATAAAAAGTGGTTGAATTTAATCACATGATTGATGGAAGTAAGTAAGTTGAGAAAAGAAAACAAAAGAAGAAAAAAATTCACACTTAATGTTTTGATGCAGGAATTTTTCGGAATGCAACTGCAGTGCAATTGCTATGCAATTGCAATATGGACAGATCTGGAATTAAGGAAAAAAACGTAGATTTCGGGATTTTGAAGGAAAATTGACCCACGAATTCAGCAAGATAATTAGCCATGATTGTCCATCAACCAAGAGGAAAAACCTAGCATAAAATCCCTATAAATATTGAACAAAGAGCCGAACAAGGGAGCTCGATTTGAGAAGATTTTAGTTTATGTTTTGGGTTTTCTTACTTTCTGCAACTTTTCAGTTTTAGTTTTTTTTTAGTTGTTGTTTTGTATTCATTTCTTCTACATCTCAGTCACGAATTTCTTCCTCAATCCTATCTCAACGAAGTTGATGTTGGTAAAGAGAAAATCCTTGTTCGATTGAGCTGGATTTTGGGAAGAAAAGTTCGTGGGTTTCATTGCCGATTGTAGAATTTTTTTAGTTTTAAGTCGCTGTCTTTTATTTTCTTGTAAATCTCAATCCAAATCTCTTCCTCAATCCCTTCACAACAAGAGTTGGTGTTCGTTATGAGCAAATCCTTGTTCGATTGAGCTCAATAGGGAAAGATTGAGTTCTTATTGGATCTTTGCTAACTTGTAATTTTTGTTCTGTTATTTGAATACAAAGTAGCTACTGGGTTGTTTTTCATTGTCAGCAAATTTAGTTTCTGTTATTTGAATTTTGGAAAAGCAAATTTAGCTTCAGCAAGTTTAATTTCAATTATTTGAGTTTAGTAGCTACGGGTTCGTTGTATTTTTAATTCAGTAGCAATTTTGATTTGGAGGCCCACTGCACTTCGATTTTTGCATATATATACAAGTTTCTTTAAGTTAATTTTATATCTTGAAAATTTGAAATTATTTCTTTAAGCTACTATATTGCTTTGTATTTGCAATTTGTGGCATTGATTACCTTGATTATACCAATGAATTTTACTAATTTACATTTACTATTTTCAATTTATTCCATCATGTAGAGCTAAATTTCCTTTGGGATTCAAGTTGTGAATGCCCTAGAAGAAAGATGTAAGACTCGATAGCAAAAACAATCTAGCTAATTCTTGAACTGTTGTTTGCTTTTGGTGAAATTAATGTTGGGTAAATCCTAGTTGGCCATCTAGTGTTGCTTGCCAAGCTAAACTCAATACCGAAGGGGTTAAGTGAGGCGGAAGTAGCAAAAACAATGGAGGAAAAGGCTTAGACATATGTCCTAAAACATCGACCCTAGACATAGGGCAAGACTCCAAAATCACTAGAATTGCGTGCAAAAATATCTTAGTTAGATTAGCCATAGAAATATAGGTTTAATCACTTAGTCTCCTAAAGATACTTCGTAGAAGGTCGAATAGGAGTTGAATTCGGCTTACTTAGCTCTTGAGTTAGCTACGATTGCAATTGCCTTCTTGTTGCATTTTCTTTCCAAATGGGCATTAGCATCTTGAATCTCTTTTTCATTTTCATTGATCTTTTCAAACAATTTTTCTTGTAACCAAAACACATCATAAATCATTTTCACCACGGTTATCTTAAGTTGCAATTTGTCAACGATTTTATGCCATTTTTATAAATTTTATTAAAACCCGTTCCTTTGGGTACGATACTCTAGAGTACTCCAGTTTCTTATTACTTTGATCATGTGCACTTGTGTGTTGTAGCAAAAATCCTGATCAAGTTTTTGGCATCGTTGCCGGGGAATGGTATTTTCAATAAAATTTATTTTAGACACAAATTGTGAGCAAATTGCAATTCGATTGCAATTGTATTGCAACTCGACTGCAATTGCATAACAATTGCAATCTTTAATTGCAGGAAGTTCAAACTAGATTTGCAGGTACTTGCAGGTTGAGTTTAGTGCATGCAAAAAGAGCCTTGTCTCTTGGAGCTAGATCCTGAGATAGAAAGAACCCTCCACCAACGCCGTAGACAGCAGAGGATGAAGAAAAAAGAATTGCAGAAGTTGATCGCACAGGAAGTTCGTGGGAAAACTGCCTTACAGGAAGTACAAATGGATCCACCTGTAGCTGATCCTTAAGCAAATCCAGCAAATGGAGGAAATCAACAAAAATGCAAACAATATGCAACATCAAAGGGGAATTCCTCCAGCAAATCCCATCTTCATTGCAGAAGAGAAGGATAGAGCGATAAGAGACTATGTAGCTGCCATTTTTCAAAATTTGAATGCAGGAATTGCAGAACCAAACATCGAAGCCAATCACTTTGAGCTAAAACCAGTGATGTTCCAGATGCTTAATGCAATGGGTCAATTTGCAGGATTAAAAAATGAAGACTTGCATAAGCATCTAAAAACGTTTCTCAGGATATGCAATTCCTTCAAATTAACAGGAGTCTCCAGTGACACTCTAAGGCTCAAACTTTTCCCTTTTTCCTTACAGGGAAATGCTGAAGCATGACTCGACTCTTTTCCTCCAGACTCAATCACCACATGGGATGAACTTGTAGAGAAGTTTCTTTTGAAGTATTTCCCACCCACAAAGAACGAGCAAATTAGAGGAGAAATAATCACATTCAAGCAAGGAATAAATGAAGGGGTAGACACCGCCTGGGAACGTTTCAAGAAGTTGGTGAGGAGATGTCCACATAATGGCCTACCAGCTTGCCTTCTTATAGAACATTTCTACAATGGATTAACACATGCATCAAAGACTCTAGTCAACGCATCAACCAATAGCTCATTGTTGAATAAGATGGTGAACGAAGCCAACGAGATTCTGGATGCTATAGTCTCAAACAACAGCCAATGGGGAGAGGATGAGTCTCACAACACTAGAAACGTCGCAGGAATGCATGAAGTAGACTCAATAGCAGCGTTAAACACCCAAATATCTGCGATGAACAACACATTAAAGAACTTGCATTAGGAAATCAAGCTCCAATTGCAGCCATAAATCATATTCCTAACCCTACTTGTGTTTATTGTAATGACAATCACATCTTTGACAACTGTCTTTACAATCCTTCTTCTGTGTATTATATAGGGCAAAACAAATCGAACCCGTACTCGAATACATACAATCCAGGTTGGCGGTAGCACCCTAACTTTTCTTGGAGTGGACAAAATGTAGGAAACTCGAGTCAAAATCAATATGTGAAACAGGGAGCGCCACTAGGGTTCAACAATCAGCCACAACAGCAATACACATAGAAGAATGCAAATCCAATGCAACAGCAATCGGCAGTACAAGGTCCATCCTTGGAGAATCTGATGAAGGAATTCATGGCTAAAAATGAGGCCATCATGAGCAAAAATGATTCCATCATACAGAGTCAAGCCGCCATCATTCAAAGTCAAGCTGCATCTCTACGTAATCTTGAAATACATGTTGGACAACTGACAAATGAGATGAAGCATGGGCCATAAGGGTCATTACCAAGCACTACAGAGAATCTGCAGAGCGAGGGTAAGGAGCATTGCAAGGCGATCGCGTTACGAAGTGGACTCAATTATGAAGGCCCAAAAATGCGTAAGGAGCAAGAAAGCTCAAAGAAAGCCAAGAGTTCTGAAGAGGAAAATAAGGAATGCATAGAAGAAAAAGCTCAGGAACCAATTGAAGAAAAATCAGGTGAAGCGATAGAGAAAGTAATCGCTAAGCACCCAGAACAAGAAAAGAAAACTCCAACAACAAAGAGTTCAATCTCGACCAGTCAGGAGTACAGACCACCACTTCCTTTTCCCCAAAGATTCAAGAAGAAGAATCAAGACACACAATTTAACAAGTTTTTAGACATTCTCAAGCAACTCCACATTAACATTCCGTTAGTGGAGGCGCTCGAGCAACTGCCTAATTATGTTAAATTTCTTAAGGATATCCTAACAAAGAAGCGTAGATTGGGAGAGTTTGAAACTATGGCCCTAACATAAAATTGTAGCGCTCTAATCACAAGTAAATTGCCACCAAAGCTGAGAGATCCAGAGAGTTTCACGATCCCTTGCATGATTGGAAACACAGATGTAGGAAAGGCACTATGCAATTTAGAAGCGAGCATCAATCTGATGCCATTATCTGTTTTCAGGAAGTTGGGAATTGGGGACGCAAGACCTACGACGATAACATTGCAATTGGCAGACAAGTCGATAGCTCGTCCAATAGGGAAGATCAAAGATGTGCTGGTTAAAGTAGATAAATTTGTTTTCCCTGCTGATTTCATCATCCTCGACTGTGAAGCTGATATAGATGTCCCAATCATTCTAGGAAGGCCATTCCTAGCCACTGGTAGAACATTGATCGATGTGCAGAAATGAGAACTCACAATGCGAGTAAATGATCAAGAAATCAAATTTAACGTACTCAATGCATTGAGGTACCCAGGGGAGATGGAAGAATGTTCAAGGGTTGATATTGAAGAATCTTCGCAATTGTATGAGTTTCAAGAGCAATCAGAAGAGGAAGAAGATTCTGACGGAGAAGATGAAAAAATAGCACTATCAGAGAATCTGAATAAAGAATTTAACAGAAAGACAACAAGTGTTATTGCAATGGAAGATCTTCCCTGGAAAACTGACGCGAGATGGACAGGACCTGTTGTGATTCAATATGGAGCTGTGGATTTACAAGATGGAAGAGAAAGCACTTTCAAAGTCATTGGTTAAAAAATCGAGCCTTATTGGGGAGAAGACCTAAGGAGGAAAAGGTCAATCTCTCTGATCAAATTTGAGTAAGAGACCCTAAAAAAAAACCTTTTATTTCTATGAATTGAGAAATGATTAAGCAATTTCTGTCTAAGGCAGAGTCATGTCTAGGCTGAGGTATTTAAGTTGACCGTTTAGGGAACACATCTACCTGGGGATCTACTTGGAAAATTACTTAATAACTTTGAAATTCAAAAGAAATAAATAAAAAAAATCATTTGGCAAGAACTTTTTAACAATTTACTTGTGAGTTCAGGTGAAGAAAGGAAAGCATGAAATAAGATTGCATTTGCAAAGCAATTACATTATGTCGGCAAAAGTGAAAGAAGGACTGAATTAGCCGAGTTGAAAAAAAAAAAGAGAACAAAGCGATTTAGAACGGGATGCAGCAATTCGCCAAACGCCTCAAAGGACCCGACATTCTGGAGTTTCTCCGACATTAGGGGAGTTGTTCTTTGCACCCTAAATTTTTCTTGTTAAATCTATGATAGTTTGGATTGTGATGTTGTTATCTTAAACTTGCTTATCTTTGTTCCTTGAATTTTGTCATGTTGTTTAATTACCTCTTAAGTTGTTTGAAGTTCTGTGTCAGTTAAGTTTGATCTTTTGTTTTTGAAAACGTGTGCCTCTAATTATTATAAAAATAAAAATCCTCAATGATGATATTTGGAATAGGCTCTGCTCATTAAACACTCCTTAGTTATCCATCCAATTTTATGACTTCTTTACTTTCCTTAGCACCCCACCACCCATACACCCTAGCTTGTGTTTCTATAATTCTAGGTTTATTAAGTTTGTTAATATGTATGGTCATCTCAACCACCCAAGAGCAAAACTAGTCAATGTGGACATTGTCGCATCTTAAGTTTTGGGGGGATAGACATCTTACATTACTTGTGTTGACCCCACGTTGTTATATATTCATTTTTTGCAATTCATGAAATGTAAACATGTTGTGAGTTGTTGTATGAAGGCTGCCAAGTTAAAAAAATGGTGTAAAAAAAAACATAGAGGGATACTCCTCTTTCCATGAATTAACTGAGTAACCAGGGAAAGTCATGACACCCATGATTGCCTCTGCATGAAAGATTGATTCTGGAAATGAGTAGGTTAAAAACGGTTTCAAATAGGGATGTGTGCTCGTAGTCAACTACCTTCACCACAAAGTGTCGTTAAGTTTAAACGAAGGTACAATTGACTAAGAAACCTCCTCTAAAAATAAAAAATAAAAAAAAAGTTTGAACAGCTTGGCAATAAAAAGAAATAAGTTTGGGTGAGTTTTTCTTTTGTTTAGTCAAGTTGGCCTATGTAGGAAGCAAGCAAGATGAAACTAAAAGAGTAGGAATACAATTTTTAGGGAAGTATGGGTGAAAAATGTTAAGGTCAAGACTAAGGTGGGGTTGAAGTTGGTTGTGATAAACTTGTGTTATGAGCTTGAGATGTCTCCTGAGAGAATATTTGTTTTGTCAAGAACTTGGGTTAATTGTTGAAATTCATATCTGAATGTTGTGATTTTGATTGCTTGAGGACAAGCAATAACTCAAATAACGTGCATGCTCGTAGGTAGATTGACACTCTATACGCATCGAGTATGTTCATTAGGCTAGTTTAAAGTAATGAGTAAGTCGAATATCTTTCAGCATATTTATTATTCCTTAATTCTTGTTTCAAAGCATGAATTTATTCGTAAATAGCTTGAGAATCTATTTGCGTCGAATAAGTTTATGTTTGCTAATGAAGTAGCGTTAGGTCCGCGTCGTCTTTGCACAGTAGGGAGCTTCCTCCTCATGTGTTTCTGATAATTCTCATTTATGAGGATTATTTAACCCTAAAACTAAGTTGTTCTTGCCATTTTTGCATGCTTTATTGATTACCGAGCAAGCTAAAGATAGTGTTTATAAGATAAATTCATGCAAGCTTGTGGGAATATGATAAAAGAAGGAATTAAGTAAAAAGATGCATGAAAGTTGGCTTAAGTTGAGTTTTTGTGCAGAATTGAAAAAGTGAAGACATTGCAAATGGAAATGCAATTGCATTCCCTTGGGAAGACAAGGTGAAGAACAAAGAAGAAGAATGCAATTGCAATGCCAATGCAATTGCATTGTTTGGACTTAACAAAAAAATGCAGAATTTTCGGAAAATCACCCAAAACCCACGAGAATTGCTTGATTTATGGAAAATTTCTAGCCTAATCTCAAGCTCAATCATTTACCCACGAATCAAGGAGCTCAAGATGGAAGAAGAAGCCTCGGAATCTCTATAAAAGGGAGGAAAAATGAAGAATAGGGCATCGATATTTTCAGACTCTGTTTTTTTTGTGGGTTTTTACATTCTATTTTTCTGGGTTCTTTTTCTTCTGGTTTTTCTTTATTACAGTAGCAGCAAGTGGATGATTTCTATTGTTTTCAGCACTTCATTCTTGTAATTTCGCTCAATTAAGTTTTGAGTTGATTCATTTTCAGCCAGGAATTCGATTTTTGCACTTTAATTTTGATGGGTTTCTCTGTTTTCTTAGTTTCAAACAACTGCTCTTTAAATTTTCATTCTCTGTTTTTCTGCCATTAGTTTATGTTTCGTTTTGGGTTTAATCCCATTCCGTTTAATGTTTCAGGTTTTGTTAAACTTTTAGTTAGTAAATTAGTTTGGCTGAATTTCATTTTCTTGTATGTGGTGAAGTTGAAATCCAAACTTTGAAGTTTTTCTCTCCACATAAAAGCTTGTTATTTTTTATTGTTGTCCAGTATCACGTTTTAGGTAATTTTGATTTAAATTTAATAACTCTAGCATTATTATTCCCTTGTAGGTATTCATAATTAATAATTACCATTGGTTGCCTTAAGGTTAAATTCTTTATTCCATGGTACTAATTATGAATTTTACACAAAATAAGTTTTGGGTTTTCAATATTTCCATAATGAGCTAAATTTTCTTTAGGGGTTCAAGTTGGTGAAAGCCGTAAGGAAAAATGTAAAAGCTCTAAAGCATAATCAATCTAGTTAGCATGTGAACTTTGTTTGCTTTTGTTGAATTTAGATTTGGGTAAACCTAGCCGGCCAACTAGTGATTGCTTGTCAAGCTTGAACTTAATATCGAAAGAGTTAAGGGAAAGCCGATGTCACAAAAGCAATGGAGGAAAAGGCTTAGAAATAAGTTCTGAATATCGACCCTAGACATAGGGCGAGACTCCAAAACCACTAGAGTTGGGTGCGAAAGTATCTAAGTTAGATTAGCCATAGACATATAGGTTTAATCACTTAGTCTCCTAAAGATTTTGAATCAAAATTGAATAGGAGTTGAACTCGGTTTACTTAGTTTTCACATGTTTAGCTAAGATTGCAATTGCATTTTGAATAACATTTTTCCAAAGGTGCTTGAATCACTTGAATCCCTATTTTAACTCATTGATCTTTCACTTATTTTTCATTAACAAACCAAATTCTTAAATTTTGCATTTTCGGTTACCCCAATTGTGTTTTGCAAGCAATTTTGTGTCATTCTAAGTAAATTTTGTTAAACCCGTTCCCTTGGGTACGATACTCTGGAATACTCCAGTTTTTATTACTTCGATCACGTGCACTTGCGTGTTGTAGCGAAAAGCACTTCGATCAGTTTCACATGGTATGACTTTAGAATTAAGAGAGCGAGGTAGTTAAATTAGATCAACGGGTCTAGTTTAAGTTAATCGTCTTAATCAATCCTTAGACCGTAATGCGCTAGGAACGTTAGTATGGACCGATTAGGTTGTTAACTCGATGCTAGGTTGTGTTAATTGATTTAGGGGGACCTAAGGTGGCTTAGGGGCTTGTCCAACTGTTCCGACAAGTCGGTTAAGTGATGAAATGCTGATTTCATTTTATGTTGATTATCTGTGATTGAAAATTACATCGTTGCTAGTTTTACCCCCAATCGGTGCATGAGGTGAGATCGTTATCTTTATTGCTTTCAATTTAGTCATTCTGTCTCTTTTATGCTTTATTCCCAAACGGTCCATGTTAGTCAGTGTCAATAAGAATTCCAATTAATAGAAATCAATTATTTGGTTTCATGTGGTTCGACCTGGTCCACTATTAAGTATTACAAGTATTTAATTTTAGATCAGTTATTATAAATGTATTTGACGAGCGTTTGACAAGTTTCTATCATGATATGAAAACAAAAATTAAAAACAAGTGATTCAATAAAAAACAAAGTCAACAACGATTCAAAATATATTTAATAATATATTTATAAACCATAAAAATAGTTATAGTTACCAACTAAATATTAGGTTGGATGTCAATTATTATTAATTAATATAATTTATAAACATGTTTTATGTTATAAATTTTGTATAATTATTACTTTACAATATCATATAATTTATAATATATTATATTATACATATTTTATTTTTTTAAGTACAAGAAATGTGAGGTATGAAGATTTGAACCTCCGATCTCAAAGGAATGAGTACATGTCAATTATCACTAAACTATGCTCACTTTGACTATACTATATTTGCCAACATGATATCCAAGCGGCAATTGACATGTACTCATTTATTGAGGTTGAAAGTTCAAATTCACATACTTCACATTTGTTGTACTCAAAAAGGAAAAACATGAGAAATGATATTCGATAAATCTATTTGATTGATAAAAATACAATTAGAATTAACTTCTAAATGTTGTTGAACTAAATAAATAAATATATATATATATATAGAAAATAGGAACCCTATTTTTTATTAGCTTGACCAAATTTAATTTATATTTTTATTAGTAGGAACCCTATTTTTTTGGACCGAGAGACGATCTGCCGCCATAGTTCTAGAGCCTTCCACGCCGAGAACCTTCCGAACTCCACAGTTTAGCCTTTCCCTTTCCCTTTTATTTGTTCCTCCTCTTTCCCCATTTCCCATTCTCACCGATCTCCTAAACCCACCACAGAACTCTCTCTCCCCTATCTCTCCGACGCACTTTTCCCCCTCCCAAGCTCCGATAATGGCCAAGTTCGGCGAGGGCGACAAGCGGTGGATCGTCGAAGAACGGCCCGACGGCACCAATGTCCACAACTGGCACTGGGCCGAGACCGATTGCCTCGAATGGTCTCGCAACTTCCTCTCTAAACTCCTCGCTAACCTCCCCCTTCTCGATGGCGAGGGCGAATTCTTCATCAAGACCAAGAAGGTCGACAAGGTCGACGGAGAAGCCTACGTCAATATTCGGAAGGGGAAGATCATTCCCGGTTATGAACTCAGTGTCACTCTCTCTTGGGAAGGCGAGGCCAAGGATTCCGCCGGGAAATCTCTGCAGAAGGTTGATGGGCTTGTCGAGATTCCGTATATTTCCGATGAGAACGCCGATGAGGATCCGGAGGTTAGGGTTTCTGTGAAGGACGAAGGGCCGATTGGGAAGAGAATGAAGGAGGCTATGTTGGCGAAGGGGAAGCCGATTGTGTTGGAGAAGGTGAGGTTGTATGTGCAGAGTATGGCGAAGGGTGGGCCTGCGAAGGATGATTTGGAGGCCAAAAAGGTGGAGCCGAAGAGTAATCAATCGGCTCCGGCTGCGGCGACTGCCCCTGCGGCGTCAAAGCCGGCAGTGGCGGCGGAGAAGAAAAAAGCTAAGAAAGGTTTCAAGACGATAACGCTGACTGAGAAGTTTAGTTGTAGGGCTAACATTCTGTTTGAAATTCTCATGGATGATAATAGATGGAAAGGGTTCACACAGAGCAATGCTAAAATAAGCAAGGAAGTCGGTGGAGAGATCAGTATATTTGATGGGTCGGTGACTGGGAGGAACTTGGAATTGGAAGAGGGAAAGTTGATTGTGCAACAATGGAGATTCGGAAGCTGGCCTGATGGCATTCATTCGACGGTGAGCTTTCAATTTTGCTCTAGTCTTCTCTACTTATCTCATTCCTAATGCTCTGTTTTCTGTGGCAAACTTGATGATTTTTTTATTGAAAGGGCTGATAATTTGGAGTGTGAAATGTGCAAAAACCACCCCTAATACCTCACCTCTACGGCTTTCAATTTTAACTCCAGTAATTATAAACTATAGGTGGTTGGAAGTTGCAATTATAGCATCAAATTGATGAAATTGTTGTAGTTAAATCAAATCACTAACGAAATTATATCAGTAAATTTAGCTGTACAGAATTTGAGGGTGCATTTATAACAATTACCCATGTGAGTGATCAAGCTAAATTGGTTCTGAAAATGGTGCACAGGTGAAATTGACATTGGATGAGCCCGAGCCTGGGGTTACCATTGTGAAGTTGATACATTCGGACGTGCCTGAGGAGGACAGGTTGGTTTTTGACTTTTTTTATTTGTACAAATTTCAAGCACAGACTCTGTGGTTCTGTTGCTAATTTGTTCATCTTTTGGTTTGAATTAGGTATGGGAACGCAACTGTAGTGGAGAACACGGAGAGGGGCTGGCGGGATCTTATTTTCCACAAGATCAGAGCAGTTTTTGGCTTTGGAATATGATAGGGTACTGCCTTAAATTAGAGTCCAGTCCCTTGGCTTCTGAAGAAGCTTTTCATTTGCATATCTTCATGAATGAAAATGATTTGAAATGCTTCATTTTTCAATTATCAGATGATGGTGTTTGTTCTCATAGTCTGTGTTGTCTTCCATCCATATTTAGAAATCAAAATCAATTGTTGGATTCTGAGCTTTGACATATAATGAGATACAATTGTCATCTCTTTATCACATTTTGTCTTGTTCTATGTAACTCAGTATGGTAGTATGTTGTCTTATGCATGCTTTCTTTGGCTGGAGGAATGCAGTTTTCTCACTTTAAATAACTTTAGCTAATTTATAAGGAATTCTGCAAGCATTTGGTTTTTCTTTTATGATTGTTAAACCAAACCTTCTGAAGCTTCCAATTGAGACCAAAGTCTACTAAGAGGTGTGTTAGGCTCAAATTATAGGTTTATATAGTTTAAGATTGTAAAGTCCAATTTATATTTGGTTTGTGAATTTATTATAATAGGTCTGTTTGTGTATCTTGTCGTAGCTATGTAGACTTGTGAAACCCTTGCTTATGAGGTAGAGTGGTTATTCGGAAAATTATTCAATGAGGTCACCCCATCGTAGCTGCTCCCCTCCAAACCAATAGCTGGGCGAAGCCTTAACTTTTTTTCTTCTTCTTCTTCTTCTTACATTCGATAGTATAAAACAACAAGCACATTGTTACCAGCCTCGAATAATTTTTTTGGGTTATACTTGGAATAGTGCTTGTTGCTCCATAGAAATATCTACGTACTTGTTTTATTTATGTCAACAAAGAAACTAATTCTTATGTGTATGTACCCACCTTTCATTCATATGTAGGCTTCATGCATATATTCTCAAGGATCAAACTGTTGTCTGGCTATCTAAAGCATTTGTTATTATTTCTTCCAGGTTTTTACATGAAGATGTTATCTTTTTAAGTGTTACTTGAAAAACATGAAATAGAATTTTCAATGATATGTTACTATTTTCATCCATATTTTTATATGAAGGGTTAATAATTTTTTTTTGATTTTCATAGCAATTTTTATTGTTGATATTTTCATCAATTGGTCAGTATTTGTATTGATATCTGTATATATCATCAGCACTGATATTTAACCATGTTTGTCTCTTTGGTTTTGATGACAAAGTTTGATTATTGGCTAAATTATAAGAACTTTGCCGTTTAAAAAATATCTCTATTCTTTCAAAAGTTGCAATAGTATTCTTTGTTGAGGATCCTACATCGAAAAGATGAAGAGATACCTCATAATTAGTTACTCCTCTTATTGCTAATTAGTTTTGAGATGGAACTTCATTTTCTAATATTCTTGATATTTCATAATTGTTTTAAAAATACCTTGAAGTTGAAATTCGTTAGAATGTTGGATGGAAAGTCGACGTGTTGGTGACTGAGACGTTTGCCTGAGTTAAGTTTGAAAAGTAGTTTTGAAACATTTATAATTGGTCAAGGGTAATATTGTAACTTTTGAAAGAATATTAGTATTTTTGAAACAAAGGTAAAGTTTAGAGGTAATTTTTTTATTTATAATTTAGCCTTGATTATTTTATTAAAAAGAATAGAATCATGAATGAAATGTGGGTTGGTTTAGGTTGAACAATACATTAACATTTTCATTGAGGTAGGTCGAATGAGCCACTTTAGAAAGTTAGTAAGAATTCTTAGTTTTTTTTTTTCTTTTTTCTTTTTTCTTTTTTTTTTTTTTCTGTGGGCAAGTGCAGTAGTTCATACGAAAGGTATCAAGAATGTCTTCTTGAATTGGAATGTTGAAGATACTCTTTTATTGTTGGTTATCTCCTCTTTGCTATTTTTCTTGCATGAGCATGTGGATTAGGACTATTTAGTGTTGAATTCTCATTCAAACTAATTAGAATTTGTATTTCCTATGGGGAGATCGTGAACTTTGAAGGTAGGAAAATTATTATTATTTTTTTTGAAAAATTCAAATTGAATTTATAGTCTACATTGTCTTAATATAAAAGTAAATTTGTTTTTGGTAGATTATAGTTTATTTTAAGAAAATTATTTAACATTTTATTGGCTACCAATTTTAAATTATTAGTTGAAATCAATTTTGGTCAATAGATTTTTGTGAAGTAATGATAATGATTTAATCTCTAAAACTTTAATACTTAACGATTTAGTCCCTCTACTTCTAAATTTGTGATGAAGACTTTAATATGTAACAATTTAGTCTCTTTTAGTTTAAAAGTTGTAATGATTCAATATGTAATAATTTAGCTTACATAGTTTAAAAGTTGTGATGCACATGTAAAAGTTGTACAAATCTCTTTAAATTCACTAATTTAAATAAAAAAAATTCACAAAATTAAACTCAATAAATGCACATGGAAGTTTATCAAGGGTAAAAATTATAAAAATCTTATTAAAGCTTAAATTAAAGATTGCAACAATTATCAAAGTTCAAAGTGTAATTTGATGAAATTGATAGTTGGATAAAAAATGATACATCTTGTTATGTTCAAGATAAAAATTAATTAACTTAAAGATTGATCGAGTCGAAAAGCCAATCTAACAATGAATGTGTGAACACCACGAAGATATTTGATCGGTGTTACACGCAAGTGCACGCGGTCGAAGTAATATAAAATGGTATGATCGAATCCCAAGGGATCGGAATAACAAAAATATTGTAAAGCAAAGTGTAATGAAAATTGTAACTTGAAAACTAAAATTTGCAAAAATAAGGTTGGGTTGATGTGTTGGTAAAAAGAACAATTGCAGAATCTAGAAATGACAATAATCGAAATAAAAAAACATTGCAGAATTGAATTGTATAATTTAGAATTGGCAATAATTGAGAGCAAATAGATAGGCTCAGTGAATGAAAATTCAAAAGGGAATTTGGATAAAAATGGGGCTCAAGAGTGTCATTGCCCTAAGTTGTAATTGCAAGCCAAAATCACAATTTCAACCACTCCACACTCAATTGTAAACCAAAATTTCTTCTCCTATTCACCTTGAAATTAGGGTTTTAAGAGGCTAAGTGAGTGACTTATATGTCTATAGTCTCTCTATCTTAGATCATTTGGCTTAACAATTTTATGGGTTTTGGAGTCCTTAATCCCTATGTCTAGGTAAGGATTGACTTATGTCTAAGCTTTTTTTCTCCATCACTTGTGTGAAATCCGTTTATCACTAACCCCGTCGGTATTAGATCTAAGCTTGAGTTGCTATCCTAGTTGATCAATTTAGGATCTCATCGAAAATTTGTTCAACACAAGCAAACAATTGAGATGTAGGCTTGGTTTTTATTGTAATTTAGGTTACAATTACTTCTTAAGGAATTCACATTCTTGAACCTCCTAAGAAGTTTTAGCTCATATTAAAAATAAAAATCTTAAAACTAATTTTTGAAGAAAAATTCATAATAGCAAGTGGAGTGAAATGCTAATTAATACAAAATTCTATCTTAAGTTTCTTAAAAACAGAGAATCAAAGGCTTCCAATAAGAAATTAAATCTTCTTCCTTCTACATTTGATTTTGATGGCTTATAAATACTCCAACGACTCATGGAAACTTGAATAAAAAATAAAAGACAGAATCAAAGACTCAAACAAGTGTGTACCTCCAAAGAGGAATCCTATAATACCTTGCAAATAGAGGCTGGATTAAGCCACAAACTTAATTCAAACTAATTTCGAATGAAGAACAAGTGTGTATCTCCAACAACTATTCGTCATACAAGAAAAAAATAAAAACAGAATGTTGCACCCTCGGCAAAAACAGAGAGAACCAAGTAAATGCAGAAAAACAGAGTATTATTGTTGAGTAAAACCTACGGGTAAAAACTGAATTAAAACTTAAAGGGAAAAATACATTTTTGGTCCCTCAGTTTGCAGGCGAGTTTCTATTGAGTCCCTGAGTTTCAAAATCGAACAATCAAGTCCCTTAATTTGGTAAAATAGTTCAATTGAGTCCTTCCACGTTAACCACTGTTAATTCTTTAACGGATTGCTGACGTGTCAATTTTTAATATTAAAATAATAATTTTTTAAATAAAAATAATAATTATTATAATAAAATAATAAAATTAATAAAATTAAAAAACAAAAAATCTTCTCTCCCCCTTTCCTCCACTGTGCTCGTGCCCCCTTCCATTTTTTTTTCCTTTTACATTTTCTCTTCTTCTTCATTCTCTTCCTTCTTTCTTTTTTCTTCTTCTTCCTTATCTTCCTTCTTTCTTTTTTCTTCTTCTTCTTTCTCTTTTTTCAGATCTGAAATTTCTGTCGCCGACGTCCCTCCCATCGAATCCTTCAGATCTGAAATTTCCTTCAAATCTCATCCAATCCAACCAAAGAGAAATAAAAAGAAGAAGAAAAAATGAAGTGTAGGTAGGGGTGGAATGGGTTTTTTCTTTTTCAAAAATAAGAAGTGGGTGAGTGTGGGTTTTTTCTTCTACAAAAATCCAAATCTGGGTTTTTTAAGAAGAAGAATGGGATGGGGGTGAGGGTGAGTTTTGAAGAACAAGAATGAAAATTCCTCCTCCATTTCAAAGGGCAATCGGGACGAAGAAAGAGAAATAAAAAACCAGCGTCGTGGGTCTGAACTCGCCGGAGGAAAGTTGGAGAAAAAGATTGGTCTCGCCGACGATGGAAAAGAAGAAAGAAAAAAAGAAAAAAGAAGGAAGAGTAAGAGGAAGAAAAAGATGAAGGAAGAGGAAGAAGAAGAAAAAAAAAAAGGAGGGAAGTCTAAAGGTGAGGGAAGAGGAAATGGGAAGATGAAGGGGCACGTGGAGGTGGAGGGAAGGGGGAGAGAGAAGATTTTTTTAATAATTTTAATAATTTTAATAATTTATTATAATTGTAATTATTTTTATTTAAAAAATTATTATTTTAATATTAAAAATTGACACGTCAGCAATCCGTTAAAGAATTAACGGTGGTTAACGTGGAGGGACTCAATTGAACTATTTTACCAAATTAAGGGACTTGATTGTTCGATTTTGAAACTCAGGGACTCAATAGAAACTCGTCTGCAAACTGAGGGACCAAAAATGTATTTTTCCCAAACTTAAATTTAACACAAGAAGAAATCAAATGAAGAACAACGATTGTACTGCAAATGCTTTCCATAAAACGAGTAGAAATTGAAGGAAAAATGAGATTGAAATTGAAGTTCTTAGCTAAAAACAGAAAAAAACTGCTGCAGCAAAACATAGCTTCCCAAAAATTGAAAACCCACGAGCTTGACTCAAAAATGCCTCCAAAATCGAATTGATTCTTCCGTCTCTTCTTCCTCCATCTTTTGTAGATTTTCCTAGGGTTGAAAATTACCAAAAATCGCGCTCCAATTCCACCAATTCAGGAAGTAATTTAGTCCTTCCATAAATGGGTTTTTGCACCATAATTTTTTATTTATTTCTCAAATTCTTCTGCTGTCCAGAATTGCAGAATCACGATTTTGCAATTTGATTTTGCAATTTCCATGTTTCCTGCAACAAGATTAATTTATTTAGAATTCTATCCCAAATATTGTCATACTTATTTTTTTCTTAAATTGAAGCAATCTTTCACTATTTTCAAATGGTCTTGAATCAAAACAAGCATATTTTAATCAATTGGGAGTTGAATAAGCCTTAATTCTAAGGCTTATCAATATTATATAGAGAATTCAACAATGGCGACGAGGTGATAAACATGACAATCCGTATTAATTAACAATGTGATGATGCACGTTTTTGTTTTTACCATTTTCTTTAAAACATCCTAGATGGCCAACTTAAAAACTTTCGTTTTACTTCACAATTTTTTCAAATTTTTTTTGAACACATCAAACTACCAAAGGGTTGAAGAAAAAAACAAGATGAAGGTGTTTTTAATGGCATCTTTTTGGGTAATTGAGTTGAATGCTGTTTTGAATCTTTTGATACTTAATATTTGTCAAAATGTCCAACACTAAACATATAGGTCAAAATGCTCTTGTTTAGACAATTAATACCCTTCTACTATTCCTAATAAGTTATTTACTTCTTAAAATGTCCTGTTCTTTTTTTATTTTTATTCTAAAAATTTTAAATTTCAAATTATTGTTTATCATTACATAAATAAACTTAAAACATGATAAGAAAAAAAAATGTTAACATTAAAAATTATTTTTTTTTGGCCTTGTTCTCAATTTAATTTTCTTTTTGAATTGTACTAAAAAAAAACCTATAACTTTCGTGAATGGATAAAGAATTTATGAGACTAAAAAATAAATTTATTAGAATTTTTTTTGGTGGCCAAGGTATTATACCTCTTATAAGGTTGAAGATTCAATATTCACTCTTGCATTTGCTGAACTAAAGAAATTATTGTCTTGAGCTATCATTTAAAATTCAAGGATCAATTAAAAAAACATATAGTTTCTAGTTCTTTTTAAGTGAAAAATTCAAGATGATAAAAATGAAGTATTTTTCTAAAGTTTCTTGAACAAGGAAGGATGGTCCTACAGTTTAGGAATTTTCACGAGCGGAAAGGATTGTCTCTCCCTATCTAGGAAATCACGAAATCATTTTCGTGAAAGGAAAGGATTGTCTTTTCTACTCTCGAAAAGTCCAAGACTAGAAAAGACAATCCTTCTTGTTATGGAAAATATTTTAGAAATAGATTTTGAAGACTCTCATTTGATAATCATTTGATTTTTGAAATTAAGCTACTACTTCTCCCTATATGGATTTCTTTGTTTTGTTATCTACTTTTTAAAATATTTTCGAAACTCAAGCTACGTTTTGAAAATTAAAAAAAAGTAATTTTTAAAAACATTTTTTTGGAATTCAATCAAGAATTCAAATGTTTTAAGGATGAAAACTTTTGTAAAGGAATTGTGAGTAAACAAACATAAATTTGAAAAACAGAAAACTAAAAAAAAAAATGTTATCAAACGGGACCTAAATTTATTTTTGGAATATTTTTCTTGGTTTCAAAAAATAATAAAAAACAATATTTTTTAAAATTATTTCTAGAACCTTGAAAAATGATCTGAAACAATTCAAAACATTAGTGAATTGAGAAAGAGGTCTAAACAAAAAATTTTATAGTTCTTTTTTTTTTTTCACCTTGAAAGTTTTAAATTTTTTCTAACGTAATTAAAACGATGAATATGAATTTTTAAAGAAAAAAAAAGTTAAAAAGTAAAAATTTTAAAAATCTTCTATTACAGTATTCTTCCTGAAAATTTTTAGAACAAATTGAAAGATTTTTTTTTTGAAGCCCTTAATTGAAAGAATTTTAATTACGATTTGGAAAAAAGAATGAAAAAGATGAGAAAGGAGGAGAAAGGGATATGATTATATAAGGAAGAGCATTTTTCATATATTTTAGGCTAAATTATAAAAATACCCCTAAACTTTGTCCATTGTTTAAAAAATGTCTCTATTCTTTCAAAAGTTACAATATTACCCATGATATTTCATAAACGTTCCAAACCTACCCTTAGAGTAAAAAAACTGTTAGAATGTTGTCCTTTCAGACCTAATAATCTAGACAAACATCCTAATCACCTACCACGTCGTTTCAAGTCATCGCCACATCGATTTTCTGTCCAACATTCTAACGGATTTCTACTCCAAGGTTAGTTTGGAAATGTTTATGGAAAGTCAAAGGTAAAATAGCGACTTTTGAAGAATAGGGGTATTTTTGAAATAAGGGGCAAAATTCAGAGATATTTTTTTAAATATATAATTTAGCCTATATTTTAATTTTTGGGCATTTGGACGAATGTGAAGTATGATAAAGGCATTTTGTTTAATTGCCTTTATGTTGGTGAATGTTAAAATAGACTGGTGATAAACTTTAGAAAAAAAATTAAATTTGAAATTTCTACTAATCTTTTCATAAATTTAGAGGAGAAAAATTTGAAACATTTTTTTTACTCTTAGATGAGAATTTGAAACTTTTCTCTATTAGGTGGCATAATTTCTCTCTTAAGTTTGGGTGAACTCACCAAATATTCATGTAAGTTTATCATCAACTAGTTTAAACATCATAATATAATTGATAAATGTTAAAATGTACAGGACTAAATTAACATTTTCTAAACAATAAGGACCAAGTTTAAAAAACACTCCGCATTAATGATTAAAACACTAGATTTCATATTTTAACCTCAAATTAATGGAAAATTTTGATTAAAACACTAGATTTCATATTTTAACCTCAAATTAATGGAAAATTTTGTGTATTATAAAATTAATGGAAGATTTTGTGGATTATGAATACACAAAATCTTCCATTAACTTTAGGTGAAAATACCATTTTGATCCATGTACTTTGGATTCTATTTTAATCTATGTACTTTTAAATGTTCAAATTTAGTCCTTATCCGTTGATCCATGTACTTTGGACTTCATTCTATTTTAATCGCTATACTTTCAAATATTCAAATTTAGTCTTTATAATTCCAATAAATCTTAAAATAAGTTCCTACAGTTAGTTTGAAGTTAATTTTTTTTTTTAAAATTAGTTAAATAATAATAATAATTTCATTCCATTTTAATTGCTATACTTTCAAATATTCAAATTTAGTCTTTATAATTCCAATAAATCTTAAAACAAGTTCCTATGGTTAGTTTGAAGTTAATTTTTTTTAAAATTAGTTAAATAATAATAATAATTTCCATGCTAGAAAAGACACAACTTGAACATATTTCCAAAATTTATAGAAGAAAGGTTAATAGACATTATTTTTTTAAAAAAAAAGTTAATAATAAACTAACCGTTGGAACCAATTTTAGGCTTTATTGAAAGTTCTTGATCTAAGGCCTCGTTTACTCTCCAGAAATTGCAATCAAGGAATTGTAATCAAAATTGTTGGACCCACTTTATTACAATTGATGGTGCTTATAAAAATTAGGAATGAGAATTAAAAGTGAGACCCACTTGAAAATCTGCAATCCCATTCCCATTCCTGATTATGATCAAAATGGTGATCAATCTCATTCCCATTGATTATATTACATGGAACCCACCATTTTTTTGGTTAACTTTCCACAAATTTTCCTCTCTCTCCTTTCCACGTCATTCTTTTCTACAATCTTTCTTCATGTACGAGTCTCACCTATTTCGATTTTTTTTCTTTCATTTTTTTTGAAAGTAGCATCCTTCAGTTTCATTCTTGCATATGCTTGTTCTGTTTACCATGCCCAAAATTGGATTTCAATGACTTCTCCATATTCATTTTCTAGATCGTTTGACATTGCTAGGTTTCTGAATTGCAGTGGCGGATCCAGGAATTTTATACAGGGGACACAATATACATACAAATTCAATATAAAGAATCTATAATGAAATTTAAAAAAAGATGCATAGCTTCATAAATGAACTAATTGAATACATAATACATTATAATTGTCCTCTTCGAGTTTTCATGTTCTGAAATCGATCCATGATGATTTTATTATCTAACTTGTCAAATAAATCTTTCTCAATATATGCTATGAGACAATCATTCATCCATTGATCTTGATAAGTAACTCTTAGGAATTGACCTAACAACCTTGCTAACAAACAAGACCTTTAGATCTAAAACCCAAAAACCTCAAAATCAAGATGATTTCATCCCAAGGAAGAAGATAAAAACCGGATTTACCTTGTTGATCAAATATCTCAAGGCAAGAAAACTTGTTTGAGATTCGAATCACTCCACAAGCAAGATTGATCAATTCAAGCTTGAATGATTCTAAGCCTGCAACCTAAACTACATAGAATTGCAAAGAAACATAGCTCTAGGCTAAAAGAAAGCACAAATGCTCTTTTTACTACATTTTCCAAGTTCCCCTTTTTACAAGCAATACAACTTCCTTTTATAGGCAATGAATGAGTACATTAACAACCCAACCACCTCATTAAATGGGCTTCCCAACTACCCTCATTAATTGAACTTCCCAACCACCTAATTAATGAGTTTCCCAACTACTTCATTAAAGTAGTCTAACAACCTAATTAAATGGATTACAAGATTTGATTTGGACTTTTAATGAATACAAAATGCAAACCATATTTGAATACTAAAGCCATAAAGGTTTGATCTCCATGATAATGGTTTGATCTCCATGATCCTTATCATTTTGGTTGACTTTGACTTTTGTGATGTGATCTTGATTGTCAAGGGAATTCATATCAGATCTCCCATTCGATTACGCAATCGAGTCTTCACAATATTCATGGCAGAAAAGGTCATTTCTACAGTAGCTGTTGCAACCGGTAAAATCAATGTCAATGTGAGCAATCAATAAACTAATGGATAGACCTTATCTCTATTTATCATGACCATTTTTACTGCAAGATCACTTATGCTTTTTAGTTCAACAAACTCAATATTTGAGCGCACATCAACAATGTAATTTTGAAGTTGATCCTCAAGCATGGAGAGTTCAATAGCTGAAAAGTCTCTTGGATAAAATTGAGCAAGCCGACTAAGTTTTTGTTCATCAAAAGCAGCAAATGAGTTATTCGGATTCAAACATGCCAGACAGAGAAGCAATTAAGTACTTGTTTAAGTGAAACGATTATTCAACTCTTGAAGTTGCATATCAATGACTGCATAAAAAACTTCAACCCGATAATGATGCAAATTTGTAATTGGTTGAGATTTTCTCCTTTGTCGTCTTCGAGTCAAAAACATATCATCCATCTTAAGAACTTGAATATCATTGCTATTGCAAAATTAGAAACTACATCCAACAACAAATTCCAACCAGACTCCCTCGTTGTTTGCAGCCTTTCTTTACAGATTTTGACTAAATTCATTGCATTCACAATGTCCTCATTTGTGAGTTTATAAAACGAAGCTGAATAAAGATGGCCTAGTAGATAAGTACAAGGCTCGTCTCGTTGCAAAGGGGTACAAGCAACAAATTGACATTGATTACAATGAAGTTTTCGCTCCAGTTGCAAGACATGATACTACTCGAATGGTGGTAGCATTGGCAGCATAAAACAATTGGAAAATTCTCCAAATGGATGTAAAATCAGCCTTTCTGCATGGAAACTTGAATGAAGAGGTTTTCATAGATCAACCCCCTGGCTAAGTTCAACAAAATAACGAAGGAAAGGTATATCGATTGAAGAAAGCTTTATATGGCTTGAAGCAAGCTCCTAGGACTTGGTATAGTCGAATTGAGGCATACTTTATTAAAGTTGGATTTGAAAAATGTCCATATGAACATACTCTCTTTATTAAATTTCAACCTCCAAAGAAGATTTTGATAGTATGTTTGTATGTAGATGATTTGATTTACACAGGCAATGATTCAGTTATGTTTGAAGAGTTCAAGCAGTCCATGATGGTAGAGTTTGAAATGACAGATCTAGGGATGATGTATTATTTTCTCGACATTGAGGTAATGCAATCAATAGTTGGAATGTTCATCAATCAGAAGAAATATGCATTGGAGATCTTGGACAGGTTTCAAATGAAGAATTGCAACTCAGCCATAACTCCAGTTGAACCTAGTTTGAAGCTCACAAAGGACCATGAAGGAAAGAAGGTCAATAGTACTCTTTATAAGCAAATAGTTGGAAGCTTGATGTACTTGACAGCTACAAGGCCTGATATTATTTATGCTGTAAGTTTAATTAGCAGATTTATGGAATCTCCAACTGAGCTTCATCTCCTTGCTGCCAAAAGAATCTTACATTACTTAAAAGGGACTCCTGATCTTGGCATATTTTATCAAAAAAGAGGAGAACTAAACCTCGTTGGTTTTAGCGATAGTGATTATGCAGGAGATTTAATTGACAGAAAGAGTACTTCAGGGTATGTTTTCATGTTTGGTTCAAGAGCTATCTCACGGTCTTCCAAAAAGCAGTCAATTGTCACATTATCTACCACTGAAGCTGAATTTGTAGTAGCAACATCATGTGCATGTCAAGCCATCTGGTTGAGGAACATTCTTGAGAAGTGCATTATAAGCAAGAAGAAGCATCTATCATTTATTGTGATAACACTTCAACAATTAAGCTCTCAAAGAATCCTGTCTTGCATGGACGAAGCAAACACATTGATGTAAGATACCATTACTTAAGGGATCTTACGAATGATGGAATCATCAAACTAAGCTACTGAAGGAATGAAGATCAAGTCGCTGATATTTTAACCAAGCCTCTCAAATTAGCAACATTTGTGAAGCTTCAAAATTTGCTTGGTGTTGTCTATTTGTCTAGTCTAAACTAAATACTAATTGCAAAGTTTTTAGTTTAAGGGAGGGTGTTAAAATTGAATAAGCTTTTTGTTAAGTCAAATTACCTATTCCATAGGTTTGTTTCCTATTCTCATGATTATCCTAGTCTTATGGAAGTGCTAAAATTAGTTGTATTGAAGCCTATATAAGGCTTTGTTTTAATGGAATTTATCATCAGTTCATTCTTCACTTTCTTCATCTCTTTCATTTGCGCTATCTTCTTTGAGTTTAACAATTTCAACTGCAGAGGGAGCGTGATGAAAACTCAATGGCTCAAATTCATTGTTCTGACACGAAGGAAGAAAGAAGACGAAGGGGACGACTCTACACTCGCTCAACGGTTGAACGCTTGAAAATGTGAAGAAGAACATGAGAAAACGCGAAGGATTTTGTTTTTTGGCCATGTATTTTCATTAATTTTTTTTAATTATTTTTAAAGGACATTCTGATAATCATACATATTTTATTCTAATTGCAGATGCCTGATTACGATTACGACTTGCTTTTCTAGTGAACAACATCAAAGAAATCTCATTCCCATTTCCGTTGATTCATGACAATTGATTTTCATTACGATTGGATCCCATTTTTATTACAGGTAAGTAAACAAAGCCTAAATTTGGACATTACAAAGACTAACATGAAATAAAACCTAAAGTACGTGGACCAAAATGATATTTTAACCTTTTTATCGTCTCCCAACTAGCTCTGTTATTGTCAATGGATCAACAAGTTAGGTTTATCTGTGTCTCGTGTTTGGACAAAGCCATCAATTACCACATAAACGAAGGTATTTCACGAGGCAAAACCGGTGGATTTTCTTCCTTATTGAGCATTTATAGAACATTTTTCATGGTCGACATTTGATGGGGGTTTGGATGGCAACAAGCTAACCCTTAAATCAAAACTCTCAATTTCTTCTTCCTCACATTTCCCTCGAATCCTCTAATCAGCAGCTTCAATGACTCTCACTTTCTCCTGAAACTCCCATGCCCAACATCTAATATGACCTTTGTTGCCTTTGAGCTCAGACAGATTTGTAGGCTTTCTCCCACATACAACTTCCAGAACAAGAATGTCGAATGTGTACACGTTTGTCTCAACCGTCGCTCTACGAGTTAGGAAAGTTTTCGGTGCCATGTAGCCGCGTGTTCCAACCATCTCTTGCATTGAATAGTGCATTTGTTCTGTTTGACAAATTGCCCGAGCTAACCCAAAATCTTTCAGTTTAGCTTCGAAATCTGAATCCAACATTATGTTTGAAGGCTTTATGTCTTTGTGGAGTACCATTTTCTCGCACTTGTTGTGGAGATAATCCAAAGTTTTAGCCACCCTAGAAATGATGTTGCGTCCAATTTCCTAACTGGGTGGGACAAAGAGCTTATCATTGCCATCGTATATTAGTTTGTCTAAGTGATAACACATAAAATGTGCTATTTTATGGCCTTAATTCATGCTAGTTCCATTACTCTCACACATTTATTTATCCATTTTATAGGAATCGAGCAACTTCGAGTCAATCAGAGTGTTTTGGATAAATCAGGATCAAATAGGAGCTTATTGGACTTAATTCGAGCAACGAAGTTGTGGAAAATTGAAGTCCAAGTCAAAGAACCCAAAGAGGAAGTGTCAAGACGTTGCTGCATGGAGCTCAAGCAAGTTTTCCCACACATATAGCATCGAGACGTCGATTTTCGAAGTCAGAATGCTTTGAAAATACCCTAAAGACGTCACCCTCGACGCTGCAGAACATTTCCAGCGTTGGGAAGCTATCCACAGCGTCAAGACTTGTAAACGCGCGAGCGCATCCCATTCAGTCCGTAGTGTCAAGATGCTACTTAGAGCGTCTTGACGCTACACTAATTTTGTGATCATTTCCTTCTTTGCAGGGGCAGGGTTTCAACACCACCGCTTGCATGTAAAAACTTTTTTTTCTCCTAGGGAAATTCGTGACATGTTTTAGGTTTTTCTTCTTAGACACTTTGAGAGCCTTTCATTTGTATTTTTTCTTTTGCACTTTTGTAACGATCGAACCATGATAGATTTTAGTTATATCGTATGATGAGTAGCTAAAGTTCGTGTTTATGATTCAAGGGTCGGTCAAGTCCAATTGTAAGACTGTGAGGCTTCGAGCCTATTGCAAATTTCAATTATTTATCCAAGTATTTCTTTGCTTCTTGCTTTTTTCTTATGAGCATGCTGTATTAATTGAATTGACCAATTATATTTCTTGCTTGTATGTTTTCTATGCATGAGTTTGTGATCTATAATTGTCATAAATGAATGCTTGATTTTAGTAGCAATAAGGTTGTACCATGTGTATGTTTTCTATAGCTTTTCCATCACTACATAGCTTGCATGATAGACTCTAGGAAGTTGAGAATTAGAATTAATTAGGATGTAGTTATCTCACTAAATCAATCTTGTTTTAGTCGTCTCACTATGTTTAATGTTGTTATTGATTTATATGGAATGCTATTGTGCCCAGTTGATGAGATAACAAGTTTTGACTGTGATGTTTTGTTAGAGTCAATTAAATTAGGAGAATAAAACTTAACACGACTTTTTCGATTAAGCAGATTGAGTGTTTAGTAGTTAATTGATTTATGGTAAGCCTAGAATTAGTATTACAATTGGATGAGACTACCTTGAATTAGAAACTTTGGTAATATTATTTTTTATCCTAGTTTTTATTTGTTGCTGCTTTATTTTATTGTCATTCAAAAATCCCAAAACCCTCCTTGCTTTATTTTTTAATGCAAATTTAACTTGAGAAACTGATTACATTGGTTCTTTTGGAAAATCGACTTGGCATCACTTGTTCTACAAGTTAGAATTGGAGTCATCAGACAAATTCAATCTTAAACTTTTAAATATTTCATCAATTTGATTTGTAAACTTGAATGGGTTTTTTTAAGACAAAACTTGAATGAAATTAGTATATCAATTAATTAGGTTTTTCTTACTAGACGATTTTTTTTTGAGTTGGATGAGATTATTTTCATGAATATTGGTTCTTCTAATTGTGTTACATGCTTTTCAATGGGATTTGGAAATTTTTATTGCTAAGTTTAAGTGCTTTTTTTCCATTTGATTTTATGACTAGATTCGCATATTTTTCGTGGCCATGTTTTTATGTTTTCCCCTTTCATCTTCTTTAAGAAGTTGAAAAGAAAGGGTCTCACCTATAATTAACATTTTAAAACCTTCTTTATATTACTAGATTTTTCACACGTGCGTTGCACGTGGTTTTTTTATTTTAAAATTTAATTTTAATATTATAAAATTTGAAATTAGTACGAAAATAGTAATTATATTATTATATAATTTAACATAACAATATAATTATGAATTACATTTTTGTCATTAAACATTTATAAAAATATAGACTGATCACTTGAATTATGTTCAAATTGATGAAAAAGTTATTAAATAGAATGATTAATACTATTTGTAAAACTAAATTAATTAACTATTAATATATTGAGTAAATTTTTGTTTATTATTATTAAAAATTTGTCAAAAACTTAGTTATTAATGCACCTATAGTTAGGTCAGTAAGAAATGAAAAGTCATAATGAAATTTAAAAATCAAAATGGTTGATTAAGAACAATTAAATGAGAAAAGAAGAGAGATATTAGAGAGGGAAGATAAACATAATGGATAAATGATTGAACACTAAATTATTTTTTTATTTATTTTTTTTGTCTTTACAATATTGGAATTAATCCTAAAGTGAGTAAAAAAGTTTAACATATTTGTTTTTTTTTTGTTTTATTATATATGAAGAATAAGTCGAAATTGTTGCTCCCTCTCTCTCTCTCTCTCTCTCTCTCTCTCTCTCTCTCTCTCTCTCTCTCTCTCTCTCTCTCTCTCTCTATATATATATATATATATATATATATATATATATATATATATATATATATTGATTTATATATTTATTGATTTATTTATTTATTGTAAGTTATTTTCTTATTGACATCTGAAAGATAGTTTTTTCTTAAAAAGAAGTTTTAACATTATAATTAAGAGAGAGCAACCAACGAATTATTCTTATTATTCACTTTATTGAAAAGGAGTTGAAGTTGAAATGACTTAGATAAACTATACACCCCAAATGTTTGATTATTGAAGAAAATAATCTCTTTTTTTTTTTTCTAAAAAAGAAATAGTTCTAATTGAAAGAGAGTGAGCACCCAAAAGATTGTCACAATATATGGCATATTTGATTATTTTTAATTAATATTAGTTAACAATTTTAGACTAATTCATTCCATTCATTTATTAATTAGTATTTTAGGATTTTTTTAATTAAAATTTTTAGGATTTATTAGTTTATTAAAAATTTTATTTGCATTTTCTTGTAATTAGAGTGCTATAAAACATTAAAAATATAAGATTTTTTTAAAAAATATAGAATATAAAAGTTTTCATAGATTTTTAAATTTTTATAGAATTATTTTCAAAATTATTGCATTAGATTGAGGTTGAAACTTTCTATTGATTGAGTGTCTCTATATGATATCTTCTTTGTCCAAATTTTAGGTTTTTTTTAACACATTGTCTCAAGTTCTACAACCCAATATATTGTCGATCTATTTGTTGAACATCCTAACACTCCATGAATTTCAATCATATGATAAATCATTCACACCCTCCATCATCTCATTTAATAAGTATTCCTTCAATTAATTTCAACATTCTCAACATTCTCAGCACATGAGAAAATGAACCTTAAACAAATGAACTTTGAATACATTAATACATATTGTCTCCAACATAAATCAAACTTAAAAAGAAAACATAATACATTACTTTACAAATCTCCAAACTGTGGAGTAAAAGATATAATATTTGAGACATAATTTTTTTGAAGTATAGTTTGAAGATCAATTAGACATATAATACATGATTTACTATTTTTTTTTCTTCTTCGGGATACAACTAAGTGCATGAAAAAAAAAAAGCACTATGAACATTTTTTAAAATTTTTTGAAATTTGATACTCTAAAATCCATAAAAAAGAACTAAAAAAAAAAAAATATATATTATGAACAAATAATAGCTCTTCATTCTTTTAGGAGAAAAACCTCTTCATGAATCAGAAAGAATCCGACATTTGTAGTGGACCTCGATGGTTTGTATATGTTTGATCTATTGTTCATCTTCAAATTACCACGATTTTTACAATCCATTCTTTTTGAAACGGAACCAAAATATATAAACTTCTAAAGGAATGATGATATAACAAATGCAATAGAAATAATAAAGTTGTAAATTGAATAGAGAATAGAGAGAAAATGATGAATGCTCTATTTAGTTCCAACCTAGAAAATTTCTATATTTATAGTGATGCAGTGAGCAAATGAAAAGCCTATGTTGTTAAAAACTTGAGGAAGATGGAAAGCTTGAGAAAGACCATATTGAGGTTATAATTTACATGAGGGTGTGTGGGTTTTAATGTGTCTTTTAAGTGGGGTTTAAGTAGTGGTGGGGTGGGTTTTAATTAGTTTTTTTTTTCAAAAAATTAAAATTAAATTCTCTTTCATTCTTTCCCTCAAAAGTATCTTCTTTCCTTACGTTAAAATAATAGAGAAAATTTAAGGTAGAAAGAAAATTGGAGTTATTTTATGTGAGTGTGTGAGTTATTATTATTATTATTATTATTATTTGAAAATAATGTGTGATAATCTGTCTTTAAGTGGTTTAATTTCAATTAGTGGGGGTGTGGGTTTTAATAGAGAGAGAAAATGAAATTTAGTGAAATTTGGTTAGAATTTTCGTGAGTGGGGAGGGAGAGGAGAGATGAGGGGAAAGAGAAATGAAACTCAAAAAGAAAGGATTTGGAGAGTTGGTATTTAATTTAATTAATATATATTTTTTAAAATTTGAAGTAAGGACAATTTAGGTATTATATAGTAAGAGTTTGGACAAAATGGTCCAAAAACAATTCTCTTCATTAGTCACTTTTTAAGATAGTAAGAAGTAAGATAAGATATAAAAATAGTTAACGATTATCAAAGTCAACAAATGATGTTGTGAATGTCTCCAATTTGAGGCCAGGGGATGCCTTTTTTCCATTTTTAATCTTTTTATTACTTTGTGGCAGTTTCCTTTTCACTTTTGTAATTAGCTTCTCTAGTTAAGATTAAAAAAATCTTCAAATTCTTGGAGAATTGAAACCTTTTATATTCCAACCTTTTAGTTTTTAATTTATTATTTATAATTAATTTATTAATTTACTAATGTATACATTCCAACATTCTCTATGGAGAGGAGGTAGAAAGTTTTTTTTTTTTTTTTTTTTTTAATTGTGCTATTTATGTGGTGTAGTTGTGAATGTATATTTATTTAGTTTTTTATTGTGTTATTTATTTGGTGTGATTTTGAATGTAGAATTGTTTAGTGAGTGAATTTTA
Source organism: Trichosanthes truncata (assembly GCA_033996785.1). Lineage (NCBI taxonomy): Eukaryota > Viridiplantae > Streptophyta > Magnoliopsida > Cucurbitales > Cucurbitaceae > Trichosanthes > Trichosanthes truncata. The sequence goes on along the minus strand of JAWPNB010000003.1, from coordinate 48,479,689 downwards.
ATTAATTGTTTTTAATTACTTTTTATATTCTAATATCTTAATTTTTGCAATCTAAAATTAATTAAAAATTTTGTGAGGCATAAGGGTTACATGATTTTTTTTACTCAACAAAGGGAACATAAACTTATAAACTTTTATTTTTCTAACAAACATTATTTTTTTTGGGCAAAGGTATTCTAACAAACATTCTAAATAAAATAACAATACACTAATTATAAAAGTACAATAAAAAAAAAAAACCAAAGTCTTCAACTATACACTCATTTCATAAAATAGATTTGTTCACTTGATAATTTTCAAAACAAATATTGTTACTCAACTTCATCAAAGTGGAGTTGTAAGGCCGTAAGTTGGATTTGAGATATTGATTCGGCACATGCATCCCTTGCAACTTCATTGTGATGCCAACATTTGAGATGCTTTGAAGATTGAAGAACCTTTGAGAGCAATGAATTGAGTGAAAAAAAATGAAGAAAGGATGTAGCTCCAAGTCTTGGAGAAGAAATGGTAAAGAAAACTTATTTTTATAGTAGAAGGTGAGAGTTACAAAACCTTTTGAATTCTAAAACTTACAAAATTCCATTATGAATTATAATTAAAGAAAAAAGTATTTTAAGTGGTAGGAAAAACCTTTTACATTCCAATCTTTAAGATTTTATACATTTATTATTATTATTAATTATTAATTATTATTATTGTTAGTCCATTTTCATTACTTAAATACAAAACTTTTTTAAATAAAGGAAAATGAATAAACCCCACGTCCCTTGTGAAAAAAATAGGTAAATAATAATAATAATAAATAAATAAATAAAAGAAAAACCCACATAGCATGTTGATTTTGGGACATTTATTTTGCACACATTTATTTTATAATGTCCATTTAGTGGAAAATGATTTAATGAAATCTTACAAATTCTTATTTGTATGCTCAAATATAACTTTAATGCACTTTTATTATTTAAATATAAAATTATTTAATACAAAAACTAATGGAGGGGCGTATTTGGAATAATGAAGTTATTGTTGGAATAGAAATTTCGACCAACCCAAAATTGCCACGTCATTACCCAACATTAATGACGAAATTATATTTAATTAGGGATTAATTAAATTTGCAAAGATTCCTATATTAAATTATGGCAGGTTCAAATACACTATTGGGTTCTTTGAAATTTGGAAGACAAAAGCCCAAACTGAAGGCCCAGTCCAGATGCTAGACTCAAAGGCAACTAAGCCCAGTCCAAAGAAGCTGGCCCAAAGTCAACCAGGCCCAGTCCAAATGGCTAGGCCCAAAAGTCAACCAGGCCCAAAAGGCTGGCCCAAGGTCAACCAGATCCAATTCAAATGGGTTGGCCCGAAATCAATTGGGCTCAGTCCAACAGGCCCAAGCCCACCTGGGGCCCATGAAAAACTCTATAAATAGAGAGCTTCCTCCTTCATTTCAAGGGTTCAGAACTGAAGAAGCTCAGAGAGAATTCAGAAACAAAGCTCAGAAGACTCCAGAAGCTTCTGAAGATCAAACACCGTCTGAACGAAGAACACGTCACAGAAATCAAGAACACTCTAAGAGTCCATTGAAGTTTCAACCTCGAGAATAAGCTATTCAGCCCTCGAGTAAAAGCATACAAGTAGGAGAGAGAATCAGAGGATCAAATACTAGAGATTGTACTCACTATACTGAAATCAATACAAAATACAAAGTTCATTCCACGTGTTAAATTTCCTTGTTGAAATCTCGTGTGAACAGTTATCATTTGGACAAAATAGTCTAAAAATGATTCTCCTCATTAGCCACTTTTTAAGATAGTATGATTCAAATCATGGTGATCAATTGGGCCATTATCAAAGGTATTTTTTTTTTTCTATTTTTTCTTATATTTTATAAGTTTTTAGGAGTAAAAGATATATTTTATTTTAACATCTAAATTTAATTCAATAAATAATATTAAATTTTCTTTCAACTCTTCTTCTTCAACCCTTCAACTCTTCTACTTCTTCAAATCTTCAAATCAACTCTTCTTCTTTTATTTCTTAAAAGTCTTCTTTAAAAATCTCCCTTCATCATATTCACTCCTATCTTTTTTCAGTTTTGAAAAAAACAAACAAACTCTAATTTGCAAAATCTTCCTTAAAAAAAAAAACCTGTAGAGAGGGAGAAGGAAAATCTTTCGAGAAAAAAAATCATCCAAAAAGAGGAGACCCTTTATCACATCATGAATCTTTATGCTTCTTCTTTGTCTTCCCCTTCAAAATATCAACCTTAAATTTCATCTTCCCCTTCAAGATTTTTTTTTTTATTTTTTGACACCTCTCAAAGCCCTGGGCTGCCATAGAGAGGAAGAAGATTAAAATTCTTCCCCCTTCAAACCCTAAACCAAAATTTCCTCTTTAAAAAAAAAAAAAAAAAAAATCTCCCACTTCATTTATTTTTTGTCTTTTCCCTCTTTCCCTTCCCAATAAACCAAATCTCCCAAATCTCTCTTCTTCTTTGTTTGATTTTGACTTCTTTTACTTTCCTTATTTTCTCTCATTATCTCTGCCACTATAGATCTCTCTCCCATTGGATTTTCTCTTGCATTCATCAAATCCTAAGTCGTTGTCTTCTTCTACCGACGTCATCTATTCTCCTCAATTCACTACTAAGCTCACAGTCCTACAAAGGCCACGTTAACTTGTGGGGGATGTAATTTATCAATTAAGCTCTTATTATTATTTGCTGCTTTAATGACCTGTATTTAGTTGATCATTTATTTCTTTAGTCTTTATTCACAACAGTCTTGTAACCAATATGTATTGTACATGTGGACTTTAACCTAGCTATATATATGTAATGTTCAACCTCCTCAGTGTTTAGGCTGAGAGTTTATTCTCTTCCTCAATATATTCTTCAATATTCTCCTCATACGACGACTTTGTTCTCAAAATAAAATATACCCAAGTTATAGAAAAAAAAGAAGAAAAAAAGAGTTTGTTTGTACGGATGACCTTTTTTTGCGGAAAAATTGAAATATGACTGGTCTTTTAGATTAATGATGGATAACCTTTTGCTTATGTCACACTGAGAGCAAGAGTACGAGAAAACCCAACAAGAGCAAGAGGTACGAAAGTGAGAAAAACAACATCAACTCATGCCGGCGCCCCATCACCATCTTCAACCTTCCAAGTTCTATTCGTGTTGAACGACGTTAGAAATTCCATTGTGCGTGAAAGAGAAGAAGAAGGTGATTGAAAATGGATTCAGAAGATGGTGGTTGAAAATGGATTCTAGGTTTTATACCCATGCAAATGGATTCTAGGTTTGATACCCATGCAAATGGATTCCAGATTTGATATCGATGAGAATTGCAAACTGATGGGATTTGCATGGTTTGAGATAGGTTGAAAATGGATTCCAGATTTGATACTCAGATTTGAAGTGGGTTGGCGCTGGTGTGTGTGAAGGAGGGGAAGAAGGTTGAAATAGACGTCTGAGAAGAAGGTTGAAAATGGCCTATTGCTCTCGTTGAATTTTATCGTACTCCCACTCTTGGTATAACATAAACAAAAGAATATTCATCGTTATTCTAAAAAACTCAGTAATATTTTGTTTTGGCCACAAAAAATGGTTATCCTTTTCAATTTTTCAAAAAAAATGGAATTGGGTTTGACCCCGCCTATGGGTCTATGACCACGAGGTCTTTTCCATTTTCATTTTCCACATAATATTCTTTGCTTTGGGCCCATTTTTAGTTTTATAGGGTATCTTACAAAGTTTTTTTGTCTTTCCACCAAGAAAAAAAAGTAGGATGTTGATTGAGCATGTTCGATATCTCATTTAGATTCAATCTCTTATATCAGATTCAATAAATCAAATAAATTCAGTAAAATTTTGTTGGATTTATTTTAAAAAAAAAACAGACTTGAAAAGTGAAAATTTTGAAAATAACATATACATGTTTTTAACTTCATACCATCGTGTTTGCCCTTTTGAACTTTGTCTCTTGTGATCTCATGTAAACATTCTCTCTTCTCTCCCTCAATCTCTTCTCATCACTCTCACGTCTCTCATTTATGCTCTCTTCTTCATTAGTTCTTATTGGTTCACAAGCTCTTCACTAATTTGTCATTAGAAAAAAAAAATTAAAGAAACTTCTTTAACAATATATTGATAATGAAAAATTTTGAAAAAAAATTAAAAAAATGGCTTAGTTAATGTGGTTTCATTTTATTGGAGGAGCCACAATGAAACGACCTCCTCTAGTAATTTCTCCCTATGTATTTCATCAAACCGCCAAGCCAACCAAACTGTATTTTTACCATTCCTCAGTACAACTCGATTATTCATTTTCTCTAGCTTTATTTTCTATTTTTGTTTGGCTAGAATATTGATTCAAATTAATCTACCTACACCGGTCAATAAAAATAGTCTTTTAATCTAACTAATTTTTTTGCTAGTTGAACTTTTCAAGATAGGTAATTTACACTAACCATAACCATACAAAATTTGTTTAATCAACTAAAAAAAATTAAGGAGCCAAAAAGGCTTCCAATAATGAATGTGAACAATGTGAATCCTAAAGAGAAAATTGAGTCTTAATTAACCAAGTGAAAAATTTATGATATCTCCAATATTGATAGTTGAAGTTTTATTTATTTTATTATTATTATTATTTTTAATTGCAACTTACCTAAGCCACATCATATTCAAAGAAGGTGTAGGACTAGTTATTATTGAAGCACTTTTGGAAAAACTCCAATAAGTCCATTTGCAAGGTTTCAAACACTCTCCAATTGAGTAGTATTATATCTAATGTTATTTATATCATGTTACATAACCATTATATGAAACTAGATTGGTAATACGGAATTGTTTGATGGTTTAGATCCCATTTGATAACGATTTCATTTTTAATTTTTAGTTTTTGAAATTTATGCTTATTTTCTCACAATTTATTTACTATGATTTTCACATTTCTTAAAGAAACATTTGAATTCTTTAGTCAAATTCCAAAAACAAAAACAAGTTTGTAAGAACAATTTTTATTTTTTATTTTTAAATTTTCAAAACTATGCTGGGATTTTGAACATATTTTTAGTAATTAGACAACAAAATAAAGAAACTGATGATAAGCAGAAATAGTATTTATTTATAGGCTTAATTTATAAAAACTAAAAACTAAAAATCTGAGATCGTAATAATTGCATCGAACTAGCCCTTTTGAATTGGAAGGTTGAAGATACTCTCACTGTGTTGGGCAGATCCTCTTATAGGCTATTTTTCTTGCACGAGCATGTGGATTAGGACTATTCGTTTTGAATTCATATTTAAACTTATTAGAATTTTTATTTTCTACAGGAAGATTATGAAGTTTGAAGGAACAAAAATTCAAATTGAATTTATATTATTAAATATTAGCCTATATAGTCTTTGCTAGTTGAGTTACCTTAGACAAGCAATCTACAAGAGTCTTTGTTTGTTTTTGTTGTGGGTGAAATTAGACCAAAAAATAAGCTCGAATTGCAAGAGGAATCAAAGTGAAAAGACCCAACAAGAGACCAAAAACAGGTCAGAGCACCAAACAAACCGCCCCACCAAAGGAGGGAAGTGGAGTTTGGACCGTGGCCCAAACTCCCCTAGTCGGCCCATGGGGGGCATGCTGACTTGGTTCCCTCGGTCTGAAATGCTTCGGTTCACCTTTTTCCTAATCATGACGGATAGACAAAAACCCTAATCAAAGAGGTATCATATAAATACATTTCTTCAACCTTGAGAAAGTAAGTGAACTCATTATCCAAACCTTAACCTGTTGCACTCATCTTCCTCATAGCTAACTTAAGCATCGGAGCTTGTGGGCAAGTACCACACCGATACCCAGGTTTCACTTGTCTTGCAAGTCACGCTCTTTCCTGAAATACAAATTTATAGTTGCTGTCACATGAATGTCGGGCGCGTTCCCCTATATAAATTTTGGCAACGACAGTTTTGTTTAATTAACATAAAAAATTGACTCAGCCAGAAAGCGAATTTAATAATGAATGTGTGAACATTACCAAGATAAGTGGAGAATTTTACCAAGATAAGAGAATTTAACAATAATGGTGCTGAAGTGGGAAACATATGAAATTAAATTCCTATTGTGATTGACCAAGCGATGAAACACGTTTTCTTACCATTTTTTTTTCAAACCACCCTAGATGGCCACATTGGCAAGCCTAAGAAATTAAAGCATTTTATTTCATAATTTATTCTTTCATTTTTTGGGGTTAAATTACAAATTTGATTCCTATAGTTGGAAGAAAGTTAGAAGTGAGTTTTTTTTTTTTTTTTTTTTTTTTTTTATGATTTTAAAGTTAGAATTTCATTCTTATAATTTGATGAAACCTCATAAATAGTCCTTATCATTAGAAACCACTTACAGATTGAGTATGTGGTAGGATAGCTAACTACCACGTACTTAATATATATGTTAGTGAGTTTCTAATGGTAGAGACTATTTATGGAATTTTATCGAACTATAGGGATAAAATTCTAACTTTTAAAATTATACGGACTAAATTCTAACGTTCTCCTAATCACAAAGACCAAATTTATAATTTAACTTTTTTTTTTTTGTTTTCTAAAAACATCGAACTAAGATGGAGAAGGAAAGGACTAAAAAGTTCCTAATATTTGATTTTTTTTAAAAAACTTTAGTCTTTGTTGTTTAGCAGTTTTAATTTAATCTCTAACGTTTTAATATATTTTTCAGTTTTATCTTTTGTTAACAACGGTCAAAACTGACTAATCATAAGCTTGAGAAAAAAAAATTAAAGTAGAGAACTCTGCCAACTTGTTAGAAATTTGGAGGAGAAATTTTGAAACTTTTGTCTTCCAACTTCTAAAGGGTAGTTTGGTTCGAGGTTTCTTATATGCTTGGGAATAATGGATGCCTGAAAATAAGATTGCTGTGTTTGGTTGTACGCCTTAAAATGTTAATTTTTATAATAATAAATGATATTTTTGTCTTTTTATTAAATTAATTTTATAAATTTTATATAATTATGATGCATTAATTAATGAACTCTTCAAAAAAAAATTTGAATCGAATAGATAATTATAAAAAGTTAAATTTTTTATACTAAATTATTTCAATTAATTAAACATATTTAATAGATTACTAATTTATTAATAGTTTCAATAAATACACAGTTACATTAATTTAGTTTATTTTTATAATGGAAAAAATTAATTTTTACTTGTAAACATGTCACTATGTATCAATTTTCACTCTAAATTTATGATTTCATCAAATTAGACCTTAGATTTAGTTAAATATTGCAATTTCTACCATCTATTCAATTTTCACTAATTTTAACAAAAAGCAATGTAAAAATCTCCATAAACTCACTATTTAATAATATCAAAATTTTAAGTTTGATTAAACCACAAATTAACTAATGAATTTGCTATATAAGTTGGGATTTTTGTACAGATAATCCTTTTTTGGCGGCCAAAATAAAATATGATAGGCTTTTTCAAAATAACAATAGATAACATTTTGCTTACATCACATTGAGAGCCAAATGACGAGAAAACCCAATGAGATCAAGAAAACCAATATCGTCTCGGCGCCATCAACACCATCTTCAACCTTTCAGATTTTGTTTGTGCTGAAAGGTGTTGAAAATTGCGTTGGAAGGAGGAAGGAAGATCGTCGGAATGCGTGGGTATCAAATTTGGAATTGATTTGGCAAAACAATGCCGAAAAATCGTGCGATTGTTCACTGGCATTGAATTCTCACCGTTGCATTCGCTTGTTAGGGGAGGAAGAAAACGAAGATGGAAATGGTGAGGTGGGTTAGCATTGGTATGAGTGAGAAGGAGAAGAAGAAGGTTGAAAATGGCGTCTGCGCGTGAGAAGGAAAAGAAGAAGGTTGAAGATGACCTCTCGCTCTCGATGTGACGTAAGCAAAAGGTTATTGATAGTTAATTTGAGAATCCCGGTCATATTTCGTTTCCACCACTAAAAAGGGGTCATCTATACAAAAAATCCATGTAAGTTTATGATCATCCGCCAATTTTATCATGATTGAGAAATGTTAAAATGTAAAGGGATAAAAGAAATTTAAACGGTAAAGACGAAATTGAAAAAACGGATTCAAAACAGAAGATGAAGGTGGATCTTTTTACTTGAATATGCAAAATCTTCCATTAATTCATTATCTCGCAACAAGCTCGGTTACTATGAATGGATCAGCAAGTACTTGAGTGTCTCTCAACGAGTTGTCTGTGTGTTCTCTAGAAGGAGCGATCAATGGCCACACAAACAAAGGCATTTCACGAGGCAAAATTGGCGGATTTGCTTCCTTGTTGAGCACTTGCAGAACATTTTTCATGGTCGGCCTTTGATGGGGATTCGGATGGCAACAAGCTAAGCCTAGAATCAAAACTCTCTCAATTTCTTCTTCTTCTTCTTCTTCATATTGCCCTTGAATCCTCCAGTCGACAGCTTTAACGATCTCTCCTCTCTTGTGAAACTCCCATGCCCAATGCATAATGTTGCCTTCATAGCTGCTGCTAAGCTTCGATGGGTTTGTAGGCTTTCTCCCGCATACAACTTCCAAAACTAGAATGCCGAATGCGTACACGTCTGTCTCTATCGTCGCTCTACGAGTTAGGAAAGTTTCCGGTGCCATGTAGCCACATGTTCCCGCTATCTCTCTCGTTGAATGATGTGTCTGTTCTGTTCGACCAATTGACCGAGCCAACCCGAAATCCCCCAATTTAGCTTCAAACTTTGAATCCAACATTATGTTTGAGGGCTTCACGTCTCTGTGGAGCACTGTCTTCTCGCACTCATTGTGAAGATAATTCAAAGCCTCTGCTACTCCACAGATTATGTTGCACCTAGTTTCCCAGTTGGGTGCGGCGGAGAGTGTATCGTCACTACTGTAAATCAGCTTGTCCAAGCTGCCATTGGGCATGTACTCGCATACCAGTAGAAGATCTTTCTTATGGTAGCACCATCCGATTAGTTTTACGAGGTTCTTGTGATGAAGGCCACCGATCGTAGCAACTTCTGCAATGAACTCCTTCTTCCCCTGACGTGAGTCCTCTGAGATTCTTTTGATAGCGACTTCTCTGTCCATCAAATTCCCTTTGTAAACTGTTCCGAAACCGCCTCTTCCGAGCTTGCTCGAGGGACTGAAATTGCTCGTTGCTTTCTTAAGCTCTGTAAATCCAAACTTTTGAACTCGGGGAGCAATGGAGATGTCTTGAATCTGATCTTCTATGTCTGCATATGTCTCTTCTAGATCGTCCAGTTTGTGTTTCCTTGTTATGATCCAGAGGAAGAGAAGAACAACCCCACACAAGAAAACGATTGTAGAGGCGATGGTGATCCAAACCCACCGGCGGTGTTGATCATGATGTTTGTCTCCAACATCTGTGCCGTGGAATTTCCATGACTTTACTCCCCAATTCAATTGAGCATCGGAATGGAATTTCGGACCAGAGAAGCCAACGTAAACGTTATCAGGGAGAAAAGAGAGATCCAAGGGATGAAAAATTACTCGGTTTTTCAATTGATTTTCTAATCTAGCCGACGTGGAGACGTAGATGGAGATATTTTTACCATCATATTTGACTTTGACAAAAACATTCGATATAGCTGAAAGATTAACTCCAAACTCCGACAATGTCTTCTGCAAAACAGAGTAAATACTATTCACGTTCAACCCCACATGGTTGTTGTCCACATCCTCGGGGAAACTCTTTCTCGTATCAAATTCGATTGCAAAAATGTTGGCTTCTGCTGCCCCGTTTGTTGATGCGTTGGCAATTCCCAGCCACTGGCCCTCGCTGCCGACCGGAGGTGAAGGATCTGCAGCGAGAATAAAGGCGAGGCCTTCCTGGGCGGTCGGGGACGGGGACAAGAACCACGAGCCTAAATTAAGCACAAAGTCGGTGGAAAAAGTAGCCATTTGATCTTTGTTTTTGAGCTTGAATGGCTGGTTGTAAACGACTCTTACAGAGGCGTTTGTGATGGGGGGTTCTTGACCTTGAACAGAGTGATCTTCGCCATGGAAGATGGTATCATCGTACTTCCAAATGAGCTTGGAGAGCTGGTGGTTGGTGGTGGAGAGAGGGAAGTCGATGCAATAACACCAGACTTGAGTTGCAGAGATGGCGGCCAGAAGGATTACCTTAACCTTAGCCTTAGTGGATACACACATCCTCAGCAAAGCTACAACAATATTGGTTGTTCATTTGTTTATGTGAAAACCTTAACATCCACAAAACTTCTAATGATGACCTTCAATTTAATGATACGAACGTGATGTAATGACAAAGGTTTTAGATCTGGTGTGAAAACCTTGTTAACGAATGTTACTCTGCTCCCTTGGCGGCTTTTTGGGCCACTAGTTAGTTTTTGTTCTTGTTTTTTTGTTTCATAGAAACGTTTTTTAAATTGTGTAGAAATTTTGAAAACTCTTAGGGCCTGTTTGGGGCACTGGGTTATAATAACATGGGTTATAATAGTCTGTGGGTTATAATAATCTGTGAAATAATATAATATTGTTTAAAATGCAGAGTTGTTTAGTCTGGGGTTATAATAGTCTGTGTTTGAGGTGCAGAGTACTCCACGGGTTATTATAACACAGATTATTATAACCCTTGCCTCAAACATACCCTTAATTTTTTCTATGAGAGTATTATTTTATCATTTTTTACTTTTAAAATGCATAATAGATATCTAAAAATAAATATAACATATATTTTTTCGTTATTTAATTTTAAAAACTTATTTTCATGTAATTTTTTTTACATTATTATTATAAATTTCATAGAACAAAAACATGTTTCTATTTTTATTTCAATAAAAAAAAGAGAAAGAACAAGAAACAATTACCAAATGCAGTTTAATTTTTCTTTATTAAAAAAAGGAATCAAGAAGCAAGAAATTGAAAATGGAAAAGAAGAAATGGAAACGTTATCAAATAAGCTTGTAGTTTTCAAGTTCCTTTTTCTTGTTTCTTGTTTCTTGAATCTTATTTTATATTTCTTGGTTCTAATTTCCTTTTTTTTTATAAAGAAAAATATAATTGCGTTGGATAGCTATTTATTGTTTTTCAAAAAAGAAATTAAAATGTGTTTCGCAACTATTTTTTGTTTCATGTTCTCCGAAATTTTGAATTAAAAAAATAAAAGTTTTATGTAAAAATTAAATATTAAAATTTTTTATGTTATATATATGTGTATGTGTATATATATATATATACATTTTATAAGTAAAAAATGATAAAATAATGTTTTTAAGTTTTATTATGTTTTTGAAAAAAAAAATTTGTTGTTTTCAAAATTTGTATATAATTTTGAAAATATTTCTTAAAAATGAGAAATAAGAAATAAGAATGCTTACTAAATATTTATATTTCTAATTAAGAGAGAAAATTAGAAGCATAAATGTTACCAAACTAGCATAAACTATTAAGTAAAATAGGTGTTTATTCACCCTTTAGATTATCCAAGTGATATTGAGAGAGATTTTTTTCCATGTCTTTTTCCCCTACAAAATCTAAATTATTGAGGGGGAATCCATTGCAATGTGGAAATTTTCGTTGATATCAACCAATTCAATCTCATATATTATAAGTTTGAATCTTTATTTAAAAAAAAAGAATAAGTTGAATCTTCACACCTTATTTGAATTATAATATTCTAAAAAAAATATTATGCTAATTATGTTAACATTTTCATTAAAAAGTTAATTGTAATAAATAAATAACAATATCATTTTTTTAGTACAACAAACATGGAGGTATAGAGATTTAAAATTTTAACTTCAAAGGAAAGTACATGTCAATTATCGATGAATTAAGCTCATGTGATTTACTTTTAAATAATTAATTGAGAAAAGACATGAAGTTTCTTGAAATAAAAATTGGGGAAAAACATGTTTAGCCAGACAAAGGACAATTGACTTTTATCTTTTTCCAATTTTTTTTGTCATGTTCTCACCAATGAGATTTCTTAAAAAAAAATTCTTTTTCTCAGAACAAAAAAGAGGTGTATTTCATGTACCGAATCTACATTTTATTTCCCTCTCCAAAGAAATTATTGGAGGAGACTGCTACAATGTGACTGACATTTTTATATTATTAGATATATGAGAAGAGAATTACAAATTTATTAGGAGCATATAAATTGTTGAATCTATATCCAACCGTTGTTAGGGACAACTACATTGTAACCACGCCATTCAATAATTTTTTCCTACACTTTATAAGCCATAACAATAAGAGGAACATACATTATGATATATTCATCGGCTTTGTTCTCATAATAATGTAGGATTTTTAGCAAAATATTAGAAAAGTGCATTCTTACATCGAAAAGGTGTAAGAAAGTGTTGGATTCCAAGTACTATAAAAGAAGTCTATGGTTTTGATTTCAATTCATCCCAATTTAAAATACTTTAAGCATGGTATACTAACTCTAGTTGTGTGAGTGGTATAAAGCTTTGAGAGAGTGTTTCTTTGTTATTGGAGTCAGGAAGAGAATTTTGTGTGACTGCAATAATTTTTCACATAATAGAGTTTCTTTCTGTTCGTGGTCTTTTCTCCAGTTTTGGAGTTTTTCACTTAAATTCTTGTGTTTCTTATTTTGTAGCTTTCTTTTAATTTCTCAATTATTTTTCTGCTGGTTCATGCGATAGAAATAAAGGATTTATTTCCTAACAAGTGGTATTAAAGCTTTAGGTTCGTAGTTTCTTAAATTTTTGAGTATGCTATGTGGTTGCAACATTGTCTGAACTTCCACATTAGAAAGGATTTCTTGAAATGAGCTACAACTAGTATTGTAAATAGTGTGAGTTATTCACTATTTGTATATTCTAAGAGTGAAATAGATATGTCAAGCTTTATATGTCCAGTGAAGATTGACGGGAGAAATTTGATGGAAGGATGAACTTCGGCTTATGGCTAGTTGATAACACTTATTTAGTGCTATCTTATTCCTTATATTAATGCTAGTTTTGTTATGAACTCATGAGCTTTTATACCTATTTTTGTCTATTTTATAGAAACCAAGCTTAGTATTCTGATTGATATTGGAGCCTTTTAGAGCCTTATTGAAGATTCAAGAAGAGAACAGATGATTAATAAAATGTTGAGCAAGAAAGATTTCATTTTGAAGGTCAAATTTTGAATATTTTCAAGTTGGAGTTTTAAAAAAAAAAATTACGTCGCCTATGGGCCACAAATAGAGAGGGAAGGCAAAGTCCTAATTTTCATGCTTTTTGGGCAGCGCTTAGGCGCTGTTTTGGGCGGCTAGGCACTACGTTGATTGCCCTAAGTATAAAAGGCCATTTTTCAGTCATTTAAAGTAGCGGAAAATAGAGAGGGGGGCGAAAAACAGAGAGGAAGCCGAAGGAGCCCTAAACTCAATTTCATGCTATTTTGAGAGGTTTTGGGAGCATTTTTGTGAACGGATTGGAGCAGATTTAAAGATTTGGAGCTCGGATTCTTGGGACAACACCTCAAGAATGCAAGATCGTCCTCTATTTGTAATTTCTTCTCTTTTTCTTTCATTTATAGTAATATTAGTGGTTGTAAAATAGGGATTTATGGGTTGTTTGAACTGAATTTGTATATCCTTGTCCCTAATTACTTGAGTTTGTTGTATTTGATTGTCTAGATGTTTAATTGTTGGACCAATTGCTTAGTTTATGGATGTTTATAACTAGTAGGGCTTTGAATCATTTATGCATTTGTTGCTATATGCCTTTAATCATTGTTTCTTTAATTAATTGAGGTATTTCTAAGTTGAGCTCGAAAGAGGATACTTAGTTTAGCTTAATGTGCAATTAATTAACTACTCGAGTGACAACGAGATTAATAGTTAATTAATTGTAGTTGGTGCTGAAGGTTAATTAATTGGGCATTGATTAATTGACTAGTTTTCTAAGTGGAAACTCGACGGAGAGAAGCTTAGACAAATATCCAATTGCATAACTAGTGCTTATTTACCTGAGTGACAACCGAAGTTAATAAATAAACATTAGAAGTTCGTAATGAAGAGTCTTAATGCCTTGTATGAGTTAGCTAGCACTAGGAAAATATAGGTTAGTTAATTAGTACTTGAGAGTGGAGGAGATCGAGAGGAGATTCCACGTCTTTAGAGCTTCTAGACTTATGAGTTCACTGTCCATTGGTTTATAATTGTCTATTAACTTAGTAATTGATCATTTCCCAAGTTATCCTTCATGTTTGTGTCTCCCATTTATTTTCTGCCATTTATTTATTTATTTGTTGTTAGTTAGTTTATATCATTTTAACTTCTGTTATCTAAATAAAGTTAAGTGAGAGTATTTGTGGTAATTAATTGAATTAAAAGCCAATCTCTATGGATTCGATACTTGGTAGGAATAGCATTTTATATTACTTGACCCGTGCGCTTGAGGAAACGTCTTTGTACGCCCATCACTAGTGCAAGTTAAAGATGTGCTGATACAATCTAGGTTACAAAAAGCTTTGAAGGAAAGACAGAGTGGTGATGCTTATGAGAAGTTAAGCTGTGATGGTGGTTCAGTGGTAGTTCCAGCAGAGGTTCTAAGAAGTCCAGCATGAGTGATGAAGAATGGGAGGAACTGGATTTGAGAGTAGTAAGTGCAATCAGACTAAATTTGGTTAAGAATATTCTTGCAAATGTGCATAGAATTTCGACAACCAAAGAGCTTTGGGAGAAGCTTAAAGCGATGTATCAGGCAAATAACATCTTAAATAGGTTGTACCTAAAGAAGCAGTTCACACACTGCGAATGGAGGAAGCTATGAAAATCTCAGATCATCTGAGTATTCTTAATGATATCGTATTTGAGCTGGAGGTGATCGAAGTAAAGATAGAGGATGAGGATAAGGCACTTAGGTTTATCTTGTCACTTTCGCCTTCTTATGAATACATAAGACCAATCTTGATGTACGGAAAGGAAACTTTAAATTTTGCTGAGGCTACCAATAAACTTCTATTAAAGGAAAGAAGGCTGAAGAGTGATGGGTGTACTACACAAGAGGATTCACCACTGGTAGCTAGCAATTGGAAGAAGAAGAAAAACTTCATGCAAAAGAAGAGTTTCTAAGAATGCGAACAATCTGGACACATGAAAAAGAATTGTCTTAAAAGAGTATGTTTATCAAAGAGCTCTAGGACAAATGATGATGTTGTCTCTCTCATTAAGGGAGATGGTGACTTTCTTTGAAAAAAGACAAAATTCATCCTCATTGTATGTCCACTTTACCATGATAAAGAATGTGATGTTAGCAGTTCCACATGTTTGTACACGGGCATTAGCTTGGCAATTATGCAAGGTGTGTGTTGCAATGTCCCCAAATTTTAACCTAACTTAAAGTCATTACTAAACTTACAACCAATATGTGTCCCAAAAATTTGAATGAGAGGAAAACCGAGTAAACTATGCATAAGACTCGCTTAACACATGAATTCCTGCACCATGCTATGCAACTAACGTATGAATTCCCGCATCATGCCATGCTCGCTCTATTTTTACTCAACACTCATGTTTAGCGCTCACCAAGACTAACCCTTCAAGAAGTACTGATCCCTGACCACCGTTACCAGGACCTCAATACCTCTCTATGGAGCTCGGTGTTCGATCCTTGACCAATGTTATTAAGGCCTAGAACTGTGCATCGCCCATTGACCATTTGTACCCAAGGTGCACCAATGACTTAGCAATGCATTGGCCATTTCTTAGGCGCCCAACACATGCTTTTTAGACTCATCACACTGACCCTTTACCATTTGTACCCATGGCCTCGATGCTTCTCTTATTCTAATGGTGACAATACCACTCCTCGACCATTTGTACCCGAGGTGTACTGGTACTCACCTTACAAACCTTAGTAAGCTCACAAGGTTCGCTAACCTCCTCACAAACTCACCAAATGCATATTACTTAAGCATGCTACTAAACCATGTCTCATGCCCAAACAAAAACATGCTTATACATATGTTTCAAACCCCATAAATCATCATGCTAACTTCACACAATTTTCACAAGTCAACAACCAAGTATGCTCATCAAAAGACATAAAAGCATAAAATAAATATATCATGCATAAATAAAACAAGAGAACATAGAGCATGTATCACACAGTCAAACAGACTCAAAAGGTAGAAACTACTTACTTAGAGCATTCCTAAAATTATTCCAAGAGTTCCTAAACCATGAGAATAGTTTTTAGAGACTATACTTAGTTCAAAAAAATCCCTTAAACAACTACAATGGACTCAAGGAAAAGTTAACTTACCTAGATACAACTTTAAAAGTTAAATTGAGCACTCCAAAATCAACCCAAACAACAAATAGGATTAACCAAGGGTTAGCAACTAATTTTCCAGCACCTAACACCTGTTTTAAAGGACCAAAACAATGTCTTACTACTTAAAGTTTACCAGAACAACTTGGGTATTTGTTGGGAGTGTTTGAACTACTTACCCAGAGCATCCAAGGGTTAGAAGCCGATCTAAAGTAGTTTAATTTAGTTCGATAAGGCTTGAACCAAACTTTACTACCTTAAACTGACCCCAAATTGCCTTAAGCACTTGCTGTTTCAAGTTTGAAAGTGTTCAAATTGATTCGAAACTGCGATCAGAACACTCTAGGAGATTAGAGATTCAACTACAACACTTAAATTGATTTGAGAAAGGAATGAAACATGATAAAACTTACTGATTAGCACCAAGGGGACCAAAATGCTTGCTGAAAAATGCATTTCCAGCACCAAATGACCTCAAATGAAGGCTGGTCAGTATCCAAACTAGCCTAAAATAGCAAGACGGAAGTGTTTAAGGTATGAGTAATCCAAATCTAACGTCGATTGGGCATGGGTATGTGTCAAACTTTGACGAAAGGAGAGAAAACGTGTGGGTTGAACTAAAATCGCCAAAGAAGATGTTGTCTCTGCGTGGGTCTCGTGGTTGGGGTTGCAGGAGTTGCGAAAATCTTGTTCTTCATTGGGGGAGGCTAGCAGATTCGAGGCTCGAAGAGAGAAGCACCGTTGCGCGTGCGGGTTCGCGTTGTTGCTATTGGATGGATCTGCTTGTGCCATAGTCATCGCGTGGAGGAGGAGAGTCGTTGGTAGATTGTCGCCACTGTGGTCTGTCGGACGTGCTGGGTTCGCTAGAAGAGGAAGAAGAAAACGAGAGGGATAATGTAGAAGAAGAGAAAGGGAGAAGGAGGAGAACTCTAGGGCTTTTCTCTTTTATTTTTCCTTTCCTTTTTAATTGACCAAAACCCAAATATGCTCCTATAAATAGAATTGGGGGTTTATGATTTCCAAAACAAAAACCCAACTTCTTTGGCAAATTTTCAAAGAAAATCTTTTTGGTTTTTAATTTGAAAACTAAACTATCTACCAAACAAAAAAAAAAAAAAAAAAAAAAAATCTCAAATTACTTACTCCAAGTAAAATAAAGAAGCCAGCACATTGAAAATAAGTTCACAAGTTCAAAATTTTCGTACCTGAAATCGTGGGGCGTCACATGTGTGATAGGAGTTATGTCAATGGTTGAAAAGCTTCCAGGTGAGCCAAGTAGGTAGAAGTTGCCCATAAATTTTAGCATGATTTATCGATATGTGACAAGAAGAAAATTCTTGGAATGTGATGTTCTAAGTGGTTTACTTTTATGGTGAAGTAGGTTATAATTCTCAGAGTTGAGGATTATGATTGTCCTGAAGACAATAGGAGCAATAAGAGTTGTGGATTATTCAAATATCTTGCGAGGGTGGAATTTGTAGGGTTTTTGACAAAATATTATAAGAGTGCATTCCCACATCGAAAAGGTGCAAGAAAGTGATGGGCTCCAAGTCTTACAAAAGAAGACTATGGATTTGGTTTCAAATCATCTCCCAATTCAAAATACTTTAAGTATGGTATACCAACTAGTTGTGTGAGTGGTATAAAGTTTTGAGAGAGTGTTTCTTTGTAATTGGAGTCGGGTAGATAAGTTTGTGTGCTTGTAATAATTTTTAACATAATAGAGTTTCTTTCTGTCCGTAATTTTTTCTTTGATTTTGGAGTGTTTCACGTAAATTCTTGCATTTCTTATTTTGTTACTTTCTCTTAATTTCTTAGTTATTTTTCTACTTATTCATGTGATAGAAGTGAGAGATTTTTTTTTCAATAAATAAAATATACATAAAATTTTAGAAAAAAAGAAAAGAAAAAAAAAGGGTTTTGGGGTTACCCACATGATCTTCTCCAATTTCATTTTCCACATAATATTCTTTACTTTGGACCCATTTTTAGTTTTATAGGGTATCTAATAAAGTTTTTTGTTTTTCCACAGAAAAAAGAGAAGATGATTATAGAGTTTAGACTTATTCAACAGATCAAATTAATACAATAAATTTTTGTTTGATGTATTTTTTTTAATAAAAAAAAACAGTATTTGGATTATGTGACTTAAAAAGTAAAAAAAAATAACACGTACATGTTTGTTTGTTTTTTTTTTTTTTTGTTTATGAATACCAAATTATAAAGAATAATGATTTCGTGTCGGACTTCGGACAGACCTACCATGCTTTCGAGTTTTTTGTTTTCTAGTCAAACTTAAAATCGATATATAAACCAAACTAACTCTATAATCCTATCGTCTCTCCCATTATCCAATAACCCCAAGCTCTAAGCAACGCCAATCCTTTAAATTTGTCTAAGCTCATCTCAGTTTCACTCAACCCTATTCTTCTCTCGTTAAGTTTTAGATATATATCTTAATTAAACTTCATACCATTGTGTTGCCCTTTGAACTCTGTCTTCTGATCTCATCTAAGCGCTCCCTCTTGTCTCCCTCAATCTCTTAAGAGAAAATTGAGTCGTAGTCAGGTGAAAAACTCATTATATTTCTATTGATAATTGAAGTGAAAATTACCTTTTTTTTTTAAAAAAAAATGGTAACTTAAGCCACAGCATATTCAAAAAAGGCGTAGGACCAGTTATTATTGAAGCATTTGTAGAAAAACCCCAACAAATCAATTTGGTTTCAAACTCTCCCCAATTGAGTAGTATTATCTATGGTCATTTATATCATAGTTACATAACCATGATATAAAACAAGCTAATAGTATGGAATTGTATAATATTTTTGTTCTCTTGAATACTGCATATAATAATAACTACTATGATGGTACTATCAAATAAATAAGTAAATAAGTAAATAATAATTATTATGACCGTTAAGTGAATAATGCACCCATTTACTATTCTAAAGGTTGATGGTTCAATCCCTCACCCTGCAATTGTTGAACTAAAAAAATGATAATAATAATAACTATTATGAAGTGACAACTACACTTACAGCAATAATTAAAGTCTACTAACTTCTAATTCAATCAATTTCATCCATTTTAATTTGCACCCAAAATATAAAATTCTTTAAAAATGACCAACCCTCCAATAGGAATTGATATATAGTAGCCAAAGTGGGCTTAGCTTCGTAATAATTGACATGTACTCTTTGGAAATTTAAATCCCCATGCCCATATTTGTTCTCTTAAAAAAAAAAAAGAAAAAACACTTGATATATAGTAATCAACAATTATAATAATCATTAATTTATAAATCATAGTAGCCATTGATTTATTAACTTATTTACTATAACATGGCAAATCGCGGACATAATATACTAGTTAGTAAGCATTAATTAAAATACAATCATATGTAAATCACTACTATACTACCAATATGAGTATAGTTCAACTGGTTAAGACATATATTATTGATCAAGTGGTCATAGATTTGAATTTCCTCACCCCACATGTCGTTGAACTAAAAAAAATCACTACACTAGTAATCAAAGAGTTCAACCATGGGAAGTCATTTATATACTCTTTAAGTAAAATAATAGTATAAAAAAATGAATTTTGCATATATTACTAAATTAAATGGGCCAAATCAACAATTAATAGACATTAATTAACTATACTAACTAATTAACCTAAATAGTAATTAATAGTGATTAGTGATTCACATGTATTCTGATTATACTATATTTGCAATTTTTGTAATTCAACTATACTTATTTTCCTTAGTGCTATATTGTAATATTTTATCTAAATTTTAAATGTGTAGCTATCCAATATTGAATAATTAGTTTTTTTTTTTTAAATATGTAGGGCGAGAGATTTGGACCTCTGACCTCTTGATCGAGAGTATATGCTTTATGTCAGTTTAGTTATGCTCATGTTAGCTTCATAATTAATTTTTTAATTCTAAAACATTTAGTAATTAAATTACATTACTTAACTTCTCTTCAAATGCAATTATTATTATTATTTTTTAGTTCAACAAGGTGTCGAGTAGAGATTCGAACCTATAAATTTTTTGGTTAAGGATATATAATGCTTTAACCAGTTGAGCTATGCTAAAATTGGGTGTATACAATTGTTATCTTCTACTTACCGATTCAAGATCCTAAATATTCTTTTTTAGAAATGCAATCTCATTTTTTTGTAAGATTAACCATTTGGTTATTTTATCTCATTTCTTTTGAGTACAACAGTAGTTAGGGGTAGAGCATCGAACTATTGACATTTAGAATGATAATAGGTGCAGACCTTTAAATTTGTCCGATATTTTAAAAATGGATTTAGGTGCAATATTATCGTTCTTTGAAGTAATGACGGCTATCAAATAAAATAAGATCTTTTCGATTGATAATTTACTGCTTGTCTGGATTAAGATGGAAGAGACAATTGTTTGAAATATTTTGTTTCCTTTGAAGATTGGTTAATTAATTAAATCAATTATTATGAAATTTTGGTGAAATTAATTAATTAAATCAAATTTTTGTTTAACTGTTGTAAATTTGAGAGGCGAAACCGGGCACCAAAACTTTACCAAAACATATAATAATAATAATAATAATAATAATAATAATAATAATAATAATAATAATAATAATAATAATAATACAAAAGATGAAATATAAAAAGAATATATATATATATATAGTATAAACAAAAGAAAGTGGAGATTTATGGCAAATTAAAAACACAAAAATTAGAGAAAATGGGAGGAAAAATTGGTGTATTTTCTTTTCCAAAAATCTCTCTATTTATAGGCAATTTAAGAGAGGATGATGTGGTACATTTGGACACCAATCTATGGCCTTTAGAAGACACTTTGGCTATGGAGAAAATGCCACTTGGCATGGATAACAAATGGGCATGTGGAATGGGCATTTACATATGCCATATTCACAATACTCCCCCTTAAATGCCCATTTATATAAAATATGCATCGTTAAAACCTTACTAGGGAAAAACCCAATGGGAAGAAAAACCCTAGTGAAAGAAAAAGAGTACATATTTTATATAGTTTACTATAATACATTCACTCCCCCTCATGGAGACATCACTTAAAGTCTTTGAGTCGCCGCATTCCAATGCTATATACTAATTTATCGAAGGTTGCAGTTGGTAATGCCTTTGTAAATAAGTCAGCCAGGTTATCTTTTGAACAAATTTGTTGTACAGTGATATCGCCATTTTCTTCAAGATCATGAGTATAGAAGAGCTTTGGTGAGATATGCTTTGTTCTATCTCCTTTGATATATCCTCCCTTGATTTGAGCTATACATGCTGTGTTGTCTTCGTATAACATCGTTGGAAGAGGTTTACTTGAAGACAAGCCACATGTCTGATGAATGTGTTGTGTCATCGATCTTAGCCATACACATTCTCGACTTGCTTCATGAATAGCGAGGATTTCAGCATGATTTGAAGAAGTGGCCGTTATAGTCTGTTTCACTAATCGCCACGATATAGCAGTTCCTCCACATGTGAATAGATAACCTATCTGAGATCTAGCTTTGTGTGAGTCAGATAGATAACCAGAATCTGCATAACCAACTAGATCATACTTTGATTTGTTAGAATAAAATAAACCCATATCAATTGTCCCTCGAAGATATTGGAGTACATGCTTAACTCCGTTCCAATGTCTTTTTGTAGGACATGAACTATATCTAGCTAATAAATTTACTGAAAATGCAATATCTGGTCTTGTGTTATTAGCCAAATACATAAGTGCATCAATTGCACTAAGATATGGTACTTCAGGACCAAGTAGTTCTTCATTGTCATCTTGAGGTCGAAATATATCTTTCTTTATATCCAGTGAACGAACTTCCATTGGAATGTTCAATGGATGTGCTTTATCCATATAGAATCTTTTTAAGATTTTCTCTATATAAGTTGATTGATGAACAAATATCCCATATGCTAAATGTTCAATTTGCAAACCAAGGCAAAATTTTGTTTTTCCAAGATCTTTCATCTCGAATTCTTTCTTAAGATATTCTATTGCCTTGGATAACTCTTCAGGAGTTCCAATTATATTTAAGTCATCAACATATACAGTTATAATAGCAAATCTTGACTGAGATTTCTTTATGAAAACGCACGGACATATTGGATTATTTTGGTATCCTTCTTTCAACAGATATTCACTCAGGCGATTATACCACATTCGTCCTGATTGTTTTAATCCATATAATGATCTCTGTAACTTTATTGAATACAATTCCCGAGAACTTGATTCATATGTTTCTGGTATTTTAAATCCTTCCGGGATTTTCATATAAATGTCATTATCCAGAGATCCATATAAATACGCCGTGACTACATCCATTAGATGCATATCAAGCTTTTCATATACAGTCAGACCAATCAAATATCTTAGCGTTATCGCATCCACCACAGGAGAATATGTCTCCTCATAATCAATACCAGGCCTTTGCGAGAATCCTTGTGCAACAAGTCTCGCTTTATATCTTGTGACTTCATTCTTTTCATTTCTTTTCCTTACAAATACCCATTTATATCCTACAGGTTTGACGTTTTCCGGTGTTGGGACTACTGGTCCAAAAACCTCACGTTTTGAAAGTGAGTTCAACTCTGCTTGGATTGCTTCTTTCCACTTCGGCCAATCCTTTCTACGTTGACATTCTACGATAGATTTTGGGTCAAAATCGTCACTTTCATGAATAATATCGTGAGCAACATTATAAGAAAAAATGTTGTCAATAATGATATCATTTCGGTTCCATCTCTTTCCTGTTGTAACATAGTTTATAGAAATTTCATTATTATCCTCAAGCGTTTGATTTTCACCAATACTCTTTTGAGTAGTTTTATTCTGGATTTCTTCTGGAACATCCATACCTTTTATCGAATCATTTTGATTCTCAACTACTTTTCTTTTTCGAGGATTTTTATCTTTAGAACCTATTGGTCTACCACGCTTCTGGCGTGCTCCAGACTCATTATTGACAACTTGTTCCTTTGGGATATCAACTTTTGATGGAGCATTTGTAGCTGGTATATATGATTTAGTCACACTTTTAGTATCTGTGAATGCATCTGGTAGTTGATTTGCTATATTTTGCAAATGAATTATCTTTTGAACTTCAAGTTCACATTGATTTCTACGAGAATCTAAATGAGATAATAACGATGCATTCCATGTAATTTCTTTTTCCAACTTCTTAATTCCTCCCCCTAATGTTGGAAATTTTGTCTCATTAAAATGACAATCAGCAAATCGTGCAGTAAATACATCACCCGTCAGGGGTTCAAGATATTTAATAATTGATGGGGAATCAAAACCAACATATATTCCTAACCTCCTTTGAGGACCCATCTTAGTACGTTGTGGTGGAGCAATCGGTACATATACTGCACATCCAAAAATTCTTAGATGGGAAATATTTGGCTGCTGGCCATAAGCTAATTGCATTGGGGAGTATTTATTATAAGCTACTGGCCTAATACGTGCCAGTGATGCAACATGCAAAATAGCATGACCCCATACCGATGTAGGAAGTTTAGCTCTCATAAGCAATGGTCTTGCAATTAGTTGCAGACGTTTTATAAATGATTCTGCTAGACCATTTTGTGTATGAACGTGAGCTACAGGATGTTCAACACTTATCCCAATTGACATACAATAATTATTAAAAGTTTGGGATGTAAATTCACCAGCATTATCAAGTCGAATGGTCTTAATTGTATTATCAGGAAATTGTGCTTTTAACTTAATTATTTGAGCAAGTAATCTTGCAAATGCAAGATTTCGACTTGATAATAAGCATACATGTGACCATCTGCTGGATGCGTCAATTAATACCATAAAATATCTAAATGGACCACTTTGTGGGTTAATAGGTCCACAAATATCACCTTGAATTCGCTCTAAAAATGCAGGTGATTCAATCCCCACTTTAGCTGGTGATGGTCTAATAATTAATTTCCCTTGAGAACAAGCATCACATGACAACTCATTGGATTGAAGAATCTTCTGGCTCTTTAAAGGATGTCCATGTGAATTCTCAATAATTTTTCTCATCATTATTGACCCTGGATGACCCAATCGATCATGCCAAACACTGAATATTTCTGGATTCATGAACTTCGGGTTCATTATTGCATAACTTTCGATTACTCGTATATGAGTATAGTATAATCCAGAAGAAAAAGCAGGCAGTGTTTCTAATATACGTTTTTCATGTGAAACAATAGATGTTATATAGAGACACTCTATATTATTTTTACAATCAGTTTCAACATGATAATTATTTTCACGTATATCTTTAAAACTTAATAAGTTTCTTTTCGATTTGCTAGAGAACAGAGCATTATTAATTGTAAATCTTGTTCCTCTAGGCAAAATAAAGTTTGCATTTCCAAAACCTTCAATCAGATTTGCAGAACCTGATATAGTATTGACTTTTGCTTCCAGCATTGTCAATCTAGTAAAATATTTTCTATTTATGAGTATCGTGTGCGTAGTTGCGCAGTCTGCCAGACATAAATCCTCATTGCTCATTTTCGAATTACTCAACATATTGAAATTGTTCATATTTCTTCATTGAAAAGAAAAGAAAAGAAAAACGATTACAAAGAGTCTTAAATATATATACAAACAAAACAACAACAAAAATATACTAAACAGTATTTAATTATATATTTTCATACAAATCATCCTCTACTTGTTTGATTGCATCAATTCTCTCTCCAGGAGATTCAAAATAATCAGCTACATCAAGATGCATCATATTGGAGGGGTCAAACACATCATCTTCTTGAATGGCAAGATTTACCTCCACATTCTTTCCTTTTCCTTTTTCCTTCAGGGAAGCTTGATAGAGATCAACAAGGTGTTTTGACGTACGACAGGTACGTGACCAATGCCCAGTCATTCCGCACCGGAAACATTTATGTTCATCACCTTTCGAACTTCTATCTTGTGGAGCCGTTCCTTTATGATCATCACTTCGTGTGGGTTTCTTAAAATTATAATGCCCACCACGAAAATAGGTATTTCTTCCTCTACAGCGGTCCCGACCTCGACCACGACCACGACCTCGACCACGGTTATTAAAATTCACAACATTCACTTCAGGGAATGGTGTTGCTCCAGTTGGTCGGGATTCGTGATTTTTCATCAATAACTCGTTATTTTGTTCAGCAACGAGAAGACATGAGATAAGTTCAGAATATTTTGCAAAACCCTTCTCTCGATATTGCTGCTGCAGGAGCATATTCAAGACATGAAAAGTGGAAAATGTCTTCTCTAACATATCAACATCAGTAATCTTTTCTCCGCATAATTTTAATTTTGAACTAATTCTGAAGAGTGCGGAATTATACTCACTTACTGATTTAAAGTCCTGCAACCTTAGATGCATCCAATCATAACGAGCTTTTGGAAGAATAACTGTTTTTTGATGATCGTACCTTTCTTTCAAACCTTTCCATAGAACGTAGGGATTTTTTATTGTAAGATACTCCATTTTTAATCCCTCGTGAAGATGATGGCGAAGGAAGATCAGGGCTTTTGCTTTTTCTTGATTTGATGCATCATTTCCTTCTTTAATTGTTTCTCCAAGATTCATAGAATCTAAATGGACCTCAGCGTCAAGGATCCATGACAAGTAGTTATTTCCATTAATATCCAGGGCCGCAAATTCTAGCTTTGTAAGGTTTGCCATAATAACACTATCAAAATAATAATATATATTTATATTAGAAATTTAACACAAACCAAATGCATAAAAATGGCTTACCTATAAGACTTACCTTTAGCGGGAAAAATGACAGAGATTCGTGCTGATAACGTGTTGTAAATTTGAGAGGCGAAACCGGGCACCAAAACTTTACCAAAACATATAATAATAATAATAATAATAATAATAATAATAATAATAATAATAATAATACAAAAGATGAAATATAAAAAGAATATATATATATATAGTATAAACAAAAGAAAGTGGAGATTTATGGCAAATTAAAAACACAAAAATTAGAGAAAATGGGAGGAAAAATTGGTGTATTTTCTTTTCCAAAAATCTCTCTATTTATAGGCAATTTAAGAGAGGATGATGTGGTACATTTGGACACCAATCTATGGCCTTTAGAAGACACTTTGGCTATGGAGAAAATGCCACTTGGCATGGATAACAAATGGGCATGTGGAATGGGCATTTACATATGCCATATTCACAATATTAACTAGTTAATCAAATCAAATATTTCAGAATTTTGGTAAGACTATTTGAATAAAATATTTTTGTTTATTTTGATGCCATTTAATTAATTAAGTTATTTTATTTGATTTTTTTTTTATAAGAGTGTTTATTTGATTTCTTTCCTAATCTATATAGTTGGCTATAAAAAGGGAGGAAAAAGTGAGGAGGAAAAAAAGACAGAATTTTTGTATGAATGACCCAAAATATTGGGCCCATTGTCTATCTAACCTATGCTTTCAAAATAAGGTTATATAACCTTTTGTCAGCGTCAACATTCGAAGTGAAATGTCTGAATTAGCCTTAGTTTAACAAAAATAATGTCATTCGCTTCGTCTTCTTCTTTGCTCTTTCATCCTCCTTCATCTTCCTTCATCCGACCATTACGTGCACTATCTTCTCTTTCTCTCAGAAAAATTTCGAGCATACTTTCACTTTGTCTCCGACGACCGTTGCTTAGTTTGACCATCGTTGCTCCCTTTATCGAACTGCCAGAAGTTTTGAAACCTTTGTCTTCTTTGGTAAGTTGTTTTGTTTGTTGAAGTGGATTGTATTTTGGACCATCTGAATGTGTTATACATACTGTTTTGCTGATTTTGATGAGTTTTGAGCTTTGTATTAGACTGAATTTTGGTTTTGAGGGTGTGGGCAAGCATGTATTTATCGAGTTTAAATCCAAAATCGGCAGTTAAGGTTTTGTTAAGGTCTGGGATTTGCGTGTCAATTGTGCATGAACTTGAAGTGTAATGGGGCGATTGAGTTGAGTTTACTGAAGGTATAAGACACTAGGTTGCAGATCGAGAATAAGAGAAAAAGGGCAATCGAGAGATAGGTTGAAGTAGATTGTAGATAGCTAGAGCTCAAGTAGAACTAGATCAGTAGCATGAGTATGAGTAGACTAAGGACGAGCGATAGACGAAATGAAAGTTGTAACGCGAGAGTGAGAAAACCAAAACTCGATTGATAGCGTGAGCATAGCGATGCACAAGCAATAGCACAAGCCAAAACAAGAGTGAGAACTAGATATAACGAGAGCGAAAGCGAGAGAAAAAACATAATAACTATGCATTTCACTATTTATTGCCTTTTGTAATTTAATTTTTTTGTTCGCCTCATTTGAATTGATTTTACCCTCCTACAGGACTAAAATGGCACACGCTCTCAAGATCAACGAAGTCGATCGATCCCCTGTCCAAGTTATGAGCCTATCACACATTGCGAAAATGAACAAAGTGATCAAGAAGAAGCTTACACCCACCCAACTTGAGATGTTTAGGAGGACAATCTTGGGGAAGCTTGTTGGCATGGACATGGTTTTTAATAGTCCACTAGTTCATCACATTCTACTGAGGAAGGTTAGGGATTAGAGACTGGATGTAATGAGTTTTGTGTTGAGGGGTACGGTCATCACATTCTCCAAGGAAGATTTTAAGCTCATTAGTGGATTGTGGCCATCTCCTGAGCAAGTGGTTCATAAGAAGGTATAAGAGGCCCGATTGCTAGTGAAGTACTTCGACTTCGATAGAAATGAAAAGGTAAAAGCCCTTAAGGACTTAGAGGACAAGTATGACAATAACTTGGTGTTTGAGAACAACGAGGACGCAGTGAAGTTTTTCCTGGTGTTACATCGAGATTTCGATGATGGGGAAAAATAAGGTCAAAACAATAGTTGACAGGTCACATTTGGTCTGGTCGATAACCTAGATTACTTCAACAGTCTGGATTGGAGAACCATTATATGAGAGAGGACATTGAAGGGACTTCAAAGTGCCTTGACAAACAAGGTTAGATTGTATAAGGAGAATGTTGTCAAGAAGAAGAGATATGTAGTAAAGTATAGTCTAATTGGGTTTCCTCTCGCTTTTCAAGTACTCTCAACTCAATACACTTGTGATTTAGGGTACTTTTCGCTTAACGTGACCTAACATTATATTTACGTTATGTTTGTTCGTAAGTTTGGGCATACGAGACGTTAACCTAGATGGAAGGGAAGGCAACTAACATATTGAACAAGGAAGCTATTCCTTGAATGCTTAGATGGTCGTGATCTCACTTAGTTGAGTTTACAGTGTTGGAGCGAGATGTCTTCAACTCCTCTCAGATTTGTACTAGATTTACTTATAGAACAACATAAGTAAGTATGTAGCCTGGTTGCAACTCACGTGTGCCTTTATGTTGTTTGTGTAATGCATATGGTGATATGATAGTACTCCACATGTCAGATGCTGAGCGAGAGTACATGGAGACCATGGTAGGTGAAAAACCTTTGATCATTGTGGTCGCTCTTACTCCGCCACAGTCTTCTGTGGGGCAAGATACGACCCCATCGATGGAACGTGGAGATGCCCTTGAGGATGATCTCTTCAATCAATTCGATGGGCTATATATGGATGTCGGGACTCATCCTGTAACGACCCTAAAAACACAACCCTCTAAAGCGAAAGCACAACTGAGTTACTCCGTTCATGCCCAAAATTTCGACAATTTAACGGCGTAACTATGAGGAAACTAAAATTTACAAAGACCTGATAAGAATAAAAACACTTCTATATCTCAGAGAAAACACTTAGCATCCATGGGCCATTTTGAGCGAAATTGGATCCTTTAAGTTGTTGTCCAGTAATCACCAGCACAATGTTAGGGTAAGATTTATTTGAGTTTGGTAATTTTCTACACATTTGAGGCTAGGGTTGAGGTTGGAGTTAATCGATACATGTTTTAGGAGTTTTGTTGAGTTTAGGAACTGTTTTGATGTTTCAAAACTTACCCATAGCATGTTGGGTCTTGTTTAAGGTTACCCATGGTGTAAGGAGGTCGGATTGTCAAGTTCAGACCAATTCGACGTCAATTTCAGCAAGCAAAGATGCTGTTTTGGGACTTTGTTGGCGATTCAAGATCACGTATTCAATTTATGGGCTGCCTTGAATCTTGGAGTAATTTGTGTAAATTGGTGAATTATTTAAGCATGCCCGAATTTGTGTTTATGAAGCATGTGCTGGTTAGTGGTTATGTGCAGAAGTTGTTTGAGCTAAAATTGGCCTTAGTATGGAAATAGGGGCTTAAGTTTGGAGTTAAATGTGGTTAGCTTGTGTGGCACCTTAAGGAATTGCCTAAGGATGTGATTGGGTAAGTTTGGTTCATGTTTGTGGAGAATTGTGAATAAACATTCGGGCTTAAATATGTGTATGTGGGATATCGTGCGGTTGGCTAAATTAATCTGAGAATTATTGTGATGGGCTTAAGGTTGCCTAAACTTGTAGCTATTCTTATTAAAGGATTCCAAGTTGCAAACAAATGGATGGTGTTTGTGATTCGTGTGTAGATGTATGGATGGTTTTCCCTATAAGGATAAATGTATAGATAGTTGTTTTAAATTGAATGTTCATTAGTGTTTGGGTTGTCTGAGATGGTTGGTTAGCTGCGAAATGCAGAATACTTGAGCTTTTAGACTGAATGGTTGGCTGAGGTTAGTTCTCTTGGGTTTTTGGATTAGGTTAGTGGTCGATTTAAAACACCTTAAAGGTATGCAGTGGGTTAGAGTCATTATCTGTGTTTCGTGTGTTTAGAATGGTGCAGATGGCTGGGCATGTTTAACATGTGTGAGACGGGTCTGAATGTGAGTGGAAAGATAATGGTCGTCATGATTTCTAGCATGTTTAGGGGGCTGAATTCTGGGTTATATGCTGCTAATAACTTCTTAAAAGAGAGAGAAGTGGGTTGCCTTAGTGCTGGCCCAGAAAGTAAGTAATTGATCGAGCTGAAACGTGATGGCTTTAAGAAAAGATTTTTAGTTTAAAAACAAAGCTCCAGTCCAGTGCAAGTGTACATGTCGTTGCAAGTAATATAAAACTGGAAGTATTCCAAAGTATCGATCCCATAGGGAACGGATACAACAAAATTCAAAAGATAGCAAAAATTATTTTCAAATTGCAAGTTCGGTAACCAAGGTTATAAAAATGTTGGGAGATGTTTTTGGCAAACGAAAATAAATAAATAAAATAATAAATATGAAAAAGGAAAATTCAAGTTGTTCATGCCCATTTGGAGAGAAATGCAACTAAAATGCAATTGTAATTATAGCTAACACAAGAAACTAAGTAAATCGAATTCAACTCCTATTCGACCTTCTATGAAGTATCTTTAGGAGGCTAAGTGATTAAACTTATATTTCTATGACTAATCTAACTTAGATATTTCTGGGCACAACTCTAGTGGTTTTGGAGTCTCCCCCTATGTCTAAGGTCGATGTTCAGGACTTATGTCTAAGCCTTTTCCTTCATTGCTTTTGCGACATCCGCCTTCCTTTAACCCTTTCGGTAATAAGTTCAAGCTTGACATGCAACACTAGTTGGCTGACTAGGTTTACCCAACGTTAATTCAACAAAAATAAACAATGTTCAAGTGTTAACTAGAATGTTTGTACTTTTAAGTTTTACATATTTCCTCTAAGGCATTCACCAACTTGAACCCCTAAGAAAAATTAGCTCATCATTACAAAAGTAAACAAATAAAATTTTAAAGTAATAAAAATGCATAACTAAGACTGAAAGAAAGAATAGATAAAATTCTAGAATGTAGAAATAAAAATAACTTAACCAAAACTTAAAGAACATAAACTAGAATAAACTTTGGTAGAAGAAAATTAATACGAACAAGCTGGAAATTTTATTAAGAACGAAGAACTCAACATCGAAAATATAATGAAACTTAAACAAATAACTTGAATCTTGAAATACCACTAAATGAATGAAAATATAGCAGCAACTAAGTTCCTAAAATAGAAGAAAATAACTTAAATAAAACAAAAAATAAATTCTAAGAAATGGAAGAACACAACCCCTTTTTCACTTCTTACTCAATCGACTCAACTCCACTTTTTCAAAGAGAATTGAACCTTCAATTCCTTCAAATTTCGTTGAGGAAGGACTGAGTTTCGAAGTTCAAAGGGGCTAAAAACAGAAGAAAAAACAACAGCAAAACAGAAGAAAAAACAGCAGCCTGAAGGTATGTATGTGTGAGAAAAACTCATATCCTTTTTCCTTCGTTTCTTCCTTCTTTTATAAGCTTTATGGGCTAAGGTTTCCATATTTGTTCATGTGCAGCTTGGGTCAACTTACCTTGCTGAATTTGTGGAGAAGAATGACATAAAATTCCCAAAATTTCGCTAATGCATTGTTTTCCAGATCTTCTAGAATTGCAATTGTAATGCAATTTCCTTTCTATTGCATTCTTTAAATTCTTGCACAAAAACATCAAGTAAGTGTAGATTTCATTTTCTTTTGCTTTCTTTTCTCCACTTACTTAATTTAAAAGGCTTCCAACAATAATTAAAAACCAACTTTTTGCTAGCCTTTTTATGTAATAACATATATAAAATAACAAGAATAACTAATTATAAAGGTAAAATAATTCTCATAAATGAGAATTATCAGTAGCCTTTAGGATTGGTTCGTTAGGATTTGTGTTTCGCTTAGATATGTATGAGGCATAGGTATTGTGAATGTATTGAATGGCTTGAGGGTTGCTTTCCCTCTTTGCTTGTGCTGATTAGGGGGCGATTCCCTCACTGTATGTTCTTGTGAACCTCGGGCTAGATTGTTGTTGTGGATCTGACATGATGGATGAATTTGGTATGGTGGATTACCTTGGAGGTTCCAAAAGCGTTGCGAATGTATAAAGGCCCGTTAGACTGGTGCCACCTGCCCTTATGTCTCCCCTGGGCGAGTCTGCAACTCTAGGTTGATGTGATGTGAGTGGGCATGAGGGTTTCTTTCCTTTTTTGATCGTGCTAGTTTAGGGGGGCAATTCCCCCAACGCGTCCAAATTGAGGGTTGCTTTCCTTCTTTCGCGTACTATCTTAGGGGGCAATTCTGCCATTGTGTGTAGGATAAGGGTTTCTTTCCTTCATCCAGTGTGCTAGCTTAGGGGCGATTCCCCACCGTTCGAGCATGAGGGTTGCTTTTCTTCATTGCTCTGTGCTAGCTAGAGGGGGCGATTCCCCCAAGAGTGTAGAGGTGAGAGTTGCTTTCTTTCACTGTCTTAGTTAACCTAAGTTACATGACTCGTAGGTAGTGCTCGAGGCAATACATACAGGGGTGGACTTGGGGTAGGGTGTGCGAGCTTTAGCTAGCTGAACGGTGAGTTGAGGTTAAGTAGGAGCCCGTGCGTGCCAGGGCAACTTTTGTGATGAAATTATGATTTTGGACCCTAAGTGGGTACTTACTGAGTATGTTTATACTCACCCTGCTACCTTGTTTGTATTCTTGCATATGGCACAGAACCACGAGGCGGGTGATGAAGGGGATAACTTGACGAGGCTATGAAGACATCATCGAAGTTATTTCCTTGTGTTTAATGTTTAATTGTATTTCTTTGTTCTATATTATGTGGTTGGATTGTAAATTTGTAGTTTCTCATGTTTTCGTGTGTTCAGTAGAGTTTTCCTAGTTCTCATGTCCATTGTGGTTGAACTCAGCACGATATTCGTAGTTTGGTGGATGCTGAGTAGTCTCTCTGAGTCATAGAAGTGTTTTTATGTCTCTTTCCAGGTTCTTGTAAGTTTTGGCTTTCTCAAAGTTACGTTGTCATGCTGTCGAAATTTTGGGCATGAGCGGGGTAACTCAGTTGTGCTTCTGCATTAACGCGTTCAGTTTTAGCGTAGTTTGGTAGATGCTGAGTAGTCTTTCTGAGTCATAGAAGCATTTTTATGTCTCTTTCTATGTCCTTGTAAATTTTAGTTTTCTCATAGTTACGTCGTCATGCTGCCGAAATTTTGGGCATGAGCGGGGTAACTCATTTGTGCTTCCGTAGTAGCATGTTCAGTTTTTAGGGTCGTTACACGACTTTAGGTTGAAGATGACATGGGGGTTGGGATGGAGCACACTATGATAGAGGACCATCGTGATCATCTCGATGTGGTGTAGACGGTCACAGAGCTTCATAGAGACCCACGAGTGTATCATGGCCTTAGAGGTTTGCTGCAGTTGGCCAAGGTGGGATGCAACAATGAAGTTTGAGTTGCGCAGCACTTAAGTATGTGTGTGCATGCATTAGAAGAAGGGTTGCAAGAGGTTAAGAGTTCCCATTAGTTGATGTTGTCATTGCCTAACGAGATCACCAATGGCATATTTTTCATTTGAGTACTCTCATATAAAGGATATCGTCTTGCACTCCATTCATGTTGAACAATTCTGTATTTCGCACTACTTATGTTCAATCGTTATGAATTGTTGAACTTTTGATAGATCTGGATATTTAAGGAGAAATTGAACATCGTCATCCGCCATGATGTATAGTGTAGAGGAATCATACTCCAACCTATATTTCACTATGATTACAATGTCAAACTCTGACGGACTAACTCTTGTAATATGATATATGTGACCTTTTAGTTCGTCCTACGTCACTGTTCTCGACACAACAATCCTTTTCAAGCGACCTCTCATATACTAGTTTTCTTCTTCATCCCAAGCACCCCTATAATGAATGAATACACACTCCTTCTCCATCCTTCAAGCAAAAGTACAAAAATAAGTAGTAGAATAATAAAATAGATAAAAAGAAATAAAAATTAAGAAAGTAATTAATAATGTTGTATATTGTTTTAACTCTCGCTCTAGGTATGGCTCGCATTCGCACTCTCGTTTTCCCTTTCGTTTTGGTCTTTCCTCTCACTCACATTTTGGTTTTCCTCTCATTCACCCTTGAGTTTTAGTTTATTCCCTCGCTCGAGCTTTGGTAAATCTATCCCTCACTCACGTAATTGATTTTGTTCTCACTAAATCGCTCTCTCACTCCAATATTGACTACTAATTTTGAACTAAAAAAAACAGCAACAAACCCTATATTGCTACTATGTATGTCGATACTCAATCAACAATGTATGTGAATTAAATCTACGTGAATGGAAGGCCTTACCTACTTCTATTGAATATTAACTTGGTGATGTACATGTTTTGAGTGTTTATCTCACATGAATATGAATGTAAAACAACGTTTCAAGAGTTTGAAGAGTGGAAAATATTTTTTTACATGTTCAGGGTGACCAACAAAATTAAACTGATTTGACAGGTTGGTGGTGGTAGTTTGATAGAAATTAATTTAATTGGGCTATTAATTGTAGGTTCAATTAAGGCATTTTAAACTATCGCAAGTCACTTCATTTGATTGTGCTCTTAACTGTTAGGATATTAATATGTATATATATATATCGCTCTCGTATGCGTTCTATTAAAATGAGAGCCTGAGCGTGGACATGAACGTGGACGAGAGCAATACATGTTGACAATGCATATAAAAAATTATATAAATATGGTTCTCACTCTCCCTGGAGTTGTGTTGGTATGATACCCTAAGCACGAACTCTAACCAGAGAAACATTACCATCCACAACCTCTTGATCGGTGCTACACGCAAGTGCACGTGATCAAAGTAATAAGAAACTGGAAGTATTCCAGAGTATCGTACCCAAGGGAACGTGTTTTTAATAAAGTTTATTAAAATGGCACAAAATTGTTGACAAATTGCAACTTAAAGTAACTGTGAGTATAAAAAGGTTTGTGAAGTGTTTTGGCTAAAAGAAAAATTGTTTGAAAAACAATGGAAATGAGGAAGGGATTCAAGATGCTAATGCCCCTTTGGAAAGAAATGCAACAATAAGGAAATTGCAATCGTAGCTAACTCGAGAAACTAAGTAAACCAAATTCAACTCCTATTCGACCTTCTATGAAGTATCTTTAGGAGGCTAAGTGATTAAACCTATATTTCTATGGCTAATCTAACTTAGATATAGTCGTGCAGAACTCTAGTGGTTTTAGAGTCTCGCCCTATGTCTAGGGTCGATGTTTCAGGACTTATGTCTAAGTCTTTTCCTCCATTGCTTTTGCAACATCCGCTTCCCTTAACCCTTTCAGTATTAAGTTTAGTTTGGCAAGCAACACTAGATGGCTAATTAGGGTTTACCCAACATTGAACTCACCAAAAGCAAATAATAGTTCAAGTGTTAGCTAGATTGTTTTCGCTATCGAGCTTTACATCTTTCCTCTAGGGCATTCACAACTTGAATCCCTAAGGAAATTGATCTCATCATAATAAAATTAACAAAAATAGTAAGCTTGAATTAATAAAAATTCATTGATATAAAAGAGAATTGAAAATAACCCAAGAACGCTTACAATCAAAATGGTATGAAAAATTTATTTGGCCAAAAGGATGGACTGGATTCAAAATTGAAGAAATTCATACATCAACCACTCTCCAATAAGAAATTACAAGGGAAGAAAACCAACACAGTAACTAAAATTCTCAAAATAAAATAACAGAGTGAAGATTTACAGCAGTTTACGAAATTGAAAAGAGACAAAACTACCCAAAGCCTTTGCTCTTCATTCAACCGAACAAGGGTTTGCTCATAACCACCACCAACTCTCGTTGAGATGGGATTGAGGAAGAGGTTCGAGACTGGAATAAAAGAAATTACAACGACAATTAACTTGAAAATAAAACCCATAGTTGGTGAAGAAAACCCAAAAACAAAAATGAAAATCTTCCTTCAAAATCAAGCTCCTTCTCACGACCTTCTTCTCCAAAATATATAGGAAATTCGTGCTAGGGTTTCCTTCTTGGTTGATGGACAATCACAGCTAATTATCCAGTTGAATTCGTGGGTAAATTTCCTCTCAAAATCCCTAGATTTGTGTTTTCCCTTAATTTCTAGATCTGTCAAAATTGTAATTGCATAGCAATTGCAATGCTGTTGCATTACGCAAAAATCTGCACCAAAACATTAAGTAAGTGTCAATTTTTTTCTTCTGTTGTTTTCTTTTCTCAACTTAATTTAAGGATCTTCCAACAATAATGTGATTAAATTCAACCCCTTTTCTATTTTTCATCAAATTATATGAATAAAATTCACAAGTATAACTTAGTTTAAAGGCCAAATAATCCTCATGAATGAGAATTATCACACCCTCAAACTTGAGTTATTGCTTGTCCTCAAGCAATCAAAATCACAGTTATTTAGGTATGAAATTCAACCACTAACTCAAGTTCTTAATAAGACAAAGATCCTCTCAGGAGACATCTCAAGCTCATAACACAAGTTTATCACAACCAACTTTAATCCCACCTTAGTCTTGACCTTAGCACTTTTCACCCATACTTTCTTAAAAATTGTATTCCTACTCTTCTAGTTTCATCTTGCTTGCTTCCTTCATAGGCCATCTTTTGAGAAATGACTTGACTAAACAAAAAAAAAACTCCCCCAAACTCATTTCTTTTTACTGCAAAACTATTCAATTTTTTTTTCTTTTTTCTCTTTTTTTTTTGTAGAGGGGTTCCTTAGTCAATTGTACCTTTGTTCCAACACACCGACACTTTGTGGTGAGGGTAGTTGACTACGAGCACCCATCACTACTTGAAACAGTTTTTAACCTACTCATTTCCTGAATCAATCTTTCATGCAGGAGCAATCAGGAGTGTCATGACTTTCCCTGATTACTCGGTTAATTCTTGGAAAGAGGAGTATCCCTCTATGTTTTTTTTTTTAATTTTAAACTTGGCAGCCTTCATACAACAACTCACAACGTGTTTACATTTCATGAATTGAAAAAAATGAATATACAATGATGTGGGGTCAACAAAAGTAATGTATGGTGTCTATCCCCCCAAAACTTAAGATGCGACAATGTCCACATTGACTAGTCTTGCTCTTGGGTGGTTGCGATGGTAATACATATTAACAAGCTTAACACCCTAGAATTATAGAAACACAAGCTAAGGTAAATGGGTGGTTGGGTGCTGAGGGAAGTAAAGAAGTCATAAAGTTGGGTGGATAACTGATGAGTGTTTAATGAATTGAGCCTATTCCAAATATAATCATCAAGGATTTTTAAACTTTGAGACATATTTGGGACACATACAAAAATAAGATATCAAACATAATTGACACTGAGCTTCAAACAACTTGGACGTTAATCAAATCATCATGACAAAATGCAAGGAACAAAGATAAGCAACAAAAGTTTAAGACAACAACATCACAATCTAAACTATTACAAACTTAATGAGTAAAATTTAAGGTGCAAAGAATAACTCCCCTAATC
Organism: Trichosanthes truncata; assembly: GCA_033996785.1. Classification (NCBI taxonomy): domain Eukaryota; kingdom Viridiplantae; phylum Streptophyta; class Magnoliopsida; order Cucurbitales; family Cucurbitaceae; genus Trichosanthes; species Trichosanthes truncata. The sequence continues at coordinate 48,442,013 of JAWPNB010000003.1, read as the reverse complement.
ATCGAAGGCTAAATCATCATCTTCTTGGTATGTTGGGTGTTTTGCTTCGTTTTGTAATTGCATTCCATTTGCATTCTTGTCCCTCGGCTTTGCCACATTTTTCGTGAATGCAATTGCCTTTTGATTGCGATTTTCCTTCTTTGTGCATCCTATTTTTCCTTTCTCCTTTTCACATGAACTCAAAGGTAAAATCGTTAAAAAGTTCTCGCAATCTCGAAAAGGAATTATGCCCTTTTTTATTATATATATATTTTTCTTCTAATTTCTTTTTGAATTTTCAAGTACTTAAGCAATTTTCCAGGTAGGTCCCCAGGTAGAGGTATTCCCTAAACGGTCAACTTAAATACCTCAGCCTAGACAGAATTCTTCCTTAAACAGAATTTGCTTAATCAACTTCTTAATTCACAGAAATAAGGTTTTTTTTAAGGGTCTCTTACTCAAATTTGATCAGGGAGATTGATTTTTTCCTCCTTAGGTCTTATCCCCCAATAAGGCCCGATTCTTTAACCAATGACTTTGAAAGTGCTTTCTGTTCCATCTTGTAAATCCACAGCTCCATATTGAATCACAGCAGGTCCTGTCCATCTCGACTTTAGTTTTGCAAGGAAGATCATCCATTGGGGGTCGAACAATAACACTTGTTGTCTTTCTGTTAAATTCTTTATTTAGATTCTCTAATAGTGCTTATTTCTTCATCTTCACCGTCAGAATCTTCTTCCTCTTCTGATTGCTCTTGAAACTCATGCAAATGTAAAGATTCTTCAATCTCAATCTTTGAACATTCTTCCATCTCCCCTGGGTACCTTAATGCATTGAGTACGTTAAATTTGATTTCTTGATCATTTACTTGGATTGTGAGTTCTCCTTTCTGCACACCGATCAATGTTGTACTAGTGGCTAGGAATGGCCTTCCTAGAATGATTAGGACATCTTTATCAGCTTCACAATCAAGGATGATGAAATTAGCAGGGAAAACAAATTTGTCTACTTTAACCAGCACATCTTCGATCTTCCCTATTGGACGAGCTATCGACTTGTCTGCCAGTTGCAATGTTACCATTGTAGGTCTTACTTCGCTAATTCCTAATTTCTTGAAACAGATAATGGCATTAGATTGATGCTCTCTCCTAGATCGCATAGTGCCCTTCCTACATCTGTGCTTCCAATCATGCAATGGGTCGTGAAACTCCTTGGATCTCTCAGCTAATTTGGTGGTAATTTACTCGTGATTGGAGCGCTGCAATTTTCTATTAGGGCCACCATTTCTAACTCTCCCAACCTGTGCTTCTTTATTAAGATATCCTTAAGAAATTTAACATAATTAGGCATTTGCTCGAGCGCCTCCACTAACGGAATGTTAATGTGAAGTTTCTTGAGAATGTCTAAAAACTTTTTAAATTGTTTGTCTTGATTCTTCTTCTTGAATCTTTGGAGAAAAGAAGGTGGTGGCCTGTACTCCTGATTGGTCAAGATTGAACTCTTTGTTGTTGGAGTTTTCTTTTCCTATTCTGGGTGCTTAGCGATCATTTTCTCTATCGCTTCACTTGATTTTTCTTCAACTGGTTCCTGAGCTTTTTCTTCTATGCATTCTTTCTTTTTCTCTTTAGAACTCTTGGTTTTCTTTGAACTTTCTTGCTCCTTACGCATTTCTGGGCCTTTATAATTGAGTCCACTTCTTAATGTGATTCCCTTGCAATGCTCTTTGCCCTCGTGTTGTGGATTTTCTGTAGTGCTTGGTAATTCTCCTTGTGGCCTATGCTTCATCTCATTTGCCAGTTGTCCAACCTGTATTTCAAGATTATGCAGAGATGCAACTTGACTCTGAATGATGGCGGCTTGACTCTGCATGATGGAATCATTTTTACTCATGATGGCCTCATTTTTAGCCATGAATTCTTTTATTAGAGTTTCCAATGATGGACCCTGTACTGCCGATTGCTATTGCATTGGATTTGCAATCTTCTATGTGTATTGCTATTGTGGCTGATTGTTGAACCCTAGTGGCGCTCCATGTTTCACATATTGATTTTGACTTGAGTTTCTTGCATTTTGCCCACTCCAGGAGAAGTTAGGGTGCTGCCGCTAGCCCATATTATATGTATTTGAGTACGGGTTCGGTCTGTTTTGCCCTATATAATACACAAAAGCAGGATTGTAAGGACAGTTGTCAAGAATGATTGTCATTACAATAGACACAAGTAAGGTTAGGAGTATGATTTATGGCTGCAATTGGAGCTTGATTCCCCAATGCAAGGTTCTTCAATGTGTTGTTCATTGCCGTTATTTGTGCTCTTAATGCTGCTATTTCGTCCACTTCATGTATTCCTGCAATGTTTCTGATGTTGTGAGACTCATCTTCTCCCCATTGGCTGTTGTTTAAGACCATAACATCAAGAATCATGTTGGCCTCGTTCACCGTCTTCTTCAATAAGGATTCATTAGCTGATGCGTTCACTAGAGTCTTTGATGTCTGTGTTAATCCATTATAGAAATGCTCTATAAGTAGACAATATGGCAGGCCATGATGTGGGAATCTCCTCACCAACTTCTTGAAACGTTCTCAGGTGGTGTCTACTCCCTCATTTACTCCTTGTTTGAACGTAGTTATTTCTCCTCTAACCTGTGCATTTCTTTGTGGGAGGGAAGTACTTTAGAAGGAACTTCTCAGCTAGTTCATCGCAAGTTCTTATGGAGTCAGGCGGGAATGAGTCTAACCATGCTTCTACATTTTCCTGTAGAGAAAAGGGAAATAATTTTAGGTGTAACGTCTCACTCGAGATCCCATTCATTTTAAATGAATTACAAATTCTGAGAAACATCTTGATATGTTTATGGGGGTCTTTATTGGGCAGTCTGCAAATTGGCCCATGGTTTGTAACATCTGGAACATCATTGGCTTAAGTTCAAAATGATTGGCCTCGATATTGGGTTCTGCAATTCCTGTATTCAAATTATGAAAAGTGGTAGCTGCATAGTCTTTGATTGCTCTATCCCTCTCTTCTGCAATGAAGATGGGATTTCTTGGAGGAATTGCCTTTTGTGGTTGCCCATTGTTTGCATTCTGTTGATTTCCTCCATTTATTGGATTTGCTTGAGGATCAGCTACAAGTGGACCCATTTGCACTTCCTGTAAGGTAGTTTTCTCACGAACTTCCTGTGCAATCAACTCCTGTAATTCCTTTTTCTTCCTCCTCTACTGTCTACGACGTTGGTGGAAGGTTCTATCTATTTCAGGATCAAGCTCGAAAAGACAAGGCTCTTTTTGCATGCACTAAACTCAACTGGAAAGTACCTGTAAATCTAGTTTGGACTTCCTGCAATAGAAGGATTGCAATTGCAATTCAATTCCAATCTGCTCACAATTTGTGTGTCTCAAAATATACTTTATTGAAAATGTTGTTCCCCAGAACAGTGCCAAAAACTTGATCGGTGCTACATGCAAGTGCACGTGATCGAAGTAATAAGAAACTGTAAGTATTCCAGAGTATCGTACCCAAGGGAACGTGTTTTAATAAAGTTTATTAAAATGGCACAAAATTGTTGAAAATTGCAACTTAAAGCAATCGTGGGTATAAAAAGGTTTGTGAGGTGTTTTGGCTAAAAGAAAAATTGTTTGAAAAACAATGGAAATGAGGAAGGGATTCAAGATGCTGATGCCCATTTGGAAAGAAATGCAACAAGAAGGCAATTGCAATCGTAGCTAACTCGAGAAACTAAGTAAACCGAATTCAACTCCTATTCGACCTTCTATGAAGTATCTTTAGGAGGCTAAGTGATTAAACCTATATTTCTATAGCTAATCTAACTTAGATATATTCGTGCACAACTCTAGTGGTTTTGGAGTCTCGCCCTATGTCTAGGGTCAATGTTTCAGGACTTATGTCTAAGCATTTTCCTCCATTGCTTTTGCGACATCTGTTTCCCTTAACCATTTCGGTATTAAGTTTAGCTTGGCAAGCAACACTAGATGGCCAACTAGGGTTTACCCAATATTGAACTCACAAAAAGCAAACAATAGTTCAAGTGTTAGCTAGATTGTTTTCGCTATCGAGCTTTACATCTTTCATCTATGGCATTCACAACTTGAATCCGTAAGGAAATTTATCTCATCATAATAAAATTAACAAAAACAGTAAGCTTGAATTGATAAAAATTCATTGATATAAAAGAGAATTGAAAATAACCCAACAACACTTACAATCAAAATGGTATGAAAAAATTATTTGGCCAAAAGGATGGACTGGATTCAAAATTAGACGAAATTCATATATCAACCACTCTCCAATAAGAAATTACAAAGGAAGAAAACCAACACAGTAACTAAAATTCTAAAAATAAAATAACAAAGTGGAGATTTTACAGTTTACGAAATTGAAAAGAGACAAAACTACCCAAATCCTTTGCTCTTCATTCAACCGAACAAGGATTTGTTCATAACCACCACCAACTCTCGTTGAGTTGGGATTGAGGAAGAGGTTCGGGATTGGAATAAAAGAAATTACAGCAGCAGTTAACTTGAAAATAAAACCCACAGTCGGTGAAGAAAACCCAAAAACAAAAACGAAAATCTTCCTTCAAAATCGAGCTCCTTCTCACGGCCTTCTTCTCCAAACTATATAGGGAATTTGTGCTAGGGTTTCCTTCTTGGTTGATGGACAATCATAGCTAATTATCCAGTTGAATTCGTGGGTAAATTTCAGCTCAAATCCCTCGATTTGCGTTTTCCCTTAATTCCTGATCTGTCAAAATTGCAATTGCTATGCAATTGCAATGCTGTTGCATTCCACAAAAATCTGCATCAAAACATTAAGTAAGTGTGGATTTTTTTTCTTCTTTTGTTTTATTTTCTCAACTTACTTAATTTAAGGGTCTTCCAACAATAATGTGATTAAATTCAACCACTTTTCTATTTTTCATCAAATATTATAAATAAAATTCATAAGTATAACTAGGTTTAAAGGCCAAATAATCCTCATAAATGAGAATTATCATAAATCGAATGTTTACACCATTGCTGGGGAAGAATATGGAGGTGTATGTGGATATGATATGTTAGTAAAAAACATTAAAACACATCAACATGAAACCGACCTCCATGAAGCATTCCAAATACTTCGAAAGTACAAGATGAAACTGAATCAAGGCGAATGCGCTTTTGGAGTAACATCAGGAAAATTCCTTAGATTCATGGTACACCAAAAAGGAATTGAGGCAAATCTTGACAAAATAAAGGCCATCTTAGAGATGTCTTCTCCAACCAATCTCAAGCAACTTCAGAGTCTTAATGGGAGAATTGCAGCACTGAACAGTTCGTTAGTAGAGCTACTGACAGATGTCAACCTTTCTTTAAAATTTTGAAGAAAGGTCTTCAATTTGAATGGTCTGAAGAATGTGAACAAGCTTTTCAAGAATTGAAGGCTTATCTAAGTTCAGCTCCCCTCCTAGCCAAACCAATTAAGGGAAATGAGTTACTACTTTATGTAACAGCTTCTAACACCGCTATAAGTTCTACACTAATCAAAGAAGAGAATGGTTACCAAAGACCAGTCTACTACACCAGCAAAGTAATGGTGGGGGCTGAAACTAGATACCCTCAAGTAGAAAAACTTGCACTTGCCTTAATTACCTCAGCTAGAAGATTACGTCCTTACTTTCAATCACACAAGGTCACTGTCCTCACAAACTTCCCTCTCAAGCAAGTGCTGCAAAAGCCAGAAGCTTCAGGACGTCTCATGAAGTGGGCAGTAGAGCTTAGTGAATATATTCATTACAAACCGAGGACATCGATCAAAGGACAATCAGTGGCGGATTTCATTGCTGACCTCACTCTACTACAGGCCAAGGACGACCATTGAGGAGCCGAGGCCAACCACCTTTAATGCGTAATGGAGGTCGAGGTATCTCATCCAAAAATCCTAACCCGCCTTGAAAATTCTTCGTTGATGGATCATCCAATGTCAAAGGATGCAGAGCAAGAATTCTATTTGAATCTCCAGGAGAAATGTACGAATATGCTCTCAGATTCAACTTTAGAACCTCAAATAATTAGGTGGAATATGAAGCACTCGTAGTAGGATTAAAGGTCGCCAGGGGAATAAGGATCTTTAATCTCTTAGTCTTGAGTGATTCTCAATTGATAGTGAAACAGGTAACTAATGAATATCAAACTAAATAGCAGAGAATGGAAAAGTATTTGTCAAAGGTCAAGGAACTGCTTGCCTCATTTTTCAAACATGAGTTCAGGCAAATTCCAAGATCGCAAAATGCCAATGTTGATTCTTTAGCTCGATCAACAACAACCTATGAAACAAAACTGAGTAGAATAGTTCCAGTTGAAATCTTATTTGAACCAATCATATGCAGAGAAGAGATAATGGAAACTAACGCAATGGTTTCTAGAGAGGAAGAGGCCGAAGCCAGAAATGAGCAAGTCGAGGTCACCTCTGCCTCGGCCTAGTAATCGGGTGAACTTTGGGTGAAGAAAAGTAAATAAATACGTTCAACGACATTTTATTCAACACAAGCAAACAATTAAAATATAGGCTCGATTTTCATTGTACATTTGGCTAGATTTACTTCTTAGGGAATTCACATCATTGAACCCCTTAAGAAGTTTAGCTCATAATTAACTTAAAAATCTCACAACAAAGACTTAAAATGAATTCCAAGTTAAGAAGAATTAACTAATAGCCTATTTGAATTAACTAATATAAAAATGAAGTGTGCTTGCTGTTGTACTCAGAATTAAAGATGAAAGACTAACTAAAAATAACAATTAACACATTTCAATTCCTTTCAAAATAAAGCTACTAGAAGTAAAACCCATAAAGAAAAAATATTTCAGAAAAGTGTTTTCAATTGCTTCATCAATCTTTAACTCAATTCCAATGCTTAATACAGTAGGTAAGGAACAGAAAACATGAAAAACTACAACCCAAAGAACTAAAAAAATAGAAATCAAATACTAAACTAAGAACAAGTTGGAATGAAGAAAAATTGAACAAAACCCATTGTTTCCCTTAGATTTCAATCTATTCAATCCCAACTATTTTTAGGAAAGAATGAATCATTACAAACCAAACTTTCATTTGGATTGGATCAAAAAACCAAGAGACAGCATAGCTGGACAGAATGAAGAAGAAGAAAAACTCAGAAATTTGTTATTTCATTTTTGGAGAAAAACCCGCAAAATTGAATCCTTCGTTAAGCTCCAAAATCGACCCTAAATCGTATTGTCTCTGCTTTCCTTTTATGGTCTCACATTAGGGTTGACACCCCAATCAATTTCGTCCATAATCTATCCATTTTGTGCAAGAATCAAATGCTTTCCAAATTTGGGTTTCGTTGATTTTTTCCTTTTTTGCGTTTTTCATACTGTTGCATATTGCAAAATTGATTATGCAATTTCCAAATTTCCTGCACAAAAGAAGCTCTTATTAGTTTATCTGTCTCTTTTTCTCATTCTTTCTTTCACATGCACTTCTCACAAGTTATTGATGTTTTTCAAGCATTTACCAAAATTTTCCTATGATTTCTAAAGAAAAGCAAGCATATTTTAAGCTTATGAGAGTTAAATAAGCCTTAATATCAAGGCTTATCACCAAGGAAAATTCTTCTTGGATAGATCCCATATTGGAATACTTGAAATAAGGAAAATTGCCCCCAGAAATAGCAGAAGTCAAACGAATATAGAGGCGATCAACTCATTATCTTCTCAGAGAAGGTAAACTCTATAAGAGAGGCTATTCAATGCCGCTTCTAAGGTGTCTCACACCCATTGAGGTAGAATATGTGATGAAGAAAATCCATGAAGGAATATGTGGCAATCATTCTGGAGGAAGGTCCTTATGTCATAAGATTGTAAGACAAGGATATTATTGGCCGACGATGCTCCAAGATGCTCGAAGCTTCACAAGATCATGTGACCAATGCCAACGATTTGCTACAGTAACAAAACAACCACCTGAACTACTAACAAATATAGTAAGTCCTGGCCTTTTGCACAATGTAGAATAGACCTTATTAAACATCTTTCCCAAGGCAAAGGACAAACTAAGTTTGCAGTGGTGATAGTGGATTACTTCACAAAATGGGCTGAAGCAAAAACATTGGCAATAATTATAGAAAAAAAAAGATAACTAACTTTGTATGCAGAAATATAGTATGTCGTTTTGAGATTCCTAATGTCATCATTTCAGACAATGGAAAACAATTCGATAATGCAGCATTCAGAAAATTTTGTTCAGATCTCAACATCGATCATCGATGTTCATCTCCACGTGTTATTTTGCCTATGATTCCCAATTCATTGCCTATTTCATCCTCTAGTCTCATAAAATCATCTGGAAATGAAGCTACTTGAGATTAGAAAACGCTAACAAAAAGCGAGAAGCTACATAGCTACTGGATGGCCAAAATTCCCTCCTACGGGAGGTTGGAAAGTCCAGAATAGTCTCTACAGGGTTTGATGGCAATCTCACTTAAATTTGACGATGCCCTCGAATTTACATATTATCTCCAAGAAAACGGCATAGATCGCAAATCTAGAGGAGAGTCTTAGCCTCCAAGAAATATCGAAATGTTCCCTACGGGGTTGGACGAAAATCTTGGGGAGATCCAAGATGAACCTTGGAGCCCTAAATTTTCTCCAAGATGTGGACGAACACACTATCTAAAGGAGAATCTTACCCATCATGAAAGACCAACCTACAAGGTTAAACGAAAATCCTGGGGATGATCTGAGGCGCAAATTAAGCTCCACGGAACCCTAAAATTCTTACAAAAAAATGGAGAAACCAGCACTCTAGGAGACTGAAATATCCTCACGAGGATAGACATCAATAACTAAAGAGAATTCGAGGCAGACCTTGAAATGTCACAAATGACTCCAAAACTTAATAGGCTACTCCCAAGTCAGGCTCCTGCAAGTATTTCACACGCTCATAATCTTGAATCCTAACTAAGAAGTGGGGGCTAAAGTTATGGATGAAATTGGACCAATAAGAACGGGCTAACTGAAATGCTACAATAAAGGGCCAAACGAGGAAAATAAGCCCAATACGAAGTCAAAACATATCAAAATCGAAAGAGAACCAGCCCAAGATGCGAAAGGACGAAGAAACGGACTTGGGTCGAAGCCCAAGCCTATGATCGGTCGAGGCCGAGGTTGAGGTCGACCACATGGCAAGGCCCTCATTTGGGCCTTGCCTTGGTCCCTCATGTCTCGTGTACTCTCGGTCTAACCCCGTTCGGTCCTTTCGTTCCCAATCGAAGAAGGAAATAGATGAAAGTCCTAGAAATGAAGGTATTTAAGTTCTCTCTTGAGGGGAGAGCAAGGTAAGTTCATTCTAGCCTAAAAAACTCTCACAGAACTTCCTAACTCTCTCTAAAGAACTCCCTCTGACTTAAGCATCGGAGCTTGTGTGGTCTACACCACACTGGTGTCCAGGTTTTTCTTGTCTTGCAAGCTGCGTTCTTCCCCCAAGAATACAAATTCACTGTGATTGTCACGTGGAGGTCAAGTGAGATTTCTCCTGTCCAAAATTTGGCAACAACAATCTTTCTTAACATTTTCTCTAAAAAAAAAGTGAAATTAGAATTGTTCTCATTAATTAGAAGCCAAGAGTAAATTGTTTTGTTTATAACTACTTTTCTTTTTGTTAGTATTCTAACATTGCCAATTTTATCTAATTTTATTTTATTTTTATTCTTTTCGAGCAATATGAGATTTGTTTGAATAATGTTCTAAAATATTTCTCTTTTACGACATTTGATAATTGTATGTATTAAGTTTTCTGCATAATTAGTTTAGGCAATAACTGTATTAAATTTTTAGGTTGATTTATCGCCCTACTTGATTTATGCTCAATTTTATTTTTCGTTGGATTTTTAGCAATATAAGTTTGCTTGATTGATCTTTTAAATATATACTTTCCCCAAATTATGGCATTTGATGTATGTTTGCATATTATGCTTAGTAAATAGATATTTTATAGTTTTTAATTCAATAACTCCAAAAGAAAATTTTTCAATGATGGATCCTCAAATACTTAATGTGGATATTTTGAGATTATTGAGGTGAGAAACCAACCAAACCTATACTATATCCTATCCTCTCTACCATCTAATAGGTTAGGCTCTCAAGGCAACCTAATCCCACTCAATCAATTTGTGCTCATTTTCACTCACTATGTGCCCATTCCCCTTTCTTCTCAATCTCACTCAAGCATTGTTATCTCTCCTTCAAATTAGACACCTCAAACTTTTTTTTTGAAAGTTCAACCGGATGTGAGCATGGGAATTCGAAACTTTGGCTTTTTGATTGAGGTTAATAATGCCTTAACAAGTTGAGTTATGTTCAAGGCTCAAGTTGGCAAACACAACAAACCACACATTATCGTGTTGTCCTTTTGTCTCTCCTTCTTGTGACCTTGCTGGAGCAATTGTCTCATCTCACTCAATCTCATCTCATCTCCTACTTGTCTATTGTGTTTATGCCCTATCCTTCATTAGTTCTCATTGGTAAAAAAAAAGAAAAAACTCTTTACTGGTTTGTCCCTAGTCTAAAAACAAAAATCCATCAACAATATCGATTATTCAACTCGGATGCTCCAAAAACATCTCAACCCTAATGTAAGTGACTATTTCTCCAAACTACCAAATTGTATTTTTCATTCCCTTCGATGTGCAACTCAATTTTTCATTTTCTTTGATTCTTCTATTCATTTCATTTGACTAGAAAATCAATTCGAATCCAATAGCATACACCCATACTTAAGTGGAATCTTTTAAACAAACCAAATTTAGCTAGTTGAACTATTCAAGATAGATAATTAACCCTCACCATTACCACACAAAATTTGTTTAGTTATCCAGAAAATGAGAGCCAAAAAGCCCTTCAATAATGAATGTGAACAGTGTAATATATATAAGAGAAAAATTGAGTGATTCCTAGGTGGACCCATGATATCTTTGTTGATGATATATAGAAAGGAAAGATGAAAATGATTCTTTTTTAGGTAACATTGTTAAGTCACATCATATTGAAAGAAGTTGTAGGAATCAATTATTATTGTCGCATTGTAGAAAAACTCCTATAAGTCAATTTGGTTTTGAACACTCACCAATTGGCAACCATTTGTGCAATCACATTAAATTTAATTACTGCAATTATTGAATATTCTAAATTTTATTTTGTCTTCCTGTATAATTTTCTCTGATCGCGAAGAAAACTATTAAAAGTTAACTTTATTTTAATAGATATAAAGTTAACTTTCTTTTAATAGATATAGAGTTAAGGCTAAATTATAAAAAATACTCCTCAACTTTGTACTTTGTTTTAAAAATATTCCTGAACTTTCAAAATTTTCAAAAATACCTTTGAACTTTAAAAAAAAGTTCAAAAATACCCTTACCGTTAGTTTTGGATGAAAACCGTTAGTACTTTGTTTAAAAAATACTCCTAAATTTTGTATTTTGTTTCAAAAATACTCCTAAACTTTCAAAAGTTTCATTAATACCCTTAAACTTTTAAAAAAAAGTTCAAAAATACCCTTAAAAACTTTTTTAAACTGTCAAAAATACCCAATATATTAACAAAAATTGTTAGTACCTCGTTTTAAAATACTCCTAAATTTTCAAAAATTGTATTAATACCCTTAGAATTAAAAAAAGGTTAAAAAAAAATACTCTTACCGTTAGTATATGGACGAAAAACATTTATCTACACCCCATTCCCTCCCTCTTCAATTTCTTCTCTCTTTTGATTTGCTTCAATCTATGGCCTAACACTTCTCTATTTTTCCTCTTGTTTTTTCCTTTCATTTTCAATACCATTTTTACTCTCTTCTTCCATTTTTCAATCTTTAAAACTACCCCTTTCAATCAAGATATATAGACTATAGCAAGAAGAAGGAGAATAATGGAACCACCCAAGCAAACTTAGGACTTAAATGCTTTAACAAAATTGTATGTTAGTAATTTGTGTTAGTATGTTTGGGTTTAATACACAAAGAGAGACACATGTTGAGAATTTGGGTCATAATTTTGATGACATCTAGTGGGAGGGAAAAAAAATAAAACATATGCATTACTAAATTTGTAGCGGAGGAAGATTTTATTAATTCTTTTTGCAATTCAAATTAGTCTATTTGTTGTGATTAGTTAAGATTGTTCCTCATGATTGAGAATTAGACAAATGGAGAAAAAATGAGAGTATTTATATGGAAAAAAAATGAAAGTATCTATATGAGTTGTTTTCAAATTAGTTCTTTCCAACTCAAAATAACTTCATAAATATTGACTGTTTGGGTGTTGAAATTTCTTATATTTATGTTTGAGCATGCTTAGAAATGAGAGATAGCTATTCATGTTAATTTAAAGTTCTAATATTTAAGAATATAGGAGAAATGAGAGAAGTTTTAGAGAAAAATGGAAGAAAAGAGAAGAGGGTATTGAAAAAGAAAGGGAAAAAAAAGAGGAAAAATAGATAAGTATTAAGTCATAGATTAAAGCAAATTAGGAGAAAGAAGAAATAGAAGAGAGAGATAATTAGGTGTAGATCATAAACCGTTTTTATCCATATACTAATGGTAAGAACACTTTTTTAACTTTTTTTAAGGTTAAGGGTATTAATGTGAAAGTTCAAAAGTGTTTTTAAAATAAAGTACTTACGATTTCTATCCATATATTAACGGTAAGGGTATTTTTGAACTTTTTTTTCAAAGTTTAAGGGTATTAATGAAACTTTTTAAAGTTTAGGGGTATTTTTGAAATAAAGTACAGAGTTCAAGGGTATTTTTGAAACAAAGTACTAACGGTTTCCATCCAAAACTAACGGTAATGGTATTTTTTAACTTTTTTTGAAAGTTTAAAGGTATTTTTGAAACTTTTGAAAGTTCAGGGGTATTTTTGAAACAAAGTACAAAGTTCAAGGGTATTTTTTATAATTTAGCCTAAAGTTAAATAATCAATTAGATGGTTATGGTTTCAATTTAGTGAAAAAAATTAGTTTGGTTCTAATTGTTTGGACTTAGTTTCAAATTTGTCCATATATTCTTAAAAATTTTAAATTCATCGTATGGTTGGATTAAGCCTCACATACTTCTTTAAACATCGTTGTATCCATATATTTTCTTCTTCTTTTTTTTTTTTGGTTAATTCTAATCTCTAAAAATTCAAACAATTAGACAAATAGAAAACACAAACTTATGGTTTGCAGACACTTGGCCTTAGTTTCAAACAAACAAAATCTTTACATCAAAATTATACCTAACATTCCCAGTCCTGAAACTCCCACACCCAATGTGTATACTGAACAATTTTCTAATGGCCCTACTCCAAAGCTTAATTGAATGTCATACTCTGTTTTTTCTTTCTAAAACAGGTTGGAAAACATCAAAGTTTGGGAAAAAGAAACCTATGAAGGTGGATCCTCTTACAAAAATACACAAAAGAAAAAAAAAGAGTTAAATTACAAGTTCACCTCCATAAACTTTCAAGTTTGTGTCTATTTGGTCCATAAATTTAAAAAGTTTGTCTATAAACTTTTAGATTTGTGTCTATTTGATCTCTAAACTCTAAAAAAATTTTAAACTTTCAATTTATGTGCCTAGAGTCTAATAGGCCATTGACATAGGAATATTTTTCAAATTTTACAAATCTGCTATACATAAAATTGAAAATACAGTACGTGAACTAACCCTGTAAATATAACCTTAAGTCATCTCCCAACGAGCTCCGTTAATGGATCAGCAAATTGGGACTCTCTCACAGAGCTACCAGTGTCATCTCTGGACGACGGAGCCATTGGAGGCCACATAAACGTAGGCTTTTCATGAGGCAGAGTTGGCGGATTCACTTCCCCTTTAAGAATTTGCAGAACATTTTTCATTGTTGGTCGCTGATGAGGATTTGGATGGCAACAACCCAACCCCAAAACCAAAACTCTCTCCATTTCTTCTCTCCCATATTGCCCAACAATCCTCTCATCGGCAGCCTCAACAATCTCCCCTCTCTCTTGAAAATCCCACACCCAATGTGTAATATCGCTGTCGTAGTTGCTGTCGATCGTCGACGGATTCGCCGCCTTCCTCCCGCATACAACTTCCAGAACAAGAACTCCGAACGCGTACACGTCAGTCTCCGCCGTGGCTCTACTCATTAGGAAAATCTCCGGCGCCATGTAGCCGCGTGTTCCTGCTATCTCTCTTGTGGAATGATGTGTTTGTTCTGTTCGACGAATTGTTCGAGCCAACCCGAAATCTCCCAGTTTGGCTTCGAACTTTGAGTCCAACATTATGTTTGAAGATTTCACGTCTCTGTGTAGCACTGTCTTTTCGCACCCGTTGTGAAGATAATCCAAAGCCTCGGCCACTCCGTAAATTATGTTCAGTCTAATTTCCCAACTGGGTCCGACGGAGAACTTTTCACCGTCGCCGAATATCAACTTGTCCAAGCTGCCGTTCGGCATGTACTCATATACAAGCAGAAAATCCCTCTTCTCGTGGCACCATCCAATTAGCTTTACGAGGTTCTTGTGATGGAGGCCACCGATTGTTGCTACTTCTGTAATGAATTCTTGCTTCCCTTGACGAGAATCCTTCGAGATTCTCTTCACGGCGACCTCTCTGTTCGTCAAATTTCCTTTGTAAACCGTTCCGAATCCGCCTCTTCCAAGGCTGTTCTTGGGATCAAAATTATCCGTTGCCTTCTTGAGTTCTTTAAATCTATACTTTTGGACTCGTGGGGCTATGGAGAAATCTTGAAGCTGATCTTCTATGCCTTCATTCGCCTCTTCCAAATCCTTCAATTTTCGTTTCCTCGCAATCCAAAACCAGAGAAAACCAACCCCAAATAACAGAACAACTCCACCGACACCGACCGTAATATAAACCCACCGACGATGATCATCGGATTCCTCGTCACCGACATCAGTGCCGGAGAATTGCCATGATTTTATCCAATTCAACTGCGAATTGTAATCAAATTTTGAAGCAGAGAAGCCCACATAAACCTCATCAGGAAGAACAGAGAGATTCAGGGGATAAAAAATCACTCTGCTTTTCAACTGATCTTCCAATCTAGACGACAAAGAAACGAACACCGAAACATTCTCACCATCAAAAACAACTCTAACGAACACATCAGACAAAGCCGAAAGATTAACTCCAAACTCCGACAATGGCTTCTGCGAAACAGAGTAAACCCCATTCAAATCAATACCCACATGGTTCCCGTCGACATCCTCCGGAAAATTCTTATTCGTATCAAATTCAATCGCAAATATCTTTGCTTCCGCTGTGCCATTCGTGGTAGAATTGGCAATCCCCAGCCACTGGCCCTCGCTGCCGGCCGGCGGGGCCAGCTCCGGAGTGAGAATAAAGGCGACCCCTTCATTTCCAGCCGGCGAAGATGTCGCCTCCGATCCTAAATTAAGGACAAAATTGGCTATAAATGTGGCCGTTTTGTGTCTGTTTCGAAGGCGGAATGTTTCGTTGTAAACAACTCGAAGAGAGGCGTTGGGGATGGATTGAACTTCAGAGGGGAGTGGGGGACGCACGTGATCACCATGGAAGACGCTCGTGTCGTAGGTCCAGATGAGACTGGCGAGCTGCTCGTAGTTGGTGGCGAGGGGGAAGTCGATGAAGAAGGCGAAGACTTGAGTTGTGAGAGTTGCAGAAATGGCGGAAAGAAGAAGAAGAAGGGGCTGGGTGGAAGGCATGGTGGAAAGAAGGGGATTCGTTGGTGTTTAGGCAATGAGAAAGAAATGTTGGTTTATGTGAAAATTTTGATGCCACCCAGATTATTTAATTATTTGTTTGTTTGTTTGTTTTGTGTGCTTTTTTTTTTTGTCCTTTGATGTTGGAAAATTATGGGATGACAAAGGTTTTAGATTTGGTGTGAACGTCGGTTCTTATTCCCTTAGGCCTAGCCGACCATGGGGCCGTAGTCAAGTTGAAAGTTTGAATCTTTTCTCTTTCATTGTGAGTATAATGTTGATGAAATGAGAGAGCTTGTAGGTACTACATGATTTTTTTAGTACTTTAGGTATCATAACTTTTACATGATTAATGATATTCTCTAAATGTATGATCAAAATCAGGTTCGGAATAACTCTTCAATATAAATTTGATATATAGTTTTTAAATTCTCTCGCATACATCCAATATGACGTAGAATGTTTGCAAATCCCTCAGAAAGAGAGAGAGAAAGAAAAGAAAAAGAAGAACGTAGTCAAATAACTATGAAGATAGGGTTCAGGTAGATGAAACCTATGTATTTCATTTAAATTTTGTGTAGAACCAAGTTAAGTTATGGTCCAAGCTACATGTATTAAATTAAAAAAAAAAAGTTTTATATCTTTAATATTTTTGTTAGCATGTCAACCTGAGCATAGTAACTAGTTAAAACATTATAACTTTAGAAGAAAAGAAAAAAAAGTAGTTAAAGATTTAAATCTCCACCCTCAAATATTATTTAATTAAAAAAGGCATAAAAAATATTTTTTGTTAAGCATGTTGTAAGAATTTCATAACAAAAACTAACCAAATAGTTGTGAGAATTTGGAGATTGAGATAGAATATTTTGAATACTAATTGAGAATATGAATGAAAACGTTGAAATATCAATTTTATGGAAAAACAAATGAAATTGCCAAAGAAATAAAAATAAACATTCTACGTTGTGTTTTGTATCATCTTGTTTTGTTTTTAAGTATATCTATTTTTTAATTAATAAAATTATAGGTAGAAAAAGTGGGTAGAAATTAATTTCAACCCTTGACCTTAACAAGGCCATACAATTTTCATCTAAATTTTCAATTTCACCATATTGCACCTTAGACTTAGATAAGTCTTGTAATTTTTACTTTCTGCTCTAAGCTTTCATTTGAATGGTTATTAAAAAAAACATATACATTTAATGGATTACAAACATATGCGTAACACAAAATTGATGAAGCTTTAAAAAAAAAACAACCTAGAGGGATGGGTTTTGGTTAAAATTGGTAAGTTCTAGTAGATTTATTGATCATTTTGTGCATTAATTTTCTAAAGCTTGAATTTGTTTATAATTAAAGCTCAATTTTTTTTTAGTTTTGAGAAATTTTTACATTTATCTATTTTAAGAAATTAATATGTAAAAATAATAAAAAGCAAAGTTGAATCTAGATAAAAATTTGATTTACCTCCATCTAAGAAGCGAAAGCTATTTTTGCAAAAGACAATTTTCTTCATGTCGATCAGACAAGCAAATTCTTTTTAAAAAAAAAAAAAAAAAAAGAACACACAATTTCAAAAAACTATCCTACTTCCCTAAATAATTTTTTAACGAGTTACTTTTTTTTCCCTAGAACATCCCTCATTAGAGTAATGATTGAAATATTGTAATTTTAAAAAGTAATTGGGAAATAAGTGTAGTTATGAAACTATTTAGGCCAAATTATAAAAAATACATCTAAACTCTGTACTTTATTCCAAAATACTCATGAACTTTCAAAAAGTTTCATTAATACCTTTACACTTTCAAAAAAAGTTCAAAAATACCCGATGAAAACCGTTAATACTTTGTTTCAAAAATACTCTTAAACTTTCAAAAAGTTTAATTAATACCCTTAAACTTTCAAAAAAAAAGTTCAAAAATATCCTTACCGTTAATAAATGGACAGAAATTGTTAGTCCCTCGTTTTGAAAATACTTCTGAACTTTCTAAAGTTGCATTAATACCCTTAACCATAAAAAAAGTTAAAAAATGTCCTTACTATTAGTATATGGATGAAAATCATTTATTTACACTTCATTACCTCCCCTTATATTTCCCCTCTCCTAATTTGCTTCAATCTATGGCCTAGTACTTCTCTATTTTTTCTCTATTTTTTTCTTTTTGTTTTTCAATACCATCTTACTCTCTTCTTTCATTTTTCAATCTCCCACATTCTCATATCTTCTTAAAAATTAGAACTTTAAATAAACGGGAGGAGCTCTCTCATTTCTAAGCACATGCCCAAACATAAATATAAAAAATTTCAACACCCAAATAGTCAATGTCTTTGAAGTTATCTTGAGTTGGAAAAAAACCAATTTGAAAATAACTCATATAGATACTCTCATTTTTTTTTCACATGGATACTCTCATTTTTCCTCCATTTGTCCAACTTTCAATCATGGAAACCTTCTTAATTGACACACAAATAGACTAATGTGAACTGCAAAAAAGATTAATAAAATCTTCATCTGCTACAAATTTGGTAATGCATATATTTTATTTCTTTTCCCTCCCACTAGATGTCCTCAAAATTATGACTCAAATTCTCAACATGACTCTCTTTTTGTGTATTAAACTTAAATGTACTAACTCAAATTACTAACGTACAACTTTGTTAAAGCATTTAAGTCCTAAGATCTCTTGGTGGTTCCATTATTCTCATTTCTTCTTGCTATAGTCTATATACCTTGATTGAAGGGAGTAGTTTTAGAAATTAAAAAAAAAATGGAAGAAAAGAGTAAGAGGGTGTTGAAAAAGAAAGGGAAAAATAAGAGAAAAATAAGAGAAGTGTTAGACCATAGATTGAAGCAAATCAGGAGAGAGAGAAAATAGAAGATGGAGCTAATGGGGTGTAGATAAATAGTTTTTGTCCATATAATAATGGTAAGGGGATTTTTTAACTTTTTTTTAAGGTTAAGGGTATTAATGTAACTTTTGAAAGTTTATGAGTATTTTTAAAACGAGGTACTAATGATTTCTTTCCATTTATTAATGGTAAGAGTATTTTTGAACTTTTTTTGAAAGTTTAAGGATATTAATGATTTTTTTTGAAAGTTTAAGGGTATTTTTGAAACAAAGTACTAACGGTTTCCATCTAAAACTAACGGTAAGAGTATTTTTTTAACTTTTTTTGGAAAATTTAAAGGTATTAATGAAACTTTTGTATTTTTGAAACAAAGTACAAAATTCAGGGCTATTTTTTATAATTTAGCCAACTATTTATAATGAAAAGTTCATTTTAAAAACTAGGGGGAAAAAATCATTTTTGACCTTAAACTTGGCATGTTGTATCAATTTTAACCCTAAAATTTCAATTTCATCAATTGAAACCTCAAACTTAACAGGTTATATCAATTTTAACCCTAAACTTCAATAAGCATATCAATTTACACCCTCAATTAAATTTATGTTTCAATCCTTGTTAAAAAAGTTTCTCACACATGCCTAAAGCTATGTGTTGCTCTATGATAGGAACTTATTTGTTATTTTTTAAAAAAGATAAAATTGTTGAAGAAAATTAGAGTAGATTCACTAGAGTGTTTTTCAAGGGTAGAGTTTTTTTTTTCACTTCATTAATGGAACATTTTTCAATTTCAGGGCAGAATTCTACTCGGTCCATCAGCTTTTGGTAGAAACGAAGCTTATTTGCATCAAATTTATCCTCAATGGAGCACTTTCATTCTTGAATTGGTCATTAGGGCTTTCAAAATTTCCATCACCAGAATCTCTATCCCCTTTCTCTCTGGCATCGGTGTCGCCTTCATCCTCTGTAAGACCGTTGACGGGGCCGACAAGGTCAGCTACGACCAATTCATTGATAAGGACAATGGACCCTCCACATATCTCCACAATGGTATGATATTGTCCACTTTGGGCATAAGCCCTCATGATTTTGCTTTTGGTTCCCCCAAAAGGCCTCATACCAATGGAGATAATTGTCCTCACATATATACCCATGATCACTCCCTTAATCTGTCTCTGATACCAATTGAAGGGAATAATCGAATTAAACCCACAACGGAAGCATAGGAATCGTCTTTGATTTATTTAGAATTACACTAAAATACAAGAGTTAAGCAATAAATACCTTCCAAATATGGAGATTCTTCTGACGGATCTTTATCTCTTCCACAAAGTTTTCCTGGCTATGACTCGAACACATGACCAAGGCTTGTGGGAGCCTCTTGAAAGAAAATCCACAAGGGATTGGAGAGGAAGAGGTCTAGAGAGAATTTTCTAATTCTCTCTATTGAGAAGATGTGTGTTGTGAAGAATGACTCAACCCAATGGTCCTATTTATAGAGACCAAGGGAAAATCTTTTCCATAATTAAAATATTATATTTTAATATCTAATATATTAAAATATATCTTATATTTATGTGAATTTCATTCAAATCTCCTACGATATTTATTTATTTGAATCTTATTCAAATTCTATAAATATCTTTTATTTAATATATCAAATATATATTAATTATTTTAATATTTAATGTATCAAATACAATAAATATATTTTCCTCTTTTATATTTAATATATCTAATATATTAAATATTAATTTGAACACTTCAAATTAAATATTAAATTTGAACATTTCAAATTTTAATATTTAATGTATCAAATACAATAAATATATTTTCCTCTTTTATATTTAATATATCTAATATATTAAATATTAATTTGAACACTTCAAATTAATATTAATTTGAACATTTCAAAATTTTCTTTCAACTAAATTGATCTTTTAGTGTTACTATGAGCTAGCAATGAGACCTTATGGACCTACAGATTATAAGTTCCAATGATACAAAATCAATTAATTAAACCCTTTAATTAATTAATTTTCATTCATTAACTATAGGCCACTCCACTATAGACCTAGAGTTGCACTCTTGTGCACTGTAGGACAAGTTGTGTCCATAGATATTAGGGGTGAGCAAACAAGACCGATAAACCGATCCGGCCGACCGAAACTGACATAACCGACGTCGGTCGGTCGTTTTTATCCTATTATCGGTCGGAAGTCGGTTTTGCACTTAGCAAAACCGACTGTTGGTCGGTCGGTGAGCCCAAAAAAGGCTCAAACCGACCGACCGACTACCTTTATATTAAAAAAAAAAAAAAGTAAACAAAGTGGCATCGAATTTACAAAAAATATAATAAAAAATGTCACAAATCCTTATATGAGGTGACAACTCTCCTTGGGAAGACCATTGGTCTTCCCGAGGGTTTGAATGCTTTTTAAAAAAATTATTTTTTTTCATTTCACCTTTTATTTTTCATCTTCTCTTCTTCTTTCTCAATTCTTCTTTTTTTTTTCTCTTCTTCTTTTATCCAGTTATGAATTCTCTTCTTCTCTCCATCTTTTTATCTTCTTCCTCAATCTCATGCACAACCACAAAAACTCTAGCGCCGGTAAGCCTCACCTCCATCCTCCCTCTTCTCCTTTCTTCTCCTCGTGCACGAAACCACGTAGTTCACGACGACCGTAGGTCAAGTTTAGTGAGTAAAGGCGTCCCACTCCGACAAAAAGCGACGGCTCCGGCACGATTAACCCCAAATCCGGCACTGATTTCCCCTCTTTTCTTTGAAACGATGTCCGACGATGCCCTCTCTCTCTCGCCGACTAAAATCGACGGACCGATGGTGTCGACGGTCGATCGGTGTAAACAACCTCTCCAAAACCGACTAGAACCGATCGCCGAAAACCGACACGTCGGTGGTCGGTGCCGGTTCGAGCTCAAAACCGACTCCGACCGACCGATGCTCACCCCTAATAGATATAATCACTACATGCAAGTCGATCCTTCACGAGTTGTTCGTAATTATAGCTGGGTCAAATGTCCGTTTTACCCCTATAATTACATCTTGCACCTTAAGTACCACTGATCCTCTAATGAACAATTTGTTTATAATCTAATTATAAACTAAGTCCCTCTCAGGCCAGTGAGAAGGTGGGGCCCCATTGTTCGAGTCCCGAAATCAGCACTTAAGAGAACTACTCATCTACTTACCCTATGTGGGAATGAGTGAATTCCATCTTGTGAGATTATGTTCCCAGCTCCCTATTTGGTCAAGTCCCCAAAATGGTAGGCATATTGAA
The DNA here is from genome assembly GCA_033996785.1 of Trichosanthes truncata. Taxonomy (NCBI): domain Eukaryota; kingdom Viridiplantae; phylum Streptophyta; class Magnoliopsida; order Cucurbitales; family Cucurbitaceae; genus Trichosanthes; species Trichosanthes truncata. The sequence continues at coordinate 48,420,149 of JAWPNB010000003.1, read as the reverse complement.
TCGGCTACAAAAGCCACTCTCACCCATGCAAATCAAAGGACAAGCCCTCACAGGCAGGAGTTCATAACTCACTCAGGATTAAGATCGAGTCGCATATGATCATCCTAATAAAATATTAATCTTCTCAATTAACGGATTTATAAAGAGAGATTAAATATTTCGTGGTCCAGTCTTATACAAACTCATTGTATAAGATACCCTCACTCACATGTCTCCACATGAATGATTTGGATCAAATCATTTGTAACTATTACAAAGTGGGCCGTATCAATAGTGTTACCAGGATAAGGCACCCAACCTTATCCATATACTATGACTCTTTAGGTTATTTCTTGAACATAATTCTCTCGTATGTCAACTACATACTGTTCAAGATTACACTAATAACCTTGGATTTTTCATATAATGGATAATATTATATTGCAAATAAAATAATCAAAATAATTATTAATTATTAAATAAAACATTGATTACGAGGCTTTAGGGCATAAATCCCAACATTCATTGTATTCACAGGCGTCGCTCTGTCCATCACCACCACCTCCCCTGTTCTTGCTTGCATTTTAACTGAGCTCAAACTCCTCACCATCAAAGTCGGTGAAACCGCCATGGTCATTGCCTCTGAATCTTCCTCACACTCGTTATTGCTAGTAATGACACAAAAGGTGAGGGGGAACACAAGATTCTATTTGTTTCTGTGTGAGTCCTACTTTTGAGAGCTGGGTTCGTGGTTGTCATGATGGTCATTACCCAACCTGGAATGATTTAGTTATTTTTTTAGTAATTTTTATTTTAATAACAAATAAGTACCTATCATAGAGCAACATGTGACTTTGTACATGTGTGAACTTTACCGAAGGTGTAAATTGATACACTTATTCAAGTTTAGGGTTAAAATTGATACAATTTGTCAAGTTTGAGGTTTAAATTGATGAAATTGAAAGTTTAGGGTTAAAGTTGATACAACTTGCTAAGTTTGAGATTTAAATTGATGAAATTAAAAATTTATAACTAAAATCTAATAAATTGATGGTCAAAATTGATTTTTTTTTCCTAAAAACTATTTATAAAACTATGATTATTTTTTGTGCACGTGTGAAAAAATCATCATCCCTCACAAGTAAATTAAATACCTAATTTTTTAAAATAAATGTGGGGGCCTTTGTGTTTTAGAATAAAAATAATCAAGTGGTAGAAAAGAAAAAATTGGGGTTGGGAGTTAGGCGGAGGGAGCCGAATTGATTGACTTTGATAGCACTCGCAAATAGCATTTCATTTGTATTGGCGTGGATTGAACCTTGTACGGCTGCTTTTCAACAGCTGCAATGCAATGAGGGTGCCCCCACTGTATTCTTCTTTTGGACCCCATTTTCAATTTTTTTGTCAAACTAGACTTTTTTTCTTCTTCTTGTTAATGTTATTTCTTCTTCTTCTTCTTCTTTTTAAATTTTCTAAAAAATAAACACACAATTACTAGAATCTTTTGGAAAAAAAAAACTAATAAATTTTCGTGATGTCCCTTTTTATCATTTCATTATCAAAATTGTCCCTCACGGTTGACATATTAAGGCTCCATTTGAGATCATTATAGTGGAAATACATAAGAGCAATTTTGAAAAAAAACTTAACGGTTTTGGATGTTTGGTCCCTAAACTTTAGTTTGTATCGGTTTAGTCATTGTCTTCTTAAATTTGTAACAATTTAGTCCTTGAACTAAAGACGTAACAATTTAGACTCTTGAATTTAATCTGTAATGATTTAAGTTCCTATCGTGAAAAATGTTGTCAAGAATTTAATGAAGTTTTTTATATATGTAGATTGATAAACTAAAAAAGGACCAAATGTGTTTATAAACAACAAATACTAAATTGTTTCATAATGAAAATCGATGCTTAAATTTGATGAGTTTTTTTTTTTCGTGATAGAGACTATATTATTACAAATTTTAAATCATAAGGACTAAATTATTACATACTAAAGTTCAAAGACTAAATTGTTACTAATTTTAAAATATAAAGACTAAATCATTACAAGCTAAATTTCGGAAACTAAATCATCACTTTAATAAAAGTATAGCTAGGATAAAGTGTTTTTCAAACTATAAAAATTTTCATATTAGCCTTTTTTTTAAACAAATATTAAATAAAAAAAACTGGTATTTCGTGTTATTGTCTTTTGTATTAATAACTCATTAGCTTTTTAAAGCTCAAAGTTCTCATACAATGCTGAATAATGGAAATAAAATATGGGAAAAAAAAGATATTAATATGGTCACTTTTGGAATAACACAAATCTGGTAGTATTGAAAATCACTTTAAACAAAATTCTTCTTTTATTTTATTTTTTTAAAGATTTGTGGGTAGCTATGGAGTTTCATAAAACTATTTTCTGAGTATTAGGTTTTATAACTTTGTTGAATGCTTTTGAGCTAGATTTGAATATTTCTTGGGTTGAGTTTGGACATTTTTACTTGATTTTATGGCTACGCTCAAATGTTTTTTGTGGTTGGTTTCGGCATTTTTTGTAATTCAATTTTGATTATTATGTTATTTGTGTAATTTATTGGTTGGTCATGAGGTTAGTTATTAAATAGACAAATGAAAAACATAGGATAATTGTGAAAACAAAATGAAACTTGATATTAATAAAGTAGTATAGCTCACGTCTATTATTATTATTTTTTTTTTAAAAAAATAAACATTATACAACCTTGGAAAAAATAGTCAAAACAAAATTGAAATTTGGCATTAATTTGTTGTCATCTAGTTAAGCTTTAAGGAATGACTAAGAATAATGAAAAACTTAAATTCATTGTGGATATAAAAAAGAATGGAAGAAATTGACATTTAAAATATATATATATATATATATATATATATAAAAGAATAAAAGAAATTGACATTTAAAAAAAAATAAATTTTATATGTAAGATGGGTACTTTATGTTGGATTTTATGGTAAATTATGAAAGAAAGTGTTGGTTTGAAACATAAAAAATGAATTAATGTTTCATTTATGTTGTTGTTACTTAACTTGAAATTCAAAGGTTTCCAAATGGTTTGAAACATCAAAATGTGTTGATGTTTCTTTTCCAAATTTAACTTAAGTTAAATTTGTGAGTTGTGTTTGAATCTTTACAAGTAACTACACAACTGAGTTACTTTTTATGTATGTTTTATTTTGTTTATATTAATTTTATTTTTGGAGAGTTACTAAGTTGCTAGTCTATAAATAGCAACTTGTTTCTTCATTTGAAGCATCTCATTTTCATTTTGGAGTATCTCATTCCAATTGAAGAGTTCTTCTCTCATCTCTTTCTTCTCTTTAATCTTGAGTCAAGTTGAGAGCAAGTATCCAAGAGTTCTGCCAGATCCAAGTAGTTCAAGGTTGCTGTTCTATCGGAGTTAGTCGTTGTATCCTGCTGAGACGATCGTTGTAGCCTGCTTGCAACCCGTGCAGAGCGAATAATTGTCTTCAGGACAGCGCTTTGTAAGCGTGCCTCGACTACTTATTATATTTTATTCTTGAGTTTTGAAATTGTTATTACATACAGTGTCTGTATTATTGTTTACACCGTAACTGTTTGTTGTCAGTTAAGTTGTAATCAAATTTGCTAGTGTTACTCAGTTCTTATACACAGCGAATTATTATTTCCAACATTTTATTTATTTTCTCTATTCACAACTAGATACAAAAACGTTTACCCTTCGTTTATTTGCTCTTGAAAAGTACCATATTTGCAAATAAAATGTCTATAGAAAGACATATGATACAAAACACAACATAATTATTTGTGTGATTCTCTATTTTAAGGGAGAAGAGGAAAGTTGGCACATTTGTCTATGAAATTGATTGAAAAAATGAGGTTTGCATTAAAATGATATTAAAGTGAAGGAATTGTATTGATAAGCCCAAGACCTAAACACATTTTTTTTATAGATAAAAAGTTAGTATTCACATTGTTTACTAATTTAAATAATTAACTTTTAGAAACATTTATTATTTTGCCTATATATAATTGGAGAGGTGTTAGGGACAACGATGAGAAAAAGTAAGGAATGAATTTATCATTCACATTTTCGAAGTAAAATAAAAGAAGTTGAATTTTTCTTTTTCCAATTCTAAATGACCAAGACGTTCCGTGTGAATTTTGTTCTCCATAAAAAAGCATATCGTTTTTGCAATATAGACTAAGGTTAGAATTTTTATTTTATACATCCATATATTATATATAACAACCATCATATACATGTTGTACTTTTATTTTTATCATAGTAATTTTTTTCTCCTTTCTTGTAAAATCTACGTGATTCTTTTGATTTTCTGCACTCCTCTTTACCATTTTGACAATATTGTTTCCAATGTAGGCCATCGAGGCCACTATTTTCCCCCACAAAACACATAAAATACAAACCTTAGCTAGGGAAAGTATGTAATTCCTTTCTTCTTGGTTAATCACCAGCTTTTTTTTTTTAATTGATGATAAGGGATCAAAATATGGACCTTTAAAATGGTAATTGATGTCTTATTCACTGAGCTAGCTCGAATTGACGTCTTGGTTGGTCACTTTAGTTTTAACTTTAATTCCTTTGACAAATATTTCTAATGAATAACATATTTTTCTAATTTGGTGGTTCTTTAATTTGTAATCTCTACACCCTTCAGCCAAAAAAATAATGGCTGCAACTTTTTTGTTTTCCTTACCTTATACTCACTAGCAGCCTTGATCCATTGTGTTTTCATTTGAAAAATCTTAAAATATTCCCATATAAAACCATGGACTCAAGTTGCACAAAAACCACTAATATATAACCAATTTATTATGCTCAACATGTCATACATACTTGATGTTATCACTACAAGTTGCATTATTTTATGTGAGTTTCGACTATTTTGTAGAGTTAAATTATTGTATTTGTGTATATTTTCCTTTTTCGAAGACTATCATGTCAATTCACAGTTTCGTTTCAGCCACTGTTTGTTGAAATCTTACTTTTATATTATACAAAATAAGAAGGAAAATGAAGCAGACTTTGATTGACTATAGAAAGGGCAAAATTTACTGTTTGTTGAATGGAAGTGGGTGTGGAAAAAAAAGGCAAAATTGACTCTAGCGATTGATGACGAAGTTAAGATCAACATTTCTTTCAGCGTTCATTTCATTATATTATTTTCTTTATTTTTATCGATGTTACATTGATGGTTTTAAAGGAACCTTAATGGAAATGTTTGAGGTCTCAATTTTATTAAAATATTCATAAGATGTCGATGTTGATAGATATATACTTCTAGAAAAATTATAAAACTAAAAAAAGTTATAAAAATATTTAAATTAATTACAAATAAGCACTTCTCCTTTTCAAATAACTTGATTTTCTTATTATTAATATTATGTCCACATTAGAATATTTTGTTGATAATTTTGTTACATTTTTGTCAATTTTTCTTACATAATGGAAATGTTTGATTCATGATTTATGTTAATATTGTTGAATTCATGAACATGTAAAAATGTCGACATGTCGACAAAACTTAATACCTGTAAATAAGATAATGTTTAAAACATGTGTAGTACGTGGACTAGAAATAATAGGTCGTTAGTCCCAGATGATGGATTTTTTAAGGTGTAAATTTTATTTTCGTCCCTAAATTTTCAAACAGTCTACTTTAGTCCGAAAATTTTAAAAAATAATCATTTTGGTATTTGCTATAATTTTACCATCCAAAAGTAAATCATCTAAGACTTTTTCAAGACAACCTATTTCAATATATCTCTATGTCAACATGATAATACACATATTTTTTAAGCTATTTATTCGTCTGTTAAGTAATTAATAGAAAAATAATGATTTAAAATCAAAATGATTACTTTTTTTAAAATTTAAAAATTTAAAATAAATATTTTGAGAGTTCAAAAACTAAAATAAAATAAAGCATATGAACTAAAATAGCAGCCGGATGAAATAATCCAAAAATTCATGGGACTAAAGTGGATTTTTTTTAATATTTATTTTCTTTTTACATTTGCATGAACCACTTGTTACATTTCTTTTCCTATAATTTTTTTTTTTGGACCCGTTACGTATAATCTATATATATAGATATATTCGTTTACATGCAATATACACATATATATGTGTATATATATAGTTTCATCTAACACAACCAGTGGCGTATCCAGAACTATATATTTGGGGGGCTATATAGAAATAATTTTGAACACATTGATATATTCATATTATTTGTATATTTTGATATTAAGTAGTCTAAATTATAAATTCGGTCCTTCAATTTTTAAGATTGTGTTTAATAAGTCCCTAACTTTAAAAAGTTTCTACTAAGTCACTGAACTATCAATTTTCTGTCTATTAGATCCTTGAATTGTCAATTTTGTGATCCTTGAACTTAAAAAAAAAATCTATTAGATTATAGATCTATTAGACATTAAATTGAAAAGTCCGAAACCTATTAGATATAAAATTGAAAGTTTAAATACCAATTACATACTTTTTTAATTCAAAAAAACCTATTAAAATAGATCAAGCTTATAACATATATATTAAAAAATGAAACTTGAAAAAACAAATAGATTTTTTTTTTCATGGGAATTATAAATTTTTTATGTAATTAATTTTAAAATATAATGTACTAAGAGTAAAAATTAATTTTATTGTTCCTTCTTTATTTGACTCTGGAACAGAAAAACTAAATTGAAAAAATAATTATCATATCATATATTTGTTATTATGTATCAATTTAAATTGTTTTAAAAAATAGGAAAAAATCAATTTTGACCACAAACTTGTCATGTGTAAATTTTTACTCTAAACTTTCAATTTCGTCAAATTTCACCCTAAACTTAGATAAATATTGCAATCTTAACCCAAAACTTTAAAAAGAGTTGCAACTTTAACCCTTTGATAAGCTTTCGTTTGAAATATCATTAAAAAAATATTATCACATGCATTCTTTGAATTCTAAAACATATGTATGGTACAAAATTGATAAGATTTCAAAGAAAAATAACATTAGAGCTAAATTTTTGTTGAAATTTGTAAATTTTGGCAAGGTTTTTAATGGTTTATTTGTGCATTGATCAAATTTAATTTTGTGCAAAGCTTAATTTTATTGAAATTAGTGATTGTATGGAGATTTTTACATTTTTTTTTATTAATTAGTGGGTGAATTAGCAAAAAATTGAATAGATGGTGAAAAAATGCAATACATATATGAATTTAGGGTTTAATTTTATTAAATTAAGAGTTTAGAGTTAAATTTGATATAACTATACAAATTTAGGTGTGAAATTGAATTATTTTCTAAAACAATATGAGAAAACAAATATTATTTTTGCCAAAAAAATCCAAAAACGAAAAAGAAACGAAAAAAAAAAAGGCACAAAAAAAGGGAAGAAAAAAAGAAAAAAGAGGGAAAAATGGAAAAGAAGAAAAAAGAAAGCAAAAAAAAAAAAACGAAAAAGGAGGGGAAAAGACAAAAAAAAAAAAAAGAAAGCAGTAAAAAGAAAAGAAAAGAATTGCCTTTAGAAGGATTAAACCAAGGACTTGAAGGATGCTAGGGGGGCTTATTCCAACATGTCACAATTATAATTTCAAAATCAGCTATGATTTTTAATACAAATTGATAACATTTAAAAGTTGAGGGGGGGTTAACCCCCGCGGGCCCAATGTACCTCTGCCCCTGAACACAACTATATATTACATATTTCGTGCTTTTTTTTTTTTTATGGTTTGAATGGTTTTATTTTAACCATCCTTAAATTAAATTTTATTATTTTTAGTCATATTTGATAACTATTTAGTTTTTTATTTTTAAAAATTAAGTTTATAAATACTACTTCTACCCTTAAATTTTCTTATTTTATTATCTACTTTTTACAGATATTTTCGATAGTGAAGCTAAGTTTTGAAAACTAAAAAAAAAAAAAAGTAATTCTCAAAAACTTGTTTTTGTTTTTGAAATTTGGCTAAGAATTAAAATATTTTCTTAAAAAAGATGAAATCCCATTATAAACAAATGATGAAAAAACAAGCATAATTTTCAAAAACCAAAAACAAAAAAGTTGAATAGTTATCAAACGTGCCCTCATGGTTTTGGCTATTGTAACCATCATTCTTGGAGTTTAATATTGTAATATTAGCTTCCATATTTTATATCTAAAATAAAATTTTGAGAAAATTACTACAAAAAATATCCTTAAACTAATAAGAATTGATATAATCACACATTTCACACGTTTGAAAATTGAGTAAACCCCACTCAGATAATAAAGATTGTTACCCTTAAACCCTAAGGGGGCGCTTGGGTCGTTGAGTGGAATTATTAAGTCTAGAGTTGTTTAGTTTGAGACTTAATTAGAACTTAAGTTAAATAATATGTGTTTGAGGTGCTAAGTTGTTTAGCCTGAGTTAAGAAAGTATGTGTTTAGAGTACAAAGTTGCTTAGTATCTAAATTTTAGAATGGGTACTAATAAAATTTGTTTCCATCAATTCTAAAATTTAGATTTTAAATTATATTATTCTACGTATATTTTACCATTTCGTTTAAGTATCAATTTAGGGGTTAGGGGTTAGGTAATTTTGGGGGTTAGGGTTTAGAGATTAGGTTACTTTGAGAGTTAGGGAATTTTGGGAGTTATGGTTAGGTGTTAGGTTATTTTGAGTTGATGTATTCCTATTCTATTCCTACTTTTTCTTCAATCTTATTTCAGCATTCCTATTCTATTTCTATGCATACTTTTCCTTTAATTCAATGTCCCAAATAATTTATTTTTTATTAACAAGTGTATTCATCAAATTTTTGTATTGAATCTTTTTTTTTTTCTTTTAATTCAAAATCAATTGCCCTTCTCAAAATTTTTCTTCTAATTGAAAATCAGAAAATTGAAGTCCTCAAGCCCTGTTTGATAACCTTTTAGTTTTTGGTTTTTGAAAATTGTACTTGTTTTCTCACGATTTCTCTACAATGGTTTTCATCTTTCTTAAGGAAACATTTAAGTTTCTAGCCAAATTCCAAAAAAAAAAAAAAAACACAAGTTTTTGAAAACTATTTTTTTTAAGTTTTCAAAACTTGGCTTGGTTTTTTAAAACTATTTTTTTTAAGCTTTCAAAACTTATCTTGGTTTTTGAAAACATATGTAATAAGTAGATAAGAAAACATGGAAACCCATAGATGGAAGAGAGTATTTACAGACTTTATTTTCAAAAATCAAAAACTAAAAATCAAATGGGGCTCAAGTGGGGCTCAAATTGTTGTTTTATTAAGAAGTATATTTATCAAATAAATTTTGTATTGAATCTTAATTTTTCAATTTTAATTCAAAAATCAGTCAACTGTCTTCAACAAAATTTTCTTTAATTGAAAATCATAGCATAGAAGTCCTCAATTTTTTGATATATTAACAAGTATATTTATCAAATTTTTTCATTCAATCTTAATTTTCTTCTTTAATTCAAAACAGCAAATTCAATGTCTCAATTTTTTTTTTATTATTAATATGTATATTTATCAAACTTTTTTCTTCCATTTTGAAGGTTAATGGAAGTGATAAAATAGTTTGAGTTGATGTGACTATAAAATATTATAAATATTTAACTTAAAAAATACGTACACATGTTTGGTCAAGAATCACATTCAATCCAAATATCATGCAAACATAATGTTATAAAGGAAACATGAATGTCAAATTTAATATATATTTGCAAGCATAACATCAACTTAAAATAATGTGTCTAAAGTGTCAAATGAATACATGAGAAAATAATGTGTCCAATATGTCATATAAATACATAACCAAATCATTTCGATACTTAAATTAATGAATCTCAAACTAAAGCTGAAGAATGTAGTACTTCAACACTTCAAATAGTACAGACAAGTGAAAAATATTACTAATCTTTAACCTGTTAGGAGTACTAACAAAGTCCCACGTTGGCTAGGGAAGAAAGCGGTCTATGGTATATAAGTAAGGACAATTATCTCCATTGGTATAAGGCCTTTTGGGGGAACCAAAAGCAAAGCCATGAGGACTTGTGTCCAAAGTGGACAATATCATACCATTGTGGAGATATGTATCCTTATCAATTAATATCATAGCCATAGTCTAAACTTAACTATGTGTCAGAGGATTCCTCAGATTTCGAACAAAGAGAGTTAGCAAAGCCTCATGTTGACATTGTGGATGAAGATGCCATCAAGGAATATCCCACAATGTGAGTGATCCATTGGAGTGGAAGGATTTGTTCGAGGGAGGCTCAAGTAATACTTTGTTTGAGGGGAGGATTGATAGGAGTGCTAACAAAGTTCCACATTGGCTAGGGAAAGAAGAGATCCATGGTATATAAGTGAGGACAATTATCTCCATTAGTATGAAGCCTTTTAGGGGAACCAAAAGTAAAGTCATGAGGACTTATGTCCAAAGTGGACAATATCATACCATTGTAGAGATATGTAAAAGGTCGTTGTCCTTATCATAACCCAACTAAACTTAAAGGCATGCAAGGGAAAAATATTAGTAAAGTTTAAAGAACTAAGAATAAAAACGTGTGCAAGGAAAAAAAATATCACCTTAGGTACAAGGTAATGATCAAAATGACATAGGAGGTGGCTGGATTTCGAAGAAGTAGAACCCTATAACAATGGGAGAGGATACATTAATAAGAGAATGAAAGAATATGTAATAACAAATCTTGTATATGAAGGAAGGAAAAAAAAACAAGTGTTAAGAACATACACACTAAGTAGAATCGAGAGAAGTGGTGAGGGAATGAAGTTGTCCTCAAAGTTTAACAAAGTGTAAGACCATATATAAAAAGGAAAGAAACAGGGGCTGTTAGCAAAGGGATGGGTGCACTTAATATAGGTATACTCGTCGAGCTATCGAGGCGGCCCGCCAAAATAAAACTGATCTCAATAGCTTGTAGGACAAGTGGTACCAGGTCGAATCCCAAGAGAACCAACGTATTAATTTCTCAAAGTTTAATTTGCATAAAGAAAACAAGTAAAATAGGGAGGGTTTTAAGTTTGGTGAAGGAAAATAAATAAGTAACAAGTAAATTGAAAGGGAGATATAAAATCTTACCACTATCCAATCTAATGATATGATATCATTCAATTACAACAACGAACATAGGCTGACACAAACAAGCTACTCTTTTTAATCTAAGTGCTTAGTCTACCTTAATTAAAAAAGCCAAATTAAGAACAATTTCCCTAAGTCTATTGATTCCAACAAAGCATCACAATCAAACTTATCACTTAACTAACTGAGCACAATAGTATTCCATATTAATCAAGTGATAGCGTTAAGGTTGGCGGGAAGACTAAGGTCAATGAATTAATTGAGATAGCACAAACCAATCAATTAACTTCTTTGTTTCCTAGAGTATATCATGCAAGCTATGTGATTATGGAAAAGCTACAAAAACACACACATGAGTCAACCCTATTACTACTATAATCAAGTAATCAATTACAACAATTACAGATTGTAATATTCATGCATAGCAAACTTATAAGAAAACACTGCAATCAAGTTGTCCATTCGATCTATGCAAACTCATAAGAATTAAAAGCAGGAAACAAGAACAATCGCATAAAAAAGATAAATACAATTAGGTTCAAGGCCTCACAATATTGCAATTGAACTATACTGACTTATGAATTGGAAATATTAACCTTAGCCGTTCATCGTGACGATATAGCTAAGGTTTGACATTGGTTCGATGTTTACAAAAGTAGAATTGGAAATTACAAGGACAACTTTAAAGAGAGTGTCTAACAATAAGCCTAAGAGATAACATCTATTTTCCATAGAGAAAGAGATATAGTTATAGGCATTGAGGCAATGTTGAGATGCCAAGGGTAGCATCTCGACGTTGCCTTCGTTAAATAAGAAAAAGTTCAAAAATCTTCTGTAGCATCTCGACACTATTAGCATTAAGCCTAGCATTCCTGATAAGCCTTAGAATTAAGACTTATTTAACTCCTAATTACTTAAAATATTCTTGTTTTGTCTTAAGATCATTTAAAAATAGTTGAAAGTTGCTTGAAAATAAGAAAGGAATAAGAATGAAGGCAATTAGATAAGATTCTAAAAAAAGTTAAGTTTGTTTGCAGCGAATGTGGAAATTGCAAAATCGTGATTCTACAATTGTTTATGGAGCAGGGAATGTAGAAATTGCAAAATCGTGATTCTGCAATCTGGAGCAGTAGAAAAGTTCAAAAAAGGAAAAAATCTGCATTTAACCCATTCCGAAAATCTTCAATTACAGCATGATTTGGGGGATTTTTTGCACGAAATTTGGGCATTCTTCAACCCTAATGAAGGCCTATAAAGGGGGGAAGAAGAGGAGGAGCTAAGGAATTCAGTTTTGGAGACGTTTTGGAGTTCATTTTCGTGGTTTTCTTCCTCTATTTTTTTTCATAAATTTTGCTTTGTTTTTTGGCCCAGAACTTTAGTTTCTGTCTTACTTTTCTGACTTTTCTTCTTGTATTACCAAGAATCGTTGGCAGTACACATTTGTTCTTCATTCGAAATCTGTTTTGCATTAAGTTTTTGGTTTTAATCTAGCCTTTGTTTTCGAGTTTCTTTATTTATTTTTTTTTTTTCTGTTTATGCTTTATAACAGTTTCAACAATCATTGGTATATTTAAAATTCTATTAGGTCCAAAGGTTGAAGGAAGAAGATTGAAATTCCTACTGAAGCTTTTGATTTTCTCTTTTTGAATTAAATTGAGAGTTTTAGACTTCTTTGAGGTCAAGTGTCCAAATTTTCTTAAGCTTACTGTCATAGTTGTTCCAATATTACTTAGGATGCAAATTTGTATTAATTAGCAAGTTACTCAATTTTTCAATATGAACTTTTCCCCAAAAATTAGTTGTAGGATTTTTATCTTTCATAAGAGTTAAACTTCTTAGGGAATTCAAGGATGTGAATTCCCTAAGAAGTAAATGTAGCCAAAATTTCACTAAAAATCAAGCCTACATCTCAATTGTTTGCTTGTGTTGAATAAAATTTCATTGAGATCCTAGATTGATCAACTAGGGTATCAACTTAAGCTTAGATCTAATACCGACGAGGTTAGTGATAAGCGGATTTTGCACAAGTGATGGAGAAAAAGAACTTAGACATAAGTCAATCCTTACCCTAGACATAGGGATTAAGGACTCCAAAGCTCATAAAATTGTTAAGCCAAATTAATCTAAGATAGAGGGACTATAGACATATGAGTCACTCACTTAGCCTCCTAAAAACCTAAATTCAAGGTGAATAGGAGAAGTAATTTTGGTTTACAATTAAGTGTGGAGTAGGTTGGAATTGCAATTTTGGCTTGCAATTACAACTTAGGGCAATGACATTCTTGAGCCCTATCTTATCTAAATTCCTTTTGAAATTTCATTTACTAAGTTTATCTAGTTGCTATCAAATATTGCCATTACTAGATTCTGCAATTTTTGTTATTTCAATTTTTGCTATTTCTTGATTCTGTAATTAGATTATGCAATTTTTACTTTTTTTTACCAACACGCCAAACCAACCTTATTTTTGCAATTTAGTTTTCAAAGTTGCAATTTTCTTACACATCGTCCCCTCGAGATTCAATACTTGGTACTCACATACCATTTTATATTACTTCGATCGAGTGCGCTTGCGTGTACACCGATCAATTCCACAACATCGAGAGTAAAATGACTAAACCCTAAACTGGCCGAGAAGTACAAAATAGATAAAATATTTTATATAGCATCGAAAACACATACCAACCAAATTTAAAAACATAATCAATGATTCAAATTTATCATAGAGCAGAGACAACTAATATGGTTGAGTTTAAAAAAACCCAACAAAAATTGAAAGAAAGCAAGGTTTGAAATGTTAGAACATTAATACACAGAACAAAATTAACCAAAATAATGCAAAAATAAGAGTAAGATTCTAAAACTGGCCTCAGAGATACATGAAATTCATTCATGGAATGAGATTTCATAGGAGAGGGTTGTCCACAAACAATAATCAAATATCAAAGACACGTAATGCAAATTTTAGTGAACAAATTTAGCAAAAATAGAGAGCAAAATAGACCGAAAAGCATAGACGAAAACACACGAACCTAGAATGAAATTTTATTGAACAAACTAAGCAAAAAATAGAAAGCACAATAGAGGGAAAACACAGACAAAAAGTGAGCAAAAAACAAAGAACACAACATAGGGAAAAGCAAAGATAAAACAGAAGTGGTTAATAAATGAATTATTGAAATTTATCACAAAGAAAATATAAAACTAATATGGCAATAGATGATAGAAAAATAAAACTAACAATTACAGAAAACAGCCTTAACGAAATCGATTTTAAAAGAAAAATAGTGGACATCTTTTTGGACTCAACTCATCATCAGCTAGCCAAAAGACGATAGAGAATAAACCTCTTAGTAATAGACTCTCGCCACCAAGTTCTAAACGTGTAGACCAGTCCCCTACCAAGAAATTCTTTGCTATTGTCACTAAAATTAAATATGTAGCCTCATAGACCCAAACAAACAACCTAAGAAACTACAGTAGATGAGAGAATAACAACAAAAGCAGCAAGGGACTCCTGTGGGGGTTATTCTTGAAGCGCCAAGAAGAGTGGTTAGGGTTACAAATCTGAAGAAAAAACATAGAAGGTGAAGTAGCGTTTATGATTACGTATAAGAAAAATAACACATAGTTGAAGAAGTAGGTCTTAGGATTATGGACTTGGAAAGAGGACAAGCAAAGGTGGATTCGTAGCGTTTGACAAGATGGTTAGGGTATCAGATCTAGAAAAAAGCGCATATCTGGAATCATATCGTGAGTTCAAGATCTGGATATGGTTAGGGTTTCAACCATTGGGGGAAAAAACGTTGCAGTAGAGAGAAATGAGGAAGATAGTTAGGGTGTAATGCTCGATATATATATATTTTTTTGGTAATTATTGAAATTAAATGTTGTATAAGATGTATACCTTATGTTAAAGTGGAATTATTTAAGTTATTTTTTGGAATTGAGGTTGAATGAGGGAAAAAAAGGGAATTCATTTTGGGTGTTGTTTGAAAAATGGGGTTTTAGTTAAAAAAAAAAAAAAATTAGAAAGTCAAATAACTACTCCCCATCCTCTCCCCCTCTCATTCAAGTTCTCCCCCTATTTTTGGACTTTTTTTTATTCTTCATCTCCTTTCCCAAAGCTCTCTCTCTCTCAACAAGTCATGTGAAGCCTGCGTTTTTTTTTCTTCTTCTTCGTTTGTCGTCTCCTTCCTCCCACAAGAAAACCTCATCGGTGAAACTAATCTGATTGCTTGAATGCCTGAACCGTCGTTGCCTCGCCAGAGTGCTCGTCGCGACGTCGTCGGTTTGCAAAAAGCCCAGATTTGGCCGGTTCAAAAAAAAGGCAGCAATCATGTTGGGCAAAATCATCACTTTACAACTGTTTCTCGACTTTGTTTTGTTTGGGTAAGCTTCCGGCACTGATTCAAGGTTGAATTATGGTTTTTATGGGTGATTTAATGGTTAAATAGCCATTTAAAGTGGCCATTTGGTTGTTTTATCAAAATACATGACACCCATTACAATTGAAGGCCATTTGGGACGTTTTTGAGACATCTTAAGCTACTGTACATCACGTGTGGGGTAAGATTAATTTGGTTTTTGGTATATTACTTTTACAGTAAGGTCTTTCATAAATGAGGTTTAAATTGGATGCATGTTATGCCTCTCTGTGAAATTTTAGGGGCTGTTTTATAAGTTATTTTACTCTTAAAATTATGGAATTAAATTGAAGGTTAACCACTGTAAGGGAAGGCCAAAGTTTGGAATTGGGTGATTTGGCACAAATTCCAGAAAGCTATATTACTATGCAGAAAATTGAAAAGGTGAGATTTTCCCCACCTTTTAAATCTAACCCCAAAAATTAAGTATGGGAGTTCTTAGATAAATTATTAGAATTTGATTGGGTAATTTTCAGCCAAGCCATGAGCTAATTTATGGGTTGTTGTATTATTCCTAGGTGATGCTTATTATTTTTTTCAGAAATAGATTTTTGGGTGCTTGAGCTGTTATAAATTAGGTGCTTGAGCTGTTATAAATTATTTTTGCTTTGAGATAAGTAGTTTTTGGACTAAGTCCCTTTAAGTTATTATTTAAATTTTGGATCATGTTGGAAAATTGTGAATTTTTGTAAGTATGCCTGAGCTGTAATTATGGAGCATGTAGTAATTGGTGGTTGGTTCTGAAATTTATCTTGAGTTAGAAATTGGCTGAGTATGTGGTATGTGGGTTTAGGGGCTTAAATTGTGAGCTAAATTTTATTGGCATGTGTAGTTCCTTGATTGATCTTGTGTCTAAAACTCATGATTTATGCTTGTGAACTGGTAGTTCTGATCTGTTGTGGTTGTGAATTTAATCCTAAGGCCCTGATTACCCTACCTTGTGTTGATGTGGAAATGTTGTTATAAGGTCTTGAGGACCCTAATAGAGTTAGAGGAGGGCTTAGGACCATTAGGCTAGTGACACCTACTACCTCACCTAGAGCATGCTTGCCTAGGATGTTTATGAGATGATGTGTGATGGCATGGAAGGTGTGTCCTTCATTGTAGAGACTAGCTAGTGGGTTGTGTACCTTGATGTGTGATGGCATGGAGGGTGTGTCCTTCATTGAAGGTGCTAGCCAGAGGGCCGGTGGGCCTTCGAGGTGTGGCTTGAAGGTTATGATCCTTTTTGTTGTATGCTAGCTGTATGGATGAAGCCCCGTGGATAAAAAGCATAGCTCTAGGGTATATCAATGAGGTAATACCGTAGGTGAGGGTGTGTTAGGTGGTCACTTAGCCAAGAGAGTATAAGACTTGAGGAAGATCAGGAGCTTGAATGGTTTGTGGTGTGTTGACTAGTTGTTGCGTTAGACTGCGAGTCCTTAGAGCTTAAGTGGGCTACTTATTGAGTATTTTATATTCATGTTATGCTACATTATTTCTCTTTCAGGTGGACAGTAGACTCAGGAGGTGCGTGACCAGGGCATTGGCTTGGCAATGCTATGGAGACCAGGTTCCCTATTTCCCAGGATAGAAAAATTTCTAGTTTCCTAATGTTCCCTTTTTCTTCAAGTTGGATTTTGTTTTTGGTTACTTTCAGTTTTGGCATTTTTTTTGGAATTGAATTATTTTGGCAAAATTTATTTTGTTTGAAATTGGGATCCCAAAGTTAAAGTGATATTGTGAAATGTTTATCTGATCTTGTGTGAAAGCTTATTTTAAAAATTTCTTGTTTGTAGCTAAGAGCGTTTTGAGTAAGTTTTAAGTAGCGATCCTAGGTAGGTCGTTACATTTCAGCCATGGGGGATTCAATGTGAAGGAAAACAAAAGAACAAAAAAAAAAAAAAAAAAAACCAAAGAGATGATGGAAAAGAAACCTCACACCATTAATGAGAGGGAGGAGAGAACATGAGAGAAGTGAAAGGGTTGGAAGGAGAGAAGTGAGAACACGAGTGGGTTTACTTGGGATGCGTGCAGACTTCAACAATGAGTTGTGAATTATGTGAATCAAACGGGGAGTGGATTATTTTAGCCCACTCCACCCAACTCCAAGTTGGTGGCCCAAACAGCCCCTAAAATTTTTACTTTAGCAATCACACACCCAAAAGTTTTAAATGTAGGAACTTTTTTAAAACTATAATATTAACTCTAAAAATATTATTTTATACTTCAAACTAAAATATACTATTTATGAAAAAGTCAGGTTCAATGCTTGTTTCTTTCTTTGTCATGTTTTTTTAGTTTAATAACATGTGGGGATGGAAGGATTCGAACCTCTAACCTCTTGGTCAAAGGTATACACTTTAATCAGTTGAGCTATGCTCAGATTGACTCTTCATTCGTCATATGAACAATGGTAGTTAGTATATGGTTAAGCTATAAGGATGGTATTACAGTCCATAAACTTCTAACTATTACGATTATAACCTTAAACTCAAGACATTCTTTTTATTTTTCTTTTTTTTTTTGTAGTTCAACAACATGTGGCGATGAGAGGTTCAAACCTCTAACTTCTTAGTTCTTGGTTAAGAGTATTTGTCTTAACCAGTTAAGCTATATGTTCAGGTTGACATTGTTCAAAACTAGATCCAACCATCGATAGAGTTATAATGATATATAGTATTTAATTCCAATAATTTTGTAAGTTAGAAATAATTGTTCAAATTGACACTCCATTCTTGTTGGGGGAATTACAAATAATAGAGGAAAATGAAGTAAATATTGAAATAAATATTGAGAAACAAACACGTAAACAATTAGGTTGGGGTATCTCTTTAAGAAGATTCAAGTCCTCTGTGGTATATATATTTATTTATCAATCACCGGTGCAGCAGTTCTTCTCTAGCCTGTCCCCTCCAGGATACAACAACCCAACTAAAACGTTGTGTAGCTCAAACCACTCTACACTATGAGGTTGAGCTCAAAGCTCCTTTTGGCCAATTGCTCTTAAAAGAACACCCTTCTTTTGGCCAATTGCTTTTAAAAGAGTAAAGTAGACAGAGAATAGAAGATTGAAATGTTGTGTGTTTGAGAGTGTGGTAAGAGAGGTATTTATACTAGAATTTTAGATCTAGAAATTTAATACAAAAATGAGTAATTAAATTGTAAACTTTTTAACCTCTTTTATCAATACGTTTTCTTCCTTAAAAAGATGAAAACTCTCACAAATTAAAAGCTAAAAAGAAACTCATATTTAAAACCAATTAAATATTAAAATGTTACAACAATTCGAATGTGCAAATTATAATAATTTCTATATTTCATATGTGGATTTTTCATTCTCTCTCTATAAATTTATTATCATGCATAAATACCTGTGGTTATTATATAATATTCAATATATGTTGTATTAACCCTGTTCCTAAGCCACCCTAATGGCATGTTACTTTCTTGAATGTATGAAGACCTAAAGTTAAAACTTGGTTCGGGCTTATAAAGACTAGATTAGGAGTGATTATGCACACACACTTAAGGGATGAAAGAAATAAATTGAAATCTTCATGATGATTGATTTTAGTTACTTATTCAATGTCAATGATCTGTTATTTAAAAACATTTACGGCTAGAGTCACTTGCACGTAGTTTTGGTTGTTAGAGAGGTTTTATGTTATCTTTTACTCAAGGACTAGCAAATATTTAAGTTTGTAGGAATTTGATAGTGAACGTTGTAAGTTATTTTTATCACATATTTATTGTTATTCTTGGTAATTGGTTGGCTATTTTCATATACATATCTTTATATTTTGTAGGAATCAGGCAATTAGAACAAAATGGATCTTTCAAAGGAATTATCGAAAAAATTTGATCAATTAGACAAAGTTATATGAAATCAATGGATTAAAAGAGGAAAATGAGGCTCAAGACTTGAGAGATACATTGCCCAATCAATATTGTCGCAATGTTGATCTACACAAGCAAAAATTTCTGCACAAATAATGTTGAGATGCTACCTATGAGCATCTCAACGCTACAAGAGAAGGGGACTCAACATTTATAGTGTTGAGAAGCATATGAAAACACGTGAATAAGGAGTTTCGTCTGTAACGGCTCAATGCTACGTGAATAAGTATACTTATAGCACCTCGACCCTTCGAACAATGCACACTAATGGTTTTTTAGAGTGCAACAATGTTGAGACGTTGCCACTAGCGTCTCATCGCCCGTGTGATGACCTTTAAATATTTGCTTTTTGCACGTTGTTTAAGGAGGTTTTTTGGGAGAGATTAATTTTCGATTGAGAAATTGACAATTTTTGGGAGCAATGAGGATATTGGAGCTAAGAAAAGGAATATTCGAAGCTCAAGATTGTGGATATCATATCGAGAGGAACGATTGACACACATAACTTAGTTTTATCTTCCTTTCTCCTGATTTTTGTATTTTTCTTATATAATTTTTCTCATGATCTGATTTTGGATTAATGAAAATGAGTATATAATTTCTTTGTTCTTAGAGATTGATGTAGCAATTAGATTTTATGGATTGGTTAATTGATTGCCTTGACCGATTGCTTTTATCTCATTCATGTATTTATGTTTAATGGTTTTAATCTCCTGATTACAGATTAATGGTTGTTGGTTCTGAATCTTACGTTCGGTAGAGGCAATTTAGATTAGAACTTAAATGCATGACTAAAGTAATTTGAAGATCAAAAGATTTACAATTCTATTAGAGGTTGTGAAAAGTAGATCTAAAGTCTTTGCTTGTCATTGAAACTAGATAGATATATATTGGTTTTGTATTTTCACAAAGAGAGTAATTGTGCTCGAGGGAGATAGTTTTTACATGTGCGTTATTGATGTATGAAATTATTGCATGTTTGATCTTGTTTTATTTAATTAATTTGTTTGTCTAATTAGTAAAATTAACTCCCTAAGATCTTTCTCTTTTGATATTTTCTTCACATTTATTTTTAGTTGTTTTAATTTAGTCTTGTTTTCATCCATCGATTTGATTTCTCTAAATAAAATTAGGTGATTATATTCATGGTATTTAAGTGAACTAGAAAACTAATCATGAGGACGACATTCTTTCATTCATCACTTTATTAAAACTTAACCCGTATACTTGCAGTAAGTAATTTTTAAAGTTCAAGAATTTATTAGACACTTTTTAAAAAGTTCAAGAACTTACAGGACACAAAATTGAAAGTTCAAAGACCTATTATACACTTTTTAAAGTTTGAAGACCAAATAGATACAAAAGTTTAGGTCCCGTTTGATAACCATTTGGTTTTTGGTTTTTGGTTTTTGAAAATTGTGTTTATTTTCTCACCATTTCTCTACAATGGTTTTCATATTCTCTACAATGGTTTCCATCTTTCTTAAGAAAACACTTGAATTCTTAGACAAATTTCAAAAACAAAAACAAGTTTTTGAAAACTATTTTTTTTAGTTTTCAAAACTTGACTTAGTTTTTGAAAACACATCTAAAAAGTAGATAAGAAAACATGGAAAGCTATAGGTGGAAGTAGTATTTATAGGCTTAATTTTCAAAAACTAAAAACAAAAAATCAAATGATTATCAAACGGGGCCTTAGAGACTAAATTTAATTATAATTTAACCAAGAATAAATAAAAGTTTGATAGGTTGATAAACCTGATAAAAGTTGTTTAACAGTTCAATAAAGAACTACCATTTGAACCCAAAAACGAGAAGTTATGATTAAGGTTGCAGACAGCTATTGAAAGAGCACAAATTGAAACTGTTTAAAGTCTTCAAGTGTAGCTGGTGGCACAGTGCCCTGAATATCTATGACTATTACAACTGCAGGCCGATGTAGAATTTCACAACCTTCACTAGAGTGTAACCTCTACTCCAACTTCTTGAAAGGATGAAAATAATAAAATGTAACCATATATTTCGAAACAGGCCAAAAAAAGAGAACCATGCATTGGCCTGGCCTATATGGTGGGTGGTGACTCCGGGCTTATCAACTATCACTTGAGGTGACTCAAATACTATCATGTTTAAGCATGGACAACCCCAATGTGTATGTTTCTATCTCAATTCTAACTTGAAATATTAACGCTCTACTTTTGGTGGTCTTTATAATATATAAACTTTGGACTTGTATGGAATGACTTTTCAAGTGCTTAAAAAAGTTATTCCATTCCAAACAAGCATTTAATTGTATTAGTAGCAATTACTACATGATAGCACACAAAATGTGTTATTATTAGGCCTTATATTATGCTAGTTTTGTGGTTCAATTGTATGCTTTTACGTTTATATGTGTTTAATTTGTAGATTTCGAGAGCAAAATTGGAGTGTCTAGGAGATTTATGATGAATTGGGGGATAATGGAGATTGATTTGTAGACCCAATTGAAGAAGAGAAGGAGTTCAATGCAAAAGAATTGAAGGGAGAGCATTGCGACGCTCTTAGAGCATTGAAACGCTTATGTTTGCAGCCAACAAATCACAAAAGCCAAGAGGGCAGCATCTTTAACACTGTCCCAAGCGTTGGGACGGTATGACATTTTACACTCCGTCACCAAAAACACAAACGCTTCACAATTGGGGAGTTCCTTCCGAAGTGTCTTGACACTTGACTTTAACTTTTAATGAAAATGTAGCATTTAGGCATAGCTCCTCGATGCTAGGGAACATCTCGACGTTGTATCAATTGAAGGTATAAATCATCTTTTTCCAGGCGAATGAAGGGAGCTAATTTGGGAGTTTTTTTAGCCCAATTCGATTTCATACTCAATTCGGGGGATTTGGAGAGAATTCTTGGATCAAAATGAAGATTTGGAGCTTGGAATTTGTGGAGATTGTCACGAGAACGAAGGATCGACACGTCGTATTGAGTTTTCTCTACTTTCCTTTGATTTTGTATTTCAAATTATGGTTGAAATTCAAAGTTTAGATTGTGTTTTAGTGATTCTAGGGATTGATGTAGTCATTGGGTCAATTGTCTTAATTAATTGAATATTTCGATTGATTAGCATTAATTTTATTCATGCATTTAATTATTAATACCTTTAATCCCTTGATCACAAATTAATTGTTGTGTTGGTATAAATTCACGCTTGGAAAAGGTAATTTAGATTAGATCTTAAATGCATGACTAAAGGTTGTTCTGACATGGGAATGATTAGGGCTTTAATGAAGGGTATTAATGTCATTTAAAAATAAGCAGAAATGTAGGTTTTATAACATTGCCACAAGAGAGTCATTCTTGATAAAAGACTTCTAGACTTGTGGAATGAATGTTTGGTCAATCTTATGTGTTTAATTAATTAAGCTAACGGTCCAATAGGTGAGATCAACTCCCTAGAATGCTTCACTCTTAATTGTCTCTATCTTTAATTTCAGTCACTTTTTAATTTCGTTGTTCGTGCTCTGATTTTGATTTTGGTCTCTAAATAAAATTAAGTGAGATTACTTGTAGTAATTAAATGAATTAAAAACATCAATCATGTTGACGATACTCGATACTCAAAATCACTATACTATAAAAACTTAGACGCCAATGGGCAAACACCATGATATTCAAAGGAGCGCGTATGGTACACCAAGGTATTTTACGAGAGCACCTTCTCTTCAAAGCAATTTACCTCATACATCCATCTAGAATATACCATTAAATGCTCATCGGAAATTGAAATGCATTGACTAACAAAAATAGAACATAAATTAACTGGCCGCTTGACAATAGAACATGTTCCACTGCATTAATGGTTGGGGATTGTCTTGGAGGTTTCGAAGACTATGCTGATATGAATGCAAGTCTCATTGAATGCAGCGAGGTAGCCATAAAGTCTCATTGCCCAAAAGTTAATGTATATCATATGTGAATTTGTTGATTGGAAAAGAGGTATCGATCCACAGTGGTTTCTCATTGGCGGCTGCGAGATGTTTCTACGACCAAGTCCGATGAATCTCTGACGAGTTGAGGATGGAGTGCTTTGTCCAACGGACCATATAACGTACCCCTTTACATGTGGTTAATTTTTCAAATGAACCTTCGGAATCGACACAGCCAAAGGACACAAGTCAATATTTACAGTCTCGATCAAAATGACTGAAAATAAGGACTAAAATATCCCAAAAAAACTGGAATCCGTGTGTGAAAAGAAACATGTACTCACAAATGAAAGCTGATTCATGCATTTAGGGTGAAAAAATAACGTGTTGTTGTCAAATTTTGGACAGCAGAAATCTCACTGACCTCCACATGACAACAACGGTGAATTTTGCAAATTTCTCCTCCTCAGCCTATGAGGTGGGCCTCAGCCTCAACTTTTCTTAAGTTGTAGACTTTTCTACCTCGTTTGGTGCAGCTTCTGCCTTTTGTTCAATTAGAGAGACATATCTCTTTAGTAGCTTTGTTGTCTTTTGTTTCATAGATAGACATATCTCCTATGTAGCTTCTTTGATTTTTGTTTAATAGGGAAGCATATCCCTTTAGTAGCCCTCTACTCAAGTAGAAGTTTTGGTTGAATTTATGCTTGAGTCGACATAACTTGTAGCTTGAAAAAGAGAATTTTATTGCTAATAAAATTTTAATTTTTACATGAATCGCTGAAATTGACATAAAGAAATCTATCTCTAAAGGAAAGATAAATAGACAGAAGTCCCCTAATGATCCATGGGGGTGTGGTCGGCCTCAGTTTCGGCCTCGGCCTCGGCCTTGGCCTTGCCGAGGTATGCTTCCTGCTCATTTCTTGATCTTTTGACTTCTTTTAGTGTTGTGAAGTAACACTCCCCTGAAGCTTTATGCTCCCCTTTTACTATTCCCACTCCATTTAAAGTAGGGAATTTTAGTAGTTGATGATAAGTGGAGGCTACAACCTTTAGTTGATGGAGTCTTAGTCTTCCTAATATGGCATTATAAGTTGATGTGCACTCCACTACCAAGAAGTTAATCATCTTAGTAGTTGTATTCAGTCCATCCCCAAAGGTGGCTAGAAGTTCGATGTTGCCTTCAAGAGTTACTCTTTCTCCTCCAAATCCAACCAAGGGAGTCAGATTCTCCTTCAGTAGCCCCCTTTCTAACCTCATTGCTTTAAAGGCAGTCAGAGAGAGAACATCAGTTTAGCCTCCCCCATCTATGAGGAGTTTGTAAACCTTCCCATTGGATATAGTTAGGGTAACAACCAAAGCATCATTATGTGGCCGATGGATGACTCTAGCTTCAACCTCAATGAATTCTAGGGTTTGGTTCATAGTTTTAGCATGGACTAAATACATACCTGGATAATCTGGGTTGTGTCTGGCCTCGCGAGCGATTGTCTTCCTTTTCCTGTTGGATTCTCCTCATTCTGGTTCCCCAAGTATGGTTCTGTTGCTTTAAAAAAGTGTATGCAAATTCAGAATGAAAACACTCCTAAATGTGCAAGTATACACAGTCTAATGCAGCAAGTGATAAGTATTTTTATATCGTTCTCCTCAGGGACTAGTTATGTTGATTTTTGCAATGCCTAAGTTGATTTTAGTTAGGTAACAAGAAATAAACATCAAATGGTGCAATGAAATTAAAAGAACTAAGGAACAAGAGTGAAAAGGTACTAAAATGTTGTAACAACAGGAAAAACAGTAAGTAAAATGAGACTAAACAGAATCTGTGAAAAGGGATCAGGATTAGGGGTAGGATTTTGCTTCATCAAACTAAATGCTATAGCAATGATCATGCTTCATCACTCAATGCAGTTTACTTCGCGGATTCTTCCCAGAATTTCCAAGAAATCAGTGATTAACTCCCATTAACCTCTGAAATTAAGCTCATAACTGCAAACATTAGGTGGGTTACCATCCCTAGTGTCCCCAATTACCTTAGAGCATGCTCCTAATCAGAACTAATGTTATGCCATGCAATCAGTTCATCTCTCCCTTTCCCAAGTTTAAGAAAAACGCAGCTTAGATAAGTTGGCCAGACAATTCCAAGCTAAAAATGAAGCACACAACGCATAGGAGTGAAGATTATGCAAGTATACTATCTCATTCAGCAAGAATCAACAATAAATCCCCTAATCCCTCGCCCAAGGGGTGATTAGTTCATAATTACAAGAAATGACAGCAATAAAACAGTAAGAAAAGTCTGAAATAACATTCTAAATCCTGTCTTTAATATCAAAATGCTGAAAAATAAAGAAGTACTGTAGAAACTAGGAGAAATGGACAAGAAATGGTGTTGGGAAGCTCCTTTATGGCAGGATTCCCTCCTTTCCAGCAGTGGATCACCTCCCAAGAAGGATTCTTCTTCTTTTTCTCGAAATTCAGCCCCTCCAAAATGTCTACTCTCCAAGCTCTTCTCCAAAAATGGCAAGTTAGGGTTTTATACCTCTCATTTTTCTTGAAATCGGGGCTGAGTGGGCACTTTTTGACTAATGGCAGCACCTCATTCGTTTAAATCAGTACAGGTGTTATAAATTGTCCACGTCAATTAATGAAATAATTCCCACGTGCGTTTTGTGTAACTGATCTCAGGTAAATGCTCCAGCTTTAATAATGCTTTATCAAACACAACAATTGCTCCAGCAAGCTTGACTTTCCATCAACAGCAAAGCTCTAACATTACAGGTTGAATTTTCCAGACTTAGCCATCTTTACCTTCGACAATTGGCCTGCATAAGTCACAAATAGCACATTTAAGTAATATTATGCCTTAAAAAGCTCACAAGTGCTTTTCACATGAGAATGGACTCATTTACTACTAAGTCATCAATTTAAAGAGGCTTCTAAGTACAAAAGTACCTAAAATAGTACTTTTAAGTCACAAAATCTTCACTAAAACCCCCTAATTAGCTCTCATTCTAAGAGCTATCAGGTTCTGATCTCACGTGGGGGTTATTCATATGGTCGACCTCAGCCATCATCCAGTCGACCTCGACCATTATCTGGTCGGCCTTCGCCATCTCTGGTCCTTATGTATTCTTTTAGATACCCTTCTCTGATTAGGGTTTCAATTTTGTCTCGTAGCTAATAACAATCGTGAGTTGCATGACCATGATCTCGATGAAAGAAACAATATCTGTCATTGTCTCTTTTTCCAGCTGGAATTCGCATTTTCTCTAGAAACTTTACCAAAT
This sequence comes from Trichosanthes truncata, assembly GCA_033996785.1. Classification (NCBI taxonomy): domain Eukaryota; kingdom Viridiplantae; phylum Streptophyta; class Magnoliopsida; order Cucurbitales; family Cucurbitaceae; genus Trichosanthes; species Trichosanthes truncata. Next base: position 48,393,550 of record JAWPNB010000003.1, on the reverse strand, counting down.
TCAAATTGCAAATTTCCATCAAAATCTATTCTGGGAGGGAGAGTTGTGGAAGTAGACCTCTCAAACCGTTAACTGGGGACGACCTTAGGGTCTGGTCGACCTTGGCCTCTTTCCTCGACCCTCCTCCTCTTCGAACTGAAAAAATTGCTGTCTCGAGCTCTATCTTGTTCTGCATGTTTGTTGCTTCTTTCACGATCAAATGTAGCTTCTTTCGATCGTATCAGTTCCTCAGCACTCATATACTTTTGAGCCTTGGTTATGAACTCAACATAGGAAGTCGGTTCTTTCTTGCTAATCAATCTAAGCAAGCCTTTATCTTGCAAACCTGCAACAATGGCAATTAGGGCAATATTGTCTTTAAATCCATCAACTTGCAACGCTTTCTTGTTGAAGTGCGAGACATAATCGCGTAAGCTTTCCTTTGGCCCTTGCTTTATGGTGAGCAAGTGCATTTGGGGCTTACATTGGTCTCGTCCTCCCAAGAATTACGTTACAAATGCTCTGGCTAACTCTTTGAAAGAGCCAATGGACTTTCTCTTCAACTTTTTGTATCATTCTCCTGCGGGTCTTGTTAGTGTAAAAGAGAAGGCTCTGCACTTGATTGCCTTTGAAACTCCTTGGAGTTCCATCTAGGATCGATAGGTGTCCAGGTGTTCTACAGGATCAGAATTGTCATCATATGGAGTGATAGTTGGCACTTTTCAGAATTGTCATCATATGGAGTGATGGTTGGCACTTTAAACTTCTCAGGAACCTTTTGTCTCATGATCTCATCAGTGAAAGGGGGGTCGACTTGGTCGATGAGAGCTTCGAGATCCCACATCTCGATTGCACGAGTTCAGAGAACGTTCCCTTGAAGATCTCCAAACCCTTTTTGGATTTTCAGATTGTCTGCTTTCCATAGAGGACTTCTGGTTTGTGCATCATACCTCAATTTCACCTCCTCGCCCTCAGCCTGTTTCTGGTCTGCCTTGGCCTCGGCCTACAGCTCCTACTTCAAGTTGATCAAACTTCGCAAGTCCGATATCGCTTCAATATTCCTCGAGATCGTTGCTTCAACTTTACCTAGTCTACCTCGGCCATCAGTTTGCGAGACGACTTGCACAACAAAATTTAACTTACCTATCTTTCTCGCCTTGCTTTTGACAGAGGGCTGACGTGGCTTGTCGTTTCCTCCAAGGATCAACTTCTCGGTTGGCTTTTGGGTATGTTATTTTGACTATCTCATCCCCTCAACCACCTTCGCTTTTCCTTTTCTTGGATCTCGTACGAGAAGTGGTTCCTCCTCGTGTTTTTCTTCCTTCTGAAGGTCTTGCTTGTCTAGCTTTTCCAGAATCTTCAATAGATATTTGTCCATGTTGTCGAGATTCTTCTTTAGTTCGACCATCTCCTCCTCTGGTCGACCTATGCCAATACGAGGCTGAGGAGGAGAAGCTTCTCTCGTGCGCTCCAGTGACGATCCTGATTAGAGTCGTCTCCGTCTTCATTCCAGTGTTTTTTTTTTGGCATTCTACTCATCTTTTTGGAGGATTGAACTCAAGCAAAAAGGTTTTCCAAGCAAGCGTTGTCGTTTCCCACAGACGGCGCCAACTTTTGTTGCCAAATTTTAGATGGGAGAAATCTCACTTGATTTTCACGTGACAACGATGGTGAATTTGTATTCTTGAAGTTCATTCCAGCCTATAACACTCTCCTAGAACTACCAAACTCTCTCTAAAAACTCCATCTGACTTAAGCATCGGAGCCAGTGTGGCCTACACCACACCGATGTCCAAGTTTTTCTTGTCTTGTAGGCTTCATTTTTCTCCCAAGAATACAAATTCACCTTCGTTGTCACGTGGAGGTCAGGTGAGATTTCTCCCATCCAAAATTTGGCAACAACAACGTGTATTTTGAAAATTAATATATGTATTGGAATTCTCCATCATAACCATGCAAACACACTCCTAACCTTGAAATGTCAAACCGTATTAATTAGGGGAACTTTAAAAATCAGGAAACACACTAACCCTCCACCCCCTTTTGTTGATCAAACCCTTCATTCATTCAAACGTCTTTCATCCTCCTCCTCTCCATAGTTCAACAATACAACGAATTTGGTTACATTATGCTCTCCCTTCCTTTTCTCCATCTCCATACTTTTATCATCAAGCTCCATATTCCCACTTCCTTTCATCCATATATTGTTATCTTCGAGCTTCATTGCCCCAAAAGGTATGCATGCTTATTCTTCTTGTTGATTTACAGAGGTACAAGCTTTTCCAAACACTGAGAGGAAGATAATAAGATCCAAAGTACTAAAAAGAAAAACCCAAAGTACATTGGGGTCTTCATATTAGATAAAATCAATTAAGAAAAAGGGTCCAAGCCCATTAGGATGAGTTACTGGCTTTTCCAACCATGAGGAGGAAGATAGAGAGTGGTAGGGGATTTTTAAATAGAGATTTTGTGAGACGATATGTTAGATGAGGATTTCGTCCACATAATGGGCGTCCTCATATGGAACACTGCCCCACGAATTTGAAAATTTTTAGGGGCCGTTTGGCCCATGGGTTTGGGTTGGGATGGGTTTGGGTTCCAAACCCAAAACCATGTTTGGCACAAGGTGTTTCAAAACCCTTGGTTTTGAAACACAACCCCATGGGTTACAACAATGCAACCCCATGGGGTTTGTGCCATGTTTTCCTCTTCCATTTTCCATTTTCCATTTTCGGCGACCACTCCGACAACAACTCCGGTGACCACTCCGATGACAACTCCGGCGACCACTCCGACAACAACTCCGGCGACCACTCCGATGACAACTCCGGCTACCACTTCGACAACAACTCCGGCGACCACTCCGACAACAACTTCGATGACCACTCCGATGACAACTCCGGCGACCACTCCGACAACAACTCCGGCGACACTCCGATGACAACTTCGAAGACCACATTGGCGACCCGACCACCGCTAACGATTACCTCCGACTACTTCGACAACAACTCTGATGACAACTCCGGTGACCACCCGACAACCACTGATAACGACAACTCCGACGACCACAACGGTGACCTGACCACCACTGACGATTACCTCAAACAACCACTGCGATGAGAACTCGAGAGACCAGTTTGACGATTACCCCTACGACTCGACCACCCCAACAACTCGACACCCCGATAACCCAACCACTCAAACAACCCGACTTGCCCGAACCACCAACAACAACCACTTGACAACCACTTCATTGACCCGATCACCCGACAACCATAGTTGATGATCACCTCGAAAACCTGACCATCTAGCAACCACCGTAGACAACCACCTAGTGAACACTCCGTGATCTGACCACCCTAATGACAACTTCGACGATTACCCCGACGACCTGATAACCCAACCACCCAAAATTACTGTTGACGACCACCTGGTGACCACTCTGGCTACTCCAACAACCCAACCACTGCCACAACCACCCAGCGACCACTCCGGCGACATGACCACCCTGATGACGACTCCAGTGACCCGACAACTACTGCTGAAAACCACCCAACAACCATTCCGACGACTTGACCACCGTGCAATCACCACCGGCAACCACCTCGGCATACCCAAACACCCCATCAATCCAACCACCCCAACAACCACTCCAACAATCACCCTAGCGACCCAACCACCTAGTCAATATTTTAAAAGGGCCAGAGTGGACGAGCTATATGCAAAACTAAAGGCGATCCCAAGGATGACAAGGCAAGATTGAATGGCTGTTGCAAAGACTATTCTCTCGGATAGTATGATGTTGAACTCCTTCTTTACATTCACCCCAGATTGGAAGCATGATTACTACGTGAAAATTTTGGGGAAAGCACCTAGAACCTGACTCTCTTTTCATCACTTTCATTTACCACTCTTATGACTTACATTTGTATTTGGACAACTACTTCTACTTTCTTATCATTTCATCTGGAATGTGTGTTATGATATTTTTAGAACTAGATCTTAGTTCTAATTTTTGGTTTTACTTTACCATTGGCAACACCATTCTTACATTGCACCTATTAATTATATGTTGCTACGCATAATCTTCAATTGTATGTCATCATGAGTGGAGTGAATGAGATAGCATATAGTTATACAAACTACACATAGTATAATTCAAATTGAACTATAGTTGTAACAATTGCTCTACATAATTGGTTAAATAGTTGGTATGTAACACACCAAAAAAATTATGAAGTTAAAAAAATGGAGTAGGAAAAAAAACAGTGTAAGATTTTTTTTAAAATAATAAACAGTTTGAAAAATTATAAAAAAAAAAAACAGACTAAACAAACCCAGCCCAACCCAACCCTGCACCCCAAACACAGGTTTCAGCAAACCAGCCCAACACAACCCTGCACCCCAAACACAGGATTCAGAAACCCCAGGGTTTCTGATTCCAGCCAAGAAACCCCAGGGTTCCAGAACCCCAGGGTTTCTGATTCCAAACCAGCGCGCCAAACAGCCCCTTAAAGGAGAGGGGAAATACAATAGTATTTAGGTTTCAAGATTTAAAACTTATTTCTATATTGTATTATTTATTTCTCTAGATCTTTAAAAATCGTTTTATTTTACTATTTATCTCAACCATCCATGTGTGATTTGCAAGCTGCAATACTTACATAGATAATGTAGCTATATACTTTGAGGATGTATTTCAAAATTATGTTCAATTATATTTTGCAAATTTCGATTATATTTCTGACGAACTGTAGACATGGTAAAGGGCCACAAAACTTTGAAAATAAGGGCAAATGCTCAATTACAGGCTGCTGGTATAACCCCAAAAAGGATGAAAGATAAGAAAATATGGCCAATCGATTTGAATAGTGATCAGGAGGTATGAACAATGGTTACTTTTTTATCTTTTAAATTTTACAAGATCAACTTCACTGGTTAATTGGAAACATGAGAGCACGGACCAAATCATTGATGTGGAGGAGTCTAGGAAATCAGAAACTCCAAAAAAGAGGTCAAAGTCAAAGAAGGACAAAAAGAGAATGGCAGAGATGAGTAAATCTGAGAAGAAAGCAAAAAAGATTAAAAAAAAGGAAAAAAGAAAAAGAAAGAAAAGGTACGCCAAGGTTACAACAGTTAAACACCTACATAACATGATTATTAAATATACAATTCATTAAAATGTGAAGGAAGTGAAGAGCTCTCTTGAATCTAAGAAAAAGGATAAGGAAGTAGAAAGAGAGGCCTCTAGAGAAGATTCAAAGGACACTGAGGTATGCTCTACCAATAGTATAGGGGTATTGGAATGTATGAAGGATATTTCGATACATAGTAATTGCATAAATGTATAACTAATGATGAAATTGTGTACACTCAATAAGGTGGGGAAGAGTTCGAATCATGATGGAACCAGCAAACGGGAAGAGTCAAACAAACATTCTGACACTGAATGAGAGAAATCATCACAGGAAGAATTTGAGTCTTAAGTTGAATATACGTCTATCATTAAGCAGCCAAAACGTGCTACCAGGAAGAACACCTAGGAAAAGGGTGCAGGAAAAAAGGTATGAATTGCTTAATATCAAATAGATATTAGAAAAAATATACATAGGTAATAATTCACTTCAAAATTATAGATTGAATTAAAAATGAGAAAGAAAGGAGCAAGAGAATAAGTATTGGAGGTAGCTCAACAAGTCAATCTAAAGCAAGGCAAAGTTTTCTATTGTATGACATTTCTTAAAAGTTATAGTTGGTCATCACCTATTAATACTATCTTATTTTATATGATATATATTAGGATGATCTATACTTGATGCCAAAGCAAAAAGAACACAGCCTCTCAAGATTAATTTGCAACCAAAAACTGATGTTATAGATAAAATAAAAGTAAACCTACCAGAGAGAGTTGAGATTTAAGGACAGTTGCTTTGGCCAATTTTTAGATCATGTTGCAATAATAAGCCAATCTTCACAACTATTGCTACATTTAATACAAAGACAGTGTAAGCCTAAGAACACTTTCGAGATAAGTTTTTTGATAGGGGAAGGATATTGAAGTTTGGACTTAGGGAATTTGCATTCATCAGAGGACTAAATTTTAGACCCATCCCAAAAGTAGATAAAACACATATAAAGGGGGACCAACACATAAAAGAAAGTATATTTTGAGGGCGAGAAAACTATAAGCAGGAAATACTTGAACATGGCCTTCAAAGTGACAAGAATGCACCCAATGATGACATGCTGAAGATAGCACTATTGTACTTCTTGGAAAGTTTCCTCCTTCCTAGGCAAGAAACTGTGAATGGAAACATGGATCGTATTGAGATGGTGGATGATGAGCAGTTGTTTAACGTTTACCCATGGGAGAGGTTAACCTTCGACTTGCTAGTTGACTACATGCATAAGACATTAGTAAGGGAACAATGGGTATATCGATAGGTGGATTCATATTCCTAGTGCTTGTGTGGGCGTACGAAGCCAAACCAACACTTAGTTTCACTGATAATTTCTTTGCACGAAAGATGTCTCAGCACATTCCAAGAATACTAAACTGAGTTGAAGACACTCAACCAAAATGGTGAGACCTAGAGCACAAGGTTTTTGAGTCATCGAAGGTAACAATTAGTTAAATTTAGTGTTAAGTTCATGTAGAACAATGCTTACTAAGTAACTGCATCTAATTTTTTTAAGATAACAGTGGGAGATTTGCCCCCTACTAGCTACGGATGAAGAGATGAGAATATAATATTTCTAACCACTCATTGGTGGGGAGGCAAATCTAAAGAGGGAATTACATAATTAACTGTTTAGGGAAAATCCTGTACAAAATATAAATTGACCTAACATTTAATAAAAATGCAACCTCACTGATTGATAATACATACATAAGGGAGAAGTTGGAATTGATCGAAAAAAAATCAAAAGATAATAAGTAAGAGGTTAGATATTGCCAATTGGACGTGTGTTTTTGCTACATAACTGAATGAAGTTTGAAAGTTGATAGAACTCATGTGAGTATGAATGAAATTCAAGATATCTACAAGGCAGTACAAGGCATGCATGAGGGCATGGTATCATAACCAAGTCCCATTGTCTGCAAGTACAAGTACAGGTAAGAATGTTGACTTCGAATTTCTTGGTACGTTCATGTGTACTTCAAATTGATACTGATTGATGTGGTATATCTGAAATAATTAACATTGAAATATATTAAAACACATAGGCAACGTGGGAGGAAAAATGATAGTAGGTAGAATAAAAGAATGCAAAACTCACATTTATTGTGCGACTCTCCTTTAAAGTTGATCAAAACATATCTTCTACACATGGAGAAAGGTTTGTACATTGAAAGCTTCAAAAACTACAACGATCGTAAAACCATTTTTGCGTTAGATTACGTATGAATTCAAGTATGGGGATAATAGGTATCCTTTAACACTGCATTCATACTCTTAGATATATTAGTTTTCATTAACGAATATCTCTTTTTAGAACAAAACGCCCTTGCCCACTTAGCTTTGCCTATTTCTTCTAACTCTACTGATTGGGGTGAACTTTGGGTGAATAAAAGTAAGTAAATACGTTCAACCCCAATGCAAGTGCACACTACCGATGCAAGTATTAAAATAGGATTATTCTTGAGTATCGATCCCTCAAGGAACGGTGTAACAAAAATTATTACTAAGCAAAATGTAAGAAGAATTGCAACTTGGAAATAAAAAATTGCAAAAACAAGGTTAGGATGGTGTGTTGGCAAAAAGAGAATAATTGCATAATCTAATTGCAAGTTAAAGTGGAAAAAATTGCATAACTGAATTGCATAATCAAAAATTGTAAAATAAAATGATAAAGATTGCATAATTGAATTGCATAATCGAAATTTTGCAATATTGAATAGCAAACTAGATAGACTTAGTAAATGAAATCACAAAATAAATTTTAGATAAAGGAGGGGCTCAAGAATGTCATTGCCCTAAGTTGTAATCGCAAACCAAAATTGCATTTCCAACCTATTCTACATTCAATTGTAAACCAAAATTGCTACTCATATTCACCTTGTAATTAGGTTTTTAGGAGGCTAAGTGAGTGACTTATATGTCTATAGTCTCTCTATCTTAGATAATTCGGCTCAACAATTTTATGGGTTTTGGAGTTTTTAATCCCTATGTCTAGGGTAAAGAATTGGCTTATGTCTAAGCTCTTTTTTCCATCACTTGTGCAAAATTTGCTTACCACTAACCCCGTTGGTATTAGATCTAAGCTTGAGTTGCTACCCTAGTTGATCATTCTAGGATCTCAACGGAAATTTATTCAACACAAACAAACAATTGAGATGTAGGCTTGGTTTTTAGTTAAAATTTTGTAGGGAATTCACATCCTTGAACCCCCTAAGAAGTTTAGCTCATAATAAATCTATAAGAACTATACTAGAAATTAAAACAAGCTCCATGTAAAAACAAAGTTGACTACTATATTACTCTAGAAATAACACTTAAAGGAAATGACATTGTTTACTATATTTAAAGGAGATGAAATTGTTTTGTTGCACTACAGTAAACAAAGCACCAATTTACAAAGCCAACAAATTCACTAATTCAATTTGCAAAGAAGATATTGTGTACTGGACAAAAATAAAAACATTAACAAGATAAAGAGAATTGATTTCTATTAGCAATGCTCAACCTTATTTCTGAACAACCATAAAATAAACTCATTCCAATGATAAATGTGCCACGAAAAATAGAGGAGAAACCCCGAAAACACCCATGAATCATATACTTCCAGCAAAAATGAATTGAATTCCTCCAATATAAATTTAACCCAATAAGAATATCAAATGTATTAAACAAAGCTTGAAAATAACATCACTCAACTACCTTAAAATAAAAACTAAACTTGCAGCAACTTCGATAAAAAAACAGAGACAAAAAATTTGAAAAACAGATGAAGAAAAACTGAAGAAAAACAAAGAGAAAAACAAGCGAAGACCCACAAAATTGCAATTTTGGTTTTGCAATTTCCACATTCCTACAAACAAGCTTAATTTTTTTAGAATCTCACTCTAATTGCCTTCATTCTTCTTTCTTTCTTATTTTTAAGGAACTTTCAACTATTTCCAAATTATCTTAAGACAAAACAAGAATATTTTAAGTAATTGGGAGTTAAATAAGCCTTAATTCTAAGGCTTATCATCTACCCTAATTGAAGGAACTATGTGTTCTAACTGTCTCATGCAACATTCATATTCCATACTTGTGTATGCTCTAACGCACATATGGAATGGTTGGTCAATCAATTTGGACTTGTGTCTTAGTTTAAGGCTTTTCAACAAGTGAAATGTAAAAATCTCATGCTCTGTAGAATCATAGACGTTGCTCACACCACCCTTTGATATACTGCTATGTCTATCAGTTGCTATAACTATCTCATTAGACTCTCCAAGGGTGAATTTTATATTACAAAAACACCAAGCCCGTGAAGCATCATTCAATTAAAAAGACCAATGGGATAATTTGGGAATTTTCATCTGATGTGCAGGCAAATAGTAATGTACCAAAAAAATTGTTCTTTAAGGATGCACCATTAATTGATATGATGGGAAACAATATTTTCAAGCGTGGATCAAAGAAGAAGGCACATAAAAAAGTATTTGAACCTACCTTTGTCGTCAACTTCATAGGCTATTTTTGGACCAGATAGCCAAAAAAAAAAAGCATGATTTTGAAAAACAGTCAGGAAAAAAAACTGTTGGAAGATATCCACACATGATATGAGCATGCTAGAACCTTTCACTGTTTTTCCATTTTTCCCCTACATGTATGATTTAAGCACACCCTAATTGGTTATATAGATGTTATAAATCCTAGACTTTGTTAAATATAAATCCCCTAAATTTCTTCCTATTTCAAATTTAAATCCAAATCTTAGAGTTTGTTATCTTATGTTAATTTTAAATTTGAAATCTCAATTTTTCAATCTATTTAATTTTCGTTTTATTGATCTTAACTTTTTTTTTATGTATTTAAATGTTTAGATTGTATCTTTCAAAATTGTAAACACATATTTCTATATATTTTTTTCACATTTTTATACTATTTCATTAGGTAACTAGTTATGCTTTTTGTTGCTCATTGACCACGACTCACAAACATTTTCTATTGACCTACTTTACCTCCATTAATTGAGGTTTACGATCATCATCCATTACTCGATCAACTTTTCCAGTTTTAACAAATTTGGAATACAAATTTACTTTGAATATCAAGCATGTTCCATGTCCTCTACTATATTTCTATTTCGATCACTTCGGCTCGTACACCAAATATAACACACTTGATTCACTCTCCCTCCTACACTGAATTTAACATTTCTATTTTTTTTCAGTTGAGATGTCTCTGCAACACATCACTATACTATACAATGGGAGGTGGAATGAAAATCATTACCACAATTTTCGATCGACTAACGTTTCAATCCCGATGGACTGCACCTTTTTAAACTTCATTGATTGCATTCGGAGCAAGCTCTTTTCTTCTAGAAACCAAATTATTACTCATTTGACTATGTATATGAATGGATCCAACAAATCCAATATAATTATAATTATAGAGATGTTTTATGGTTTATGTCCATTATCTCAGATTGAACGTCTAGTGACATGTGTTGTTGTTGACCACTGTGATATCGATGGGATTTATTTAAATACAGTATCTTCGCATGCCAACAACAATAAAAGAATGTATCAACACAAAAGAAGCAAAAGGATTTTTAAAATTATTGATTATGTCGATGTTAATCCTGTGCATCAATTTTATCCCTTAGTGAAACTTATGTCTTCCAAAGTAAGGGTCAGTTAAGAAAAGTCATATACTTGCTTTGAAAAACAATTTTGAACTTTGGACCATTAAATCAAATAAAAAAATCATTAGTTATTAGATGCAAGAAGATTCATGTAGTTGGTACCTTTGATCCTCTCGCTATTTATATGGTGATTTGTGGATCATTCGTAAATTTATTGACAAACATGAATGTTCTATTGACATTGTTAAGAGAATGAACATGGAAAAGTCACATCCTAGATCGTAAGCAAGTGTGTCAAGTCGCTCTTAAAAATCAACAATACAATCCTGTGTCGTCCTCGTGATGTCATTGATTACATGAGGAGAAAACATGGCATTAACATCAGCTATGACAAGACTTGGAAGGTTTGTGAACTTGCACTCAATTCCATAAGGGGGTCCCCTGAAGCTTTATACTCTCTCATTCCTACATTCTCGGCTGCCTTAATTGAGAAAAATCCAAGTTCAACGTTTTATCATTAATACATACACAGTCCCTTTTCACATGTACCTTATATTTGTCATATTTTTATATCCTATTAACACGTGCACATTTTTGCATGCACATATGTACAACTTATGAAGTTGATGACGAAGGCACCAAATACTTTTTTTATGTCCCTTTCTGCTTTGATCCATGCCTGGAAATATTGTTCTCCTGTCATATCAGTTGATGGTGTATTCTTAAAGAACACATTTTTTGGTACATTACTATCTGCCTGCACATTGGATGGAAATTGCCAAATTGTCCCATTGGCCTTTTCCATTGTAGATTCAGAGAATGATGCTTCATAGGCTTGGTTTTTCCGTAATTTAAAATCTACCATGATGGAGTCTAATGAACTAGTTATAGTATCTGATAGACATAACAGTATACCGACGGGTGTGAGCAATGTCTATGATTCTATAGAGCATGGAATTTGTGCATTTCACTTATTGAAAAACCTAAACTAAGATACAAGTCCAAATTGATTGACCAGCCATTCCATATGTGTGTTAGGGCATACAAAGTATGCAATATGAATATTACATGAGACAGTTAGAACACATAGTTCCTTCAATTAGGGTAGAGTTATAAGAAATAGGCAATGTTAAATGGACAAGGGCATTTGCATAAGGAAGAGATATTCGTTAATGACAACCAATATATCTAAGAGTATGAATGCAATCTTGAAGAATATGCGTGAACTACCTGTTATCCCCCTTTTTGAATTCATATGTAACCTAATGCAAAAATGGTTTTACAATCGTCGGAGTTTTTCAAGCTTTTAAAGTATAGACCTTTCTCTATGGACAGAGGATGTGCTTCGATTGGCCTTAAAGGAGAGTCGCACAATGGTTATTTCTTTTATTCTACCTTACTATCATTTTTTAACCCCGCCCCCCCTGTGTTTTGATATATTTTAATGAAAATTGTTTTCGATATTCCACTAATAACTCTTAAAAAAAGAGTTATTTGTAGTATTTCTAGGACCTATTTTTCCCTAAATATCATATTTTGCTTGAACTTTCTCATTAAAGCCTATGATTTATCTCTAATTGTTTTAGTAGTACTTTGAGTGGTTGCAAAGTTTATGTTATAGCAATTATGGCTCTAATTAAGTGAATTTGTAACTAATGCAGGAAATTGAGGAAGCTTTGATGTTCGTCAAATTTAGAAGCTAGAGAAAGCAATATATTGCCAGAGCATTTCATAGCCCAAAGGGCATTTTTTTAAAGGCAAATGTTTCGTACGGGCATGTAAATGTCATTTTTTCCTAATCTTGAAGGGAAATTGTAATCTGAATGTACCTCGAATACCCATCAAGGAAACAATAATATGCTTGCTGATAAGCCTTAGAATTAAGGCTTATTTAAGTCCCAAGTGCTCAAAATATTCGTGTTTGTCCTAAGATTAATTGAAAATAGTGGAAGATTGCTTGAATTTAACGAATAATTGAATGTGATAGCATTTGGAAAAGAATTCTAAATAAATTGATTCTTTTTGCATAAATTATGGAAATTGCTAAATCTGATTGCAAAATCTGATTTTGCAATTGTTTCTGGAGCAGGGAATGTGAAAATTGCTAAATCAGATTGCAAAATCTGATTTTGCAATTCTGGGCAGAGAAATTATGGAAACCAAAATGTGCGCGAACGAAGAAATCCATACATGGAAAGATCAATTTCCGCACGATTCGAGGGAATTTGAGCATGATTTTTGGGCAATCTTCAACCCTAATGAAGGCCTATAGATGGGGAAGAAGAAGAGGAGCTATTAATCGGATTTTGAGGGCGATTTGAAGGATCAATTTCGTGGGTTTTTGTGTTTTAAAAAATGAAAAAAATATGCATTAAACCCATTCCGAAAATCTTCAATTACAGCCCTATTTGGAGGAATTTAAGCACGAAATTTGGGCATTCTTCAACCCTAATGAAGGCCTATAAATGGGGAAGAAGAATTGGAGCTAAGCATGGGGATTTGGAGGCGAATTTAGATTGAATTTCGTGGGTTTTACGTTTTTTTTTCGAATCCTCTGTTTTTCGTTCTTCTTCGGTTTTAGCTAAGATTTTCAATTTTAATTGTGATTTTTCTTCAGTTTTGTATTATGGAGAGTTGCTTAAACAATCTCTAGTCTTCAATTGGTGTATTTTTGAATTAAGCTTAAGTTAATTCCAAGTCAAGTTCATGGGTTTTTCTTCAATTTTTCAATTGCTCTGTTTTCTAGAATTTTTTTTCTTCTTGTTTCTGTTTTAGCCAAATTTGTAGTTCTGTTGATGTGTCTTCAAATTTCTACTTGTATTATGAAGAATGGCTGAAGTACAATTCCCATTTTCCATTTGATTTGTCTTTGATTGAAGCTTAAGTTGTAAGTTTAGTTGGTGGGTTTTGTTTTTAACTTTGTCCTCTGTTTTTTTTTTTTTTCTGCACATGTAATGTCAAAGCTTTCTAAGAGAAATGAGGAAGAAGATTAACATTTTACTTAATTGCCCTTGAAGTTTTCCTTAATTCCCATTAAGCATCCCTTTCTTCCTAATAGTTGCCGAAAATAATTTCACAAATTATTGTTGTAATTATTCAATTTACACAATTTTTACTATGAACTTTTTCTCAAAAATTAGTTTTAGGATTTTTATTTTTAATATGAGCTAAGACTTCTTAGGGGGTTCAAGGATGTGAATTCCCTAAGAAGTAAATGTAGCCAAAATTTCAATAAGAACCAAGCCTACATTTCAATTGTTTGCTTGTGTTGATTAAAATTCCGTTGAGATCCTAGATTGATCAACTAGGGTATCAACTCAAGCTTAGATCAAATACCGACGGGGTTAGTGACAAGCGGATTTCACAAGTGATGGAGAAAAAGAGCTTAGACATAAGCCAATTCTTTACCCTAGACATAGGATTAAGGACTCCAAAACCCATAAAATTGTTAGCCAAATTATCTAAGATAGAGGGACTATAGACATATAGGTCTCTCACTTAGCCTCCTAAAAACCTAAATTCAAGGTAAATAGGATATGCAATTTTGGTTTACAATTGAGTGTGGAGTAGGTTGGAATTGCAATTTTGGTTTGCAATTACGACTTAGGGCAATGACATTCTTGAGCCCCATCCTTTATCATTTCATTTTCTAAGTTTATCTAATTTGCTATCCAATCTTGCCAATTTTAGATTCTGCAATTCAATTCTGCAATTTTTGGTTATTTCGCTTATTGCCATTTTAGATTCTGCAATTCAATTCTGCAATTTTTCTTATTTCGATTATTGCCATTTCTAGATTCTGCAATTTTTGTTTTTCATCAACACACCAACCCAACATCATTTTTGCATTTTAGTTTCAATTTGCAATTTTCCTTACACTTTTGCTTTACAATATTTTTGTTACTCCGTTCCCTGTGGGATTCGATACTTGGTACTCAGATACCATTTTATATTACTTCGATCGCGTGTGCTTGCGTGTTACAACCGATCACTTGCCCTGTTAATCGGTCCAACATCTGATCAATAAACTGCAATGGGAAATGATCTTTCTTGGTGGCTTTGTTCAATCTCCGATAGTCCATACAAACTCGCCACCCTATCACAGTTCTAATTGGCATCAACTCATTTGAGTAGTTTACTATCACCGCCATACCTCCGTTCTTGGGAACACACTGCACAAGGCTTACCCAATTACTATCTACAATTGGATAAATAATTCTCACATCCAACCACTTGATCACTTCCTTTTTAACCACCTCTTTCATTGCATGATTAAGCATTCTCTGATTCTCAATGGTTCTGAAATTTCCATCCTCCAAATTGATTTTATGCATACAAAAAGATGGACTTATGCCTTGTATATCTACCAATGTCCACCCAATTTCCTTTTTGTATTGCTTCAGCAATGCTAACAGCAGTACCTCATCCTCAAGCAATAGGCTTGCTAATATGATAATTGACAGTGTCCCTTCTTCTCCCAAATATGCATACTTCATATGCGTAGACAATGGTTTCAATTCTAACTTAGGAGGCACCTTGATCGATGGTTGAATTGGTGGAGATTTTCTGTCAGCCAATTCCAAATATTCAAAAAGTCTTCTATAACCTGGAAATTATTTCCACTGTTCACCTTAGATCTTTAACTGCAGCTTTCTAAGTCTTCTTATGAAATCTCTTCAAACATCTGATCATGTTGCTCTAGCAATTCTAGCTCAAAATTATCTTCTATCAAGCCATCAAGATGTGAATAGCTAAGCATTGTTCTC
The DNA here is from genome assembly GCA_033996785.1 of Trichosanthes truncata. NCBI lineage: Eukaryota > Viridiplantae > Streptophyta > Magnoliopsida > Cucurbitales > Cucurbitaceae > Trichosanthes > Trichosanthes truncata. Next base: position 48,377,999 of record JAWPNB010000003.1, on the reverse strand, counting down.
GCTCAGCTGGACATTTCATAGCATCTAACACATTAAATTTCACCCCCTAGTCATCTACAGTCAGTGTAATTGCCTTTTCCCACATCAACCATTATACCATTAGTTGCCAAGAAAGGTCTCTCCAATATTATTGGTACATCTTTGTCTGCTTCATAATCCAAGATGATGAAATCAGCTGGAAAAATAAATTTATCCACTTGTACCAAAATATCTTCAATCTTCCCTTCAGGATATGTGATTAATCTATCAGCCAACTGTAATGTCATTGTAGTGAGTGTCAGCTCTCCAATGCCTAATTTTTAAAAAATAGACAATGGCATAAGATTTATGCTACCGCCCAAATCACATAAGGCTCTCCCTACTTCCTTTCCTCCTATTGACACTGGAATTATGAATGATCCAAGATCTCGAAGCTTAGGAGGAATGGTGTGGGCAACAATAGCACTACATTCTTCTGACAAAGGTACAACCTCAAGTTTCGTTGGTCTCTTCTTCTTGAATATGATATCCTTAAGAAACTTCACATAGTTTGAGATTTGTTCCAAAGCTTCAACTAATGGAATGTTTATGTGAAGCTGCTTGAAGATATCAAAGAACTTCTTGAATTGCTGGTCTTGATTTTTCTTCTTTAATCGTTGAGGAAATGGTGGTGGGGGTGGCACAAATGCTGGACTCACAGTAGCTGTCTTCTGTATTGATGCTGGAGGTTTTGTTCTAGCTATTTCTTCTACTTCAGCATTCTCAACATCCCCTGTATTTTCAACATTCTCTCCTTCTTGTGAAACTGAAGTCTCTAGTTCAACTTTTATCCTTTCCTCTATTTGCACAGCAGACTATGTAAACTTCTTTTTTTTTGCTTGCTCAATTTTTATGTTGGACCAAGAGGTTTCCCACTTCTCAATTCAATAGCTTGAACATCTTCTTACCTTCTCTCTTTGGACGCTTTGTATCCGAAGGTAGCTTGCCCTGAGGTCTAGTCTTTAGCTCATTTGTTAATTGCCTGACTTGTATTTCTAAATTCCTCAGAGATGCATGCTGACCCTGGATCACTATATCGTTCTTAGACATATATTCTTTTATCACACTCTCCAATGATGTTCCTTGTATTTGCTAGTTCATTAGCTTCTGTTGTGGCATATTCTGCTCATTTTGTTACCCAAATCCAGGTGGATAATTCATTCTGTTCTGCCCTTGATTTCCTTGTGCAACATTCCTTTAACCACTCCATGAGAAGTTTGGATGGTTTCTCCATCCTGGATTATATGTATTAGAAAATGGATTGTTCTTCTGCATATTTTGATGTCCAATGTAATAGACTGGTGCAGGATTTGCTCGACATATGTATGCCCTTCTCCACAATAAACAAGGGATTCTGTTGTCACCTAACTAATTGTTGTCACATTTTGATTTGTATTTCCCAATTTCAAGTTTTTCAAAGGATTTTCCATTGATGCCATTTTAGTACTGAGAGAAGTTAATGCATCGACTTCATGCATTCTTTTGTTCTTTTTCCCTAGATTATTTCTGACATCAGACCATTGGAAACTATTTGCTGAGATCCTCTTCAGAATCTCAAATGCTTCATTAAAAGTTTTTGGTAAAAGAGCTCAATTTGCTGATGCATTTACCATATTCTGCGTTTCTAAATTCAAGCCGTTATAGAACGTTTCCATCTAAATGCAATGGAGCAAACCATGATGGGGGCACTTCCTGAGTAACTCATTGAATCTTTCCCACATCTAACTGAAGGTCTCATTGTCAAACTGCTTCTAGGCCACTATCTCTCCTCTAAGCTTTAGGTTCTTAGTAGGAGGAAAGCACTTCATTAAAAACTTCTCTATCAAATCATTCCATAAAGTTATAGTTCCCAAACTAAAAGAATTTAGTGATGATTTTGCTTGATCTCGCAAAGAATACAGGAACAAAATCAATCTTCTAGCATCCTTTGACACACAGTACTTCTTAAAAGAATTACTCACACTTAAGAAGTTTCTTAGATGCAAGTGAGGATCTTCTTAAGAGAGTCCATGAAACTGTCCAATAGACTGCAACATCTAGAACATGACAGGCTTTAACTCAAACTCTGCTGCTTCCAAATAAGGTCCAACAATTCCTGGCACATCAAAAATAGGCATAGCATATGCACGAATAACTCTTTCCCTATCATCCGCCACAAGGATAGGATTATTAGCATCATTCTGTTGACCAACTGCTTGGTTTGCTTCAGCTTCAAGTGGATCTCCATGATTTTTCGATTGATTTTATGGATTTATAAGTCTCACTCAAGGATCGCCACGATCCATTGTACGTTTCATTCCTCGTTGTTCCCTTCTACGCACATGAAATGTCCTTTCAATCTCCATATCGTAATATTAAGGATGAGGAAAAAAAAATCATGCACTAACTCAAACCACCTAAATTAAGACAAAACAAAACAGCAATCTCAGAATTTAATAAGCTTCAGTTTACTAAAAATTAATTCAAGCAAAGGAAAAATTAAACTAATTACCGGCAACGGCACCAATAACTTGATACATTTGCCAATGTATACTACTTATTTTAGCAATAATTAGGTTTTGATATGCGCAAGTGTCGAATAAGCAAGTGACAAGTAAATTATCGTATCCACGAAGATTAGAAATCTTTTCTAAGGCAAAAGTTAAGTTCTAGCAACTCAATAAGGTAACCACAATAATTTTTAATAACTACAACAACAAAAATAAAAACAAATAACACAAGGATAAACAGAGTGACAAAAAAAGAAATTATGCTTAAATAGAGCGTTAACCGAGACTAATTTGCAAATGTGAGTAAATAGGCTTGAATTAGGGTAAATCATGCATTAACAAAGAATAATGTTAACTTGATAATTTTGTTAACTCAACCCACTAACAGTCTTCTAGGAAAGTCTCCTTAAATTCCTAAGATAAGTGATTAATCCTATTAATCCCTCTTATTTTAAGCTCGATGTTTTGATAGTGCATTAGACAAGTTGTTATCCCTAACCCACTTGCTTAGATAGCTTTTAACTCTAATAAAATGAGCTAACGTGGTTTTTAAGAATCAACCCCCCTATTTCTCTCAAAAATAAAAAAGACAGTACAAAAGTTGAGCCGGCCAAAAAGAACTTTGCTTTAGCAGTAAACACAGTTAAAAACCAGATTAAGATTAAGAAAATACGATTCAGCAAAAATTCAAGCTAATACAATCATTCCCTAACCCTCACCTTGTGAATTTTTAGCTCATAGTGCAAGTTACAATAAACAAAAATTGAAAACTAGCATCCATAACTAAGCTGTAGGAAAATTAAAGAAAGAGGAAAGAGACGAATAGAAAGTTGCCCAAAATGAAATGAAATGATGTTGCGAATTGCTCCACAGTGACTCATTTCTTTCGCCAGAAATTCAGCGTCAGCAGCTCCAGGTATCTTCTTCCTCCCTTTCTCGATTCGCTCTCCCAAGAAAACGGCTACAACCTCTTAAGTATCACTCCTCTCGTGCAAATAAGGGTTTATTAGACCCAACCTCCAGCTGGTAGCCTCTGAATGGGTAAGTGCGCTAACTCGACTGACAAATCTCCAGCTCATAAATGAGCTACATTCCCACGTGTGAAACTCGTGCGTTCTTCCGCTCTCCAAAATGCTCCGGCAACACAATGCTTTCTCCAGCATTTAGATTTGACCAACATCAAAGCTTTCTCAATTTCCTGCATTAGTTACAAATTCACTCAATTAGAACCATAATTTCTATAATATAAGCTTTGCAACCACTCAAAGTACTACTAAAACAATTAAAGATAAACCATGGGCTTTAATGAGAAAGTTCAAGCAAAACAAGATATTTAGGGCAAAATAGGTTCTAGAAAATACTACAAATAACTCTTTTTCTAAGAGTTATCACACTCTCAAACTTGAATCATTACTCGTCCTCGATTAATGCTTTCTCCACCTGCACATATCAACAGCTACTTCTACTCAACTACTAAATTCTCATATACATTACCACCTTCGCAGCAATGCTCTAGCATCAAACCTGCTCCTGCAACTCAATACATGTTGTCCAGCTTCAAGATTTCAAATTATGCTCTTTTGCACATGCCCAAAATTTAACTAGACACCTCTTGGCACCAAAGCTTTTATCACCAAAGAATTCTAATCCTCAAGCTCACTAAGCAATCCCAAGACCAAACTTACCAAGAGTACTTCCTTTCTAAGACTAACCTCCTAAAGCTAGCACAAAAACTCACACTCCTTTCCTTCTTTTCTTCTGTCAACACCCTACTACTGTTTTAGAGATCCTTGAAGTCACAACCATATTTCTTGAAATGACAACATTTTGTGATGTCGTACACCCTAGCTTTCAGGCTCATCACCTCACAGGAATAACACTCATTCCCACTTCTTTTCCAAGATTAACCATCATGTCACTTCCCTCTTGCTTCTCAAAATTATGACATTTTATGATGAAGCTCACCTAAACTCTGGGAGAGTTGTGATTATCAGGCTAACACTCATCCCTTGCTTTTCTTTCTTTCTTTTCTTTTTTTTCAAAGCTTCTCCATGCAACTTATACCCTTGTTCCAGAGTGCTAACACTTTGTGGTGAAAACATCTAGCTACGAGCACAAGCTACAACAGAGATTGCTTTAGCAAAACCCTTTTTCTGAGCTAACTTTTATGCCTTAATAACTAATAAACAGATTGGGTTTGCTTGCAAGGGAGAGAAGTGCATCTTAGGAGAGGAAGAGGAGTGCCGACTAAGAGTAGATCTAATTTTATTTTATTTTTTAAGCTTAATGCTTTAGCAACTTTAAACACGGTCCCCCCAAGCTTAAATCGATCATTGTCCCCAATGAGGGACAATAAAGGGAAAACCCCCAAACTTATTCATGTTAACTGAAAAGGCTAGATTTAGACACAGAAATAAACTTGTTACAAACTTGTTTAGGAATGAGCTCTCCTAGACTTATAGGCTCTAAAAGGAATGGTTCTATGAGAATCTATTTAAAGCTTAGGGCTTATTGTGCAAAAGATTCAATAACTTAAAATGCTAAATCATCAACAGTCATCCAGTAGTCTTCAATGACAAGAACTAATTTGATGCTGCCTAAGAATTCAGGGCACAGCTTAAATTGACATACAATTACTAACTATGTTATCTCAATTCTAATTGCGTTCGTAAAAGGCATAGGAAGGAGGCAATTCTTTCAGACTAAATCGCAAGACTAAACATACTTTCAACTTTACTAAAAAGAACAAAGAATCACACTACATTCCTAAGCACTAAATCAGACAGAGATTTTTTTATTTCTTCCTACAACCACAACTTCTAAAAACACTTGACACAAAACACACAAACAGAAGTAAACATCAACTTAGCAGAAATAACTCAAAACAAGCAGGTGAACTAGAAGAAAACAGACTACATCCCTCCTCCTTCTTCTTCGGACAAGTCTTCTTCTTCAACATCTTCTTCTTCAAATGGTTGGTTGGCAGGCGGTGGAATCCATGGAGTCAATATTTCTTCTGAAAAGGTCGGGAAGGCAGTGAATGGCTTTGGGAAGTTGTTGTGGAAGGTCTTCTTAAGAGCCAGCTCTCTTCTCTGAGTATATCAAGAAGGTTTGCTGCTGCATCTCTACATACTCAACCCACTGTAGCAATTGGTGTTGCTGCTCTAAAAGCTTGCCTATCTCCCTAAGGAGACCACAAACTTTGGAGCTTCCTTCCCTTCTCTGCATGAGCTAAATGCTGGTTGGATCAATAACACCCTTGTCCAAGAGTGTGTCATCTTCTGGGTGTTTGTGAACTTTAGCACGTTCACACAACATGGAGATCGTGTTTGGGAAAAACAGCTTCCCAACATTCTTCTTCACACAGCGCTTAGTCTTATCAAAGATAATCTTCCCAACGTTAATACTTAGCTCTTTGAGAATTGCAAAGGTTAGTAGGATTCTTGACATAGAAACGGTTGAATCATGAGTAGACAGTATGAGACGAAGTTTTACAAAGGTCAGCCACACGTTTGCTTCGTTCATGAGATATGCTACCTGAAAGGTACTCGCTCCTGCATTCGAAACCCTCCATTGAGCATTCTCCACCCCCACTTCTTTAATGGTTGCGTTCAACTGCTCCACAAAAGGGGCAATAACCATCTCATTAAACATCGCATGGGGAAACTCTCCCAAATGGTACATGTCATTAATGGTCACAGGCAACCAATCAACTGGAACTGAACATACGATAGCTAAGTAGCCTTTTTTTGGGTCCAAATTCATGTAGAATTCACTGACAACCTGTACTTAATAGAGCAAAAGGCGAATACCTACACGGGCAATAACCACCGGTATGACGGCAATATTTTCAGATATGGTGGAGTCCATAATGGAGATACTTATGTACGATTTCTCAATATTTGGAGACTCCTTCCAAGTCTGTTTAGAGAATTTGGGTAAAGTTTTGCAGAGGTGTGAATAGACCAACCGAGTGTTAAACTTGGAGAAGTGTCACTTCATGGTCAAAGAGGGAATTGTCCTTGGGCACAAAATTTCTAAGGCATGAATAGAAGTTGATAGAGCAAAAGTGGAAATCATTGAAAAATTGGAGCCACCATCATCAGTCAAGGGAGTATGAAGCTTCCTCGGCACGCGAGATTTTATCAAAGATTCATAAAAAACTTCTCAAAAATATCCGAGCCACTCTGTTTATCCTTGCGTTATTTGTTTTTATTTTTGTTGTTGTAGTTATTAATTACCCCAAAATTATTGTGGTTACCTTATTGAGTAGATGGAAGTTAACTTTTGCCTTAGAAAAGATTTCTAATCTCCGTGAATACGATAATTTACTTATCACTTGCTACAGCTTGTATGTACACTTAGGCATATCATAACCTAATTATTGCTAAAATAAGTAGTATACATTGGCAAAGGTATCAACCACACCAACCAATATCAATTTGAAGAACATGATTGTACCAAGCAATTCGAGGTCAACATTCTTACATGTACTTGCACTTGCAGATGATGGGACTTAAATATGATATCATGCCCTCATGCATGCCTTGAGCTATCTCATAGAAATCTTGAATTTCATTCATACTCACATGAGTTGTATCGGCTTTCTGACTTAATTCAGTTATATACCAAAGACATACGTCCAATTGGCAATGTCTAACCTCTCGGTCATTATCGTTTAATCTTTTTTGATCAAGTCCAACATCTCATTCATTATCGTTTGATTTTTTTCAATCAATTCCAACTTCTCCCTTATGTATGTATTATCAATCAGCGAGATTGCATTTCTATTAAATGTCATGTCAATTGTATTTTGTTTAGGATGTTCTCTAGACAGTTGATTATGTAATTCCTTCCTCATATTTGCATCCCCATCAATGAATGGTTAGAAATATTGCATTCTCATCTCTTCATCTGTAGCTAGTAGGGGGCAGATTTCCAAATATTATGTTAAAAAAAGTAGATGCATTCAGCTAGTAAGCATTGTTACACAGGAGCTTAAACACTAAATTTAACTAATGGTTACCTTCAATGACTCAAAAACCTTGCATTCTAGGTCTCTCCATTTTGGTTGAATGTCTGCAACCCAATTTATTATTGGGTCGAGCTAGCTGATCTAGGTGGGGCATGTGTTTAAGGCGCGACTTTAATGTGGTTAGACAGATTTCTAAGAAGTTGAATGGAAGTAGAGTGAATCGGAGTATGAGATGCTTCAACTCTTTAAGTGGGGAGTTAGATTTAGTTGACCCTTCGATGAAAAATGACAAGTTCACGTGGTCCAATTCTTCCTGTGCCTTTATGAATTGACCGCTTTCTTATGTCGCAGGCGTGGGTGAATAGCAAGTCGTCTCTCTAAAGTAGTCTTGGATCATTATCCTCTGATGTTGTATCCAAGGGTTCGCGCTTAGGCCCTCCCCTTTGAGGTTCGAGAATATGTGGATGGATCAGCCTCTTTTTTTGGAAAATATAGAAACTTGGTGGAATTCGATGATCATCAAAGAATGGCGAAGTTTTATCACTGCTCTAGAAGACAAAAATGGGAAGTTGCTTACTTTTGACTTAGAAATTGAGCTGGAAATTATGAGTTATTTTAAGTCTCTTAATCAGAAGGAAGACAACCCGAGATTCTTGGTGGATGACATCGATTGGGCTCCTTTGGATAGAGAGTGGTTTTCGTGGCTTGAAAGACCTTGCCTATAGGAGGAAGTGCACAAAGCCGTGATGAGTTGCCTAGAGACTGGTCTCTAAAGTTCTCATCATAATGGTCATTAGAGGTAGTCAGCAGTAGTCGAGTTGCAGTGTGGTCATCCAAGTTGTCGTTGTCGACAGTCGCTAGGTGGTCATCGAAGTTGTCACCATAGTTGTTGTCGAAATGGTCGTCGAAAATGAAAGATGACAAATGGAAGAGAAAAATGTGGCACAAACCCCATGGGTTTGCACTGTTGTAACCCATGGGGATGTGTTTCAAAACCAAGGGTTTTGAACACCTTGGGCCAAACATGGTGTTGGGTTTGGAACTCAAAATTGTCCAAACCCAAAACCATAGGCCAAACGCCCCCTAAGGGTTTAGGGTTTAAAGTGTCATCGGTCAGCCGGTGTCAATTTTGGGCTCAAATCGACGTTGATTTTGGAGGGTTATGTGACGTTGATCGATTGACCAGATTGGCAGTTGAATGGTCGATTGGCCATAATTGATGCGAAGGCTTTGGCGATCTAAAACGAACAAAAATGCAGAAAAGAATAAGAAAGAAGAAAAGATAGAGAAGAAGAGACGTCTCCCTTGTTGCCAAAAAGTTGCCACCAACACTTGAAAAGAAAAAAGAAATGGAGAAGAAGAGAGAAAATGGTTGAGAAAGGAGGAAAGAAAAAAAAAAGAGAAAGGGAGAAGTAGAGGAGAAAGAAAAAGAGAGAGATGAAGATTGAAGAACATGAACGAACCAGTAAATAAATAAATATATATATTTATTTTTTAATATATTATAATATAATATTTTGTTTATATTTCCCAAGATTCTACCGCGTGTAGCATTAAAAGAACGTCAGGACGTCCGACAATGCATTGAAGAGGCGTTAGCAGTGCATTAAAGAGGCATCATCATTGTTCTTTTTTTAGAAATAATACAGTTAAATGGTTCGATCAAAAATATGTGTTCCAATGTTGCCGATCAATCAATACGTCAGGTTTGCACCGAACCGTCGACCACACTGACCGACCAACATTAGTTTTAGTTGGTCAGGGTTTGCTCACCCCTTCTGGACTCTATCTGTTGGCTGCTTGAACCATCTAGGGGGTGTTTGGATTGAAGAGTTGGGGGGAGTGGAGTTGGGAGGAGTTAATAACTCCCTCCAACTTCTTGTTTAGCCCAAAGATCTTTTAACTCATATTGTAGGTTCCACAAACTTATTAACTCCTTATCCAACTCCTCTTTGTGGGCCCCACAACTTTCCTATCTCTTTTTTTATTTATCTCACCTCACTCCTACCTCTCTCTTTTCTCTCCTCTCATTTCTCTCTCTATTTTTTTTACATAATTTTTTTTAATTTCTTAAATTAAAAATTTTTCTTTATTTTTTATATAAATTTTCTCATCATTATTGCTAATTAATAATTAAATATAAATAATAATTTTAAAAAATAATTTTATTTTTATCCTATAATTTTAATAAATTTTCAACAAGAATATATGTTTTTTATTCCATAATTTTATTTTTTAAATATAAATTATATAAAAATGTTTTAGATATGATACTATTATTTAAATTGAAATTCTTAATGTAAATTAGAATACTACATAACAATTTTTTTAATGATAAAAATCTCTCTATCTCACTTTCTCTACTTGTCATCTACAATTTTTTTTTTTTTAAATTTAAACAAAAATTACTTATAATAAATAACAATCTTATCTTTTTTTAGCTATTAATAGCTATTAATAGCTATATATATATATATATATATATATATATAATTTTATGATTTGAAGAAAAGAAAAACATATTTTAAACTAACTCACATTGCAATTTAAGAAATTAGTATTTAAAAAGATTAACATATTAAAAAAATTGATTTGCAAATTAATCATATTCAAAGTTAAAAGATAAAAGATCTCTCCTTCCAAACTTAATAAAATAAAATTATTACAATAAATAACATAAATATATAGTAATATGAACAAAAGTATATATGATATTCATTTTGCATGATGTTAAAAAATATATATTCATTTTGAACTTAATTATTTTAAAATAGCATAAATATTTGATATTTTATTTTTATCTTAGTTATTTTAAAATTTCAAAGAATATATTATTTTCAAATTAACAAAACTTTAGATAATTCATTACGTTGATTAGTTAGAAAAATAAAATCTTAAATTATACAAAAAAAATTATTTTATTAAGCTTGAAAAACAAATCTTAAATTAAAATTTTAAAATTGACAAAAAGAAGTCTTTAACAAAATTATAAAATATTCATATAATAATATAATTTAAAATCCCAATTTTAGGATTGACGAAAACAAATCTATATTATTTCTAAAATTGAGAGAATAAAAACAAAAAAATCTTGAATTTTATTTGAATTCCATTAAATTAATGAATTGAAATCTTTTCGAATCACATGTAATATTTAAACAAGCATTGTAAGTCTTTCTTTTATTTGAAAACTATCTAAGGCAAATAAATAATTAATGTTAGAGATATTAAAAAAAGAATGTGGGATATTTTATTCCAAACAAAATTTCTTTAAAGAAATTTGTAAAACATACATAAATTAATTTTTAAAAAATCTCAATCTTAGAATTTAGGGGAACAAATTCTTAATAATGAAATTTTGAGAAATTGTAAAAAAAAGCTGTACAAAAAAAAAACTAAAATTAACTCAAACTTCAAAACTCCAAGTTTAACAAATTTGAACCCCAAACACAGACTTCAAAACTCCTACTCTCTGCAACTTCTTGCCCCAAACACAGACTTCTTAACTCCAGACTAAACAACTATGTACCCCAAACACAGATTTCATAACTCCTCAAACATACTAACTCCTACTTCCCGCAACTTTTTACCCCAAACAGCCCCTTAGTGCTTTTACCATTAGGTCCACTTTTTTGAAGCTTTGCAAGGCAAATTCTTCCTTGAGTTCCCCCTTGATTAAAGACATTTGAAATTTTAAAATTCCTAAAAAGGTTAGCTTTTTTTTGTGGTCTTTGGCGTATAAAAGCATCAATACTCATGATAGAAATCAACGAATTTGTAAAGATTGGGCTCTTGCTCCCTCAGTGCGCAGTTTATGCATGGAAAAAGAGAAGTATTGACCATCTCTTCCTCCACTGCTCCTTTGCTCAAAGGGCGGAATTTTCTGCTCTATAATTTTGGTCTTTCTACTTGTCTTCCATCCCATATTGATGTTTGGCCATCGAAAGTTCTTCATGGGTTGAAGAAGAAAAGAAAAGACAAAACCCTATGGAGGCTATGCAGTGAGAGCTTTCCTCTGGGTTTGTTAGCTTGAAAGGAACAAAAGATTTTTTTGAAGATAAGGCTACTGATTTTAATTCTGTGGCACCTTTCAGAAACAGCTTCTTGGTAGTGTCACTCTTACAATCAATTCTTTTGTAATTACCCAATTGAGTTGATTTTCAACCATTGGAAATTTTTTTGTAATTAGCTTCTTTAGAAGAGGGTTTTCTCTTTCCCCTGCCACTAAGTAGTTCTTCTTTTTTCGTCTAATATTTTTCTCGGGTCAAACTCTGAGTTGATCTTTTCACCAACATTTACGAGAATATCCTGCAATCTGGATATTGACTCACCGGAACGTTTAGCAAGCTCAACAATTGTCATGCCATTACATATCTCAATCGTTTTATCTGGAACAGATCAAATAGTGCTTTTCGGTTTTGGAGGAATATATGGAGTAGCCTCAACTAGTGGCAGATTCCTGCCATCCCTTCTCACAAACTTTTCTTTCTTTTGAGTCTTCAAACCAAATTCCTGATCATCTCCTCTCCTATCCAATAATTCAACACTTGAATGGAAATACGTAAAACTTTTTTTTTAAAAAAAGAACCATAATATGCACTGCAAACCACCCGTTTAAATTTCATCCTTTTAAGTGCATATACATGAATGAACCTAGGATCCTCTCCCTAATCAATATTTCCTGGTGCAATATTGCTTTGGCAATTTCATCAGATTTGTTAAGGAATCATAATAGCAGCAAGAAGTAGGTGAAATTGCATTGGTAATTTCAAAAGCTTCATATGAAGTAAGGCAAGAAAATGTCTTCAATAAGGTGTTACCTAGTATGCATCTTGATGAAGCAGAGCTAACTTAACAACAACCTCATCAGTAGTCACAAAATTTGGCCTGGCTATATGCCTCTGTGAACTAGTAAAAGTTCTCGAAGACCAGCATTCACTCCCTGAATGAGAAAATTTTGGTGCAGTTCAGGTAAACAGTTTTCACATCACAAGAAATAAGGTAAACAATAAACAAGCACCTTAGAGTATGAGACCAGCTATCTACCAATTCAAAATATGTGAAACGAGCTAGAAGTCATTTGATTTCATATAATTCCAAAACTGGAAATATTGCAGTCGTCTTGGTTTTGGTTGTTGGTCAGTTTTTGTAATTAGCTTTATTTGTTGGGTTTGGTAGAGTTTTTCTTCTTTTTTTTTTTTTTTTGGGTGGCTGATTTTTAACTCAGTTTTGAATTTAGCTTGAAACAAAATGTTATTAAGCATTGGTTCGCCCAATTTGGCCAAAAACCAACCTGCTCACACCCTATCTTTTAAGTAATTGTGAAGTCAACACAGAGAGATGGAGAATCAAGGAAGATCAAGGGACAAGAGGACTAAAGTAGAGGAACCCGAGTGAATTTTGAACAAGTGAAGGAGCCAATATCTATGTGCATTGAAGAAGCCCTAGGACCGACAAAACTCAAACAATATAAATTGATGGATAAGGCCACACTACACATAAAGCAATGAATCGATGATTGAGACAAGCTGCAGAGAAGTGCAAAAGTCTTTTTTCCCGAGAGTAAATTGGTAGTCTAGGTTGAAGTCATTGAAGACAGAGTTCATACAAAAGTTTAAACTAAATGGCACTTTCTCTGATCTCATGAATAAATAAAACTGAAAACAAACGAGTATAAAATTGAGCTCACTTTTTCCCCAGCTCTCTCCAAGCATTCATAAGTATCTGAGTTCAGCTGCGTGTGTACTAGGACAAACAAAATGCTTAAATCCGAATCGGAAGCCAAAAGACAACCCTTTGATCTCAAATATCAATGAAGCAAACAAAACAACTCTCAGAAAGATAAACTAGTCTAAAAATCAAAAACCATTGTGAAAAAACTTAAAAACCAACCAAGTACGAATCAAAATTCACATAGCCAATTCGTTGAATATGAAAGATGGATTCATAACTCACAAATGAGAAAATAAAATGAGAATTCCTACCTTCAAATATGAAATACACCGTCAATCAAGCAAAAACGTTAAACATTAAGATGGACCTAGGTGAAACTGCATCATCTAGAAGACAGAAGTCAAGAAGAAAAATAGACTCTTACAGAGAAAAAAGAACAGCACCCAGTTCGCGGGACACCATAGAATGGAGCAGAGTTCAACAATAGCTTCAAAGTGAAATGCACAGTAGGCCAAGATCACAAATCGTCAAGTTTTAAGGAATTATAATGCGATTGGATTACTCATTAACACAGCAAACTCACCTCGAACTTATGGTTGATCTCCTCTTCACTGAGCCAAAAACAAGGCCTGCATTACCAGGCAAGAATGGCTGACACAGTTCTGTTTGATCGATTATCAGACAGAACCGAGAATCAAACCATATCACCACTTGGACAGAAAAAAAAAATTGGTGTGCACAGCAAGTAACTGAATTCTACACCAAATCGTCCATTTGGTTTTTATCAGAGCTTTGAAGACGAAGAAGATTCAGATAATGGAGAAACAAGCCAATGAAGATTTGGTTCTACAGAGAAGATGGGTTGGCAACAGCAAAATGCCAAGTGCTCCAGTAACAAGAACAATGTCGGTTCTTAACAATTCAAGTTTTCCATAGCCTTATTTTCATTCACTTTCTAACTTCAATTTGTTAAACCATATTGAAAAAGTAAACCATTAAGAATAAAAGTGCATTTTGCATAACTTTTAAATCAGTTAAAAATGTTTTTTAACTAATAAAAAATACCTTCGAATTTCCCACAATGTTTGAAAATTTTAGAAAAAGTTAGGAAAGGAACCTACAAAACCATTCCAAACACCCTCTAATTCATCGAAGATCAGATACCAAATTGAAATAATCAAAGTCCTCAAGGTCCAAATCAGAATTTCAATATTTTTACGTAACATCAATGGTAGAATAATTTTAATTCCAATTTCAAAGACGCATGATTAAACAAAAGGGAAATTCTTCATTTTGAACTACAAGGAAATGTGAAAAGAACTAACACAATAGAACTCAAATGACCTGCTTGCTGCTGCTGCTGCTTCTTCTTCCTTACTTTTTTTCCTTATTAATTATTATTCATAGCCGTAGCAAATACTTAAGGCCAGTAAAAAATATTTGCTATCTACTCCCCTATGAAGCATGGAAGACTATCTAGATTGCGATACAAAAAAGAAAAACTACAACTTTTGAAATGGGCAAGCAAAATCAAGTAGGAAATTTGCACCCAATTGAAGCAGAGAAAGAAAACCAACCAAATGGGAGGCAGCTCAAAAGCTCAGTTGAGAATGCCAACACCAGCATCAGACTTGCGAGCCAGCTTTGTCCACTCTGTGTGGAAGGAACCTTGGCGATCCACCCGCTCATATGTATGAGCCCCAAAAAGGTCTCTCTGCGCCTGCACAAGATTGGCAGGCAGCCTAGCGCGCCTGTACGTGTCAAAATAGGCGAGGCTAGCGCACATCCCCGGCATGCTGATCCCGGCTGATATTGCCAACCCGACCACCCTCCTCCAAGCAGCCTGCCTCTGCACCATCTCTCTGGCAAACTCAGGATCCACCAGCAAGCTTGCAAGGTTGGGATTGCGCTGATATGCCTTCTTGATCCTGTCCAAGAACACAGCTCTTATGATGCACCCACCTTTCCAAATCCTTGCCAATTCCCCCAAATTCAAGTTCCATCCCTTCTCCAAGCTCTTAGCCCTCAGCAAGTTCATCCCCTGAGCATAGCTGCAAATCTTGGAGGCATACAAAGCCTGTCTCACATCTTCAATCAATTTCTTCTTGTCAGCCCCACTCCTCACTGACCCCACGTCGTCATTCAGCCCTGCTTCCTTCAACACCTCAGCCGCACTTTCCCTCTCCTCTTTTAATCCACTCAAGTACCTACAATCCAATGACGCTGCAATCGTTGGCGCTGCAATTGAAAGCTCAGCAGCTTGCTGCACAGTCCATTTCCCAGTTCCTTTCATCCCAGTCTTGTCCAAAATCTTATCCACCAATTCCCCATCACCATGTTCATCCTTGACTTTAAAGATATCCGCTGATATCTCAATTAGAAAGCTCTCCAGCTCCCCCCTGTTCCACTCGGAGAAAATGTCAGCTAATTCAGAATTCGATAACCCTCCAACGTGCTTCAGAACGTCGTAGGCCTCCGAAATCAGCTGCATATCACCATATTCAATACCATTATGCACCATCTTAAAGAAATTACCGGAACCCCCTTCACCTATGTAAGTAACGCAAGGACCATCATCGACTTGAGCAGCTACCTTCTTGAGAATATCCTCAACATTAGAATAAGCCTGAAAAGATCCTCCAGGCATCAACGACGGCCCACGACGAGCACCATCTTCGCCACCGGAAACCCCCATCCCGAGATACAAAATCCCGCGCTCAGAAACCTGAGCAATCCGACGCTCAGTATTCTCATACCACTCATTACCACCGTCAATGATGGCATCACCAGGCTCCAAGTGGTCGGACAAGGCGGCAATGGTCTGATCGACGGGCAAGCCAGCCTTAACGAGGATGATAACCGATCTAGGGCGTTGAATGGAGAGAACAAAATCACGAGGATTATACTGACCAAAGAGAGGGAGATTACCTTCGTTGTGGGCGCGTTCTACAGTCTCGTCGACCTTGGAAGTGGTGCGATTGTAGACGGAAATGGGGAAGCCTTTGTCGGCGATGTTGAGGGCGAGGTTTTGGCCCATGACGGCCAAGCCGGCGAGGCCTATGCGTGAAAGAGCTGGAGAGGCTTCCATAGCAGCTCGGAGATGGAGATGGAGAGAAGAGAGAGAAAGAGAGAGCAGAAGGGAAAAGAGATGAGAGAGAAGGACGGAGGCGTCGAGGTAGGCTACTGTTTCGTTTCGATGAAGAAGAACTTCCACGTGCCCCCTGTATTTTTTGTGCTTTGTAAAATATACCAAAATAATTGGTTTTTTGGTTGGTGAGAACATGCTGTTGCGTCTGCCGTTTGGGAACTTCAGGAGAAATTATTCAGCCGATTCAACATCTGACATAAAGATTAATTCAACATTTTCGTTATACCATAAAAAAATTTATGAAACGCTAAAAAAAGATAGCAACAAAAAATCATTAATATAAATTTTATATTAATAATAAAATAGAGATGTTCATTTTCCCCGCGATGAATCCCACTTCGATCCCTAAGAAATTAAATGAAAAATTTTGCGGGGACGGAGAATGAAATGGGGGCAGGGACGGGGATGGGGAAACCATCCCCAGCCCCGCCCCGCCCCATGGACATCTCTAGTATCAAAGCAAAAGTCTAACGACTAGAGATCCTTTTTTTTTCTTCTTTTCATAGGTTCTTCCTCAACAGGGAGAAGTTCGTCATAGCTTGATCTTGATCAATCCAGGTAACAAAATTACGATCGTGAAATTAGATGAAGAAAATCTTTTTATGGAAATTACAAGTTGTCACGGCATTACAAGGACATGGATTACTGCAGTACGTTAATAAGATGCAGAAGTTCCATCTAAATACATCAATGCTAGAGATTCTTTAACTTCCAAACGAAATCTGAATCCAGCATATGATCTTTGGGTTCGATAGGATAGCCTAATCACAACTTGGTTATTGGGTTCCAAGTCAAATTCTTTGCTCTCTGAGATGCTTGAATGTGAAATAGCTCGCGAGGTATGGAAGATTCTTAACTCAAGATTTTCTTCAAGAAATTTGGCGAGGATAATGGATTTGAAATCTAAATTTGAAACAATGAAGAAGGAAAACCTTAAGCTGGAAGATTATTTTGTTAAAATCAAGAATCTCATCGATTCTTTATCTGCTACTAAGCGAAAGATTTCTCACAAATACCATGTGATGCATATATTGGCTGGATTAAGGCCAGAGTATAATTTAACGGTATCTATTATTACTGAGAAAGACGATTCTCCTTCCCTTCAAAATGTTTACTCTCTTCTACTAACTCAAGAGAAACAAAATAATCAAAATTTATCAATTAATCCTGATGGATCCTTGCCCTCAATAAACTTGACAACAAAAAATCCTCAAAAATAGTCTTCTAATTCTTTGAATCGAGTAATAGTGATTCTTCTAAACGTGGTAACTATAATTCTGGAGGTCGATCAAATCAGGGAGGAAAATCAAATCGAAAATTCTGGAATTCCAATAGCAAGCCACAAGTTAGTTGTGTGGGAGATTCGGCCATACAGCCTTGCGTTGTTATTTTCGATTCAAACGATGATACCATGGCCCAAATTCTATTCCAAATGGTTAGCAATCTTCACAATCTTCTTTAATGCCTGGTCTGGTTAATTAACAGCCACCATTTAATGCTTTTATGCTTCAACATGATTTAAATAAAGAGAATCGTCAGTACCTGGGTTCTGGTGCATCTAACTATGTAACGAATGATGTTGCTAATGAAAGAGTTAATATTAAGAAAGCGGAAGCAATTTTGGATCTTAAGCACTCTAATTACATCAATTTGATCAAATAAATAGCATGCTCAAAAACAGAAAAACAGAGAATAAGAACACTACCTTTGATGCTCAAAATTCTCCTAATCCTTGGCCAATTTCTAATCACGAACACTTCGTGGATCTCCCTTAGGATCTTCCCTACTATCCTCATGCCTTGGAACGGATTGTGGGATCCTTAATTGAGAGAATTTTTGAGAGAGAGAACAAAGGTCTAAAAACCGAAAATTCTCCAATTTTCTACAAAAATCATAAAATTCTTGTGTTTCTTCTCTAATTAAAGCAAACCAAAAGCTTCATTAAGCTTTGTGAAGAAGACAACACATGAATGATGAGGATTAAACAAGAAGGAGGTGGCCAATTTTGGTTAATTTGAAAAAGCAAGAAGCTTATTCATGGAAAAATGAATTTGGTCCTAAATTCATTCTTAAATGAATTTGAATTTCCTTTTAATTTTAATTCAAAATTAATATTAAATTAATTTTAAATTAAAATCAATTTTTAATTAATTAAATAATTTAATTAATTTTAAATAATTATTTAATTTAATATCAAATATCAAATTAAATAATTGGACCAATCCCGATTTCTCAAATCGAACGTTCGAACATGAATCCCTATTCATGTTTTAAACCGAACCAATATTTAAATCAAATTTAAATATGTCCACCTCTTCTTTATCATAGTTTAATTCATAATTAAGCTATGAAACGTTAAGTATATCGCATATAATTAACGTTTTCTCCCAAAACAGAATTTGAACAATTCAAATTCTTTTCTCTCAAATTGTTACAAGGCTTAATCCGAGCTAGTAAGGGGAACCTAATGGACCTACAGATCATGAGCTCCAACGATACGAGATTAACCGGCTAAACTTTTTAGCCTAGCTAATCAACATTCGTTAACTACCGGGACACTCCACTAAAGCCCAGTGGCTGCACTCTCCTCACTGTAGATATATTTATGTCCACTCGATATAACCATTGTTAGTAAGCCGATCCTTCACAGGTCGTTCGTAATTACAGTTGGGTCAAATAAATCGTTTTACCCCTGTAATTACTTCTTGTTCCTTAAGTCCCACTGATCCTCTAATGAACAATTGGTTTGTGGTCCGACCAACAAATCAAATCGCTCTCGGGCCAATGAGAGGGTGGGCCCTTTGTTCAAGACCCGGAGTCAGCACTTAAGGGAACAACCTCTCTACTAAACCCTAAAGTGGGTAGGAGTGAATTCCATCTCGCATGACTATGTTCCCAACTATCTACTCGGTCTTATCCCCAAAATGGGAGGCTTATTGAGTCGGCGATCTTGGGCCACTCTCACTCATGCAAATCTAAGGATAATCTCTAATAAACAGGAGTTCATAGCACACTCAGGATTAAGATCGAGTTACCTAGGTCATCGTATGAAACTAGTCAGTTAAAACAGTAAACGGAGTTAAAAAGTCTAAGTGACTATTTCGCGGTCCAGTCTTATGCAAACTCATTGCATAGGATGCCCCCACTTTCATGTCTCCACATGAACAATTCATGATCACATCGTTAGTACTATACAAAGTGGGTCGCGTCCATAGTGTACCTAGGATAAGGTATCCAGCCCTATCCCTATACTATAGACCGTTCTGACTATTACTCGAACTTGATCCACTTTTATGTCATACATAAAGTTCAAGTTTACATCTTATAGTCAAGGGTTCTTAGTTCATTGGATTTGAGTTAAAAGGACACAATTCACTTTATCCAATAACACCTTTACTGAATAAACCTCAATAACATCTTTATTGCAAAATAGAATATACATTGAGTTTACAAAACCACGAGTTTTAGGACATAAAACCCAACAGCTAATATGTCTTTTGCTTCAGAATATCAGGGCGATAACAAGGTGCACGTGGGCAATGGTACAAATTTGGAAATCTTGAACATTGGATATTCTTTCTTTAAATCATCTTCTTCTCTTGTTCATACTATTTTTCAACTTAAAAACTTTCTCTACTTCTTGTGAGTGTTAGTCAGTTTGCCCAAGATAATCATGTTTTCTTTGAAATTCATCCTTCTTCTTGCTTTGTGAAGGATCTATCTAATGGCCAAATTTTGATCCAAGGTAGATTGATTGTGAAGGGAATAGTCAAATTAAACCCACAGCTGAAGCGTTGGAATCGACTTTGATTTTATTTTAGAATTAAAGGAGAAACAATTTTAGGCTAAGCAAACATACCTTGAATGAAATATGGAGACAGTTCTGGCGATTCTTTACTTCTTGTGTTCTAAGACTTCCATAAAGTCTTCCTTACTATGACTCGAACACAAGACCAAGGCTTGTGAGAGTCTCTTAAAAAAAATCCACAAAGGATTGGAGAGGAAAAGGTCTAGAGAGAATTCTTTAATTCTCTAGGAGATATGTGTTATAATGGTTCAACCCAAATGTCCTATTTATAGAGATTTGGTGCAAATTTTTGCCATAATTAAATAATATATATTTGAATATCTAATATATTAAAATACATATATTTAATCTATTTGAATCTTATTCAAATCGTTTAAATTCTCCTATGATATTTATTTCTTTATTTGAATCTTATTCAAATTATATAAATATCTTTTCTTTAATGTATCTAATATACATTAATTATTTTAATATTTAATGTATCAAATACAATAAATATATTTTTCTCTTTTATATTTAATATATCTAATATATTAAATATTAATTTGAACATTTCAAAATTTTCTTTCAACTAAATTGATCTTTTAATATTACTATGAGCTAGTAAGGGGGCCTTATGAACCTACAAATTATAAGCTCGAATGATACAAAATTAATTAATTAAACTCTTTAATTAATCAATTTTTAATTTTCATTCATTAACTCTAGGGTCACTCCACTATAGACCTAGAGTTGCACTCTTATGCACTGTAGGACAAGTTGTGTCCATGGATATAATCACTACATGCAAGTCAATCATTTACGAGTTGTTCGTAATTACAGATGGGTCAAATGTCCGTTTTACCCATGTAATTACATCTTACACCTTGAGTACCATTGATCCTCTAATGAATAATTTGTTTATAATCCAACCATAAACTAAGTCCCTCTCGAGCCAGTGAGAGGGTGGGGCCCCATTGTTCAAATCTTAAAATCAGCACTTAAGGGAACTGTCACACCCCACCCCAGATTACTCTACTGAACCTAGGATGAGCTATGACGACAATAGACCTCAAGTGAACAGTAGAATCTCTTGTCAAGTCTCTCTCATATCTCATAACTTAACTTAAATGATAGACACTACAAATACAGTGCAACAAAAAAATTACACTTTTTACATACATTAGATGATATGCAATGACTTGATGAGACTAGTGGCAGATTCTAATCGACTAACTCTAGTTAAAACTCAAGAGCAACTTGGTGAAAAAAAAATAAGGATAAAAGAATGAGCTAAAGAGCCCAATGAGTGGTGATTCCATAAGAAAATAATTTTTTAGGAAAAATTATTCTCTTACTAAACAGAAGTTCATAATTTTGTGAAATAATATAAATCACGAATAGTTTAGAAACTCTCAGGATCATTTAAACACATTAAAAATTTGTAAATAAAACAACTCTAGAAAACAAGAATAACACAACAATGATTACAGCTCTTCGAACAACAACTCTTGAAACATAAACACAGGTTCGTAAAACATATAGATAGAGAAATCTACAATTATAGCTCTGGAAAACATAAGCATAAGCTAGTAAAATTCATCACCAAATCTCTGTCATACTAGCGTAGAGTAATCTCAATACGCACAGCAGAGCGATCTCTGTTATACTATGTATCGAGTAATCTCCAGATACATAGCAGAGCATATTTTCTGTCATACCATGCACCGAGTAATCTTAAGGAACATAATAGAGTCAATCTCTGTCATACATGCACGCAGAGCAAACTCTAACATCTGTAATGCATCAAAACTAGGATTTGGACCAGGATTGGGAATCTAGATTCGGCACCTAATGGCCTCAGCATTCCCCTGCATCCCCTGTGGCCTGAGCACGCTAGCATACTATGGAAATACATTCTCATAACATACTGGTAATCACCATAGGTACAAAGCTCTAGTGGTTTGAAAGCCACTTTTAACATAAAACTCTTAAAATCACAAATCACTCTAAATCATAAAAACTCTTCTTAAACTCTTTCTAAAAATCATGTTCTTTCTCTAAAACATCATTTCATAGATTTGAGAAATTTCTCAAATAATTTTTAATATTTAAAAATTATCAAATCTCTCATAGAACATTTCCAAAGTTATTCTTTCTCTAAAACCACATTTTAATAACCTCATTTCTCAATAAAATTAAAACTCTTCCAACTTCTCAAATAATCATTAAATATCTCGAATATCTCTTAAAACAATAATTCAGGCTAAAATCACAAAATTACTGAAAATTTATAATAATTTCTCTCAAACATCTCTAAAACCATAACTTCAGTAAAAATCATAAAAACTTGAAAATCTCCGACAATTCTCTATAAATCTCATAACAATTTCTCTAAAATCATACATAATTAAGGAATTCTTGAAAATTCGATAATAAAAATTAAATGATGAAAACATTTCATAAATAAACCATTCACATAACTATTGTTGTTGGCACCTTGGATAGTAAACTATTCCAATTTGTTAATTATAGCATGCATAAATGTGCTATTTTTAAGCTTATTTTCATGCTAGTTTCGCAATGATTTTGTGTGCTTTCATGTATTTTTATGTTTATTTCTCAGAAACCGAGCAATTTGAGCAAAACCGGAGAATTGTGAGATAATCAGACAAATTTGAGCAACTTAAGGCTATATTTGAAGATTCAAGTGTTGAAGAAGAAGGACAAGGCAACTGGACCCGAGAGTATAGTGTTGCAACGCTCCTTATAGCGTTGCAACGCGAAAGAATAAGCCTTTTAACCTTGAAGACCCGATGGCACAGCATTGCTACGCTACCCGAAAAAGATTTTTTTCTTTTTTTAAAAAAATGTTGCCTCAATGTCTATAAAAGGAATATCCACACTCACATGTCTTTAAATGAATGATTTAGATCAAATCATTTGTAACTAATACAAAGTGGGTCGTATCAATAGTGTTACTGGAATAAGTCACCCAACCTTATCCATATACTATGACCCTTTAGGTTATTTCTTGAACATGATCCTCTCGTATGTCAACCTCATATTGTTCAAGATTACACTAATAACCTTGAATTTTTCATATAATGGATAATATTATATTACAAATAAAATAATCAAAATTATTATTAATTTTAAATGAATCATTAATTACGAGGCTTTAGGGCATAAATCCCAACAATCTCCCACTTGCACTAAAGCTGGTGAAATATGTATCCTAGGGCATACTCTATACCCAACATGTTCTCTCACTTGCCCTAACAAAGATGAGACATGTCTCGTAATCCTAGACATTCTAGGTGGCTCTCAAACACTTTAGCATGAAGAGTCTTTTTATATAGATCCAAACGACTGCCATTAAAAGTCATCTCAATCACTACCATGATGCTTTATCTCTCGATATGATTCCCTATATATTGGTGTATTACAATTTTCTTAATATTAGTCTTTTCACCACTATTATCATAATAAAGATGATATACTAAATCATATTTGAAACACCTTTCAGATCTTCAAGGAACTATTTGATTCATACAAGTCTTTTTGTTGTTTCACAAGCAAAAAAAATTAACTTTGTATACCATACTCCACCACCTAGGATAAAATTTATCTTAACATAGATTTCCTAAATTTTTGTAGGAACCAGTATATCTTGTAAAGATCAAATCTTTTACTTCATACACAAAAAATTCTAATTATCTATAGATCATTTGAGAAAGTTTTTATTTTTCTACTAAATGGTCATACCATTCATTTAACGGATATATGATAACCAACTATATATTAATTGTTAAGTCTCTTTATGCATTAATTGTCTCCCGCATAAAATATATAATTAATCATATGCTCTCAACATTTGAGGTATCTTAGGATACTCTTCCTTAGACATAAATATCATATATTTGACAACCATTTTGTTAGTATAAGATGTTTGAGAAAAAGTTAACATTTTGTGCTTAAAATCTCCATTTTGGACATGTAAAATATACCGAGTCATTCCAAATCACTCATTTGGAATTGGTTACTTAGTCAACTTTTTATGTTAGATAGAAATCTTACATCATTCATAATGAATAAAATATCATCAAAATAAAATATGAGAAAAATCCACTGAACAATTAATGATTTTCTTGTCTATACAAGCTTCATTAATATTTATCCAAATTCATAGATTTTGATACTTTTATCAAACCTCATATTCAAAGATCTAATGGTAAAATTCATTTCATAAATTAACCTTTTATTATTTTGCAAACTTTTTTGCTTTTGATCTTTGGATATAAACCTCTTTGATTCATTTGTGTAGATGCATTGTCTAAGATTTCTTTTCATAAAAGAATTTCAAAAATTCATTTTTTATATCTCATATGCAACAATGAATTAAATAATGCTTACAGACTCCAATATGGTAACAAATGAGAAAGTTTACTCGCAGTCTATTTTCTCCTATTAAGTTTAACCATTTGCCATTAGTCTTACTTTGAGGGTAATAAGTCTATCTACTTTGTCATTTAACATGACAACTTGGGCTTCCATTAAGTCATTGTAAAGGTTGAGTCATCTCATAACTCTCCCACTACGATGAGGCTTATCCAATTCATGACTAGGATCCATTTGACTTTCAACTATAATCAAATTGTTAACAACTTTTGTTAATTATTTATGGCTTCACTTGGAACAAATTTTTTAATACTATCTCACCTTATTAAAGGTTTGTAGTCTTCTATTTGACATTCCTTATAGAAAAATGATATCGTCATACAAATACCTTATTTTTTTAGGACTGGATAAAAAACCATTACTCCTTAGGGATGACCTACACTTAGACATATCTTTCAAAATATACAACCTTTTTACGGTTGTTTCAGCATGTAAGCTTAACATTCCCAAATAATGAAGTGTTGTAAACTAGTTTTACTACTCTTCTATTGTTGGGATTTATGTTCTAAAGCCTCGTAATTAATGATTTATTTAATAATTAATAATAATTTTGATTATTTTATTTGTAATATAATATTATCCATTATATGAAAATTCAAGGTTATTAGTATAATCTTGAACAGTATGTGGTTGACATACGAAAGGATCGTGTTCAAGAAATAACCTAAATGGTCATAGTATATGAGTAAGGTTGGGTGTATTATCTTGGTAACACTATTGTTACAACCCACTTTGTAAAGTACAAATGATTTGATCCAAATTGTTCATGTGGAGACATGTGAGTGGAGGTATTTTATACAATGAGTTTGTATAAGACTGGACCACAAAATATTTAATCTCTCTTTATAAATCCGTTAATTGAGAAGATTAATATTTCATCAGGATGATCATATGCGACTCGATCTTAATCCTGAGTGAATTATGAACTCCTGCCTGTGAGGGCTTGTCCTTTGATTTGCATGGGTGAGAGTGGCTTTTGTAGCCGATTCAATATGCCTACCATTTTGGGAACTTGACCAAATAAGGAGGTGGGAACATAATCTCACAAGATGGAATTCACTTTTTCCCATATAGGGTAAGTAGATGAATAGTTTCCTTAAATGCTGATTTCGGAACTTGAATAATGGGGTCATACCCTCTCACTGGCCCAAGAGGGACTTAGTTTATGGTTGGATCATAAACAAATTGTTCATTAAAGGATCAGTGGTACTTTAAGGTGCAAGATGTAATTATAGGGGTAAAACGGACTTTTGACCTAGCTATAATGATGAACAACTCGTGAAAGATCGACTTGCATGTAGTGATTATATCTATGGACACAACTTGTCCTACAGTGCATAAGAGTGCAACTCTAGGTCTATAGTGAAGTGACCTATAGTTAATGAATAGAAATTAATTAATTAAAGAGTTTAATTAATTGATTTTGTATCATTGGAGCTTATAATCTGTTGGTTCATAGGGTCCTCTTGCTAGCTCATAGTAACACTAAAAGATCAATTTAGTTGAAAGAAAAATTTGAAATGTTCAAATTAATATTTAATTTGAAGTGTTCAAATTAATATTTAATATATTATATATATTAAATAGAAAATAGAAAAATATATTTATTGTATTTGATACATTAAATATTAAAATAATTAATGTATATTAGATACATTAAAGAAAAAATATTTATAAAATTTGAATAAGATTCAAATAAATAAATATCATAGGAGATTTGAATGAGATACAAATAAGTATAAGATATATTTTAATATATTAGATATTAAATTATAATATTTTAATTATGGTAAAGATTTTCCCTTGGTCTCTATAAATAGGACCCTTAGGTTGAGTCATTAGATACAACACACATCTCCTCAATAGAAAATTAGGGAATTCTCTCTAGACATCTTCCTCTCCAATCCTTTATGGATTTTCTTTCAAGAGACTCCCTGTAACGCCCGGCTTATTTACGGGCATTAATTTCAAATTTTGGAATAAAGTGGAATGATTTTCATTTGGAAAGTAAATATGAAGGTTAAATTGAAATTTGGAATGAGAAAAAGGGTATTATGGTCTTATAGAGAAGAAGATATTTTTGATTTTCTAATATTATTTTATTATTATTTTTATTATTTATTATTATTTATATTTTATTATTATTTATTTATATTTATATTTTTTTTCTTTTTCCTTCTTCTTCCCGAAAATCCCCTCCCTCCCGAAATCTCTCTCTCTCTCTCTCGCTCTCACCGACCGAACAACCATCCATCGCCGGCTGCTTCTTCTTCTTCCTCGGGATGTCGCCGCCGCACGCCTAGCCTCGCCGAACAGAGCAGCTTGCCGCCGCCGGTGAAGCAACAAGTCGCCGGTGCAGCTCGTTCGCCCAGCCAGCCTGCCGCACCTCCGTTGTCGATCGCCGGTGAAGCCCACTGCAGCTCGCTGCCGAACGCCGCCGAACGAATGCCTCATCGACGGTTTTGCATCTCGTGAACCACCGATCAGCTCGCCGGAAGCTTCAATTCGCAACCCCCGCTGCACGCGCCGCCGTTCACCGGTTTCTGTAAGTTCGAAACTCAGATCGCGCCGGATCTGCTAGCAAACGCCTCACCGGAGCTCACCGGAGTCCCGAGCGCACTAGATCTGCTCAAAACGCGCCCTCACGCGCCGATTGGAAGCCCCACGCGCCGGTCATGCGCCGCCGTCCGCCGCCGCACGCGCCGCCGTGCTCCGGTCACGCGCCGCCGTTCGCCGGAGTTGGGTAAAATTTGCCATTTGGTCCGTTTCGTCAAGTTATTAATGTTAGAATGTGTTTTAGCGTAATTCGGATGGTTTAAGACACGTTTAGGAACACTTTTTAGGTGAATTGTCGAGGACCTTGGATCGTACTTGGAGTGGGAACTCGAGGAGCTCATTACTAGTGAAGAAAGGGTATTTTAGTAAGTAAAGACTTAAGGTAAGGGATCTCACAACGAAAGAAGTTTTCAAAACCTTGAGCTAGCTCTATGTTTACTTTGAAAGTTTATGTTTTTCGTGTAAGTATTTAAGAAAGAAAGTGTTTTATATGTATATTCCTTTATACGCTATTTCCATGAGTTCTATTTGAGTTTTCATGTTAAAAAGAATGGAAATGATATGTATGTCTTTGAAATGCGATTGTCTTGATTTATGCATTCATAACTATGTTCTAAAACGAATGGGACCTCATGCATGTGTTGTGTGTTCATGAAAAGATTTATGTAGGCCGTGACGATAATTCTCCCAAAAGTTTTATGTGGGTTTTGAGGGAACCCGAGTCTTCGGACTCTCTATGCTCCCGGGGTTCGAGAGTGCCCCCACGATGGTAGCCGACGGGCTTGAGTCTTCGGACTCCACGATGGTAGCCTACGGGTTGAGTCTTCGGACTCCACGATGGTAGCCTTCGGGCTGAGTCTTCGGACTCCACGATGTATGTTAGCTTTCGAGCTTAACTCTCAGAGTTAGGGAGGACTCTATTCGATGGAAAAACTGTCTTCGGACTGTTCACGAGGCCCTCGGGAGAATTTAATCGTTCACGAGAGCCGCGAGGAAAAGTACATGGTTTATAAAATGAATTTTAGGTCCCCTACTAAAGCGATGGTTTACGATGGTTTTATGATTTAAAATGACATGTTGCATGTGATTGAAACTCTTACTTTGAAACTATGATTGACTTACTGAGTATTATTCGTTAATACTCACCCTTTTCCTTTTTAAAATGTTTTCAGGTAAGGCTAAGATCGGCCCTAGCGCGTGACCGGAGATCAGCTACTCGAGTCATGGGAGCCGACCGATCGCTATTCCGCTTCTTTTATGTTTCAGGATGTACATAGAACTCATGTCGAGTTTTTTTAAATGGTTAGGAGAATGTTTCAAAATCTTTTAACCTTTCTTTGTAAATCGTGCACGTGTATTTGGTCTATGCTGTCTGAACCCTAGCATCATATTGAGAAGTTTGTTGGATGCTAGGAGGTTGTTTGAAAATCTTAGAAGTGCGTTTTTCTATGTCTTATCAGGCAAGGGTCAATTTTTGGTTTTCGCGTAGTTACGTCGTTATGCTGCCGAAATTTTTGGTAATATAACGACGTGACTTAGTAATGACTCTTAGGTAGCGTGTTGAGCCTATAGGGTCGTTACACTCCCACAAGCCTTGGTCTTGTGTTCGAGTCATAACAATGAAGAATTTTGTGGAAGTCTTGGAACACGAAAAGTAAAGTACCGCCAGAAAATATCTCCATAATATTTTCAAGGTATGTTTTGCTTAAACTTAATTTTTATTTTTTAATTCTAAATAAAATCAAAGTCAATTCCAACACTTCCATTGTGGGTTTAATTCGATTATTCCTTTCATCTATAATCTCAAAATTGTCTCTAGACACTTTTGGAGGTAATAATGTTCACTATGCAATCTCTATTGCATATCCTAACCAGAGTTTTGTAATGACGTATCTCACTATTGATGTGACCATGTCCAACAAGGTTTTGTTTCTCCTCTTGCAGTACAATTTCATATAAATGTACTTGGTTTTTAAAATAATTGGGATAAAAATCCATTTTCTATTAATTAGTACGTAAGGTTCTTGTACTCTCTATTAAGATCTGATAATAATGTCTTGATAGATTTACCTAATTGATTTTGGGACTTGAAAAATGGGGCCCCACCCTCTCACTGGCCCAAGAATGATTTAGTTTATAATTGGATCGTAAACAAATTGTTCATTAGAGGATCAATGGTACTTAAGGTGCAAGATGCAATTACATGGGTAAAACAGACTTTTGATCCAACTGTAATTACAAACAACTCGTGAAAGATTGACTTGCATGTAGTGATTATATCCATGGACACAACTTGTCCTACAGTGTATAAGAGTGCAACTCTAGGTCTATGTGGAATGACATATAGTTAATGAATGAAAATTAATTAATTAAAGAGTTTATAATCTATAGGTCCATATGGTCATCTTGCTAGCTCACATGAACAAATAAAGATCAATTTTGTTGACAAAAAATTTTAAAATGTTCAAATTAAAATTTAATATATATGATATATTAAATGAGGAAAAACATATTTAATGTATATGATACATTAAATATCAAAGAAATTATTAATGTATTAAGATACATTAAAAATATTTATATTTATTAAATTTGAATTAGATTCAAATTAGGAAATAAATGTCGTAGGAGAATTATAAAAGATTTGAATTAAGATTCAAATTGGTTAGATAAATATATTTTAATATATTATATATTAAAATATATTATTTAATTATTTGCTTTAGGCCACTATAAATAAGACTCTAGAGGTAAACCATTGTGTGTATTCTTCATAAAACACACATCTCCTCAATAGAGAATTAGAGAATTCTCTCTAGACCTCTTTCTCTCCAATCCCTTATGGATTTTCTTTCAAGAAGCTCCCACAAGTTTGGTCCTGTGTTTGAGTCATAGCTAGGAAGACTTTGTGAAGAAGATAAAGACCCTCCAGAAATATCTTCATATTTACTCCGAGTAAATTTGCTTAATTTTTTTTAGTTTAATTTTAAATAAAATCAAAGATGATTCAATGCTTCCATTGCGGAGTGAAACGTTCATTTCTATCACAGAAGCAAGTGAAACTTTTCTTCCCCACAGACGACGCCAATTGTTGTTACCAAAATTCGGATAGGGAAATGCACCTGACCTTTATGTGACAACAATGGTAAATTTTGTTTGAGGAAGAACGTAGCCTGCAAAAGAATAAGAAACTGCACATTGGTGTGGTACTTGCAACACCAACTTCGATGCTAAGTTAGCTTAGAGAATTTGGGTGTAGCTAGGGTTTAGAATATGAGGAATGACTTACCGTCATAGAGTTTCATGGATGGTACCTTGAACTTTGGGGGAACTTTAAATTCATTGATCTTATTGGTGAAGGATGGATCCACTTGTTCGATCAAAGCTTTTAGATCTAGCCCTTCAATTTCTCATGGTTTCTAGATGCTCCCCAGCTCCTTTTGGATTTTTAGTAAGTTAGGCCCCGTTTGATAACGTTCTCGTTTCTCGTTTCTTGTTTCCTGTTTCTGTTTCTCGTTTCTTGTTTCTGTTTCTTAAAAACTAAAAACAGAAACATGTTTGATAACTATTTCTGTTTCTTGTTTCTTGTTTTTTGGTAAAAATAAAATTTAGTACATATACTATAATAAAACATATAACATGCATTACAATAAATATAAAACAATTATAAAGATGTTAATAGTATTTTATTAAGGCCTAACACCTAATTAATAATAATAATAATAAATTTTATCCCTTCAAATGTTGTTCAAATTTGATTTGCAATGTTATTTCTTACTTCAATCAATTCACCTTGAACGATTTTGACTTACAAGAGTTAGTTAAATTAGACGAATTTGTAAATTGTCTAAGGTCAGACAATCAAACATACCCACATTTCTTTAATTTAATAATAAACTTTATTTTTATTTTTTCTTTAAAAATGCATTAGCCAATAATACATGCAAGTAAAATAAGAAAAAGTGAGAGAATGTATATATTTTTTTACATTTAATGGTAAACATGAAATACATTATTAGTTTATTTATTTAATAAAAAAATAAAATCGTACCAAAAGGAAAAATAATAGAGAATTAAATAGAAAATAATAACTATAAGCTCGTTAATGTAAAGTAAAAGAAAATAAGAAAATAAGAGAAAATAAAAACATAAACGAAAAGAGAAAAGCAAAAAGGAAAAAAGAAAAAAAAAGATAATGAACTATTAAAAGAAAAAAGATTATGATGAAAGAGAGATAACGAATAGAAAGAAATAAATCAAAAAATAAAAATAAAAAAGAAGAAAAAACAAAAAGATTAAAAAGTATTAAAAGAAAAAAAAATAGAATAAGAGAGAGAAGGAAGAGAGAAAGGAGAGATGGGTAAAAAGAGAAATAAGAATACTTGCATGAAACCTGGAAAAAAAAACAGAAACAGAATTTGAGAAACTACTTTTTGAAGTTTCTCAAAATCTGCCTTTTTTTTAGAAACGTTTCTAAAAAATTTAGAAACAGGAAACATGATGGTTTATCAAACAGGTCTGTTTTTTGAAAAATGAGAAACAGGAACAAGAAACATGAAACAGGAACGTTATCAAACGAGCCCTTAGTTTTCCATGGAGTGTTCTCAATCTTGACCTCGGCCTTGGTCTCGACTTGTCACTTTTTATTTTTCTCAATTAAACTTCATAAGTTAGATTCCCTTGTATCGTCTTTTTGAGGCTTTGTTGTCAAGTTAGGACCATGAGGCGTCCTCGACTGGAACTCCTCAGCACTATTTGCATGACGAACTTGACTCTACTAATCGCGCTCTGGTCCTCCCATCGTCCTTTTGACTAGTTCCTGCCAAGGTTCAGTCTCTCCTTTGGGTTTTGCGCAAGAACATTAGTTTCACCCATGTCCTCGACCATCAACGCTTTTCCCTTGGTAGGGTCTCGAACAAGTCCCTCCTCCTAAGTCTTCATTGGAGGGTTCTGGTTGTCTAGTATGTTCATATGCATGCGAGATTGTAGTCCATGTCGCTTACTGATAGCACTCAAATGTATGCTATTTCTAGGCTTAGATTTGTGTTGGTTTTGTTTGTTTATAGTGAGCTTTCGAGCATTTATTTATCTATATTGTAGATTTCGAGCAATTGGAGCTAAACCGGACTTTTGAAGCTATTTGAGCTTAATTTGAGCTTAAAGACACACTTTGGAGCAAAGAAGATAAGTAGAAGAAGCATTACAAGTGAGAAGACCCGAGAAGATAGCGTTGAGACGTTGTCCATAGCATCTCAACGCTATAATTGCAGTCATTCAAATCCAATTTCCCGCAGAAGCAGCGTCGAGACGCTACTTTATAGCCTCTCGACGCCAGAAACACGCGCGCTCTAAGATTTCCGTCCGTAGCATTGAGACGCTGCTTACAGCGTCTCAACGCTACCCTGTTTTACCTTTTTTACTGTGCGAATTAGGGTACAACGTCGAGACGTTGTCCCGAGAATTATAAAAAGAACATTATGCTTTCCATTTTGGGGGAGACCATTTGGAGAGGGACCAGTCTAGAATCGATTTCTACATCATATTTGAGACCAAGGGAGCACTTTTGAGAGCTGAGGAAGACATTCAAGGCTTGAGATCGCTGTGTTTCACGACGGGAACGAGTGTGGCACGCGTCAGAGAGTTCTTTCCTTCTTCCTTATTTATTTTGTAGTCGTTGTTTTTGGATGTTGCTTAAGTTTTCGTAGAGATCAAATGTCTTGAACTTGGTTTTTTTTCACTTATTTGGTTTAATTTTAGAGACATTTATATTGTAGCAAGTTATTTATGCATTCTAGAAATTATTGCTTAACCGTTTGGCCAACGTTTATTTCTGATAAAATTGGATTTTTGCTTGAAAAAGATGAACTCGAACTTAGATCTAAATGTATAACTATTAGTGAATGTTTGCATGGGAATGGAAGTTTTGCTAATAGAAGTCACAATAGAATTTTATTCAATACCATGTTTAATTATAAAAATAAACTAGAATGTTGATTTATCACTAAATATGAGGGTTAGTTGGGTTTGGAAAAGTCAACTAATAATTTGGATAATTTCTTGGCTTATAACTTTTATTTATGTAAATTATCTCTTCTATAGGGCCAAATTGGGTTTATGAAATTAAATCATTGTTTCAAGAAGGTTCCCTCTAAGTGTCTCCAACTATGTAAATAGTTATTTAGGTTTTAATCTGATTTTTCTTCTATTGTTGGTTCTCTAGATAAAATTTGAGCATTAGTAATTATAGTACTTAATTAAGCTAAGAAATCCAATCCCTGAGATCGACCATGGCCATTACTACTACAAATTGTAAAGGTCTGGTTAATAATTACATTTGATAGAGCCTTCGACAAGCTCTTTATCACTTACTTTCTTTTCTAGTGCATCAAGTTGAGCCTCAAGTCAAATTTCTTCGAGACGAGGGCGAAGAGGTGTGGTCGGCCTCGTCCTTCGTGGATGGTGATCTTCATCTAAATCTCATCCATCTAGGTCATGATTTTTCCTATTCATCATTTTGCTCATCCATGTAAATTCTAAAGGGAATAATCGAATTAAACCCACAGCGAAAGCATAGGAATCGTCTTTGATTTATTTAAAATTAAACTAAAATACAAGGGTTAAGCAATAAATACCTTGAAAATATGGAGATTCTTCTGGCGGGTCTATATCTCCTCCACAAAGTCTTCCTTGCTATGACTCTAACAAAAGATCAAGGCTTGTGGGAGCCTCTTGAAAGAAAATCCTCAAGGGATTAAAGAGGAAGAGGTTTAGAGAGAATTCTCTAATTTTCTCTTTGAGGAGATGTGTGTTTTTTAGAATGCTTCAACCCAAGGGTTCTATTTATAGAGACCAAGGGAAGATCTTTGCCATTATTAAAATATTATATTTTAATATCTAATATATTAAAATATATCTTTTATTTATTTGAATCTCATTCAAATCTCCTACGATATTTATTTATTTGAATCTAATTCAAATTCTATAAATATCTTTTATTTAATATATCAAATATATATTAATTATTTTAATATTTAATGTATCAAATACAATAAATATATTTTCCTCTTTTATATTTAATATATCTAATATATTAAATATTAATTTGAACACTTCAAATTAAATATTAAATTTGAACATTTCAAATTTTAATATTTAATGTATCAAATACAATAAATATATTTTCCTCTTTTGTATTTAATATATCTAATATATTAAATATTAATTTGAACACTTCAAATTAAATATTAATTTGAACATTTCAAATTTTTCTTTCAACTAAATTGATCTTTTAGTGTTACTATGAGCTAGCAAGGGGACCTTATGGACCTACAGATTATAAGCTCCAATTATACAAAATTAATTAATTAAACTCTTTAATTAATTAATTTTCATCATTAACTATAGGTCACTCCACTATAGACCTAGAATTGCACTCTTATGCACTGTAGGACAAGTTGTGTCCATAGATATAATCATTACATGCAAGTCGATCCTTCACGAGTTGTTCGTAATTACAACTGGGTCAAAAGTCCGTTTTATCCCTATAATTACATCTTTCACCTTAAGTACCACTGATTCTCTAATGAACAATATGTTTATAATCTAATTATAAACTAAGTCCCTCTCGGGCCAATGAGAGGGTGGGGCCCCATTGTTCAAGTCCCGAAA
Source organism: Trichosanthes truncata (assembly GCA_033996785.1). Lineage (NCBI taxonomy): Eukaryota > Viridiplantae > Streptophyta > Magnoliopsida > Cucurbitales > Cucurbitaceae > Trichosanthes > Trichosanthes truncata. Next base: position 48,343,224 of record JAWPNB010000003.1, on the reverse strand, counting down.
TCAGCATTTAAGGGAACTACTCATCTACTTACCCTATATGGGAATGAGTGAATTCCATCTTGTGAGATTATGTTCCCAGCTCCCTATTTGGTCAAGTCCCCAAAATGGTAGGCATATTGAATCGGCTACAAAAGCCACTCTCACCCATGCAAATCAAAGGACAAGCCCTCACAGGCAGGAGTTTATAACTCACTCAGGATTAAGATCGAGTCGCATATGATCATCCTGATGAAATATTAATCTTCTCAATTAACGGATTTATAAAGAGAGATTAAATATTTCGTGGTCCAGTCTTATACAAACTCATTGTATAAGATACCCCCACTCACATGTCTCCACATGAATGATTTGGATCAAATCATTTGTAACTATTACAAAGTGGGCCGTATCAATAGTGTTACCAGGATAAGGCACCCAACCTTATCCATATACTATGACCCTTTAGGTTATTTCTTGAACATGATCCTCTCGTATGTCAACCACATACTGTTCAAGATTACACTAATAACCTTGGATTTTTCATATAATGGATAATATTATATTGAAAATAAAATAATCAAAATTATTATTAATTATTAAATAAATTATTAATTACGAGGCTTTAGGGCATAAATCCCAACAAATTCTTGTGCAGGTTCCACAAGCAAGCTTTTTTTCCCATAGACGACGCCAATTGTTGTTGCCAAAATTCGGATAGGGAAACGCACCTGGCCTTTATGTGACAGCAATGGTAAAATTTGTTTGAGGAGGGAAGAACGTGACCTGCTAAACAAGAAAAATCTGCACACCAGTGTGATGCTTGCCACACAGGCTCCGATGCTTAAGCTTGCATAGAGAATTTAGGTGTAGTAATGGTTTAGAGAATAAGGAAGAGCTTATCTTCTCAAGGTTCAAGAAGGGTATTTATATGACAATTTTAGGGTTTTGTTTATACCTTTTCGAATTAGGTTAAAAATGAATCGAACCGAACTAAACAAGGATCACACAAACCAGAGGCACATAGGGCACGTGCCCCTTATGAGACGACCAGATGAGTTTGGACTTGTCTCAGATTCCCTACTTCTCTTTTGCTAGGTGGCCCAGTTCTTTTCGGTATTGGTTTGATTTTGCCTTGTTGTTGGGCCTTTTTACTTTATTTGGCCTTTGATTTTCCTTGTAATTTGAGTTTGTCTTTATGGTCCAATTTCACCCATAACAATAATTATAATAATTATTTGAATTTTAAGACGATTAGTTATGAATGTCCATATTCATATCATTTATTTAATGTACATCCAAACTAATATAAAATAAGTATCAATATATATAATACATGCCACATACTAAAGACATATATCCTTTTTGTTAATCCTCAAAAGTCAAAACATTGCCTCTTGCAAATTTTTGTATCTTTATTGTTTTCTTACAACCATAGGCTCTTTTATTCACCTATCATTAAAGAAAGTTATATAAAGTATCACATAAATATGATATAATAAAAAAAAGAAAACTATAATAATATAATATTGTACCTTTGTTTTTTCCTCCTCCAATTGAATTTGCAATCCTTTTTCTCTTCTTTGCATTTAGCTCTTTTTTAACGTTCGTGGCTCTGATTTCTTTGAACTTTGTAGTCTTGTTATCTGTGAAAGAAAAAAACAATAAGCATACTGTCGATAATATAAATAAATAAACATACTACTTTTCTTGGGTTTATAGTTTTGCAAATGAAAGAAGAACAAAATTTAAAACCAGTGTATCCGAAGCAATGAACAAATAGAAGAGAAAAACAAAAGGAAGATTTGTGTTGTTATCCCTTAGTTAATTTAGATTGGGCTTAGTTTATTATTTTTAGGCCCATTTTGAAGCCTGTGAGCAGAGACCAATATAAAGTCTTTTCTTGTGTATTTTAGATTTTTATATTATGATGTATAGTTTTGAATTTTTTTTAGTTTAAATCATACAAAAAAAAAGTTAGAATCATATCTCTAAACTTTAGAATTTTTCATTTTTACCTTTAAACTTTAAAATTTATTTTAAAAAATATTCTTGAACTTTTAAACTAGTAAAAAAAATATTTTCCATTAAAATAAATGAAAAATTAACATTACAGCTGATGTGTAAAAGTTGGAAAGCGTATGTGATATTATTTAAAAACTAAGATCGTTGTTACAATTTATTTCACTTTAAAGGATATCGTTAACATCATATACATAATTATTTTTTATATATCAACTATCACGTTAATTTATGTGAATGATGTTATAAATAATGTCAGTATACCTTTCAATTTTTACACAGTTCTATCTTATTTTAGCAAAAAAAATTCTTCAAGGATATTTTTTTGGAACAAATCTTAAAGTTAAGGGCATAATTAAAAGTCACTCAATGTTGAAGGATAGTTTATATAATTTAACTTTTTTATTTCAATTAAAAAATTCCTAAAGTTGAGGCTATGAGGAAATTCACATAAACTCAGCACCGACGAACCAAATCGTAACTACAATAAATGCCACGAATCTAATAATACTGATTTGGTGGCCAACGCGTAAACCACTTTCCCTTAATTTCCATCTCCATTTGTACGGATGCTTGGGTCCCACCACTGCTCAACATATCCATCCTATTTTTTTTATTAACAATGACATTGAAGTTTATTAAATAAAATAATCACATGATTAGTTAAGGTATTATAACTCAATTGAAATCTCAAGATTCGAATTCTTACTCTCATATATCGTAGAATTAAAAAATTATTGTGGAATTAAAAAATTATTGGACTGAATTTTAGCCAAAATTTTAAATTTCAGTCTCAATAGCAATGTCAATAAAAATATTGATAAAATGTCGTTGTTGATAGATATTTCTTAAAAAATTGTAAATATAAAAATTCATAAAAACATATTTAAATTAACAAATAAGTATTTCATCCTTTTTAATAAGTTTAATTTTTTTATTACAAATATTAGGTCCACATTAGTGATATTTTGTTGATTATATTTTTGTCAATTATTCTAAGATATAATGGAAATGTCGATTCACCATTTATTTGATGTCGAACCCTTGACATATGAAAATATCAATGACAATATTGAGATGTCGACGAAATTTAAAACTCATGTAGTAAACTCATAGCTCAATAGGTGAAAATATTATAATCTCAACTAAAAGGTTAGAGATTCGAATCTTCATCCCACACATTGTTGGACAAAAAAATAAAAATTAGACTTTGTTTTAATTTAGATATATTCAATTTTCAATATTTGGGAATATATTCGATGTGGAATGACTTGTAATGAGTGACAATTTATGAGATTTGATCCAACTATTGATACCACATTAAAAAAATTTAATTTATAGGGATTGAATTAAAATTAAGACGAGTTATATGGACCAAGTTGGTAATTTAAGCCATATGATTTTTTTTATATAAACATTACAATATTAGAAAGAAAAGAAATCGGGTTGTTCCAATAATAATTTATAGGAAACTAACAAAAACCTCCCATCAATTATGGAAATTACTGTCACACCCTCGAATATCAATTTTGCATCACTTTTTTTCTTTTTCTTTTTCAAAGAAAGGATCCCTCACACTTTCAAATGTACAAAAATGTATTAGAATTTATTTGCAATACCTTTCTTATGTTTGGGTGTAATTCCAACTATTTCATAAAGTCATCAATAGTGATTTTTATAGTTTTTCTAATTTGTGTCTTACTTAAACTATTTTTTCCACAAAATATTAAAATACTATTTTGATCTTTATACTTTAAGTTTAATTCCATTTTAATCCATTCAAATATCTAAATTTAGTCTATGTACTTTTAATAAAGCTTAAAATTGGTTCATAATGTTAGTTTATTATTAACTTTTCTAAAAAAAAATTAGTCTCTATTATCCTTCCCTCTATAAATTACAAAAATATGTTCATATTGTGTTTTTCTTACATGAAAAATATTATTATTATTTAACCAAATTCAATAAAAATTAACTTCAAACTAACAGTAAAGACTAATTTTAAAATTTATTGTAAGTACAGGAACTAAATTTGGACATTTGAAAGCACATTAACTAAAATGAAATGAAACTCGAAATATATGGACCAAAATGATATTTTAACCAATAATCTATTTTTATTTATCTAATTTTTTTAAAACCACATATTGAATCCATAACCATAACTAATTATATATTAAAAATATTAGAACATAGTAAAAATGTTAATAAATGACGTAGAAGTTTAAAGTCACTATATCAAACATAGTTTTATAAAACAATAAACTTTAAAAGATTGATTCAATTTGAAGATGTTTATTATTTGATTATTGTTGATGGATTACGGGTGAGTTCTAAAAAACAAAAAAGAAAAAAAAGATAACAATACCCCAAAAAAAAACTATATTACTTTTGGATGCAAAATAATATAAATATCAAATATCAATCTAGTATTAAAAATATTCAATAAAATTCTTTTCTTCAATATAATTTGACCAAATATATCAACAATTAATCAGATACTTTGAAAAAAAAAAAATCAAAATTTAGACTATTATCTAATTTGATTTTTTTAAAAAAAAGAGTGGCCAGACTTTTTGGGTAAGGGCATTAGCATTTATTCCACATCTTTAACATGAGAAAATTGAAAACCAAACAAAAATTTCTTAAACAAATAAAAATTGAGAGACAGTACCAAACGAAATTTGGTATGCCTTTCTAGACAGCACCAAACGAAATTTGGTCAGCATTTCTTGGAAATGCCGACCAAAAGGTGGCATCGGCATTTCCTGGAATTGCCGATGCAACCAATATTTGGTCAACAAAAGCTAGTCCAAAATTCTTGTAGTGTATGATATGTCTACTTTGGACATAAAGCCCTCATGACTTTGCTTTTGGTTCTCCCAAAAAGCCTCACACCAATGGAGATAATTGTCCTCACTTAGGGAGCCGTTTGAACCCCCAATTTTCACGGGCTTGAGTGGGCTAAAATAGTTTACTCCAAGTTTGAGGCGCTAGTTATGAAAATGGAGAGTTATGGTTTTTGAAACCCACCGTTTTTCTTCAGTGGATACTGTAGAACTCCCCGATTTTTTCTCCACACGTACAACATGCTATTTCCTCCACACTATTCTCATTTTGTCTTTCCTCTTTAGTTACTCTCTATCATTTCATCTTCCTAAATGCTCTCTGTAAGTTCCATCTTCCCGAATGCTCTCTCACGTTGTCCGTCATGCTCTCTCCTCTACACCATTCTCTTGTTTCGTCTTCACTCTTTTTCTTCATCTCTCTTGTTTCGTTTCTCGAATGCTCTCTATGAGCTCCATCTTCTTGAATGCTCTCTCGAACAGTTCTCCAATGCTTTGGTCGTTCCGCTTCAAGTTTGTTTCGAAACTCTTCTCCTTTTTTCCAGACTTCCTTTCCCTTCAGTTTCGTCCATTTTGCAGCTGAAACCCTAACTCTAAACCTAATCCTAACCCTAAACTAAGTTCTCAACCTTAATGATCATCAAATCTAGGCGATGATAGGATTCCAGATCTGTGTTTGTTTCTTGATTCGAAACCCTATCACCTCCCTCTTTTCTCTTCCACCATTTGTAACCAAACCTCCCCTTCGCCCCTCTGTTCTTTTGAAATCCATAGACAGTAGCTACCTCACTCCCCTCGCTACTTTAAAACAACCATAGTCCCTTGTCGCTTCTTTTCCATTCCCTCATCCTTTGTAGCTTCCCCTCGTTTGTTTGGGTCTGTGAGGCAGCATGTTTCATTCGATTGAATGAGGCATGAGATTGCTTGGTAGGGGACGAACGCATTTTGAAGCCTGGTGGGGAGATCCAACTGCTAAGGTTTGTTTTCTATCCCTTTTGTCGGCCGATGATGAGTCAAAATAGATATCATAGCCTCTGTTTTTTCAAATCCATTTCATTTTGTTTGCTAAATTAGACAGCATGCCTATGTTTTTTCCTATTTCATCTTATCTCCATTTTGCTCTATGTTTTCTCGCTGTGCTCTCTGTTTTGGACAATTTCATATCTCATTCTAACCCTACCATATTATCTGTTCTTTTATCAATCTATTGTATTTCTTATTAAATTCTTCTTTTGTGTGAGAACCATGTTCTGTGAATTTCCATTACTTAGAATGAATTCCATTACCATGTTGTCTATGGTTGGGCTTCTGTTATGTTATAAATTTGAGTTCTATTCTATTATTAATTGGGTTTATGTTTTTATATTAGTTTGTTGTGTTTGATGTTCAATTCTTCTTTCTGGGACAACAATATTGTGTGAAATCCAATCTTGGGATAATAAATTTCTTATCTTTGAGGCCGGTCTGTCTATGCTTGATTTTTTTGTTCTTTTTGCTACTAAATCTGCCTATAAATTGTCTCTGATTGAGTTATTGTTGTGTTATAAATTTGGTTTTTGTTGTGTTATAAATTCGGTTAGTAGGTCGTTGATGTGTGTATGTGAATGACGCGTATTAAATGGTCTTTGTACTTACAAGATTTTTTTTATAAATATTTCATAATGTCTTATTAATGGCCATGTATTTTTCCCCTTGTTCTTCATAATTGCCTAGTGTTCTATTTAATAATGTGGTTAGGTGCACTTATGATAATAAGTGCATCCATGTCTTTGCCAACTACCACCTCCCATCTCCTCTTTAAATATGGTCTCATATTTTACAAAATTTTGAGGACAACCTCACTCCCATACTACTTCTCTCTACGGCAATTGGTGAGTTCCCTCTAAACATCTTTTAATTCCTTCCTTCATATGTTGTATTATTGCATTTTATTTTTTTCTCTTACTAATGTATCCTCTTTCACTGTTTTAGGGTTGGACTCCTTCGAAATCCAACACCTTCTTCCCCCCATTTGCCCATTACCACTTACTAAGGTGACACGTTTTCTTCTTCTACATGTTTATTTATAGTAAAATTAAATATGAGTACTAATTGTGTGTACTCTTGACAGGGTCGGAACTAGTACATTGTTTGACCTTAGTTTGAGGTTCGTTAATTTAAAGCTTGAAAATTTGTTTACGTATTTGTTTGTATGGCACATTGGATACATTATTAGTTGTGTATTCATTGGCTGCTTTCGACACATTATTTTAAATCGTGTTTATTGATAAAGGAGCTTGTCGAAGGCTCTATCAAGGTTAAATTTATAAAAATTGGACCTCTAAATATTTTTCAATAATAGTGGCTAGGGTCATCCACAGGGATTGGAGTTATTAGATTTAATTAAGTATCATAGTTATACCCAATTTTATTTAGAGAAATATAACCTTGGTGTGATTTTTTAACAAATAAATAAAACCTAAACTATTATTTACAAAGTTGGAGTTCAATTTTAGAGAGATATTTGGATATTGCAATCCATGAAGCACAACTATGAAATTGATTAAAGAATTATGAAACATGCAACAGTCCTAAGCCAAGAATTACTAAGGTATTCAATTGACTATCTCGAACCCAATTGAACTCATGCAAAGAAATAAATCAACCTCTCGGTCTATTTTTATTACTAAACATAGCATTAGACGATTCTCTTAGAATTAATCTACTCATTCTCATGCAATAAATCAATCCTAGTCATGCATCTAAGTCCTTAGTTAAATTTACTTTCTCAAGCTAAACTTAACTTAACACACAAACCTATGGCCAAAAGCTTAGAAGATTAATTCAAGATGCATAAAAAACATTACACAAACATAAATCAATAAATCAAGCATAATCTTTCAAAAATAATACAATCAACCATGAATCTACAATACTCAAGTACATTCACATACAGTCCAAGAAATCCTAAAATTAAAGAAAACAAAGTAGAGAGAATAGAGAAAAACTGGACGACGCATGCCAACACTCATTTTCGACATGATGTCCCACGATCCCGAGCCTTTAGTCTCCTCCTTAGCTCTCCAATACGATCTCTAGACCTCAAAACATTGCCTTTATAGAAATTAGGGTTTAGGTCTTTCTAAAACGGCTCCCTTTGGACGAAATACAAACTTCCCTTTTATAGTGTCGAGACAGCGTTGCAACGTTAGGGATAGTGTTGCAACGTTGTCCCTTCGAATTTTATAAAGAAGGAAAAAATCATTTTGGTTGGTGTTGCGACTCTGTGAATAGCATTGCAACGCTATGCCTTATGGTTCCAATGTTGAATGACTGCTGATGTAGCGTTGCAACGCTATGCTCTAGGGTTCAAATGCTTTGTTCATCCTCTTCAACATTTGGATCCTCAATTATAGCCTCTAATTGCTTCAAATTCGTCTCAATACTCAACAATTCTCCAGTTTTGCTCCAATTGCTTGGTTTCTGCAAAATATACATAAAAATACATGAAAGTACACACAATTATAGCAAAACAAGCATAAAACTAAGCCTATAAATAGCACACTTACGCATGCTATCATTTATGCTTGCAAATGTACTATTCAATATCCATACTCCCTTTAAGACATTATGTTGACAGTACTATTCAAATGTATTATTTTTAATCATGTGTATGTATATTGAAGTTATTTTTGTTTAATATCATGTACTTGCATGTACTTAACCATATATATTCCCCAATTTAGAACAGTTTTGTAACCAAAAAAAAAATTATATGTAAATGTCCTTGTTAAAAAGAAAAGTGGTTTTTTAAAGTAACTTTCTCTATTTTTTGAATTATAGTAAAACAAAATAAGATTGAACAAATATAATTGTAATACTACCAAAAGAAAACAAAAGTATCGTTTTTTGGATTAGAGTAAAAAAATGTTTTGAAAAATTTACCAACCTGTTTTTTTAATTAAACCAACAAAAAAAAATGAAGAATGAAATAATGGTAATTGACATACTTAGATCAAGATAGTTTCAGAAGAAAAGGAAAAGAATGGATGTTATTAGAAGTAAAGTAAAAAGAAGGTTTGAATAAAAAACAAAGGTAATGTCTTTGGAAAAAAAAAAAGGATTTTGAAAAATGACCATGCTGTTTTTTTGAATTTAAGCAACAACAAAAAAAATTAACAAAGATATACTTTTTTAACAAAAGAAAATAATGTTTTTTAAACTACAGTATACAGAAAGGTTCAAATCAAAAGATTTTCAAAATTGGATCTTTGTTGGATTAAAGTAATAAATGAAGTTTGAATAGACAATATGATATTCTTTTTTTTTTTCTAAATTAAAACAAAAATGAATTTTGAATTTAACAAATTTGATGTTTTTTTGAATTAGAGCAACAAAATGAAATTTGATACAACAAATTTGATGACCAATTTGGATCTATCATAAAAAAATGAGGGTTCAATAGAAAATATGATACTTTTTTTGAATTAAAACAGAAAATGAAGCTAAGAAAAAATATTGTATGCTTTCTTTCAATTAAATAATAAAAATGAGATTTATATGGCCTTCCATCCTTGGCAACTATCACTCCAACATATCTTTTTTTTTTTGTGTAATCATGGAGTTAGAACATAGATAGTCATTGTATATCTCCAAATATGGAACTTTCATATATAATGAACGACATGAGTGTTTACCCTAATCTCAATTATTTTGTGCATCTTAAACAATATTGGTACATTCCCAAAATAGTCAAATGGACGGAGAATAATGTAATTTAAAATCTAACACATTTTAGAATTGGTGGAACAAATCCTTGTTATTTAAACTTTGAAAAATTGATATTTAATATAGCACTACTTCTATAATACAACAAAAAAAAAAGTAGAAAAAAAAACAGTCAGCCTAAACACATACCTCAGAACTCCATGTTAAACAAATATGCACTCCAGACACAAACTTTTTGAACCCATACTAAAATACTATGCACCCGAAATACAGACTATTTAACTTCACAGACTATTATAACTCCACGGACTATTATAACCAACTTTGCGCCACAAATAGCCTCTTATATACCCATTATCACTCATTTCCCTAGCCAATAAGAAACTTTGTTTGCACTCTTAACACCTTGTACTTTCACTTTTGTAACAAGCTAGTCCTTGAACTTTATGTAACAATTTAGTTATTATACTTTAAAATTTGTAAGAATTTAATTCACATCATGAAAAATCTCATCAAAATTAAATTTCAAATTTTATTATGTAACGACTTACTCGTAGTTTATAAACGCATTTGGTTACTAATCAATTTATCGATCTACATATGTAAAAAATTTAATTAAATTTTAACAATGTTTTCACAATAGAGACTAGATGGTTGCAAATTTTAAAGCACACCAACTAAATTGTTACATATTGAAGTTCTGGGACTAACTTGTTAGAAAATTAAAAGTGTAGGGACTAAATTGTTACAAACAAAAATTTAGAGACTAAATTGTTACTTTCATAAAATTTTAAGGACCAAAAATATTTTTTAACCAAAATTTTATAAAAACATATTTAAATAACTATTTTCAAAATTGTATATTTTTTTTAAGTATGTCTCACAAATATTTTGAAGGTTAAAATATTATTTTGGTACCTGTCCTTTGAATTTTTTTTTTTTCATTTTGGTCTTTGTACTTTCAAATGTCCAATTTTAGTCTTTGCACTTTCAATAAAACTTAAAATTAGTCCCTACTCTTAGTTTATTGTGATTTTTTCCTAAAAAAATTAATCTCTATTATCTTTCCCTCTATAAATTTTTGAAATATGTTTATATTGTGTCTTTTCTTGTCTTAAAATTATTATTATTATTATTTAACCAATTCAAATAAAAATTAACTTCAAACTTATCATAGGAACCAACTTTAAGCTTTATTAAAAGTACAATGACTACATTTAGACATGTGAAAGTACAATTACCAAAATGGAACAAAATTCAAAGTATGAGACCAAAATAGTATTTTATCCTATTTTGAAAATTAAAAACAAAAGTAAAACGAAATTATTATTCCATCTTTTTCTTTTAGTTGTTCCAAATTAATTATAAATTTATGAATAATAATCTCAACCTACACAATTACACTAATTTTTACAAATCATTCCCTCATAATTATTATGAATACATATATATATATATATCTGTTGTAAAATTGAGAGGCGAAACCGGGCACCAAAACTTTACCAAAACATATAATAATAATAATAATAATAATAATAATAATAATACAAAAGATGAAATATAAAAAGAATATATATATATATATATATATATATATATATATATATATATATATATATATATATATATATATATATAGTATAAACAAAAAAAAGTGGAGATTTATTTGTAATATAAAAAGAATATATATATATATATATAGTATAAACAAAAGAAAGTGGAGATTTATGGCAAATTAAAAACACAAAAATTAGAGAAAATGGGAGGAAAATTGGTATATATTCTTTTCCAAAAATCTCTCTATTTATAGGCAATTTAAGAGAGGATGATGTGGTACATTTGGACACCAATCTATGGCCTTTAGAAGACACTTTGGCTATGGAGAAAATGCCACTTGGCATGGATAACAAATGGGCATGTGGAATGGGCATTTACATATGCCATATTCACAATACTCCCCCTTAAATGCCCATTTATATAAAATATGTCTCGTTAAAACCTTACTAGGGAAAAACCCAATGGGAAAAAAAAACCCTAGTGAAGGAAAAAGAGTACATATTTTATATAGTTTACTATAATACATTCACTCCCCCTCATGGAGACATCACTTAGGGGCTGTTTGGCGCGCTGTTTTGTAATCAGGAAGCCTGGGAATCAGAAAGCTTGGGAATCCTGGGTCGTAATCAGAAAGCCTGGGAATCCTGATTACTGTGTTTGGGGTGCAGTGTTGAGTCTGTCTGGTTTGCTGAAACCTATGTTTGGAGTGCAGGGTTGGGGTTGGAATGAAGCTGTTTATACCTTTTTTTTTTTTCCATTTTTTGTGACCTAATAATTTGTTTTTGAATTGCATATCAATATTTTGACAAGATTTGTGTGAAAATTTGTATATCAATATTTAAAGATTTTGTCCAAACCATATTCAAGTTGGAATTATACCATGTGTAGTTTGTGTAACTCTAATCTATGTCATTCACTCCATTCATGGTGATGTCAATTTAAATAACATTATCAAAAGCATAAAATGAATAAGTTAAAAGTAAGAAGGGTAATGTTAAGGCCCCGTTTGATAACCATTTGATTTTTGGTTTTTGGTTTTTGAAAATTAAGCCTATAAATACTACTTCCACTTATAGCTTTCCATGTTTTCTTATATGCTTTTTAGATGTGTTTTCAAAAATCAAGCCAAGTTTTGGAAACTAAAAAAAGTAGCTTTCAATTTTTTTTTTTTTTTTTTTTTTTTTGGAATTTGGCCAAGAATTCAAGTGTTTTCTTAAGAAAGATGAAAACCATTGTAGAGAAGATGAAAGTCAATGTAGAGAAATTATGAGAAAACAAGCAAAATTTTTAAAACCAAAAACTGAAAACCAAATAGTTGTCAAACGGGGCCTAAAGTTTTGGAATTTTGAAAGTATATTTTACAAAGTAGTTTGACAAAAAGTTCAAACATTGAGAAATGAACTTTTTTTTTCCAAGTATTTTTCCAATTTTTCATAAATTTTGGTAGGTGACATAAGTTAAAGTAGTTAATGAGAAAAAAAATCACATGGTTCATGGGGAAAAAGTGAAATTAGTTTATAGAATTACATATAGAGAAAAATGTATATAGTTTCTCTAATTTTAATTTGATTAAATTAAAATAAAATACATTATATATGTTATTTTAAAATGACTAAATTAAAAATAAAATAACATATATTTTAGTTATATCAGTTATTTTAATATAACTAAGTTCAAAATTAATATCATACATATACTTTCGTTTTTTTTGTGTATCTAATTTAAAAATTAAATATTTTCTTTACTATAACGAATTTAAAATTAAATATTTTTTATTTTATTTTAATAAATTCAAAATAAAATACCATTTATTTTTGTTACATTGAATATTGTTAATTTGAAAATAACATATAGGCTTAAATTTTAATATGTTAACTTAAAATTAAATGTTCTTTTTTAAAATATTAATATAAGTAAGTCATCTAAAATATATTTTTCTTATATTAAAATTTAAAAATTATACATATTTTGAACTATTGTTAATTGAATTAAATATAAATAAAAAAATAATTTTATTTAGATTAAGATAATGTAACTTCACATTTTTAATTGAAGAAAAACTATATAATTATAATTTAAAAAAATATTTTAATAGAGAAAGATAGATAAGGAGGAAGAGAAAAATGGTGGGATACATCATAATTATGAGAAAAAATTGGAGAGAGAAGTGGTGGGACCCACCATAATTATTACAAAAGTAGAGAGAAAAGTGATGGGTCCCACTAACTTTTTTGTAATTTCAAGAGAACCAATGGGTTTGGAGAAGGAATCCCATGGGATTGGATGGGGGTTTGTTGTTTGAAGCCTAGGGATGGTAAACTTATCCCCCAAACATGGGATTGGATTTGGAAGCCAATCCAACCCAAACCAAACCCATCCCCCAAACAGCCCCTTATATTAGTCTTGCTGTACCCTACTGTCACGCAACATCGTGTGACCGTCCAATTACAACACGTAGACATGGTCGAACGACGAGGCAAGTGACGGGCGAAATCAAATCGATCTCAACCGTCAATTTCGAAAAACCGACAGCCAGATCTAGTTCGTACGCGTGGACATTACCCGTACGGAGTAAGAATTTAGATCGCGACTTTAATTAATTAACCAATTATTTACCTAAAAAGAATATTTTATTTAAAAGGCAGTTATTTAGTAAGTAGTAAGAAAGTAAGTGACAAATGGAAAGTGATTTTAATTAATGTGTCACATAACGGGATCCGTTAAGAAATGGAAAAAGTGCATGGATTTGGATTGTACTTGTACTCGAATTTCAAGGGCTTGTTTTATAAAACAGCAAACTTTGGATTAATTACAGGTTTTGCCACTGACTTTCTATTTCTAATATATTATCTCAGTCTAATGTGTATTTTAATTGTGAAATTCCTACCAAACTTTTGACTAATTTTACAGATTTTGCCACTGTTCTCTCTCTATTAAATAATTTTATAATTGTTTATTTCTAGTTGATTTTTTTTTTTACGAATATTTCTAGCTGGATTTATAAAAGTCATTAATGTGGCCCTTTCTCTATTTGAATAATCTTTTTATTTTTCCATACATGGAAGTCTATCATTTTCAAATATATTTTAAAGTTCAATAGAATATAGGAGACCAGTAACATTGTCTACGTATATAAAATTATTAACGTATAAGATATGATTTTTTAGTTTTTGACCAAAGATATGAACATTTGATGTGTGTAGATTATACTAATTAAAACATAGGATAGATAAAGTTCATGTAATTTAATATAGATGAATTTATGCTTTCAAAATAAGAGAAAGGGCGAACCAGTGGTGGTTGACAGCCACACGTGGCATCATATGGGAGAGAGCCACATTGTGGCCAGATCATCCAATAATTTCTCAACTGGGAGAAAGACACATGAAAGGCCTTTTTTTTGAATCATAATAGTTTCTAAAATTGTATAATAAAAATTATTATTATTTTTTTTGTTATTGTTTCCACTTTTCTCAAAGACACAAATAGATGCATTATTTATCATTTTTTACTTATAAAATCTATCTATACTGTATATACAAGGGGCTATTATTTTATTATTTTTTGTCTATTACTTTTAATATATGCCTATTTTTCCATCAACTTTAACTATTAGACATTAATAGAAGCCCCATAAAATGCCTATTTTGTCATTCTCTTTGAAAGCTGCAACTATTAGCATCGAGATGTCTATTGAGAGAAATTTAATGGAAGTGGTTACACAGTGAAGTGCGAGGTCTAGATCATACTCATACATGAAATGATGCACCACTTCACTGTGTAACCATTCCCTTTGGGTTTCTCTCAACATACATATAATTTTATTCATGCATAGATAATCATATTCGTTTATTACTGAAAAGCCATGTAATCTCATTCATTCTCTTGGGAATGTGTTTCTAATTTTAATGTTATTCTTTTTCGTTGAAAAAGGGAAAAAGAATAAAATTTTGTGGCAAGAAATTTGATTTGGTGTTTCATTTGGAAGAAACATTATACACTTGTAGTAGCAATTGGAGAACATGCAGGGAAAAAGGTTCTCACACATGAATTCAATTCATAATGATGAAGGGTGTCTATTCAAGTTCAATAGAAAATAATTTCCTGTTCGATTATGTTATTGCAATGACAATAAACAAAGCACAAGGACAAACGGTTCCAAATGTTTGAATATATCTTCCTCAATATGTATTTTCACATTGAAAACTCTACGTTGCATTACTAAGAGGAGTTTCAATGTCAAAAAAATTTTAAAAAAAATATTGAAGCACTTGATGATCAAAATTTGCCTTCTAGACATACAAAAAATGTTACATTATCAAGAAGACTTTCAATGTCAAAAAATAAAAAGAAAAATTATAAAATCACCTAATGATCAAAATTGGCCTTCCAGACATAAGAAAAATGTTGTTTTTAAAGGGAGTCTCTCATTTTATCAAGGTTCAATTTATTAAATACTTATTTTAATTTTCATAAACTCAATTTATATAATTTTATGAAATATATATCTTTAAGTTATTTTTTTCTTTTTCTCCAGAAATCAATCCATTCGAAGAACACCAAAGAAATTACCCATTAAGTAACAAACTATCTTTTTATATAACTTCTTTATTAATTTTACTTCACAACTTTTATTTTTGTTACATTATATTTATTTTAATTTTAATAATCCATTTGTTATTTATCAAATTTCTTTATTTCATACTATCAAAAAAAAAAATTATTTCATTACTTTTTAATTTTATGTCAAATATTTACTATTTCACTCAATGAAAAATATATTCATTCAAATTGAAATTTCACTATAGAATTTTATGTTTAAAAGATTTTAAACCACGTATGATACCTTTCATATTAATTCTAAATTGACGCAAAATAATATATATATATATATATATATATATATATAGTTGTAAACACTATTTTCTTTAATTAAAAATAGTGAGATTTCGGATGCATCGCACGTATGTTTCAAACTTTCAACTAGTACTATCTAAAAGGGGCTTAAGAAAAGAAATTTTTGATTTCTCCTTTTGCCTCTTCTGAATTTAAAAAATTTTCCTTTTGCCCTTTTTAAATTTAAATATCTATATACATATTTATTTATTTATATTTAACTATTTGTTATATTAAACCATATTAGAATAAATGTTCTAAAATCTCTACCCATATCTCCAATCTTCCAGCTGGATTATGATTAACTAATGCATATTTGAATAATAAATATAATATTAAATAATATTTGAGTAAAAGTTCTTAAATCTCTATCCATATCTCTAATCTTCTAACTGAATTGTGATTAACGAAATAATAAAATAATGCATATTTGAATAAATATGTTGTTTTAATTTAAATATATATATTTATTAAATAAATTGAGAAGACAGTCTTTTTTTTTTTTAGTGCTAGACAACATTAATAATTTGAAAATGGACAAAATTATTTCAATAAATTAGTATAGACAAATTTGCACGATTTGTCAAGCATTATATTGCATGTTTTTTTTTTAAGAAGTGTTTTTCATTGTATGATTTTTTTTGTCAAGCATTATATTGCATGTTTTTTTTAAGAAGTGTTTTTCATTGTATGATTTTATTATAAAGTTTAGTTGAAAATTGATTCCATATAGAACACAATAGAGATCTTACAAGACATACAAAGTCGCCATATCATATCTACATATTAATATTCCAAAAAAACAATAGCAACATATTCAAAAAGAAATCCAGCTTTAACACATAGCTACAGACATTAGGATATCGAATTTCCACTCATTAAGAACTCAAAGTACTGTAATTCTTCATTTTTCATATGTGTAAGGTCCTTGTTTCAACTTTTATATGTACATTGCATTTTCAACGTTATGAAACACGTGCAAGACACGTAGTATATACTAGTGCATAATAAATATAAGTAAATTTTTTTGAATATTTAATTTAAAAAATATATTTTATGTGAAACTTTTTTTCTTTAATTTAAAATATGAGAGAATGAAGAACAAGAAATGATTAGGAAATACATTTTTGTTTATTTTTCAATAATAAGAAAAAAAGAAACAATTATGAAAATGTAGTTTTGGTTTTCTCTATTAAAAAAAAGAAAGCAAGAAACAAGAAATGAGAACACTATCAATTAAGCCATAGGGTTAAAGTTTTGAGTCAATAGACCATTAACAAGAGAAGTGCATATTGTTTAACGAGCAACTGATTCATGACTTATTGGAGTGACCACAAGTGAAGTTTTCTTTGAAAACATGTGAGTAAAAACAAAACTGTTAAAATACAGCCTAAGACAATGTATATGACATATTTAGGTTGTAGGAGAGGTGTTTGTTGAGGTCATCATAGGCCTAATATATGAATTCCAAATTTTGGCCTTAAGATTTTACGATTTTATAATATGGTATTTCTATGATTCTTCTATTAGAGATGTCCATTTTGCCCTGCTCCGTTTAATTTTTTTTTTTATATTTTTATTTTGTGTGTGTCATCCTTGCTCCGTTTATTTTTTTTTTATATTTTTATTTTGTGTGTGTGTGTCATTTAAAAGTTTATTGTTAATGATTTAAATAATTGGATATGTTTGAATCATATAGTTAAACATTTTAATTATATGTATGGATTAATTGGATAATTTGATATGTAATATTGTTTTGTTTTTATTAGAAAGTTCAAGAATTTTATCTTTAAATATATATTTTTTAATAGAAAAGTAACTATTTAAATTAAGATTTTTGGTGAATAATTAACAATGTAATTGAAAATTAATGGATATTTTCTATAGAAGTTAACTATTTAAAAATTTATCAAAAGAATTATTTGATTATTAAAAAAGAAAACAAAAACTAAACGGCGAATAATTCCCCGTGGGGAACCTGATCCCCATGAATTACCCACAGGGAATCCCCGCACCAATCCCCGCGAAATTTGACGGAGAATTTCGCAGGGATGGGGATTCAAATGGGGGGTGGGGAAGCCATCCCCGTCTCCGCCCCGCCCCATGGACATCTCTCTATTTCAATTTTCAATATAAATCCAAATTTAATCATTGAGCCCTTGACTAAACTATTTTTAAGCTTTATTCAAAAGCAATGTTGCTAAAGATAATTTAAATTTTAAAGGTATGGTTACACCTTACAATTTATTAATCTTAATGGTCTCTATCATTAATAAATGTTATTAAATACAATCGAAATTGACATATCATTATTGGTAGCTTTTTTGCAGGAAAGGTTTACAATAATTTAACACCCATTGATAGAATTTATCATTAAGATTTATAAGTTAAAACACATGGGTAACAAAGAACAAAACTTGTAAAAAAAGAAATGAAACTAACTTTAAAAAACAAACAAGAAAAAGGAGATGTATAACTTAAATCAATCTTGAATTTCAAAGAGAGAAGGAGAACATTTCCTCTTTCTCCACTTAAGTTGAGTCTTCACTTTTGGATCCATTTTTAAAATTCAAATTACATGGTTGAAATGAAAAATGTTAACTGTTTTAACTTTTAAAAATACACTCCTCGATATTCAATATATTTGTTTTATAATCGACTTCTTAAAAACATTTACAAATTTCACATAGAACAAAAATATTTTTCTTAAAACAAAATGCATGGCTCTATAATAATAATAAGAATTTTCTAAGTACATTTATTATTCTGCTAAAATGAATTATTGGCATATTTCCTCGATCAAAAAATCATAGATTTAAAATTCCTCATCTTCAAAATTTGTTGAAGTCAAAAAGAAAAAAAGAAAACATTTATTATTCTAAAATATATATAATTATCTTAAAATTATTCGCACTTCTATATCTCAAATTTCATTCACAAAATATTAGAAATCATTAACCGAGATTCCCGGGAGTGAATATCTGGAATTATCGATAATTCTGGGGTCATTTTAAATTTCAAATATACGTTTTTTTAAAAACCCATTACACTCCCAAAAATATACCGCAACGTTTCTTCAAAAAACAAAAAAAAATGCCGCAACGACACGTGTCCTCAACAGAAAAGTTTTTCGTGTACAACAAGGCTCGCGATTCGCGTACAAATATTCCTTAACGGCGTAACGAATTTGACGGTAGTGGCAATACCATAATAAAAGCCCAGATTATGGGCAATTATAAACAACATTAATTTAATAATTTTCATAATTTTTTAAATTTTAATTGGATTTGAGTCGCTTGACAGATTTGAGTCTCTCAAATCCGAATGAAACAAACGTCTTCCTCCATAGACTCGAAGACTGTTTTTTCAATCACGGATTTCACTTCTCACTCTAAAACCCCACTTGGCCTTTTCTCTCTCTAAAAACCTTCTTCCTCTTCAAGTTGCAGAAAGCAAATATTGGGTGTTTTCATTTCTGTTTCTGTTTCTGTGATCCGCCATGGCTGAAGTGACCAAGTACCAGCCCATCAATGGCGGAAATCTGGTTTCAGACGTGAAGAGCCTCTTCTCCATTCTCAAAACGAAGAGAACTCTGGCGTTTGCTTATGGGTTCATGTTCGCCTTCGTTGTCTTCACTGCCTTTTTGGCTTTTAACCCTTCTGCTACAACTTCCTTTTCTCCTTCGTTATCTAATATTTTCAGTGGGAGTAACTCTGTTGGTTCTAATTCCTCTAATGGTGGTTCTGGATCTCGATATCCTTATTTTCTTTCTTACTTTTTCCCCAACAGTTCGGTTCAGCAGAGTAATCGAGTGATCCCTCCGCCGGTGCCGGAGGGTAATTTGTCTAGATCTAGTAATGCGACGGTTGAGCCTCGGCCGCAGATTGTTGAGAAAGAGCCGCCGCGTGTGAAGAACCGTACGGAAGAATCCGTGCCGGAAAGTAATCCACCGGCCGGGAATCAGACTCTGGATTTTCAAGTTTCGCCTCCTATTGAAACCAAACCGCCGACGGAAACAGTGAAAAACGACACTCAATCTACGCCGGTTTCTGAAGTTACGAAATCTAATTTAACTGAATCGGTGCCTGTGAAAGCCCCTCCTGTGGTGGATGATCAGGTTAAGAATTCGGGAAATGACAGTTCTAGGGCGGAGGAGAAAAATGCACCGGCGAATTACACGGCTTCGTTGTCGAAGAAGCAGAAGGGTGAGACAAATTCTGTTTCAGGTGAATCGGTGAATCAGAAGGATTGGTTTGAGTCTTTGAAGAATTGTGATTTTTTCGATGGGGAGTGGGTTCCGGATGGTTCTTATCCACTTTACAAACCTGGTTCTTGTTTGCTTATTGATGAACAATTCAATTGCCATTTGAATGGAAGGCCTGATAAGAATCATGAGAAACTTAGATGGAAGCCCAAGGGATGCGATCTTCCAAGGTATGAACAAATTTTTTTGCAAGTTTTGTTAATGGTTTGAATTTTTCGAACTTTTTTTTTTTGGTTTTTCTTTTCAGGTTTTTCGTAACTCTTACTGAATTGAACTGTGTAATCTGGAACTTGTTGTCCCCTTTTTTCTTTTGACCTTTCTTTTTTGATGTCATGTTTGGAAAAGATGACAGAGAAAAAAGAAAAGCCTATGTTTGTTCTGAATTTGATAAATTCAAAGCAACCATCTGAATTTTAGGCTTTTGGGTTTTTTTCTTTTGGCTATGCATTCATTGTTATGTGCTTTTGAGATTGCTAATCTAGTTTATTCAATGGCCTATAGTATCATACGAACTTGAAATGATCTGTTTCTAGTTCCATCATTAGCTTTCTAATTACACTACGATGTAGGTTGGATGGAGGTCGAATGTTGGATATGTTGAAAGGGAAGAGATTAGTTTTCGTGGGCGATTCACTGAATCGAAACATGTGGGAATCGCTTGTTTGTATATTAAGAAACTCGGTTAAAGATCAAAGTAAGGTGTTTGAAGCACATGGAAGGCAGGTATTCAGAGGGGAAGCAGCCTACTCTTTCATATTTAAGGTTGGTTTTGTGTTCTACTTGTTCTTTCAAGGACTTGTTTTTGCAAACTATTGCTCTATTTTGGTGAATGTTTATTCATTTGGTGGTTTTTTCGTCTTTGGTTCGATAGGATTATAACTTCACCGTAGAGTTCTTTGTGTCTCCTTTCTTAGTCCGAGAATGGGAGATGCCAGACAAGAATGGTAAGAAGAAGGAAACGTTGCGTCTCGATTTGGTCGGGAAATCGTCTGATCAATACAAAGGAGCTGATATAATTGTCTTCAACACTGGTCACTGGTGGACTCATGACAAAACTTCAAGAGGGTAAGTGTGAATTATGTTATGTTTAATGTGTGTATTTCAAATTTTGACGATTTTGGTGATGTCGAGTGAATGCAGGAAAGATTATTACCAAGAAGGGAGTCATGTTTATGAAGAATTGAATGTTCTTGAGGCATTCCGAAAGGCTATAACGACATGGGCGAGATGGGTTGATAAGAACATAAATCCAATGAAGTCCATTGTTTTCTTTAGGGGCTATTCTGCATCCCATTTCAGGTAAAAGAACAGGGGACTGAATGAGAATCTATTTGCACATTGAAACAATCAAACTTGGGTCATTATTGTGAATGATGAATCAATCTTGTGTTTAACAGTGGAGGACAGTGGAACTCTGGTGGGCAATGCGACAGCGAGATTGAGCCGATCAAGAACGAGACATTTCTGAGACCGTACCCATCAAAGATGGTTGTATTGGAGAAGGTATTGAGAGGGATGAAAACTCATGTCACATATCTCAACATCACGAAGATGACAGATTTTCGGAAGGACGGGCATCCTTCGATCTACCGAAAGCAAAGCCTAACAAAAGAAGAGAAGAGATCGTCATTGAGATTCCAGGACTGCAGCCATTGGTGTCTTCCTGGTGTTCCTGATGCATGGAATGAGATTTTATTTGCAGAACTGCTATTGAAACAACAGGAAAAGAGAACATAGAGGTACAAAGAAAGAAAGAAAGTACATATTTTATTAGGTTGAGTTCATATCAAGTTTTAGAAGATTAGTCTTTTTTTTTTCCCTTTTTTGGAATCATATAGAAAAGATCAAACAACAAAAGAAGTTAGATCCAAAGAATTGATATGGATTTTTCTTTTTTCATTCTATAATAATTTATGAGAGTAGGCAATAGAAAGGAAATTTGTGTTCTTGAGGAGATCTGCTTGTGCTGTGATGAAATTATGTTCATATGGGAGAGAGGGAAGAAGAGGATATTAGATCAAAGGATGCTTTATGGATCAATACCACACTTGAAATCTTCTTTGGTGGTTACCAATTGTAAATTTTTAAATTATCTGTTCCTTTTTGTGTTCATTTTTTGTTGAAATAATGTAATCCCTTATTATCATTATATTATATTTTTATTTTCGTCCCTAAAGTTATAGAATTTCTATTGTCCTTATGAATCAAATTCAGCCCACTTGTCTATTTTTTAGGAAAAAGTTGACCACCAATGATTTTTAGGTTTGAATACTAATTTGGTTTCTATAGTATCAACTTTGGTTCATTTTGGTCATACTTTCAAAATGTCAATTTTAATGATTTCAACTTTTGTGTATTTTAATTTCTATATTTTTGTTCATTTTAGTCCTTGTACTTTCAGTACAAACATTACACTTAATAAATTTCTTAAATGTAGTCATAATCTTATATTATAAAGTTTTTATTGTGTATAGAGTATGTGTTAGAATTTTGCAAGCAGAGACCAAAATAGTCTCTTTTTAAAAGTAGGTACCAAAACAGACTCTTTGATTTTTAAAAGTAGGGCCTAAAAGAAATAAGTTGATAGAATATGTTCTAAAATAAATCAAAGTTAGAAGTACGAGGCCTAGGATTTAAACCATTCTACTTTTTATTGTATTCTATCTATAATTATGAGTTTTTATATATTTTATAGGGATATTTCTTTTAATATTTCTTCCTTTTCTAAATATTAAACATAATGTGAGTCTTTGTGGTGTTAATCAATATAAACATCAAATTTAAAATAGAGTAGATTTTAGGGACTTAAAGTATATTTTAACATTTTTCCTTTTGAAGTTAAACTTGAGTATCAAATCCTATACTAATTTTCAAACAGTCTTAACTCCCAAGTGTGACATTGACAGTCATAATCCTAATAAGTATGGCAATGACTAAGAACTACATGTGAAGATTAATATAAAGAATTAATTATAGTGGTGATCCAAATTACCCTTTTGACATTTTCTCACATAGGGCCTTCTTTTGAGCAATAAAGTCCATATTTTTATAATATTAGTTTAAAGACAATATTTCTAATGTTTATCTTTGGAGAATACAACCCAGAAAGGAATGCCTTATCATTTGCAAATTTAAATGAACTACAAATTATTCCCTTACTTTCTATTTTTAAACTTTAACAAAATTACACTTGGTTTTGTTTTGTTTTCTCCTTTTTTCCTTTTGAGTTCAACATGTGAAGTGGAGAAACTCAAACTTTTGATCTCTTTGTATAGAGTATATATTTTAACCCGTTGAGTTATGCTCTTGACAAATTAAACATTATTATTTTTTTAGATATAATTACGCATTTTTACTTCTATTTAATGTTATTGATTTGTTAATAATTTTTTTTATTTAATAATATATTTAGTATGTTTGGAATAACATGAGATTTTTTTTTAAAACAAAATCGATTTTTCTATAATTTCCTTTGAAAGAATTAATAAAAGTCATTTAGTATAACTTATCGAGTGATTTTAGATGATCAAAGATGGCTTTTAAAAAAATCTTAACAAATAAAAAGTGCTTCAAAAAAATTAGATTCATTTAAAAACCTTTTTTTAACAAACATTTAGAAATGGATTATCCAAAAATGATTTTAAAGTGATTAATCGAAAATCCCCAAAATATTTAATAAAAAATAAAAATAAATTTATAATTAATAGAATCACTTTTGAATATAGTGCAACCAAACAAATTTGTTGTTTAAAATAAATTTTTAAAAATGTAAGATATATATAATAACATGTTTATTGATTTTTTATTTTTTCAAAAGTATTTAAACTAGAAGATATTCTAAACAAACTCCTAGTTTATGATTAACCTTTTTGAATTTTTTGTTGGAAATTTTAAGTTGGGGTAAGAATTTGACCCAAAAAAGGAAATTTTGTGTATGTATTTATTATTAAAATTTAATCGACTTACCTTGTTGATTATTATTTTGCCAACAACACTTTATTTTATTAATCAAATCCATGTCTTAGATAGCATGTCAAATTTTCAAACATTTACCAATTTGCAGAGAAGCCAATAATTACCATCTCAAAGATTGACCGTTCAATCTCATACCCTATAATTGTTGAACTCAAAAAAAAAAAAAAAAGAAAAGAATAATCGAACCTTCACCTAAATTATGAGGGAAAAAACTATCCAAAGCCAAACTGTGAGGAAAAGAAAAGTTTTTCATTAATAAAAAACTAAGTCACATTCATAGAAAATATTGAAAATGTTTGAATTTACAATATTGTGCCTATAATTGGATGTATCTTCAAATTAGCATAAATGACAGTATGCATTTAAGCTATCAAGGTGAATAAGTTTCGTATATCTTTTAATAAAAAAAAGAGCTTGGAATATCTTTTTATAAAAAAGAAAAGGTATATCTCCAATATATATATTTGTTAAAAGTATTAGAGCTATGAATTTAGGTTAAATACGATAAAAAAAAATACAAAATACTTCTATTTTAAAAAATTGAGATTAAATTAAAGGCTAAATTATAAAAAAAAAACCTTGAACTTTGTACTTTGTTTCAAAAATATCCCTGAATTTTCAAAAGTTTCATTAATACCCTTAAACTTTCAAAAAAAAGTTAAAAAAATACCCTTACCGTTAGTTTTGGATGGAAACTGTTAGTACTTTGTTTCAAAAATACTCATGAACTTTCAAAAGTTTCATTAATACTCTTAAACTTTTAAAGAAAGTTCACAAATATCCTTATTGTTAATATATGAACAGAAATTGTTAGTATTTCGTTTTAAAATACACCTGAACTTTTAAAAGTTGTATTAATACTCTAAACCTTAAAATGCCCTTACTGTTAGTATATGGACGAAAAATATTTATCTACACCCCATTACCTCATTCTTCCATTTCTTCTCTTTCTTGATTTGCTTCAATCTATGGCCTAACACTTCTCTATATTTCCTTTTTTTTTCCCTTTCTTTTTCAATACCCTCTTTACTCTCTTCTTTCATTTTTTAATTTCTAAAACTACTCCCTTTAATCAAGGTATATAGACTATAGCAAGAAGAAAGAAGAATAATGGAACCACCAAGGGACCATAGAACTTAAATGCTTTAACAAGATTGTTCGTTAGTAATTTGAGTTAATATGTTTGGGTTTAATACACAAAAAGAGAGACATGTTGAGAATTTGGGTCATAATTTTGAGGACATCCAGTGGGAGGGAAAAGACAAAAAGCATATGCATTACCAAATTTGTACTAGATAAAGACTTTATTAATCCTTTTTGCAGTTAAAATTAGTCTATTTGTTGTAGTTAGTTAAGAAGGTTCCTCATGATTGAGAATTGGACAAATAGAGAAAAAATAAGAGTATCGATATGAAAAAAAATGAGGGTATCTATATGAGTTGTTTTCAAATTGGTTCTTTTCCAACTCAAATTAACTTTAAAGACATTGACTATTTGGGTGTTGAATTTCTTATATTTATGTTTGAGCATGCTTAGAAATGAGAGAGAGTTCTTCTTGTTTATTTAAAGTTCTAATATTTAAGAATATAAGAGAAATGAGGGAAGTTTTAGAGATTGAAAAATGGAAGAAAAGAGTAAGAGGGTATTGAAAAAGAAAGGAAAAAAAAGAGAAAAAATAGATAAGTGTTAGGCCATAGATTGAAACAAATAAGGAGAAAGAAGAAATAGAAGAGGGAGGTAATCAGGTATAGATAAACGGTTTTCGTCCATATACTAATGGTAAGAGCATTTTTTAACCTTTTTTTTTTAATGTTAAGGGTATTAATGTGAAAGTTCAAAGGTATTTTTAAAATGAGGTACTAACGATTGCTTTCCATATATTAACAATAAGGATATTTTTGAAATTTTTTTAAAGTTTAAGGGTATTAATGAAATTTTTAAAAGTTTAGGGGTATTTTTGAAATAAAGTACAAAGTTTAGGGGTATTTTTGAAACAAAGTACTAACGGTTTCCATCCAAAACTAACGGTAAGAGTATTTTTGAACTTTTTTTGAAAGTTTAAGGGTATTAATGAAAATTTTGAAAGTTCAGGGGTATTTTTGAAACAAAGTACAAAGTTCAGGGGTATTTTCTATAATTTAGCCTAAATTAAATGTCAAATTATATAAAATACCTCAGAACTTTGGAGTTAAAAACTAATATTACACTACGATGAACATTAACCGTGGTTATAGTTAGATATTGTTTTACCAGACACTGTGGTTTTTTAACACCATGGTTGAAAGTGTTTCTTTCTACCATGCTTAATAAACACCATTGCTGTTGAACTAAAACAATAATAATCATAATAAATAAAAAAAATAAAAACCATGGTTCAAAACTAAATACATTTACACCACAATTAAAATATATCGTTGCCTAATATTGGTCAATTATGATTTCATGTTAGACCAAAGTTATTAGTTAAATTAATGGTCTAAAATAAAATTTTACACCATGTTTAACAAAAGTTATGGTCTAAACTAATCAATTTTAATTTTGAATTATTTAAATTTTTTTAAATTTTGAATATTAATATTTTGGTTAAATTACAAGTTTAGTCCATGATTTTTGAGGTTAGTTTGTAATAGGTCTTTGAATTTTCAATTTTCTAATAGGTCCCTAAAATTTAAAAGTGTAATAGGTCCCTGCAGGAGTAGATCCCCAGTTAGGGGCAAGAATGTCACACATTTCCCTTAAATTATTGTTTTTTTTGTTATATATTTATATTTGGCTTCATATAAAGTATCAAAATAAATCCTTTGTTTGTTGGTTAGAGGGGGCACGAGGGTGTGGAACTTCAAGGATTTGAAATCTATTTAGTGCTTCTCGTAGTTTTAATTTCACTATATGCCTTAACCATTTTTTTTTGAAACAGAGTACAATAAAAGAATGAAGGGAAAACCACAGTGCCCATTAAACCAGAACTTGCAAGAGTTTGGACTAGTTAAACTATGCTCAAATTGTTGGTGCAGATTATGATCATGGTTGGTAGTAATTGTTTTTGCTATTGTAACTATAATTCTTGGAGTCCACTATTATATTGTAGTGTTAGGTCAATCTTTTTTTTTTTCCATCTAAAATAAAATTTTGAAAAAATATGAAAAAATTATCATGTCATCTAACAACCAACATCCTTCTATACTATTGTGGGAAGAGTCACCACCAATCATGTTTGTGGTGTGAATATGTAATTACTCAATTAAAAGAACTAGTCTACAAAAACTAAATTATTTTTTGAGATTCCATTGTGAATGTGTTTAATTTTATAGGAAATTTGTGAAAGAAAGTGTTGATTTGAATATCAAAAGTTTCAAAATGGTTTCAAACTTTTGATATTCAAATCAACACTTTGGTTTGAAACATCAAAATGGATTGATGTTTCATTTACAAATTTAACATATAGAAGCTAAATTTGTTGTTACTTCTAATTGGATGAGTTATATGTTTGAATTTTGCAAGTAACTACTCAATTGAGTTACATTTGACACATGTTACAATATTTATATTTATATTTATTTTATTTTATTTTTTGAGAGTTATTAGATTGCTAGTCTATAAATAGCAACTTGTTTCTTCATTTAGAGTATCCCATTCCATTTGAAGAGTTTTCCTCTCTTTTCTTTCTTTTTTTTGGTCTTGAGTTGAGAGCAAGTATCTAAAAGTTCTGACAGATTCGAGTAATTCGAGGTTGTTGTTCTACCAGAATTAGTTGTTGTATCCTACTAAGATGATTGTTGTAGTCTGTTTGGAACTTGTGTAGAGCGAATAATTATCTTCAGGACAGTGCTTTGTAAGTATGCCTCGACTTTATCACAACATCTTGAGGTTTTGTTCGTTTATGGTTATTTCAATTTATAACCTTTATTTTTTCATCTGATTTACTTCTTGAGTTTCAAAATTGTTATTATATACAGTGTTTGTACGGTTATTTACAGTATAATTATTTGTAGCTAGTTAAGGTGTACTTAGTTTACCAGTGTTACTTAATTCTTATATACATCGTATTCCCCAACATAGAGAAGATATACACACCTATAATACCATTAAAGAAACCAATTATCACATTTGGGTAAATTATCCTATTATTATTTATATGAGTTATACAGGGATGTTTGTTTTTTAAGATATCTTATGTTTTATTAATTCACATTTTAATCATAAAATATGAATTAATAACTATGAGTGACATGAAACCATTCAAAATTTAGATATTCTAGAGCAAATTTCTTGTTCATAGACTTGTAATTTTCGTCATCAAAATATTTTTGGATTTTATATAGTTTCAATTTTTTTTGTCAAGAAATAGTAGAATTTGATAAAAGTTTGTGAAGTATACTTGCATGAGAATCGAACTCCATTACTCAAAATCATTCGGATATTTTCTTTTTGGGACAAATATCAGGCATCCTTTGAATCAAAGTCGGAGGTAAAAAAAGTACACTACTTAATTATTCTTCAACTTTTTTGGATCAGTTAATTTAAATCTAAAATCCACATATTTAAAGGGATGAAGCATCAATTGAAATTAAGAATCCAAATATTAAAGGGATGAAGCATCAATTGAAATTAAGAATCCAAATATTAAAGTGATGTTGTATGCATAACAGTGAATTTGTTTTGGGGGGGGGGGGGGGGGGAGAACAATGTGGTCTACAAGACAAGAAAGATATGAACACCGGTGTGGTGCTTGTCACACAGGCTCCGATGCTTAATTCATAGAGTGAATGAGTGTGACAAGTTAGGGTATAGAGAATGAGGAAGAACTTACTTTCTTCATCATGAAGAAGAGTATTTATAGGGCCCTTCTAGGGCATAACGATGAATCCGTGGAGAATTAGGAAGAGGAAAAGGCTGAAAATAGGTTGGATCGAGACTCGACTCGAGGGATAATTGGGTCCAACCCCATTTATGGGGTTGGCCTCGGCCTAGGCCAAGGCCGGCAAGGAAATTTGGGCTTGAGGCCCAAATTTTCTTCCTCTATCTCTCCTAGAGGTTCGGTCCTTTTCACCTTTGGGTCCGTTTTGATCCCTCTTGTCCTGTGTTGAGTTTTTCTTTGCATATTTGCCATGTCACTTCCTTTATAATTCACAATTGTCCTTATGGTCGAATTTTACTCATAACATTAGCTTCCACTCCCTAATTAGGGTTCATGGTTTAGCTTTTCAGTTATGGGCTAATTGCATGGAGCTTGATTTGGGATTATAGATTTTGTATTTGAATTTATCTTTAGAATTAACGCATATGGTTAGTTTTATGCATGTAACCAAATTCTTCTCATTTGTTATTTTCAAAAACCCATCGCGAGACTTATCTTAGATTTTTAGGCTGCTCAGATCAACTAACCAAGTCCCTTTTGGGGACCTAATCAATCTTTCGGGCTTGCGTCCTCCACACCTAAGCGGATTTTTTCATTCATCACGCTCTTCTTAGCTTTATGAAATCTGCTTTGTCGTGCTCAATAGGGACCCATCGTGAAAATTTTCTCAGATTTTTGGGTTGCCAAGGTTAGTTAACAAACCTTTTTGGGGTTCAATCAACCTCCCGAGCCACTTCCTTTTCAATTAAGTGCTTTAGAGTTTTGCTTGTTTTGTGCTTTGTTTACACTACATAATCTACCGTATATGAAGTAGGCTCCAGATTTTTGCTCTAATTTACCATATCTGGATCAGGACCCAGATTTTTTGCTCTCATTCTGATGATCGATCTTGTAGTTCTTCATTTTTTCTTTTTTGCAAACTTTAGTTAGGAGGAAGATTGAACCAGGCTAAACCAACGACACCGTGGACTGGGGGTGTGCATGACCAATCCCCCAAGCAACATTGGGCTCCTCAGTCGAGGATGAGGTTGGGCCATTTTGGCCCAATCTTTTCTTTTATGTGGTCCAGTTTAAGCCTCGGTTAATTTTTGGTTCATTCCTCTATTGTCAGTCTGATCTCATGGGGATGACTTTGTGTAGCTTCTTTCTTTTCCAAAGCAATTCTTTTGCAAATTGTAACTTCATTTCAAGTAGACACGACGAGAGGAAAAGCTACTGTGAGTAATGGCTTGAAATTTGGAGAAAACAAAATGATTGGGTATGGTCGGCCTCGGCCGGTTGGGTTTGGTCGACCTTGACTAGCTAGATCTTAATCATTTTCTGCTCCGTAGGGTTTTTTCTTGCATTTTTTTTTGTTTCTTTCTCCTCCATATTATAAGACTTTCTACCAATGAATGCGAGATTCATCTTTGGCTTTCCACTTATTTTCATGTCCTACTTTTATGAACTTTTCGTTCGAAAAAGAAAACTTTAATAAGTAAAATCAATTTCTTACTATATAGAATTTTAACTAAGAAGAAGCCTCATGTCCATGTGCCAAAAACTAAAAAGTCCGTAAGAACTTACTCGAGGATGGTTGACCTCGGCCTATGACTTGGTCAACCTCGGCCTCTTCTTTACTTTTTTGACTTCTGGATTGTTTTAATGATTTTGAGTATGTCCTCTTTTCATGTTGCAGGACCAATTTCTTGTTGGTCCCACTAGAGTGAATGAGAAGGCTCGGCATCTGATTGCATCTTCCACTACATGAAGTTCCATCCATGATCTGTACATGTCCAGATGCTCTACACCTTTTTTTCTATCATAGGAAGACTGGAATATTCCCCTCAGAGTTAGACAGCAATCCTAGGGAGAATTTGAGGCAGACCTCGAAGTGTCCCAATGGCTCTAAAATTAAATAGGCTACTCCCAAATCAGGCTCCATGCAATTAGTTCACACGCTTCTAATCTCAAATTGTAACTAAGAAATGAGGGCTAATGTTATGGGTAAAATTGAACCACTAAGAACGGGTTAAGCGAGAGGCTACGATAAAGGGCCAAATAAGAAAATCGACCTAATACGATATCAAAATGGACCAAAACTGACAGGGAACAGGTCTATGACGTGAAAGGATAAAGAAACAGGCTTGGGCCAAAGCCTAAGCCCGTGGTCGGCCTAGACTGAGGCCCTTCTTTGGGCCTTGCTTTGGTCCTTTATGACCCATACGCCCTTGGTCTAATCGGGTTTGATCCTATAACTCCTGATTCAAGGTAGAAACCCAACGAAAATCCTAGATAGGAGGTATTTAAGCTATCTCTTCAAGAGAAAGAAAGGGTAAGCTCATTCCAGCTGCCTAAACTCTCCTAGAACTTTTAATTCTCTCAAAACTCTATTTGACTTAAGCATCGGAGCCTGTGTGGCCTACACCACACAGGTGTCCAGGTTTTTCTTGTCTTATAGGATGCGTTCTTCTCCCAAATTAAAAATTCACCGTCGTTGTCACATGGAGGTCATGTGAAAATTTTTCCAACCAAAAATTGGCAACAACAGTTAGTGCCGTTTGTGGGGAACAAAAAAGCTTATTTGAAAGACCTTATTACTTGAGTTAAGATGATGGAAAACAAACACTAGAACGAGGACAGACGATTTCAATCAGGATTGTTACCCGTGACGAACGTGGAAAGTCATGCCTCCTTGGCCTTATATAGAGGCCGAGGTTGACTAGAATGTTCAAGCTACATAGCAGTGTGGACTTGCAGGGATGCACGAACAAGCGACAAAGAAAAAGGCTGACCAACTCCTCGCGCTTGAGGAGACAGAGGCCTACCAGAGAGGATACCCTGTCGAGGAACTAGAATTTATCCCGCTCACGTCAGAGTATAGGCGAGTAAAAATTGGAACCAATCTAGGGGCTGAACAGAAAGAGAAACTAATCAGCTTCCTCAGGAACAATGCAGATTTATTCGCCTAGTCTCATGAGGATATGTCAGGGATAGATTCCAACGTCATGGTGCATTGATTGAACATGGACAGAGATTTCAAACCTATAAAATAACAGTGACGTGCATTCAATCAGGAGCAGAAAGAGATTATAGCTAGCCAAGTAGACGATTTACTAAAAGCCAAATTTATAAGGAAAATCCATTATCCTCAATAAAGCCTGTCCTAAGGACAATTACCCTTTGCCTATGACAGATCAATTAATAGATACAACAACATGCCATGAGCTATTAAGTTTCATGGATGCCTACTCTAGATACAACTAGTTCAAGATGTATGGACCTGATCAAGAAAAGACCTTTTTCATTACAGACAGGAGGCTTTACTGTTACAAAGTCATGTGGCCACAGGAATGTAGAAGAAACCTATCAAAGAATGGTAAATCGAATGTTTGCTCCATTGCTGGGGAAGAATATGGAGGTACATGTGGATGATATGCTAGTAAAAAGCATTAGAGCACATCAAGATGAAATCGACCTCCATGAAGCATTTCAAATACTTCAAAAGTACAAGATGAAATTGAATCCAAGCAAATGCGCTTTTGGATTAACATCAGGAAAATTCTTTGGATTCATGGTACACCAAAGAGGGATTGAGACCAATCATGACAAGATAAAGACCATACTGGAGATGTCTTCTCCAACCAATCTCAAGCAACTTCAGAGTTTCAATGGGAGAATTGGAGCACTGAATAGGCTCGTTAGTAGAGCTACTGACAGATGTCTTCATTTCTTTAAAATTTTGAAGAAAAGTCCTCAATTCGAATGGACTAAAGAATGTGAGCAAGCTTTCCAAGAGATGAAAGATGATCTAAATTCATCTCCCCTCCTTGCCAAACCTAACAAGGGAGACGAGTTATTACTTTATATAGCAGCTTCTGACAAAGCTGTAAGCTTTGCATTTATCAAAGAAGAGAATGGTCACCAACGACTAGTATACTATACCAGCAAAGCAATGGTGGGGGCTAAAACTAGATACCCTAAAGTAGAAAAGTTTGCACTTGCATTAGTTACTTCAGCTAGCCCTTACTTTAAAGCACAAAAGATCACCATCCGCACCAACTTTCCTCTTAAGCAAGTGCTACAGAAGCCAGAAGTTTCAGGACGTCTCATGAAATGTGAAGGAATGAACGTTTCACTTCGCAATGGAAGCATTGGATCATCTTTGATTTTATTTAAAATTAAACTAAAAATTAAGATTAAGCAAACTTACTTGGAGTAAATATGAAGATATTTCTGGTGGATCTTTATCTCCTCCATAAAATCTGAGGCTATGATTCGAACATAGAACCAAGGCTTGTGGGAGCCTCTTGAAACAAAATCTACAAAGAATTGGAGAGGAAGAGGTCTAGAGAGAATTCTTTATTGAGGAGATATGTGTTATGTCTAATAGCTCAACCTAAGGGTCCTATTTATAGAGACCAAGGGTAAATCTTTGCCAGAATTAAAATATTATATTTTAATATATAATATATTAAAATATATCTTACACTTATTTGAATCTCATTCAAATCTCCTACGATATTTATTTATTTGAATCTTATTCAAATTTTATAAATATATTTTATTTAATGTATCAAATATACATTAATTTTTTTAATATTTAATGTATCAAATACAATAAATATATTTTCCTCTTTTATATTTAATATATCTAATATATTAAATATTAATTTGAACACTTCAAATTAAATATTAATTTGAACATTTCAAATTTTAATATTTAATGTATTAAATACAATAAATATATTTCCTTCTTTTATATTTAATATATATAATATATTAAATATTAATTTGAACACTTCAAATTCATACTAATTTGAACATTTCAAAATTTTCTTTCAACTAAATTGATCTTTTAGTGTTACTATGAGCTAGCAAGGGAACCTTATGGACATACAGATTATAAGCTCCAATGATATAAAATTAATTAATTAAACTCTTTAATTAATTAATTTTCATTCATTAACTATAAGTCACTCCACTATAGACCTAGAGTTGCACTCTTATGCACTGTAGGACAAGTTGTGTCCATAGATATAATCATTACATGCAAGTCGATCATTCACAAGTTGTTCGTAATTACAGCAGGGTCAAAACTCCGTTTTACCCCTATAATTACATATTGCACTTTAAGTACCACTGGTCCTTTAATGAACAATCTGTTTATAATTTAATTATAAACTAAGTCCATCTTGGGCCAGTGAGAGGGTGGGGTCCCATTGTTCAAGTCCCGAAATCAACACTTAAGGGAATTACTCATCTTTTTGGGAAGGAGTGAATTCCATCTTGTGAGATTATGTTCTCAGCTTCCTATTTGGTCAAGTCCCCAAAATGGTAGGCATATTGAATCGGCTACAAAAGACACTCTCACCCATGCAAATCAAAGGACAAGGCCTCACAGGCAGGAGTTCATAACTCACTCAGGATTAAGATCAAGTCGCATATGATCCTCTTGATGAAATATTAATCTTCTCAATTAACGGATTTATAAAGATAGATCAAATATTTCGTGGTCCAATCTTATACAAACTCATTGTATAAGATACCCCCACTCACATGTCTCCACATGAATGATTTGGATCAAATCATTTGTAACTATTACAAAATGAGTCGTATCAATAGTGTTGCTAGGATAAGGCACCCAACCTTATCCATATACTATGACCCTTTAGGTTATTTCTTGAACATGATTTTTCCGTATGTCAACCACATACTGTTCAAGATTACACTAATAACCTTATATTTTTCATATAATAGATAATATTATATTGCAAATAAAATAATCAAAATTATTATTAATTATTAATTACAAGGCTTTAGGGCATAAATCCCAACAAAATGAGCAATAAAGCTTAGTGAATACGATATTCACTACAAACCAAGGACGTCAATAAAAGGGCAAGTAATGGCAGATTTCAACGCTGAGCTCACTCCACTACAAGTCGAGGTCGTCCATGGAGGAGCCGAGGCTGGCCATCTTCAATGTGTAATGGAGATAAATATACTTCATCCAAAAGGTCCCAATTCGCCCTGGAAGCTTTTCGTTGATGGATCCTTCAATGTCAAAGGCTGAGGAGTAGGAAAAGGAGAAATGTATGAATATGCTCTTAGATTCAATTTTAGAACCTCAAATAATGAGGCAGAATATGAAGCACTTGTAGCCAGATTAAAGGTCGCCAAGGGAATAGGGATTTCCAATCTCTTAGTCTTGAGTGATTCCTAGTTAATCGTGAAGTAGGTAACTGATTAATATTAAGCTAAATAACATAGAATGATAAAGTGTTTGTCAAAGGTCAAAGAATTGCTTACCTTATTTCTCAAACATGAGTTCAAGCAAATCCCAAGATCACAAAATGCCAATGTTGACTCTTTAGCTTGATTAGCAGCAACATATGAGATTGAAATGAGAAGAATAGTTTCAGTTGAGGTCCTATTTGAGCCAACCATTCGCAAAGTAGAAATAATGGAAACCGATGCAACGATTTTTAGAGAGGAAGAGGCTGAAGACAGGGACGAACCGACTGAGGCCAAGGACGAGCTGGCTAAGGCCGAGGCAGGGAAAAATTCTTACTGGATGGATCCCATATTGGAATTCCTGAACAAGAAAAAATTTCGCTCAGAAAGAGCAGAAGCCAAGTGGATATAGGGCGATCAACTCATTACTTACTCAGAGAAGGTAAACTCTATAAGAGAGGCTACTCAAAGCCACTTTTGAAATGAATATGTCACAAAGTACGTGATGAAGGAGATGAAGGAGATTCACAAAGGAATATGTCGCAACCATTCTGGAGGAATATCCTCGTGTCATAAGATTATGAGACAAATATTTTATTAGCCAACGATGCTCCAAGATACTCGAAACTTCACAAAAGCATGTGACTAATGCCAACAATTTTCTCCAGCACCAAGATAACCACCTGAACTGTTGACGAACATCATAAGTCCCTGACCTTTTGCACAATGGGGAATAAACCTCATTAGACCTCTTCTCCCGGGCAAAGGGCAGACTAAATTTGCAGTGGTGGCAGTGGATTACTTCACAAAATGGGCTAAAGTAGAAGCACTAGCAATAATCACAAAAAAGAAGATAACCAACTTTGTATGGAGAAACATAATATGTTGTTTTGGAATTTCTAATGTCATTATCTCAGACAATGGAAAATAATTTGATAGTGCAACATTTAGAAAATTTTGCTAAGATCTCAATATCAATCAAAGATGTTCATCTCCAGCACACCTCCAAGCCAATGGGCAAATGGAAGCAGTGAACAAGATTATCAAGTTAAATCTGAAGACAACGTTAGAAAATTTGAAATGAGCATGGGCAGAAGAGTTGCCCAACGTATTATGGGCATATAGGACAATTGCAAGGTCTACCACATGTAAGAATCCTTTCTCACTTACTTATGGGGCAGAGGAAGTTATTCCTGTGGAAATTAGTTTACCTTTACCAAGAGTAGAGAAATTTGACCCTCAACAGAATGAGGAGTCAATGAGATTGTGCTTAGAGCTATTAGAAGAGTATAGAGAAAAAGCTCATCTTCGAGCAACATAATACAATAATAGAATTGCAAGATACTATAATGCAACAGTCAAAAGAAGAAGCTTCAAAGAAGGAGATCTTGTACTGAGAAGAGTCATGCAGAACACTAAAGATCCATCGACAGGTGCACTAGGTCCAACATGGGAATGACCATATCCAATTGCAAGAGTTGTCAGACCTGGCACGTACACCCTAATTGATCATAAAGGAATGACTCTTTCCAATCCTTGGAATACATAACACCTGAAGATCTATTATCAATAGATTACTTTTTCTATGATTACTACTGTTGTCCCTCGAAGACTAGTTAACATGAATAAAATGTTCTTCTTTCTCAAAATTACCATGCACTTTATGAACAAAGCACAGACTCAACACAACAAAATTTCCTCATCAAATAAGAAGCTACATAGGGGATATGTCTCCTTGATAAACAAAAAGTAAAGAAGCTACCTAAACAAGCTGACTCCTAGAAAAAATTTCAGAATCATGAAAAATGGGATGGTGAGGCCAAGGAGGACCTATGCACGGCAGACGTATCAGCTCACACCAGAGCACACATAGCAAAAGTGTTAAGGGAGCCTCGGTCGAGGCCAACTAGATCTATTCTACCAAACCGATCTAGCAAGGCCAACCGGACACGTGTAAAACGTGTTTGGGTCATCATTTTTCCTCCAATTCTCACTCCATTGCCCATTTTCTCTTCTCCTTTAACGGTTTCAACTTCGAATGAAGCTACATTTAGTTAGAAAACTCTTACGAAAAGCGAGAAGCTATGAAGCTACTAGATAGCCAAGAATTCTCTCATACGGGAGGTTCGAAAGCTACAAGGCTACTAGATAACCAAGAATTCCCTCATACAGGAGGTCTAAAAGCTATAAGGCTACTAGATAGCCAAAAATTCCCTCCTACTGGAGGTCGAAAAGTCCAGAATAATCCCTATAGAGTTTGATGGCCATCCCACTTAAATTTAAGGACACTTTTGAATTTATATATTCTTTCCAGGAAAGCGATACCTATCGTGAATCCAAACGAGAGTCTTAGCCTTATATAGTTAAACTTTGTCTCTATTGTAGCTTAATCTTTTTTGATAGGATTTTAAGTGATTACAAATTCTAACGAATTTTAAATGAACTTTATTGTTTATTATCATATGAAATTGAATGATATATATATATATATATATATATATATATATATATATATTTTTTTGTAAAAAAAGGTTCTTACCAAAATAGTCATATTTTACAAGATTTACTAGAAATTTGAAGTAAAGTTATTTAACATCGATGTTTAAAATGTTGATGTCAACGGAAATATCGAAGTCTCGATTTTATAGAAATATCGATGTCGTTAGATAATTCTGAAAAAATTATAAAACAAAAAATTCAAAAAATATATTTAAATTAATAAATAAAAATTTTACACTTTTTAAATATGTTAAAATACTTATTATTCAAAATGGAAAAGAGGGAGAAAGAGGAAGATGGAGAGAGGGAAAGAGAGAAAGATGAGGTTCCTCTATAAATGTGCAGACTTCAATAGGTAACATTATTGAAGTTGATGGACTTCAATAGCAAACACTGTTGAAGTTGGTGGAACGGAGTTATATACCCACTGTGTTGTGAAGTATGTGGGCCAAATAGGGAGTGAGGTTAACCCACCCCACCCAACTCCAAGTTGGTGGGCCAATCACCCCCTTAATAATTGACTATTTCTTTCTCTCTCTTAGACTTGACTATTTATATTTATATTTCAATACTATTTATCAAATTGAAACTTACGATACACAATCGATACACGATACACTAAATTTAAATTTCGTTACTCGTTCTGTTTCACGAGTTAATAACCCTGCTTTCATATATAGTGTATGACAATCATTTAAGACTTTGGTGTTGGGTTCGAAATACAATGGAAATTATCTCCATGCCCTTACCAAGGAAGTTTTTGGCAAAATCAGATTACACTAAATGCGCACCAACATTTGAGCCTCATCATTGGGTTGAGTTGGCCTGACTCGGCCTTAAGAAGTATAGGCCCAAGCTAAAGTCCAGCTAGCCTAAAACACTGTTTGGGTTTGGGTCGGGCAAGCCCAACCCTTGGACTTAGGTAATTGGATCAAATTTGGGTCGAGTTCGGAAAAAACTTGGGTTGGCCCATTGGATTAACTCATTAAACATAAATTATAAAAGTATTTTTAGATTGATTTAAACTAAATTTTATTAAAGAATTATTGTATTTATATTTCCTATTTAATTTTATTTTAAAATTTTGATGAATTTTATTTCTTTTATTCAATAAAATTATTGATGTTTCAAATATTTTTTTAGTATTTTAATTTTTAAGAAACTTTTTTTTTACGCTTTTAAATCTGTTATCAGCTATAAACTATAATATCTAAAGTATAAAAATATATACTAGGAAAAAAAATTAAAAAGTTTACTTGTTTAAATATATAAAATATTATATACACATACACAACAAACACATGCACACACACATACATATACATGCATACACATACATACACACATGGATTGGTTCAATGATAAGCCCATTGGGTCGACCTGATGAGTCGATCCAAGTATGGCCTAAACAAGTCGGCCTATGGGCTAGCCCGCTCTTCAAAATGATGATCCATATCCAACCCAATGAATGAATGAGTTGGACTGGGCTAGGCCAGTCAAACTTTGACTTTGGGTTGAGCTTGGATCACGCCAAGACCAACCTTTGAGGCTCGGACCCATTGATGAGGCTAACCCATGGGTTGTATCGATTGAGTCCCAAGTTTTCAAAATCGGACAATTGAATCCTTCAATTTTATGATATAGGTTTGAGTCCATAAATTTTTTAACAGAAGGTTGATGTAGCAATTTTTAAAATTAAAATAATAATAACTAAAATAAAACAATAATAATAATGATTAAAATAATAATAATAATAAAAACTTTGTCTCTCTCTCATTTCTCTTCCCCTCGCTCCAACACCAACATCGGTAGTGTCTCTATCTTCTGCTTCCTCTCTCTTCTTCTAACCCCTCTCCCTCCTTTAACCCTCTCTTCTTCTCCTACTCTCTCTTATTTTCTGTTGTCGGTGAGCTCGAAGTAGAACCTTCCTTCTCTAAAGAGCTTTTGAAAAGAGTGAGAGCATTCTCATTTCAAAGTTTTAGAGTTTTCGTTAAAAAACTAACATCGGGGAGCTCAATACACTTATTTCATAAAATTCATTGATTCAATTATTCTATTTTTAAACCTAGAAACTCTCAATAAACAAAATTCCCAAATATAGGACTAAAAAGATAATTTATCTTAAAAAAAAGAAAAAACATGAGAAGTCAAAATATAAAAGAAAATAAAAATAAACAGGTCAACCTATGGGCGAACTCACTCTTCAAAAGGGTGATCCATATCAAACTCAATGAATGAATGAGTTGGGCTAGGTTAGGCCAGTCAAACTTTGATTTTAATTCGAGCTTGGATCAGGCCAAGGTCAGCCTTTGGGCCTCAGACCCGTTGATGAGGTTGACTTATGGGTTGTGTCGATTGAGTCCCTAGTTTTCCAAATCGGACATTCGAATCCTTCAATTTTATGATATAGGTTTGAGTTCATAAATTTTGTAACGGGAGGCTAAAGTAACAATTTTTAAAATTAAATAATAATAACTAAAAAACTAAAATAATAAAAAAAAAACTTTGTCTCTCTCTCCTTTCCCTTCTCCTTCCCCTCGCTCTAGCGCCAACATCGGTAGTGTCTCTATCTTCTTCTTCCTCTTTCTTCTTCAAACCTCTCTCCCTCCTTCAAACCCTCCCTTCTTGTCCTACTCTCTCTTATTTTCCGTTGTCGTCGAGCTCGAAGCAAAACCCTCATTCTCAAAGAGCTTTTGAAAAGACGGAGAGTCTTTCCATTTGAAAGTTTTAGAGTTTTAGAGTTTTAGTTAAAAAACTAACATTGGGGAGCTCAATAGACTTATTATATAAAATTCATCGATTTGATTATCTAATTTTAAAACTTAGAAACTCTCAATAAACACAATTCCCAAACATAAGACCAAAAAGGCAATTTATCTTAAAAAAACAGAAGAAAAACGAGAAGTCAAAATATAAAAGAAAATAAAAATAAAAGAAAAAATGGGAATACAAACAAGGTTAGAAATGTTGATGTCGATAGAAATGTAGAGGTCTAGATTTTACGGAAATATTGATGGAAATGGAAATGTCGATGGAAATTTTGGAAAAATTTATGAAAGGAAATTTATGGAAATTATTTGAATTAGTCAATGAAACTGATTGTGGCTGAATTAGACTATAATTGACCATTTTTAAGCATCATATCTAAAAACTAAAAAAATATTTAGATATAAATATCGATTGAAATGTCGATGTGAGCAGGAATTTTGAAAAACAAATATGAAAATTGATAACAATTTCGAATTATTTCATAAAACTTTAATTGTGACTTAATTGTACTATAATTGATTATTTTTAACTATCATATCTAAAAAATATATAATATTTATATGAAAATGTCGATGTTAGCAAAAATTTTGGAAAAATTATGAAAATGGATGAAAATTGTTTGAATTATTAAATGAGACTTTAATTATTATAACTTAATTAAAACTGTAATTAACTATACAAAATAATATCAAATATTGGTAATTAGTTACAAAATTGAAGGAGATATGAAATATTTGCATATGATAAAATTATTGTGAATTGTTTAATATAAAGCTCTTAATTTAAAAAAGAAATTTGAGAGAATTTGAGGAAATTTGAGAGAATTGAAGAGAATTTGAGTATAATAGAGATAATTGAGAATTTGGGATTGAGGTGAAGAAAGTGAAAATGATATGGATATTTATGGTAGTAAAAAATAAGAAAAATTAAAATGTAGAATAAGAAAAATTTAATAAAAATATTTTTTTTTTGTGATTTAGAAGGTGTTTAGAAAATGTAAAAAAATTGATGTGAAGTTGATGTGAAAAGTGAAAAGTGATAAAATTTAGCAGTGCCACTTGAAAAATAGCTAAATCTATTTTGTTTTGGATGAATGACTAAACTTTATTTTTAATTATATTTAATTAGTTTTTATATTTACTTATGGACGTAAATATTTGATAATTCTCATTTATGAGGATTATTTGACCCATATACTAGGTTATTCCTGCCATTCTTGTGTATTTTGATAATGAAAGAACAAGCCTAAGGTAGTTTTGTTTGGTAGTATGCTTAAAAGCTTTTGGGATTAATGAAAAAAGAGAAGAAGCTGAAAAAAAGTTGAAAATACACTGATGTGTTGTTTTTATGTGGGTTTGTGAGCAAGCAAAAAAATGCAATTGCATTCCAAATTGGAAATGCAATTGCATTTCTGCGAAAATCTGGAAATTGTGAAAATCACGGAATAAACATGAATTTGGAAGATTTGTGAGATTTCTTAGCACGATTTCTGCAAAACAAATTGACCCAAGGCTGCAGATGAGCAAGGAAGGAAACCCTAGCCCACGAAGCTTGTAAAAAGGGAAAGAAACGATGAAAAGGTGTTCGAGTTTTCTCACACAAAGGACCTTTGTTTTCTGCTGTTTTTGTACACGCCTTAATTGTTGTTTTTCCTATTATTCCAGAACCTTAAACTCTATACCTCAATCTCATCTCAACGTGAGTTAGAGGTGGTTAGGAAAGAATTCCCTTAAAACAGGCGGTGTTGTGTTCGATGGAAATATGAGCAAAATGATAGTAGTTTAGTTTTCGAAATTCTTAGGTTATTGTTCAAGTTTAACTGCTGTTAATTCAAGAAGTTACCTGCTGTTTTAATTTTGTGCTTTTGTAATATTTTTCTAGAGATGGTTTAGACACTAAAGTTTTTATTTATTTAAATTCAAATTATTTCCCTCAACAAGTCCAGTTTATTATGTAATTCTAAGTTACTAGAAAATTTCTCCCTTCGTTTCTTTTATTTATAATGCTGAATTTTCTAGATTTTAACACTATGTTTTTCAATTTCATTATGATGAGCTAAATTTCCTTTAGGGTTCAAGGTTGTGAATGCCCTAGAGGAAATATGGCAAGTTTATAAGCACAACCAATCTAGCTAGCACTTGAAACTTTGTTTGCTTTTGTTGAGTTTAATATTGGTTAAACCTAGTCGGCCAATTAGTATTGCTTGTCAAGCTTAGAATTAATACCGAAAAGGTTAAGGGAAGATGGATGTCACAAAAGCAATGGAGAAAAAGGCGTAGAAATAAGTTCTGAACATTAACCCTAGAAATATGGCAAGACTCTTAACCACTAGAATTGTGAGTGAAATTATCTAAGTTAGATTAGCCATAGAAATATAGGTTTAATCATTTAGTCTCTTAAAGATTTTGAAACAAAATTGAATAGGAGTCGAATTCAGTTTACTTAGGCTTCGTTTGGTTTGTGATCCGTTTTCATTTTTATGTTTTCGAAAACAAAAAATAAAAGAAAAAAGATGAAAATGCGTTTGGTACAATTATTTTCAAAAACGGTTTTCAAAAACAACTCCGAAAATGGCCTATTTTCCGGAACGATAAATTGTTATGTTCTTTGTTTTTAAAAATTATGAAAACAACAGATACACTCCTCAAAAAACACGGTTTCATCAAAACAACAAATTGAAGATTACAATTTATCTTTTTTCTTCAAAACTCATAAGCGTATCTCTATCTACAAAGTGGATCTATCATTAAATTTTTATGAATAACTTTTTAATACAAAAACCACAAAAAATAAATATCAACAAACCAAAGTTATTGAAAATATTTATAGATGATTAAACTATTGATTTCACTAGCACAACGTTGTATAAACATTAATCATTTTCGATAAATGATTTTTTTCTCTCTCTTACTGGAAAGAATTTATTTTCCTTTTTCTGGTTGGAAAAGTTTTATTCATTTTATAAATTTTACCGCTTGTATTTCAAGAAACCAAAAATCTTTTGAACCATCTCTCCTTCAGCTATCTTCGCTATCTCCACAATCTTCCTTTTCCTTTTCGGCAACAATAAATTCAAATTCGCTATAGTAAGAAATAATTATATTAGTTTTTTCATAAAGAATTGATTGTATGAAACATATTAGTATTTTTCTGCATTTTCAAATTTCAACCAAACACAGTTTTCAACTTTTGAATTCAAATTTAAAGTTTTTAAATTGGAACCAAACGTGTTTTCAAATATAATGAAAATAAAAAATTTATTTTTGTTTTCGGCTGAATTCTTTGTTTTTGAAAAATATTTCCGGATCACAAACCAAACAGGGCCTTAGTTTTCTTGAGTTAGCTACGATTGCAATTGATTTTAGTTGCATTTCTTTCCAAAGGGGTATGAACAACTTGATTTTCCTTTTTTCTTACTTATTGTTTTTCAAATATTTTCTTTAGCCAAAAAAAAAAAAAAAAAAAAACGCTCAACATCTTTACACCCTTGGTTACAATAGTTGTATTTT
Organism: Trichosanthes truncata; assembly: GCA_033996785.1. Classification (NCBI taxonomy): domain Eukaryota; kingdom Viridiplantae; phylum Streptophyta; class Magnoliopsida; order Cucurbitales; family Cucurbitaceae; genus Trichosanthes; species Trichosanthes truncata. Next base: position 48,299,130 of record JAWPNB010000003.1, on the reverse strand, counting down.
GCAAACAAGCTCGTGTCATCTTCATAAATTTTACTAAAATCCATTCCCTTGGGTTTGATACTCTAGAATACTTCCAGTTTTATAACTTGCAATTGATAGTGTGCACTTGCACTAGATTGGAGTTTTTTTTTTTTAATTTAAAAATATTTTCTTAAAGGCCCCACGTTTCAGTTCAACTAATACCATTACCTAAGATTTCTCATTTTTTAACAACCAAATGAAATCCTAAAAAATATCCACATCATAAGTAAGGGATATGCTGATTTTTTTGTTAAACGCAATTTAACAACCAAATGAAATCCTAAAAAACAGCCTCAAAAGGAGGAGATATGTTGATTTTTTGTTAAACACAGCTTAACAACTCAGATTTTACTACTTGATTTTACTCTACCATTTCCAATAAACAATATTGAACTGTAACACTAAAATAGACCAGAAAACCACTAAAAATGGCTAGAAAACTCAAATTACAGACGGTCAGAGATGAAAATGATGAACTCTTTAGACATCTTACTTGCTGTATATACTGACACATACATCTTTGTAATTTTTTGTAATGTATAAATGAATGGAATAATGCATAAATAAATATAGCCACCATGTTTAAACAAACGAAAAAGAGATTAAACCCAAGACAAGGCAAGACATAAATATCAGTATATACACATGGTAGCCGTGATACGTGCCAACTTTTGAGGGGTATATACCTGGATTTTTTTGAATTAAACTTGCTGTAAACCGAGAAATGAATGCATACGGCTCTTCAGGTGTCCCTTGATCTGATTGCATGCCTTCTCTTTCCCTCTCCAGACTTTGTCGTAACTAATGCTAATTCTCTTTAGTGCATATACAACTTTTTTCAAACTTTCCTTAGCCTCAAAGACACAACCCCTCTGAAACACGGGTATCCTGTATTCCATCACCACCACTTTCAGTGTTGAGCAGCATGAAATTCTTCTTCCGTTTGTTTGTATTTTCCCTTAAACTGGGGCCTGTGGCGTCCATGTGGATACTAGTATCTACTCTTTCCACATCTATGACGAGGCAGCAGTTGAGGTAAATCCCGTTAGATACCCCAGCCAACATCCACGCAACATCTCTGTCATTAGAGAAGCTTATATTCCTTCACTTATCTTCTTCGTTCTTGAAAAGGGATATTTGGGAAATTTTGTTATGGGCATCAAGACCAATGAGGTTTGTGATAGATTCCGTGAGCATATTATTCTTATAGGTGTTTTCCCTCCCTAAGGGCCATTGAATAGGACTGAAACCTAATAGAAAGCCATTGTAATTGAAGAACCTGATAAGATAGAAATGGTAAAAAAAAAAGGCAAAAATGGAAGGCTATAGTCGTGGAGATGATGAGTGAGAAAAGTGGTTTAAAAGTTTTAAATTTTCTAGGGAGGAGAAACTAATGGATAAATAAAATTAGTTTGTTATGAAGCTATTGGTGGTAAAAACTCACTATCACGATTTTTTTTAAAACAAAATCGTTTAGTTGACTGGCAATGTTGTAAATACCAAGATACACTAAGGGCATAGTGAGAACAAAAAAAATAAAATGCGGTAGTTATACACCCAATATCAAAACCATTTTAGCCATATTTCATTACCCTATTTTTTCTGTAGACATTTGTTACAATTCCCCATATAAATATCCTCCAATGTTGCCTCCCAAGCCTAAGTCTAGCGGGCCTAATACACTGTTTGGGTCTAGGCCGGGTTGGCCTACCCTTGAACTTGGCTAATTGGATTAAATTTGCATCTATCTTGACCTAAACTTGGGTTGGCCCATTGAATTAACTCATGAAATATTAATTATTAAATTATTTTTTGATTTATTTAAACATGATTTTATTAAAAAAAAATATTGGATTTATATTTCCTATTTAATTTTATTTTAAGAATTTTATTACTTTTATTCAATAAAATTCTCGATGTTTCAAATATTTCTTTAGTATTTTATTTTTTAAGAATTTTTTTATTTATTTTTTACACTTTTAAATTTGTTATCAACTGTATACCATAATATCTAAAGTATAAAAGTATATGCTAGGAAAAGAAATTAAAAATTTTACTTGTCTAAGTATATAAAATAATACATACATAGACATAACAAACACATACACATACACATACATACACACATGGGTTGGTTTAATGATAAGCCTGTTGGACCTGCCCAAACAGGTCAGCCCATGGGTCAACCCACTTTTCAAAAGAGTAATCCATAGCCAATCTAATGAATGACTAGATTGGACCGAGTCAAGTTGTTCAAACTTTTACTTTAGACTAGGCTTGGATCGGGCATAGGCTGAACTTGGGTCGGCCTTCAGGCCACATCCGATGATGAGGTTGACCAATATTATAATGCCCTCTTTCAACATTAACCTTGGTCAAACCACCATATTTTTCACTTACAATGGTTAATTTTGTATATTTGTCTGTTTTCTTGGAATTAAATTTCTCTAAATTAGCAACTCAATGGATTTTTTAGCCCACCATAGTTCCCACCTTATAGTTTAGTATTTTTTTTAGTTTCAATCTTTTTGGTAATTGGTACTTTTGGCTAACCATATTTGCCCGTAGGTTAGTTTTGTATTTGTTGTGTTTTAGTAAATTAATTAATTAATTAGCTCCAAGAAAAAAAAATTGACCTACGTTTTCTTTATCATTTTTAACAGCTCTAGAAAAATCCATCTTTAAATGCTAATGTTTCCGACATTTGCATTTCTACATCAGCAACCACCACTTTCTACCTGCCCATCAATTTTAAAACTAAAGATATTGTCTACAGGAGAGTGAGGAAGTTCAACCTCGTTGACGGTGGTTGAAGTAATTGCACGTGATCGAAGTAATAAGAAACTGGAAGGACTCCAGAATATCGTACCCAAGGGAACGAGTTTTAATAAAATGTATTAAAATGGCACAAAATTGTTGACAATTTGCAACTTAAAGTGACCGTTGGTATAAAAAGGTTTGTGAGATGTTTTGGCTAAAAGAAAAATTGTTTGAAAAATAATGGGAATGAGGAAGGGGTTCAAGAATGCTAATGCCCTTTTGGAAAGAAATACAACAAGAAGACAATTGCAATCGTAGCTAACTCAATAACTAAGTAAACCGAATTCAACTTCTATTCGACATTCTATGAAGTATCTTTAGGAGACTAAGTGATTAAACCTATATTCTATGACTAATTTAACTTAGATATATCCGCGCGGAACTCTAGTGGGTTTGGAGTCTCGCCCTATGTCTAGGGTCGATATTTCAGAACTTATGTGTAAGCTTTTGTAACGACCCTATAGGCTCAACACGCTACCTAAGAGTCATTACTAAGTCACGTCGCTATATTACCGAAAATTTCGGCAGCATAACGGCGTAACTACGCGAAAACCAAAAATTTGACCCTTACCTGATAGGACATAGAAAAACACACTTCTAAGATTTTCAAACAACCTCCTAGCATCCAACAAACTTCTCAATATGATGCTAGGGTTCAAACAGCAGAGACCGAGTGAATTCAAACATAGAAAGCCAAATACACGTGCACGATTTACAAAGAAAGGTTAAAAGACTTTGAAACATTCTCCTAAACATTTAAAAACTTGACATGAGTTCTATGTACATCCAGAAACATAAAAGAAGCGGAATAGCGATCGCTCGGCTCCCATGACTGGCGTAGCTGATCTCCGGTCACGCGCTAGGGCCGATCTTAGCCTTACCTGAAAACATTTTTAAAAGGAAAAGGGTGAGTATTAACGAATAATACTCAGTAAGTAACTCACAGTTTCAAAATAAGAGTTTCACTCGCATGCAACATGTCATTTTAAATCATAAAACCATCGTAAATCATCGCTTTAGTAGGGGACCAAAAATTCGTTTTATAAACCATGTACTTTTCCTCGCGGCTCTCGTGAACGATTAAATTCTCCCGAGGGCCTCGTGAATAGTCTGAAGACATAGTTTTTCCATCGAATAGAGTCCTCCCCTAACTCTGAGAGTTGAGCTCGAAAGCTAACATACATCGTGGAGTCCGAAGACTCAGCCCGAAGGCTACCATCGTGGAGTCTGAAGACTCAGCCCGAAGGCTACCATCGTGGAGCACTCTCAAACCCCGGGAGCATAGAGAGTCCGAAGACTCGGGTTCCCTCATAACCCACATAAAACTTTTGGGAGAATTATCGTCACGACCTTACATAAATCTTTTCATGAGCACACAACACATGCATGAGGTCCCACTCGTTTTAGAACATAGTTATGAATGCATGATTCAAGGCAATCGCATTTCAAAGACATACATATCATTTCCATTTTTTTTTTAACATGAAAACTCAAATAGAACTCATAGAACTAGCGTATAAAGGAATATACATATAAAACACTTTCTTTCTTAAATACTTAACACGAAAACATAAACTTCAAAGTAAATATAGAACTAGCTTTAGGTTTCGAAAACTTCTTTCGTTGTGAGATCCCTTACCTTAAATCTTTACTTACTAAAATACCCTTTCTTCACTAGTAATGAGCTTCTCGAGTCCCCACTCCAAGTACAATCCAAGGTCCTCGACAATTCACCTAAAAAGTGTCCTAAACAGGTCTTAAACCAACCGAATTACGCTAAAACGCATTCTAACATTAATAACTCGACGAAACGGACCAAATGGCGAAATTTACCCAACTCCGGCGAGCGGCGGCGCGTGGGCTTCACGGCGGCGCGTGCGGCGGCGCGTGTGGCGGCGCGTGAGGACTTCGATCAGCGCGTGGGAGCGCGTGAGGTCTCGTTTTCCGGCGAGACTCACGGATCTGGGTTTTCCGGCAGCTGGGGTTGGTTCACGAGCTGCAGAACCATCGAGAAGGCGCTCGTTCGGCGGCGCGTGCTGCGGGGGTTACGAATTGAAGCTTCCGGCGAGCTGATCGGTGGTTAGATATACACATCCGGCGCGATCTGAGTTGCTGTTCGGTGAAGACGAAGAAGAAGGAGGAAACGGTCGGCCGAAAAAGAAAGAAGAAGGAAGAGCCGGCGTTCGCGAAGCTGATCGGAGAAAAACGCAGCTGGAGCTCTCGGACGACGGCGACCGGCGTTCGCGTGAAGAAGGAGTCGTTCGGCGGAGAAACTCACGGCGAGGAAGAAGAAGAAGGAAACCGGTGAAGATGGGTGTTCTTCGTGAGTTGCAGCAAGCGAAGAAGACGAAGCCGGCGGCGAAGGACGAGCTTCGGCGAAGCTGTCGACGGAAGGAAGAGAGAGAGAGTGTTATCGGAGAGGGAGAGAGACCGCGCGAGGGAGAGGGCTGCGCGAGGGAGAGAGCTGCGCGAGGGAGAGAGAGGAAATTTTTTTTAAAAAAAAAAAAAAAAAAAAAAAAAATAATAATAAAATCAAAATATCTTCTCTCTAAAAGACCATAATACCCTTTCCTTTTCCAAAAATCACCAAATTACCCTCAAAATAATTAAATTCATAATAAAACTTTACTAAAACAACATTTTAAACTTACCCAAAGAGTCTCGGGTGTTACAGCTTTTTCCTCCATTGATTTTGCGACATCCGCTTCCCTTAACCCTTTATGTATTAAGTTATAGCTTAGCAAGCAACACTAGATGACCAACTAGGGTTTACTCAACATTGAACTCACCAAAAGCAAACAATAGTTCAAGTGTTAGCTAGATTGTTTTTGCTATCGAGCTTTACATCTTTCCTCTAGGGCATTCACAAGCTTGAACCCCTAAAGAATTTTAACTCTTCATACTAAAATTAACAAAAAAAAATGTGTTAAAACTAAAGGAATTCATTGGTATGAAAGAGAAGTGAAGATGAAAAATAATAAGTAATTCAAATTGGATGACAACCACTTTATCAAAGGGATTAATCAGGATTCCAAGAACCAAAAGAAATTCCAACTTCAATAAAAAAATGTTACAAAGAAGAAAATAACAGTAGCTAAACCTCAAAATTTAAATGACAGAATGGAAATTACAGTTCTTGAAGAATTTGAAAGAACAACTACACTAAAAACCCATTTCTCTCGGCTCAATCGAGCAAGGAATTTTTTCTTAACCACCATCAACTTTCGTTGTGATGGGATGAATGGAGAGTTTAGGAATTGAAATGTAGAAGAAGGTACAACAAAACAACTAAAAATAAAAATAAAAAACTGCATACGACAATAAAACCCAAAAACATAAACAAACTTCTTCTCCCAAAAATGAGTTCTCCTCTCATGGCCTTATTTTCCAAAATATATAGGGACTTCATGCTAGGGTTTTCCTCTTGGTTGATGGACAATTACAGCTCAGAATCTAGCTGAAATCGTTGGCAAATTTCTTCCTGAAATCCTTTAATTTGAATTCTTTTCTTAGTTTCCAAATCTGTCAAAATTGCAATTGCATAGCAATTGCAATGCTATTGCATTCTGCAAAAAAATCTACACCAAAACATTAAGTAAGTGTGAGTTTCCTTATTCTTTCGTTCTATTTTCTTTACTCATTTAATTTAAGGGTCTTCCAACAATGATGCGATTAAATTCAACCCATTTTCTATTTTTCATGAAATAATATGAATAAAATTATAAACATAACTAAGTTTAAAGGCCAAATAATTCTCATGAATGAGAATTATCAGTGGTCTTGCTACAAATAATCCAGTAAGTACTCTTACTCAATCTCTTACTCCAGAAAGTAAAAATACCCTTTAATGTTAGGCAATGCCCAACATTAAAGGATACATACAATGTCAGACATTTCCCGACATTGTAGCCTTTTTTTTTTAAATATTTGCACCCTTTTTTTCCATCCATCATCGTTTCCACGCATTTATTTTTGTTCGTCATTAAATGTATAATTTGTTGTGGCGGTATTTTCTTGTAATCACATTTTGATCTGATCAGACTTTACTAGGGATAGACGAAGTGATGAAGGAGGTGCTGAAACGAAGAAAGTCAAGCTTTGCTTCTTCATCCTTCCCTCCATATAAACTTCTGGTCATATCTCTCAACACTGGCTCACCCAAAAAAACTGAAACATGCTCCTAAGAAAGCAGCCAAGTGGGGTTTGTTGTGCTAGTTAGCTCCTACGGTGAATGCTTTTTCTCAAGCTAGTATCAATATTGTGGATTTCCACCTTAACACTCTTCTCAAGACCCTTCTTTATGAGAGCTATCATCTTCGTATTCAAGAGATACCCTCAACATCGTCGATGGATATTGGAATGAAGCGCAATCTCAAGCGCCTCGTAAAAATTAGTGAAGGGGTCTTAGAGAAACCCGTCCCTATGGTGAATCTAGAGAAGAGGTTGTATGAGAGACACTTTCGAAACTAATTGAGAATCGTTAATACGAATTGCCAACTTGCTTTCACACAAGAGAAGGGCTCCACCGATGTTAACTAGTTTTATTAAATTGAACCATTACTAGTTAACCATAAAACTGCCAATCCAAGTATAGCTCAGCAGATAAGGCACCAATAATTATTATCCCAAAGACGATGGTTCGATCTTCTATACCTTGCAATTGTTGAAAAAAAATCCATAAACCTCTCTCTAACATTATTTATTAGACTAGATTGTGAATAAATACTAGATTAGATTTTGAATGTAATTAAGTGTCTAAATTTATTATTGGTATGGTGTTGTCATGTATTAATGTAATTCCTTCATCTTTACTTAATAGTTAAAAAAATGATTTCTTCCTTTTTTGCATATTTAGTTTTAGTTAAAGACTTTCAAGTGAATAGAACTATCTAAAATGTCATCCATTTATAACATTATAATCAATTTTATTTATTTATTTTAATAAATTAATTATTATCACTATTTTTGTAAAATATATATGTTATGGGTGAAATTGAACCAAGAAGGGGCGGGCTAAAGGGCTGCAATGAAGGGCCAAAAAAGGAAAAAAGCCCAATATCACAGTCAAAACGGACCGAAACCGACAGAGGATTGGCCTAAGATTAGAGGGGGAAGAAACGGGCTTGGGCTTCGGCCAGGCCGAGGCCAACCAGTTTGGCAAGGCCCAACTTTGGTTCTTTCCTTGGTCTTTCATGGCCCGTGTTCCCTCGATCCAGCCCAATTCAATATTTCCTTTCCCCATTCGAAGACGAAAACCCACAAAAAATCCTAGGAAGGAAGTTATTTAAGCTCTCTCTTGAGGGGAGAGCAAGGTATGTTCATTCCAGCCTACAACACTCTCATAAAACCCCTTAATTCTCTCAAAACCCTATCTGACTTAAGCATCGGAGCCTGTGTGGCCTATACCACACCGGTGTTCAGGTTTTTCTTGTCTTGCATGTCACGTTCTTCCCCCAAGAATACAAATTCACCGTCGTTGTCACGTGGAGGTCAAGTGAGATTTTTTCTGTCCAAAATTTGGCAACAACAATTGGCGTCGTCTGTGGGGAACGACAACGCTTGCTTGGAAAACCTTGTTTGAGTTCAATTCTCCAGAAAGATTAGCAGAATGCTGAGAAATAGAAACTTGAATGAAGACGGAGACGATTCCAATCAAGATCGCCTCTTGTGACGAACGCAAAAAACAAGCCTCTTCAGCCTCACAACGAGGCCGTAGCTGACTAGAAAAAGGCCGAGGAGAAAGCCGAGGCCAACCACACCCCTATGGACTACTAGGGGGCTGTTTTCTGTTTACTTCTTTTCTAGTTAGGATTTCTTTTGTCAACTTCAAAAAATTCATGTAAGATGCAAATTTTATTAGCAATAAAATTATATTTTCAAGCTACAAGTTGTGTCACTCAAGCATAAGTTCAACCAGAAAACTTCTATTTGAGTAGGGGGCTACTAAGGGGATATGCTTCCCTATTAAACAAAAAGCAAAGAAGCTACGTAGGATTTATGTCTCTCTATGAAACAAAAGGCAACGAAGCTACTAAAGAGATATGACTCTCTAATTGAACAAAAGGCAGAAGCTACACCAAACGAGGCAGAAAAGTCAACAATTGAAGAAAAATCGAGGCCAAGGCCGACCTCCTAGGCTGAACATGTCCAAGTAAGTGATTTTCTATGGTTTGTGGTTTGGATGCATGTATGAGGACCCCTTTTATCAATTTATCTTGTTTAGTAAGACTTATATAATTATGTTCAACGAAGTTTACCTCTTTAAAGTCAAAATTCATTAAAGAGAAACAAGGATGATGGACAGAAAAGATATTCTTATTGATAAAAGTCTTACAATAAGATAAAAAGAAAATAAAGGGAAAGCACATAAGATTTAGCCCTCATTCATGTCTGCTCCTCCACTACCATTATAGTCATTTGAATTAGGGAAGACAAATGGATCTTTGTTGAAAGAAGCATAATCTTCTCGAATGATCTCACAATTTAAGTCCTTGTAGTGCTTGGAAAAGCGCTTGACGACCCAGTTAAATCTGCAGTCAAAGATTTCATCCTGCATCATAACATATTCCTCTGTCTTCTTGAACTCTTCAGCCATATATTCTGCATTGGATAGATGAGCCTTGGTTTCATCCAACTGGGTATGAACTGATTGGAGCTCAACCCTTGTAAAATCAAGCTCAATCCTAACCTCAGCCAAGTGACGATTGGCTTGAGTCAAGCTAGCTTGAGCCTGAACCAACTCTGCCCTAGGAACAGGTCTGTTGGAGAGAGGAGATCTTCTCAGCCATGGTCATGGTAGACATAGTAAGCCGACCAAAAGCCTATGGACAGAACAATGAAGGAGTCAGTTATATAGAAGCAAATGCAAGATAAAAGAAGACAAATAACTACTGAAAGACTTACATGGCGCAACTCATGAACTCCTTCAATGACAACCTCCCTAGGATCTTCCATTTTATAACCTGGAGGATGGTCATGTCCAACACCCCTTCAAAGCTCAAAAATTCTTCCCAGAATGTCAATCTCATTACTTATTGGAGAGAAATCTTCAGGAAATGAGAAAGTGGGAAGATTAGCAGGAATATCCTCCTCAGGAAAGGAAGGAATGCCCCTTATGGTCGACGAGTATTGACACCAGGAGGTCGAGGATGAAGGTTTGGAGTCTCAAAGGTATAAGGGCCTCCTACATCTGAGCTAGAACCGCCAACCCTCGAGGGCCCAACTCCCCTGATAGCTTTCTTATTCTTCTTTTTCCTTTGAGCCTCAAACAAAGAAGTAGATCGTGGAGGCATATCTGAAAAACAGAAGCAACGAAATCATGAATTAACGAAAACACATGAGACATAAGCTAAAGTAGAGGAACTGATGTCTGATCAGGGAGGCCGAGGCCGACCACTTTGGCCAGAACCAAATGCTTTCTAAGAGAAAAATTATAAGAAGAATCTGAGTCCAAATCCTACCTTTAGGAAGAGGGGGAGGAACAAATCCGATTCCAACAATATTTTCTTGACTCACAAGAGAAAATCGAGACGAGCTGGAGCTTCCAAACTCCTCATAGCTCTCACAAATGATCGAGCAGCACTGGAACCACGGAACTCGAACGGGACTTAAAAGGAAAAGGTATAGTATGGTTAGATAAAGGTTTATATAAGCAGTTTCCAAGAAGAAAAGGAGAATGAAGAGAGTAACTCACCATAATCCCCAAACTTCATGGAAACTGCGTAGGTGGAATTTTGGGGCCCACAAGCTAACCAATTTCCACTTACAAAGAACTATTTATTTTTCCATCCATGAACCGAACTTGGTCCATCAATTAGTTTACCACGAGAAGAACTCAGGTAATAAAAGAAATGACCAAAATAGGGTTATGACTTAAAATGTAAAGAGACATGAAAACATGTGGTATGAGTGGACTACCATCGCCATATGTTGTCCATAATACATAACAACCTATGAGATAACTCCAGCTGTTTGGGACAAGATGAGTGGGAGCCAACCCAACCAACATAAAAAAGCTTTGTAAAAATAAAGGCAAGGGAAGACGAACTCCAAATTTAAACATAGCAGAATAAAAGCAACTTCTCCAAGAGGAGGATCCTCAATACGATCATCAGGTCCAAGAACCCTCAATTGTACATCGAAGGGAATATCATACTTGTACCGCAGTTGCTCAAGATGAGCCTTGGTCACCAAGGATGATATAGCCTCAGAATATACAGAAGGCTCACTAAAAAGATGATTGGAAAATGATTGAGCCTCATAATAACTAGTACTAAGAGACTCATCACCAAAGGAAGACCCCTCAACCTCAGGAGAAGTAGCAGAGCATTCACTAGTCATCTCAACAAGCAAAAAAGAGCAGAAAATAGAAGAATAGTAGAACACAAGCTACCTTAAAGAGAGAGGAAGAAGATGAGAATGGTGTGAAGATATGAAGAAATGAACTCCTATTTATAGGAGAAACATGGAGTACTTTTGGAGGGAAATTCAATTTGAAATTCAAAATTTGAATTCAAATTATATATTAAAAAACAAAAAAAAGGAAGGTCGGCTGAGGCCGACCTATGACGTGCAAAAGGCAGGCTTGCCAGCCCTAGCCAAGAGCATCATATGGCAAGCTTGCGCTCTAGCAGTGGCCTCAAGGCCCGCTTCGGCCTCAACTTAGTCGAGGTTGACTAGATCGGTCTAGTTTGGCAAACCAGACACGTGTAAAACGTGTCCGAGCACAGTTTCCCCTTTTGAAAGTCTTCAATTATTCATTTTTCTCCTCCCTTCTCCCGAATTTTTCTTGAAATGAAGCTACAGTTGTTCAAAAAATGATTATGAAAAGCGGGAAGCTATGAGTCTACTAAATAGCCAAGAATTCCCTCTAGCATGAGGTTATCCAGCTACATGGCTACTAGATGGCCAAAATTCCCTCCTACGGGAGGTTGGGAAGTCCAGAATAATCCCTATGGGGCCCCTACGGGGTTTGATGGCAATCCCACTTAAATTTGAGGACGCCCTCGAATTTATATATTCTCTTGAGAAAAATAGCACAGATCGCGAATCTAGAGGAGAATCTTAGCCCCCAAGAAAGATCGAAATGTTCCTTATGGGGTTGGACAACAATCTTGGGGAGATCCAAGGAGAACCTTGGAGCCCTAAATTTTATCCAGATTGTGGGTGAATACACATTCAGAGGAGAATCTTACCCACCGGAAGAGACCGACCTACGGGGTTAGACAGCAATCCTGGGGATGATCTGAGACACAAAATAAGCGTCACGGAACCCTGAAATTCCTATAGGAAAATGGAGAAACCAAAGCGTAAGATAAGCGTCATGGAACCCTAAAATTCCTACTGAAAAATGGAGAAACCGACACTCTAGGAGACTGAATATCCCACAAGGATGGACAACAATAACTAGAGATAATTCGAGGTAGACCTCAAAATGTCAACTATGACTCCAAAACTTAATAAGTTACTCCTAAGTCAGGTTCCATGCAATTATTTCACACGCTCCTAATCTTGAATCCTAACTAGAGAGTGGGGGCTAATGTTATGGGTGAAATTCGACCAACAAGAATGGGCTGGCTAAAGGGCTGCAATGAAGTGTCAAACATGGAAAGAAGCCCAATACGAAGTTAAAACGGACCGAAACTGATAGAGGATTGGCCCAAGATGAGAGGGAGAAAAAACAGGCTTGGGCTTTAGCCTAGGCCCGTGGTTGGCCTGGCTAAGGCCGAACAGTTTGGCAAGGCCCAATTTTGGGCCTTGCCTCGGTCCCTCATGGCCCGTGTGCCCTCTGTCCAACCCAATTCAATCTTTCCTTTCCCTATTCGAAGACGGAAACCCACGAAAAACCCTAGGAAGGAAGTTATTTAAGCTATCTCTTGAGGGGAGAGCAAGGTATGTTCATTCCATCCTACAACACTCTCCTAAAACTCCTTAATTCTCTTAAAATCCTCTCTGACTTAAGCATCGGAGCCTATGTGGCCTACACCACACCAATGTCTAGGTTTTTCTTGTCTTGCAGGTCGCGTTCTTCCCCCAAGAATACAAATTCACTGTTGTTGTCATGGAGGTTAGGTGAGATTTCTCATGTTCAAAATTTGGCAACAATAATATATATTAATACCGATCAACAAATTCAATGCAAAATGAATAATTAAGGCCCCATTTAATAATCATTTATTTTTTTGTTTTTAGTTTTTGAAAAATGTGATTATTTTTTTCTAATCATTTCTCTACAGTGGATTTCATCTGTCTTAATTTTTTTTTTTTTGAATTCTTAGCCAAATTCTAAAAACAAAAAGAAGTTTTTGAAAACTATTTTTTTTTTGTTTTGAAAACTTGGCTTGCTTTTTGAAAATATATGTTAAAAGTAGGAAACAAAACAAGGAACCCCATAGGTGGAAGTAATATTTCTAAGTTTAATTTTAAACAACAGAAAACCAAAACCAAATAGTTGTGGGCCTAATTAATTAATACAAGTTATTTTCCCTTAATAAATTTAAGGGACTTGAAACAAAAACATCTTGATGTTGTTTTATTTTCCTAATATATTATTCTTGTTTTATTTTAACTAATAACAATATGCTTGTTTAATTAAGTTTTTCATTTCTATTCCTAAATCTTAAGAGGGCATTTCGGGACAAGGAGTAGGAGTTATTAAACTTGGAATTGTTTAATATGAAGAGTTAATTAGTCTGGGGAGTTATTAAGTCTGTATTTGGGGTGCATAGTTGTTTAGTTTGGAGTTAGTAAGTCTGTATTTGGGGTGCAGAGTTGTTTAGTTTGGAGTGTAAGTTTGTGTTTGGGTTGCAAAGTTGTTAAACCTGGAGTTCTGAAGTCTGGATTTATATTAGCTATTTTTTTTCGTAAATTTTTTTATACAATTTTTAAAATTTTCATTAGGATTTGTTCATATGCATTCTAAGATTTTGATTTCTTATTTTTATTATGTTATGTATATTTTACAAATTTCTTTAAGTACCAATTTTAATTAAAATGAACAAAATAAACCTGGAGTTAGTCTGGGTTTTAGGTTTTTATCGGTTTAAGATTGGTTTTTACATGTAACTATGCCTCTTTAGTCAATTTTTTAAAACTACTTTTTATATCGTTCTAAATTTTAATTCAAATTTAAAAAAAAACATTTTTTTAAGTAGATACTTGAAAAAGGAACTAAAATTGCTTTTCAATTTTATTTTTTATTTTTAAAAAAAACAGTCATGAATCCTAAGTCTATCAAATTTGGTTAAGTTCCTAACACATTTTTAAAAGTAGATTTAGAATCAAACTTAAAATTGTACTTCTAATTGAAATCAGAAAATTTTCTTAAATGTCAACAACAACATAGCTCAAAGTATAGACTTATGATCAAGAGGTCATAGGTTCGAATTTTCCATTGAACTCAATATATATATAAATATATATAAATATATATATATATATAAATATATATATATATATATATATATATATATATATATATATATATATATAACCTCTTAAAATACTCAAAAAAAAAAAATCACACCAAAGATGTGCAGACTGCAGAGACGGTGAATCTTAAGGGGGCGTTTGGATGAATGAGTTGTTTTGGGTTCCAAACCCAAACTCTTGTTTGGGCCACTGTGTTCAAAACCCAATGGTTTTGAAACACAGCCCCTTAGTTTTGCAAAGTAAAATATGGAGGGTTTGATTTACCAACACATGGTTTGCCCATGATTTGCCAACTGTTTTCATTATCAAATTTTCTTTTCTCTCTCTCCCGTCTCTTCCATTATTTTCATTCTAACCCTAACCTTCTCTCCTTCCCTTTTCTCTTCCCCTCGTATGCTTCTCTCATCGCCTCTCCTCCATCTCTCTCGTGTTATCTCCAACATCTACTTCATCTTATTTTCACCTTCTCCATTTTAATCTCTATAAACTTCAGATCAACGCTGTTTGCATGCCTCGTCGGTTCAGATCAACGTTGTTTGCCTGCCTCGTCACTTATTTATCTTCTCAATCACTCTTAGTTATTTCCGGTTTTGGATTGTGAATATGCTTATCCTTGTTTTTTTGCATCATCCATGTAGGATTCGAGGCGAAATGTGGAGGTCTTGTACTCTGTATTCGTCGATTTAGGATTTTCTGAATTTATAATCTGTTTGGTTGCTTGGAAAATGGGAATCATGATACGAACGAGATAATGCTAATTATCTGAACTTGTGTACTGTTTGTGCTGAATTCGTTTGATTCCAAAGTAATAGTTTTGTTTTGTTTTTTTTTTTTTAGCAGTAGGTTAGAAAAGAGGTGGAACTTGTGATACACAGGTAAAATTAGGGAATAACGTTTGGGTGTTTGAGCATTCTTAGCAAATAGGAGATGTCGGTTTCTTTGTTTTTCCATGTTTAATCGAGGACTAAACAATTTTCACGAGGTATTTGGAGATTCTATTATCAATTTTCCCTCGAAATTGGTTGATGCTGGTGTGAATAAAGCTGGTTTCTTGACTTTTGTTTAGGTTTTGTCTGAGTATGGTTATATCACTTCAATAATGTGCTTACTAATTGGCTGCCTTGTCAGTTCTGTTTCGGGATTCTTCTTTGAAATATTGCCTCAATCTCTCTCTGCTTTCAGATCTAGGTATTTGCAGTGGTTAGATGCAAGATTTGATCTTATATTCTCTTCGATTGAAGGGTCGATCAACTTCATCTTGGACTTCAAGCTTCATTGGACAATCCGTTGGAGATCTGCTGTGAGTTTTTTTTTCTTTGGAACAAAAAAAATTGTTTGTTTTTTGGGCTCTTCTTCGTAATATTGGACTTCCTTTGCCCCAATTTCTATCTGCTTTCAGATCTAGGTATTTGAAGTGGTCAAATGCAAGATTTGTTCTTATATTCTCTTCGGTTGTCAAATCTCTCAACTTCGTATTGAACTTCAAGCTTCATTAGAGAATCCGTTGGAGGTCTGATTGAATCCCCGTGAGATTTTTATTTTTTTGGATTTTCTTTCGTTATTTGGAACAATAACTACTTCATATGTGTTCTCTTGGTTTATCATTGATTTTTAGAAGACTGTGCACACAACAAGAACTACTTCCTATGTGTTCTCTTAGAAAAAGACAAAAGATCATATATATATATATTTTGGTCATTGAACTTTATTCTATTTTGGTCATTGAACTTTAAGATTTGTTACCTTTTAGTTCTTGAACTTTCACAATTTTCATTTTGGTCTTAGAACTTTCAAGTTTATCACATTTTGGTCCCTAAATTTTGATAAGGTTTATTTTAGTCCCTTAACTTTAGAGAAAAATAACCACATTCACATTCTATCTATATCTATATCTAAGAGAGAACTTCAGAAAATTCTTTCCATCTCTTCTTCTGATTGAAAAGTGATAATGTCTAGTGAGTAATTTCCTCTTCTTCAAATCAAAAGAAAATTGGAAGAGAATAGAGTGAAGAGGGGTGCTTAGTACTTACTATTGAAGCATTGGTATTTAAGATCAATCTTCAAGCAAAGCATACAATTAATCAGCAAGCGTTTGAAAGCTTTAACATCCATAATTTGTCTCAATACTCAATAGTCATTTCAACCAATTAAAACAAAATTTCAACTAATTAAAACTTTGTCAATTTTGTCAATTTCCATTAGAAGATTTTGTGACCGATTTTCTATTTATAAAGCACACATTTACATACTGCAGTAATCTCATGGATGTGACTTGTGCATGCTTTGTTATCCTTGTCCTCTTTAGCGTGAATAGCTACTAGGGTTCTAATGGATAAATTTTTGTCATTTTTCCATTGTTTGCGGCTTTTCTCATGGAAAATTACTTGTGTTATATGACATTCACAATAAATTGCTTGTGTTATAGGACTATATACATTGTTTTATATATAGGTCAGTATAATGTTTGTTACTTTGGAGAAAATTGCACAAACATCCAAAACATGCAGACATCTTTCGTTTAGAAAATTATGCAGCTTTTTAGAATATTTGCCTTTTTGTATGTTTGCTAACTTTAATATACCGGATATAGCATCTATGATCTAGCCATCGTTGTATCTATCCTAGCAAAATTCTATTACCAGGCAAGTGAAGCTTATGAGCATGATTGTTCTTTGGTTTTCACATTTGATAGTCATAACAGTGTGTAAATTTATTTTCCAACCAACTTGGGTTGACTTATTACTTCATATTAAATGATGAATGAGACTTGTACTTCCAAGTTTTAAATGATGAAATGACTTGGTGGTTGAGTGAATAATAGTCACATCCATTTATGTTAAACCCATTTTAATGGTGGTAATGGTAATTGTTGATTAATGACATCTTTTCTTCAATCACTCTTTATAAATTTACCCATCTTGATACCCAAACACATGCACTGCCCTTTCACCGAATGATCTATTTCTTTGGTAAGCCTTTCTCTCCTCATATGAGTTCATCTATATAGTATTCTATTCTTTGTAGATGGTTTTATTTTCTTAGTATTCCTCTTATGCTACTTACTTCTTTGTTTACTTTCTAAGTATTTCTCTTAGGCTCCTTCATTCTTTGTTTACTTTCTAAGTATTCCACTTATGCTCCTTCCTTCTTTGTGAACTAACCCATTTTTTTTCTTGTTTCTATCCAATGTCTACATGATACGTGGTGTACGTTGAACATTGTTTGCTATTTTTTTTTCATGCTTTAAGGATCACGTAGTCAAGGATCGAGCCAAATATCGTAGAGGTATCATTGCTTTCACTCTTTCATTTTGTATGGTCCTTTCCCATGCCCCTCATTGTTACATTAACTCTATTTTTTTTTTAATAATTTGCTTACTTCCTTCTGTAGGCCTTGTATCGTCACAGTTAAGTTCGTACAGTGCACCTCGAATCGCTTCATCTTCTTAACGTAAATTTTTCTCATCCACTGTTTTTTTTTCCTTTTAGTAGCGAAGACATTGTTCTTTACATACTTTTTAGAACTTGACTCCATTTGTTGTATGTTGTGATATTATCTATGTTGCACTTTAATTACCAACTTTTTCTTTGGTATATTACGTATGTTTTGGAAATTTTTTGTAATATGGATGTGTGTTTATATACTTTCTTTCGTGTAAGGATTTGTATTTTAAAACCTTTTTCAAACATATTCTTACTTTTTGTTTCTGCTCAATATGTAAATTAGATAGAATATGAATTTCCCAAACTTGATAATAAACGGTTAAATCATGTAGGATAGTGAGTAGTTAAAAAATGATTCAAAATTTGTGCACGAACGTTGAATAATGAACATAATCACTTGATTTACGCAATAAAATGCATAATAGGTTCCAAACAAAGTTTATCTAAATTTCAATTCATTTTTAATGTTTATTACCACATAAAGTGGGGTTTAATAGGGTTCTTACATTTGTATTCCGTGGTTCTTTAGAAAGTGAACGACATTGTTTTTTTCATTAAAATCTACTATGTCAAAATCTAAATAGAAACAATGTTTTGTAACAATAAAAGTTCATTACACTTATGTGATCTGTTTTGGCAAATTTTTCCTTGTAAAAGTAATGTTTATTACCTTTTTTATGTCATATGGTGGTAAGAAGGAAGAAGTTTTTTTTGTTCACAAGTAATGGTTCAATGACATAACCCTCATCAATCTTTCTTTCACAAAAAAAAAGCAATGGTCCTTTTTTTTTCCTTAATGTCACATTGGCAAATACTATGAAATCACATTGTCTTTAAAAATGGATTTATATGACATTGTACCACACTGTTTAAAGAATAATAAACCAATGGTCCTCATAAACTTTTTCTTTCACAAATCAAAGTAATGATCCAAACCAAATTTGGTATTTCACAAACTATTTTTTTTTTTTAAATTGATATCTCACATTTTTTTTGTAACAAACAATAAATTATTACAAATGTTTGTTTTATACATGTCATAACTTAACCAAATTTCGTATTCGACAAAGTAATTATTTTTCATTGAAAACTTACATTTTTTTCGACAACCAATAAATTAATACAAATGTTTTGTTTTTTTAATACTTGTCATAAACCTAACCAAATTTGATATTTGACAAAGTAATTATTTTTCATTGGAAACTCACATTTTTTTTGGTAAAAAATAATAAATTATTATAAATATTTTTTTTAATACTTGTCAAAAACCTAACCAAATTTGATATTTGACAAAGTAATTATTTTTCATTGGAAACTCACATTTTTTTTTTGGAAAAAAATAATAAATTATTATAAATATTTTTTTTAATACTTGTCAAAAACCTAACCAAATTTGATATTTGACAAAGTAATTATTTTTCATTGGAAACTCACATTTTTTTTGGTAAAAAATAATAAATTATTATAAATGTTTTTTTTAATACTTGTCAACAACCTAACCAAATTTGATATTTGACAAAGTAATTATTTTTCATTGGAAATTCACATTTTTTTTTGGTAAAAAATAATAAATTATTATAAATATTTTTTTTTTTTAATACTTGTCATAAACCTAACCAAAGCTCGTATTTTTCGAAGTAATTATTTTTCATTGGAAACTCCCATTTTTTGTAAGAGACAAGAAAGTATTAGAAATGTTTTTTCCTATACATGCCATAACCCTAACCAAACTTTGTATTTGACAATTTAACTTTTATACTAGGGTTATGGGGGAAACGAAGTACTATGTTGTTTTTGTCGGTCGTAAGCCCGGAATTTATATGGCATGGTACGAATGTCATAGGCAAGTTGATTCATTTAGTGGGGCAGTTCACAAGTCTTATGCGACACTAGAAGAAGCGGAGTATGCCTATAACGCATACAATGTCACCGCATGTGGTCCATCCACTCAGATAAGATACGCTCACTGTGGACGGGAGAATGACTTGGGGAACACCCACTGAGATAGATGCGAGTGGCAATGTTATCCCTTTTTTCTAATCCTTCTAGGGTTCTTAATTGGTGTAATTGTCATGACGTTAGTAGGTTATTAGTTGTAATCCTACCACTAGGTACTTCAATAAAACGACAAGGGTCCTATATTATGAACGTTGTTTCTTATGTCTTTCAGTAATGGATGGAATTGACATAGAAGTGGATGAGTTAATTGCAATACTCACTGTCATATGCACTACCCTACAACAGTGGCTGATAATGTTCAATATGATAATGAGTCATGGAGACTTGACCATTGAAAATTCCTCACCGCACCTTAGACACCAAATTAGGCAGCTTAACTTCTTTTGCCTCATTCACGAGGATGACTTAGCATGTCGAGAGAGCACACGAATGGATAGGAGATGTTTTGCCATATTATGCACCTTGTTAAAAACAAGGGGAGGTTTGTCAGACACTCAATTTGTGGATGTGGAAGAGATGGTGGCGATCTTCCTTCATATTCTAGCGCATGATGTAAAGAACAGAGTGATCCGACGACACTTCGCACGATCTGGTGAGATAGTGTCTAGACATTTCAACACTGTTCTTAATGCCATAGTCAGACTCCACGACGTCCTATTGAAGACTCTAGATCCTGTCACACATAACTGTACTGATGAGAAGTGGCAATGGTTTGAGGTATATAAACCGTATCACCCTCTAATTACAGTTACAAAGTACAATGCCTTCGAAGGAACACTGAACATTATACTCCCTTGCAGAACTGTCTTGGTGCGCTCGATGGAACACACATTAAAGTGAACGTAAGCGCATCTGATCGTCCTAGGTACAGAACTAGGAAGGGTGAGATTGCAACGAACGTACTCGTTGTGTGCTCTCAGAAAGGTGAGTTCATATTTGTTCTACCTGGGTGGGAAGGAACTGGGTCGGACTCCAGGGTACTAAGAGATGCAATATCACGACCAACCAGTCTGAAAGTCCAAAGGGGTAAAATGACGTGTTCTTCCTTATTTTAACGTACTGCATACGTGTGTGTGCATTGTAGGCTAAGTCTGATTATCAATAATTGTATCACAATGGTCAGGTTATTACTACCTGTGTGATGTCGGTTACCGAAACGCTAAAGGATTCCTCACCCCATATCGAGGTCAACGATACCATCTCACCGAGTGGCGGGGCTGGAACCCACCAACAAATCTGAGGGAATTATTCAATATGAGACATTCATCTGCTAGAAATGTTATTGAGAGGGCATTTGGAATGTTGAAGGGTCGATGGGCCATTTTAAGAGGAAAATCATTTTACCCGGTACAAGTGCAATGTAGGACGATAGCAGCGTGTTGCCTCATACATAACTTGATATTTCGAGAGATGGGTGCTGACCCATCATATGAGGAGGTGCACCCCGATGAAGTTGATTCAAACGAGATGAGCGGCGAAAATATAAACTTCGTGGAGACGACTAGTGAATGGACTGAATGGAGGGACAATCTTGCTAATCAAATGTTTGATGATTGGAACAATGTATGAGACTTTTATCTACTTCACTTGCTGAGGTTCTATATTCTTTTGTGTACACCGTTCGAATCCGATCTTCGTAGTCGAACAAATTTTTTGGGTTTAAATAAGCTGATGTTTTATAGTGTTTTGTTTATATCGTTCGATTGCAATCTTTGTACTGAACTACTTTTTTCGGTGTAAATATAGTTGCTTAAATTTCATGTTTATTGTAATCAAAATTTCTGAATATTATATTGGCTATGTCATCATTTTTATGTAGATGGCAACATCCAGTTCAAAGGCCCCTAAGCATTTCTGGACACAACAGGAGGATGAAGTATTGGTGCAGTGCTTGTTACATCTTGTTCAAGCAGGTGGATGGAAGGCAGATAATGGAACGTTTAGACTGGGGTACTTGGTGCAAATACAAAAGTTGATGAAAGAGAGACTACTAGAATGTGACATACAAGTGACCCCTAACTTGGAGTCAAGGGTGAGGATTTTGAAGAAGCAGTATGGGGCAATCGTTGAAATGATGGGCCCTGCAGGAAGTGGTTTCGGTTGGAACGACGAACGAAATCGACCTTCGATGATTAGGTGAAGGTAAAACCACACATATTATTCATTCTCAATCTAACATCAAAAAAATCTGTGACATGATTACGTATGTTGACTCTGTTAAACTATTCCATATAAGGACACCCCGCTTCCCGAGGTCTGAGGAATAAACCATTTCCTTACTTTGATGACCTGACCATTGTGTTCGGTAAGGATAGGGCTAACGGAGAAGCGGCCAAGACACCGATTGAGATGGCCTCAGCCACTAACTTGGAGGATGACTTGACTCCAGAATTTCAGAATTTCTATGTCCCCGAGCCACCTTCAGTTGATCCTCCAAGCAGCAGGCAAGATCAGAACAGGCCGAATGTGAGTAGGCAAGATGGGGGAGGATCCTCCAGAGTAAACAAGAGGAGACGTGTAGTGACAGTTGACCTCCTCGAGGTATTTCGCACGAAGATGCGCTGGGCATCTACGCAAATTGAGAAGATCGCGTCGTGGCCTAAAGAGAGAGAGATGAAGTGGAATCCTCCAAATGCAGGCAGCTGTATGGGGAACTTCAAGCGATCCCTGGACTCACTATGGACGGCTGTTTGCTGGTATCTCAAATGCTGCTAACTGATCCCCAGTTGTTTAGCATGTTTATGGACTTCCCAGGGGATTGGAAGTACAAGTATTGCATGCGTATCCTTGGGAGACAACCATGACCCTCATCTTCCTGAACTCTAATTACATTTGTATGCTTCTTTATGTTGTTTGTGCTCTCTTATCTTATTTACAGACTTTCTATCTCATGTTTATCTTATTTCAACATTTTCTATCCCATGTTTGAATTGGTGAACCTGAACAATTGCCATGTTATGTTTTTTTTTTTTGTTAATGGTAATGAATATTTGCATTTTCAGTAACAATTTTCTCATTTTTATACTAATTAAATGGTATGTTCAAAAGTACTACAAAAAATTACACAACTTACACAAAAGATTCTACAACTAACCAAAGATTGCCACTAGAAAATAAGGAAAGGAAAAAAAAAAGATACCAAACTGGCAAAGGAAAAAAGGAAAAACAAAAACTGCACACCCAAGGTTCAGAACACTGCACTCCAAACATAGCACCCCAAACACTGTTTTCTGATTCTCAGGGTTCACAATACTGCACCCCAAACACTGTTTTCTGATTCCCAGGGTTTAGAACACTGCACCCCAAACACCGTTTTCTGATTCCCAAGCTTTCAAACCCACCAGAACAAACCCCCCAGGGTTCCCATTCAAAGGTTTTGATTCCGAAACGGTGCTCCAAACGCCCCCTAAAATACTCAAAATCTTTTTCACAATTTTTTTTTTGGGTATGAAACTGTGTAGATTGCGTTATCAATACCATATGACTTTTATTTTATAAAAAATAGCTTTCTGTATTATTTTGTTTTATTAAGAAGTATTTTTTTTTTCAAATTTCTGTATGAATCTTTTTTTTTTCTTGTAGGTTAATTCGAAAATCAACCAATTGATTATTTAAAAATTGTCCACCTAATTGAATACCAGAAAACTGAAATTTTGAAATTGTTGTTTTAGAAGAATAAATAATCAAATTTCTGAAATGATTTTTTTTAAATTTTAATTCAAAAATTAGTCAATTGCATATCTCAAAATTGTCATTTTGATTGAAATAAAAAAAAAATTGAATTATTTCATTCAAGCTTAATCTTTGTGTTTTAATTCGAAAACAAGAAGTTAAATGTCTCAATTTTTTTTAACAAGTACAATTATCAAATTTTTGCTAGCATAATAACAATTGAAACTATATCTCGGACAGTATAAAAATTTAACCTAAAAATATGTACGTAGTGTCAAATATTTGATAGTAATACATCATGCCAATATAATGTTACAGAGTAAATATGAATGTCAACCATACATAAAAAAATAATGTGTCCAAAGTGTCAAATGAATACATGAAAAAATAGTGTCAAATATGTTATAGAAATACATAACACAATCATTCCAATCTTTAAATTATCAAACCTCCAACTAAGGTCGAAGAATGTAGTACTTCCGACCCTGTAAACAATATAGACAAGAGAAACATATTACTAATCTTTAACCAAACTAAACTTAGAGACAACAAGGGGAAACATATATTAGTAAAGTTTAAAGAAGTAAACATATAAAAACATACAAGGAAAACAATATCACCTTACGAGGTAATGATCGAGATGGCAGAAGAGGTGGCTGGATTTCGAGAATTACAACTATAGGACAATGGGAGAGAATACATTAGTAAGAGAGGAAATAATAGGTAATAACAAAGTGTATATATATATATATATATATATATATATATATATATATATATATATATATATATATATATATATATATATGAAGGAAAGACAAGAGTTGATGTAAAGAAAATACTCACTGTGGAATATAGAAAATTGGTGATGGAGTTGTGTTAAATGTTTAACACAGTGTAAGGCCATATATAAAGAGGAAAGAAGAAGCAGTAGTTAGCAAAAGGGTGGATGCACTTATTATCATTAGTGTTTTACCACGTGCATTGCACATGTAATTTTTAAATTTTTAAATATTCTAAATTGTATATAATTTGGGTAAAATATTATTCAATACAATAAAATTTTCAAAAATTGCTTAAAATTAATGTTATATATTCTTATAATACAATCTTATTTAGTAGGTTGAATATTTTTATGGCTTAGTATATGTTTGGGTGTTTGTTTTTCAATTTAGTCCTTATTGTATAAAAAATTTCAATTTAGTTATTTATGTTTTAATATTTTTTTATTTAGTCTCTCACTATTGGTAAATATTAAAATTACCTACCAATAAACTTACATAATATAATGCTTAGTGAATTAGAAGAAATTTGGAGGAGGAAAAATGTCATCTAAAATACAAAATTTGGTGGAAATTTTGAGTTTTATTCTTTTAGATGATTTTTTTTTTCTTTTAAATTTCTTCTAATTCAAAAGATTATTTATTTAACAATGTAATTTTATTTTCTTATAAGATATGTTTTTTTTTTACCTTCCAATGTACGTGATTTGTAACTAAAATTACTTAATTTTCAAATATGTTGGATGAACTGTAATTAATTATAATAATTTTCACAGTTTAAATTAATTAGAATATTTTTTTAGTTTTATTTTTAGTTCTAAAATTTAAAGTTGGTTGAATGCTTTATTCATTATTTTGATTTTTTTTTTTAATTTCATATATCATACTTCTGTGAATTTAGTATTGTTGTATCTATTTTTTTTGTATTTTTTAATTATTAATTTTAATACATAGAAATAAATTTATTGATTAGTTTTTAAATAATAATTTGTTTATAATAACACATTGTTGTTTAAGTAACTTATGCAGTAGAACTGTAAAAAAATTATGCAATATTTATTTGTTCATATCAAACAGACTTTTTAAAGATGGCTGCCTCTTTTTTTTTGTTTTTTTTGAAAGCAAAGATTTAGGATTCTTTTATAGACAACTTTGGCCAAATAGATTTTGAAATTACTCAAATTCTTGCTTTTAATTTATATTTATGTTTTTTTTTTTTGCTTTTTTATTCAATTATATAAGTATGATGGGCAAAGTAGAAATTTCAATACATATCAAATTTTGACATTTTTTGTTAGTGTGCTTTTGATTTTTTTTAAAAGGATAGAGTATGTTTGTTAATTGATTTTTCCAACTGTTGCAATCTTAACCTTAAACTTTAAAAAGTATTGCAATTTTTACTCTCAGGTAAGTTTTTGTTGAATTATAGTTAAAAAACGTATTCTGCATGGTATAAAATAGATTTTATAGCTACCATTTTTTTAAATTTGAGTTTTAATGGTTAATTTGTGCATTGATCAAACTTAATTTTATGCAAAATTTGATTTTATCAAATTAAATTAGTGAGTTTATGAAAATTTTACATTGCTTTTGGTTATAATTAGTGGATAAATTAGCAAAAATTGAACAGAGAGTTCCAATACTGTCTAAGTTTAAGGTCCAAATTGATGAAATTAAATGTTGTGCAAATTGATACAACTCGACAAATTTACGGGTACAAATTAGTTTTTCCACCAAAAAAAAAAAACTCAATTCTAATATTATCATATATACTAAATCATATCGTTCGTTTGAAATTGTTTATATTGAACCATATCGAATGGTCTATATATATATTTTTATTATTTTAATTACATAAAAATAAATATAGATTTGGAAATTTAATGATGTTCAACCTCGTGTTTTTTTGGAAAAAATAAAATAGAAATAAAGAAAAACATACAACTACATTCATGGAAATTCATATCAAATAAATAAAATTCAATGACAATTTTGTAATTAAAGATAGATATGTTTACAAAGCCCTAATCAACCGTACTTTTCTCTCAAATCCTCATTCTTCTATATCATTGTCATCTAGCAATTGGTTATCCATTCCTCTCAATCGACTGTCTTCTTCATTTTCCTGCTGCTACTTGGTTGCATTGGTATTGTTGTTCACTCTCGCTGCTATATTTGCTATCATCCATGTATTACTCTTTCATGCTACCTTTCATCTACAACAATTTGTGCTCGCCATTGAAATGTTGCTCCTGGTTTTTCTCTATGTTTAATCCATTTACTAACCTCCTTCTCCCTCAATTTCAATCTCTCTATATTCATTAATCAACTGCTTGGTATCTTGCTTGTGTCATTGGCAATCACCTTCCTTGTTGGTCTTTCCCTCGCCTGCACTCCAAAGTAACTTTCCTTTGTTACAAAATTGGATTTGATGTAGGGTTTTTTGGCAATATATTAGAAGAGCATTGTCCCACATCGGAAATGTACAGGAAGTTATGGGCTCCAAGTACTATAAAAGGAGTCTATGATTTTGGTTTCATATCATCTCAATTCGAAATACTTTAAGCCTGGTATACTAACTCTAGTTAAGTGAGTGGTATAAAGATTTAATAGAGTGTTTCTTTGTAATTAGGGTTGAGGAGAGAGTTATGTGTGATTGTGATAATTTTTTCACATAGTGATGCATTTTCTTTCTGTTCGTGGTTTTTTCTTCGATTTTGGAGTTTTCCACGTTAATTCTTGTGTTTCTTATTTTTGTTGCTTTCTTTTAATTTTTCAGTTATTTTTTGCTTATTCCTGCAATAGTAGTGGGAGGTTTTTTCCCAACAAGTGGTATCAAAGATTTAGGTTCGGAGTTTCTTGAGTTTATGAGTATGCTCTGTGGTTGCAGCATTGTCTGAATTTCCACATCATAAAGGATTTCTTGAAACGAGCTACAACTGGTATTGTGAATAGTGTGAGTTGCTCACCATTTGAAGATTCGCTAGGAGTGAAGCAGATATGTCAAACTTTATGAGTACAGTAAAGATTGACGTGGAGAAATTTGATGGAATGATGAACTTTGGCTTGTGGCAAGTGCAAGTCAAAGATGTGTTGATATAATCTGGGTTACACAGGGCTTTGAAGGGAAGACCGAGTGGTGGTGCTTCTGAAAAGTTAAGCGATGATGGTGGTTTCATGGAGTCTAGTGGTGGTTCCAGCAAAGGTTTTAAGAAGTCAAGCATGAGTGATGAAGAATGGAATGAATTGGATTTGAGATTTGCAAGTGCAAGCAAACTAAATATGGCTAAGAATATTCTTGCAAATGTGCATGAGATTTCGACAACCAAAGAGCTTTGGGAGTAGCTTGAAGCGATGTATCAGACAAAGAGCATCTCAATCAGTTGTATTTGAAGGAGCAGTTTCACACGCTGCGGATGGAGGAAGGTACGAAAATCTCAGATCATCTG
Organism: Trichosanthes truncata; assembly: GCA_033996785.1. NCBI lineage: Eukaryota > Viridiplantae > Streptophyta > Magnoliopsida > Cucurbitales > Cucurbitaceae > Trichosanthes > Trichosanthes truncata. Next base: position 48,271,554 of record JAWPNB010000003.1, on the reverse strand, counting down.
AGTGTTCTCAATGGCATCGTCTCTAAGCTTGAGGTGATCAAAGTGAAGATAGAGGATGAGGATAAGGCATTCGGGCTTATCTTATCACTTCTGCCTTCTTATGAACACATGAAGCCAATCTTGATGTACGGGAAGGAGACTTTAAATTTTGCTAAGGCTACTGGAAAACTTCTATCAGAAGAAAGAAGGCTGAAGAGTGGTGGACGTACATCATAGAAAGATTCAGCACTGGTAGCTAGCAATTGGAAGAAGAAGAAAGAATTCGTGCAAAAGAAAGGTTGTTGGGAATGTGGACAGTCTGGACACATGAAAAAGAATTGTCCTAACAGAGCAAGTTCGTCAAAGGGCTCCGGATCGAATGTTGATTTGGTCTCTATCGTCAAAGGAGATGGTGATTTCTTCTAAAGAAAGACAAAATTCATCCTCATGGTATGTCCTCTTTACCATGATAGAGGATGTGATGTTAGCGGTTCCACAGGTTTGCACACGGGCATTTGCTTGGCGTTTATGCAAGGTGTGTGTGGTGGAAGTTATGTCAATGGCAGAAGAACTTTCGGGTAAGCTAAGTAGGTGGAAGTTGCACCATAAATTTCAGCAGGGTTTATCGACATGTGATGAAGAAAAAAAAGTCTTGGAATGTGACATTCCAAGAGGTCTACTTTATGGTGGAGTAGGTTATAATTCTTTGAGTTGAGGATTATATTTTTCAGTGAAGACAATTGCTGCAGCAGGAGTTGTGAATTCTTCAAATATCTTGCCAAGGTGGAATTGGTAGGATTTTTTGGGAATATATTAGAAGAGCAATTGTCCGACATCTAAAATGTACAAGGAAGTCATGGGCTCCAAGTGCTATAAAACGAGTCTACTTTGGTTTCAAATCATCTCAATTCAAAATACTTTAAGCCTGGTATAATGATAGACGACTTATCGAAGGTTCTATCAAGATTAAATTTATAAAAACCAGACCTCTAAGTATTTCGCAATAATAGTGGCCAGATTCTTCTACAGGAATTGGATTTCTTAGATTCAATTAAGTACCATAGTTAATTATGCCTAATTTTATTTAGAGAAAACTAACTTTGAATTGGTTCTTTTTGACAAAAACATAAAACCTAACCTATTATATACAAAGTTGGAGTTCAATTTTAAAGAGACATTCGTTAATTGCAATTCAAGAAACACAACTATGAAATTGACTAAAGAATTGTGACGCATGCAACAGTCCTAAGCCAAGAATTACTAAAATATCCAATTGACTTTCTCGAGCCCAATTGAACTCATGCAAGAAGCAAATCAACCTCTCGGTCTATTTCTACAACTAGACATGGCATTACGAAATTCTTTTAATAACCTCTAGCATTAGCCTATTCATTATCATGCAATAGATTAATCCTAGTTATGCATCTAAGTCCATAGTTAAATTTACTTTTTCAAGCTAAATTTAACTCAAGATACAAAGCTATGGCCAGGAGCTTAGAAGATTAATGCAAGATGCAAAAAAGACGTTACAAACACATTCAATAAATCAAACATAGTTTTATACAATCATGCAATTAACTAAGAGTCCATAATACTCAAATACATTTAAATACAGTCCACTAAATCCTAGAATTAAAGACATCAAGTAAAGGGAATAGAGAAAAACTAGACGACGCGTGCCAATACTCGTTCCCGACGTGATGGCTCACGATCCCGAGCCTTGAGTATCCTCCTTAGCTCTCCCATATCCCCTCTAACCAACCAAACAGTGTTTTTATCGAGATAAGGGTTTATGTCTCTCCAAAATGGCTCCCCTTGCTCAAATGTACAACTTCGTATTTACACACAGAGGACGGCGTTGCAACACTAGGGGCAGCGTTGCAACACTGTCCCTTTATTCCATATTTTACAAAATCATGGTAGCGTTGCATTGCTACCAACGGCGTTGCAACGCTACCCTCACGGGTTTGCCAATTTGTTTTTCAATCATTTCTTTGCCCAAAAACCAAATGAAGCCTACAATTGACTATTTTGCCCTCTTTTCTTCTCCTTAGACAAATTTACCCTTGATTTCTCGATTCTTGCAAAATAAACATTTAATTACATGAAAGTCTTCGATAATGTCTTTAAAAAGTGCAATAAAACACCCCTAAAATGCATCATAAATTACACTTATCAAATACCCCAAACTTAAATATTTTCTAATCCTCGAGCAAATCACAGAATAAACAACCGAGCAACAAATAATGTTATTGACTCCAATCTCAACAATTTTGAAGATATAGGAATTACGCAACTAAGATTCATGATAAGAAGCTATTATTAAGAAGCTAAAAATTGAATTCATTCATTCCTTGAGTGAGTGTGTGATAGCTTTTCTTGATCTAGTATTTACAATCCCTGAAATAGTATTATTAAGTCCTCCATTCATCTTCCCCCTACATTGGTCCTAAGATTCAATCTTTCAGTTTACTCTCATGATTAAAAGGCTTCACTTTTACCAAGGCATTTACCTGTTTACAAACCCTCAAACTTGCTTTTTATTCTATTTACTACTTCTTTTCTCAAAAGAATCCTTCAATCACTTGTACCTTTGTTCCAGCATACTAACACTTTGTGGTGAAAGTAGTTGACTACGAGCACAAATCACCTGTCAGATTGCCTAAACATACTCACATCCCAAGTAAATTTTTGATGCAGTGGAAATTATGGGTGTCATGACCGCCCCTGGTTTCTCAATCCACTCTTGGAAGTAGGAGTATCTCTCACTTAATTGCTTACATATTTATCTTTTGTAATTTTTTTTCCAAAAGGTTTTGCTAAGGCTTCCTAGGTTCATATTATTCTCCTAATCATGTAAGACCACCTCTCAATCAAATCTTAAACCTATCAGAGTGACAACAAATTTCTAGACAAAATAATCTTATTCCAAGCATTCAAGTCCCACCAAGAATAAGCTAAGTGCATCAAGAATTCAAGGAAGTTAATGATCCAATTTATCTCTATCTTGCATCCACTCCTTACTCACAAATCCTAATAATGCAATTATCTCTGATTTAGAACTCGGTATCATCAAGGATTATCATAGTCATAACATACAGTTTAAGCTCATCATTAAGCAAAAAGTCAAAAATTTCTCAAATATCTTCTTTCAATATATTTAAACAGGAAGAATTTCACAGACAATCAATCATCATCAAAGAACATCATAATACCAAAATATTTGTATCGCTCCAAATATAAAAGATAACCCACACCCCCAAACTTAAAGTTTACATTGTCCTCAATGTAACCAAAGAAGATAATGAGAATAATAATATAGCTACAAAGAAAGACAATAAAGGGATAATAGTAGCAGCAAACAGAGGTGAGAAGAATAACAAAGAGAGAGAATAATAATACAATTAGAATAGAGAGGAATGGTGAAAATAAAGATATAGTGAGAAAGAAAAAGAACAATACTATCCTGAGTAGGTGTAGTGCTCTCATTCCTCCTCAGAGAAAGCATAGAGCTGTGGAGGCAGAGGGAGCTCCATGTTCATGTCTTCCATCTGACGCATGCACTCATAAAGATGCTGGTGGTGTACCTCATTGTGTTGATGGTGGCGTCTCATACGTCGATCTCGTCGATGTTCCCTCTCTTCTTGCCGATGGAATCACTCCTTCTGTCTTTGAAATATTTCCTCCTGCCTCTTGTACCTCTCATCCATAACAGACATCACCTCATAGATGCCCTGATAACCCACTGGTACAGGTTGTGGGTTAGGTTCTTCATGTCTCCTCTCACCATGTTCCTAGTCATGTTCATCTCCATCATGGTCTTCTTAAACTTCTTCATTCCCTCCTCCGAGGCCATGATATAATTTTTATCCATGGTTCCCTTGGGATGAACTAACTCCTCGTCAGGAGTTCAGGTGACTCCTACATTTCTACAAAGCGCAGTGATGAGAGAAGGGTGACCCAAACCACTTGTAGTGTTGCCTCTCCTCATGTGGCGAATGGAATGGAAGATCACTTTCCCTATGTCTATGCTTCTCCCAGTGGCAATAGAAAATAGGAGAATGGCCCTCACTTTTCGTGACATTGTTTATGTGGGCCACTGGCTGCAACTTTGCACAGATAAAACTGTGCCAGATCTTGTTTGTCACCTTGAGGTCTGCTGTTTTAAATTTGATGACCTTACCTTTCCTAGTCACCCTAGCTGCTCTTGGTTGTGCTAGTTGTGCAATCATTTGTTCTGGGTTGACCTGCTCATTGGCATACTGATTGTACACATCCCGATCTAAAGTTGGGCAACCCATAGTACATGTTAATGGTGGTGGAGTCAAAATTAATATGTTGTCCTCTCACATAAGAGTGGGATTCATCCTTCTTCATGTTCGCATAGAACTCTCTAACCACTAGTACAACCCCAACTTTGGGATGTTGTACCAACACTACCAACTTTTCTGCACAATATTCTGGTATAGCTGCCTATGATGAGAATCATCAGGAGCTATCTCTATTTTTAAATCTGTGGGCATCAAATCCCCCACCGAATGATGAAGATGACGCTCTTGCCCTTTTTGAGCTTATTGTCTTGTTCTTGTTCAAAAATTTCTTCCACACAGAAAAATCCCCACATTTCAAATTTTATATCAATAATAACACTTCCAAACTTCTTCTCAAATGCAAATAAATTCAGCCGAAACACTTCAAAACAATATTCACAGCAAGATTTCTATTTCTAAACACTTCAAGAACTCACAAAAATTCCCAATCTCCTTCACAGATTTAGGTCAACCATCAAAATCTACAAATAATGTAAATCTAGCACTCCAAATCAACTTAAAGTCTTTCCTAAACACAGAGAAAGCCAAGAGAAGAGGAATGGTACCAAATTCCTCTTGCAAAGAGACCCACTGAATGTTGAACAATACCGACGGATTTGGGTGTTTTCTTCTTCCAAAAGTTGTTAAACCTAAAAAATTCGCACAAACAAGGTGTCTATAAGGGTTGGGTATGTATATATTTGAAAGGATTGAAGGAAATTTGAAGAGATTTGAGTTGAAGAAGAGAGGGGAAGACGAAACGCTCGGGTTAGGGCAGAGATTGCATTTCCTTTTGCATGCGAAACCTGGAATTTTAATTCCAAATTTCTCGACAGTGTTGCAATGTTAGGAACAGCGTTGCAACACTATCCTGGCGACCAATCTACTACAGACACACTTTTTTTTTTAAATCCTCATCGATCCTTTACTCCTCGCATTCCCTTGCATCCACCACTCGAAAAAAAAAGAAATTTCCGTTAGTAAATAATTGGAAGAATTAAAAAAATAAAAAAAATTATTATCGAATGATTTAAAAGGAACAGACACAATTAACTAAAAAAAACCTACAGAAATTACAAATATATATATATATATATATATATATATATATATATATATATATATATATATATATATATATATATATATATATATGTAGACAAAAATAATTTATAGGGCATGAATTAGATATATGACACATAAAATAGAAAAACAAAATAATATACATATAAAAACAATTTATATAATTTACACTATTTACACTCTAAATTAAGATCAAACACTTTTACCACGATATTAATTAAACTAAAATATTCCAATCCCGACAACGACTCCAAATTTGATAGACAACTTGTCGAAGGTCCTATCAAGATTAAATTTATAAAAACCAGACATCTAAGTATTTTGCAATAATAGTGGCCATGGTCATCTATAGGGATTAGATTTCTTAGATTCAATTAAGTACCATAGTTAATTATGCCTAATGTTATTTAGAGAAGACGAACTTTGAATTGGTTCTTTTTGACAAAAACATAAAACCTAACATATTATATACAAAGTTGGAGTCCAATTTTAGAGAGACATTCATTAATTGCAATTCAAGAAACACAACTATGAAATTGACTAAAGAATTGTGACGCATGCAACAGTCCTAAGCCAAGAATTAGTAAAATATCCAATTGACTCTTTCAAGCCCAATTGAACTCATGCAATAAGCAAATCAACCTCTCAGTCTATTTCTACAACTAGACGTGGCATTACGAAACTCTTTTAATAACCTCTAGCATTAGCCTATTCATTCTCATGCAATAGATTACTCCTAGTTATGCATCTAAGTCCTTAGTTAGATTTACTTTTTCAAGCTAAATTTAACTCAACATACAAAGCTATGGCTAGGAGCTTAGAAGATTAATGCAAGATGCATAAAAGACGTTACAAGCACATTCAATAAATCAAACATAGTTTTATACAATCATGCAATTAACTAAGAGTCCATAATATTCAAATACATTCAAATATAGTCCACTAAATCCTAAAATTAAAGACATCAAGTAAAGGGAATAGAGAAAAACTAGACAACGCGTGCCAACACTCGTTCCCGATATGATGTCTCACGATCCCAAGCCTTGAGTCTCCTCCTTAGCTCTCCCATATCCTCCCTAACCCACCAAATAGTATTTTTATCGAGATTAGGGTTTATGTCTCTCCAAAATGGCTCATCTTGCTCGAATGTACAACTTCCTATTTATACACAGAGGACGTCGTTGCAACGCTAGGGGCAGTATTGCAACGCTGTCCCTTTATTCCATATTTTACAAAATCGTGGTAGCGTTGCAATGCTACCTTCACGAGTTTGCCAATTTGTTACTCAATCCTTTCTTCACCCAAAAACCAAATGAAGCCTACAATTGACTCTTTTGCCCTCTTTTCTTCTCCTTAGACGATTTTACCCTTGATTTCTCGATTCCTGCAAAATAAACACTTAATTGCATGAAAGTATTCGATAATGTCTTTAAAAAGTGCAATAAAACATCCCAAAAATGCATCATAAATTACACTTATCATATACTAACTCTAGTTAAGTGGGTGGTATAAAGCTTTGAGAGAGTGTTTCTTTGTAATTGGGGTAGAGGAGAGAATTCTGTGTGATTGTAATAATTTCTCACATAGTGAATTTTTTTTTTCTGTTCGTGGTTTTTTCTCTGGTTTTGGAGTTTTCCACGTTTATTCTTGTGTTTCTTATTTTTGTTGCTTTCTTTTAATTTCTCAGTTATTTTTTGTTTATTCCTGCAATAGTAGTGAGAGGTTTTTTCCCAACATTTGAAGAGTTTGATTACAGTGTCTTGTATTTACAAATTCCATGTGGAATTTTAAAAGTTTTCTATTTCAATATAATAATATTGATAATAATAAGTAAATTGGTAACCATCCAGGGATTTAACACAATGATGATTTGTCAGTTACAAATGATTCCACCTTTCATGCATAAATAAAAACAATAAATTTGTTCATTATTTGTAATTCATGTGAGAAGGGTAAGGGGCAAGATGGTCTTTACATAATTGGTATATTTAGAATTCACTAAAAGTTAAAAAGGTAAAGTGGTCTAAAAAATATTTTTTAGAGATCCTAGCTTTTTAATTTGTATAGATAAGTGCACCTACTAAATTTATTTCAACTAGTGGGAAAAGATAGACCATTAAATAAAAGGTGTTGGAATGAAATAAAAGTAGTTGGAATTAAAGAGAGAGCATTTAACAGAAGTACAACATATATAAAATATTTTATACAACATTAAAGACATCAATCAACTACATACCAATCAAGGTTATAACACAGCAGAGACATTAATCCATCCATGATTTAAATTTATCAAACAAGTAGGACTAGTAATATGGATGAATTAAGAAAAATTCGAACAAAAATGGAAAGAAATCATAGATTCAAATATTAGAACATACATCACCTGAATAGAACCAAAGTAAAACCAGCCTCATAGATACATGATTTATTCATAGGAATGAGATTTCATTAGAGAGGGCTAACCACAAACAAGAATCAAATATGAAAGACACATAATGGAATTGTAGTGAACAAATTGAGGGAAAACAGATAGCAAAATAGATCGGAGAGCATAGATGAAGAAAAAAAGACATGGATTGAAATTTAATGGAACAAACTAAGCATAACACAGATAACATAATAGAGGAAAAACTAGAGACAAATAATGAACAAAAAACAGATAGCACAACATAGGGAAACACAAAGACGAAAAGTGAGCAAAAAATAGAGAGCACAATGGAGGAAAATTTATCACAAATAAAATACAAAACTCATATGACAATAGATAATAGAAAAATAAAATTAACAATCATAGAAAAAATCCCTAACAAAATCAATTTTAAAAGAAAGATAGTGGACATTTTTGGACTCATCATCGACCGGCCAAAAAGGGGATATAGAACAAACCTCTTATCAGTAGGCTCCCCCACCAAGCTCCAAATGCATAGAGAAGTCCCCTACCAAGCAACTCTTTGCTATTGTCACTTAAATGAAACGTGCAGCCTCATTGACCCAAACAAACGACCCAAAAAGCTATAGTAGATGAGGAAATAGCAACGAAAAAGCAGAAAGGGACTCCTATAGGGGTTGTTCTTGAAGCAGCGAAGGGAGTGGTTAGGGTTATGGATCTAAAGAAAAAAATACAGAAGGTGAAGTAGCGTTTATGGTTACATATAGGAAAAAGGAAATAGAGATGAGAAATGAGTTTTAGGTTACGAGTTTAGAAAGAGGACCAAAAGGAGGTGGATTTGTAGCGTTCAACGAGCAATTAGAGTTTTGGATATGGAAAAAAGCATAGATTTGGTGGGTTCAAGATTTGGATATGGTGTGGATTTCAGCTGTTGGGGGGAAAATGTTGCGATGGAGAGATTAGAGGGTTTTGGTCGTGATTAACAGAAGAAGAAAAAAAATGAGAGATGAAGCGAACAAACCTCGCACCAGAAGAGTTTTTGAGATGGTCAAGGATGAAGTAAAAGGAAAAACAGAAGAAGAGGAAAAACGAGGAATTAAGATGAAGCAAACAAATCACAGAGCATTTGGAGAAGGGGAAGGAAAGAAACTTTGCACCATCGATGAGAGGGAGGAGAGCACATGAGAGAAGTGAGAGGGTTGGAAGGAGAGAATTATCGAACGCGTGAAGTCAATGGAAGGAGAGAATGATTTCCTTTGGGAGGCGTGCGGACTTCAACAGTGATAAAGTTGGATTATTTAAGTCCAAGTTTCTTAACTCTTTCGCCTAGACAGGGAGTGGGCTGAATATGTCCATTCCCCTCAAATCCTTCTCCTTGGGCCAAATAGCCCCTAAAAAAAGAATTTGCTTAAAATAATGAATTTCTTTATTATTATACTTTTTTCCTTTTTTTTTTTTGGAAACTTTCAAAATATATTATATCTAATTTATTTTAAATTTACATAAAATTAACATAAAAAAATGTATCTTGATATTTTTACATAGATATTTCATGTTTTAGTTGCCTATCATTAACCATAATCATTTGGGTTTGAAAAATTTACAATTTTGGTTGGGTCCATAAAGTCTCTTAAATTCAACTCAACCTTATCCATGAATACTAATGTGATTTATAATTATGATAGACATGAATTTTGTTGTATATTGGTAATATTAAATATTTTGAATTCTTGCTTTTGTCCAAATTCATGATCTTCTAGACTAGGATATTTTCTTAAATTTATATATTCAAGTTTTACTTAAAAAAAAAATAATGCGATCAATTTTGATAAATTCTGAATAGCATGCTATGCTTTAAAACGTCTCAGTTCACCCTTAATTATTTTGTTAAGAAACAATAATTATATTAAAGGATCATTTTATTTTTTATTTTTAACTAGCTTGGCGGGTTCTAAAAGAGTTTATTCATTTTATTTTATTTTATTTTTATTTGTGTTCGACTTAGTTGGTTTTTTGGGGCCAATTTTCATATTGAGTCGGGACTATTTGAAGGCTTTTCTTGTATATTTTAGATTTTTAAATTACAATTATGATTTGTAATATTACAATTTTATTTATTAATTAAAAAATAAAACTTTTCAATATATTTTTCAGCATCTATATGTAACGGCTGGAAAAAAAAAATATTTACATATTTTATTTATTTATTGATTTCTAAAATCTTTTTAAATTAGAATCTTTTTTTTTTTTTTTTTTAAAAAAATAATTTTAAAGAGTTTTAATTAGGGTTCTTTTAAAAAAGTCTTCTAAGCCCTAACCTTTTTTATCAAAAGTTTTGACGGCAAAAAAAAAAAAGAGAGAAAAAAAGAAACGACATTCCTCTCCAACAAAGAAGACAGTAAGTTTTCTTTATTGCTCTTATTGATTTCTTTTCTTTTCTTGATTATTGAAGTTTTCTTGCAAGGTTTTGGATTTTGATTTCTTTTTTGTTTTATTCTTGATTGTTTAGAATGAAAAGGTTCTTGACATCTTTTATCTTAAAAAGTTTTTAGGTTTTCAATTTGCTATAATTTTCATCAAGGGTTTTCCTCTTAGGACTTTTGGATTAAATTGAAGGTTTTGATAACATAAAAAATTTCAGAATTTTCAGCATTGAGTTTCTTTAAAATTGAGACTGTTTTAAGTGTATTTTGGATTATTTTTGCACCAAAAGTTTACCAAATGATTGCTACTTTAAAGTATAATGTATAGCTTTGAATTCTATATGAAAATTGTATGTTTTTATAGTTTTTACAACAGTTTTATTAAACTTTTCAGATCTGGTTTTTGTGTTAAAAAGTGGCAAATTTTGATTCTTTTAGTGTTAAATCTCGGAGAGTTTTTTTTTTTTATGAAGCATCAAATTTTCTGGTTCGATTGTCTATAATTTATGATAGTTTTGAAGATTTTAAAAGTTATAGAATAGGAAAATTGTTTGATATTATATTATGTATTGAAAAATTAAAGTGTTGATTTTACTGTTTTTAGTATGTTTTAGTGAGTTTTAAGGTGTTTTAAATGCAGTTTCATATATGTTTTTGCAACCCAAGAACCCTATTTTTCTAACTTTTTATGTAGAAAATTGTTTTGAATGGAAAGATTGGGTAGATAAGATTGTGTATGCTTTAGATAAGTTTTTAGACCCTTATAGAATTTGGTTTCTGAGTATGAAGTATTGGATATGTTTAGGCTTCTAGAAGATTGACCTTAGTTCAAGGAGATGGAATTGTGGAAAATTGAGATTGAGGACTATAGGATTTTCGATCGAGGTAAATAGTTTTTACATCCCCTCCAAACTAGAAAATTTGGTATAATTATGTTTTAATTTGACAAAATATCTGAAAGCATGTTTTTATGTGATTTAAAATTGATTGAAATTGATTGTATGTTTTGAATTGTTTTGCTAAGTGAAAGTATATGTTTACCGTTTTGAATGTTTTGAAAAGTATTTGATTGATTCAATATGGCTATCTGGATATGCCAAACTTTTGTTTTGGGATTGAATGCTTATTTTGTAGTAGCCAAATTGTGAAAAGACACTTTATAATGGTTTGGCATTCCTTTGGGAATGAAGATTCATGTGTGTGCTACACTCATATGGCCTTACACTTATGTAAATGTATTGAATGTTCTGGTCGATTTCTATCGACAATTCTTATTGAATCAATGGTTGATTGATTGATGTTACCGACGATTAACCACATATGTCTATCGGGCTACTCTAATTATGCATCTTCCCCACCCAGTCAAATGAAAGTATTGATTGATTGAAAGTTCTGTTTGATTGAAAGTATTATATAAATTGAAAGTACTGATCGATTGAAATTTTTGTTTTGTTAAATTGATTCTTCATATTTTGTTTAGACCAAATGAATTTCTCAACTTGATGTGGAGATTGTTTATTGAGTATTTTTGTACTCATATTTGTTTTTTTTTAAATGTTTTCAGATGGAGCAAGTGATAGTTTTGATAGTGATTGAGGTCTAGCATTTTGACAAAACTGTTGAGAAGTTTTTGTCTTTAGGATTTTAGCATTTAAGTTTTTGTTAGACTTGGCATACGTTAGAAGTTTTTTTAGTTGGTTATTTAATTGATGGTTTAGTTCTTTGTTTATTTTTTAGTAATGGACTTGGCTATAGATTTTAAGCCTTCTTTTCCAGTTAAGTAAAAGTATTTTACATTTGATTTTTTACTATCTATTTAATCGCTTCCACATTTACTATTAGAATGACCGTATTAAAAAATATTGTCTGTTACATATATTTCATAAATTGAAGAATTCATAAGTGGGAGATTGTTGGGATTTATGCCCTAAAGCCTCGTAATTAATAATTTATTTAATAACTAATAATAATTTTGATTATTTTATTTGCAATATAATATTATCCATTATATGAAAAATCCAAGGTTATTAGTGTAATCTTGAACAGTATGTGGTTGACATACGAGATGATTGATAAAAAGCTTGTCGAAGACTCTATCAAATATATTTATAAACCTAAACCTTTAAAATTTGCAATAATAGTGGCCAGGGTCGATCACAGGGATTGGATTTCTTAGTTTAATTAAGTACTATAATTACTGACGCTCAAATTTTATCTAGAGAACCAACAATAGAAGAAAAGTCAGATTAAAACCTAAAATAATTATTTACATGGTTGGAGACACTTAGAGGGAACCTTCTTGAAACAATGATTTAATGTCATAAAACTAATTTGATCTTATAAAAGAGATAACTTATGTAAATAACAATTATAAGCCAATAAAATATCCAATTTATTAGTTGACTTTTCCAAGCCCAACTAAACATCATGCTTAGTGATAAATCAACATTTCAGTCTATTTTTATAACTAAACATGGTATTGAATCAATTCTATTGTGACTTCTATTAGCAAAAATTTCATTCCCATGCAAACATTCACTAATAGTTATACATTCAGATCTAAATTTTGAGTTCTTCTTTTTCAAGCAAAAACCCAACTGTATCATAATTAAACGTTGGCCAAACGATTAAACAATAATTTCTAGAATGCACAAATAACTTGCTACAATATAAAGGTCTCTAAAATTAAACCAAATAAGTGAGAATAAACTAAGTTCAAGACATTTGATCTCTACGAAAACTTAAGCAACATCCAAAAACAACAACTACAAAATAAATAAGGAAGAAAGGAAGAACTCTCTGACGCGTGCCACACTCGTTCCCATCGTGAAACACCGCGATCTCGAGCCTTGAATGTCTTCCTCAGCTCTCAAAAGTGCTCCCTTGGTCCCAAAATGATGTAGAAATCGATTTTAGACTGGTCCCTCTCCAAATGGTCTCCCCTCAAAATCGAAGCCAATTGTTCTTTTTATAATTCTCGGGACAGCGTCGAGACGCTGTACCCTAATTCGCATGAAAAACACGGAGAGTCGAGGTAGCGTTGAGACGCTATAGACAGCGTCTCGACTCTACGGACGGAAATTCTCTTGCATGCGCGTTTCTGGCATCGAGACGCTATAAAGCAGCGTCTCGACGCTGCTTCTGCGGGAATTTGAGATTGGAAGGCTTCACTTATAGCGTTGAGACGCTATGGACAGCGTCTCAACGCTATCCTTTCGGGCTTTCTCACTTGTAACACTTCTTCTACTTATCTTCTTTGCTCCAAAGTGTGTCTTTAAGCTTTAATTATGCTCCAAAAAGCCCGATTAGCTCCAATTGCTCAAAATGTACAAAATAGATAAAAAAAAAATGCATGAAAGCTCACTGTAAACATATAAAACCAACACAAATCTAAGCCTAGAAATAGCACACTTTTGAGTGCTATCAAGGATCATATTCAAGAAATAACGTAAAGGGTCATAGTATATAGATAAGGTTGGGTGCTTTATGTTGATAACACTATTGATACGACCCACTTTGTAATAGTTACAAATGATTTGATCCAAATCGTTCATGTGGAGACATGTGAGTGGGGGTATCTTATACAAAGAGTTTGTGTAAGACTGGACCACAAAATATTTAATCTCTCTTTATAAATCCGTTAATTGAGAAGATTAATATTTCATCAAGATGATCATATGCGACTCGATCTTAATCCTGAGTGAGTTATGAACTCTTGCTTGTGAGGGCTTGTCCTTTGATTTGCATGGGTGAGAATGGCTTTTGTAGCTGATTCAATATGCCTACCATTTTGGGAAATTGACCAAATAGGTAGCTGGGAACATAATCTCACAAAATGGAATTCACTCATTCCCATATAGGGTAAGTAGATGAGTAGTTCCCTTAAATGCTGATTTCGGAAATTGAACAATGGGGCCTCACCCTCTCACTGGCCCGAGAGAGACTTAGTTTATAATTAGATTATAAACAGATTGTTCATTAGAGGATCAGTGGTAGTTAAGGTGCAATATGTAATTATAAGGGTAAAACAGATTTTTGACCCTGTAATTACGAACAACTTGTGAATGATCGACTTGCATGTAATGATTATATCTATGGACACAACTTGTCCTACAGTGCATAAGGGTGCAACTCCAGGTCTATAGTGGAATGACCTATAGTTAATGAATGAAAATTAATTAATTAAGGAGTTTAATTAATTGATTTTGTATCATTGGAGCTTATAATCTGTAGGTCCATAAGGTCTCATTGCAAGCTCATAGTAACACTAAAAGATCAATTTAGTTGAAAGAAAAATTTGAAATATTCAAATTAATATTTAATATATTAGGTATATTAAATATATAAGAGGAAAATATTAAATATAAAAGAGGAAAATATATTTATTGTATTTGATACATTAAATATTAAAATAATTAATGTATATTAGATACATTAAATAGAAGATATTTATAGAATTTGAATAAGATTCAAATAAATAAATATCGTAGGAGATTTGAATGAGATTCAAATAAATATCAGATATATTTTAATATATTAGATATTGAAATATAATATTTTAATTATGACAAAGATTTTCCCTTGGTCTCTATAAATAGGACCCTTGGGTTAAGCCATTAGACATAACACATATCTCCTCAATAGTGAATTAGAGAATTCTCTCTAGACCTATTCCTCTCCAATCCCTTGTGGATTTTCTTTCAATAGGTTCCCACAAGCCTTGGTCATGTGTTCGAGTCATAGCCAGGAAGATTTTATGGAGGTGATAAAGATTTGCTAGAAATATCTCCATATTTACTCCAAGTAAGTTTGCTTAACCTTAATTTTTAGTTTAATTTGAAATAAAATCAAAGACGATCAAATGCTTCCGCTGCGGAGTGAAACATTCATTCCTTCAAATATTTAATTGACCAGACTTTTCTGGTTACGATCATAGCTTTATTCCTATATCTTCATCAAAAGAAAATCAAATCAAGCAGCCAATTGTTGCAAAAAATTAATGTAAGGTTGAAAAAAGGAAAAATTGTAACAACATGTTTTAATAACTTTTTTTTAAAAAAAAAACATTCTATAGTGTATTTTTACAAATGACATTTTTTTTTAAAAATTTCAATTCAGGATTATGAATTTATGAATGTAGCAAACCTGCAAAAATCTTTGTGTTCTTGAATTCTCGTTGGAGGTTTGCCTTCAGTGGCTGATTGAAATTGTGACAGATGGTTTGTTGGATGTTTTGAAAAACTTCAGTTTTGATGAGGGATGAAGAGGATGTTGTTGATGTGGATAATGATGTTGTTTTGGAAACTTCCAATCAGATGTCTCTTTGCTTGTTGGGGAAGCTTTCAGCCTCGAGATTTCTCACTTGTGAGACATTGTGCAAAACATTTTCCATCGCATGAAGGATTGATACAGATTTGATTGTGGAAAAGATTGATAAGAATGTGTTCTTCTTTAAGTTTCCTTGTTTGATTGACCACAACAGAGTGTTTAGAACAGGGTCGTAGTTCTTTGACAAGTTCCTGCTTGTTCTTGAGGTGTCGGATCCCATGATTAAGCCTTCAGATCTTCCTTTTAATATGGTGGACTTCTGGATTCACTTTTTTGACACATCTATGACATGTATGAGTCAAGTAATGGCCAAGAGATTGGGCGATGCAGGTGTTTTTGAGGCTATGGATTGCAATTGGGATGGTTGCTGTTGGGTGCCTAGCCTTCGAGTTTAGATTCGTTTGGATATTTCTAAGCCTCTCTAACGAGGGATCAAAATCAATATTGATGGACCCATTGGTGGCTGTTGGATTCCAATGAAATATGAATGACTACTAAAATTTTATTCGTCGTGCAGGAAGGTGGAACATTCAGCTAAGGAGTGTCTTTTAGCATTTCAAACTGTCAGTGTTGCCTCTTCGGTCTCCCACCAGTATGGTTCATATCTGCGATTTGGTAGCCCAAGGAAGAGGTTGGGAAAATTCAGTTATAGTGATTGGATGAAATCTAAAGTTTAGGGTAGGGGTTCTACGCTAGGAGGAGGAACATCAGACGATGGTCTGGCTGGAGCTGGGGAACGCTCTTCCCCCGCAATGATAATTGAGGAGCATACAGTGATGGTCGAAAACGAAAGGGATCGTGGTGAGGTGCACAGGGTGGAGCCTTCGGGTTTTGAGGAGGCTGATATTTTAAAGGAAGACAGTTATGGATAATACTGATGGACTCTATTTATCCTCTATGGAAGGTCCTATTGGGCTTTCTATGAAGCCCATAAATGGGGTTGACTCTTGTGCTCTTGTTGTTCAAGGCTTTGAGGGGCCCACCTCTACATCTGATAGTCAATCTGAGAATGGGGCTACCCTAGTCATGAATTAGATAAGCCACATCGTAGTGAGAGAGTTATGAGATGACTCAACATTTGCAAGGACTCAATTGAAGCCAAAATTATCATATTATATGACAAAGTTGAAGGCTTATTGTCTTCAAAGTGAGACTAATGGCAAATTATTAAACCTAATAGGAGAAAGTAAACTTTCTCACTTGTTGCCATATGATAACATGTAATTACGCTATCTTATTTCGTATTATTTATGCTAGTTTTGAGATGATGTTGTGAGCTTTTATGCCTATTTTTCTTAATTTTGTAGAAACCAAGCTTGAGGAGCAAAATCGAGTGTTTGAGAGTATTTTGGTGGATATTGGATCCTTTTGAAGCTTAATTTAAGATTCAAGAAGAGTAAATATGTTATTTAAGCATAAGGAATATTCCAAGAGATTCTATGTCGAATCACGGTTCCAACGCTTCAAACTTGAGGTCATTCGGACACCCGAGTGAAGAAATATAGCAGAAATGGCCAGTGCTGTCTGTAGAGTATCTCGAAGCTACGGAAAACGCAAAAACGTTGTTTTGCTAAAAAACACGCGCACCCCATTTTTTCTTATAGCGTTGAGACGCTACTTACAGCATCTCAATGCTACCTCGAATTTTTTTATATAAACATCATTTTTGTGCCATTTTGGGGAGCCAATTCGATGGTTTCGGCCCTATTCTCGATTCCAAGCTAAAATTGAGGGTTTAGGGAGCAATTGAGAGCATTTATGGAGCATTTTTGAACATCCAGGCTCGAAGGATGTGGAGATCACAACGGGAATGCGGGATCAACCATTGTTTGCTAATTTCTTCATTTTCCTTTAGTTTTTGTTTTTGTTTTGTGGCTGTAAATTAGAAACTTAGAGGTTTAATTGTATGAATATAAGTAACTTTGTTCCTAATACTTGGGATTTTAATGTAGCCATTATACTTGAGGTTTTAATTGATTAAATACCTTGATTGAATTCTTTTGTTTCATTCACGCTTTTATGTATTTCATGCTTATAATCTCTTGTTCATAGATTATTTGTTTTATTGGTCTGAATCTGTGCTTGAAAAAGTCTAGTTTAGGCTAGAACTTAATTGCATGACTATTTGTAAATTCGTACATGAAAGTGGAGAATTCTCTTAGAAGCCCTTAAAAGAAGTTGCTTAATGCCTTGCATGCTTATTAAAATCTAGATAGAGATATTAGATTTATAACATTGCATAAGAGTTAATTGTGCTTGAAAGAGTCAGTTAATACCCCCACTTCTTAGCTTATGGAATATTTTGTATGACAAATCTTGATAGTTTTCGCTATAAGTCTAATTGGTGAAATTGATTTCCTAGGATATTTCTCTCCTATTATGTCTCCATTTATCTTTTGTTTTATAGGTTAACTCTTTAGTTTAGCTTGTTTGCATCTAATTTCTTCTCTAAATAAAATTATGTGAGAGTAATTGCAGTATTTAAATGAACTAAGAAATTCAATCCCTGTGATCGAGCCTGGCCATTATTATTGCAAATTTAGAGGTTTAGGTTTATAAATATATTTGATAGAGCCTTCGACAAGCTCTTTATGGTATTAGAGACTGTAAGCATTATTTAATTCATTGTTCCATATGGTATATGAAAATGAATGTTTAGAATTCTTTTATGAAAAGAAATCTTAGATAATGAATCTACACAAATCAATCAAATAAATTTACTTTCAAAGATCAAAAGAATAAAGGTCTACAAAATAATAAAGGTTCATTTATGAAATGAATTTTACCATTAGATCTTTGAATATAAGATTTGATAAAAGTATAAAAATCTATGACTTTGGATAAATATTAATGAAGCTTGTATAGACAAGAAAATCGTTAACTGCCTAGTGGATTTTTCTCATGTTTTATGTTGATAATATTTTACTCATTATGAATGATGTAAGTTGTCTATCTAACATAAAAAGTTAACTAAATAACCAATTCCAAATGAGTGATTTGAAATGACTTGGTACACTTTACATGTCCAAAATGTAGATTTTAAGGACAAAATGGTAAATTTGTCTCAAACATCTTATTTTAACAAAATTGTTGTCAAATATTTGATATTTATGTCTAAGGAAGAGTATCCTAAGACACCCAAAATATTGAGAGTATATGATATGCATAAATGAGACTGAACATTTAATATTCAATTAGTTAGCATATACAGTTAAACGAATTGTATGACCATTGAGTAGAAAATTAAAAACTTTCTCAAATTATCTATGGATGATAAGAAATTTTTGTGTATGGAGTTAAAGATTTGATCTTTACAAGTTACACTAGTTCTTACAAAAATTTATGAAATCTATGTAAAGATAGATTTTACCCTAGGTGATGGAGTATGGTATACAAGTTAAATTATTTTTCTTGTGAAGTAACAAAAAGACTTGTGTGACTCAAATAGTTCCTTAAAGATCTGAAAGGTGTTTCAGATATGATTTAGTCTATCATTTTTATTATGATAATAGTGGTGCAAAGACTAATATTAAGAAAATTATAAACACCAATGTATATGAAGTCATATTGAGAGAGAGAAAGTATCATGGTAGTGACCAAGATGACTTTTAATGACAGTCCTTTGGATCTCCAGGCTAAAGTGTTTGAGGGTTACCTAGAATGTCTAGGGTTATGAGACATGTCTCATCTTCACTAGGACAAGTGGGAGAAATATGTCAGGTATAAAGTATACCCTAGGATACATGTCTCATCGGCTTTAGTGTAAGTGGGATATTGTTAGGATTTATGCCCTAAACCCTCGCAATTAATTATTTATTTAATAATCAATAATATGTTTTTATTATTTTATTTGTAATATAATATTATCTATTATATGAAAAATCTAAGGTTATTAGTGTAATCTTGAATAGTATGTGGTTGACATACGAGATGATCATGTTCAAGAAATAACCTAAAGGATCATAGTATATGGATAAGGTTGGGTGTCTTATCTCGGTAACACTATTGATACGACCCACTTTGTAATAGTTACAAACAATTTGATCCAAATCGTTCATGTGGAGTCATGTGAGTGGGGGTATCTTATACAATGAGTTTGTATAAGACTAGACCACGAAATATTTAATCTCTCTTTATAAATTCGTTAATTGAGAAGATTAATATTTCATCAGGATGATCATATGCGACTCGATCTTAATCCTGAGTGAGTTATGAACTCTTGCCTATGAGAGTTTGTCCTTTGATTTGCATGGGTGAGAGTGGCTTTTGTAGCCGATTCAATATGGCTACTATTTTGGGGACTTGACCAAATAGGGAGCTGGGAACATAATCTCATATGATGGAATTCACTCATTCCCATATATGATAAGTAGATGAGTAGTTCCCTTAAGTGCTGATTTTGGGGACTTGAACAATGAGGCCCTACCCTCTCACTGGCCCGAGAGGAACTTAGTTTATGGTTGAATCATAAACGTTCATTAGAGGATCAGTGGCACTTAAGGTGCAAGATGTAATTACAGGGGTAAAACGGACTTTTGACCCAGCTGTAATTATGAACAACTCGTGAAGGATCGACTTACATGTAATGGTTATATCCATGGACACAACTGTTGGGATTTATTCCCTAAAGCCTCGTAATTAATGATATATTTAATAATTTATAATAATTTTTATTATTTTATTTGTAATATAATATTATCCATTATATGAAAAATCAAATGTTATTAGTGTAATCTTGAATAGTATGTGGTTGACATACGAGAGGATCATAATCAAGAAATAACCTAAAGGGTCATAGTATATGGATAAGGTTGAGTGCTTTATCTTGACATCACTATTGATACGGCCCACTTTGTAATAGTTACAAATGATTTGATTCAAATCATTCATGTGGAGACATGGACTGGTCCACGGAATATTTAATCTCTCTTTATAAATCCGTTAATTGAGAAGATTAATATTTCATCAGGATGTTCATATGCGACTCGATCTTAATCCTGAATGAGTTATGAACTCCTGCCTATGAGGGCTTGTCCTTTGATTTGCATGGGTGAGAGTGACTTTTATAGCCGATTCAATATGCCTACCATTTTGGGGACTTGACCAAATAGGGAGTTGGGAACATAATCTCACAAGATGAAATTCACTCATTCCCATATAGAATAAGTAGATGAGTAGTTCCCTTAAGTGCTGATTTCGGGACTTGAACAATGGGGCCCCACCTTCTCACTGGCACGAGAGTGACTTAGTTTATAATTAGATTATAAACAGATTGTTCATTAGAGGATCAGTGGTACTTAAGGTGCAAGATGTAATTATAGGGGTAAAACGGACTTTTGACCAAACTGTAATTACGAACAACTCGTGAAGGATCGACTTGCATGTAATGATTATATCTATGGACACAACTTGTTCTACAGTGTATAAGCGTGCAACTCTAGGTCTATAGTGGAGTGGCCTATAGTTAATGAATGAAAATTAATTAATTAAAGAGTTTAATTAATTAATTTTATATCATTGGAGCTTATAATCTATAGGACCATAACGTCCCCTTGCTAGCTCATAGGAACACTAAAATATTAATTTAGTTGAAAGAAAACTTTGAAATGTTCAAATTAATATTAATTTTAAATGTTCAAATTAATATTTAATATATTAGATATATTAAATATAAAAGAGAAAAATATATTTATTTTATTTGATACATTAAATATTAAAATTTGAAATGTTCAAATTTAATATTTAATTTAAAGTGTTCAAATTAATATTTAATATATTAGATATATTAAATATAAAAGAGGAAAATATATTTATTGTATTTGATACATTAAATATTAAAATAATTAATGTATATTTGATACATTAAATAAAAGATATTTAAAAAATTTGAATAAGATTCAAATAAATAAATATCGTAGGAGATTTGAATAAGATTCAAATAAGTATAATATATATTTTAATATATTAGATATTAAAATATAATATTTTAATTCTAGCAAAGATTTACCATTGGTCTCTATAAATAGGACCCTTGGGTGGAGCCATTAGACACAACACACATCTACTCAATAAAGAGAATTAGAGAATTCTCTCGAGACCTCTTCCTCTCCAATCTCTTGTGGATTTTCTTTCAAGAGACTCCCACAAGCCTTGGTCTTGTGTTCGAGTCATAGCCAGGAAGACTTTGTGGAAGAGATAAAGATTCGCCAAAATATTCTCCATAATATTATTTTCAAAGTATGTTTTGCTTAACCTTAATTTTATTGTTTAATTTTAAATAAAATTAAAGACGATCCAATGCTTCCACTGTGGAGTGAAACGTTCATTCCTTCAACAACTTGTCCTCCAGTACATAAGAGTGAAACTCTAGGTCTATAGTGGAGTAACCTATAGTTAATGGATGAAAATTAATTAATTAATTAATTTTGTTTCATTGAAGCTTATAATCTGTAGGTCCATAAGGTCCCCTTGCTAGCTCATAGTAATACTAAAAAACTAATTTAGTTGATTTTTTTTAAATGTTCAAATTAATATTTAATATATTATATATATTAAATAGAAAAGATGAAAATATATTTATTGTATTTGATACATTAAATATTAAAATAATTAATATATATTAGATACATTAAAGAAAAGATATTTATAAAATTTGAATAAGATTCAAATAAATAAATATCGTAGGAGATTTGAATGGGATTCAAATAAGTAAAAGATATTTTTAATATATTAGATATTAAAATATAATATTTTAATTATAGCAAAGATTTGCCCTTGGTCTCTATAAATAAGATCATTGGGTTGAGCCATTAGACATAACACACATCTCCTCAATAGAGAATTAGAGAACTCTCTTTAAACATCTTCCTCTCCAATCCACACCACATGCCTTGGTCTTGTGTTCGAGTCATAGCTAAGAAGACTTTGTGAAGGAGATAAAGACTCGCCAGAAATATCTTCATATTTTCTTCAATGTAAGTTTTTGCTTAACCTTGTATATTTTGTGTTTAAATCTAAATAAATCATAGACAAACCAATGCTTCTGATGTGGGTTTAATTTGATTATTCCTTTCAATGTTCACAAAGTGTAATTGTTGGCCGATTGCAGATTGCATCTTTGTGCGTTTGGATAGATTTGTAGGTAATGAGGAGTTCCTTTCTCTCTTTCTGGATGCCTTCATTACAAACCTTGATTGAGAATGTTCTAACCATTGGCCAATCGCTCTTTCTTTGGTGGCAGTGCCACGTTGGCCTCCAAAACTGAACAGGATAGTTGGTTTTAAATTTAATGCACATTCGGTGCGGTATGATAAGTGTCAGAAACTGATCATGGAGGATGGAAATTGGTCAACTACCCAAAGTGCCCCTAGCACGTTTGATTGCAGTTTTTCAGAGTGTTCTAAGGTGTTACATCGGTAGGGTAAAGATGTTAATATGCATTTAGTCGTTTGGAAACAACCTTTTGAGGAAGTCAAGGAGGATGTTGAAGGGGTTTTTTTTTTTTTTTTTTTGCATTATTTCTATCGTATTTTCACTTCATCCTCCCGTCGGTGGAAAGCATGGAGGACATTCTAGAAGGTATGCAACATCTTATCACATTACAGATGAATTCAAGTTTATTAAGCCCATTTTGTAGGGATGAAGTAGAGCGAGCTATTAAACAAATGTTCTCCACAAAGGCGTCTAGGCTTGATGGTTTTCCTCCAGTGTTGTTTTATCATAAATAAAGGGATATGGTTGGGCCTAAGACAATGGAAAGCTGCTTAGACGTTTTTAATCGAGGGAAATCCATTTGGAGTTGGAATGTAACTAATATTGCTCTCATTACCAAGACCAGATCGCCTAATATAAGTCTTTGCAATATGTCCTAGAAAATAGTGGCCAAGGTTTTGGTGAATCGGATGAAAGATATGCTTAAGGAAGTTGTGTATGAATCCTAATATGCTTTCATACCAGGAAAAGTATTATTATTGGTCACGAGAGTCTGCACTCTATACAAAGGAGGAGGTCATGGAGGGAAGGTTTTGCTGCATTGAAACTCGATATGAGCAAGGCTTACGAAAAAGTTGAGTTGGTGTTCCTGAAACATATTATGCATAGGCTGGATCTTGATGAACGTTGGGTACGTTTGAATAATCATGGATTGTGTCTCTACACAAGAATTTACCTTATTGATTACTAGTGTGGTGCGAGAATGCATTGTCCCTATGAGAAGCCTATGTCAAGGTGACACTTTATCTCCTTATCTTTTTATTCTTTGGTTGATGGGTTATCTCAAGGAAGTATTTTTCCCACTCCACTGTTCTAGTGGCAGGGAGCCTAGTCGACGGGTTATGTGGAAGGCCTATCACCAAACGGCCTTGAAACAGTGTTCCATGCGCTTGTGGGGTGTTCTCGAGCTATGTCCATTTGGTCCAAGTTGGTACCGCAAGCTCTTTTGTCTGATATCCCTGTCCAGAATTTGTGATGAGAATGGCACCCTTCAAGCACCTTTGTCAAAGCAATTTCCGGTGGCAGAGTCACGGGCACTTCTTCAAGGCCTGGCTTTAGCGCAACGCCTGAACATTAGGTCCCTAATTATATGGAAACAGATTATTAGTTCAACTAAACTATTTTTAAACTTTATCTAAACTAATGTTTTAGACAATTTTAATTTTACCAGTTTAATTATATTTTTGTAATTGGTCAATCTCAATGCTCCCTACCATACATGAATGTCAAATACAATGAAAATTGACATATTTCAGGCCACTTGATATATAGAAATGTAATCAAGACCCAGATTATAAGCCATTATTAGAAACATTTTAATTTTTTTTTTAGAAAATATCTTTTTGATCCCTGAATTTTGAGTATAATTTCTATTTAGTCCCAAGATTTTAAAATGTTACACTCTTATTCTTGAATTTTGAGTTTAATTTCTATTTGGTTATTGGATTTCAAAACGTTACATTTTTACCTTCATTTTTTAGTTTAGTTTCCATTTGATTCCTAAATTAAAAAATTTCACACTTTTACCCTTGAGTTTTCACTCATGCTCACTTTTCGGTCCTTTGTGTTAATTTTTTTACTAATTAATTAAAAAAATTAAATAATTATTTTAAATTAAGTAATTGAAAGTTAACACTTAGAACGAAAAGTGAGCATTAATGAAAACTCAAAGGTGAAAAATGTAAAATCTTAAAACTTAAGGACCATAAAGAAATGAAACTCAAGACTCAAAGGTAAAATTGTAATATTTTGAAGTCTAAGGACCAAATGTAAATTAAATTTAAAATTCATAAACCTAGGGACCAAATGAAACTATAATCAAAATTTAGGTACCAAAAATGTTTTTTTCCCTAATTTATTTCTCCCAAATCCTTATGAAACAAAGGTCGTCGTCCAGTCGATAGACTCGAAGACTGTTTATTTGCTTTTTCTCCCTCATCGTCTTCTTCATCCTTGAGTTGCAGGAAAGGAAATTTTGGCTTTGTATTATGTGATCCGCCATGGCGGAAGGGACCAAGTACCAGCCCATCAATGGCCATGGCGGAAATATGGTATCAGACTTGAAGAGCCTTTTCTCCATTCTCAAAACGAGGAGAGCCATGACTTTTGCTTATGGCTTCATGTTTGCTTTTGTTGTTTTCACTGGCTTTTTGGCGTTTAATCCTTCTTCTACCACTCCTTTCTCTCCTTCCTTCTCCAATATTTTCAGTGGCAATAACTCTTTTGCTACTAATTCCTCTAATGCCGCTTCTGGATCTCCCTACCCTTCTTTTCTTTCTTACTTTTTCCCTAACACTAACAGTTCGTTCCAGCAGAGTCATCCAGTGCCCCCTCCGCCGGCGCCGGAGCTTAATTTCTCTACATCTAGTAATGCCACGGCTCAGCCACAGCCTCCCCTCATGGAGAAAGAGTCGCCGCGTGTGAAAAACCGCACGGATGTTACTGATAATCAAGCGAAAGAATCTGTACCACCGACCGGAAATCAGACTCTAGGTTTTCTAGTTTCCCCTCCGACTGAAACTCTACCGCAGACGGATACGGCGAAAAACGACACTCAATCGACGCCAGTTTCTGAAGTTACGAAGTCGAATCAAACTGTAAAAGCCCCCCCAGTGGTGGATGATCAGGTTAAGAGTTCGGGGCTGAAATCGATTCCGTTGGGGAATGGTAGTTCTAGGGCAGAGGAGAAAAATGTACCGGCGAATTACACGGCATCGCTGTCGAAGAAGCAGAATGGTGAGACGAATTCAGTTTCCGGTGAATCGGTGAACCAGAAGGATTGGTTTGAGTCTTTGAAGAATTGTGATTTTTTCGATGGGGAGTGGGTGCCGGATGATTCTTATCCGCTTTATAAACCTGGTTCTTGTTTGCTTATTGATGAACAATTTAATTGCCATTTGAATGGCAGGCCAGATAAGAGTCATCAGAAACTTAGATGGAAGCCCAAGGGCTGCGATCTCCCAAGGTATGAGCAGAAATTTTTGCAAGTTCTATTGATGGTTGAAAATTTTCCAACTTTTTCTGGTTTTTTCTGTTCAGGTTTTGCTTAACTTAGTTTTACTGAATTGAATTGTGTAGTCTGGAAGGTGTTGCCCCTTTATTTCTTTTGACTTTTCTTTGTGATGTCATGTTTGGAAAAGATGAAAAAGAAAAGGTTATGTTTGTTCTGAGTTTGATAAATTCAAAGCAACCATCTGAATTTTAGGATTTTGAGTTTTGTTCTTTAGCTATTCCTTCATGGTTATATGCTTTTGAGATTGCTAATCTAGTTTAATCAATCAGAATTGTGTCAATAGGTTTTTTGTAGCTCAATGTCAAATGGCCAATAGTACTCTTATGAACACTAAATGATCTGTTTATAATTCCATCGTTAGCTTTCTAATTATGCTATGGTGTAGGTTGGATGGAGGTCAAATGTTGGATATGTTGAAAGGGAAGAGATTAGTTTTCGTGGGCGATTCGCTGAATCGAAACATGTGGGAATCGCTTGTTTGTATATTAAGAAACTCAGTTAAAGATCAAAGTAAGGTGTTTGAAGCTAATGGAAGACAGGTATTCAGAGGGGAAGCAACCTACTCTTTCATATTTAAGGTTGGTTTTCTGTTATACTTGGTCTGACCAGGACTTGTTTTGGCAAACTATTGCTCTGTTTATTCATTTGATGGTTTTTTCATCTTTGGTTTGATAGGATTATAACTTCACCGTAGAGTTCTTTGTGTCTCCTTTCTTAGTCCGAGAATGGGAGATGCCAGACAAGAATGGTAAGAAGAAGGAAACTTTGCGTCTCGATTTGGTCGGGAAGTCGTCTGATCAATACAAAGGAGCTGATATAATTGTCTTCAACACTGGTCACTGGTGGACTCATGACAAAACTTCAAGAGGGTAAGTGAGAATTGTGTTTTGTTTACCATCGATGTGTGTTTTTCAAATGTTTGACGAGTTTGGCGATGTCGAATGAATGCAGGAAAGATTATTACCAAGAAGGTAGCCATGTTTATGAAGAATTGAATGTTCTTGAGGCGTTCCGGAAGGCTATAACAACCTGGGCGAGATGGGTTGATAAGAACATAAATCCAATGAAGTCCATTGTTTTCTTCAGGGGCTACTCTGCATCCCATTTTAGGTAAAAGAGCAAACAAAAAACAGGGGACTGAATGAGAATTTATTTTGTTGCACATTGAAACAATCAAACTTCAGGGCATTACTGAATGATGAATCAATCTGTGTTTAACAGCGGAGGACAGTGGAACTCCGGTGGGCAATGCAATAGCGAGACCGTGCCGATCAAGAACGAGACATTTTTGAGACCATACCCTCCAAAGATGGTTGTTTTGGAGAAGGTATTGAGAGGGATGAAAACGCATGTCACATATCTCAACATCACGAAGATGACGGATTTTCGGAAGGACGGGCACCCTTCGATCTACCGAAAGCAAAGCCTAACAGAAGAAGAGAGAAGATCGCCATTGACATTCCAGGACTGCAGCCATTGGTGTCTTCCTGGTGTTCCTGATGCATGGAATGAAATTTTATTTGCAGAATTGTTATTGAAACAGCAACAACAACAGCAAAAGAGAACATAGAGGTACAAAGAAAGAAAGAAAGTACATAATTTATTGGATTGAGTTCATATCAAGTTTTAGAAGATTATTCTTTTTTTTTTTTTTCCGTTTTCTTTTCTTTTTTGGAATCATATAGAAAAGATCAAACAACAAAAGAAGTTAGATCCAAAGAATTTATATGGATTTTTTTTCATTCTATAATAATTTATGAGAGTAAGAAATACAAAGGAAGTTTGTGTTCTTGAGGAGATCTGCATGTGCTGTGATGAAATTATGTTCATATGAGAGAGAGGGAAGAAGTGGATATTAGCTCAAAGGATGCTTTATGGATCAATAGAACACCACACTTGAAATCTTCTATGGTGGTTACCAATTGTAAAATTTTAATTTATCTGCTCTTTTTTGTGTTAAATTTTTGTTGAAATAATGCAATCCTTTACCATCATTCTATCATGTGCTTTCTTTCATCATGAATTTGTTTCTTTGTATGAGTATGGCCTTTTTTTCCTTTTTCTTTTTTTGCCTTTCTTTTGATTAAAATATAATTTTGGTCTTTTGAAAGGTCATTAATATTTTAATTTGATCCTAAACTTTTAGAATTTCTACGGTAGTCCTTACAAATGTAAGCTAAGTTTCAAATTCATCTCAGTTCTCCTTTTAAAAAAAGTGACAACTAATAATTTTTAGGTTTAAATACTTATTTGGCCCTTATACTTTCTACTTTGGTTCATTTTAGTCCTTACTTTTAAAATGTTCAATTTGCTATGTGTACTTTCATCTTTTGTTCATTTTAGTCCTAATACTTTCGTCCATTTTGGTTTTTGCTTTTAAAAGTAGTTGCTTTAGTCCCTTCTTTTTCGTTTTTATTTCATTTTTTTCACACAATTTGAGCACAACACTATACTCAATAAATTTTTTGAAATGTAGCCATAATTGTATAATAAGGTTTCCATTGTGTATAGGAGCAAAAGAAACAAAAGTCAAAAGTATACAGACCCAAATGAATCAAAGCTAAAAGTATATGAACTAAAACAAGATTTAAACCATTCTAATTTTTATTGTATTCTATTTATAATTATGAGTTTTTACAATTTTCTAGTGATATTATTATTATTTTGTTCTTTTCTAAATATATTCAATGTGTCTTTAAATATGTGTGGGTTCTAATCAATAATAAACTAGATCCAAGGGACTGATAAATAAAATTTTAAGATCAAATTTAAAATAAAGTAGATTTTAGGGACTAAAAGTATATGTCAAGTTGAACTTGAGTCTCAAGTCTGATACTAATTTTCAAACAGTCTTAACTCCTAAGTGTGACATTGTCAGTCATATTCCTAATAAGTATGACAATGACTAAGAACTACATGTAAAGATTAATTTAAAGAATTAATTATAGTGGTGATTTAAAGAATTAATTATAGTGGTGATGTTAATTACCCTTTTGACCTTTTCTCACATGGGACCTTCTTTTAAGCAACAAAGTCCATATTCTTATAATATTAGTTTAAAGATAGTATTTCTTCTGTCTATCTTTGGAGACTTCAACCCAAAAACAAATGCTTTATCATTTGGAAATTTAAATAAACCACAAGTTATGTCCTTATATTCTATTTTTAAACTTTAACAAAATAAAACAATGTTATGTTTATCTAATTTTAGTGATTTTCTTAGTACAAGAATTAAGGTGAATATTTGAATCTCTTACTTTTTTATCAAGAATATAATGTTTTAACAAGTTGAGCTATGCTTAGGTTGACATCCAATGTTATTAGTGGTTTTTTTTAATTAATTTTTTGATTTAATGATATATTGTTTATGATAAACTTTTTTTAATTATTTTTTTATGGAAAATTTATAAACACATTAAGTCCATAAATGACTTATTGGTTAAATAGGTAAGAAACCCTTCTAAAGCTTAACAAAGTTTTACATGGTAAGATTAAGCTGTTATAAATTTGAAAATATATGGATTAAATTGTTACATAAAGGATAGGGACTAAATCGTCACATATTAAAATTAAAAAGACTAAGACTCCGTTTGATAACTATTTGGTTTTTAGTTTTTGAAAATTAAGCTTGTTTTCTCTAGTTCTCAAAAATTTATTATTTTTTTTTTTTTGGAATTTGGCTAGGCGTTCATATTTTTGCTTAAGAGAGATAAAAATCATTGTAGAGAAAATGGGAGGAAACAAACTTAATTTTTAAAAACTAAATGATTATCAAACGGAGCCTAAATTGTTATTTTTTTTAACCCAACAACATATAGAGGTGGAGATTCGAATTTTTGACATTTTATTCAAGATGTATATGTGTAATGAAAATGAAACGCATTAATGACATAATGAAGGAGCCCTAGGGAGGGGTAGAGGGCACTTAAAGAAATAGGGTGGGAAGGTGAGTGTGGAAAGTGTTAACTTTAATGCAATCAATAAAGCATTAGCTTTGGACCAATGAATTACAAGATTATTACATTGAAAAATGTGTCCCTAACATTGTCGTGTTTTGTAAATTGCAATGTTAATTGACGCGGCTGTCGGCGACCGCTTTATTTTTGGACACACATTTTTCTTAGGCCGCCACCGTCACACATGTATTGTCACTTGTCGCCTGTCGGCGGTTCCCCTTTAATTATTCCATCTTCTTATTAATTTATTCTCATTCACCTCCTTCTCCTTTTATTGGTTCAAAATAATTTTAATCGATAAACC
This sequence comes from Trichosanthes truncata, assembly GCA_033996785.1. Classification (NCBI taxonomy): domain Eukaryota; kingdom Viridiplantae; phylum Streptophyta; class Magnoliopsida; order Cucurbitales; family Cucurbitaceae; genus Trichosanthes; species Trichosanthes truncata. The sequence goes on along the minus strand of JAWPNB010000003.1, from coordinate 48,241,278 downwards.
CAAACATAACTTGATAGTTAAGATACTTATATCTTATTACTTGTTCTAAAATTGAAGATTTGATCTTGTCCGAAATTTGTTAAACCAAAAAAAAAAAAAATTGTATCAGTTTTACTTCATGTAATTTTAAAAGTCATTATTTGAAAACATATATATTGCATGCAAAACAAAGGTTAAAAAATATTTTTAGTCTCTAAACTTTTGTGGAAGTAACGACTTAATTAATTTTTGAAATTTAGTCATTTATAACAATTTAGTCTATGTACTTTCAATATTGTAACAATTTTGTTTCTATACTTTAAAATTTGTAAGAATTTAGTCTCAATCATGAAAAAGAATATTGTTAAGATTTAAAGTGATTTCTTATATATGTAGATCGAAACTAATTAAGAATCAAATGTGTGTATAAACTCTACAAATACTAATTTGTTATATAAAAGAATTTGAGAATTAATTTTGATGAAATTTTTTAGAGTAGGGATTAAATTGTTAGAAATTTCAAAATACAAGAACTAGATTATTTGCATATTAAAGTTTAGAGATTAAATTGTTACAAAATTAATAGTAAATAAACTAAATTATTATAAAATTGATAGTAAATAAACTAAATTGTTACAAACTAAAGTTTAGAGCCTAAATTGTTACTTTAAGGATCAAAAGTATTTTTATTTTTTATAAAAAGGGATCAATATTTAATTAATTTAGAGACGGTTTAAGATTTGACTAAATTATATATAAAATTGATATAGCTAAGGACAAAGTAGTGGTATTAGGATTTGCTTGATCATGTGGCTCTTATGGACTTTTCTTTTTATGTTCATACTTTTGGATTTTGATTAAAATAAAAAATAGTTTGTTCATGAACTTCTTGATGTGATACTCCAAGCATGTTGTCTCATCTTTATTCAAGTGGCTTTTCAATCTATCATGAGCTGTTTAAGCAAAATAAAAACAATATTTAAGTAACAACTTCTATCATCACATTTGTAGTTGTGGAATTTTAAGGAAAGAATTTTTTTTAGAACAATACTAATTATAAAAAAAAAAAAAAACAGATAAAGTTTCATTGAATACCTACTTTGTATAGACAGGTGACAAAAAATAATCTATATATTAATAAAATATAAGTAAAAGATTGAACTAATCTTAGTTGGTGGAAACCAATCTACATTTGCAAGAAAATCTTAATTTTAATATAAAATCAACATGATTCAAATAATATAATCTAACATTCTCTCTCAAACTCACTATACTCTATCACGGATTTTCTAAAATATTTGACAATGTGCATGAAGCAATACCATTTTTTTTTTTACTAAAGCATGATGTTGCAGCTATGTAAGTATTGTTGTTAAAAATACCAATTATGATGTTGATATCAATATTAATGCCAATATTATTAATTTCCAATGTTAACATCATCAATGTCAGGTGTAATTAATAATGTTAATGTCAATCGCTAATACAAATACTATTATGAGTTTCCAAAATCAAAATAACAATTGTATATAATATGACAAAAACTAACATTTCAAAAGATGCAAATCAACACTCCAAATACAATCTAGCTCTACCACTCAAAATGATCCATATTTTCATATAGATCCTCGTGATTCTCTATTTTGAACCCATCGTTTCCATCTACACCTTTGCTCCTTCTATTTCTTGTCTCCACCAATCTCAAAGCGTTCGTCTTCTCTTAATAAAAAGTGTTAGAAGACATGTTTCTCGATTTGTATTCATAAGAAAAATCTCAACTTAAATGCGCAAAATCAACTCAATTCAAATAACATTTAATCTAACAACACTCTCTAATGACACAACATGACTATAGTTTTCAAGAAATGTGGAAGCCTATTAATAAGATTTAATATATAGTTAAACTTATAATAAAGTAAGATAGATCAAACCTTATATATAAATTAATTAATAAACCTCTCAAGAGCCTAATTTAGGAGAGAGAGACCACTTGCCTCAAAGTCTACTTTTGGAGAACTAGGGAGAGTGACTAGGGTTCAATAATTTGACCTAACCACTAAATAATCATTGAAAAATACCTCTAATTAAAACCCCTTATAGGGTGAGTAGGTTAGAAATTTTTGCTCATTGACATATTGTTATGTTTAATGATATCAGGTTGCTTGGAATTAAGAAAGATTGGGAGATGTTTAGACTTGAGTTGTGGCTCTTCAACCATGTTAACATTTAATGTGAGTTTTACTTTTGGACGACTTCAATCTTCTTTTATTATGGATTTAATGAATTCTATGATGGATTAATATAAAGTCTCCCAACATTTTAAAAAAAAAAAAAGTATTTCATAGGTTTGTATTAATTGTAGGCTTCCAGCAGCCATTAAATCTCTTTTATTTCAGATAAAGTTAAATGGGGTAAAAAAATTGTAATAATCTTTACCCTAAACTTTCAATTTCATCCATTTTGACCTTAAATTTAGATAAATATTTCAATTTTTACTCTATATTCTAATTTCGCTAATTTACTTATTAGTTTTAACAAATAATAATGTAAAAACTCCAAACATTTACTAATATTTAACAAAAATCAACTTTTGTCCTAAATTAAATTTGATTAATGTACAAAATCAACCATTAAATAACTCCACCAAAACTTACAAATTTCAATTAAAAAAACTGACTCTAATGTAATTTATTTGTTTAAATTCTATCAATTGCATACCAAATATGTTTTATAACTCATTGGACGTATGTGAGAATACTTTTTTCAATGATTTTTCAAACAAAAACTCACCATAAGGTATAAATTGCACACTTTAAAGTTTAAGGTTAAAATTTCAACACTTATCCAAATTTAAGGTGCAATTTGATGAAAGTGAAGGTTTAGGCCGGTAAAAACTGATACACCTTGTTAAAATGTTGATATATAATTAAATTTACCATAATCTATCTGTGGTATTTTACAAATTTAACATAACCTATCAGCTTAAACTTTTGGGTTGATTGATGGTTTAACACACCTTACTAAATTCAAGATTAAGATTAATCTTCTTCCAATTATATATATATTAACATTTTTACAATTTATTAACAAAATTTTTAACACGACTCTCGAATACTCCAAACTAACCCACCCAACCCAACCCAATATTTCAAGATTGGGTTGAGTTGCATTGAGTAGTTTAGATTATATTGGATATGGAAATATTGTCACCCTAACAATTAAATTAGATGCAAAAAGTCTCTTAAAATCACAATCTAAGTATTCAATAGTTGGATTGGATTGAATCCAAGAAATTTCTTAATCCAATTCAATTTATCAACACCCAAAACGTTCTACGGCAAATATCATAGAAAACTTTTAGAAAATATGAACCCAATAAAGGTTTATATGTATCTAGTCGACTAATAAAATATTTTGCATTTTCATGACTCGATGACCATTCTTACGGGAATTAAAAAAAAAAAAGTACATATGGGGAAATTTTTATAACATCTTTACTTAATTGTAATAATTTAGTTTTGAATATAAAGACATTTCTTGTTAGGTTTTTACTTAACCAATTTATAGAAAATTAATTAGAAAGATTAATATGAAATTTTATGCAGTGTTTAAGGGTTAAAATTAAAAAGAGAGAATAAGTATTGAGAATTTAGAAACCAATTTAAATCTTAATGATTGAGAAAGAAAGAGAGAATTAACGATGGGCCTGTGAAGTGAAGTACTATTGGAGTTGGGCCTTCGATCATCTTTATGGGCTTATCAACAACCGTGGCCCATTCACAGATGATGATATTAAGTTTAATTTTCCAACAAAAGAATTTTGAATCTTAGTCAATCAAATATTAAATCAGTTTTCAGAAAATTAGTTTGGATTGAAACCAAGGTTCAAAGTGTCGATGTTGATAGAAATATTGAAGTCTTGATTTTATGAAAATGTCGATGAAAATGTTGATGTTAATGGAAATTTTAGAAAAATCACAAAAATTATGGAGATTTGTGGAAATTATTTGAATTAGTAAATGAGACTTTAATTCTAGCCTAATTAGGCTATAATTGGCCTTTTAGATCATCATATATCTAAAAATTCAATGAGGAATATCGATATTGATGGAAATTTCAAAAAAAAAAAACCATTAAACTTGTAAAAATTGATGGAAATTCTTTTAATTAATTAATGAGAGTTTTAATTATAACTTAATGATGATATATAATTCATCATTTTTACTAATCATATTCATAAATCTAAGTAATATTTGTATGGTTACTTAATTAACACTTTAAGAGAGATATCAAATCTCGATATATATCGAATGATTGAAAAAATAAAAATAGTTCCATAATATTAAAATTTTATACAAATATATATATATAAACCTTAATACAACACTTTGTAGATGCATGCATAATTTCATGATATTGTATAAAAGTTTAAAAAATAACTATATAATTATAAAATTATACGTTAGGAGGTCGGGAGGTCAGGAGGAAGAGAGAAAAGGAATAATAGAAGGAGAGAGAGATTGTAAGGATTACTAAGGGCCTGTTTGGTATACAATCTGAAAACAGAATTTTGAAAACAAGGGATTCAATGAAAACAGAGTTGTATTTCATGTTTTCAGATATGTGTTTGGTAGCAGATTTAGAAATTGGATTCCAATTTAAACAATTGTTCAAAATGTGTTCTATAATATATTTATAGACCATTAACTAGTTGTAGTTGCAAAACTAAATATTAGATTGAATATAATCCATTATTAATTAATTTATGAACATGATTTTTATTATAAAATTTGTACAATTATTATTTTACAATATCATATAATTTATAATATATTAAATTATACATATTTTAATTTAACAAAAATAAATTGAGTTTATAACATCAAAAACTATATTTATTAAAGTTTTGGTATTTTCTAATGTAATTCTGCATTTTAAATTTTCAAATTCAAAATCTGGATACAATGAAAACATAAAAAAGTTGTTTTCAGAATTTTCACTATTTGGATCACAGAATCCGGAAACAGTTTTCGAAAACAAGTCTGCCAAACGCATATTCACTGAACTCAGTGAATCTGAAAACATAAAACAGAATCCAGATTGCATACCAAACAGGCCCTAAGATTTTACAACATTTCTTCGATATTTCACTACAAGATTTTTGGCTTTTTTCAACGTCGAAAAGTGTCAGGAGAAGCTAAAAATGCGTCGGAAAAACCTCTTTCAACGCAAGAAAATGTGTCGAGAGAAGCATATGCAGAAACCAGTCGAAAGACGTTTTGTCGATGCCAGAAAGTCTGGCATCAGCAGAAGCTACCATGTCGACACTAGTTAATTAATTGGCATCAGCAAAGCTGGCTTCTACTTATGCCATTTAATTTGTGTCGGTAGAAGTGTGGCAAGGCTAAACTACAGACGTCGTCTAACCGGCGTCAACAGATCTACCTTCTGCCAATGCCAAATTATTGGCATCGGAAGAAACTATTTATGCAATTTTTTTTTTTAATTTTAGATCTCCAATATTTTTTTTTCATACAAATCTTGTTGTACCTAAATAAAATGTATACAAAATAAAATATATTCTAAATTGCATTTGAAATATAATTTATATCAATTGAACAAAACCAAATATGTTCATACAAATTTTGTAAATCATCCTATATATTTTTTCATTCAAAGTTGGAGATAAAAATAAAATTACATAAAACACTTAAGAAAAAAAAATCTATTTGTAGATACATCTTCAATATCGTCGGCATAATCTTGCTTGTACATCAATCCTAAAGCACCTAAAAAAATAATAATATTTAATTATGTTCAATACTAACTCAATAATTTAAAATTATCTAACAAAATTAAACGTATCAAAATTTAAGTAACTCTCTATAAATATGAGAACTAAACCAAAGTAATCAAACACAAAGACAATATCCCTTAAACTAATCGAACTAACAAAATTTAAATTATCCAACATATCAAATAATCTCAAACTCCAACAAACACCACAACTAAACTTAACATATTCAATCTTATATACACAAGAACTAAACCAAACTTTCAGCCAAACTCATCTAAACTCAAAATGATCCTTGGCACCCTATGAACAAACATATCAAACAATCTCACACTCCAACAAACACCAAAACTAAACTTAACATGTTCAAACTTATACACACAAGAACTAGTAAACCAAACTTTTAGCTAAAATCATCTAAATTCAAAACGATCCCTTGACACAAACTCCAACAAACAAACAAACATATCAAACAAGCACAAACTCCAACAAACAACTAAACTCAAACTCAAACTCCAACAAAGAATTAAACTCAAGCTTATCAAAAAATCTCAAAATCCAACAAAAAACAAACAAACAAATCAAACAATATATACCTCAAGCTCTAACAAATAATCTCAAACTCAAACTCCAACAAACAAGTAAACTCAAACTTATCAAACAATCTCAAACTCCAACAAACAACTAAACTTACCTATTCAAACTTACAAACACAAAAACTAAACTAAACTTTTAGCTAAATTCATCTAAACTCAAAATGATCCCTTAGCCCTAACAACATATCAAACAATATCTCAAACTCCAACTGCAACAAACAAACATATCAAACAATAACTCAAAGTCCAATAAACAATCTCAAACTCAAACTTCAACAAACAATTAAACTCAATCTTCCCAACAACCCCAATGAATCTCCAAATAATCACCAAAACTCACATTCTCCCTACACTAGTCTCAAACTCAACATCAAAACCAATCTCAAACTCACCCTCCTCCTACACAATGTTACTACCATCATTGCAAAATAGCAACCTTATACCTATTAAGATGTTCATCCAATATAAGAATATAATAACTATTTCGATCTTCATACATAACTATGTTGCTACCATAACTCCAAGATAGCAACCTCATTAGTTCATTACAAGAGAAGAAACTTCATACCTATTTCAAGGTTCCTCCCTGTGATTCCATAGAAATTTTTAGCATTTCCTTCATCTCTACTCATGTTTCGTCTCTTTGAGCATTGAGAATTGTCGTCATCTCTACTCCCGTTTCTTCTTTTGTAGTGTCGATCATTTCCTCAACCTCTGACAACTTTTCATTTGTTTCTGCAAGTTGCGCCTATAAGGCATTTATCTCAATTGCTTGATGAACTTCGATTTGTGAGGAGGATGAACTTGATGAAGAGCTACATCCCCTTTTTAATTTAGGTGGCTTTGGTCCCCAACCAAAGCCTTTAATGTAGTCTGGTCATTTGCCTAACACTGTCTCACATATGGCTGCTCCCAAGAGTGGTTCAGACCCTTCTGAAGTGGGGGTCTCCTACAACTGTACCATTCGAGTCTACAATTATAATTGACATAAGTAAATGTGTAACAAATTTACAAATGACAATCACCTTTGGAGGGGAAAATCTTACATGTGTAACCTCGGCAACCTGATTGGCCCACTTCCCATTTTTCACGTGTGTTAGCTCAAATAGGTCAATTGGTCCTATATCTCGACCTTCTTTCTCTTTTTGTGACTTAGATCACACAAAAGAGTGTAGTAATATTTGTAGACAAATGAAAGAAAGAATATTTTTTGTTTTACACCCTATTGCATCATGTTGTATAGAAATCAATGACTTTGACCCAGCTCAATGATTGAATGTTACAGTCGACCAACTCTTTTTACTATTCTCCAAAAATTTCTAACGAAATAAAGGATTAGTTAGAAACTGGAGGAAACGTAAAATGATATTTTTAAGTAATGTAAGTAACATAAAGCTCATCTGCATCTGTCGTTCGATGAAATTATTGACCTCTTTCTTGGACAAGTCGAACTGGAAATGATTCTACATATAAATAAAGTTATTATAACATACAATTTGTTTATATATAATAATCACAATGAACCAAGAGATCAACTTACCAATAACTATGCTTTAGTAAGTTCTAGAACTTCTTTTGGTACAGCGTCGAACGTGGTACAATGGACTGGAAATGATTCCCTCACCACAGTATCAATAGCCAAGCCAAATGACGTAGCATGTGCACCAATTAGCTTCATCAACTCAAGGTTGACCTCGATTGAAATTCTACAATAGCGTTAATGTATCGATCCAACTCAATATTAAGCAAGTACCCGCGTATCGTCCTACTAGTAGAATTACCATCTGAGGAAAAAAAAAGAATAATTATATTGATTTGCTACAAAATGTAATGTAAAAATATATATGTAAAATGAGAGTAACCTGAGGTCTCTCCGTGGATGTACCTGCACCATGAGGGTCAACCTTAAGAAATTCATCATCGACCTCGTGAAGCTGGTCGTGACCTACCATTGTCTCTTTACAAGCACACAAGAGATAATATAAAAGAGTGATACATAGTTAAAAAATAAGAGGTGAAATGCATAGTTACATCATTATTCACTATCATCAGGATATTCATCTGGACTCGAGATAATGTCAGAAGATAATTGTACACCCTCTTCTTCATCGTTTATGAAACCATCATCATTGTGTTGGATAATTTGTTGATCTACGATTGTAGGATCTACGTCATCTTTACACAATTCGCTATCCTCAATGGATTCATCGACTCTGATTTCACCCACAACTTCTAAAAACTCAAGTTGGTCATTTTCAAGATCTTCTACTTCTTGCACATTCCATACGCGTTTATTTTGGATTACTTGAACTACTTTCTAATTATTATCATATTTCGAGTCGTTGATGTAAAAAACTTGTTGTGCCTGATTAGCAAAAATGAAAGGCTCATCAACATACAAGTACCGAGATGTATTAATCAATCTATACCCTAAATCCATGTGTGATCTATTCTTTTTACTATCTCTATCGAACCATGTACACTTAAACATAATAATATGTCTTCTCTTGGCATATTTAAAGTCTAAAACTTCATCCAAGACACCATAAAAGTTAGTCTTATCACCTCTACCTTCACTTTTTTCAGACACCATGATTCCACTATTCTATGTAGCTAGATGATTATCACATTGTATACTATGAAAGCGTACTCCATTAACAATGCACCCACTATAAGTGTGCACCCTAGAAGCCGATCTCATCGCTAGTAAGTACATATCATCAGACATATTTTCTCGCTCACACAATAAAAGAACCTGTGAGTTCATTATAAGTTATGAGTAAAAATAATGTCACTCATCATAAGAAAGTAAGTTGGTAAACTTTTAAAACAATCTCTCACTTGAGATTTGAACCAATCAGCAAAGGCTCATTGATGTCTTTTCTATAAGGCTCCGAAGCTTTGTGCTTACGGGCGAATTAGTCTCAAATGTTGCCTATTGACCACAAGAAACAATGTCGTGTCTCAGATTTATATTTGAAATGTTGCATCTAGAAATTGAGCATTACAATGTTGAAAACATATGTGATAAGATTGTATCTCAGCACAATTGTTCAATATATACCAATGTGCAATTCACTTCTCCTCCTGTGTTAGTGTCCTCAAAGTTAAGCCTCCTAATGGTCGTGCACTATGTCTAAACACTTCAAATTCACCGCGTATCTTATTTTTTAAAATTCTATCATCATTTCGGCCATCTCTATTAAACCTTTTTTCAATTTCAGTTAGGTACAAGAAACAGAAATTCAATGACTCATTCACTATGAATGCCTCCGCTATAGAACTCTCAGGACGTACTTGTTTCATACTAATTGTTTCAATGTTCCCAAACTTCTCTCAATAGGGTACATCCAACTGTAACTAACAGGACCCACCACCTTGGTTTGGTATGATAAGTGAACTGCAAGATATACCATTACATAAAAAATACAGGTAGAAATATTTTTTTTAATTTGCAAAGAATGATTAGAATATCTGCTTGTAATTGATCCAAATCACTTAAGCGTATCGTTTTTGCACATATATCACGAAAGAATGTACATAGCTCAACAATAGCAATAGACACGTCCTTCCATAAATATACTCGAACACCAATAGCAAGAAGTCTTTAAAGCAGAACATAAAAGTCGTGGGTTTTCAACTCCCATAGTTTTCCATCATTCTCACTCACACATCGTGACATATTCGACACAAACCCATCATAAAATTTTACTGATTTCAAGAACTTATCGAAATTGATCCTTTCATTAGCAGTCAATGTATATGCAGCGTGTGACTTTACAACTCTAGTCCCTCGTCTTGCAAGTGTAAGTTTTTTCGTATTTTCAAATCCTTAAAATCCAACCGAAAATTTTTTGTGTCTTTTATTTTTCCTCAATATTTAACAATGTGCCAACCAAATTGTTGCAAATGTTTTTTTTCAATATGCATTAAATCTAGTTTGTGTTGTAACAAAAGTCTTGACCAGTAAAGAAGTTGGGAAAAAAATGCTCTTTTTATTCCAATTTAAACTTCGTTTCCTTTTCGTATCTTGTTTTGTTTGATGCATACTAAGCATAGGAAAGTATAACATACTTATTTCTTGTAATATCTCTTCTTCATCCATTGTAACCGGAGGAGGTCTATGTTCTACATTCCCATCATGTTGCTTACTCCTCTGTCAACTATGATTCTTCGAAAGATAACGTCGATGTCCCATGAAAGAAAATTTTCCTCTTATCATGAATGACGATGTATCTTCTTTATAAATGAGACATGCTTGGTAACCCTTCATACTCCATCCAGACAAGTCTCCATACACAGGAAAGTCATTAATAGTCCACAACAAATTTGCGTGTAGTTAAAAGCACTCACGACTAACACAATCATAAATGCGCTCACTATTATTTCATAACTCTTTCAACTCTTCTATCAATGGGTGCAAGTAAATGTCAATTTCTTTTCCAGGAGATTTCACCTCGAGTATAAGTAAAGACATGAAGAAATTTGTCTCTTTCATGCATTTTCAAGGTGGCAAATTATAAGGAACTAGACCACAACACATACTGTATGAATTACTCAAATTTCCAAATGGATAAAACTCATCTGAAACTAACCCAAATGAACATTTCGTTCGTCCGAAGCAAATTGAGGAAACTCACGATCAAAATGCTTCCATCCTTCAGCATGAGTGATAACGTACAAAATGTGTTATCCCTAGCCCTTAGTTTATGCTAGTTTTGTGGCTTTATTGTGTGCTTTCACGTTTATATTTGTTTATTTTGTAGAAACCGAGCATTTGGAGTAAACCAAAGCTTTTTAGAAATTTTATTTTGAAAAAGGAGCGAAATGATTGCATCTTGATGGAAGCAAGTGAAGAGAAGATGAAAATGAAGCCAAAAGAGTTGAGAATGATGCGTTGAAATGCTGCAATACAACATCAAAATGTTGCAACAGTCTAAACCAAAATGCAACAGTCTCAATGCTGCAGAAAATCAACTTTCGCCTCTAAAACACGAGGGAGTTGATTTTTGGTCATTCTGTCCATAGCATCTCGACGCTACTTTTTCAAACTTATTACTACACACGTTGTGCCCTAATTTTCTATATATATGGTATTTTGAATTCAGTTTTTAGGAGACTAATTAGAAGGAAAAAACCTATTTTCGATTTTTATCAGTTTTAGGACTTAGAGGATACTCTTAAGAGTTAAGGAATAAATTTAAGGCTCATGATCATGGGACATCACATCAAAAACGAGGATTGGCACGCGTCAGAGAGTTTTTATCTTTTTCCTTTTATCTTGTAGTTTTTTATTTAGACTTTTGTAGGAGTTTAGGCTTTTATTGGTGATTATGAGTGACTAAACTCCAATCTTAGGGATTGATGTAATCGTTTTAGTATTTATGTTTAATTAATTGAAAGTCTTTTTATATTCCAACAATCATTCATGTGTTTGTACGCTTAATGCTTATATTCTTCTGGCGAAAGATTCATTGTTTGCTTGATCTAAAGTTTAGCTTGAGATAGTGAAATTTAGATTAGAACTCAAATGCATGACTATTTGTAAATTTTTGCACGAGAGTGAAAAATTCTCTTAGAAGTTGTTAATAGAAGTTTCGTTAATGTCTTGCTTGTTATTAAAATTTGGACAGACATGTTGGTTTTATAATTAGGCAAGAGAATTAATTTAGGTCAAGAGTGTCAGTTATGAATATATCTTCTTGACTTATAATTGTGTGCATGATTAAATGGGGTAGTAAGATTAATTAAGCATGAAACTAATCGATGAAGTCAATTCCCTAAGATGTTTCCTCTTGATTATCTCCACCTACCTTAGTTTTAGATTTAGCTTTTATTCAATCTATCATTTATGTTCTCTAGATAAAATTAAGTGTTAGTAACTACGGCATTTAATTGAACTGGGAAACTAATCCTGAGGACAACACTCGACACTCACATCACTATATTAAAACTTGACATCGTACAGTCGCAATTTTACATGCACTAAAAAAGCACGCATCAATCAACTGGATGTTGTAACACATCCTGTTTCAACACACTTCTCTTTATGCCACCACATTTCAATAGCAACATGTTTCGATGCAAACAATCACTTCAACCTCGGTATTAATAGAAAATGTCGTAAAATCTTGTATGGAATCTTTGTACTTTTTCCATCGTTAACTTTATACCAAGACTCACCACATATTGGGCACTGTTAGCAATCGACATTCTTTTCAATATAATATGCAATCATACTTACAAGCATGGATGGACTCATAGTTTATCCCTAAGTTACACAACTTTCTCTTAACTTCATAAAATGAACTAGGTATAGATATGCCAATTGAAAATACTTCCTTTAACAATTCTAGTAACATATCAAGACTTGTTACTCCAACCATTAAGAACTTTAATATGCATCTATTAAGATTTATGTCATAAAACCTCGTAATTAATATTTTAATCTTTAATAATTATTTGCTAATTATTATATTATTTTTATTTACAATTTATAATATCTATTATTGTAAAAAACCAAGGTTATTATTATCATTGTGTACAGTATGTAGTTGACACACAAGATGATCATGTTCAAGAAATAACCTAAAGAGTCTATAGTATATGGATAAGGTTGGATGTCTTATCCTAATATTATCCTAGTAATACTATAGATACAACCCACTTTGTAATAGTTATAAATAATTTGATCCAAATGGTTAATGTGAAGACATGTGATTGGAGGTATCATATACAATGAGTTTGTATAAGACTGGACCACGAAATATTTAATCTCTCATTGTAAATCCATTAATTGAGAAGATTAATATTTCAACAGGATGATCATATGCAACTCAATTTTAATTCTAAGTGAGTTATGAACTCTTGCCTGTAATGGTTTGTCCTTTAATTTGCATGGGTGAGAGTGACTAATGTAGCCGATACAATAAACCTACCATTTTGGAGACTTGATCAAATAGGAAACTAGAAACATAAGTTTTTGAAATGTGGGGATTTTAAGAAAATATTTTTAGTTTAAAAACAAAGCTTCAGTTCAGTGCAAGAGCACACTGTTTATGCAAGTTAATATAAAACTAGAAATATTCCAGAGTATTGATCCCACAAGGAATGAATACAACAAAATTTAAAAGATAACAAAAATTGTTCTCAAATTGCAACCTAAGTAACCGGTGTAAAATAACAGTTGGGATAATTTTTGTTTTTGAAAAGAAAATGATAAAAGGGAGATTTAAATATGCTTTTGCCCTATTGAAAGAAATTGCGGCCTAATTGCAATTGCAATCATTTGGCTCAACACTTAAGCTTTGTAAACTGAATTCAACACCTATTCGACCTTCTATAAAGTATCTTTAGGGGGCTAAGTGATTAAACCGATTTTTCTATGGCTAGTACGAACTTAATTAATTTTGAAACACAATTCTTTTGGTTTTAAAGGCTTTGCCCTATGTCTAGGCTCTTTTCCTTTATTGCTTTTATGAAAATCCAATTTTTTCTAACCTTTTCAGAATTAGACTCAATTTTTGTATACTAATCTAGGTAATCAATCTAGACTAATAATGAGCATTAAAAATCAATAAAAGCAAACAAGCTATAGAGTAAGCAAGGTTGCTCTTACAATTAGGCCTTTATTCATATCTCTAAAACATTCACATGCTTGAATCCCAAAGAAAGACTTAACTCATAATTGAAAGAATGAAAAACAATGAATTAAAAGAATTAAAGTGCATAACAAAAATAGAAGCATTTGGTGATAAAAATTTCAGAATTAATAAATAATTGAATAACAACTTAATTAAAATGAACAAACAACTAAAATTCCATTAATCGAAATAAATTCAGCAACTATTTAATTCCAAAAAAAAAAAGGAAAGAATAAAACAATAGCTAGCTCAAAATTACAGCAACAACTAAATCCCTAAAACTGAAGCAAATAAACTTAGATAAAACAGAAAATAAATTCTAAGAAACAGAAGAACACAAAGCTTTTTTCACTCCTTACTCAATCGACTCAACTCCACTCTTTTCAAAGGGAATTAAACCTTCACTTCCTTCAAATTTCGTTGAAGAAGGACTGAGTTTAAAAGTTCAAAGGGGCTGGAAACATTATAAAAAATAGCAGTAAAAATAGAAGAAAAAAAGCAGCCGATGAACTCTTTGTTGTGTGAAAAATTCATCTGCTTTGCCTCTATTTCTTCCTTCTTTTATAAGCTTTATGGGCTAGGGTTTCCATATTTGTTCATGTGCAACTTGGGTCAACTTGCCTTGCTGAATTCATGGAGAAGAATGGCATAAAATCCCTAAAATTTCGCTAATCCCGTGTTTAGTGTGTTTTCCAGATTTTTGCATTGCAATGCAATTGCATTTTTGTTGCATTATTTTCCAAATCTGTCAAAATTGCAATTGCATTTTTATTGCATTCTTCAAATTCCTACATAATGTGGTTTTCATTTTCTTTTGCTTTCTTTTCTCCACTTATTTAATTTAAAAGGCTTCCAACAATAATTCAATTTAAACCAACTTTTTGCTAGCCTTTTTTATAAAATAAGAAGAATAACTAAGTATAAAGGCCAAATAATTCTCATAAATGAGAATTATCAGTTTCACAATATAGAATTGACTCCTTCTCATATGGGGAAAGTAGATTAGTAGTTCCCTTAAGTGCTGATTTCGATACTTGAACAATGGGCTCCACCTCTCACTGGCCCGAGAGGGGCTTAATTTATGATTGGATCATAAATAGATTATTTATTGGAGGATCAGGGTACTTAAGGCAAATGATGCAATTACCGGGGTAAAACAGACTTGTGACCCAACTATAATTACGAACAACTCGTGAATGATCGACTTGCATGTAATGATTATATCCATGGACACAACTTATCCTACAGTGCATAAGAGTGCAACTCTAAGTCTATAGTAGAGTGACTTAGAGTTAATGAATAAAAATCGATTAATTAAAGGGTTTAATTAATTAATTTTGTATCATTGGAGCTTATAATCTTTAGGTCCATAAAGTCACTTTGCTAGATCATAGTAACACTAAAATGATCAATATAGTTGAAAGAAAAATGTGAAATGTTCAAATTAATATTTGATATATTAAATTTACAAGAGAATAATACATTATTAGATAAATTGTATATTAAATTTGAATAAAATTCAAATGGATAATATATGTTGTAGGAGATATTTGAATGAGATTCAAATATATTAAATATATAATATATTAGATTTTATAATTTATATTTGGCAAATATCTTATCCTAAGTGCCTATATAAATAAGACCCTTAGGTTGAGCCAAAGTACAAGTTCTCTACACACAAATTCTCTACGAATTTCTTTTAAGAGGTTCCCACAAGCTTTGGTGTTGTGTTCGAGTCATAGCGAGTAAGATCTTGTGGAGATTCGAGATTCGTTGGAACACGAAGTAAAGACTCACCAGAATATTCTCCATATTTTATCAAGGTATTTATTGCTTAACCTTTGTTTAATTCTAAATAAATCAAAGTCGATCCCTAAATTAATTTCTAAATTGTTTAGAAATCATAGTCTTCCACTACGAGGTGCGTGTTCATTCCTATCAACATCAACCTCACCAAAAGTTTAATGAAGAAATTGTGTATAACCAAGGTACAACTCATTACGTGCTTCATTTATTAAATTCTCAAATAAGTTTGAGGTATCCCTCTTATGGACATTAATGGGCATCTCATTCTCGATGTCTTCTTCATCTACATTTACATCATCTACATCTGCATCGACAATAGGAACTTGTAGATCATATTGAATATTCAACATTTTATTTTCTTCATTTACCACATTACACTCTATAGTACTAAGTCCTTCATTGTGTATTGAATGACTTGTGTGACTCTCAAATCTTCTAGATAAGTTGACTGATTCTCCATGATATACTCATTGACAATAAGAGGGAGACATTACATTTGTGAATAGATGTCGTTCCACCCCATCAAATGACTGCCACATTGCATTCATATAGTTTTTGCATGGACACATCTTGTTTTTCCTAAATCATTAATATGAAACTTTTCCATTTCTAAGAACTGAGATACTTCTGCCATATACTCAGTTGAAAACTTCTCTCTAAGTTTAATCTACTCTTTATTCATTCTTAATTATATAATGTTCAAACCAACTCGTGATTGCGAAAAGTTAAAACCTGTATAATTGAGACAATAAGTTAGATTTAAACTTATGGTTTTTTCTTTTTTTATAGTCAATGTTTTAAAAGGTTATTGAGGCTTACTCCTCAAAGGAAGAATCTAACTTTTAGCCTTGAGACTTACACCTCCCTTGAACCATTAGATGTTTATACTTCTCATAGAAGTGATAGGAATGAACTCTTCATCTAGCAACGGAAGCATTGGATCGTTTTTTATTTTATTTAAAATTAAACAAAAAAAAAGATTAAGCAAACTTACTTGCAGTAAATATGGAGATATTTCTGACGGGTCTTTATCTCCTCCACAAAATCTTTCTAGCTATGACTCGACACATGACCAAGGCTTGTGGGAGCCTCTTGAAAGAAAATCCACAAAGGATTGGAGAAGAAAAGGTCTAGAGAAAATTCTCTAATTCTCTATTGAGGATATGTGTGTTGTAATGGCTCAACCCAAAAGTCCTATTTATAGAGACCTAGGGCAAATTCTTGCCATAATTAAATAATATATATTTTAATATCTAGTATATTAAAATACATATATTTAATCTATTTGAATCTTATTCAAATCTTTTAAATTCTCCTACGATATTTATTTCTTTATTTGAATCTTATTCAAATTTTATAAATATCTTTTCTTTAATGTATCTAATATACATTAATTGTTTTAATATCCAATGTATCAAATACAATAAATATCTTTTCCTCTTTTATGTTTAATATTTCTAATATATTAAATATTAATTTGAACATTTCGAATTTTTCTTTCAACTAAATTGATATTTTAGTGTTACTATGAGCTAGCAAGGGAACCTTATGGACCTATAGATTATAAGCTCCAATGATGTAAAATTAATTAATTAAACTCTTTAATTAATCAATTTCCATTCATTAACTATAGGACAAGTTGTGTCCATGGATATAATAACTACATGCAAGTCGATCCTTCACAAGTTGTTCGTAATTACAGATGGGTCAAAAGTTCGCTTTACCCCTATCATTACATATTGCACCTTAAGTACCACTGATCCTTTAATGAACAATTTGTTTATGATTTAACCATAAACTAAGTCTCTCTCGGGCTAGTGAGAGGGTGGGGCCCCATTGTTCAAGTCCTGAAATCAATATTTAAGGGAACTACTCATCTACTTACCCTATAAGGGAAAGAGTAAATTCCATCTTGTGAGATTATGTTTTCAGCTCCCTATTTGATCAAATCTCCAAAATGACAGGCATATTGAATCGGCTACAAAAGCCACTCTCACCCATGCAAATCAAAGGACGAGCCCGCACATGCAGGAGTTCATAACTCACTCAGGATTAAGATTGAGTTGCATATGATCATCCTGATGAAATATTAATCTTCTCAATTAACGGATTTATAAAGAGAGATTAAATATTTCATGGTCTAGTCTTATACAAACTCATTGTATAAGATACCTCATTCACATGTCTCCACATGAATGATTTGGATCAAATCATTTGTAACTATTACAAAGTGAGTTGTATCAATAGTGTTACCAAGATAAGGCACCCAACAAGAAGAGCCTTACGCAACCTAAACAAATGCACCAAATACACCTGTTCCAACTTCAAGGACCCATTAAAGACCATAATTAATGCACCAAACTTTTGTTGGTCAAATTCCAACAAAAGTTTGGAAACTTTTCACACTTCCCCAAAATTACGAGTTTAGTTTTTAAACTTTCAAGGTTATGTTTAATAAGTGCTTAACTTTCAACTTTGTGTATAATAACTACTAATTAAGTTTTTCGACTTTAAAAATATCTAATAAGTCTCTAAACTTTCAACTTTGTGTCTAATAAATCCCTAACTACATGCATGCTACTGCAACTGAAAACTCGTGAGAAAAGATATGAAGATAATAATTTTCTTTAAACAATTAAAAATCATTTACTTGGGATCCCAAAGAAAACATTGGAAAATATAAGATGGAATAAATTGACAAATAATTGAAAATAGTTTGAAACAAAGTTTCTAAAATAAAATCTTAAAAAAAATTAGTAACATGAACGCGGAAGCTACTCTGACTCTCACCCCATGGCTCAACCAGCAAACAATCCTGTCACTCGCCTTGCACGTCTCTGGCATTACCTAAAAACAAAATTTTTAAAAGGTTGAGTATTTAAAATACCCAGTAAGTAACCTCACTACCGGGTCGGTCATGCAAACACATGCAAAATATGAATCTTGAAACTTAAAACTTTTAAAACTTTTATCTTTAGCTGGCATGGACAATTAACTCCTCCCTATAACTGTACTAACTTGTGGTGGTGTATATGCAGGTTCATGTCGTGAGACCAAACCCCATCAAAAGATAGATAGGGATCACTCAGTGGTGAAAGGTCTCACTTGACATAGCACCTCATGGAAAACATGTACATAATATGTCAACTTGTGGTGGAGCCAAAGTGGGTTTAAATGAGGTCAAACCCCAACAGTGGTTAATTGATGAGCCATTTGTAGTGCATGATCTCCCCACAAAGCCCCTCATGAAAAATACTTAGCATGAAAGCGAGCGTAATTGCCACATCTTTTCTTGAAAATATTCTTGAAACATAATCATGGAAAACCTATCCATGATCACACACACATGCATGAGGTCCCATCAATAATACATGATTTTTATATGAATGTAACATGAAAACATACATAACAATCAATTTAGCATTTTCCTACATCGCAAATCAATGCAGTCATCACAGAACACTCCCAACCTAACCTAAGGTGTTCCGATAGCAGAGTCACTTACCTTAGTAACAATTCGATAAATTTCTTAGCTTAGCTAAAAAGTGCTCGAACTGGCCTGAATTAATTCAAGAATTTATGAACCTAATCAAACAAAACCTAAACCAAATTTAAGGTTCCTAATTTTTCCTTGCCCAAGTGCTTAAAAGCTTAGCATGATCGATCCGAACCTAACATAAGAGATTCCAAGATTAGAAACTTAATTTAGCATTTCAATTGAATCCAAAAGGCTTAAGGATGATCGTTCTTAACGAAAACTTACCCAAAAGTATTCTAGAGAAATACCCAAACAATTCCTTAATCTAAATCACCATTGAACCTTAATTTCTCCAATTCATACCTATTCAAAAGAGATTCCATAAATTAGAATTCAATCTACAATCGCTAATCGAAAACAAAAAGGCTTAGGACCAATTAAACTCACCAACATGACTTAATTCCTTACTGGACAGTGTTCTAAAATCACATAATTTCGTGAATCCAATGCCGAAACATAGTGGATACTTGAAATCGAAGTGATTCGGATTGTGGGTGTCGTGGATCGAGCATTACAATGCGGGCTAAGGGTTGGATCTCCCCACCATGAAGTTACTATTAGCGACCAAACGACAAGCCCCCACCGTTCAACAGAAGAATTGCCGAAGAAGATGGTTGCGCAAGCGTGGGTCAGCTCGTGAGGTAGAAAACACAAAGGCATCGGTTGTTGCTGCTTGTGGATGAAGATCCATACCGAAGTCGCAAAACCCTGTAGCCAAACGTCATGTTCTCACCGAAATTTACATATGCGTGGATCACCGATGAGCATGAGGAAGAAGAAGATAGAGATGGTGAAGGTCCATATCGAATCTCTTGATGGATTTTAAAAAAAAAAAATCCATCATGGTGAAGCTCCATATTGAATCTCTTGATGGATTTTTTTTTTGAAAAAAAAAAACTTATTTGTACTTGCTCTTAAGCTCCAAAAATTTCATCTTAGTCCAATAAGCTTAAGAGCAAGTACAAATAAGTTTTTTAAAAAAGAGATTCAATATGGAGCTTCAAAGGTAAGGCCAATAGTAGGATTATAAGTATAAGTATTGCTTGGAGAATAAAAATGGACATATTAGGTATAATGGTCTTAATAAGAAAAAGTATGAGAAGTGGAAATGTGAAATAAGAAAGTTTTGCTAAATTGAGAGACAAAGGAAATTCATATGTTGAAACTCCAAGCCTAATGGTATAACTTGACTTTCTATGATGTGATTGTGTTTATTAACCTTTGGAATTGGTACAAGCAATTTCGTTGCTATTTAGAACTTAGAACATTGTTATGAAGTGGTTGCATGAAATGTTACAAGACTTTGAGTTTAGTATGAGAATTTTCCCCCAAACAAAGGATGAAGAAAGGACAATCCAAATATTAGAAGAGTGCTTTGATAAACTTTTGTCTTAGATTTACAAAGTAGTTGAAAGGACCAGATGACTGAAGATGTTGGAAAAGAGATAATGAGATTAGAGTTTAGTATCCATAGTAGTTTGACCAACAAAACTTTCGAGGGCAAAAGTTCTTAAGGTGGAGAGATTGTAATGCTCTACATTTTAGATAAGACTAATTTTATTCCCTTAGAGAATAATTTGAGTAATATCTCATCTAGTTAATTTAAATTGATTGGGTTTATTAGAATTGTTGCTTCGAGTAAGTTAGATTAAAGTGGGTTTAAATTAAGATAATTAAATTTTTAAATAATGGATGAGAGATTTATTAATTAAGTCTTAAATTCATAATTTTGAGAATTTAATTTTTCTTAAAATTTTTTTGTTTAAGTTTGAAAACTCCAACTTTATCTTTTAAAAAAATTTCCTAAAATTTGAAGTTATTTTCAAGTTTCTTTAGAGTTTTGAATTGGGGGAGAAAAAGAGAATAAAAAGAAAAAGGATAAAGGGAACAAAAAATTAAAACCCTATTTTGTCATCTAGTTGCACACAAACAAATGCGTCTTTTTCTCCAACTCTCCCCTTCTTCTTCATGCAACAAACCACTTTCACCATCTCTATCTTCTTCTACCTCACACTCATCAGCGATCCAAGCACACGCAAATTCTAGTGAGAACACAACGTTCAGCTACGGGGCTTCACGACTTTAGTTTGGATCATCTTTCCTGAGCAGTAGCAGTCGATGCCTTCGCATTTTCTGCCTCATGAGCTGACCAATGCACGCACAGCCATCGTCTCTATCAATTCTTCAATTGAACGGTAGGGGCTTGTCGTTTGGTCCTCGACAACAACTTCATGGTAGGGAATCTAGCCCTAAACCCACATTGTAATGCTTGATCCACGACACCCACAGCCCGAATCACTTCAATTTCAAGTACCCACTATGTTCCGGCATTGGATTCGCAAAATTTGATTTTAGAACACTGTCCAGTTAGGAATTAAGTCTCGTTGGTGGGTTTAATTAGTCTTAAGCCTTTTCGCTTTCGATTAGCGATTGTAGATTGAATTCTAATTTATGAAATCTTTTTTGGACAGTTCTGAATTGGAGAAATTAAGGTTCAATGGCGATTCAGATTGAGGAATTGTTTGGATATTTTTCTAGAATACTTTTGCGTAAGTTTTCGTTAGGAACAATCATCCTTAAGCATTTCAAATTCAATTAAAATGTTAAATTAAGTTTCTAATCTTGAAATCTCTTATGTTAGGTTCGGATTGACCAGGCTAAGCTTTTAAGCATGTGGCTAAGGACAAATTAGGAACTTTGAATTTGGTTTAGGTTTTGTTTGATTAGGTTCATAAATTCTTGAATTTATTTAGGCTAGTTCGAGCACTTTTTAGCTGAGCCAAGCAAATTATTGAATTGTTACTGAGGTAAGTGACTCTGCTATCGGAACACTTTAGGCTAGGTTGGGAGTATTCTGTGATGATTGTATTGATTTGCAATGTATGAAATGCTAAATTGATTGTTATGCATATTTTTATGTTGCATTCATATAGAAAGCATGTACCATTGATGGGACCTCATGCATGTGTGTGTGATCACGAACGAGTTTTCTGTTATTATGTTTTAAGAATATTTTCAAGAAAAGATGTGGCAATTACGCTTCCTTTCATGCTAAGTATTTTTCATGAGGGCCTTTGTGGGGAGGTTCTGCACTGCAAATGGCTCGTTAATTAACCTATGTTGGGGTTTGACCTCATTTAAACCCACTCGACTCCACCACGAGTTGACATATCATGTACATGTTTTCCATGATGCGCTATGTCAGGTGAGACCTTACACTACTGAGTGATTGCTAACTATCTTCTGATGGGGTTTGGCCTCACAACATGAACCCGCATATGCACCACCACAAGTTAGTATAGTTATAGGGAGGAGTTAATTGTCCATGCCAACTAAAGAGAAAAGTTTTAAAAGTTTTAGGTCCCACATGTTTAAGTTTCAAGATTCATGTTTTGTATGTGTTTGCATGATTGACCCAGTAGTGGGGTTACTTACTGGGTATTTTAAATACTCAACATTTTCTATATAAAAAAAAATTAGGTAATGCCAGAGACGTGCAAGCCGAATGACAGGATTGTTTGCTGGTTGAGCCATGGGGTCAGAGTTAGAGTAGCTTCCGGGTTCCTATTACTAATATTTTTTAAAGATTTTATTTTAGAAATTATGTTTCAAACTATTTTCAATTGTTTGTCAATTTATTCCATCTTATATTTTCCAATATTTTCTTTGGGATCCCAAGTAAAGGATTTTTAATTGTTTAAACAAAATTATTTCTCTTCATACCTTTTCTCACGAGTTTTCAGTTGCAATAGTATGCATGTAGTAACGACCTTAGTCTGTCTACGTCCAAAAAGTCGAATCGTTTCGTTACAGTTGGTATTAGAGCCGAACCTCTCCCAGTATGATGCAGTTCGAGGACGAACCAAGCGGAAAGCTAGTGGTCATGTAACGCCTGAGTTCATGAGGGGTACATGAATGAACCATGACTACATCTGAATGAGAGAAATCCTAAGGATATGCAAGTATGGTTAAGAAATGCTTAAAAGAATTAATAGTTACTACATGTACCAACAAGATGCACCTTCCTTTTTGGTGGCTCATTCGTAAGAACTACAAAGTTAAGCATGCTTGGCTTGGAGAAATCCTATGTTGAGTGACCTCCTAGAAATTTTCCTAGGGAGCATGTGAGTGAGGACAAAATATGTTGAAAGGACCCGTGTTGGTCTGTGGGGATAGTCTTCAGTCTTAGAAGTAGTTCAAGACAAATAGGTAGTGTGACTAGGTCGCATGGAAATATTGGGGGAGTCAGGTGCTGAATCTGAATTTTGAATCCTGGTCCAAGTCCTGGACATAGGGTGTTACAGATGGTATCAAAGTCGAACCTCTCCCAGTACGATGTGGTTTAAGGACGAACCAAGAGAAAGCTGTTGGACATATAACGCCCGAGTTCATGAGGGGTACATGAATGAACTGTGACCACATCCGAATGAGAGGGATCCTAAGGATATGCAAATATGATTAAAAAATGCTTAAAAGAATTAATAATTACTACATATATCAATAAGGTGCACCCTTCTTTTCGATGGCTCATTCGTAGGAACTTCAAAGTTAAGCATGTTTGGCTTGGAGCAATCCTATGTTCGGTGACATCTTGAAAATTTTCCTAAGGAACATGTGAGTGAGAACAAAACATGTTAAAATGACTTGTGTGTTGGTATGTGGGGATAGTCTTCATTCTTAGAAGCAGTTCAAGACAAGTAGGTAGCGTGGCCAGGTCACAGGAGAATGTCGAGATCGTCAAGTGTCGAATCCAGATTCCGAATCCTAGTTCGAATCATGTGCCTGAGACGTTACAAAAAGGAACAAGAAAAAGAAAAGAGTTGTTGATATATATGGCTAGTGCCTTCCATTTTCATTTCTTTTGGTTATTGGGAGGAGGTTAGTCCTCTACACGAATCCTAGTTTAATAACATCTATTAAAACGTATCCTAAAATCCAAAAGCATGCATGAATATCACACCCCCATCCCAATTATTAAGGCGAAGTCATAGTCAAGTCAACCATGCATTTGTGGACTTTTCTAGAGGGTGTTGTTCTAAACTTTTAATCAACCATTTTTTCCACCGCATGTTCTAGACTTTTCTCCAAATGTTCCACACGGAGGGAATAATTTCAAATTAAATTTAGAGATAGCAAAACTAAAATTGAAGCATTGTATACAATAGAGATTAATTTTTTTTTTTTAAAAAAAACCACTCAAACAATAGGGACGAAAACATATATTTAACCCCAAAACTACTTTTTACTTTTTTTTTAAGACTCAACAAGTCATTATCAATATTAATTGAAAAGTAAATGATAGTACAAGAATTTGAAGAATTTGAACACAATTTTTTTTTTTTTGATACCATGTTAACCTTTCACTAAATCTAAAAGTTTAAATTAATAGAGATTATATTATATTTAATATTTTGTATATATTCTTATAAAGTTTTGCATTCATAAACATAATTAATGGGTTGAAATTTAACCCTTTAGTACAAACTAATTAAGAATGATCTACCAAATGACAACAATTATGTTCAAATATTTAGAATAAGATTCTAATAAAGTAATTTGGGCAGCAGGTTTGTTTAGAAAATATATTTATGAAGTACAATGTTCATTGTAAAAAATTAGTTAGAAAGCAAGCTCAACACAAATTAAATAATAGATGCAAGTGAAATGGCCTATTAAGGATAATCCAGTGTCTCTTCTTCTTCTTTCTTTAATCTATTTTTTCCTAACAAAGACAACCAAATTTGGAATTTGAAGGATAAAATTGTTGACTACAAACTAATTAAGAGGAACGATTTGAGCACTAAACAAGAGAGAGAGAGAGGGAGGCACCTAGAGACAGAAAATGGAGATGGCGGCGAAACGAAGCGGGCAACGGCAGCAAACCGGAGTAGCCGACGGTGAGGAAGATCGGCGGGGAGGGAAATCGACTGTGAGAGGTAGAAAAAAATCGCGAAAAGTGCAGATCGCAAATGGGAAAAAAGTGCAGGAAATTCGCGAAGTCAGGGCATTTTTAATGCCCTCTCAAGTTTGGGAGAGATGCCTTCCACTTCTCCCAAGAACGCCTTAAAGTGACATTGAGAGGTGTTTCTCCCAACATGTTTTGTAGCATCGAGAGAAACATCGTGAGGAGAACTCAATTTTCTTGTAGTGTTTCTCGATATTTCTTCGACATCTCGACATTTCTACGTCATCTTGGAAAAATAATATTTTACCTCTCATCGACATGTTAGACCCTCCGACATCTTGAAATGTCGAGCGACGTTTCAAGATGTCACTCTTTTATCTAAGCTAAAATTACATATGCATATTGTTAGGAATACAATCAAAATCTCATATTGATTAGAAAATGCGAAGATTCATAATGTACAGTAAATATAACTATCTTCATTGATATGAGCCTTAACGATGACTTATATGAACATAGTATATAATAGCATATTATTGTGGAAATTATGGAGAGGAACTGTTGTCTCTTACACATATCCATATTAATTATATTTCATTATATAACTCGTTTTATATCTTTTAAATTGTGTTTTTTGTATAACTTCGTCTAAGTGGTTTTAGATTGTTAAAGTTGTACTTCTTCAAAAAGCGTTTCATAACCAATAAAAATCACTTTAACTCAAATTTGATTAATAAACAATTAGAAAGTTAATGATTAAAAAAGTAATTTTATAGTGATTGACTAGGTTCAAAATTCATCTATAGCAATTTGACATTTATAGAATCACATTTAGTTATAGTACAACCAAACAAACTTGTATTAAAATATCTTTTATGAGTCAAAGTGAGCTTAGTTTAGCGGTAATTGACATGTACTCGATCAAGATGTTAGAAGTTTGAATCCTCCAAACTCTAAATATTATTAAAATAAATATATATAAATATACTTTTATGAAAATAGAACCACCAAACACATAAGGGCCGGTCTTAATTAGAAACCACTTTTATTAAAGAATGTTTAAAGAAAAAATATTTTTTTAAAAAAATACTTAAACTAAAAGGTATTCCAAACCCATCCTTAGTCTCCAATAACTTTAAAAAATAATTTCTTACATCTTTGATGAATAAATTTCCATAATATAAAAATTCACACTCAGTTATCAATCTTAATTTAATGTTTGAAAATAAGTAAACAAATGCTTAAACGGATTAGGGATCAATATTTTCACTACTTCTTAACAGTTAAAAGTTCAAATTGGTACTTCTACAAGCAAAGCTATATTCTAAATAATAATAATAAATAAATAAAATCAAAGAAAACTAAACCAAATATTTTATAGTTGAATTAAGTTGGATGTATGGATTGGACAAATTTTACACTTAAACAATTGAATATGGTTAAAGAGTCCATTAACCTAACTCAACTTGTGGACACTCCTAATTATACATAGGGATGACAAAAATCTCTCTCCACGGTCCTCGACCACCTATTCTCATTTGTCCAAATTATGAAAAGTAACGAGGAAACAAATAATAAAAATCTTAAAAAGAATCTACCGAAAAGCTATATATAGATAGGTCAAACTCTTGATTATCAAGCCACTAGATTAGATTTTTTACTTGAAACTTAAATCAAATAGAACAATGGTTGACTATTTTTCTTCTTTTTCATTAGTGGTTTGAAGCAAATTGAGACCTTTTTATAAAGTGTTGGAGAAGGACATGAGTTGACAATATGGTTGTAAAAATGGTTTGAGAACTCAAACTCAAATCGAACTTTGCAACTAAAAAGTTATCTTTATCCACTAATTAATTCCATCTTCCACTTAATGCATATCATGAATCCCCAAATTCTAATCTTTGAAGAAATGTTAGGTAAATGGGCCATTCAATATAGATTAAGGGGTGAAATATTTTTTAAGAAGAGATTAGGAGTGAAATTGAAAGTTTAAAAATTGATTAATATCGATCTATCGGTTCAACCCTACTTGCTATTAGAGATTCGTTTTAAGTGACTGTCAAAAAAATGTACACAATTCTTCTATTCAACCACTATTGTTCTTCCCATTTGCCACTTTTCCTATGCTTATTAGAAATCACTTCGATGATCTTTGACCTCAATTACTAATTCCCCCACTTGAAAAAGAAGAGGTTGACCTTGTGGTCCTCCTTAAAGTCAATGTCATTAAAGCTTTACTCTATGAAAGAAACCACATTATATGAGAAAATTATATCAAAGAAACTTTGCAAACGATAAAGTCATATGAACCAAAAAGAAAATCAATCGAAGGTATCTAAATCTAAATAATTAGCATTATTCATATCAGAATTTTGACTTTCAAGTTTTGGATTAGTGATATATATTTGATCATATGATGTTGGATTTGTAATGAAACTCTTCTCATTATAATATGTAATCCAATTTTGATTTCGTTTAATAATTTTCAAAGTGAAATGATTGTAGGAATTTTTTTTAAAAAGTCAACCTTTAAATTCAACACAATCGATCATGAAGTGAAGGTCACACCAGATTTGACCAATGTCACTAGGACTCTTTTTTCTCCTTAAATTATATCTTTAGTTTATCTTAATTTTAGTATTCTTGTACACACCTACATGCCAAAGTTAATTTACCCATCGTTATTTGTTATTACACTTAAAAATCATGAATAAAAAGTAAAATATATCTTTTATCCTTAGAATTTGAACTTAGTTTCTATTTGGTCTATTGAATTTTCAAAACTACCATTTTTGTTCCTTAATATTTGAATTTAATTACTATTTGGTTTTTGAAATTTCAAAATTGACATTCTAATCATCTCTAAAGTTTGAAAATGGTTTTTAAGTGATTCTTAAGTGGATTTGACATTAGTTGACTTAGCGGAATGATGATGCGGTAATTGATGTATGCTAATTAGACTTTATTGATATATATATATATTATATGAGTTGGAAATTTTTTATACCAATTTAAACCAATTTCAAACTCATGGACCAATTAGAAATCAAATACAAAGTTTGGGAACCAAACATGTCACTTTTGAAACTTTAATGATTAAATAGAAACTAAATTAAAAAATCATAGACAAAAAAGTTAGTGTTGAAAAATAAGGGACTAAATAGAAATGGATATCAAATTATCCAAAGACCAAAAGTGTATTATATATATATATAAGTTACATAAATTCCAACTAACAATATTGATTATACTTCAAAATAAGGTTAACACTTTAGCCCCTTTTTGCTTCTCCATCCATATAATACTTGAAAATTGACAAAAGTTCATATTTTTCAACCAACGTGAATTTTTCAAACCCATGTCATTAAAATAAAATATCATATTATGAAACTAATCTGTCACATCTACAAATAACTTGTCACGTTATACTTTAATTACTAAATCACTCACCATAAGAATATTTATTAAGTTTTAATTAAATGATAAGATTGAAATTCTTTTTTTCAAAGTATATAAAGGCGAAATTGAAACTATAATTAAAAGATGGAGACTAACATCGTGATTTAACATCTTTTATTTTATTGCTTCATCTTCAAGTTTTTCCCAAAGATGTAAATGATGAGCCTGTGATCATATTTGTTTGCAGGCCATCAATGGAGGAGCCTCGAGATTGGTTTTGAAATTCATGCTTAGGGTTTTATTATGTCCATTGGCAGCCATGGCTGCAAACCTTGTTGCTTGCCTTTCAAGATGTCCTTGCTTCCCAATCAATTCTTAATAATGATTATTATTATTATTATAATGACAAATTTGCAAATATTACTAGATCTCTTACATGATTAACATTATCAAAATCGAAAAATTTAAGCTTATCCGATCTAACTCATTTCACCATGTTCTCTTAAATATTTAGTAAGAACTAAAATGTTTCAAGTTAGGTACCATTTAGTAATAAAGTCGACAATGATGAATTAAGATTATTTTACTCTTTTATATGTTAAAAGATCAATCTAATGGCTAAATAGAATCTTAAATATAACTCAATTGGTTAACGCAATAGAATCTTCTACTCAAATGTTGTTGAACTAAAAAAAAAAAAAAAAACGAAGACCAAAAATTTGATGGAATATAGAATTGGACTAGTTAGAGGCTAAAAGAAAATATTTTCTGCCCTTTGATCTTGTTTTCTTTTTAAATGACTTAAAAAAAACATCATAAATATAATCTCCCAAAACTCTTTTAAACTTTGTATATCCCAAAAAAGAAAGGCTTACAACCATGCATGCAAGAGCAAGAACTGATGAAGAACTAGGAGAGATTCATATATCAAATCTGGAGACAACAAAAACAGATCCAAAAAAATATAAAATAAAGGACTTCCCCCCAAAGAACAAAAACATTGCTCCAACCCCATCAAAGAAAATATGTACAAAAATCTCATAGACTTTCTGTTTTCTTTCTTTCCTCTTAAAAAACTGAACTTTTTGTATTCATGTCCATGCTCATGAAGCAGCCTGGTGCAAGTGAGGAAATGGCAAGATTCTCGGCTTGTTCGCGAGGCAAAGAGCAGACGGGTTTGGGGCGGGGGCGGTGGTGGTGGTGGTGGTTTTGGTGGTGACGGAGGCGGCAGGAGCGGTTGTGGCAACGCGCTCGCATGACGGGCACATGGTGAGGGTGGTGGCTGGAAGCTGCATATAAAAGGGCTGAGAAGTTTTTAAGGCTCTTAATTCTTGAAGTTCCTTTTGTAATCTTCTGTTCTCTTCTGTCAATGTCTCACAGCATCTCCTTAAATACTCACAATCCACTTCTGTCTGCTTCAACTTTGTCCTAAAACATATAACACACACATCATTTCAAAACCCATCAATTTTTTTGTGTTATTAATGATTTTTCAGACAGGATTTTTAATAATTGTTATGAACCCCCCCCCCCCCACAAAAAAAAAAGGAATTTATTATATACCTTGCTCTTCTGTTTTGAAACCAAACTTCCACTTGCCTAGGTCGGAGGTTTAGCTGCTTGGCTAGTGCTAGCTTCTGCTTCTGCAAGTTGGATATGAAATTATTAGGGTTTGTTTGGGTCAAAGAAAAAAGAATGAAAAAATGGGCTCGTCTTAATCTCTTGTTAAACTACGAGAAAAAAGAAAATTTATAGTAGAACAATCGTACTTTTTTCTTTTATTCATACTTGCATAAGATATATTTTTTATTTCATGGCCTGTATCATTTTTAAATACCTCTGAAATTACAAACAATAAATGAATAGTACAACTATCACTATAACATAACTAAACTATAATTCAATTAAAATGTCAAATATTCTAATCTCTCATGTTGAACAAAATAAAGTGAACCGGACTATTAAATTGTTTCCCCTCAAACTAGGTTTGTAATTCTTTTTTTCTTGTACTTCCAATAAACTAATTGCAATGAGTACAGTTTGAAATTTCTCGCTCGTATATCAAACCATAAAACGGTCAGCCACATAAACGATTTGCAATATAAAACAAAAAAAAAGGGGGTTTTAAAAGAAGAGGGGGAAAAGGCCAAAGATTGCCATAAATTGAGGATTTTGACTTACAGGATTGAGGGTACTGTGTTCTTTGAAGCTTTCTTCGAGAAAAGCCGATTGTTCTTTAGAAAGTCGAAGCTTTTTCCGAGCAGAGCCATTTTCTTCATCGTCACTGATTCTTGACGAAGCTCTTTCAGTCTCCATTTCCAAATCTGATGATCTCTTGCTTCTCGATCCTCCTCCATTTCTCATCCCAAAATCCATTTGAAAAGATGAAACCGTACTATTCGGAGACGACAGCGCCGCCGCCCCCACCGCCCTGTCTTCTGTCTCCTCCGCCGGTATCATTGCTGCCGCCGCCGCCGCCGCCGCCAACGCCGGCAGCCGGTTCACATCCAACACCCTTTCCGCTCCCTCCGAACAACCCAGTTCCGGCATCACTGCAAACAACAACAAAAATAACACCAAAGATTCATCTCAAATTGCCCCAAAATCAATCCATAATAATAATAAAAAATCCCCAATTCCCCAAGTTCTAATTTTTGAATCTCTAAAAATGTAAACTTCAACAAAACCCATCAAATAATTACCAATATTAATTAAGAAAAATATATGATAATCACTAATATTTGAAAAAAGAGGTCTGATACTATGTAAAAAAATATATATCAGTTTTGAACACCCAAAAACCAATCAATGAAGAGCAAGAAGGGGAGTGTATTTACAGCGATCAGAAAGCCATGAAAATCGAAGATGAGAAGAAGATTGATGAGAAGAACGAGGAACAGGAGCCAAAGGAAGAAGATCCAGCTGAACCGGCGGATCCAAACCAGACCCTGAACCGGGAAGAATCGTTTTTTCATTATCATCATCATCTTCTTCATCTTGAACATCTCTTCCATCTTCATCATGAACCGAACCAGAAGCCGAACCAGAACCAGAACCAGAGCCAGAGCCAGAATCATGTCCCAATCCAACACAAAACCCCAAAGCCATGAGAGAGGAAGAAGAAGAAGAAGAGAGCTTATTAGAGGGCTTAGAGAGAAACCCAAATGGCTTATTGGAATTGGGAGTATCACCAAGGCTCAAAGCCAGCTCCATTGCCAAAAAGGACGAAGCTTTTGGAGTTTGAAAGAGAGAGAGAAAAAAAAAAACTTGGAACTTTGAAGAAAAGAGTTAAAAGGAAACTACAAGGGATGTGGGTTTTTAAATGCGAGAGGAAGAAACAAGAAAACACAAAAGCCATCAAACAAACACACACCACCTTTTTTTTCCTTCACTTTTTTTTTTTTTTTTAGGAAGAGTGAGATTGACCGACAAAACCAGATTGACAAGTGCACGTGAAAATATTTAATTATACAGCGGTTTATACACGAGACTTGAGAGAGAGAGAGAGAGAGAGAGACCAAAGAAAACAAAGTTTAGGATATATATTTCAAGTGGGGTATTGAACATAGCTGACAACGTTGAATATTTATGTTCTGTTGACAGGTACAAATGGGTTAATAATATTATCAAACATTTTCTTTTGTCTATAATCTATGATGATCATGATCTCATGAACAATTTAAAACAAAAATCGAAATTTTTTTTGTTATGCATTTGTTCGGATTAGGTTTGCGAGTTTTGTTTTTTTGAAAATTTTCACACTATGTATTTGTAATTGTAATGGTATATGATATTCTCTACTTTTTGTTTAAGTTTGAAAGATGTTATTTGTGTTTTTAATGTGCTTAGGATTTTTTTTTATACTAACGGCTTATTTGGATTACTAATATTAAATATTTAAGAGTTAAAAATCTAAAATTTAAATGTCTTAGATAATTAATGTACGTATTTAAAATATGCAAGATAATTAATACTTAAGAGTTAAATGTCCGTTTGTTTTATAGGTTTTGTTTATGAAAAAAATTATTTAAATTATTATATTTAATTAAATTATTAATTAATTAATTAATAGTAACATAAAATAATTAAAATTAATTTTACACATCAATTAGAAAATATTGTGTAATTTTCTCTCTCCTCCTCATTTTTCAAAAAAAAAATCTCATAATTCATGGAATATATTTATCCTTGGATAATAATTATTATGGTTTTAAAAAGTAAACATCTATAAAACAAACATTAATTTTTTATAGGTTAAATTATAGAAAATACTCCTAAACTATGGGTTTTGTTTCAATAATACTCATAAACTTTAAAAAGTCTCAAAAAATACTCCTAGTCTTTCAAAAATGTTCAAAAATGCCCTTACCGTTAAGTTTTTGATGGAAACCGTTAAGGTTTAGTTTCAATAATACCCCTGAACTTTAAAAAGTTTCAAAAATACCCCCGACCTTGAAAAACGTTAAAAAATACCATGATCATGAAGTTTTGGATGGAAAACGTTAAAGTTTCGTTTCATTAATACCCTTGATATTTAATTTAATTGTGCTCGTAAGATACAGTTTTTACCTTTGTCTTCCTGACTTATGGATTATTTGCATGTGAATCTTGGTTATTTAATTAATTAAATCATTGGTCTGATTGATGAAATCAACTCCCTAAAATGTGTCTCTCCTAATTGTTTTCCATCTTTTATTTTATGTCTTTATTTTATTTTGATCGTATTCATCTTTCTATTTCTTTCTCTAAATAAAATTGGGTGATTGTATTTGTAGTAATTAAGTGAACTAGAACACCAAACTTGTAGACGATACTCTAACATTCTTTACTATATTAAAACTTGACCCATACACTTGCGATATTGCATTGAATAATTTTACGCAATACTAACGCAGAGAAAGTCATTGCTCACTAGCCCAGCTAGCTAGTGGTTTTTTCCAGTTGTTTTGTTAGTTGTAACGCGTCTTTAATTTCCTAATTTAATGCTACATTAACGATTGCTAATGGAAATCTAGAAGTTTAAAGCAAACACAAAGTCACAAATGAACTTCAAATTCAAGTGTTAATCTTGATGCAATGAAAAACAACAAACTTAGAGATGGAAGCAGTAGGTGGATCATCAGGAATTTATTTTTCATCCCCACAATTTGACGTCAAGTTCAAGCATTTGGATAGTTGAATTATTTAAACGAATTCAAGCTAGAAATTGATCCCACAAAGCAAGACGACGATGAATTATCCTTCAACTTTGAAGAATTAAACAAATCCCTACCTGAATTTGCCCATTTAGATTTTCAAATTCATCCCAACAACAATTTAGCCTTTTTTCTATCTTTGGAGAGTTACGAGGGAGGATTGTGGTTATGGATTTTAGATTTTTTGAGCTTATTTGATCAAATTTTTACTACGACCTTTTAAATGTTAATAGTTCGTTCATTCTCATTAACTTTCATGAAAGAAGAATCATTTCGAGTTTTCAAATGTTAATAGTTCGTTCATTCTCATTAACTTTCATGATAGAAGAATAATTTTCGAGTAACTAAGAGTATTTTTGAAATTTTTGGAAAGGTCAATGATATTATTGAAATGAAGCTTTATTAATGTTTTCCATCCAAAATTTAACAATAAGGGTATTTTTGAACGTTTTTCAAGGTCGGGAGTATTTTGAAACTTTTTAAAAATTATGAGGTATTAATGAAACTAAACTTTAACGGTTTCCATATAAAACTTAACGGTTTCCATATTTTTGAACGTTTTTGAAAGAACAGGGGTATTTTTGAAAGTTTTGAAGTTTAGAAGTATTATTGAATCAAAACTCATAGTTTAGGGGTATTTTTTATAATTTAGCCTATTTCATATTATTGCCAAAATTCATTTCAAAACTAGTGAAACACACAATGCCTAAGTGATTTTGGGTGGTTGCTGTTGAGGGTGTTTGATTTTGAGGAGAGTTTGAGCACTTGAATTTTGAAGTAGTTTGTTTGTTTTTTTATTTGGAGCCATTTATTGGTTTAGGTTATTAGATAGTTGTATAAATTAGTTTTTAAGATGTTTTAAATTCATTACACATCAACTTTTTTAATATTTTGCTTGATTAACCACGGTGGGTTGGTTTAGTAGTTATTGAGGCTAGTAAAAAGATAAATTGTTAAGAAGAAATGAGTTCAGACCATCGTGGCCAACCATCGTGGCCACCTACCTAATATGTATACAATCTTACGAGTTGATTCGTGAGCACGCTCATGCCACTGATGAAAAATAATAATAATAATAATAATTGACTAAATTGATTTTTCAAAGATAAAGTTAACTAAATCTAAAGGCAAAAAAAAAAAAATTCTTTTTCTTTTCTAAATTATTCTTTCCTCTTGTGGTCCAAAAAATTAATTTTTCAAAAGCAATTATTTTTGGTTAGGCTCGCTTGGTTCCCAAGCTAGTAAATAAATATAATGATATTCTATGTGATGAAATGAATGTGATAGATAAAAAGATCCAAAACATTAATAACATTATTATTTCATCATTTATTTGAGGTCGTTATTCAATTTAAATAAATTTGATTTATTAAATAAATTTTAAAAAATAGAGTGCTGATAAGTGATAACCATGTACGATACTTTTGTCAAAAAAAAAAAAACCATGTACAATAATTACTCCAAGAAAAAAACAAAAACAAAATCATGTAACCCTAAAAATATGAAGGTTATACAAGTAAAATATACCATACCCCACAATGTTGTCAGTTGTTACAAAAATTAACAAAATTTTTTAATTATATTTTATAAAATATCTACGTATCTGACATTACTTAAACTTTTAATTAACTCCATAAGAAAATTCAATATAATTTTTAAAAAAATATTTAAGTAATTAATAAAAATCATGAGAATGTATTTATTAGAGGACAGGCACAGGCACAGGCACAGGCACAAGGCTTGACAGAAACAGAACAACCTTTGACTTGGGACTTTCTTCAATAGAAATGATTAAGTAATTGATATAATAATTTTAAAAAATTCTAATTAAAATTTTTTAATTAATTAATTATTATTATTAATTCTTAAGTGTGATTATTAAGACGCTGTTAATATTATTGTCTTTCTCACCAACCCAGCCACCCAAAATCATTACATAAAATATTTATTTTATTTTATTATTTTATTTCACATCCAACGGCTGGGATTTGAATTCCCAGCGCACTGTTTTGTTTCGATTTTTATTTTTATTTTTTAAATTATTCAAACTCATTATGACGTCGAGAAAAATCTCATTAATTGCTCTCTTACCAAACACACCAATTCTAAATTTACCTTTTGTTATTTTTTGGGGACTATTTAAATAAATTATAATTTATATAAAGTTGTTATTTTCATTATTCACTGTAATAATAAAAACACCCATTTAATACTTTTAATGTTTGAATTCTACTGTTTTCAAGAAATATATAGATAGAGTATATTATTGAGTTATTTATTGAAGGAGATATAAAAATTATTTGCCCGAATTATTATTGCATCACATCAATCTATTTGTATGATTGAAAAGTATTTGTTTATTGGATAGATTTGCATTTTTTTATCTACCAAAACGAAATATTTTATTTGTCACGACTCGTGGTTTGAGCTTTGAATAAGTTTTTGATAATTATTGATATATTATTTGAGAATTTATTGGATAGGACTCAATAATTTTGAGCTATTACATTGACAAGAAGAAATCAAATTAAAACGTTAATATTATGAATTTTTTTATAACAGTTTTCCTTTTCTTTCTCCATTTTTTAAAACTAAGATTAAGATAAGTATTTATAATATATAATTTAGTCCTTAATGTTTATGCCACTTTTACATCTCTATACTTAAAATTTCAAAACTTTCAATTTAATTCTTTATGAATTGATGTTTTCTTCAATCAAGTCACATTATAATAACAATTTTATTTGATCCATTTTTTTTATAACGTGTTAAGTTATATATGTAATAGATAGGTTTTCGGTTTTATGGATGAGTAACATCATCAAATTAAAACGTGATATTTCCAACTTAATGAATAAATTTAATTTTTACTTTTTTGTTTTTAGTACAATTTAATTTTTACATTAAAACATTGTGTTTGGAAATTTTCTTTAAAAACAACAAACAACAAATATTAAAATATAGGAAAAAAAAATTTGACCCTATACTTGTCAAGTTGTATCAATTTAGACCATAAACTTTCAATTTTATCAAATTTGACCCTAAACTTAAATAAGTATTGTAATTTTTACCCTCAATTCAATTTATGCTAATTTGCTCACTAATTTTAACAAAAAACAGTGTAAAAATCTACATAAACTCATTAATTTCAATAAAATAAAGTTTTGCACAAAAATAAGTTTGACTAATACACAATTTAACTGTTAAATAACTGTGTCAAAATTCATAAATTTCAACCAAAAAAAGAGCTATAATATCGTTTTTCTCTAAAATTTTATCAATTTCATATCATACATATGTTTTTATAATTCATTGAATGCATGATAAAAAATTATTTTAATGATATTTGTAGCGAAACTTATTAAAAGGTGAAAATTGCAAAGCTTTTTAAAGTTTGCGGTTAATGTTGCAATACTTATCTAAATTTGATGTACAATTTGATGAAATTAAAAATTTAAGGTTAAAATTGATACAACTTAACAAGTTTAAGGTCAAAATTAATTTTTTTTCCCTAACATATATATTTAGCCAATTGTTTCTTTGCTTTTATTTTTCTTAAACACGTTTTACCTTTTTTTTTTTTTGGAATAAAAAAACTATTGAAACGGTGGCTTCAAAAGCAGCCTTTCCAAGACATCATCGTCCACATGTTGGGGTTAGAGTGGGCATATAAAAATAAAGTGTGCGAAAATTTTAATTTTATTTATTAATTTAATATTTTTGGGAGAAACTTTCCCCATTTTAATTTTTTTTTTTTTTTAAAGTAGAGAGAGAAAGATTAGCACGAGATTTGACCAAATAATAAGTGTTTGACTTGGAGCAGACAAGGCGACCATGTCTTTACAGTGTCCAAGGAAAGTAGTCTTTTTTTTTTTTTTTTTTAAATATATATAATATTTTTTTATGAGAAGGGCATTATTGTCTTTTCACGAAAACAATTGTAGCTTTTTGTGTCTTTTGAGTGTAGTGTAGCCTTCCCCATCCCACTACCCCAAAACCCTATTACCCTTCCCCATTAGGGTATCCAATGGTCACTCTCTCCTTTTATATATACTTATTTCTCAAATTATTGCTTTCCCTCCAACCAAATTATTATTTATTTTGCCCTTTTAAAATTTAATAATACTAATCATCATCCTCAAAAATCTCAAGCCATCCAAATAATCAATTACATGATAACGATAATCAATATTCAAATGTGCCACTAAATTCATAAGTTTATACCAATAAATTATGATATATCTAATATTATAGAATAAAATTTTGTAGATTGTTAGCCACAACAGTATTTGAGAATGATGTGGAGTCTAATTGCATTAAATATTTTTTAAATATAAAAATCATAGTGTGAATCAGGAGAATGAATACTATTCTCACTAATATATCTAATAATTGTTTTATGTATATTCTTAATAATTTTCTTCACCACTAGTGTGGACAGTACAAGAAACTAAATCATATTGAGGGAGAAATAATCATAACAAAACTTCAAACTCTGGATTTTGGCTTTAATATCACTAAAAATACAAAATAGTAGCTACAGTTAAAAAATGAATAGTAAAACAACCTATCCAGTAATTTTAAATCTTTTAGATAGTCATAAAAGAAAAACTAATACAAACTTAGACTTAAAATTAAATGAAGAAGAAGCCCTGAGCATACATATGTGGTTGAATTAGTTAAGATATGAATGAGTTTTTTTTTCTTTTGCATATTGAAAGTTTGAATCTCAACTGTATTTATGAGAGAAAATGTAAGTAAATAGTGAAATTAAGAAGGGTGGATTAGGTGAATAAATAATAAAGAGAGGGGGGGTATAAAAATAAATGAGAGGGAGGGTGGGAAGCGCGTGGGGGAGTGCATCCAGGGGATGTGACGAGGTCAGATATGTCATGCTTTTGGGATCATTGCAATAATTGAACTCATGCAGGCTTTAATGATAAGCTTTAGAGAGAGAGAGTAAAAAAAAAAAAAGAAGAAGATATATGTTTTAAAATTATTGGATGGGACCCACTACCACAAAACTGTAGGGTATATCCCAATGGAAGAACGAAGAAGGGCACCCACCCCCCACAATCTCTCTCTTAAGTATTTAAGTATTTATTTTCTTTTCCCACATTCCCTAATCAACGTTTTGACAATGAACCAATCATAGGGTTATGGCTTTGTCCCAGTGATTTGGTCGGCCCAACTACTTCCCTATGGGCCCTTCCCTTTTCTTCATTATTTTATTTACTTTTCCTTTTTTTTTTCTTAAAAAAAAAAAGATAAATTTCTTTCATTTTGTGTGTCTATTGCTAATTTAATTGTGGGAAAATATCAAATTTTACTCTTTATTTGACAAAGTGTATCAACGTTTATTTTAAACTTGAATTATTATTGCAATGGTTACCTTCTTTGAACATTCGTATATATATACTTCTTATGTGCATTTAATAAATTTTAAAAAAATTATTTTGATATGAAATTAGTGAGACTTTAAAGAAAAACAAAATTAGAGCTATTGTTTGTTGGAATTTCTGGGTTTTGAGCATAATATTAAATTTCTTTCGACAATATGTTCATGGGTTCAACATCGACATAAAGAGTGAATTGACATTCTCATTATACCATACAAAATTAATGAACTATTAAAAAAAAATAGCAACCAAATGTAAGTGAATATAATTTATAACAAGTTATTTTACCTCATTTAAAAAGTGTAAAATGTTTATTTATTAATTTAAATATCTCTTTTGAATTTTTTTTATTTTAAATTTTTTTCAAAAATATCCATCGAAATAACATTTTATCAATATTTCCATCGACATTTTCATAAAATTGAGACTGCTACATTTTTGTCGATATCAACATTTTAAACCTTAGTTTTGAGAGAGTATTCCAAGGTAAACCAAATTTGTGTAAAACTTGATTTTGTTTTTATTAAAATTAATAAGTCTTAAATTATTTTTACCTTGCCTTTTGCTACAATTAGTGGTAGAATTAGTGAAAATTGAACATACGGTTAAAATTGCACTACTTGTGTAAGTATAAAGGTTGAATTTGATGAATTTGAAAGTTTTTGGTCAAAATTGATTTGATAAATCTATTTCATTTAATTAATCATCAAAATTAAGGTTATAATATATTTGTTTTCTGTTTTGTGACAAAACTAGTATAATAGAGATAAACTATTACCAAAATAGCAATTATAATAGATAAATATGAATATAGCAAAAATTGGAGCCAAAATCAATGATTATTGTCATTACTGAGTTTAACATTTGGTTTATAAACTAATGATTATCCCTGAGATAAAAACATACTAATTATCATTATAACTTAGTCAATGATTAATGCGTTTATTAAAAATATTATTATTATTATTATTTTATTAATTAAAATACTATACTTCTTGTCACACACATACACTAAAAAAAAGAAGCTATACTTGTTAATTTCTTTTATAAAAATGCATATTTACTTATTCTTTTAGATGGAGGTGCCCATCCAAATCTTGGCATTTTTAGGTTTTTTTCCCTGTATGTTGCAATCTTTTTTCTATGATTGTCGCATACACCTGTATCACTTTTTTTAGTTCAACAACATATGAAGTTGAGAATGAAATCTCTAACATTTCGATTAAAGATATAATGTCTAACTCATTGATCTGTACTCAAGTTGGCTACACTTATATTCTTATAATTTATAGTCAATTCTTTTTCTATTAGGGTTTTCCATGTCTAATTTTTATATAAACTTTTTTAGTTCTCTTTGTCATTTTCATTATGGATTTTCAAGGAAAAAGTATCTACTAAACAATAAATTTATCACATTCTATTCGTCAAAAAAGATGTACGATACTAAAACTCAACTTGACATATTGAGTGAAAAAAAAAAAATCACTTCTATGGATAAAAACAACACTTAAATTATCATTTGTAATAGGAAAAAATTTTAGGTTAGGAATAAGTGACTATATATTAAACTAAGCAAATTTCTATCTATATATATATTTAATGGCTGTTCAATTCAACATGGAAAGGATTTTTTTTTTCACGTTACTTAGTCATGTTTGGTGGCTTTTGTTTCCATTTATTTTCAAAATATAAAGCAGCCTATCATTTTCTTAAGAAAGTTGTACACTAAGGGCCCGTTTGATAACGTTCCTGTTTCCTGTTTCTTGTTCCTGTTTCTCATTTTTCAGAAACAGACATGTTTGATAAACGATCCTGTTTCTTGTTTCTTAATTTTTTAGAAACGTTTCTAAAAAAATGGCAGATTTTGAGAAACTTCAAAAAGTAGTTTCTCAAATTCTGTTTCTGTTTTTTTTCCAGTTTTCATGCATGTATTCCTATTTCTATTTTTACTCATCTCTTCCCTCTCTCTTATTTCTCTCCCTTCCATTCTATTTTTTTTTTCTTTTAATACTTTTTAATCTTTTTTTTTTCTTCATTTTTTTTCTTCTTTGATTTATTTCTTTCTATTCGTTCTCTCTCTTTCATCATAATCTTTTTTTCTTTTAATAGTTCATTATCTTTTTTTTTCTTTTTCTTTTTTTTTTACTTTTTTCTTTTCGTTTATGTTTTTCTCTTCTCTCTTATTTTCTTATTTTCTTTTACTTTACATTAACGAGCTTATAGTTATTATTTTCTATTTAATTCTCTATTATTTTTTCTTTTGGTACAATTTTATTTTTTTATTAAATAAATAAACTAATAAGGTATTTCATGTTTACCATTAAATTTAAAAAAAATATATACATTCTCTCTCTTTTTCTGATTTTACTTGCGTGTATTATTGGCTAATGCATTTTTAAAGAAAAATAAAAATAAAGTTTATTATTAAATTAAAGAAATGTGGGTATGTTCGATTTTCTGACCTTAGACAATTTACAAATTCGTCTAATTGAACTAACTCTTGTAAGTCAAAATCGTTCAAGGTGAATTGATTGAAATAAGAAATAACATTGCAAATCAAATTTGAACAAAATTTGAACGATAACTTTTATTATTATTATTATTAATTAGGTGTTGGGCCTTAATAAAATATTATAACCTCTTTATAATTGTTTTATTTTTATTTTAATGCATGTTATATGTTTTATTATAGTATATGCACTAAATTTTATTTTTACCAAAAAACAAGAAACAAGAAACAAGAAACAGAAATAGTTATCAAACATGTTTCTGTTTTTAGTTTATAAGAAACAGAAACAAGAAACGAGAAACAGAAACAGGAAACAAGAAACGAGAAACAAGAACGTTATCAAACGGGGCCTAAAATATCTTTATATATGTGTGTATTAGCAAGCATGTGTGAAAAAGAAATTTAAAGAGAAAAAAAAAAGAACAAAAAAAACAAATAAGCTTTGTCATTTCTCATTGCATGACTTCAATGGTGGCTTTCCTCTTTTCAACCCCATCTTTTGAATATCATAAAATATAATCCAAACCAGTCTTTGAGGAAAAGATTATAAAAAAAATCATTAGTGGGATTTAATCTTTTTTTTTTTAATAATAAGTTTGTTTACTAATAATTAGTAGTGTATTATAATATAGTGTGATTGAAATTCTAAAGACTAATATTTTATTGTTGAAAAAGGGCAAAATTTTCAAACGTGTGCTTTTCAAAAATAGGAAAAAAATAAATAAATAAACAGCCTCGTTTTTTAGAAATAGATATATTCCGTTCAAAGTTCAAACTCAATAATTTATAGAAAAAAAAAAAAAAAAAGATAACGATTTGATTGGTTTTTGGCTAACCAACTATCAACTCGACAAAAAAAACCAAATCTTACCAAAATAAAAACCAAATCTTACCAAAATTGATATCCAACCTTTTATATATATATATATATATATTATGAAATTGAATCGAACACTTATAGTTCAAATCGGTTGAACTAATACTATACAATAAGTTTTGTTAGGCTTTTGAATTCGATTTCAATTTCACTTCTAAACTCGACTTATAGCTTCATACTAATACACAACCTGTGAATCTAAAATCGCCGTAGGTAGAACAATTTTGGTTAAACTACAAATTTAGTTCCTAAATTTTTAAAGTGGTATCTAATAAGTCCCTAAATTTATTAATATTTAATAGATTTCTAAACTTTTAATTTATGTCTAACAGGTTCTTAATCTATTAGATAATTTTTAACACTCACGAATTCATTAGGCACAAAATTTTAAAAAAATAGAATTGCATTAATAGGTCCATGAATTAAAAAAAAAAATGTTGAATATGTCAGAAATTTATTAAACATAAAATTAAGAGTTCAAATGCTTATTAGACATAAAATTAAGAATTCAAACGCTTATTAACATAAAAATGTCTAATAGATTCCTGAACTTTAAATTTTATTAGATTTTTTTTCTTTTAACTTCAAAATTTTATTGGACGCAATCCTAAAAGATCAGCGACTAAAGCCCTATTTGGGATTTACTTTTGGCAAAAGTAAAAAATAATTATGGGATAATATTAATAGACTAAGTGTTTGGTAAAACAAATTATTTATTAAATTTAGATTTACTTTTACAAAAGTAAAAACACAATTATAGGATAATCATAACAGTCTAGATGTTTGATAAAACAAATTATTTATTAATTTATTCAGAATCACTTTTCATGCAAAAATAGGTAGATACCAACTTTTAAATTCAATTTTTTTAAAAAAATTTGTCATAATCTCTAATTGCTTGCAAATTTCAATTCTATCATACCATTTTTTTTCACATTTATTCTCTTATAACAACAAAATTTTGATTGATTAAGTTTTTTTTTATAACAATTATTTTTCTTAAACGTTTATCTAATAATTTAGATTAAACAAAATTATTTGTAATTTAAATCACATAAATTTTTAAAAAACTATATCTTATAATAAATTAGAAAATAAATATCAATATAAAAATAATTAAAATAATACGCATACTTTAGCCATTATAACTAACTCAACAATTTAGTATTATTTTACCAAACACCGAAACATGTTTTTTCTTATTTAAAATTGAAATTTACAAAATACTATTATATTTCATCTCAGTATAACTAATCTTTTTAAAAACACAGTTGCCAACAATTATTTTAGAACAAATTATTGCAATTTCAAACTAAGTCTAAAATGTATAACAATTTTTTTAGTTTAACAACATTTGAAAAAGAAAATTCAAACTTCTAATTTCATAATATAATGTTTCAACTAATTAAACTATGTTTGGATCGAGAACGACAATAGTTGGTGTAGTTGTTGTAGGCAAGTAGGGTTATATGAGCAAAGTTAAAAGGAAAGATGTGGTTTGTTTGAAACATTAAATG
This sequence comes from Trichosanthes truncata, assembly GCA_033996785.1. NCBI lineage: Eukaryota > Viridiplantae > Streptophyta > Magnoliopsida > Cucurbitales > Cucurbitaceae > Trichosanthes > Trichosanthes truncata. The sequence continues at coordinate 48,197,118 of JAWPNB010000003.1, read as the reverse complement.
AGGTTGATTGAGAGATGGAAGTCACGTGAGGAGGCAATGATGGGGGTTTGGAAGAAAGGGAGTTGTGTTGTGAAGAGTCAGAGAAAAACTGACATTACAAAAAAAAAAAAGAAAAAAAAAAAGAGAATATACAAGACGATGACGTAGAAGCTGCACCATATTCATTAATCATTATTCATCACTCAGGGCTGGCCCCCACTTTTCCATCACTTTTTTACCTTCAAAATCTTTGTTAGGTTTCAAATTTATTAACTTTAACTATTCATTTTATCCAATATATATATATATATATATATATATATATATATATATATATAGGTATATGATTTAAAAACGTCTTATTTTTAAAAGATAATATCATTTATAACTTTTAAAAATTCAAAAAATATTAGCAGTAAGATAATATCATATATTTTTTTTTATATATCATATAAAGTTGTTACTTTTACTCTTGACCTATTACCTTCATTAAGATTGAAGGTTCAATCCTCACTTTCATATTTTTTAATTAAAAAGAATATTTTCATTTTTATGGTTGAAAACTGAATGTGAAATTGAGATTTAAAATATGAAGGTCTAATTTAATAAGAATTTTATTTTATTTTATTTATTTGTAATGATGCTTCTTTTTCTTCAAATTTTAAATTTTTAATAGCACTGGAAATCTAAGCTAAATTTCAAAAATGAAAAATGTGTTTCCTGCTAATTTTTTTCTTTAATTTTAATAATTTAGTTATGATTTCAAAAATAAATTTGAAAGTAGGTTAGGATCGATAATAAAAGGTGGTTAGTGAATAAACATAATTTTAAAAAACGCAAAACTAAAAATATGAACTTATCAAAAGGGCTTTAAAGGACCAAAAAATAAAATGGTAAGTAGTTTAGGGATTAAGTTACAATTGTAGGAGTCTGGGGACGAAGGTGATAAATAAGTAAAAGCTCATGGATCAAAATTCAAAACCATATCTATAGCCAAATATTCTTCTTCTTGAAATATCTCTAGTATGGTTTATTACTTCAATAGTTAATTATGGTGTAATAATTAAAGGTTAAAATACTAATTTTGTTTCTATACTTTGAGTTTCATTCCATTTTAGTCCATATACTTTTAATAAATCTTAAAATTAGTCATTACTGTTAGGTTGAAGTTAAAATTTATCAAAATTGGTTAAGTAATAATTATAATTTTCATGCAAGAAAAGACATAATGTAAATATATTTTCAAAATTTATAAAGGAGAGGCTAATAGAGATTTTTTTTTTTTTTTAAAGAAAAGTTAACAATAAACTAACAATAAGGATCAATTTTAAGTTTTATTAAAAATATATGGACTAAATTTGGACATTTGAAAGTAAAATGACTAAAATAGAATGAAATCGAAAATAGAAGGACTAAAATAGTAATTTAACCTTTAATTATTATAACAATCATCATTAATTCCATAACTAGGGTTCCATTATATTTTCAATATTATTAGATTATTAATAGATATATAGACACAAATTCTATATCTATAAAAAAAAACAACTAATTCCCTTTAAAAAAAAAAAAGTTAACGAGAGAATTTAAATTTAAGAATTGTTTCTAATTTTTTGGTGAAGATTTTTAAAATACAACCTGCGAGGGGAAGTTGACAAATATTCTATTTATTTTTTTCTGGAGTTTAAAAAAAAACCCATCATTATACCCCTCAATTTTGAATTTTGTTTATTATTAACGCTGGTTATTAACACCATAGATAAAATGTTATAGGATAGGTTCATAAATCCAACAAACTATTTGTCTCATTCCACAAACTTAGTTATGATTTATAACTAAAAAAATAGTTTTTTTAAAAGGAAAATGGTTATCATTTAATGCTTCAAAATAATAAGAAACATAACTAAATTAACATAATTTCACAAAAAAAAAAAAAAAAAAAAAGAAGAAAAGAAAAGAAGAAGAGAATTTACACAAAGAATTGAAACTTTTAACTACTCCAAGATTATATCTATGTGTATACAGTGGCGAATCTAGAACTTTGTGTCAGGAGGGTTTGATGTATTTTGATATTAATTAGTTTGTTCAATAAAAAGTATGACTGATTTTTTTTATAGGTTAAAAAATAGGTTTGGTCTCTAGATTTTCATAAAAGTAACAATTTAATTCTTGAACTATGGATTATAACAGTTTAATCCCTATACTTTCAAATTTGTAACAATTTAGTCTGTTAACTTTAGTATATATAATTTAGTCCATATACTTTAAAATTTATAACAATTTAACCTTACTATGAGAAATTCTATCAAAATTAAGTGTCAATTTTTATTATGTCACGATTTAGTCTTTGTTGTTTATAAACACATTTGGTCTCTAATCAAGTTATCGATCTACATATGTAAGCAATCTTAGATTCTCATTAAATCCTAACAATATTTTTTAGCATAGGGGCTTAATTGTTACACATTTTAAATTATAGAGACTACATCGTTACATATTAAAATTCATTGTTATAATGTAAAATTCAGGAACTAAATTATTACTTTCATAAAAGTTCAAGGACTAAAAATATATTTTTTTAACATTTTTATATAAATATACAAGAAAGAGAATAAAATTTCAAACAATAAGTATAATTTTTTGTTGGTTAAAATACCATTATGGTCCATGTACTTTATGTTTTGTTCTATTTTGGTCATTGTACTTTTAAATGTTCAATTTTAGTCCATGTACTTTCAATAAAGCTTAAAATTGGTTATTATTGTTGTTCATTGTTGATTTTTCTTAAAAAAAATTAGTCTCTGTTAGTTATTCTTCTATAAATTTTGGAAATATGTTCACATTATGTCTTTTCTGGTATTAAAATTATTATAATTATTTAACCAATTTCGATAAAAATTAATTTCAAACTTATCATAGGAACTAATTTTATATTAAAAGTATAGGGACTAAAATTGGATGTTTGAAAGTATAGGGACCAAAATGGAACAAAACACAAAGTACATGGACCAAAATGATATTTTAATATTTTTTTTAAAATTAGAAATATAGTTTTTTAATTTCTTCAAAATAATATACTAAAATTTAAAACTATTTTTAATCATTTTTATTCATATTTGATATAAATAAAAGATAATAATTTACAAAATAAATTGTAAAAAAAATCTAATATTATATATTTGTAGATATAGAATTACTTAAAAAGATGTAGCATTGTTATCTATAAAAGGTTAAAAAAAATAAAAAGCAAAAAAAGCAAAAAAAATTGTATCCCTTGAGATTCAAACTCAACTGTTTTACAGGGGGTTAGGGGTTATTACCATCTTGGCAAAAGTCATTTTTTGTCATTTAAGGTGAACTAAAATATATTAATAGAGAATACTTTTCAAGTTGAAGGATTCTTTTCAAGTTGAGGGGGCTCGAACCCTCTTGGACTTATTGTAGATCCGTCGATGTGTGTATATATCATGAAAGAAATAATAATATGGAAACATTTATTATGAAAACAACATGAGCCAAAAGAGAGAGGAAATTTTACATTTATCGAAAAAAATCATAATGATGATCATCATTTTATGGAGCATTATAACAAAGTTGTGATATTAATTGGGTGGTAAAAATGGGATCCTATTTATTGTTATCAATAATGGGCATAATGAATAACACAGATCCATCATGGTTGCTATAATGCTAAAAATTACTCAATAATGGATGAGAGCGATATATATATATATATATATATATATCTATAGCTGCCTATAGTGGCGCTCCACTTATACTATATGCTTTTTTATTTTCTCTCATTACAAACTCTTGGTCATGTCACCCACATTGGTTCTCATTTTAATGGGTTTTTTTTTTTTTTTTTTTTTTTTTTTACATCATTTCCTTTTTTTTTCTTAGTTGATATGATAAATTTGTAATATATATGATGTCAACCCGGCACGATCTTGTAAAGAAATATAATTAATCTTGTTCGATTCCTAAAGTTAACAGGGCAAGTTATAAATTTGTATGTCTTTGAAGGAATCATGGATTCAAACCTTAATGACCACTCATCTATTTAGAATTTTAAAATATTGTGAACTTCTTGACGTCAAATATTGTAAAATTAAATAGTCGTAATGATGAGATTTGTCAAAATATATGTAAACTAGTTCAGAGTTTTGTTATATTTTTGGGTAAAAAAATTAGTGGGCTAAATATTCTCTATTTATTTATTAATTATACAATGGTAAAACATATATACTTATAAAATACATAATAGAACTATGATAATCGAAAAGTGTTCTCAAAATCCCTTTTTTTAAAACAAAAACCCATAAAAATATCTTTTTGGCAAGAGAGGGTGGAGATTTAAATCTCTAATATTTAAGAGAGTAGATTACCTTAATCAATTAAATTATGTTTAGATTGACCTATAAAAATATTTAGAGAGGAGGTGAGAATTTAAATTTTCTTAAAAAAGTTAACTGATGTTTGAACTATTAAATTATGCTCTGATTGCACAATAAAAATGTCTTTAGGATAAGAATGTGGGGTAGATTTTGACCATATTAATGAGATAATTAAGTTATGGATGAGGTGATATTAAAAGAGAATGTTATGAATGGTAATTAAAGTTGGGTGGGTTATTGAGAAAAACAAGGGTTTGACTTAAAGACATTGGGAAGAACAGAGAGAGAGGAAGGAGACAGTGAGTGAGGGTTTTCAGAGGCTTAAAACTTATAAATGAGAAAGAGAGAGAGAGTAAAATATATTAATATGATAGATGATGATGAGTAGTAATTTTCCCTTCCAACAAAAATCCTTTTGTCAGCTTCTTTCCTACCCACTGCACTTCAAATTGTGTAATAATTTTGCTGCATTATATTTTTCATCCTTTTCATGCTATGTCATTGGCACCCCCACTCCACTCTCCTACCCACCTCATCTTTACTTCTATCCATCTCCCTTTTTTTCTCTCTCTAAAGTGAATAGTTATAGAGAATATTTGACTCGTTTTACTTTATGAATCTCGAAACGTTTGAGTTTGTGTACTTATGAACCTTGAAACGTTAGAGTGAGTGTAATATGTATTTGAATTGTCAAAAAGAATAGATTTTTATAGAAGCTTGAGTTTCTGTAATCCCTGTGTAATTTTGTAGATTTACTATTCGTAAACAATGAAGACATATGTTTCATAATTAAGTTTGAGTTTATTTAAGTTCTGTTTAATAACGAACAACTATTTATATTGGATTAGCAAATTTATATAACTGGTAATAAATACATTCAATATACTAAAGATAGGGTTAACTTATTCTTGGCCTCAAGTTATACCAAGTCTAGCTCATGAGCATTGCACACATCCTGGATAATTCGGTTTTGTGTTAGTTGATTGTCGCAATGGGCTATTTCACAAACCAAAATGAGATGCATGAGAATGAAAAGTTTAAGAATAAGATTGTGAGAGATTAATTTGGTGTTTAGATTACAATTTACATAAAAGAGTTGGATTTTTTATGCTGAAACTAAAGGATATTAGCATTTCATATATTAATCTAAGAGATAATATAGTTTTTGTGCAAAAAAAATGAGTAAACCAAGTTCGGAATCAAATAATGCTTGGGAACAAAATACAAATTATGTTTAGATGGTACAAGAATGAGAGATTATCAAATCCAACTTCATAAATTATGTTTGCATATCAAAGCATTCAAAGGATTCAGATGTTCCGATAAAGGCATCAATAGACTTACACAGAGAACGAAAAATGGTCAAAAGATCTCACAACCTCAATAAGATGTCTCCCTCATGTAGTTATTTAATAAGACAAATGTTGAAAATAATAATTCGCTGTGTATAAGAACTGAGTAATAGTAACAAATTTGATTACAACTTAACTGGCAACAAATAATTACAGTGTAAACAATAGTACATACACTGTATATAACAACAATTTCAAAACTCAAGAACAAAAGATAATAAGTAGTCGAGGCAAGCTTACAAAGCGCTATTCTGAAAACAATTATTCACTTTGCACGGGTTGCAAGTAGGCTACAACGATCGTCTCAGCAAGATACAACGATTAACTCTGATAGAACGACAACCTTGAACTACTTGGATCTGGTAGAACTCTTGGATACTTGCTCTTAACTCGACTCAAGATTAAAGAGAATAACTCTTCAATTGGAATGAGATACTCCAAAATAGAATGAGATGCTTCAAATGAAGAAACAAGTTGCTATTTATAGGCTAACAACTTAATAACTCTCTAAAAATAAAATTAATATAAACAATATGAAACATACATAAAAAGTAACTCAATTGTATAGTTACTTGTAAAAATTCAAATATAACTCACAAATTTAAGTTTTAAGTTAAATTTTTACAAGAAACATTAACACATTTTGATGTTTAAAACCATTTTGAAATATTTGCATTTCAAGTCAAGTAATAACAACATAAATGAAACATCAATTCATTTTTGATGTTTTAAACCAACACTTTCTTTTACAAAATTTTACTATAAAATCCAACAACAAATATAATACAATTGTGATCATATACCTAACGGTCATAAGAGAGTGACACTTACGTTGAATAATTTCTTTTCTCCTTTGTACAAGTCTCTCTTTTATTGATTATTAATAAGTGAAATAAAAATGGGATAAAATTGAATAGGGGTGGCGTGGAGCAATTATGAAAAAAGGGGGTCTAAATGGAAATTAATTAAGCTATTACAAAAACAGTGCCCTAAACCTAGGCCGAAAAGCAAAGACCACTTTATGGAAAAAGTGAATGATTGTCTTTGATTACAAATTTTATTTATTTAGAAAGAGATTTAAGAGAAGAAGAAGAGAGAAAAAGGAAAAATGTAGGAATGGTAAAAGACAAGAAAGCATGCAACTCAGGAATTGGAAGGATCTTTGTCCCCTTTTAACCTATCACTATCATTTCTCTTCACTTCTCCATGTTTTCTTATAATATTTATCATCATTATCATCTTAATAATAATAATAATAATAATAATAATAACAATCATATACATTATTGTTATTATATTTCCTCATCATAATGAAATTTATCTCCATTTTTCATACTCTCTCATGTTTCCACACTTTGGGACACTACCCTTTATTTTATTCTAGCATATACCCTTTCATCCTCTCTTTTCCTCACTTCTTTTTGTAACCAAATCTTTTGTGTTTTTATACTTGTGTAATGTTCCTATATGATGAATTGGGCACATGCTACTAATTGCTACATGTGCTATTGATTGTGCACCTTGTCTATAAAAAATGGGCTCTATCTTCAATTAAAATAACATTATAAGATCAATGAAATTGATTCAAGAGTTGTTTCATTATGTTTTCTATAGAAGAAAAATTAAACTTTCGCAACTGTATTGTAATTAAAGTTGATTATTGGAGATGTGAACATGATAGCCTCGTATCAATTAGGAAACGAAGAAGATCATCTTGAGTATACAAGTAAATGAAAACATTTTGTATGCACGATACTTTTTAAGTAGAAACCTAGAAAACAAAACCATGTGAAGTCAAATACGAAATGAACATATTTGTATTTAAATAATAATTCCTATATTTTCCATTGACGACATACTTTTCTTTATTCAAAGCCCATGTTGTAGGTGTCCTTAAGAAGAAGGACATTTGAAAGTTTCTTCCACAACAACAAAATGGCAAATTTTCAAAACCCTAAAAAAAGGAATAAAAGAAAAAGAGTAGTAGTTGGTTGACCTAAGAAGAAGAGAAGAAAAAAGAAGTAGAAGAAAAGAGATAATAGTGTGTAAGGGTAAGTAGTTTAGTGGTAGGGGCTTGGCTTGACCACCGAATATATTAGAAAACAATCTCAATCTCAATCCCAATCCTAACTTCACCAATTATGGGCGTGCATGCCTTGGGCCCTACCCTTTCATTATTGCTACTTCTCTCCCTCTATCCCAATAATAATCTTAATAATTATGACTAGGAACTCGTCTTTCAGATCGTCTTGAATACTTTTTAGTTATGTTTATGACATTTTGTCGATGAGTTTCAATGCTTTTTTTTTTTACTTACTTGATTTTGTAGCTAAGATCGGGTGTATTTATGGCTGGATTTGAGTATTTATGTGGCTTGATTAGGTGGGTGTTGTTAGTTCGTTGGACAATTTTTCAATTTAGAATGAAAAGCATATTAATGTTATCATTTATAATTCAAATCTTTGAGTTCAATTTGATGAATTAAAAGTTTTAAGTTTTTATTTTATTTCAACAATGTAGGGGTGAGAATTCAAACGTCTAACTTTTAGGACATATGTATAGTACCTTAACCAGTTGAACAGTGTTTAGGTTAACAAGATAAATTGACTTATTATGCTAAGAAGGTAATAATGCAGTTTTCTCTAATATTAAGAATACAAATGACCATTAAGTTTCAATTCTCTCTCTCATTTTTTTTTAACAAGAAAATACCATAGCATTACTTCAAACCATCACAAAGTACATATTTCGATCTCCCAACCTGGGATTCCAATAAGAGTAACAAATTAGGAAAATGATTCAACCATAAATCTGACTGACATTGCATGTCAAGTCCTGCTAATTCATGAGTAGAAACATTAAACATACGAGAAATATGAGCAAAAGTCCATTTTGATTGTTGTCATTGAATTGGTGTTTACATTTACAAGTCTTCATATGGTTCCATGTAGATTTACATTTTAACTTTTAAAAAAAAAAAATGAATGATCTATATTTTAAGTTGTATGTGTGTCAATTTCTTCTATTTGATATTGAAATAATTGAGTTGAAATTTCACTAAATGCAATACAAAATTTAAAGGCAAAGATGAAAATTGATTTGTATGAAAGGTAAAGTACAAAAGAAGAATATTTGACAGTATAATAACGAAGACATAATAAATTTGAAACCTATTATTATTATTTGACACTAAATAATGAAAACACATTATTTTTTGACAGCATGAGTATATGTGAAGATGGCTTAATGCATACTCTCCATGTAATGTTTTTCATTCATCATATGAATAATTGATTCCTTTGTCCAATATCTTTCTATCTACCTTGTTATTTATTTATTTTTTTTAAATCATTGATTTCCTCACAAAATAATACTAGCATAAACAGCCATCATCATGATCTTATTGACTATGATGATTGTCATCCCTCCCATGTTCATTTGTCTTCCAATAATTTAGATCTTATGTTTTTTTCCTCCATTGGAATTTAGTTGTAATAATTTACATCTATGATCTAATCTACTATAAGTTAGATCATACAGAAAAAAAAAAGTTTAGTAAGAAATAGATGATTTTTAAGGTATTGTTCAATGTACTCAGAATGGGATTAAATTATAATATGAGATGTTTGGTAAAAGATTGGTATGTTTGGTTAGGTATGAAGATATTTTATTATAATTTTTTTTTTTCAAACTGTATTTAAGAATGATAGATAAATTATTTGATATAGGAGCTAGGGATGTTTTTTTCCCATCTCATTCCTACCGGGAGGGAGTGAGGACAAAAATTTTCCGTTAGCTAAATAGGGATGGGACAAAGAATGCATTTTCTATTCCCCGTCCCTGCTCCCGATTTCTTTTTTTTTTCTTTTTTAATTTATACATATAGATAAGAAACCCTAAATTTAAACTTTCATGAAATATGATTTTGTTTTTATTAGAAAGTCCAAGAATTCTCTATTTAAATGAGATTTATCGTTGAAAATTAACCATTTAAATGAATATTTTTCAAAGGATTTATTTTATTTAATCAAAATTAAAAAACAAAACAAAAAAAATTCCCCACGGGAACCCAATCCTTGTGTATTCTCCATGCATATTCCTCACCTCAGTCTTGCAAAATTAAATAGAGAATTAAATAGGGGGCGGAGATAGGGACGGACAAAGTCATTCCAATATCTATCCCGCCCTGTAAACATCTCTAATAGGAACCAAACCTTGGAAGGTTTTTTAGGATGTCCAAATGTCTAAATCATATGATTTCAATGTGGCCTTAAAAGTAGGATTTTCTTTGTTCTCTCTTTATTTGAGAATTAAAGGGTGTTTTATTGGCAAAGTTCAAATCAAGGAAACGTTTTTTTTTTTGACCTACTTTATGTTATAAAAATTTTCCTTTATTCCTTCCATCAATAATAAAAGATTCAAGTCAAATATCTGTGCTCGTGTTTGTGAAAAGACATGAAGCTCATTTCAAATCAATTAGAGAATGTTTTGTTAAAAATAGAATTTATATGAATTTTTTTTACTTGTTTATTAAGTTTAATTTCGAAATTTAATAGATTTGGGGAACCTAGGATCTATAAAATTAATTTCTCATTGTTTTATGATTTCAGCAATTTCATATAACTTAATACTCGCTTAATAGATATTTTATTCATATTTTTTAATTTTTGTTTTTTAAAAAAATAGGATTGTCTAATTTCATTTTCTTAATTATATGAATGTATCTAAGTTATGGTTTTTCCCCCTTTGAAATTTCAGCAAAATTTCCGATACTAAATACAGCCATTTTGATTTTGTAAACTGAAATCCTAGCCAAAGTATTTTTAAACAGTACAAAACAAAATAAGAAAACTTACTAGTAAATTGACTATTTTAGGCCCCGTTTGATAACCATTTGGTTTTTGGTTTTTGGTTTTTGAAAATTAAGCTTGTTTTCTCTCAATTTCTCTACAATGGTTTTCATCTCCCTTAATGAAGCATTTGAATTCTTAGCTAAATTCTAAAAACAAAAACAAGTTTTTGAAAACTACTTTTTTTAGTTTTCAAAACATGGCTTAGTTTTTGAAAACATAGTTAAAAGGTAGATAACAAAACAAATAAATTCAAGGGTTGGAGTAGTATTTATAGCCTTAATTTTCAAAAACCAAAAACCAAAAACCAAATGGTTATCAAACGGGGCCTTAGAAATCTATTTTCAGAATTCAAATAAGATTTCAGAGAAGAAAACAAAAGTTATAAAAAATAGAAAATCAACAAAAAAAAAAAAAAACAAACAAAATGATTATTAGACAAACCCTTAGCAATTCTAAGGTTCAAAATATATAATAATATCCAGAGTTTGATCCCACCTTTTTTTTAGTAATATTGTAGTTTTTGAAACTTATTATAAAAATATGGTGCTTTTCAAACTATTTATAAGAATATTATAGTTTTTATTACGTGGATGAAGGTCATCTCTTAAAGAGACGACATTTACTACGTTTTTTTTTTTAAAAACAATATGTGTATACCCAATTTTTTTAAAAAAATAACACATGTACATGTCATCTCTTCGAGAGACGAACTGCATTGGTCTTAAAAAAAATTAAATTAGTAGGTCGTCTCTTCAAGAGACAACATGCACAAATATATTACATATGTTTGCAATTGGCACAAGTGGCAGCACACGCGCACAAGTATCGTTGAGTGCATGAGTTTGACATAACGCAAAATTGTTAATTTTTTTGTTTTATTTTTAAAATCTCAATAAAAAATGATTTATTTAGGCCCCGTTTGATAACCCTTTGGTTTTTGATTTTTGGTTTTTGAAAATTAAGCTTGTTTTCTCTCAATTTCTCTACAATAGTTTTCATCTCTCTTAAGGAAACATTTGAATTCTTAGCCAAATTCTAAAAATAAAAACAAGTTTTTGAAAACTATTTTTTTTAGTTTTCAAAACATAGTTTGGTTTTTGAAAACATAGGTAAAAAGTAGATAACAAAAGAAGTAAAACCATAGATAGGAGTAGAATTTATAGGCTTAATTTTCAAAAACCAAAAACCAAAAACCAAAAGTCAAATGGTTATCAAATGGGACCTTAAATTTCAATTTTATAAAAAAAAATTGGAAAGAAAAAAAAAAGAAAAGAAAAAAAAAGATTATTTAAGTTATTTTTAATTGAGAATTTAAACTTGAACGCATGGGTTCGACTAATGCATAACGCAAAACTGTTAATTTTTTTGCTTTATTTTTAAATTTGCAATTAAAAATGACTTATTAAATTTAAATTTTACAAAGAAAATTGGAAAGGAAAAAAAAGAAAAGAAAAAATAGATTATTTAAGTCATTTTTAATTAAGCATTTAAACTTGAGTGCATGAGTTTGATTCCTACATGATGCAAAACTTTTAATTTTTTTGTTTTATTTTTAAATTCTCAATTAAAACTGACTTATTTAAATTTCAATTTTATAAAGAAAATTGGAAAGGAAAAAAAAAAGGAAAAAATAGATTTAAATAAATAATTTTTAATTGAGAATTTAAAAACAAACAATTTTGCATTATGTAAGAGTCGAATCCATGCACTCAAGAATGGGTGAGCACGCGTGCAACCACTTGTTTCAACTTTATACATTTGTGCATGTCGTCTCTTGAAGAGATGACTTAAGACGACTTGTACATGTGTTATTTTTTTTAAAAAAAAATCGGGTATAAGTCGTCTCTAGAGATGACCTATACACGTATTGCTTTTTTTTTATTTATAAATGCAGTAAATGTCGTCTCTTAGAAGACCTTCAGTCAGGTGTTGTAGGTTGTCTCTTGAAGAGAAGAGACGACCTTCATCTATTTAATAAGCACCATATTTTTAAAATAAGTTTCAAAAACTATAATATTAATTAAAAAAAAAAGTATGAGTTTGATTTGGAATTGTTCTAGTTTAGGGAAAAAGCCTAAAACTTCAAGCCAAATAAGGATTTAGCTTCAGAAACACTTTAATAGAAAAGAGTTCAAAAAGGGAAAAAGAAATATTCACAAATGTAACATCTGAACAAAAAATTGTCTCAGCCATGCATTCCAAAACAAGGTTTCTGTAGGCAGAGATACAGTTGCAAAGACTTTCACTAAAAAAGACAAGGAATAACTTTACATCAACTGATGCAAATTATTAGAAAACATTGCAGAACAATATTCTCTGTTAGCAGACTAAATTGCTTTTTCCACTCACCTGAATATTCAAGGGATATACAATAGTAACATCTGAAAGAGAAACATACATCATTTTATGCAATGAATTAGCTCCACTTGATTTCTCATCATGATTAATCATGTTTACAGTATTAAAAATAATAATAAAAAAAAGCTCAAGCTACATATTTCAATACTAGTGGTAATCATGACTTGTAGCTTTGAAACAATGGAGATGCTTAAATCTCACTCAATGTGTTGACAAATGGGAAAGGGATAGAAAATTACAGCAGTCATTGATTATAATGAAAAGCATCTGGTATTATAGTGGAGACAGAAATGGCGATTTGACAATGAAAGAATAAGAATATGGGTGCGTGTGAGATTAGTTAAGGTATGTGTAGGCTGACTCGAACGTTCTACGTTACCGAAAAGAAGAAAAAACATGGAGCCCAACAGGATAAGTGGACAGAATCCATGAGAATCAAAGTAAATGATCATGATGAGCTCTCCTAAAGTCAACAAGCACCATAGCAGAATAGAACTAAATGTGTTTCTTGATGTGAAAAGAGTGAAGAAGGCTGTTCTAATCATGAGAAATTCAATCATAGGATTCTTCGTGTTAGTGATCTAATAATCAACAAACTATTTTTGAACTTCAGGCTTTTACTCCACAAGATCTTGTGATTTTCATACAGCAGTGTATGTAGTGTGGAAGATGATCTCAATGGGGGTGAGGTATCCCTAACCTTCAAGATTTCTAACTAATTCTCTTGCCTGATAATAGTTGACAGAGATGATAGAGAAAGCTGATGTCAAGTAGGCATGAAAAGCACATAGGAATCGGTATAAAGTTCATTACTGCTATGCGATTCTCGTCTTTAAGTGGTGGATTATCTAACAAGCTTTTAGATGATGCTAACAGAACCAGCGGATGAGCTAATAGAATCAAATAAGATAAATGGAGAATAAGCAAGGCCAAAAGGCAAAAGATCTGCCGGCTGATATGTTTGCTTTATCATTATTGCAATGATCGGTCTAAATAACCAAAGTCAAAATAGAGCAAATTAAACTAACAAGAATTTCAAACTATCAAATTTAATTGATTTGAGATGAATAGTCAAATCCCATGTTCGTTTAATGGGTAATAATAAACGAGAACTAGAAAAAGTTCAAACTATGGATGAACTTATGATTGCACTCTCATTTAAGCTAAAACACCAACGAGCTAAGCTAAACAGGAACATAAAATCCTATTTCGAGAGCACCAAACGGAACAATTATAGGTTTGATCATTTTTATACTTTCTGAATACATATGGTCAGTTATACACAAATTTTTTATGGTAAAGTAAATTAAACACATCAGATGTGGTCGAGGGCAAAAACACCAAAGTCAAGAAGATGATAGATATGGATTTGCAAGAAAATGTTAAACTCGGGTTTTGATGCATGAAAGGTTACATATGAGGAGATAAAGGGCAGTACCCTACTTGATTTACTAATTATTTGCTTCTCAATATGTTCAAGAAGTATGCCTACATTTCAATTCACGTACAATAAGCAGTAAAATGAAGAAAGTTGAATATCAACCATGTGATAGTCAATCGTCGAAGCAAGAGTCAATGTTTTTTTCTTAGTGAAAAAGTAAATAAATGCAAGTAGCACTTACATAGGTGTGGAAATATTATAGTCTTGATTCATTTCTCAATCTTAGGACCCAGATAGAGGTCTTTTCAAGCCAATCTTCTCCGTCTGGGTGCCCGAGAGTTTCCACTGTCTACATCAGAAACCTGTAAAGGATCGTTTCTTCTTCTGGACGATGATGTTGAAAGCGAGACCATGGAATCAATTTCTACAGCAGTGTCCATTTGACTCTCTGAATTGATAACAGCAGCAATGCTAGAGAAAGAATCTCTATCTTCCACAGGTGGAGGAGGCTGCTCTTGATGTCTAGGAATGAGCGGATCGGTATATAAAAAGCCCTCCGGAAGCCTATCAGCAGAATTAAATGCAGAGGTAAGAGAAGAAACTCTTGTGCGGTGTAGTAATGATCGAAGCACTGGGAGTGATTGAAGACGGGTTTCCCCTGCCTCAGTGCCAGACACATCAGGGAGTTCTAAAACTCCTACATCATCATGGGGGGGCAATGAAATTTGTTCTCTACGAATTCCCCTGGATGTTAAAATCCTATTCAACAAGGTTGGAGATCTACCAAATGTTTCATGTGAACTGTCTGGCTCTGGCGGTTGGTCTAGGTCACGATTGAAATCAAATCTGTTTCCCAATCGACGAATCATCTCCTCCACTGGGAAACTAAATGCAGTCCTCTGAATGGTTTGTCTCAAACTTTCAACCTTCCGAGCATGGGGCCTTAGAGGAATCTTAAGTGCAGCATCCTCCTCTGTCACAGGGGTGTTGCTGCCACGCCCATAAATTGGAGTCACATTCTTCGTGGTAACCTCTCCTTTACATACAGGACATTCCTTGGCATCTGAATGTAGATGCAACCATCGATAAAGGCATGGCCAGCAGTATAGATGACCGCAACAAGTTACAACAGGGTCCCTAGCCAAGTCCAGACATATATTACAATCAAAGAAACTCCCATCAGAATCACTGCCCTTTTCAACATCACTCTTATTCTCTGCCTTTTCATCTTCCAAAGCTTCATTGTTAATTTCACATGTTTTCCCTGCCTCATTTTTCCTTTCCTCAGCAGTAATACTACCCTCACCAGCCTGTAATGGCTGTAATGAATTCCCATTGCCTGAATTAACCATAATCTCACTCAATTCCAATGAAATATGCTGAGTCTCAGAAGGAATTTGGACTTGACGCCTTCTCCACCGATGTCTCGTCCTAAACCTGATAGCTTCTCCAAATCTATGAACAGGATCCTCTGTCAAATCAGCTAAATTCACATCTTCATTTGGAACCGAGTTTGAAAGCGGCTCTGGAATAGGACCCAGATTCAAGTCAAGGTTCATGGCATCAAAGATTTCGTCACCCATTACAAATTTATCAGAAAATAAAATGAGACGAAAACCCCCCCAATATAACACGAAACTTAGCGGCCTCAGGTTAGAAGAAACCCCAATGGCACCATAAAATTCAAATTACCTAAAAGCACAAGATCAACTCTGTCCCAGATAAACAATCCCAGAAGCATCAATCCACCCTTTTCCAACAGCGAATCCCTCACAACACATACTTAAATTCGTCAAAAGCTTGAAATCACCGAAGAATCCGTACAGAAAACCCCAATTCTCCCAAACCAAACTAACCTAGTCGATACACAATACTCAAAAACAATAAACCCTCGATCAATTTCGTTACGCAGACAGTGAAAAATCACGAAATTCTATCGAGCTGAGCCTTAAACCAGTCAATCCCAGTTTATCAAACAATAAAAAAAGTCGAATTGAAAAATTCCCAATTCTAGACTCGCAAGAAAAACTAGGGTTTATCGCGACAGCAGCCAAACAACAAAATTCTCACGTCGATTCAAAAGAAGAAGAACAAGAAGAACAAGAAAACTGAACACCTGCCTCAGACGACTGCTCTCGATTCCATATCATTCAGTAAACCCGAAATCACCTTCCCCTCAGACCCAGCTGCGTTCGAGCTGATTCGCCATCAAAGGTCCGCCATCGATCAGCGATCTGGTCCACACACAAGCAACAAAGAGGAGAAAAAAAAAGTCACAGAGAGAAAAGGAAACGGAGCTTAATCGTACAGAGAGACAGAAATTGGTATAGAATGCAACAGAATCATACGATGATCGGCCGATCGATAGGATCGTGCGGCTGATGAATCGAAATTGGGTATTATTGGATCGAGCGGCTGAGATCTGAAGAAGAAGGCATGTGTGGCGCCGTGGGATTGGCGGCACTAACTTAGTTTCTTGTTCAGTGAACAGTGAATCAGTGATGATGGCGCAGAGAGATTCGATTAGAGAGTTTCACTTTTTTGGCAAATTTTTTACAGAATGAGAATCGATTTCAACGTCTCGTTTCTAAATTCGAAGAACGCTACTGTTATATTTACATAATCTTCAAGAAGAGGCAGGCATGGATTTGTGGCAAAGTAACTTATGTTTTTCAATTTATGGCCAAAAAATCTCACACTTGAAATTTATTGGCAAGATATGGCAGTAATAAAATAAAAAATTTACTAATAATTTAAATATTTATTTTTGACAACTTTATTTTTGTATTTTATTAATAAATTGTGTATATATATATATATATATATATATATATATATATATATATATATATATATTGAGTCAACAGTAGATGGGGTGATAGATTCAAACTTTTAACCTCTTGTTGAGGATACATGTTTATGTCAGTTAAGCTATACTCATGTTAGCTAAATTGTATTTATATATTTGAATCTTATTATAATTTAATATTTTGTCATCAAGTTGAAGAAATTAAAAAGAAATTTCAAAATCACAATTTTAAAAGGAAATTCAAGCTTTGCAAAATATTAAAATTGTGAGTTTTAGGATATTCAATCAATACTCAATTTTGTATATGGATGGGACTTAATTTTGTGATTTATGATAAAATTAAAATTTGTTTTTTAGTTCAACAATAGTTGGAGTTAGAGAGATTCGAACCTCTAACCTCTTAGTCAAGAGTACATGTCAATTATTGCTGAACTATGCTCACTTTAGCCAACATTAGTGTGTATATATAATTAAAATTGAACAAAAGATAAAAAAAGTTTCAATTGGATGAATGAAAAGTGAGTGAAAATTGATACATTTTAAGCATAGAAAAAAAAGCTAAATTATAAAAAAAAATACCCTAAACTTTGCCATTTGTTTCAAAAATACCCATATTCTTTCAAAAGTTGCAATAACCTATGACCTTTGATAAATGTTTCAAAACTGCTCATAGAGTAGGAAAACTATTAGAATGTTGGATAAAAAGTTGACGTGTCTGAACATTATTATTTCAAATTTAATCAAGATAAGCATCCTAGTCACTGCCATGTTGTTCCACGTCACTGCCCCGTCGATTTTCTGTCATACACTCTAGGATTTCTACCCTAAGAATAGTTTTGAAGCGTTTATGAAAGGTCAAAAATCATATTGTAACTTTTGAAAAAATAAGAGTATTTTTTAAACAAGAGACAAAATTCAAGGTACTTTTTATAATTTAGCCCAAAAAAAACAAATTAAGCTTATCAAACTATTTGTACTTTAGTTCTTTTGTTTGGTTTTCTACTTCTCAAATCGCTTAAGAAATCTTGGCCAATTTTCTAAATGTACGTTTTCAAATTTTCTTAGTTGTCAAAATTTGGATAGTATTTCAAAAATGTTTTTAAATTAGATTAGAAAATTAAAAAATGTTGATAATTTAAATATGATCTTTTAAAAATAAAAAAAAATGAAAAACAAAAAACCTCACCAAAAACTGTAATGAAGAAAATTGTGTACAACCAGGGTACAATTCATTAGGTGCTTTGACCATTAAATCCTCAAATATGTTTGAAATATCCCTCTCATGGCCATTAGTGCGCATCTCATTTTCAAGATCTTCTTTATCTACATCCACCTCATCTACATCTACATCGACAATAGGGACTTGTAGATCATATAGAAGATTCAACATCTCATTTTCTTCATTCACCACATTACACTTTGTAGCACTTGATTGACTTGTGTGGCCCCAGATCCTCTAGATAAGTTGACTGGTTCTCCATGATATACCCAACAACTATAGGAGGGACACATTCATTTGTGAATAAATGTTGTTCCACCCCATCCAATGACTGTCACATCGCATTCATACACTTCTTGCATGGACATCCCATTTTTTTCGAACCAGTAACATGACACTCTGCCATTTCTAAAAATTGAGCCACTTCTTCCTTGTACTCAGTTGAAAACTTATCCCTAAGTTTAACCCACTATTTATTCATTCCTAATTGTATATCAATCAAACCAACTCCTGATTCGTGAAAAAAGATAGAACATGTATAAGTAGCCAATAATTGAAGACCTTAGTGCACCATACTTTTGTTGGTCAAATCCCAACATAGGTTTAATTTGGATATAGCTAATTTTCACTTTCTCAAAATTACAAGTTTAGTTCTTAAACTTTCAAGGTTATGTTCAATATGACTTTAATTTCCAACTTTGTGTCTAATAACTATTAATTAAGTTTAATTTGGATATAGCTAGTTTTCACTCCCCAAAATTACAAATTTAGTTTTTAAACTTTCAAGGTTATGTTTAACAGGGTCGTTTTCAACTTTGTGTCTAATTACTATTAATTAAGTTTAATTTGGTTATAGCTAGTTTTCACTCCCCAAAATTACAAGTTTAGTTATGTTTAATACGTCATTAACTTTCAATAACCTCAAAATCAAGCTCCAAGTAAATCTCAATTTAAAGTCAATATCTTCATGTTAAGATAATAAAATTTTCCACTTTTCTAAAAACTCATTGAAATAAAAAGTCTACTTTACATTTTGTTGACAAATTTCAAAATGCCAAAGTAGTGAACATGCTTTCAAGAATTGAGTAACAACTTTACAACATATCCTAAACAAACTTATCATGAAAATGAATTCTAAAACATTAAATTAAAAAAAATGAATATAACAACTTTACAACATATCCAAATTTATAAACATAACAACCAAACTAAATTATCTTTTCAAAACTAATAGCTTGACATAAAAACATGAATCCAAGAACTAAATTAGCAAACCCTTTGAGTTTGCTAATTTAGTTCTTGGATAAGTTTCATACTTCTACATCTCTTACCACGCACCCACTTACATTCAAAACAATCAAAACCATACTTTAATGATACAAATAAGCTTCAAATGAAATTTGAACACTCAGTAGACTCAAAATCACAATTTAATTATACAAATAGACTCAAATTTGGATGCTAAATTTGGATGCTAGATATCCAACATTCTTAAATGAAATTCTCAACCATTAAGAGAAAGCCACCTACTTTTAGCTCAATAACCTAAGTATAACAAAGTCATAATGTTAACAAATTATTTTAAAAAGAAGTCTAAGCTTGTTGGTATAAAAAAGGGTAACAAAGGAGAAAACCTGTTTAAGCTTGTTGTATAAAGTTCTCCGGTCAAAGCTTTGTCACTGAACAAAGAAACAGCTTCTTTGACAGAACGAAATGACTTTCTTGTATCAATCTCTGCCCTTTTAACTTTCACACCTCCATTTTCAAACTAACAAACCAAAAAAAACAAAGGACCAACCTTTAATTTTTTTCAAACAAAGAAATGATTGGATTTGCCTCATTTACAAAATTTGAAGAATTAAAATTATATGTTGAATATATATGCATATATGGAAAACAAATGAATTGGGTCTTGATAGGTTCTATAAAAATAGCATTTATACATATAACCCATCTAGACCAATGAGAAAGAGCAACAAAGAGAAAACAAATTAAACCCTTCAACAACCCATGAAAGAAGAAGAAATAAGATTCTCTCTTAAACCATTCAACTACTGTTGATTTAGCATTAAAATTTACTTTATATTATTTGATTTCGTTTGTTTTAGCTTATTATTATTACTATTATTATAAAAATGTTGATTTGTCATTGTTTAGTTGTAATTAGTTGAATATCCTATCAAGTAATTTGACTCCTTGACTATAGAAAATGGAGTCCAGATGAACAGTAACTGCACTGAAGCACTTCATTAGTACCAAAAAAAAAAGTCTGTCCTCTCCAAAGAGAATGTGTTCTTTCGAACAGAAAATCAAAAGGCTAGAAAAAGAACAATCTAACCCAGCATTTAATTCATGTAGAACAGTTGAATTGCAAAAGTATTAGAAACACCCAATAACTGAAGTAACTAGAAGCAAGAAAAGAAAGAAAAGAATCTTCAAAGTTGGTTGGCTAGAACCAATTGCTGGAGGCAAAATAAAAAGAGGACAAATGAAAAAAATGGCCAAAAGAAGGGTCAGAATCAAGGAAAAGATGGAATTAGAAAACAGAATCATACGACTAGGCACATAATATTCGAATTCACAACAATAAAGAACAAAACCAAATTCAATACAAGTAATCGAAATTCACAACAAAAACCTGCATGCATCCATTCATAGAATCATCGACATTTTCAACTCCAACCCCCAAATCAAATGAGACCCACAATGATTCACATAAAAATGAGAAAACAAACCCAGAAATTACACACAAAATGCAAAATCCAAGCTATGATTCCAAACTGAAAGAAATGATTGTTCAAGGAATGGTTTAATTTATAAACGCACCAAAAATATTGGAGTAAAAAGTTGAAGGTTAATGTTGCATACCCAACGACGACAGCAGAAGAGAATCAGTAGCAGCGACGATGGAACAACTAAAAAGGACGGTGACGGCAGTAATGCAAACACATGGCGAATGCAGCGATGCAAACTACGGGCGATGGTAGAACGACTGAATGGGGAAGCGATGGTGACAAACCCACAGTGATGGCGAAAGAGCTGATGGCTGCGACACGACGACAATGATAGGTGAAGAGCTCACGCGACAAAGAGGGGATGCGAATCAGCGACCTGTTCGCGAAGAGGCGGAGAGGTGAAAAACAAAGGAAGAAAGCTGCACATTTGAGAAAGAAAGTGATTTTAGGTTTTGTTATCAAGTCTCTGCTGACGCCCTTAATAATGCCATCGACATAGACCCCCTCTCCCGACGTTGTAAAGATTGTAAAGATTCTTGATGCCAACTTATGTGCGTCGGGAAAGGGGTCCTCCATCGACGCCATTACTTGCGTTGGGAGAAAGAAAAATTCTTGTAGTGATGTATTTCATCAAAAACAACATTCATTCTCTCCTCAACTACAAGAGTTCTTTTATTAAAAACTCTATATGCTTTATTACATGCAGAATATCGTAAAAATATGCCAATGTTAGTTTTTGAATCAAACTTTTCAAGTTTTTCTCTGTCTTTCAAAATGAAACATTTGCAACCAAAGACTTTGAATAGTTGATATTTGGGGTTTTATCATCAAAAAGCTCATACGGAGTTTTATCCAAAACAGGTCTTATTAAAACTATATTCATCACATAAGATGTAGTATTAATAACTTCTACCTAAAAATATTTTGGCAAATTATATTCATTCAACATAGAGGTAGCTAATTCTTGTAAAGACTGATTTTTTTCTTTCTACAACACTATTTTGTTGGGGTGTTCTTGGAGAGGAAAAATCATGAGAAATATCATTTTCTTTACAAAATTTTTCAAAAGAAGCATTTTCAAATTCTTCTTTATGATCACTTCTAATTTTTAAAATCATAAAACATTTTTCATTTTGAATTCTTTTTGAAAAGCTAATAAAAGATTTTAGGGCTTCATCCGTATGAGATAAAAACAAAACCCTAAGTAAAATCTCGAAAAATCATCAACTATAACTAGGGGTGTTCATCAGTCAATTGGCATCGATTTTAGGCTAAAACCAACGCCAATCACCGACATGTTAGTTTTAGTCGGTAAGTTTCTATCAGTTTTTGAGAGGTTGGTGACGCCAACCGACCAAACAAACGATTGGTCGATCGATTTTGATCGATTTTGTGAACTCCGATGAACTGAACAAAAAAAGAGGGAGAACAAAATGAGAAAATAAGAGAAGAGAGAGGATGCGACGATGGTAGTGGTAGTGGCGGTGGTCGGTCGGAGGAGGGGAGAAAAGAGAGAGAAGGGAGAAGAAGGAGTGAGGAGAGGAAAGAAAAGAGTATATGAGAAAGAAGAGAGAGAAGAAAATGGCGGTGGTGGTACTCGACGATGATGGTGATTGCGATGGGAGGAGCCTCGTAGCAAAGAGGAGAAAGAAATAAGGAAGAAGAATGGAGGGGAGAAGAAGACGAGAGAATGGAGGGCAGAAGAAAGGGAAAACGAAAAAGGGAGAGAAATGAGGGGAGAAGAAGGCAAAGAGGGAGCGTAGAGGGTGATAAAATAATAAAAAGATGTTTTTTGAAAAAAAAAAGGTAATCATTAACTGTAAAAATAGGTAGTCATTACATAAAAAAATAAAATAATTATAAGTTTTTTTTTTAAAAAAAGGTAATCATTACCTATTACCTAAAACCTTATATTCACGCCATCTTTCACGCCCTCCTTATTCTTATTTTTTTAAACCTTATACATATATGTCTATCAGTCGATCGGTTTGAGCCTTGTTGGGCTCGCTGACCGACCAACTGGTCCATTTTGCTATGTGCAAAACTAACTCCGACTGACCATATCCATAAATCGACCGACAGAAGTTGGTTCGACTGGTTTCGGTCGGTCGACTCGATTTTTCACTCCATGTTGTTCACCCCTAACTATAACAAAAGCGTAATGTTTTCTACTTAGACTTGCAACTCTAATAGGTCAAAAAAGATCCATATGTAATAGTTGCAAAGGCCAAAAAGTAGAAACCATTTTCTTTGGTTTATAAGAAGACTTAATTTATTTACCCATTTGACAAGCATTACAAACTTTATCTTTTTCAAAATTTAATTTTGGAAGACCTCTAATAAGGGAGTTCTTAGAAATATTTGAAATTAAATGCACGTTAGCATGTCCTACTCTTCTATACCTTAACCATGAGTCATCATGCAAAGTAGACAAATATTTATTATATATAGGACAATCAATCATATCAAAGGTGTAGACATTTCTATCTCTATTTCCTACTAATAGGATTTTTCTATCACATGCATTTTCTATTACGCAAGTTTTATCACTAAAAATTACCCTATAGCCCTTATCACATAACTGACTAATGTTCAATGCATCATGCTTTAAACCATCACCAAGTAGAACATTTTCAATTAAAAAATTTGAACCATTACCTATGTTACCTTTGCCAATAATTTTACCATTTTTGTCGTTGACTAAGGTAACGTATCCTCCATCTTTTTGTTTTTCTAGGTATGTAAATTTTGTATAGTCCACAATCATGTGTTTTGAACACCCACCATCCAAGTACCACTTGTTCTTTATAGATCTCAAACATACCTAAAAAAAAAAATAATTCTCAAGATGTAACCTTTGATATCCAAATTTGTTTGGGTCCTTGGGGGTTGGTTAACAAAAAATTTAGGAATCCATCTCTTTTTATTTTCATTCATAGCATTTGATTTCCTCAAGTTACAAGCATAAGCTTTATTCATGTTTTCCACATGCATGACAAAAATTTGAAGACATGGAGCTTTCTTTGACAAAGATGCCCGTTGCCTGTTGATAAAGGAACTTGTCGAAGGCTCTATCAGATAAATTTATAAACCATACCTCTAAAATTTTGCAATAATAGTGGTCAGGGTCATCCATAAGAATTTGAGTTCTTAGATTTAATTAAGTACCATAGTTAATTATGCCCAATTTTATTTAGAGAAACAAACTCTTGGAATCAAGGGGAAATAAAATCTAAACTAATATATACATGTTGTGGAGTCCAATTTTGAGAAACATGCATGGTTGATTACCTTAAGCTCAACTTGAATTGATTAGTTACTTGATTTTATACTAACAATCTTAAGCCAAGAATTTCTAGATAATCAATTGATTCTCTCAAGCCCAATTGAACTCATGCATAGCAACAAATCAACCTTTCGGTCTATTTCTATCACTAAACATGACATTAAGTTATTTTCTTAAGGCCTCTAAAATTAATCTACTCACTCTCGTGCAATAGATTAAACTTAGTCATGCATCTAATGTTTTATAACCAAACTTACTCTCTCAAGCTAAATTCAGTTAAACATGCAAAACTATGGCCAAAGGTTAAGACAATATAAAGATATGCATAAAAGACGTCAATATATGAACCAAACTAAAATCAACCAAGTTTTACACAAACACAACCATACAAGTGTCTAAAAACACAGATTTACAACCTTAATACAGTCCACATAAAACTCCTAAATTCAAAAGAAAAGAAAAAAGAAATAGAGAATAAACTTAGGTCGCGTCCCAACGCTTGTCCCCAACGTGATGTCCACGATCTCGAGCTTTGAGTCTCCTTCTTGGCTCTCCAAAGGTCTCCTCTAAGTCCTTAGACAGTGATTGAATCGAGTTTAGGGTTTTTGGTCTCTCAAAACGGCTCCTCTAACTTGTATGTACAACTTCCTATTTATACATAAGGGTCGGCGTTGCAACACTAGGGGCAGCTTTGTAACGCTGTCCCTATTCCATATTTACAAAATCGTGGTAGCGTTGCAACACTACCCTCACGGGTTTGCAACCTTGTTCTTCAATCATTTCTTCGCCCAAATGCTAAATTAAGCCTACAAATGACTATTTTACCCTATTTTCTTCTCCTTAGACAATTTTACCCTTGATTTCTCGATTCCTGCAAAATAAATACTTAATTGCATGAAAGTATTTGATAATGTCTTTAAAAGTGCAATAAAACATCCTTGAAATTGCATCATGAATTACTCCTATAATCTGTAATTTGCAATGCCACAAGCGCATTGATCAAGTTATAGAATAGTGATTACGAGTAACGAGTGTCGTCCACATGATTTATGTTTTTGATTCATTTAATTACCGCATATAATTTCACTCAATTTTATTTAGAGAACAAACTCAAATGAAGAACACAAAAACTAAGAAAAACAAAGACAGAAAATAAAGATGGAGACTAATAAGTCAGTTTTAAGCATAGCAAAGTAGGATGCATTTAGGTTTATGGTTAGTTTTTGACCTCATTGTTTAATCAATCATGTTTGATTTTTGTTTGTTTTTGCTTATTTTCTTTGTAGGTGATTCTTGGTAGAAACTTGGTAGACAAAATGATGTTTCAAGGCAAAATTTCCAAAGAGCTAGTGCTTAAGCGTCGGTCAATGGTGCCTAGGAGCCGAAAGATTGAAAGAGATAAGAATGAAAAGAAATTTGGAAAAATGCTAGCACCTAGGCGCTGCATATAGGTGTCTAAGTGTTGCGATAGGAGTATGACCACCCGGAGGATGGCGCCTGGCGCTACTCTGGGTGCCTAGGCACTGCAGCACTGGCGACATCAGTTTTTCACTCTTTTTTGACAATGCCTAGGCGTTGTCTGCTGCGCCTAGGCGCTGCGACTACCCTAAGTGTAAAATGTCATCTTTTAGTCTGTCACGAGGGTTCAAAAATAAGGGGTTTGGAGGTAGAAACGGAAGAACAAAGCCAATACGCCACTTTGGAGGATTGGAGCATCCAAACGGAGCAATAGCTACGCTTGAAAACTTGTTCAATCACTTAGATTTATGTTTCTCTTTTCCCTTTCCCTTCTTTTTTTCTACTTTGTAATGACTCCATTGACACATGTAGTTAGTTTTATTAAGTTTTACATTATGAACTAAGTTTTTTTCTTTCTAAAGCTTTGACGTAATCGATACTCGAATCCTACTCTTTCTTAGTTAATAGACAAATGTGTTGTGAAAATTCTTTTGAACTTAATACATGTTTAGATCTGGCCATTCTTTAAATTATTTTTGTGTCAATAATTTGAGGTTGAGAGACAAGAATTGTTGATGAACTGAATTGTTTTCCCAAATTTATACTTGAGATAGAGATATCCTTGTAGATTTTGTGGCAATATTAGGTTCTACGAGCTTAATAGTTAAATTCTTTGAATTGTCATAGAGATATATTTACTGTTTAACGAATATCGTTATTGCTTGAGAAAGAATATCGAGTCTATAGGGTAGAGTTTGCCAACAACCTAGAAATAGGATAACACATTAGCTATTAATGAACAAAGAGTAGAAAGCGAAAACGGTGAAGTCATTGCTCTAGAGCCCATACCAATTAAATTTAATCCTTTGTTTTTAGTCACATTTATTTTTCAAGCAAGTTAAATTTTATTCATCTTTGATAATTCAATTCTTAGATAATATTGAGGCTAAAGAATTTTGTAATTGATAGAATTCACTCCCTGTGGAGAACGATCATGGTATTCAATCACTGTATTACTTGTAATGATTCTTACACTTGCGAATTCAACCAACAGAGACAATCAAGAGGAAAACATTCTAGGGATTTGATTTCATCAATTGGGCCATTAACATAATTAATTGACACCTAAGATTGACCAAACATTTATTCCTTCTAGAGTAACCAATTCTCATGCAATGAGATAAAGCCTACATCCCTAGTGATTTTTACTAGTACAAATTTGGTCTTTATTGACGGCTAAAAAATTTCAACTATCACTTTTGTTGACGTTTATTGGCCGTCAATAATTTCGGTGTCAATAATTATAAAAAGTAAGCTATTCTCTTTTAGTTGACGACTAGTGAACGTCAACTGTTATGTCTTTGTTGACGTTTTTTGACCATCAACAATGGCAATGTTGACATATTTTATCCGTCAACTATAACCAAAATCCATCAACTTTAACATCTATATTGACGTTTTCTAGCTGCCAACTAGGTTAAAGTTGACGTTTTTCCACCGTCAACTATCATACCAAAATGTAAACAATACTCTTTTTATTGATACTTTTTGGCTATCAATATAATCTGTGTTTAACGTGTTATAGCCATCATCTATAACTATAGTTGACGTTGTGTGTCATCAACTATGACATATTTTTTGACTGATTTGAGTCGTCAATTATAATGGTTTTGTTGATGGATTTTACTTGTCAACTATACGTATTTAAACAAAATAAAAAAAAAATCTAGATCATTTTCACCCCTCATATACTAGTCTTTTTCAATCCCCTATACAACCTACATTTACACTAAACTAACTAGCAGCCTCAAATTTTCATTTTCATAACTAGCTAGCTAGCAATTCTCAAATTTTACATAAAACTATTAAACTCAAACCAACATTACCAATTCTAATATCGACTTACTTATATAATAGCTAGCACTTGTAAACCAACAATTACACAGCTAATAATCTTAGAGTTGCATTCACACAAGGCTAGCTAGCAACATCAGACCATCATTTAAACAAAAGTCTACATCATAACCAAATTTACATCCAGAAATAAGTCTCACAGAATAAGTATAATATAGTCACTTATAATTTCCATAACATTATGGTGTTTGTTAAATACAATATTGTCAATTGCAAAACAAGAACAAAAAAAATGCACATAACTCTTTGAAATTTGATCGAATATGATGCAATTTGTACTTGAAGCCATTGATGCATAGGATCTAATCTGACACATAAGAAGAAATGAAAATAATGCAAGCAAGAGAATTAAGATTGGAAGTATGAATAACATAAAATTAACCCAAACAACTTAAGTTATCAAACTTTATTGAACATAAATACAAAACTTAACTAACTTATCAAAAATTCATGAACATAACAAGTAAACTAAACTTAGCAAAACTTGAGAACATACAAATAAACTTATCATGAACACAAATATTAAACTCATCAAACTAACATGAACCATTAAAGCTATCCAAACTTAAACTTATCAACATAACAACAAAACTTAACTAACTTATCAAAATTTATGAACATAACAAAATTAAGCTAAGCTTATCAACACTTAGTAACGTATCAACTAAACTAATTATCATGAACATAAATACTAAACTCATCAAATTAGCATAAATTAGAATTATCAAAACTTATAAACATAACAACATAACTTAACAAACATGTCAAAATTTATGAAGAAAAAACTACACTAAACTAAACTTATCAAAACTAACTTATTAACATAACAACTAAACTTACTATGAACATAATATTAAATTCATCAAATAAACACAAACAACTAAACTTATTAAACTTATGTCATTATAAAATTCTGTAAATGACAAAGATAAACTATAACTAATTTCAAATTAAACAAATCAAGAAATTTTTAAGTACAAATCAAGAATCATAGAAAGTGATAGGAATCAACACTTCATTCCGCAGCGGAAGCATTGGATCATCTTTGATTTTACTTAGAATTAAACAAAAACTAAGGTTAAGCAATAAATATCTTTATATATTATGGAGATATTTCTGGCGAGTTTTTAATCTTCTTGCTCCAACTCCAACAAAGTTGAAACTCTAATTCCATAAAGCCTACTTCCTATGACTTGAACACAACACCAAGACTTATGAGAGCCTCTTGAAAGAAAATCCACAAGGGATTGGAGAGGAAGAGATATAGAGAGAATTCTCTAATTCTATATAGAAGATATGTGTGTTTTATAGGGCTGCTACGCGAAAGAGCGCAAGTGCACATTGTCACAAACAAGTAATATATGGAGTATTCCAAGTATTGAACTCAAGGGAACGGTTAATAAAAGCTCTCCAGCTAACAACACAATTGCTCACAAGTTGCAACCGAAAGTAACTAAGAAATAAAGTTGATTTTTGGAGTTTTGTGCATGAAAAAGTAAAGATAACTGAAAAGGTAATGAGTAAAATAAGGATGAGAAGCAGGGGATTCAATTCTGGTTCAACCCTGAGGAAATGCGCCCACCATGCGCCTATAAATTACTCAACTAAGCTCGGCTATTTCAGAGGTCCTGCCTCTTGCGCCCACGTACTGACTCTATCGAGTTCTGTACTGTTCAGATAGAATGCTGCTGAAATGCTCCTGCAACCTATCCTTTTCGACACTTAGCTAAGTAAATCAAGTTCAACAACTATTCGGCTCCTTTTCCAAGAACCTTTAGGAGACTAAGCAATTTAAAACTCATATTTCTATGTCTAAATTCGCTTAGATAATGAAAAACACAACTTTATGATTTGAAAGGTTTTTGCCCTATGTCTAGGTACAAAAAGCAAAGTTCTATGTCTAGACTCTTTTCCTATATTACTTTTAGGAAAACGCGTGTCAACTCCAACCCTTTCAGTATTGAAATCTTCACAAACTATGCTAACTCAAATGACCAGTTTAAGCTAACAATGAAACTTAAACTCACTAAAAGTAAATTTAGCTAAATGTTGAGCAAATCTACAAGAAAACACATGGTGGTTGCTTATCTCCTTTTTAAGATATCCACATGATTGAATCCTCTCCAAGGAGTTTAGCTACTCATCGAAGAAATAAATAAAGTGCAAAAAGTAAAAAGATAACAATTAGAAGAAAGAACACAATTCATTGAAATAAGTATATTTGAATACACTTTAAAGTATGAATAAAAGAAAGAACTAAATGGAATTGAAAAAGAACTTATAACTCAAATTGAAAGAAAAAAAAATTGGAAATAAAGATAAAACAACAAGTACAACTCCTAAAAACTTACAGAACTTGAATGGAAAACCTAAGAACAAAAAGAACCATAAGATGTTATTCATTTCTAACTTGTTCAACCATTTTTACGGAGAATCAAGTACTTACTCCTCATTCTTTTGAAGTTGGAGTCTGAATGGAATATGAACAGAGCTTAGGGGAGACTCAGAGTGGCGGCTAGCACTTAGAAATAAAAACGACAAAATTTTGGGATGAAGAGAATTCCCAACTCCGAGCTCTCTTGAAAATGAAACTTGAGCCGCCTTTTATAGACCTCAAGGCCTAAGGTTTGCTGATGAGATTAGTGTGGAGAAGCTTGGTCGATCATATCCCTTGATTTTCAAAGATTTGATTGAGAATATTTTATATGATATGCAAATCTCGCAAATCTTGGAGAATCTATCGAAAAGGTCCAGATGCGACAACATTTATGGACGCAATTGTGTTGTTGTTGAAATGCTCTAAATGCGGCCACATATCAGGGTGCATTTTGGGTTTTTCTTGTAATAGTTGGACTTTGGCTTCTGCTCTCAAATGTTGGCGCATATTGGTCTCATATCTCTTGGATCATCTTTTATTTGCTTCAGTTGCGACCAAAATGTGGGCACATTTGAGTCCTTTTTCAACCTCTATACAAAACCAACAAAAATTAACACTTTCTTAACAAAAATGACTCTAAATACACTTAAAAACTTATTTTTACAAAAGCAAGACTTCAAACACATGCAAAACTTATTTTTACTTAAATTTGTTCTAAATGACATGAAATATAACATTAAACACTCGCTTTCTAAGAAAATAAGCTAGTTTTTAGAGCCAAATAATACTCATAAATGAGCGTTATCAGTTCTATAATGACTCAACCCAAATGTCCTATTTATAGAGACTTGGGGCAAATTTTTGCCTTAGTTAAATAATATATATTTTAATAATCTAATATATTAAAATACATATATTTAATCTATTTAAATCTTATTCAAATCTTTTAAATTCTCCTACGATATTTATTTATTTGAATCTTATTCAAATTTTATAAATATCTTTTCTTTAATGTATCTAATATACATTAATTATTTTAATATTTAATGTATCAAATACAATATGTAGATTTTTCTCTTTTATATTTAATATATTAAATATTAATCTGAATACTTCAAATTAAGTATTAAGTTGAATATTTAAAAAAAAAATTTCAACTAAATTGATATTTTAGTGTTACTATGAGCTAGCAAGAGGACCTTATGAACCTACAAATAATAAGCTCCAATAATACAAAAATAATTAATTAAACTCTTTAATTAATCAATTTTCATTCATTAACTTTAGGTCACTCTACTATAGACCTAGAGTTGCACTCTTATGCACGATAGGACAACTTATGTCCTTGGATACAACCATTACATGCAAGCTGATCATTCACGAGTTGTTTGTAATTACAACTAGGTCAAAAGTCTGTTTTACTCCTATAATTACATCTTGCACCTTAAGTACCACTGATCCTTTAATGAACAATTTGTTTATGATTCAACCATAAACTAAGTCCTTCTCGGGCCAGTGAGAGAGTGGGGCCCCATTGTTCAAGTCCTGAAATCAGCACTTAAGGGAACTACTTATCTACTTACTCTAGGAACGAGTGAATTCCATCTTGTAAGATTATGTTATCAGCTCCCTATTTGGTCAAGTCTCCAAAATGGTAGGCTTATTGAATCGGCTACACAAGCCACTCTCACCCATGTAAATCAAAGGACAAGCCTTTAAAGACAGGAGTTCATAACTTACTCAGGATTAAGATCGAGTTGTATATGATCATCATGATGAAATATTAATTTTATCAATTAACAAATTTATAAAGAGAGATTAAATATTTTGTAGTGCAGTCTTATACAAACTCATTATATAAGATACCCCAACTCACATGTCTCCACATAAACAATTTGGATCAAATCATTTTTAACTATTATAAATTGGGCAGTATCAATTGTGTTACCAGGATAAGGCACCCAAATTTATCCATATACTATGACCCTTTAAGTTATTTCTTGAACATGATCTTCTCGTTTGTCAACCACATACTGTTCAAGATTACACTAATAACCTTGGATTTTTCATATAATGGATAATATTATATTATAAATAAAATAATCAAAATTATTATTAATTATTAAATAAATAATTAATTACAAGGCTTTAAGGCATAAATCCCAACAGAAAGAATATAAAATTTTAAAATAACAATAATAGTAAACTTTTTGCACAAGGTAATGTTTTTGTCTTTTTGGATAATGTATAGACATGCATTATGTGGATAACTAAAATTATTATTCTAGATGCTTCTAATCCCAAAAAAATCACAAATAACTTAGTATGAGGAAAAGTAAAAAAAATTTATTATCTTTAAGTCATTAACAAGCACTAATTCAAAGACTAACAATTACATGTATATATCATGAGCAAATTTTTTTGCAGGATGTTTCAATCTTGGACCATAAGAATTGCTAACAAAAATTAGAAGCCTAATGATCAAAATTGAAAAATTGATTATAATGACCAAATTTGAACATTTGTTTTGAAATAAAAAGTCATGTTGCTAAACCTATTTAGGTTCAAAATAAGTTAAAATTATGATTTCATCTCCCAAAGAATAAACATAATTGTAAAAAAAAAACCAACACACAACCATATGGTTCTTCAATTCCTAGCCAATCTAGACCTCTTATGTTCAATAGGCCTCAAGTGTGCAATCTATTTTTAAAAAATTAAAATTAAAAGATAGTACAATTATATTTACTTTCATGCTTTACTTATAAGAAGAGAGAAGAGTCTCACAATTGATCGCTAAAATGCTACCAATCATTACAATTTTACAAGTATATGTTCTAGAGACTAAGAGTATACATACAAGTGATATTCATGTCCTCTATGTGTTAGCAATGGCTAAGTTTAAATACTCAACAAACATATACATATACTAATCAAAGTTCCCATAGTATAAAAACAAAAAGAAACCATCTAAATTTTGTTATCAAGTGCAATGCAACAAAAGAAAATAGAATATTGAAATGGTAAAAAAAGGTATGAAATTTGAAATAGAAGGAAAATCAAATGTATTGAAAAAAAAAAACTTCATGCATTCTTGAAGGTTAACAACTTACGTGAACAGTAAACAGAAGGGTTACCCAACAGGTTCTCCGCTCTATGCCATTCTTAAACTTTAAATAATCCGTTCAACTACACACATCAAGATTTTCAAAGATTAAAACCTAAAATACAACACTTAATAGAGTCCGAAAAAGAAAAAGATCAATACCCATTGAAACTTTGTAAAATGGCTCGAACCCTTGCTGATCGAAAGCGTTCGAACTTCGCAGATTTGAAGTTGTTTGGCCGTGGGTGTTCGGATCTAAGATCATTTGGAGTGTTAGTCACCAAGTCGAAGGAGATCAGAACAAGGAGGTTGATGTTCGTGAAACACCACCACCTTTAAGCACTGATCGCCGAAACCGGCCACCATAGAGAATCGTCGCCATCAAGTACGCTTATGAGGAGATGCACAGTGCTGGAACTTCCTGTTGAACGAGTGGGAGAAGAAGAACGACACTGGGTCGCTGGTCGTCGTGCATTGCACGTAGCATGGGGATGTGTCGCCTCATCACCGCCGGTCTGGGTGGCTGACCGAGAAGCTATCGACATCTAGGAGTATAAGGCTGGCAATAGAAGCTATCACAGAGGTAGGTGGAGGCTGGTTTACACGAAGAGGAAGAGAGGGAGAGACAAAGAGAATTTTAGGGTTTGTTAAAAATATTTTCTTTTTCCCTTTTCTTTTATTCCCTTTTCTATTCCCTTTTCTTTCCTTTTCTCCAAATATAACACCAATTAAACTTTAAAATTCTGTTTGGGGCAAGGGTTATAATAACCTGTGTTATAATAACCTGTGGAGTACTCTGCACCCCAAATGCAGACTATTATAACCCCAGACTAAACAACTCTGCATTTTAAACAATATTATATTATTTCACAGATTATTATAACCCACAGACTATTATAACCCATGTTATTATAACCCACTCAGTGCCCCAAACAGCCCCTAAGGTATTTGGGTAAAAACTCAAATGAACCAACTTAGATCCAAATCCCTCCAATTGAGTTACAGACAATAAATCGATACTTAATCTAAATCAAATTAACCCAAAATCAATTAAATGGGAATTAAAATCCAAAATATACTTCAAAAGTGAGAAAATAGACTTACCTAGAAATTCATGGGGTGATACATTTTTTAGGGTAGTTTAATTTTTATTTCTTTTTTCTTTATTATTATTTTTTCTTTAGATGTAAAATTGAAAATTGAGAAGTTTATTACACATTTTTATAATTTCAAAAATGAAACTTAAAAAATTAACCATTTTTATATAACATAGAAACAAATCAATGAAATATACAACCCAAATAAGCAAAAAAGTATACTTACTATATATAAATAGTAAATATACTATTTATCTTACTTAGGTATTGTACTAAAAAAAAGTATATTGATTACTTATAAAATGACGGTTAGATAAAAGTATATCTTGATGGTTTTTAGCCATTAACTATACATGGTTTTCATTGACAACTAAAATCTGTCAATAAAACTATATTTATTGAGAGGTTTTACCCGTCAATCAAAACATCTTTATTGACAATTATTAGCCGTTAATAAAAACTATGCATAGTTGACGACTAAAAACCATCAACTATGTGAACATGGCGGAGGTGCACCCAAATAGACGAAAAATTACGGAAATGATGTCAACAAAACTATTAAAGTTATTAAAGTTGGCGGTTTATCTCGTCAACTTAAATGTAAACATTTATTGACGTTTTATAGGTGTCAATATATGTATTTTTTATTTAGTAATTTATTTTAAATTGAAAATAAAATTTTTGTTGACAGTTTTTTTGTCACCAGAGTCAACTAAACAAAAAAGCCACGCGTCAATAAATGCCAAAATTGTAGTAGAGTTTTAATAACATGCATGGCATTAGGAACCTTCATTAAGCAACCTGTAAAGAAGCTCTAATCATCGATATGTCAGAACAACCTTCAGTCATGCAAATATGGTCTAATATAAATTACCTTTTTCAAGAGTGAATTTAGACCAACACAACATTTAATCCATGACCAAGAGATTAAAGCATTAGAAATAAAATGCATAAATTAAATTAATGCTAATCAATCAAAAGATTCAATTAATTAAGTAGATTGGCCCAATGGCTACATCAATCCCTCAAATTTAGAGTTTAGCTACTCATAATCAATAAAACACAATTTAAACTCTTAATTACAACCATAGTTCGAAATACAAAATTAAAGGAAACTAGAGAAAACTCAATATTAAGTGTTGATCCTCTGCTCCTGTGACTATCTCCACGAATCCTAAACTCTGAATCTTCAATTTGCTCCAAGAATCCACTCCAAATCCCCCAAATTGAGTATGAAATCGAATTAGAGTTGAAAATTCCCAAAATTGGCTCCTCAAATTTGGTCCCAAAAGGATAAATTTATACCTGTTATCGATGCAGCATCGAGATGCTGTCAAGACGTTAAAGACAATGTCTCGATGCTGTCACCAAAATGCTGCATTTAATAAAGTCGAATGGCCAAGCGTCGAGACACTGTGGACAATGTCGAGATGCTTTAGACGGAAATACCCAAATCATAGCGCGTGTGTCTTTTCGCTTGACTGAACCTAAAGTTCATAGCGTCGAGACGCCCTAGACAGCGTCTTGATGCTACCCATGCGGGTTGAGTGGCTTGAAGACTGCAAACATGGGTGTTGAGACACTCTGAAAGCGTCTCAATGCTCTCTCCTTGGGTTTTTTTGCCTTGAACTCCTCTTCTTCAATTGAATCATCAAATCATGCTCCATTGACTCCAAATTCATCTTAAATCTTCTTAACACTTTGATTTTTCTCCAATTGCTTGAAATCTACAAATTAAACACAAATAAACATCAAAGCACACATTTGAGCCACAAAACTAGCATAATATAGGTCCATTAGATAACACATTTTATGTACCATCAATGTCTTGTTGCTTACCCATCATGATATCTAAGTTCTTTTTTTCATTTGTAAACTTTAAAAGAGTAGAGGATATATCTTCATTTTTATTTTCTAATATTTTATACTCTTCTTTTAAAGCATGCAAATTTGACTTAGATAAATCAAGATCTTTTCTTAATGTCTCATTTTCCTCTTTTAAACTATTTAGCTCAATTAATAAGTCACTGTTCTCATGAGCTAACCTGACATTTTTCTTCCTAAGAGACATGTATTTGCAACCCAATTTTTTAAATTCATTTTTAATCTCATTATAAGCCTCAACAAACTCATCAAAAGTAAGGTTTTAAGGACTTACCTCATTGATCGAGTTGTCAAAGCCAGCCAAAATAAAACTGATTTGACTACCCTAACTTGTAGGAATAGCGGAAACAGGTCGATAACTCAAGGGAACCAATCTAATTAATTTATCAACGTCAAATTGCAACAAAAAAGAGGGGGGTTTGGATTTTGTGAATTGAAATAAAATAAAACAATGTAAATAAACACAAGGAAAAATAAATCTTACCAAAGTTTTGAATTCATGGTATGGTCTCATCCAATTGTAAATCTGATCCCGAGCTTAAAAAAAGAAATCAATTATGTCCAAACACTTAGTCTACTTATTTGGAAAATCCGTGATAAGTTTAATTCCCCTAATTCAATTGATTTTAACAAAGCATTACAACCAATTCTTATTATCTAATTACTTGGGCACAATAGTGTTCCATATTAATTTAATTACAGCATTAAGCACGAAGGGAATACGAAGACAAAATTTATTAGACGAGATAACTACACCTAATTAATTCCGTTTCTTTTATTCTAGAGTCTATCATGCAAGCTATGTAGTCATGGAAAAGCCATAAAAACATATACATGAGCCAACTCTTATGCTACCTAATTCAACCATTCAAAAGTATCACGGATCTTGAAATCATGCTTAGCGAACAAACAAGCAAGCAATACCAATTGATGTGTCAATTCAATCAACATTATATGCTCATATGAATAAAAGCAAGCAGAAAAGAATACTTGGATAAATAAAGGAAATTACACTAGGCTCAAAGCCTCACAGTCTTACAATTGGACTTGAACCGACCGTCGAACCAGAAACACGAACTCTAGTCACTCATCATGACGATAGCTAAAATCCATCATGGTTCAATCCTTACAAAAGTTGAATGGAAAAAATACAAAGAAAACTCTCTTAAAGTGTCTAAAAACAAAAAGCCTAAACAGAAGTCTCATTTTCCCTAGAGAAAGAGAGATATTTATATTCAACATGGCAGTGTCACAACGCTATTGAAGAAGGAAATATCACATGTTAGGCTGATAGCGTCGAGATTCTCTAAGGAGGATTGAGACGCTTTGGACGGAACAAGGAGAGTGCACGTACGACGCTCTAGAAGAAGGAAATATCGCATGTTAGGCTGACAACGTCGAGATGCTCTAAGGAGGATTGAGATGCTTTGGACGAAACAAGGAGAGTGCACACGTTTCAAGCATCGAGACGCTGGTAGCAACGTCGAGACATTACCAGTGTTGAGCATAGCATATCTACAGTGTCGAAGAGCATCAAGCGTGGCATTGTGGGGCATTTTTAGTAGCGTCTCGATGCTATCTATGCGACTCGAGTGGCTTGAGAGTGTCTTTAGCAACATCTTGATGCCTAAGTGGCGTTGAGACGTTGTCCCCTGAAGAATTTGAGCTTGATTGTTATTTTCTCTTGACTCGATTACTCAATTTAGGTCCAAATAGCTTTTTTTTTTATCCTGATTCTTCTAAAACGCTCTAATAAGCTCAAAAGTTCTTGATCCCTACAAAATGGATAAATAAACACGTGAGAGTAACATAACTAGCATGAAATAAGACCTATAACTAGCACATTTTAGGTGTTATCACATATCGTCGTCGTCTTCATCTCCAAAAGCCACAAAACATAGGTTGGCTACTTCTTCTTCACTTTCAGACTTATTTTCATCACTTTCATCCCCAAGTAGCTTTCATGGCCTTCTTGTTCTTCTTTGAGGATAGTCATACTTCACATGTCCAAGCCTCTTACACTCATAATAGATGATGGAGTCCTTATTGTTCTTTTCTCTTTTGCCATCTTTATTGTTGTTCTTCTTGGAGATATTTCTCTTCCTGAATGCTTTTTGAACTTCTTGGTCAAGTAGGCATACTCTTCATCATTTAATTCATCTTCACTTTTAGATTCCTCTTGGATTTGAGTAGATTTTAATGTCGAGCTCTTCTTCTTTTTGACATCATCTTCCATGTCGCCCTTCATAATTATCTCATGCATCATGAGAGACCCAATGAGCTCCTTCAATCGAAGTTTTGAGTGGTCCTTAGCTTCTTGAATTGCTGACACTTTAGCTGCTCAACTTTTAGGCAACGATCTAAGAATCTTCGTCACATTCTCAAATCTAGTATATGTTTTCCCTAATCCCTTCAAGGCATTCACAATGTTTGTAAATCTAGTAAACATTTCAAAAATAGATTCATTAGCATCCATTTTAAATCATTCATGATTATGGACCAACATGCTAATTTTTTTTTCTTTAACTTGATTTGTTCCTTTATGAGTTACTTCAAGCATATCCCATATTTCTTTAGCAAAATTACAAGTAAAGACTTGATTAAACTCATCAGAACATAAAGCACAAAATAGACAATTCGTGGCTCTAACATTTTTTGATAATTTCTTTTTATCTTCCTTATTTAGTTCATTTTCATCTTTAGACACATCCTTATTTCCAACTATCTTAGTAGGAACTAGTGGACCCTTAGAGACAATTTTTCATAAATTATAATCAATAGAAATCAAATAAATTATCATCCTAGTTTTCCACCAAGCATAGTTAATTCCATAAAAAAGAGGTGACCTAGTGGTAGATTGACCCTCAATAAACTCATCAACTCCAGTAGTTTTCATAAGCTTTGATGTTGCCAATGTTGGGATTTATGCCCTAAAGCCTCGTAATTAATGATTTATTTAATAATTAACAATAATTTTGATTATTTTATTTACAATATAATATTACCCATTATATGAAAAATTCAAGGTTATTAGTGTAATCTTGAACAGTATGTGGTTGACATACATGAGGATCATGTTCAAGAAATAACCTAAAGGGTCATAGTATATGGATAAGGTTGGGTGCCTTATCCTGGTAACACTATTGATACAACCCAGTTTGTAATAGTTATAAATGATTTGATCCAAATCGTTCATGTGGAGACATGTGAGTGAGGGTATCTTATACAATGAGTTTGTGTAAGACTGGACCACAAAATATTTAATCTCTCTTATAAATCCGTTAATTGAGAAAATTAATATTTAATTAGGACGATCATATG
This sequence comes from Trichosanthes truncata, assembly GCA_033996785.1. Taxonomy (NCBI): domain Eukaryota; kingdom Viridiplantae; phylum Streptophyta; class Magnoliopsida; order Cucurbitales; family Cucurbitaceae; genus Trichosanthes; species Trichosanthes truncata. The sequence goes on along the minus strand of JAWPNB010000003.1, from coordinate 48,157,592 downwards.
TGACTCGATCTTAATCCTGAGTGAGTTATGAACTCCTGCCTGTAAGGGCTTGTCCCTTGATTTGCATGGGTGAGATTGATTTTTGTAGCCGATTCAATATACCTACCATTTTGGAGACTAACCAAATAGAGAGCTGGAAACATAATCTCACAAGATGAAATTCACTCATTCCCTTATAGGATAAGTAGATGAGTAGTTCCCTTAATTACTAATTTCGAAACTTGACCAATTGGGCCTCACCCTCTTATTGGCCCGAGAGTGACTTAGTTTATGTTTAGATCATAAACCAATTGTTTATTAGAGGATCAGTAGTACTTAAGGTGCAATATGTAATTACAGGGGTAAAACAGACTTTTGACCTAGCTGTAATTACGAACAACTCGTGAAGGACTGACTTGCATGTAGTGATTATATCCATGGACACAACTTGTCCTATAGTGCATAAAAGTGCAACTCTAGGTCTACAATGGAGTGACCTATAGTTAATGAATGAAAATTAATTAATTAATTTTATATCATTGGACCTTATATTCTATAGGTCCATAAGGTCCCCTTGCTAACTCGTATAAACAAATAGGAATCAATTTCGTTGAGAAAATTTTTTAAAATGTTCAAATTAAAATTTAATATATTTGATATATTAAATGAGGAAAAACATATTTAATGTATATGATACATTAAATATCAAAGAAATTATTAATGTATTAAGATACATTAAAGAAAATATATTTATTAAATTTGAATTAGATTCAAATTAGGAAATAGATGTCATAGGATAATTTTAAAAGGTTTGAATAAGATTCAAATTGGTTAGATAAATATATTTTAATATATTAGATATTAAAATATATTATTTAATTATTTTCCCTAGGCTACTATAAATAGAACCATAGGAGTGAGCCATTGTGTGTATTCATAAGAGACACATCTCTTCTACAGAGAATTGTAGAATTCTCTCTAAACTTCCCCTCTCTCCTTTTCTTTCGAGTCATAGAAGTAGGCTTTATGAAATTGGAGTTTCAATCTTGTTGGGGTTGGAGCATGAAGAATAAAGACTCGCCAGAAATATCTTCATATTTAAGTCAATGTATGTTTTGCTTAGCCTAAATTATTTTTCATTTAATTCTAAAATAAAATCAAAGTCGATTCCAACGCTTCTGCTGTGGGTTTAATTTGATTGTTCCCTTCAGCCAAAATCTAGACAGGGTAACGCACTTGACCTTCACATGATAGAAACCGTAAAATTTGTAATTTAAGGGACGAACGTGGCCTACAAAACAAGTGAAAACTTGGGTATCGATGTAGTACTTGCTACATAGACTCCAATGCTTAAGTTAGCTAGGATTCTTTTGAGTGTAGCAAGAGTTTAGGGATTAGGAAAATTTTACCTTCTTCAAGTTGAAGAAGGGTACTTATATTACTCTGATTTAGGGTTTTTGTCTGTTCCTTCGCGAATTAGGAAGAGAGTGAATCGAACTGGATTGAACTAGGAAAACACGAGTTGGGGGCATGGTGGTCACGTTCTCCTGATCGAGGTCAACCAGGTGGTTGGCCTCAGCCTATGAGGCCAAGGACGAGCGTGAGGAATTTATGTCGGCCCAAATTCTTTTCTTTTTCTTTATTTTGTGGCGAAGTTTGTTTGTGTTGGCTCGATTTCGCTCCTCATTGGGTTTCTCCCAATTGATCTTGCCCTTGACTTCCCTAGTATTTTGGGTTTATTTTCTTGGTCCAATTTCACCCATAACATTAAAACCTTGAGCTCGAGGGCGAAGTTATCCCATAAAACGACCGACTTGTTCTATAACTATTGTATTGAAAAATACATCTTTCAATGAATAAGGGTTTCAAAGATACCAATACAACATATTAGACTTAAACAAACCTGGTGGATGGATAACTAAAGAAAAGTATATAGATATGACGTGTTATGACATGTATAATAATGGGGGATTATAGGACAAAAAATAAATCCACTTGGTTTTAGACTTGCTGCAACCCAAGGGCATCATTCTATTTGGTTTGCACACCCCAAAAAATATTTCGAAGGTTTACAAGAAGATCAAAAAATACGAGACTATATCCATAATTATGTACAAAAAAATATGAGAATATTCTCTAGTGTTGAGGGAATTGCACGTATCGAGATTTATGGTGTGGCTTGTTGTAACGCCCACAAAATTTAGCCTATTATAAGGAACGCCACTAAACTCACAACCAATATGCCTCGAAAATTTTGGCAGCATAACGATGTAACTACAAGCTACCCAAAAATTTTCTAGTACCCGTTAGACAAGAAAACAACACTTCTATAACCAGAAACAACACAACATTCTCCAAAGTACAAGAATGAACAGAGTCACGTTAACTCTAAACAATCTTAACTCAGACAAACCAGTATGAACAAAGTAAGTTTCTAAGAACAAGAACTTTTATTTCATAACCTAAGTTCTACCAAAAGAACCTATCTACATTATCAGATAACAAAGGAAAGAAACAACAAAGAATGGAAAGCCAAGCCTATACATAACATCTATCCAAAAACAACTAGAGTCCTATCCATGCATTACAAGGAAAACTCCTACTAAAAACCATTAATCACTAATGGTGTCTTCTAATCATGTCTCATCGTTTGCATCACTAGGTTCGTTGGAGTCGTCATCATTTGCAAAATCTAGTGGTGGGTCAACACATAATACGTACTGAGTAAGTAGATCACACCTAGTGAGCCACCAAACATCAAACAACATGGTATTCACACGCACCCAAACATGTTTTTTCAAAGTAATATCCCAAGCATCATGCTATGCATACATAAGCCAGTAAAATAAGCATAAGACTCACTTAACACATGAATTCTCGCACCATGCTATGAAACTAACACATGAGTTCTTGCATCATGCTATGTAACTAACACATGAATTCTCGCATCATGCTATGCTTGCTCGATTTTACTCAACATTCATGTTTAGCTCTCACAAAAGCTCTACAAGACTGACACTTCAAGAAGCACCGACCCCTGACCACTATTACCAGGGCATCAACACTTCTCTACGTAGCTCGATATTCGACCCTCGACTAATGTTTCCAAGGCCTCAAACTGTGCATCACCCCTTGACTATTTGTACCCAAGGTGCACCAATGATTTAGCAATGCATTGGCCCTTCTCTAGGCACTCAAAACATGATTTTTAGACTCATCACACTAACCCTTGACCATTTGTACCCAAGGCCTCGATGTTCATCTTATTCAATGGTGACAATACCACCCATCGACCATTTGTACTCAAGGTGCACTAGTACTCACCCTACAATCTTTAGCAAACTCACAAGGTCTGCTGACTTCCCCACAACCTCACCATATGCATGTTACCTACGCATGCTACTAGACCAAGTCTCATTCCTAAACAAAACATGCTTAAAACACATAAATTAAGCTCAATAAGCCAATCTGCTAACATCACATAAATTTACAAGTCAACATGCTATCATGCTCATCAAATGGTACAAAAAAGCATAGAATAGATATATCATGCACAAAATCAAACAAGAGAAACATAAAGCATGCTACACACATTCAAATAGACCCAACAAGTAGAAACTACTTACTAACATGCCTTAAAAAGCTCCTAACTCAGTCCAAGAGGTTCCTAAAACAAGTAACAAGCTTTAGACGCTAAACTTAGTTTGAAAACCTTTAAACAAACTAGAACATTCTCAAAGAGGGATATACTTACTTAGAAACAGCCTTAAAATGCTAAAGTGAACTCTCCAGAATCAAAACCAACTGCAACAAGAATTTTCAAGGATTAAGACCTAACGTACAGCACCTTAAGTATGCGCAGAGAGTGTCTAAACAACTATTACCGCTTAAACCTTACCCAAAAGAACTTGGGTACTTTATGGAAATGTCTAAAATAGCTCCAAAGTGGTTCAAAACTACAATGAGAGGTTTTCAAATTCTTAGAGACCATTTTACAGTACTTAATGCATACTTAAAAAGAGCTCAAAAGGGCTTATATAGAAAATACTCCTCCAAAACTTACCAAAACAAACCTTAGCCCTTCTTGATCCGAGTTTGAGAGCGTTGATCGAACTGAAACGTGGGGCTTAAAGAAAATATTTGTAAATTAAAACAAAGCTCCAGTTCAGTGCAAGTGTACACTGTCGATGCAAGTAATATAAAACTGGAAGTATTCCAGAGTATCGATCCCACAGGGAACGGATACAACAAAATTCAAATGATAGCGAAGACGTTTTCAAATTGCAATTTCGGTAACCAAGGTTATAAAAATAAGTGGGATGATTTTTGTTGTTTTCAAAAAGAAGAAATAAAAATGATAAAAGATGGATTCAAATATGCTTTTGCTCTATTGAAAGAAATTGCGGCCTAATTGCAATTGCAATCCTTTGACTCAATACTTAAGCTTTGTAAACCGAATTCAACACCTATTCGACCTTCTATGAAGTATCTTTAGGAGGCTAAGCGATTAAACCGATATTTCTATGGCTAATACGAACTTAGTTAATTTTGAAACACAATTCTTTTGGTTTTAAAGGTTTTGCCCTATGTCTAGGGTCAAAAACAAATTCCTATGTCTAGGCTATTTTCCTTTATTGCTTTTATGAAAACCCAATTTTTATCTAACCTTTTCAGTATTAGACTCAAATTGTTGTATACTAATCTAGGTGATCAATCTAAACTAGTAATGAAAATTTCAATCAATAAAAGCAAGCAATGCTATAAGATTAAGCAAAGTTGCTCTTACATATTAGGCATTTATTCCTTTCTCTAGGGCATTCACATGCTTGAATCCCAAAGAAAGACTTAGCTTATAATTAAAAGAACGAAAAACAATGAATGAAAAGAATTAAAGTGCATAACTAAAATAGAAGCAATATGTGATAAAAATTTCAGAGTTAATAAATAATTGAATAACAACTTAATAATAAGGAAAGAACAACTAAAATTCCATTAATCGAAATAAATTCAGAAACTATTTAGTCTCGTAAACAAAAGGAAAGAACAAAACAGTAGCTAAAAGCTTGAAATTACAGCAACAATTAAATTCCTAAAACTGAAGCAAATAAACAGAAAATAAATTCTAAGAACGGGAAGAACACAACCCCTTTTCCGCTTCTTATTCAATCGACTTAACTCCACTTTTTTCAAAGGGAATTGAGCCTTCACTTCCTTCAATTTTCATTGAGGAAGGATTGAATTTCGAAGTTGAAAGGGGCTGGAAAACAGAAGAAAAACAGCAGCAAACAGAAATAAAAACAGCGGAAAATTGACAGCGGAAATTTGACAGCTGAAAATCGTGGACAGCAGCAACTGTGGCCGAAAATGGCAGAAAACTGATTCCCCTCTTGAGGCTTCTTCTCCAATATTTATAGATGAATGGGGCTAGGGTTTCCTTCTTGAATGAGGCACAATTATGGCTAAAATCTCAGCTAAAATCATGGAGCCAATATCTCACAAAATTCCTAGATTTTAGGAGATTTGCAGATTTCCCTTTCATTTTCAGATCTATCAAAATTGCAATTGCATTTCTATTGCATTCTTCAAATTCCTGCACAAAAACATCAAGTAAGTGTGTTTTCATTTTCTTTTGCTTTATTTTCTCCATTTACTTAATTTAAAAGGCTTCCAACAATAATTTCATTTAAACCAACTATTTGCTAGCCTTTTTATCTAATAACACATATAAAATAACAAGAATAACTAAGTATAAAGGCCAAATAATTCTCATAAATGAGAATTATCAAGCGTTCAAAACTACAAAAGGGCTTACATTAGGTAACTCTTCCACCCATGATCTTTTTAATCCTTTTAATTTTGTCTTTAGATTTAGCTTGATGATTTTATTCACTGCTTTCACTTGACCATTGGCTTGTGGATGTGCTAGAGATGAACATCGATGCTCAATGGTGAGATCTGAATGGAATTTCCTAAAAGCTACATTGTCAAATTGTTTTCCATTGTCAGAGATAATAACATTAAGGGCTCCAAAACGACACACAATGTTCCGCTAGACGAAGGTAGTTATTTTTTTCTCTATGATGGTTTCTAGTGCTTCAGCCTCTACCCATTTTGTAAAATAATTCACTGCTACCACTGCAAATTTAATTTGCCCTTTGCTTTGGGAAAGAGGTCCAATAAGGCTTATTTTCCATTGTGCGAAATGCCACGGGCTAATAATGTTAGTCAGTGGTTCTAGTGGTTGCTTTGGAACTGGAGCAAAGCATTGCCATGATCACATGCTTTTGTAAAGCTTCGTGTATCCTGGAGCATAGTTGGCCAATAGTAACCTTGTCTGACAATCTTATGGCATAAAGATCTAGCTCTAGAGTGGTTTCCACATACTCCCTCATGAATTTCTCTCATCACATATTCTACTTCAATAGGTGTAAAATATTTCAATAATGGCATTGAATAACCCCTCTTGCAAAGTCTTCCTTGTTTGAGTATGTAATGAGATGACCATCTCTGTAGTCACTCTACTTCTGCCTTTCTGATGGCAACTCTCCTTCTTTCAAGTATTTTATTATAGGATCCATCCAAGAAGGTTTTTCTCTCACTTCTATATCATTTTCGGTACCCCTTACCTCAGACTTGACCTCTTCCACCTCGGCCGCGGCCTCAATTTTAGTATTCTACGCATCTAACTCGTCAGTTTCCATTACCTCTTCTTTGTGTACAGTTGGTTCGAACCAAAATTCTACTGGAACTATTTTTTTCAATTTTGTCTCATATACTGCTACTAATCGAGCTAAAAAATAAGTGTTAGCGTTATGAGATCTTGGAATTTTCTTAAACTCATACTTTTGGAATGAGGTTAGCAACTTTTTAACCTTGGATAAATATTTTGCCATCCTCTATTCTTTAGCTTGATACTCAGTTGTCACCAATTTAACGATCAACTATGAATCACTTAAGATTGGTATATTAGAAATACTGATTCCTTTGGTGAGCTTCAATTCCTCAACCAGTGCCTCATATTCGATCTCATTGTTTGAGGCTTTAAAGTTGAATCGGAGTGCATCTTCATACCATTCTCCCTCAGGAGACTTAAGTAAGATTCCTACTCCGCAAACTTTCATATTGGAAGATTTGATAAACCTTAGACTTAAGGCTTATTTAACTCCCAATTACTTAAAATATTCTTGTTTTGTCTTAAGATCGTTCATAAATGGTTGAAAGTCACTTGAAAATAAGAAAGAAATAAGAATGAAGGCAATTAGGATAAGATTCTAAAAAAATTAAGCTTGTTTGCAAGGAATGTGGAAATTGCAAAACCAAAATTACAATTTCATGAAACTACAATTCTGGAAGCAGCAGAAAAATTCAAAAAAGGAAAAAAAATCTGCATTTACCCATATTCGAAAATCATCAATTCTTGCACGATTTGGGGGATTTTGAGCACAAAATTTGGGCATTATTCAACCCTAATGAAAGCCTATAAAAGGAGAGAACATGGGTGAAGAAGGAGATCGATTTTTGAGGGGTTTTTGGAGTCAATTTCGTGGGTCTTCGCTCGTTTTTCTCTCTATTTTTCTGCAGTTTTTCTTACTCTATTTTTCCAGTTTTTCGTCTATGTTTTTTTACTGAAGTTGCTCCAAGTTTAGTTTCTGTTTTAAGGTAGTTGATGATGTTATTTTCAAGCTTTGTTTAATACATTTGATATTCTTATTGGCTTAAATTTATATTGGAGGAACTCAATTTATTTTTGCTGGAAGTATACAATTCATGGGCGTTTTCTGGGTTTCTCCTATGTTTTTCGTGGCACATTTATCATGGAGCATGTTTAAATTTTTAGTATAGTTCTTATAGATTTATTATGAGCTAAACTTCTTAGGGGGTTCAAGGATGTGAATTCCCTAAGAAGTAATTGTAGCCAAAATTCCAACAAAAACCAAGCCTACATCTTAATTGTTTGCTTGTGTTAAATAAAATTCCGTTGAGATCCTAGATTGATCAACTAGGGTAGCAATTAAAGCTTAGATCTAATATCGACGGGGTTAGTGATAAGCGGATTTCGCACAAGTGATGGAGAAAAGAGCTTAGACATAAGCCAATTCTTTGCTTTAGACATAGGGATTAAAGACTCCAAAACCCATAAAATTGTTGAGCCAATTTATCTAAGATAGAGGGACTATAGACATATAAGTCACTCACTTAGTCTCCTAAAGCCTAATTTCAAGGTGAATAGGAGTAGCAATTTTGGTTTACAATTGAATGTAGAATAGGTTGGAATTGCAATTTTGGTTTGCAATTACAACTTAGGTCAATGACATTCTTGAGCCCCTCATTTATCTAAAATTTCTTTTGCGATTTCATTTACCAAGTCTATCTAGTTTTCTATTCAATATTGCAAATTTTCGATTCTCCAATTCAATTATGTAATTTTTGTCACTTTAACTTGCAATTAGATTATGCAATTATTTTATTTTTACCAACACACCATCCCAACCTTGTTTTTCCAATTTTAGTTTCCAAGTTGCAATTCTTCTTACATTTTGCTTAGCAATAATTTCTGTTACACCATTCCCTGTGGAATCAATACTCAGGAATACTCATGTTTTAATATTTGCATCGGTAGTGTGCACTTGCACTGGGGTTGAACGTATTTGTTTACTTTTCTTCACCCAAAGTTCCCCCATCAAGATCCACCAACAAAAAAGCTTCCACAATTGGTTCAGATCTGTAGGATGAAGGAAGTTGACCTCAGCTTTAGATTGGTGATGGTCGGCCTCATCTTCTTTATGGTTGTCCTTGACCTCATTGTGGTTGGCTTCGACTTTAGGCGAGGTCAACTCAGCGATGAAATCTAATACAACTTGCCCTTTCATCGATGTTCTTGGCTTGTCGTGAATATTGTATTCACTTAATTCTATTTCTCACTTCATGAGACATCCTGATGCTTAGGTCTTTTGCAATACTTGCGTTAAGGAAAATTTGGTCAAGATAGTGATTTTATGGGCTTGGAAGTAAGGGCATAATCTTCTGGCTGATATGACTAGTGTGAGGGCCAGTTTTTCTACTTGTGAGTATCTAGTTTCAGCCCCCACTATCGCTCTGTTGGTGTAATAAACTGGTCGTTGGTGACTACTTCTTCCTTGATTAGGGCAAAATTGACTGCAATATCAAAGGTTGCCACATGAAAAAGTAGTTCGTCCCCTGGAATGGGTTTAGCGAGGAGAGGAGCTGAACCCAAATATGCTTTTAATTCTTTGAAAGTTTTTTCACATTCCTTGGTCCATTCGAATTGGAGATCTTTCTTTAAAATTTTAAAGAAAGGCAAGCATTTTTCAGTAGCTCTACTAACAAACCTATTTAGTGCTGCAAATCTTCCATTGAGACTCTAAAGTTGCTTGAGTTTGGCTAGGGATGACATCTCGAAGATAGCCCTTATCTTATCTGGATTGGCTTCTATTCCTCTCTGGTGTTCCATGAACCCAAGGAATTCTCCTGATGTTACTTTGAAAGCACATTTGCTTGAATTTAATTGCATTTTATACATACGTAGTATCTAGAATTTTTCATTGAGGTCAGTCTCGTGTTGTTATGCTTTGATGTTTTTCACTAACATGTCATCCACGTATACTTCCATGTTCTTTCCAAGTACATGGGCGATCATATGATTCACCATTCTTTGGTAGGTAGCTCATGCGTTATTAAGGCCAAATGGGAACTTATAAAAGTAGAGACCTCTATGGGTGATGAAGGAGGTCTTCTCTTGGTCTGGTCCATGCATCTTGATCTGATTGTATCTATAGTAGGCATCCAAGAAACTTAACATCTCATGTCCTGTTGTTGCATCCACCAATTGATCAATCATAGGCAGAGGACAACTGTCATTGGGACAATCCTTATTTAGATAAGTAAAGTTGATGCACATTTGCCATTGGCCTTCTTTACTAAAACTATATTAGATAGACATTGAGGATAATGGTATTCTAATGAAATTAGCTTTTAGTAAGTCATCAACCATGGCTATGATTTCATTCCTCTCTAAGTTGAATGTGCGTCGCTTCTGCTTTATAGGCTTGAATTCCTTATCCACATTCAGTCGATGTACCACATTGGGATTTATTCCTAACATATCTTCATATGACTAGGCGAACAAATATGCGTTGTCCCTAAGGAAGCTTATTAGTTTCTTTTTCTCTTCCACCCCCAGTCTGGTTCCAACATTTACTCGTCTGTCTTCAGATGTGAGCGAAATGGACTCCAGTTGTTTTGTAGGTTGCCGTCTCTAGTCGGCCTCGGGCTACTCAAATTGGTCAGAATTAGTCGGCCTCTTTATTTGTTATTTTGGTAAGTGGCTCTTTTGTTTGGTGTTGTTTGGCAGCTGCGAGCACTTGGTCGGCCATGGCCTCCTCAGTCAAGCTGAGGGGCTGGTCGACCTCCGTCATCATAATCTCATCTGATGATTCTCTTGGATGGAGTTGTCTTGCAGCTAAATTAGTCTAGTCAACCTTGGCCAGTAAGTGTTGGGCAGCTTCGATTTGGTTTTCGATGCTTGATTTCTGTTTGAATCCTTTTCATCAAAGTTTTGATTCTTTTTCGTTTTGTTCATCCTTATGGATCCGTGTACAGACGGCTCCAATTGTTGTTGACAAAATTCAGATCGGGCAACGCACTTGACCTTCACGTGACAGCAACTATAAAATTTGTAATTCAGGGGACAAGCGTGGCTTACAAAACAAATGAAAACCTATGTATCAGTATGGTACTTGCCACATAGGCTCCAATACTTAAGTTAGCTACGAGACTTTTGAGTGTAGCAAGAGTTTAGGGATTAGAAAAAGTTTACCTCCTTCTGGTTGAGGAAGGGATATGACCCTAATTTAGGGTTTTTGTTTGTTCCTTTGCAAATTAGGAAGAGGGCAAACTGAACTAGGGAAATAAGAGCAGGGGGCATGTTGGTCACGTGCCGAGCGTGAGGACCCAAATTCCTCTCATCTTCTTCATTTTCTTGCCCTATTTGTTTGTATTGCCCCATTTTCCCTCCTCATTAGGATTTTCCCAATTGATCTCGCATTTGACTTCCCTAGTATTTAAGATTTATTCCCTTGGTCCAATTTCACCTATAACAGACTCAAATAATTAAGTATTTTAAAAAAGGTAAATTTTAAAAAAAATTAAGAAAGAAAATTAATTTTTGAAAAGAATACTTTTACAAAGTTTAAATTTAACAAAAACAATTTTCAAAAAGTTTTTTAAAAAATTCAAAATTTGAAAAGTAAAGAAAAATAGAATTTTGAGGATTGATTTTCAAAATGTTTTACTCAAAATTATAAAATTCCAGATTTAATAAAATTTTTAAAAAAATATAGTTTTTGAAATTCAACAAAAAAGTTTTTTAAATATCTTTTTAGAACCAAAAACCGAGCGACCTGCTTTGATACCAAATGTAGGATCTAAAGACAACTTTAGAGGGGGGTGAATAAGGTTGTCTGCCAAATTTCAATTGTAATTCAATCTAAAAATTCTAAACTTTAGCAACTAATTTTTCACCATGAAAAAACCTTCTAAATTAATTCCGAATTGCAATAAAAAGAAATATCACAATTAAGCACCCAAGCAACAACTATAGAGAGAAATTAAAAAAAATCAAAGCAATCCTATATCATAAATCTAAGAATTTAAAAATCAACAACAGTAAAGTGCAAAAATTAGAAAGTGAAAATTAAAGAGTAAGAGAAAGAAGACATCAAAAATTTATATTGGTTTGGCAAATTGTCTACTCCACTCCCTAAGACTCCTTGGGAATTTCACTAAGTGATCTTCTTGCAGGTGAGAACCAAACCGACATGACCCTACTTGTTCTAGGCTAATGAGAAACTCAAGATCTTTTTCACTAGTTCAGGATTCAAGCAATTGCCTTTTCGCACAACCCAAAGTGCACCACTTCTTAATACAAAACCCAATTTAACAAGAAATAAAACTTGCAATGATGCCTCTCAAAGGCAAGATACACAAGTTTAGCACACAAAAAAATACTATAAAATTCCTCACAAAAATAACATTAAGTCGGTCAAGAGTGTGTGAGAGAATTTGAAAGATTGGACACTTTTTGGAGAACAAAAGGTTGAGAGAGGTTGCTAGAATTTATGGAGAAGGTGAGGTTGAAGATGAATACAACTATAATTTTAAAAATGAAGAGTTTAAAATTAAGCCATTGGACTTAGGGTAAGAATAAATAGATGGTTGGGATTAATGGTGAGAGAATGGAAAAGATTTTGGAATAAAAAGGATGGAAATTGATTAGTAAAATAAATTCCAGCCGAAACCACTGAATACCACACGCGCGACTGAGCAATTTGCCCTATTCGCGTGTTTGAATCTTGCACACCAGACATGTGTCGCACATGCGCTTGAAGAAGGCGCCTTTCGACTGCAATTTTTATTTTTTAATAATATAATAAATCTTTTCAAAATTTCAGATTTGGACAAGTGTCGCGATATAAGGCCTCCATGCTTCAGCCTCTAATTTCCCTTTTTACCATTTTTTTCTTTTTTCAAATTTCAAACATTATCACCACGTGTCACCTTGTCATCTATCCACGTGTGCCACACCATCGCCACATCACCCGACACATCATCACCACGTCACAAAAAATTTGATCATTGAGTGCCACATCAGTTACCACGTTAGATGCCATGTGTCATGCCACATCTGATTTTTCCTTCAATCTTCTTTTCCTCATATATTTCTCGTTTGAACTTCGATTCGAACTATTCAAGAAGCATTGGAATCATCGTTCTGAGCTTTACAAGGTAGACCCTTTGAAACACTAAAACGGTTAGTACAAAAAATTTGAGTTTGTTTTCATCAAAATATTTGGTTTGATTGAAGCCCTAAAGCTAACAAAATCCAGATGGCACCTTACAAGTTACAATGTTAAAAAGCCAAACTAGTGGCCAAAGGGTTTTAAATTGACTTCTTGGAAACCTTTACCCTAGTAGTCAAAGCACAAACCATTAGAGTTATAGTCACAATCGCAGTTACCTATGGGTGTTAGATAAAGCAATTGGATATCAACAAAGCCTTTTTCAATGGGAATTACAAATTTGTGTTTATGGAACAGCTAGAGGGTTTATAGATCCATAACAACCCATATGGTGGAATTAAATGTTTCATCTCATAGCGGAAGCCTATGGTTTCTAAAATAATTCTAGAAATAAAGTAAGAGAACGAGATTAAGCAATACGTACCTTTGATGAAATTCTACAACGTCTTTCTCACTATTACTCTAATACATGATCAAGGTTTGTGGCAATCATTAGGTTGAAAAGAAGAAAAAATTCACACTTAATGTTTTGATGTAGGATTTTTACGGAATGCAACAGCATTGTAATTGCTATGCAATTGCAATTTTGACAGATCTGGAAATTAAGGAAAAACGGAAATTTTGGGATTTTGAGCGAGAATATACCCACGATTTCGGCTAGATTATGAGATTTAATTGTCCATCAATCAAGAGGAAAACCCTAGCATGAAGTCCATATATATTTTGGAGAAGAAGATCGCAAGGGGGAGCTCGATTTTGGGGAGAAGATGTTCGTTTTTATTTTGGGTTTTTAAGTTCCGTAGCTTCTGTTTTTTCAATCTTCTATGTTGTTCTTCTTCCTTTAAGTTCCTAACCTCTTCCTCAATTCCATCACAACTAGAGTTGGTGGTGGTTATGAACAAATCCTTGTTCAATTGAATGAAGAGGAAGGGGTTCGGGTAGTTTGTCTCTTTTGATTTCTACAAGTTTTATAATTTACTTCTGTTATTTGGCTTTAAAATAGCTACTGTATTTCAATTTTTTTATATATAATTTTCTTAAAGTTGTTAAGGCACCTTGAAATTTCTTTACTGAATGAATACAACAAAATTCTGCTAATTGAGTTTTTTACATCAAATTGTATTTGCGAGTTGTTGCACGTCTTTCTTTATTGTACCAATGAATTTTATCAATTCAAGTTTACTGTTTTTTGTTAATTTCATTATAAAGGGCTAAATTTCCTTTGGGATTCAAGTTTGTGAATGCCTTAGAGGAAAGATGTAAGACTCGATAGCAAAAACAATCTAGCTAACACTTGAACTATTGTTTGCTTTTGGTGATTTCAATGTTGGGTAAACCTAGTTGGCTATCTAGTATTGCTTGCCAAGCTATAACTTAATATCGAAAGGGTTAAGAAAAGCGGATGTCGCAAAAGCAATGGAGGAAAAGGCTTAGACATAAGTTCTGAAACATCGATCCTACACATGGGGAGAGACTCCAAAACCACTAGACTTGTGCGCGAATATATCTAAGTTAGATTAGCCATAGAAATATAGGTTTAATCACTTAGCCTCCGAAAGATACTTCATAAAAGGTCGAACAAGAGTTGAATTTTGCTTACTTAGTTTCTTGAGTTAGCTACGATTGCAATTGCCTTCTTGTTGCATTTTCTTTCCAAAGCGACATTAGCATCTTGAATCCCTTCCTCATTTCCATTGTTTATCAAACAATTTTTCTTTTAGCCAAAATACCTCACAAACCTTTTTATACCCACAGTTACTTTAAGTTGCAATTTGTCAACAATTGTGTATCATTTTAATATATTTTATTAAAACTCGTTCCCCTTGGGTACGATACTCTGGAGTACTTCTAGTTTCTTATTGCTTCGATACGTGCACTTGCGTGTAGCACCGATTCAATTACTACTAGTCAAAAATCCATTTTACCCCTATAATTACATGTTGCACCTTAAGTACCATTAATTCTCTAATGAATTTTTTTTTTATGATTCAATCATAAACTAAATCCCTCTCGGGCTAGTAAGAGGGTGGGGCCCCATTGTTCAAGTCTCAAAATTAGCTTTTAAGGGAACTACTCATCTACTTACCCTATATGGGAATGAGTGAATTCCATCTTGTAAGATTATGTTACCAACTCCCTATTTGGTCAAGTCCCCAAAATGGTAGGCTTATTGAATCGGCTACAAAAGTCACTACCCATGCAAATCAAAGGACAAGCCCTCACAGACAGGAGTTCATAACTCACTCAAGATTAAGATTGAGTCGCATATGATCATCCTAATGAAATATTAATCTTCTCAATTAACGGATTTATAAAGAGAGATTAAATATTTCGTGGTCCAGTTTTATACAAAGTCATTGTATAAGATACCCCCACTCACATGTCTCCACATGAACGATTTGGATCAAATCATTTGTAATTACTACAAAGTGGGTCGTATCAATAATGTTACTAGGATAAGGCACCCAACCTTATCCATATACTATGACCCTTTAGGTTATTTCTTGAACATGATCCTCCCATATGTCAACCACATACTGTTCAAGATTGCATTAATAACTTTGGATTTTTCATATAATATATAATATTATACTGTAAATAAAATAATCAAAATTATTATTAATTATTAAATAAATCATTAATTACAAGGCTTTAGGGCATAAATCCCAACAGATACTACACCATATACCTTAGAACAGACACCTACACAGGAAGTAGTTAATGAGGAGGAGGTAGAGGATGACCAAAACTTGGCTGATTACCAGTTAACTAGAGATAGGGTTAGGAGAACCATTGTAGCTCCCACTAGATTTGGGTACGCTGACCTTATACCCTATGCCCTAGTAATAGCTAATAAATTTATTAACTAATAACCACAAACTTTCAATGAGGCCATAAATGATAAAAAATAAAGACCAGTGGTGGGCCACAATGAAAGAAGAGTATGATTCCTTGATAAAGAATCAAACTTGGGTTCTTGTTAATAAACCATTAGATGCTGAAACAGTAGGTTGCAAGTGGATTTATGAAGTTTTTTTCCTTATTGTAAGACACACCTCTATTAGAATTTTACTTGCCTTTGTTGCTCACTTTGATCTTGAGTTAGAGCAGATGGATGTAAAAACTGCTTTCTTGCATAGTGAGCTTGAGGAGACCTTTTACATGGATCAACCTCCTAGATTTGAAGTTCCCAAACAAGAAAAGAAAGTCTGGCTTCTTAAAAGATCATTGTATGGTTTAAAGCAATTGCCACGCCAATTGTATAAAAGGTTTGATTCTTACATGCTATCCATTGACTTTAGTAGAAGTAAGTATGATAGTTGTGTCTATTTTAAACAAATCTCTGATGTGAAAATTATCTACTTACTGCTATATGTTGATGATATGTTGATTGCTTGTAAGTCTATGCATGAGATAAATAAGTTAAAAGATATTTTAAAGAAGGAATTTTAAATGAAAGACTTAGGCAATGCAAAAAGAATATTAGGAATTGATATTATTAGAGATCGGAAAGAAAAGAAACTATATTTGTCTCAAAGTGATTATGTAACAAGACTAGTCAAGAGATTAAACATGCATGATAGTACGAAGGTTAGTATTCCTTTTGGCAAGCATTTTAAACTTTCTACTGATGATTCTCCTAAGACCCCAAATGATATTGATGAAATGCATGATATTCCATATGCAGTTACTATTGGGAGTCTTATGTATGCCATGGTTTGTACTAGACCTAACCTTGCTCATCCATTTAGTGTTGTTAGTAGATTTCTTGCTAATCCTGGTAAACAACATTGGAATGTTGTTAAGTGGATTGTTAGATATCTTGCATGTCATACCGATTTATGTCTTGTTTATGGTGGAGCAAATATAGTTGATGATAAGAACATTGAAATAGTTGGGTATGTCAATGTTGATTATGCTGCTGATATTGATAAGCATAGATCTTTGACTGGTTTTATGTTTAAATTGTTTGATTGCACAATTAGTTGGAAATCTAGTTTATAGTCCATAGTTACATTATTTACAATTGAATCTGAGTATATTGCACTAACTGAAGCTATTAAGGAATGTTTATGGCTTAAGGGAATTGTATCTGAATTATGTTGTAGTGATAATGTCTCTGTAATTGTATTATGTGATAGTCAAAGTTCTCTACACTTGTCTAAAAATCATTCTCACCATGAAAGAACTAAACATATTGATGTTAGATATCATTTTGTTAGAGATGTCATCAATGATGGTTTAGTTTCTATTATAAAGGTTGCTACTGATTTGAATGTTGCGGATATGTTTAATAAAGCATTACCATGTGATAAGTTTAACCTTTGTGTGAGAATGTTGCAGATTGATAATGGGAGATATGTTTTTTTAAGTCCTCTTGGGAACAAACTCCATTGTTCATTGGTCTTTTTTTTTTTATAAATTTGAAATCAAGGTGGAGATTGTTATAAATTTTGGTTTCAAATTTATCATAGGTTTAATTTAGTTAAAATTATTTTTTAACTAAGTTCAATTGGGCTTAATTAAAATTGGATTAAACTAAATTAAACAAGTTGTACCTTTAAACTTGTTCCCAAAAATAAGTGACTAAAAAAAAAATGTTTGGGCCCAAAATGGCAGAGCCCAAAGTCATTCAACTCATTATTGATTTGGTGAAGCTCTTTCAATTAACAAAAACGTGCAGCCCATTTTGTGTATAAAAAGGGTGTATGTATGGGCATTAGTAGAGATGATTATGGATGTATTTGAGGGTACCATTTATTAGAGAGTATTAAGGTAGAGAAAGCAAAAAAGAGAGAGAGAGATGGCAAGGCCATTCGGCTGAAAGAGAGAGAGGAGGCTTGCGATAAAGAGAGAGAGAGCTTTGCGATAAATCTTCTTCCTCTTCTCCTTCATTACTGCTTGCCGTTGATGCCAAGGGAACACTGTCCACGAAGCCGAAGCCTCTGTTCGTGAGGTGCTGCAGCGTCAATCTAGATTTGCTGCTACTGTTCTTGAGGAGGCTTCGCTAAGAGGGGCGAAATCAATTTCGTCCTCTTAAATGCGAATCCTTAGGACTACAGAGGTTGTATAGTTCTATTTCTCTTTGATTTCTCTTCTTTCTTTAGCTTTCTTGTATAAAACCTTTTAAATCTATTCTTGTTCTTCAATGTTCTATATATTGATTGTTTGATTCTCTAATAATATTGACTAGCAAAGGCCAATAAGACCCTTTGCAAGTGGAGTAGGTTTATTGACCGAACCACTATAAATCACTGTATTTTTTTCCTATTTCTTACTGTTTCTGGGTTCTTTAATATATTGTCCAACACTTAAATTCTCAGAAAAATTGCTCAATTTCACCTCTAATTTGCTTAATAAGTCTATAAAACATGGGTTGTGATCTTGGTTAAATAATAACACAATTCTAAGATTACGTTTTCAAGAATCCCTAAAAAAAATCTGATGAACCCAAAATGTATGAAAGCTCAAAATTGAAACCTTCTCCCCTACACATCATTTGATAAAAAGGTATTTATTCAAGAACTTGAATCTTCAAATTGTGAGTGGAAAACTCGTAGAAAGTGTTCAGAATTTGAAGAAATCATTCTGTATTTGATATGTAAAACAAGATACAAAAAATTATGTGAGATGGGGTTGCTTTAATTTCTCTGAATCTGAAGCTTTATGTGGAAATCCATCTAGAAAAAAAAAAATTGGAGTGTCTTATTTTATGGAGAAATAGAGGAGCATTTTTGTTATAAAAAAAATAGAAGAAAAAACTTCCAATGACCCGACCCGAATCAACCCAGTTCGGTTCAAACTCGAACTAAGGTGGGTCAGGTCGGTTTTTTTGCAAAATCGTTCTAATCCAAGGGAAATTTGCACAGAAGACTCATTTTTACGCCCATCGATGCCATTTGACCCGTGTTTTGAAATTAATGACATATGACCCTTTCCGTACTCTGCATCCCATCCAAATTACCGTGAGGGCATCGTACTCTCATTCTTGTTCTTACTCTGGCTCTCTAGTTCTCGCTCTCGCTCTCGCTCTAGCTCTCTAGTTTTTGCTCTCGCTCTAGTTCGTTTTCTCTCTTGCTCTAGCTCGTTCTTGCTCTCGCTCTCGCTCTAGCTCGTTCTCACTCTTGCTCTAGCTCTGCTGCACTCTTGCTCTAGCTCTGCTGCTCTAGATCTTCTCTGACGTAATTTTTTCTTTTTTTTTTCTCCAGATTTTCAACCACTCATTTGAGCGAGAGAGCTAGAGCGAGAGCGTTTCCGTCTACGAGAGCGTGAACAAGCAAGATCGTCTCATACTACCCTCATGTGTAATTTTGCGCACTATGCCACGTCAGAATGGGTCATATTTCATTATTTTTAGAATGCAGGTCATCAGCCATTATAGCACTAAAAAATGAGTCATCCGTACAAAAACCCCCTGATCCAACCCATTTTAACCCCTATGTGAAACAACCTATAAATAATACAAAATTCAAATTAAAAAAAGAGTATAAAATCATGTTACAAAATATACTCATAGTAGTCATAGATCTATATAAAAATAAATAAATAAATAACGGATTGAGGAGTATTAAATTGCACCACCCAGAATAGTATACAGCTGAAATGGACAAAGAAGAAGGTTTACCACTAAAATTGATTCCATGATAAAAAAATTGAACCTTTCCTATTAATTTAATAGATTTTCTCTTCGCCAATTTGAACATAACTCAAATAGATAAAACATCAATGACCATCTTAAAAGTCAATGATTCTATCTCCACTCATTAAAAAAAAATTAATATTCTATTTGTACAAATATTATTATTATTATTAATATACCATCCATCCACCGATTCCACCATCTCCAAAATCAAACAACAATATAGCCATCATGACAAGGAAATATGACAATAAACTAAATTCATTCGAAAGGTTTCTCCCACTAAAATGTTAAAATAGTTATTAAATAGAGAAAAAAATATGATTAAGTTAAAAGTTTAGTCGATGAACTTTTAAGTTTATATCTAAAATGTCTCTAAACTTTTAAAAATGTCTTAATAATTTTTTTTTTATTTTCAATTTTGTGTCTAATATGTCTCTAAACTTCGGAAAGGTATAATATCTGTCAACTTTTAATTTTATGTCTAGTAAGTTCTTGAAATATTTAAATTTTTTTAAAATTAACTAACTTATTAGATATAAAATTGAATTATATGTTTAATAGAATCCGAAATTTTCAATTTTGTATTTAGTAGATCTGTGAATTTTAAAACATGTTAAATAGGTCAAAGATTTATTAGATACAAAATTAAAAATTCAACAATTAATTGGACACAAAATTGAAAGTTATTTAAATACCTATTCGATACTTTTTAAAGTTTGGAGACCAATTAAAAATAAATTTGAACATTAAGCCCCGTTTGATAACGATTTGATTTTTAAAAATTAAACATATAAATACTACTTCTATCTATGGGTTTCCTTGATTTGTTATCTACTTTTTACCTATGTTTTCAAAAACTAAGCCAAGTTTTGAAAATTAAAAGGACTTTTTTTTATTAATATTGTGGATTTTCAAACTTATTATAAAAATATTGTATTTTCCAAACTATTTATATTAATATTGTTGTTTTAATGGCATAGAGGATGGACGACCATTTATACGTGGCTTGATAGTCGTCTCTTCAAGAGACAACCATGTCGTCTGAATTTTTAAAAAAAAAAAAAATTGGTGGATGGTCGTCTCTTATCCCAAAAATTTCAATAATTATGCCAGTTGACATATTAGTCAGCTGATTACTCTAAAACATAAGAGGCCTAGGTTCAAGCATTGTGGAACGCAATTTTCAACTATTTATTTCTTTTTTTCTTCCGCTTTCTCTCTTTCTTTTTTTCTTTATGTTTTTTTTCTATCTTTCTCCTTTTTCTTTCTTTTATTTGTTTTATTTAAATCAAATAAGAAATCTTCCATTTTTTTTTAATATTTGAAGTAAATTGAATATTCTATTGTAATTTATTCTTTTTTAAGAAATTGAAATTTATTTTAAGTATTAACTATTTAAATATTATATTGCAATCGACTTTGGGAAAACAACAACTTCGTTTACGTCATTTTGAGTTAATTTTCAATAAAATGATCATGTTATTCAAAATGATCATGTAATTTTTTCTAAATAAATAAAGAAAAATACATAAATACGAGAGAATGAAAAATCACTCATATTAGAAAAGAAAATATTTAAATAATTAATACTTAAATAAATTTCAATTTCTTAAAAAAAAAAAAGAATAAATTGCAATAGAATATTCAATTTACTTCAAATATTAAAAAAAATGGAATATATCTTATTTGATTTAAATAAAACAAATAAAAGAAAAAAAATGGAAGGAAAAAAAGAAAGAGAGAAAGCGAAGGAAAAAAAGAAATAAATAGTTGAAAACTGCGTTCCACAATACTCGAACCTAGGCTCCTTATGTTTTAGAGTGATCAGCTAACCAATATGTCAACTGGCATAATTATTAAAATTTATGGGATGGTTAAAATCCAGACGGCATGGTTGTCAAGAGACGACCATCTATACGCGGGAGGATGGTCATCTCTTGAAGAGACGACCGTCAAGCCACGTATAGATGGTCGTCTCTTCAAGAGACGATCATCCTCCACACCATTAAAACAACAATATTAATATAAATAGTTTAGAAAATACAATATTTTTATAATAAGTTTGAAAATTTACAATGTTAATAAAAAAAAACCAAACTAAAAGAAGTAGTTTTCAAAAACTAGTTTTTGGAATTTAGAATTTGGCTAAGAATGCAAATATTTTCTTAAGAAATATGAAACCAATTGTAGAGACATCATGAGAAAACAAACATAATTTTAAAAAGCCAAATGGTTATCAAACGGGACCTTAAGAATCGATTAAGCCATTTTTAAAGTTTAGGATCAAATAGACACAAATTTGAAAGTCTCATAGACTAACCTTATAATTTAATCCAGAATTATTGACAAATAAAACTAGAAAAAGGAAAACTAAAATAAAATCCAATATGGGCTTTGCCCTTATCCATATGTTCGGGCACATCTATATGCGCCAGGCATGGCCCAGTATTTTCGAACAGTTATCAAAATTTATGATTTATGCAAATACTTTTCAATTTTTGTTGCTCCAAATTCATCTTGATTTATGCCTTTGACAGGCTTGTACATGCAAAGTGGCGAGGAGTCATACAAGCCTAAAAATACAATGAAAGCTAACTATCAAGCAAAACTAAATACATAACATGAAAGCATGATAAAAAGGGGTTGAGATGGGCATGCGGCCACGGGCAACACGCCCTGGACAAGCATGACCGTGACACCAGGCATGGCCCAGTATTTTCGAACAGTTATCAAAATTTATGATTTATGCAAATACTTTTCAATTTTTGTTGCTCCAAATTCATCTTGATTTTTTAAAAATAAAGGTTTTGATATTTCGACATTGATTTTGTTTTTTGTCAAAATAATAATAAGAATAATAATAAAAAAATAAAATAAAAATCTTGAAACATGTAGTGACAATTACTAGTACCTTTTTGAATGTAAAGTTGATTATAAATGAATATCAGGGAAAAATTTTAAAAAAAAATAATAAAAAAAAGAATGAATATGAGGGTGATTCCAAGTAGAATGACAAAAATCCTTCCATTTTTTTAGGATAAAATCCTTGCAAATTCTTTTTAACTTATTTTGGAATCTCCACCCCACCTAGACCTATCCTTGACCCTGATTTTAAAAAAATAATATATATATAATTTATTAATTAAATTATTCTTTTTACAATATGTGGGGTGGGGAATTTGCACTTCCAACCTATTGGTTGATCGTATAAGTTTTATGTCAGGTATGTGGGGTGGGCGATTCGCACTTCTGACCTCTTAGTCGATCATATAAGTTTTATGTCAATTGAGTTATATTCTTGTTGGCTATTATTCTTACAAATAAAAGACTAAGTTTTCATAAATAAATAAATAAATAAATAAATATATATATATATATATATATATATATATATATATATATATATATATATATATATATAATTTTAATATATTTATTGACATTTTTTTAGTAATTTTTATTTAAAAATAAATATGCAACAAAGATTTTTATATATAATTTTTATAAAATTGTCAGTTCTTTTTAAAGTTTATTTTTATAATGATTCGCAAACGTGTTTTAAAAATAAAGATAGTTAAAAATTTACCAACCTAAGCATAACAATTACTTGAGGTATGTACTCTCGAATTCTTGATCAAGGTTAGAAGTTTAATCTCCTATCTCTTGAACTTAATAATAATAATAATTAATAAATAAATAAAAACTTATTGATTATGAATAGTATATATTTGATGGTTTATATATATATATATATATATATATATATATATTTTACAACAGAATTAAAAAAACATCAAACAGCCAAACCGTCCGCAATACACAAGCGACCAACCCATAACTGGATATTAGACAACCAAAAGACAGGGTCCTCTTCCAAAGTGGAATGGGATGACCATAAGGACATCTCTGAAACGACTGTCCGAGCAATAACATGGGCTGCCACATTACAAGAACGAGGGCAGTGCGAAATAGAAACCTCCGCCCAACCCTCGAGAAGGTACCCAATTTCTTCCAAAACATTTTTTGTTTCCGAAATATTCTTTTCGGGTTCCATAAGCGTTGAAACCACATCGATGGAATCTGTCTCAATCAACAGCGACCGAGGATGGCTAGCTAGATGAGCGATGGAATGTAATCCAGCACGGATAGCAGCAGCTTCAAGCGACTTTATCGACCATTTCCTACCCCACCTTTGAAGACCTGCACAGATGGGAGTTCCTCGGGAATCGCGAACAATCCAACCCAATCCACCTTTTCCTAAAGCTTCACACCACGAGGCGTCAGCGTTTAACTTTCAGGATCCAGACGGGGGCGGGGACCAAACTTTCTGACTCACTCTGCTCTCACCTCTTCCCGACGAGGTAGCAGGCAATGAAGAGTCAGGTAATTCCTGTACGTGCTTTTCAATCAACAGGAGGAGGTCTTGATAATTCGGCCTCCTGCTAGGAGAAGCTGAGGTGGGATCACCCTTCTGTAGAAGGGAATTCCTAAAACTCCAAATACACCACAAGATTGTTATTGCTTTAGAGATCTCCTTCTCCGAAAGCTTTTTTGACATCCAACCCCAAAAATCCCTTGGTGACCAAAACGCCCTGCAGGAAGAGAGTAATTCATTAAGCGAAGGCAAAAATAATGGCCAAACCTTTGTGATGAATTTGCATTTCCAAAACACATGGCAAGAGTTCTCCTCCTGCTTCCTGCAAAATAAACAAAGAGGGTTAGTCATAATTCCTCTATTTTGAATGTTTTTCATAGTTGGCACTGCGTCATTTGCCACTTTCCAAGCACAAACTTTTGCTATGGGGAGAGCTTTCGACTTCCAAAGGGCATTCCATGCGGACTGATCCCATAATAAATTTGATGAGGAAGCCTGATCTCGATGCTTCAAATTTGAAGCCAAATGATATGCACTCTTAACAGAGAAAATGCCCTTGGAGTCAACGTTCCAAATAATCTCATCCCTGGTTTCATTCCTTCCTAAGGGAATGTTTAGGATATCCTCCACATCAAGATTCACAAAATTATCTCTTATAAGCGACTCGTTCCACCTGCCATTTTCGCCAATAAGCACTCGAACTCTTTTATTCTGAATTTCTTCAGTCACCTGAATTGGCCGGCAGGACCCTTCCCTAGCGATCCAGGGGTCATTGTCAAGCATAATGAGTTTGCCATTTCCCACTTTCCATCTAAATCCTTTAGTAAACAACTCTCTCCCTCAGACAATGCTTCTCCAAGTTAAAGAAGGATTATGGCCTACCTTTGCGTTGAGGAAGTCTCCATCCTTGAAATATTTACCTTTGAGGATAGAAGCAAGAAGACTCTTAGGATTTCTCAATATGCTCCAGCTGTGTTTTGCTAACATTACCTGGTTGAATAACAAAAGATCTCTAAATCCCAGGCCCCCTCTATCTTTACTAAGACACATCTTTTTCCAACTAATCCAGTGAGCTTTCTTTTTTCCTTTTGAGGATCCCCACCAAAATTGAGCACAACACCGATTGATGTCGTCACAGATCGATTTTGGGAGACGGAAACAACTCATGGTGTATAAAGGAATGGCTTGAGCAATTGATTTTATTAACACCTCATTTCCTCCCAAGGAGAAGAGTTTCTCTTTCCATAACTGGAGAACTTTCCAGACCCTGTCCCTGACTTTAAAAAATATATTTTTCTTGTTTCTTCCATTTTGGGACGGCATGCCAAGATACTCTCCTAAAGAAGGGGTGTTTTTGACTCCCAGAATGTTTTCAAGCATCTTTAGCCGATCATTCTTCACATTAGCGCTGACCATGAAAGAGGACTTGTCTAGATTTATAGTTTGCCCTGAAGCTCTTTTATAAATGTTAAGGATCTCTTTGATTTTTTGGCAATCTTTCTCTTCCGCTCTAAAAAACAGGAGGCTGTCATCCGCAAAAAAGAGATGTGTGAGAGAAGGACAATTTTTATTCAATCTAAATCCCTTATAAGATGAAAGATTTTCCTCCCTCCGTAACAGAGCCGACAACCCTTCTGTGCAAATGATAAACAGGTAAGGGGATAAAGGATCTCCCTGCCGCAAACCCCTCCCAGGTGTGAACTCCGCCTGAGGCTTACCATTAATTAGGACCGAATACGAGACCGAATCCACGCAGTTCATTACGAGCTTGATCCACTTTTCATCGAATCCCATTTTAACCATAACCCTTTTGAGCATAACCCATTCAACCCTATCGTAAGCTTTGCTCATGTCAAGTTTCATAGCTATATCACCTTCTTTACCTTTCCTTTTTGAATGGAGAGCATGAATGCATTCAAAACCCAAAATTACATTATCAGAAATAAGCCTCCCCGGGACAAAAGCAGCCTGGGAAGGAGAAATGATCATGTCGAGTACCTTCTTTAATCTGTTTGCCAACACTTTGGATATTATCTTGTAGACGACATTGCATAAACTAATAGGGCGATAATCAGTCATGGATAAAGGCTTGTCCTTTTTTGGGATTAGTGTAATATAGGTTTTGTTGATAGTGTCCATATTTTTCCATCATTAAGGATTTGCATACATATCCGATTAGTCTCGCCACCAACCTCGTTCCAATAAGACTGAAAGAACGAAGCGTGAGCCCCGTCAGGACCCGGGGCTTTTGAAGGGTTCATTGAAAAAAGGGCACTTTCAATTTCTTCTTTTGTAAAAGGCCCTAGGAGCTCCCTGTTATGAATAGCAGCAATTGTCGTTGGAATCCCCTCAATAACCCTAGAGACAGCCTCCTCACTAGGCCAAGAGCACTGAAAAAGAGACTTAAAAAAATTTGTTGCCACCTCTGCCATCTCCTCAGCACTCTCCATCCACTTGCCAGAGTTATCAAAAACTCCCTCCATTTTATTTCTCTTCATTCTGTTTGACGATTTTGAGTGAAACCATTTCGTATTTTTATCACCACTCTTAAGCCAAGCTTCTCGAGATCTCAACCGCCAGAAGTCTTCTTCTTCCTTTATGAGCTCGTCAAAATCCTTCTCAGCCTGTAGAAATTGAACTGAATTCATGTTCGGGCCTTCAGATAACAAACCTTTAATTTCTGCCTCCTTCCTTTGGATAGCGGCTTTAAGATAACCTTTTAGTCTAGACTTGTTCCAACTCGAGAGCTTTTCCAAACAACTGACGATTTTTCCACTATAGCCCTTAAGATGACTCCCTATGTGGTTCGCCCAATGGTCTTTAACGATCTTTTTACAGTCCTCAAACTTTACCCATCTCTCTTCAAATCTAACCCAATTTTTCTGGGGGTGCCAGGTGCTACTAC
Source organism: Trichosanthes truncata (assembly GCA_033996785.1). Taxonomy (NCBI): domain Eukaryota; kingdom Viridiplantae; phylum Streptophyta; class Magnoliopsida; order Cucurbitales; family Cucurbitaceae; genus Trichosanthes; species Trichosanthes truncata. The sequence goes on along the minus strand of JAWPNB010000003.1, from coordinate 48,130,872 downwards.
TGGTCTTTCCAACCATAGATAAAAGGATAGGTCTATGATCAAAGCTATGGTAATTTAGGTGCTCAACCATCACTTTGCTCATCTTAGTCTGCACAGCCTCATTAATAAAAAATCTATCCAATCGTTCTCTTATGCTGGTTCTGCTATTTCTATTCTTGCACCACGTGAATTGACCTCCACTGAACCTTGGATCTATTAAATTACACTGATTTATGACATCCCTGAAATCCTCCATTTGTTTTGGACTCCGCTCGGCCCCCCCTCTTTTTCCCTGTCAAACAAAATCTCATTGAAATCCCCACCTAAAACCCACGGGTGATCCCCCAACTGGCTTAACCGCTCTAGGAGCAACCACGAATCACCTATTTTTTTCCTTTTGAGGATTCCCATAAAAACCAGTAAACCGCCATATCCACTCTTTTTCTTTTATGGTTGCATCAATGTGCCCTTGAGAGAAGGAAGATATAGACAAATTTAAATCATTATTCCAGAAAAGGAGCAGACCTCCGCTTTTGCCATTGCAAGGTACACAAAAACAATTATCAAAATTCAGCACCACCTTCAAATTTACCACTTTAACCTCTGCACATTTAGACTCAGAAATAAAAACTATAGAGGGAAGTTTGCTACGAACCTCATAGCGAAGCTCCCGGAGCGTCTGAGGATTCCCCAAGCCTCGAACGTTCCAGCATAATATTTTCATGGCATCCGGCGGGGCTGTTCTCCAGCCTCCACCAATATCCCTTTACTTGAAGCAAAGTATTCTCCACAAACTCTCTTCGGAATTCCTTCATATTTTAAATTTTCCTTTTTGTGTTTACCACCCACCAACCTACTTTGTTCCTCATAAGCAATCTTATGTTCTGGCTCTTTCCTTGCCGTTCTTTTCCAGTTCATCCTCTTTAATATTTTCCCCGTTGGGGAAGGAGATAGGCCATCCATTGGCTCTGATATCGTTAGAGGCAAGCTTTTTCTCTATTATTCTCAATTGGCATAGCTATAGAGGTATTAGTCTGATCATGAGTCTCGTCCTTTCCTATTGCTTTCCCACATCCAGCCAAAAGCCCAAGCCCAATTCCTTTCGTTTCTTCCATAATTTCTTTCTCAAACCCAGCCGCATGGACTTGGGTGCAAGTGGAGGAATTTTCCTCTTTTTTAAATTCCTTGTCAGCCTCTGTGCCAAGACCTTCAACCTTGTCCCTATTTTCCTTCTTTTCATTATTAATCCTACTTTGTGACAAGACAGCATCACTTCTATTGAAATCCTCTTCCCCTTCCAACGGTCGTTCGACCGCACCTTCCCCGGGCGGTGTCCTCACTCCTCGCGCCGGTAAATTTCTTCGATGAGGACTAGCAGCTGCATCGATTCCTTTCGATCCATCCTCTTATAATCCCCCCTCACCATCATCGTCTGATAGCTCAGTCCATTCTTGTGGATTCCCCTGCCTTACTCGACCTCTCCCTCTGCCCTGCATCCCTCACATTTCTTCACGATTCATTTTCGATGTTCCTTTACCCACCGCTTTCTCCTTCATCCAGTCTCCGAATTCATAATCACCTATCGAATCGAGCCCATCCTCCTCGCAGTCCTTTATTCCATGACCCAACAAACCACATTTATAGCAGAGGTCCGGCAATTTTTCGTAGGTTATTAAAGTCCAAGCCTCCTCTGCCATGGATCCCACCTTAAACCGAGTGGCCCTTTTAAGAGGTTTAGTTATATTGATTCTTACTCTCACCCTTAACGATTTTCCCCCTTTGCTTCTCTCATCTTCAAGATCAACGTTTTCAAATTGACCCACTTCATTTCCTAAAGCTATTGCAATTTTCCTGGAAAAACCTACTAAAGGCAAGCCATTAAAGTGAAGCCAGAAAGAAGCATACCTGAACTCCAGTTGTGAAATCTTACTCGTACCTCGCGGTTCCTCAAAGAGGAGAAGAGCTTTATCGAAAATCTAGGGTCCTCCTCTGATCACTCGAAGCTTTTCCTTTCGGTTGCCAAAAGTACATAAAAATAGATTTTTCCCAGCCTTGACGAAGGTGATTGGGTCCTCTACACTTCAGATTTTTGGCATAATTGATTTGAAGACTTCCAGAACCACATTCCTCCCTGTTAAAACTTTGCAAATCACTTGATTAGTGTGGTCTCTGTCATAGATATCAATTTCTTCGTCCCCAATATCCACAACCCCTCCCTTTCTCTCCTCCGTTAGTTTTAGCTTCTCCAGCCTGCTAAAAATCTCTGCCTCTTCCATTGCCTACCGAAGACCCCACCCCGCACAGCACCAAATGGATCACCACAGAGGGATCCCCAAAACGCAGACCAAAACGGCTGCCCTTTCGCTCATGAAGATGCTCTCAAAGAGAGAACTTCAGAGCCCTAACTTTGTTTTGTTGTTTTTTTATTTGATGGTTTATATTTGGACTTCGCATGTAAAATGTTTAATAATCTTAATAAGACATTCTCTGGCTAATACTTATCTAATACTCCAAGAAAAATTCTAATTCTTTAAAATCCGCTTTATCTTTTAAGCTTATGACTATTTAATTCAGTTCATTTTAGACCTATTTTATTATAAAAATTAAACCAAATCATTTTCATATGTGTAGGCAAGTTTCCTACTTAGCCAGACTAAAAAAAAAAGCTAAATAATGTTTACGCTTAAGTTGGATCAATCAAACTTTATAAAGCATTAAATTGGGCAGATTTTTCTTACTTGGATTTGAAAAATATGATTGATTTTACTTTAATCTAACACCGTAGATAATATAGGAACTCAACATTGTTTAACTAGATAAGTCATTATAAGCTTGAAAAATAAATAATAAAATAAAAACGATCCGCCATAATTTATTTATTTTTTGTCCTTAATTTGTTGCTTGTATATTAATTAACAAAGAGATGCACTAACAAGAATGGTTGTAAGCAACTAAAATCTGACCCCACATTAATACTTTCAACTACATTTTTTTTTTTATATAAAAGGGATGATTGCTTGTATCTCTAAATTGACGTAATGTCCAACGAATACAAATACTCTAGTTCTATTTTCTTCAAAACATTCATTTACCTTGTTGTGTATGATCATACTACACATCTCACTTGACGATGTTGATGGTGAACCCAATCTCAATTGCTTTTGATCATCGATGCAATGGATGAACACCACTGAATAACTAGAAGAATTGTCAAAAAAAAAAAAAAAAATGAAATTCCCTTTAGTGAATTGTAATCTAGAGCTTGAGACATGAACAAGTTGATAAAAGTCTGCAATTAATGCTAGATGGGAGACCAGGAAGACAATATGCCAAAGTCAATACACATTTAAATGTACCTTCAAAACTATATACACATTTATAGTCTTTTTAGTTTTGATTTTTATATTGATTACCCATTTTTTTTAATTCTTAATAAAAATGTAAAATATTTTTATCAACTAATTATTTAAACTATAAAATAATAATCGTTTCAAATTTTGCTATAAATATATAATTTTTAATAATTTTATAAAACTTTCCATTTTATTTATGCCTCATGCAAGGGAAGAAAGAACCCTCACTAAAGTTGTAAGGAAACAAGTAGAATGGGTTTTAGAGATATTTTCTTGTTTAACCAAGCAAAGATAGCAAAATAAAGTTGGAGGCTCCTTCGAAATACAGATAGTTTGCTTCACAAGGTCTTATGAGGTCGTTATTTCCAAACAGGAAATTACCTTAAAGCCAATTTGGAGTCTAATTCGTCTCTCACATGGCACAGTATCCTTTGGAAAAGAAACTTTTTTCTCGAGGAGTATCGATGGAAAGTAGGAAATGGAATTCAAATTAGCATAAAAAATGACCCTTGGCTCATCTCAGATGAAAGGGACAAGCTTCTCCTCGTTGATCCTGAACTAACATATAGCAAAATGTGGCTTCTATTCTCAATGAGGATGGTTCTTGGAAAGAGAAGATTGTAAGCCGATGTTTTTTAGCTGATGATGTGGAGAACATATTGAATATTTGTAACGCCCCAGGCCCAGGATTTGGAATCCGAATTCGGTACCTGATGGCCCCGGCATTCCCCTGCATCCCCTGCTACCTGACAACGTTACCTACTTGTCTTGAGCTGCTTGCGACAATGAAGACTGTCCCCACAAACCAACACGGGTCCTTTCAGCATGCGTTGTCCTCACTCACATGCTTCCTAGGAAAATTTCTAGGAGATCACCCAACATAGGATTGCTCCATGCTAAACACACTTAACTTTGGAGTTCCTATGATTGAGTCACCGAAACGGAAGGTGCACCTTGTTGGTATAGGTAGTAACTATCAATTCTTTTAAGCCTTTCGTAACCATACTTTCATATCCTCAGGATCCCTTTCATTAAGATGTGGTCACGGTTCATTCATGTACCCCTCCTAAACTCGGGCGTTACAATATTCCAAGAAGCGAAATGCGTTTGGAGGATGAAATCATTTGGAAGTATAATAACAAAGGCATATTTATAGTTAAAAGTGCCTACAAGTTAGATTTGAAACTTTAGAACTCTCAGGAAGCATCCAATTCAAGGATGACATAGATCGTCTTTGGAAGCATCTGTCAAAATCTCCTATCCCTAAGAAAATGAAGATTTGTTGCTGGAAATTACTGCAAAACATTTTACCCAACGAACCAATTTAATCCAAAAGGGATTAAAAATTGATCTGTGGTGCCCTTTCTGCAATAAACATCATGAAATGATTAATCGCATTTTTTAGGGTTGAAAAGGTAATTTCTAAATTTTGGAATAAATTTCTCCCTTCTAATGCAGATGCATATTTTAAGTTCAGAAATACTTGGTCAATGATAGACTATTTTACATGCACTCAGGACAACAAGACGGGACGAAGAAAGTACATTTCTTTTCATCCTTTGGAAGATTTGGACTTGTCGTAACCTGATGATTCATATATATAATAACATTGAAATGGATTGGAAAACACTTTTTATCACTGTAGAGTCTCAATTGAATAAATTAACTCTACACTCTTCGACGATACCTATAACAAACCTCCCAATCCCTCCCTCACAAACTATTAGTTGGAGGTCTCCACTGATAGGGTAGTGGAAACTTAATACTGGTGTGTCGTCATGTTCCAAGACCAATTGTGGAGGTATGGGGTGGATTTTTCGAGATTGGGAAGGCCACATTGTAGCTACAGGGCATAAACACATTCGTTTGAAATGGTCAATTTTAATCCTAGAACTTTGGACAATCCTACATCGATTGAATTTGACCACTGATTAAGTATACTCCTCTAGCTCTGGAGTCTTGACTCTCTCAACGCAATTTGACTCCTTAATAACAAAGATGAAGACATTACAGAAGTTCAACATTTTGCTAAAGAGGTGCAAGATATAAAAAATATATGGCCTATGTGATTACGTTCATTCATATCCCTCGATGCAACAACCTTGAAGCACATAAGCTGGTTCACAGGGCTCAGCATTTGAATCTGGATGAAGTTTGGACTGAAGAACCCTTTATGGGTCTCCATAATTTTCTTTCTTAATCTGTCTCTACTTTGTACAAAAAAAAAAAAAAAAGTTGTGAGGAATTTATTTGATATTTGACACAAACCTTCCAACTTAATAAGCATCTTTCTTTCTTGTTCTTGAGCAAGTTCACAATTCAGTTTCTAAATTTTTAGTTCAAAAAGTCAATCTCAAACGCGACTTTGGATACTCTCTCTATAATAATAATAATAATCTTTTCTTATTGCTTATTTGGTTTGTCTTTATTTTTTTTTTTAATTTATTTTTTCTATGTTTCACTCCCTTGTGAAGTTTGTATCTATTGAGCATTAGTTTGTTTTCATTTATTCAATGAAAAGTTTCGTTTCTTGTTTTAAAAAAAAAAATCTCTCTTATCGTTAAAGTCTTGACTATCTCAACATTAGAGATATAGTGGATAATCTTCTAGAATGGAAGTAACACTTCTCTATTTTTTTTAATCAAATTCCCATTTGATTTATGTTTAATCTCAAGAATGAATCAACATATTCATCTTCATTTTGTTATCTTGAGATATATATCCATCTTAAATTCTCCAGCATTTCCCATAGAGCAAGTTGGATATTAAGATTTTTACTTTTCTGATTTATTCCTTGAACTGATATATATATTCTTGAGTGTCCAACCCCAATCATCATTTTGTCCTTAGTACAAAATATCTAGGGTGAGAGTTACAACTTTTTAGAGGTCTTAACCATTCAGTTATATTCAAGTTTGCATCCTATTTTTAATTTAGTGAAATAAATGTGTCCATCTATCAAATCAAAAGGTTGCCTCCTCATATGATCTTCAACGCAAATAATTTGCTTCTATAAAAATCAAACCTAGTAAAAATGCAATTATACTAACACACCATACTCATTAAAATAAAATTAAAAGAAAACTCTAAACACTTAAAATTTTGAGGCAAAATTGAAAAATAACACAGGATACTAAATTATATGCTTTTTTTTTTTTGTTAAATTTTAAGTTTAGGAGGAGTTTGACATATCTATTAGTTTAAGCACACCTTTTAAGTACGTTTTTTTTTTTTTTGTAAAAATACTTTTAATTATACTACATTAAAAAAATAATTACACTAAAAAAGTTTTATATCAAATTTATTTGATTATATTACATTCAATCGTGATTCAATGTATTTCCCTCGAAAAAAATGGTGATTCTATGTATAAATCACATATATGTTTTTTTTTCCTTAAAATGATTTTCAATCAATCACTTTAAAGTCACTTTAAAAAACTAGGTGTGTTTGGGATTGCTTTTGAAGACTACAAGGAGCGTTTGGCGCGCAAAATTGAGTTAAGTTGGGCAGATTTGAGTTGAGTTAAACAGAGTTAGTTTGTCAGTGAGTTCAAAAGTCTGTGTTTGGGTTGTAGAGTTGGGTTGAGTTGAATCAGAAAATCTGTGTTTGGGGTGCAGAGTTGAATTGAGTTGTCAGGGATATTTGATACAACTTTTTGTAACCCGAAGTAGACTGATTTTTAGCTGACTGTTTTTGTTTCCTTTATTTTTATTTTTTCCAATCATTCATCTAGAAACGTATTTTCCCAACTTTCCAACACTAAATTAGATGTCCACTTCAAAAAAATAATATATTTCTACATTGATATTTAAAAAAAAAAAAAAAAAAACATCATTCTGTATCTTTCTTTTTTTAGAAATTGACTTCTTCCAAACTATAGGTATTGTATCATTGTTTTCTTTTTCTGCTACACATTGAACTTCTTTCAATTTATAGAAATCAAATATTTGCATTACACATTCAACGTCTTTCAATTTATAGAAATCAAATGATGCATTCTTTATAACAACAAATAGGCAATTGATGAATGGAAAAAAGGCAATGTACCTATATTTTTTTTCCTTTAAACACAAATTGAACTTCTATCAAAATACAAAAATCTAAGGTTTCATTTTCTAAAAACACATTGAACTTCTTTGAAACTTACAAATGAGGACTTTATTATGACTTTTTTCAATTACTAATAGGGTCTTCATTATGAGAGAGTTTTTCTATTTAAAAAAAAAACACATTGACCATTACGTTTTGTGTGTGTGTGTGTGCGGGCGCACGCAAAGGTACATTGTTTGTTTACATTTGTTTAAACACATGTACTAAATTGAACATCTTTGGAAAAGAGAATGTCAATATTTTACTTTTTCAAGATGATAAGAAAACGACAATATATTTCAACATTAGTGTCATTTAGGAGTGAAATATTCACAAAATATTAGTAGGTCATCAAGGGTCTATTTACATGATTCACAAAACATAATTATAGTTCACAAAATATAAGTATTGTTCAATAATGAGTCGAGTTCGCAAATTCGAAGAAAGATTGTTGGAGCAGAAAGTCAGACCAACTAAGTACACGTGCATTTCATATTATTTTGAACCATGGGAGTGTCGTCAGTCGCTAAAAATTTTTGTCGGCAATAGTCACCATAGACGATATCGCTGGTTGCAAGATATGGTCGCCGACGATTGCTGTCGTTGGTCGGAGAAAGTAGTCGGCAGTAGCCGTCAGTTGCCGCATATGGCCGTCGATCATCAGAGAAAGTCACTGACAGTGGTCGCCGGAGAAGGTCGTCGGTGGTGGCCGCCATTCGTTGGAGAAGTGATGATAAAATATGTTAATAGGGTTATTGTTAGAGATGTCCACAGGGTGGGGCAGGGCTGGAGAATGGGTTCCCCAACCCCGGCCCCGCCCCCAATTTCATTCTCTGTCCCCACGAAATTTCCAATTTAATTTGGTGGGGATCGAGGTGGGGATTCCTCGCGGGGATCAGGTTCCTCGCAGGGAATTTTTCCCTGTTCTTTTTTTTTTTTATATTTTTTATATTTTTTAATTTATTCTCAACCATAATAATAATTCTTTCTAAATGAATAATTTTCAATATAATTTCTATTTAAATAAAATGTTATAAAATTTCCTAATAAAAACAATAATATATCATAAGTAAACATATTATAATGTCGAAACAACTTAATTTCTAAAAATTCAAATTTCAATATTATAACGTAGTCTTTAACTTTTTTTTATTAAAAAAAAATAGTCTTCAACTAATTCTTACTATAGTTTTTTTTAATTTTCTATTTATAGGTAATAATTAGCATATATATATATATATATATATATATATATATATATATATATATATATATATATATATATATATATATATATATATATATATACTAACTAATCGAGGCGGGGTCAGGGTCGGGGATGGGGTTGGGGAATATATTCCCTGTCCCTGTCCTCGTTTAGCTAACGGGGAGAAAAGCTTCATCACTCCCTCTCCCATTCCCCGTGTAATCGGGGATCCCCGTCCCGTTCGGGGCGAGTCCTTGCGGGTTAAATAGACATCTCTAGTTATTGTACAAGTTAGTGGAGTTCGAAGGGAATAATCGAATTAAACCCACAGCAGAAGCATAGGAATCGTCTTTGATTTATTTAGAATTAAACTAAAATACAAAGATTAAGCAATAAATACCTTGAAAATAATATTATGGAGAATATTCTGGCGGATCTTTATCTTTTCCACAAAGTCTTCCTTGCTATGACTCGAACACAGGACCAAGGCTTATGGGAGCCTATTGAAAGAAAATGTCCAAGGGATTCGAGAGGAAGAGGTCTAGAAAGTATTCTCTAATTCTCTCTATTGAGGAGATGTGTGTTGTGAAGAATACACAATGGTTCACCCCTAGGGTCTTATTCAAACCGTTTAAAATTCTCCTATGACATTTATTTCCTAATTTGAATCCAATTCAAATTTAATAAATATCTTTTATTTAATGTATCTAATATACATTAATTATTTTAATATTTAATGTATCAAATACAATAAATATATTTTCCGCTTTTATATTTAATATATCTAATATATTAAATATTAATTTGAACACTTCAAATTAAATATTAATTTGAACATTTCAAATTTTTCTTTCAACTAAATTGATCTTTTAGGGGCTGTTTGGGGCAAGAAGTTGCAGGGAGTAGGAGTTAATATGTCTGGGGAGTTAGGAAGTCTGTGTTTGAGGTGCAGAGTTGTTTAGTCTGGAGTTAGGAAATCTGTGTTTGGGGCAAGGATTTGCAGGGAGTAGGAGTTCTGAAATCTGTGTTTGGGGTACATATTTATTAAACATGGAGTTATGAAGTCTGAGTTGATTTTAGCTCTTTTTTTTGTACAAATTTTTTCTAAAATTTCTAAAATTTTCATTATTAAGAATTTGTTCCCATAAATTCTAAGATTGAGATTTTTTGTTTTTATTAATTTATATATTCTTTACAAATTTCTTTAAAGAATTTTTTTTTTTAACAAAATACCTCATATTCTTTTTTCAATATCTATCACATTAATTATTCATTTGCCTTGGATAGTTTCAAATAAAAGAAATTCTTACAAATTTTTTAAATATTACATGTGAGTCGGAAAAATTTCAATTCATTAATTTTACGGGATTCAAATAAACTTGAAGATTTTTATGTTTTTATTCTCTCAATTCTAGAAATAATATAGATTTATTTCCGTCAGTCCTAAAATTGAGATTTTAAATTTTATTATTTTATGAATATTTTATAATTTTATTAAAGACTTGTTTTCGTCAATTTTAAATTTTAATTTAAGATTTGTTTTTCAAGCGTAATAAAATAATTTGTTTTATATAATTTAAGATTTTATTTTTCTAACTAATCAATGTAATGGATTATTTAAAGTTTGATTAATTTGTAAATAATATATTATTTGAAGTAAATATCAAATATTTATGCTATTTTAAAATAATTAAGTTCAAAATGAATATATATTTTTTAACACCATTCAAAATGAATATTATATATAGTACTTTTGTTCATATTACTATATATTTATGTTATTTATTGTAATTATTTTATGTTATTAAGTTTGGAAGAAGAAATCGTTTATCTTTTTACTTTGAATATGATTAATTTGAAAACCAAAATTTTTTAATACGTTAACATTTTTAAACACTAATTTCTTAAATAGTAATACGGGTTAGTTTAAAATATGTTTTTCTTATCTTCAAATCATAAATTATATATGTTTTTTAGCTATTAATAAAAAAAATAAGCCAAATAAATATAAGATTGTTATTTGTTATAAGTAATTTTTGTTTAAACTTAAGAAAAAATTGTAGATGACATGTGGAAGAAGTGAGATAGGGATGTTTTTATCAATTAAAAAAATGGTTATGTAGTACTCTAATTTACACTAAGAATTTCAATTTAAATAATAGTATCATATCTAAAACATTCTTATATAATTTATATTTAAAAAAGAAAATTATAGAATAAAAAGAAAAATATTTTTGTTAAAATTTTATTAAAATTATAGGATAAAAATAAAATTATTTTTTAATAATTAGTTATATTTAATTATTAATTAGTAATAATGACGAGAAATTTATATAAAAAAATAAAGATTTTTTTTTAAATTAAGAAATTAAAAAAAATTATCTAAAAAATAGAGAGAGAAATGAAAGGAGAGAAGAGAGAGGGGTATGAGTGAGGTGAGGTAAAAAAAGAAGATAGTAAAGTTGTGAGGAGTTGAAAAATGAGTTTATAAGTTTGTGGGACCCACACTAAGGAGTTAGAGGGGGAGTTAATAAATCTGTGGGGCCCACAATAGGAGTTATAATATCCTTGGGCCAAACAAGGAGTTGGGAACTCCTCCCAACTCCACTCCCCCCAACTCCCCAATCCAAACACCCCCTTAGTGTTACTATAAGCTAGCAAGGGGACCTAATGGACCTACAGATTATAAGCTCCAATGATACAAAATTAATTAATTAAACTTTTTAATTAATTAATTTTCATTCATTAACTATAGGTCACTCCACTATAGACCTAGAGTTGCACTCTTATGCACTGTAGAACAAGTTGTGTCCATAGATATAATCATTACATGTAAGTCTATCATTCACGAGTTATTCGTAATTACAGCTGGGTCAAAAGTCTGTTTTACCCCTATAATTACATCTTGCACCTTAAGTACCACTGATTCTCTAATGAACAATATGTTTATAATCTAATTATAAACTAAGTCCCTATCGGGCCAATGAGAGAGTGGGGCCCCATTGTTCAAGTCCCGAAATCAGCACTTAAGGGAACTACTCATCTACTTACCCTATATGGGAATGAGTGAATTCCATCTTGTGAGATTATGTTCCTAGCTCCCTATTTGGTCAAGTCCCCAAAATGGTAGGCATATTGAATTGGCTACAAAAGCCACTCTCACCCATGCAAATCAAAGGACAAGCACTCACAGGCAGGAGTTCATAACTCACTCAAGATTAAGATCGAGTTGCATATGATAATCCTGATGAAATATTAATATTTTCAATTAACGAATTTATAAAGAGAGATTAAATATTTCGTGGTCCAGACTTATACAAACTCATTGTATAAGATACCCCCACTCACATGTCTCCACATAAATGATTTAGATCAAATCATTAGTAACTATTACAAAGTGGGCCGTATCAATAGCGTTACCAGGATAAAGCACCAAACCTTATCCATATACTATGACCCTTTAGGTTATTTCTTGAACATGATCCTCTTGTATGTCAGCCACATACTGTTCAAGATTACACTAATAACCTTGAATTTTTCATATAATGGATAGTATTATATTGCAAATAAAATAATCAAAATTATCATTCATTATTAAATAAATTATTAATTACGAGGGTTTAGGGCATAAATCCCAACAATCTCCCACTTGCACTAAAGCCGGTGAGACATGTATCCTAGGGCATACTCTATACCCAATATGTTCTCTCACTTGCCCTAGCAAAGATGAGACATGTCTCGTAATCCTAGACATTCTAGGTGACCCTCAAACACTTTAGCCTAGAGAGTCTCTTTATATAGATTCAAATGACTGCCATTAAAAGGCATCTTAGTCGCTACCATGATGCTTTCTTTCTCTCGATATGACTCCCTATACATTGGTGTTTTCTAATTTCCTTAATATTAGTCATTGCACCACTATTATCATAATAAAGATGATAGACTAAATCATATCTGAAACACATTTCAAATCTTTAAGGAACTATTATAGTTATACAAGTCCTTTTGTTGCTTCACAAGCAAAACAATTTAACTTGTATATCATACTCCACCACCTAGGCTAAAATTTATCTTTACATAGATTTCCTAAATCTTTGTAAGAACCAGTGTATCTTGTAAAGATCAAATCTTTAACTCCATACACAAAAATTTCTCATCATCCATAGATAATTTGAGAAAGTTTTTAATTTTCTACTCAATGGTCATACCATTCGTTTAACTGATATATGTTATCCAATTGTATATTAAATGTTCAGTCTCATTTATGCATATCATATACTCTCAACATTTGAGGTGTCTTAGGATACACTTCCTTAGACATAAATATCAAATATTTGACAACAATTTTGTCAATATAAGATGTTTGAGAAAAGTTAACATTTTGTTCTTAAAATCTCCATTTTGGACATGTAAAATATACTGAGTCATTCCAAATCACTTATTTGGAATTGGTTACTTAATCAACTTTTTATGTTAGACATCTTACATCATTCATAATGGGTAAAAATATCACAAACATAAAACATGAGAAAAATTCACTAAGCAATTAATGATTTTCTTGTCTATACAAGCTTCATTAATATTTATCAAAAGTCATAGATTTTGATACTTTTATCAAACCTTATATTCACAGATCTAATGGTAAAATTCATTTCATAAATGAACCTTTACTATTTTGCAAACTTTTTGCTTTTGATCTTTGAAAATAAACATATCTGATTGATTTGTGTAGATGCATTATCTAAGATTTCTTTTCATAAAAGAATTCTAAACATTCATTTTTTTATATCACATATGCAACAATTAATTAAATAATGCTTACAGACTTCAGTATGGCAACAAGTGAGAAAATTTACTCACAGTCTATTTTCTCCTATTAGGTCTAACCCTTTGTCATTAGTCTCACTTTGCATGTAATAGCCTTCAACTTTGTCATCTAACATGACAATTTGGGCTTCAATTAAGTCCTTGTAAAGGTTGAGTCATCTTATAACTCTCCCACTACGATGAGGCTTATCCAATTCATGACTAGGATCCATTTGACTTTCAAATATAATTAAATTGTTAACAACTTTTGTTAACTATTTAGTGGCTTCACTTGGAACCAATTTATTAACACTATATCACCTTATTAAAGGTTTTTAGTCTTTTATTTGACATTTCTTATAAAAATGATATTTGTGATACAAATACCTTATTCGTTTTAGGACTACATAAAAGACCATTTTATACTCCTTAAAGGTGGCCTACACTTAGGCTTATCTTTGAACATATACAAGCTTTTTAGGCTTATTTCAACACGTGAGCTTAACATTCCCAAATAGTGAAGTGTTGTAAACCAGCTTTACTACTCTTCTATAATCTTTAAAATTGTCTTGTAGACACTTTTAGAGGGAATCATGTTCACCATACAATCTCTATTGCATTTCCTAATCGGAGTATGGTAATGGTGTGTAACTCATTACTGATGTGACCATGTCTAACAAGGTCCTGTTTCTCCTATTGCAGCACATTTTCACAAAATTGCACTTGGTATTAAGATAATTGGGATAAAAACCCATTTTCTATCAATTAGTTTTAGTACGTAAGGTTCATGTACTTTCTATTATGATCTGATCATAACATCTTGGTAAATTTAATTACCGAATCGATTTTTTAACTTTAGTCTTAATTTTCTTGAACATTTCAAAAATTTAGACTTTTGTTGTATCAGGTAAAGATACTTGTAACTTGAATGATCATCAACTAGAGTGACAAAATATTCCTGACTTTATTTGACCTTTACATTCACAAGACCGCTTGGGTCAGAATGTGTAAGCCCAAATTATTCTTTGGCGTTCTAGCCCTATCTAATAAAGGCCCAATGATTATCTTGCATGAAAGACAAGATCTACAAACAGGTAAAGTAATTAACTAACTTTTTAGAGAATTACCTCTTACTAATCTTTTCATTCTATTCAAGTTGATGTTAATCAACCTTAACAGCCAAAGTCAAGTATCATCTTTTAGGAGAAAACAATGTCTTTCTATTTTGGATTCTATAATCCTGAATATCTCAGTATTTTGTAATATAGTATATGTTAACATTTTTAACATATACAAATTGTTCTTATTTGCAGCTGAATGTATTTTCAAACAACTTTGAAAATATAAACTTTCATACTTCAAAGTAATTCATACTATATGAACATTTTTGTAATAAAGTTCGAGAAATTGAATTTCTCTTATGATTACTAAAAACACCATATTCAGCATTATGTAACAATTTTTACTTAATGACATCTTAATGTCTCCCACTATACTACTGATATAGGCTTCCTGGTGCTAACTTGTAGAAACTATTCTACATGTTAAGTATTTTCTAAAAATTACATATTAAATGTAATGAATAATAAATCTTGATAGTAGATCTTATATCGACTATCTAGGTGACATTATTTATATTCCACCAAAAATCTAGTAAATCAAATTTACTTTCATTTTTATTTTTCTTCTTAGAGGTATTTCAAAAATTCATCTTATTATGATTGTCCTAGCTAATTTAGGAACTATTTTCCTTTTATATAGCTTCAATCATTTGGTTTCTTTTCTTGAATTTTTATAATACTTAGTTTTGAGATCATTTAGACAATTTTCTTAATTTAGCTTATGTTAACTTCAACATCTCATATGTTGTTGTCATTTTCTTTATCTTCTAAACTTGACATCTAACATGTCAAATAGGAGAATACGTACATGCTATCTCATTTACTTTTGATTCATTAATCATGTGCTTCACGAACAATTCGAATAACATTACAACAGGTTTTGACAACATTTCTCAATAAAGACAAATAAATATTTTACACCACCATTATAGTGTTAATGTTACTTTTTCCAAGTAATAAAATTTTCTCAATTTTGACTTATCAATAATAAAATTAAAAATTATGAGAGAAACTGACATAATATTGAAATATATATATAATTTAACATCATGCAAACAATTATCCATTCAATTTTAGCATAGAAATCAAACATTTTGTAAAAATGAACCCTATAAATCATTTCTAATGCTATGGTACTTTAGTGAATTAGAACAAGTGCCGCCGTAGGGTAGGTCAAGTATTCCTTCACCAAACTGAGACAATCTCAACCAAGTATTATACCAGAATAACTCTTATTCCTATAATATTTAGTTACCATTAGTTTGGTCAAGGACATCATTAACAACCTTAATAAGCCCTTTGTAAGTGTGACCCATCATTTTAGATCTCGTAGTTTTATCCCAACAAGTGCCGCTGTAGGGTAGGTCAAGTATTGGAAACAAAACTACAATCCTATCATTTTCAGGAGTTCACCTTGATATTGACTCATGCAAACACCTTCCGTAAGGGGACGGTCGAAAAGCCGCCATGAGGCCCCACATGAATCTCACGATGTAAACTAATGATGGAGACCGTAGGATATGTTGACACATTTCCTTCTCCTACTTACTATAATACTTTCTCAAAAGATTCACCCTGATATTGATCCATGCAAACACCTTCCGTAGGGAGGACTGTCCAAAAGCCGCCACGTGGCCTCACATGAATTTCACGTTGTGAATCAATAATAAAGACCGTTGGATTTTTGACATGTGTCATTCTCCCATTAAGTATTTTGAAATAGGGTTTTCTATTACTTAGAAAAATTAGGCTAATCTTATTTATCTAAGTTCCTCAATCTACCTTTCATAACCCTTATGTTATTAGATTGATTTTAATGTGAATTACTAAGTTTTTAAACTATTTAAAAAATAATAATAACATTATGAGCATGCTTAGTGAAAATAAATAAAATTTGACTAATTCAACTCTCAAGTCGGTTCCCAGTTAGAGGTGTTCCCTTTCGGTCAGCTTAAATACCCCAGTCTAGACATAACCTTCTATAGACAGAGTTCCCTTATAGTCAATTTTTATTTTCAAATTCATTAATCTTTAATTAACTATTAATTATTAGATTAATGAACATAAATATTTTTAATATTATTAAAAAAATAATTCACTTGGATAGTCTTAAAAATCCATCATTTTAAACCCTTTAAATTAAAAGATAATCTTGGATATTTTATTCTAATTCTATTAGAAAAATAGAAGATAAATTAAATTCAAAACTTAAACTATGGATAATCTTGAAATTCTACCATTTTAAACCATTTAAAACTAAATTAAAAGATTATTCTAAATTATAACAAATAAAGATATATTAAATTCAAATTTTAAACTATTTAAAGCATGAATTCGAAATATCTTTATTTTAAGAAAATCCTAATCTCATTAGGATAGATCCTAATCCTATTAGGAAAACATGGATTTCATTTATGAAAGAAAATATCATAATTTAATTTTCAAATATAACAATTATATTCAAAGATATGGAAAATATAAGCATATTAAGAAAATATCTCAATTTTATTAGGAATCATCCTAATCAAAATTTCCAATATAACAATTATATTAAAAAAATTAATCTTAATTCTATTAGGAAACAAGCTAATCCAAATTTTCAAATATAACAATTATATTAAAAAATAAGATAAGATGCATGATCATGCTTAACCTATGGTGGGATTTTAAATTTAAATGACATACTTTATGCAACAATCAAATAATTTAAAACATACATCTCATGCATAATTAAATTAAAAATAACAAAATTGACCGGCATATCCTAAGAAATTGAAAATAATTTAAATTACAATAATTTAAATCCAAGACATAACATGGTTTTCAATATCTTCCTTGTTCGGCCATCCAAATTTAGAGTAGTACCAGCAACCACAAAAATTAAAAAGAAAAACTGGATTACCCAAGTGTTAAACCCAAGACCTTGAGTATAACAAGAAGCCTCATTCACCACTAAACCAAACACTGTTTTCTGATATTAGAATGTTTAATAATAATATAAAGCTTCAGCCGAATATGTTTGACTTTGATTTTTCCCTTTTTTTTTCTTTTTTTTTCGTGCACCTCTTCGTCGTCGGCTTCTTCAGAGCAGGTGATTGAAAATTGCAGCAATGGTAATCATTCAAGTAAAATACATGAAATCCTAACCCTTATGGTTTTTACAATGATCTAATCAAAGCAATAAATCTAATGTCAAATAGCCTAAACAATCAATTTGCAAACCACAAATATATCAAATATATGATAAATTAAAATACCCATCATCACAAAACTTTAATTCTAAATAAAACTCAAAGAGGCTCTGATACCAATTGAAGGGAATAATCGAATTAAACCCACAGCGAAAGAATAGGAATCGTCTTTGATTTATTTAGAATTAAACTAAAATACAAAGGTTAAGCAATAAATACCTTGAAAATAATATTATGGAGAATATTATGGCGGATCTTTATCTTTTCCACAAAGTCTTTCTAGCTATGATTCGAACACAGGACCAAGGCTATTGGGAGCCTCTTGAAAGAAAATCCTCAAATGATTGGAGGGGAAGATGTCTAGAGAGTATTCTCTAATTCTCTCTATTGAGGAGATGTGTGTTGTGAAGAATACACAATGACTCACCCCTAGGGTCCTATTTATAATGGTCTAGGGAAAATAATTAAATAATATATTTTAATATCTAATATATTAAAATATATTTATCTAACCAATTTGAATCTTATTCAAATCGTTTAAAATTCTCCTACGACATTTATTTCCTAATTTGAATCCAATTCAAATTTAATAAATATCTTTTATTTAATGTATCTAATATACATTAATTGTTTTAATATTTAATGTATCAAATACAATAAATATATTTTCCTCTTTTATATTTAATATATCTAATATATTAAATATTAATTTGAACACTTCAAATTAAATATTAATTTGAACATTTCAAATTTTTCTTTCAACTAAATTGATCTTTTAGTGTTACTATGAGCTAGCAAGGGAACCTTATGAACCTATAGATTATAAGCTTCAATGATACAAAATTAATTAATTAAACTCTTTAATTAATTAATTTTCATTCATTAACTATAGGTCACTCCACTATAGACCTAGAGTTGCACTCTTATGCACTGTAGGACAAGTTGTGTCCATAGATATAATCATTACATGCAAGTCTATTCTTCATGAGTTGTTCGTAATTACAGCTGGGTCAAAAGTCCGTTTTACCCCTATAATTACATCTTGCACCTTAAGTACCACTGATTCTCTAATGAACAATATGTTTATAATCTAATTATAAACTAAGTCCCTATCGGGCCAATGAGATGGTGGGGCCCCATTGTTCAAGTCCCGAAATCAGCACTTAAGGGAACTACTCATCTACTTATCCTATTTGAGAATGAGTGAATTCCATCTTGTGAGATTATGTTCCCAGCTCCCTATTTGGTCAAGTCCCCAAAATGGTAGGCATATTGAATCGGCTACAAAAGCCACTCTCACCCATGCAAATCAAAGGACAAGCCCTCACAGGTAGGAGTTCATAACTTACTCAGGATTAAGATCGAGTTGCATATGATCATTCTGATGAAATATTAATCTTCTCAATTAACGGATTTATAAAGAGAGATTAAATATTTCATGGTCCAGTCTTATACAAACTCATTGTATAAGGTACCCTCATTCACATGTCTCCACATAAATGATTTGGATCAAATCATTTGTAACTATTACAAAGTAGGCCGTATCAATAGCGTTACCAGGATAAGACACCAAATCTTATCCATATACTATCACCCTTTAGGTTATTTCTTGAACATGATCCTCTCGTATGTTAACTACATACTGTTCAAGATTACACTAATAACCTTGGATTTTTCATATAATGGATAATATTATATTGCAAATAAAATAATCAAAATTATTATTCATTATTAAATAAATTATTAATTACGAGGCTTTAGGGCATAAATCCTAATAGAGTTAATATCCTAACACTGTAGCAAGTCGGTAGAGTTGAGTTTTTTTATGGGAAGTTAATTTCTCTATGGGCCAAACGATGAGTTGGGTTTAATACCTAACTCAACTCAACTCAACTCAAGGGGGCCAAACGCCCCCTTTGAAGTGATTATAAAAAAACTCTTAACCATTTTTAGTGTTTGGTAAAACTTATTAAAAATTAATTTTAATAAAAGTACATTTTCAACACATTGATTTGCAAAATCTAATCAATAGTAGGTTCTCGAATTAGCTTTCCTAAAAATCTGGTTGATTTGCTAACTAACTACTTATTCTCCCATGTCTACAAGTTGTTGAGATGTAATACACCATGTTTTTATTTTTATATTTATTTATTTATTTTATTATTTTATATTCAATTGAATTTATTTGTTCCTATTTTTTATGTATTTAAACTAAAATAATATTTTTTTCAATATGATTTTTTAGCAATTATATTTCTTATCAAAATATACAAATATATAGACTAAACATAATATTGAAATTATTTTATAAAACTTTGAAATTAAATATCAAGTAGATAACATTATGAATTATTAATAAATCATACCTATTTGGGTTATTATAGTTAAGTTGCAGCAATTTAGTATTAATTTACCAAACATTTTACCATGATTTCAATCTTTAAAGCTAAAACTTACCAAACACTAATCTACTTCGTATTATAGCTGATTTTTTTAAAAGCATAGTTGACAACAATTATTTTAGAAGCCACAACAATCTCAAACTAAGCCTTAGAGTGCATTTGATTGGTGATCTAAAAACAAAAATTTAAAAACAAGAGATTCAATAAAAATAGAGTTGTATTTCATGTTTTCATATATGTGTTTTGTAGAAGATTTCGAAATTGGATCATAATTTAAACAATTGTTCAAAATGTGTTTGATAATGTATTTATAAACCATAAAACTAGTTGTAGTTACCAACTAAATATTAGGTTAAATATATACCATTATTAATTAATTTATGAACATGTTTTATGTTATATATTTTGTATAATAATTATTTTACAATATCATATAATTTATAATATATTATATCATGCATATTTTAATTTAACAAAAATGAATTGAGTTTATAACATGAAATACTATAATTATTATTTAGATTATCATCTTTCAAGTTTTTTTTTTAAAAAAAAGTAATTTTAAAACCAATCTAGCTATTTTTTTTTGTAAATGCTTTTTATTTGTGTATATATATATACTTTTAGTCATCTAAAATCACTAAGGACGCTATACCAAACACACTCTAAATTAATAATTTTTTTCTAAAATGCTTACAAAAAAGGTGATTTGGTTTATATATATATATTAAAAACGGTTAACAAAAAGATGAAAAATCATTGTTTATTACTATTTTGTTAACATATTTGAACATGCAGATATGCTATTCAAATACTACTTGACGCATGAAACGCAGTTTTTATTCACCAACAAAATCCAATCACTACCATCAACAAAAATCCAATCCTCCATACGTAATTACAAATCAAATAATTTAACAGCACATCAACTTTAATTTCCAATTGACAAATTCTAAGATACTTTTGGCCAATAGAAAGACTCAGGTGAGAACTCTTAATACGTAATTAGTAAAAGGTAAGATTGAGAAATTTGAAAGGGACACTAAATAGATTTTTTTTTAAAGGTTAAATTATAGAAAATATCTTTGAAATTTGGGTCTCGTTTCAATAATATCTCTGAACTTTAAAAAGCACAACTTGGGTGCAGCCGTCTTGTGCAACTCACTTGAACACCACAGGAAAAAAAAATTGGTTTTTTTTTTTTTTTTTTTTTAATAAAAAAAATCAGTGGTGTTGGAGTGGACTACATCGAACTGGGCTGCACCCGAGTTTTTTCCAACTTTATAAAGTTCAAAAAATATCTTTGGCTCTAAAAAGTGTTCAAAATTGCCCTCACCATTAGCAGAGCACGCAGAAAAACGACGTGAACTGTTGAAAATTTAAAGAAAACTTACTTGACATGTAAACGTGGATGGTGTAGCTTAGGGTCTCACTCCCTTTTTTTCTCTCTTATATGGTTTTTCTTCTTGCTATCTCACTCTCTTTCGCTCCCACTTTCTTCTTTGTTAATAAACGTAGTGGAGATGGGCTATTGCTGCCATCCAGTGCTCCGCCCCTTACCCTCACCAAAGTTTCCACCCCTCTACTTCAAATTTGAAAATTTTCTAGATCTGAGTGAAAATTTTTCAAATTTGAAAAACTAAAAAAAGAATTCAAATATGAAATAATTTTTAGATAGGAGGGTCGCCGACAGTGGGAGAATGGAAAGAAGAAGAAGAAATAGCGGAGCAAGAATTTTTTTTTACAACTCAGACATCCACTTTTTTTTTTTTAATGTCATACAATTACTAATTAACATTTAATGGTCCATATCATTTTTTTATGTGGTTTGCTAACGACGTGGGTAAATTTTAAATATTTTTACAAGGTCATAGATATTTTTTAAACTTTTGAAGGCATTTTATATAATTTAGAGTGGAAAAAAGCTAAATTATAAAAAAAAATTAAAAAATTAATAATAATAATAAAAAAAAAACCTCAAATACTCCTAATTCTTTCAAAAATTTCAATATCCCCAAGTTGGAGAGCAATTGGGGAGGATCCTTTATCCAGCAGTCAAAACACAGAGCAGGCATATGATAGTACAACCAAATCAGTGCACAGAGAGAGAGAAAGCATTTGGACTGGAGTTGTTTCGGAGCTGTGGCTGTGGATTTGTGAAGGCAAGCCGAGGTAGAGATGTCCACGGGGCGGGTCGGGGCATGGGAATGGATTCCCCGTCCCCGTCCCCGCCCCCCATTTCATTCCCAGTCTCCGCGAAATTCTCCGTTTAATTTTGAGGGGATCGGGGCGAGGATTCCCCGCGGGGAATTCGCAGGGAACCGCGGGGAATTTTTCCCTGTTTTTTTTTTTTTTTTTTTTTTTATCTTTTTTATTTTTTAAATTTATTCTCAACCATAATAAAAATTATTTCTAAATGAATAATTTTCAATATAATTCTATTTAAAGTAAATGTTATAAAATTTCATAATAAAAATAATAATATATCATAAGTAAAAATACTATAATGTCGAAATAACTTAATTTCTAAAAATTCAAATTTCAATATTACATAGACTTTAATTTTTTTTTATAACGAAATAGTCTTAAACTAATTCCTACTATAGTTTTTTTTAAAAAAAAAAATTCTATTTTTAGGTATATATAAATATATATATATTATTAATCGGAGAATCAGGTCGGGGAATCGGGGCGGGGCGGGGCGGGGAATATTCCCCGCCCCCGTTTAGCCAACGGGGAAAAAAACGTCCCCGCTCCCTCCCCCATTCCCCGTGTAATCGGGGATTTCCTGCCCCGTTCGGGGCGGGTCCCCGCGGGGCCCCGGCCCCGCAGGTTAAATGGACATCCCTAAGGGCCCCGCAGGTTAAATGGACATCCCTAAGCCGGGCCCCGCAGGTTAAATGGACATCCCTAAGCCAGGCCCCGCAGGTTAAATGGACATCCCTAAGCCGAGGTAAGGAAAGATAAAAGAGATAGTGGGACCCACCCATCTTTTAAAAAAACGAAAAAAGAAAAAAAAAGTAATTGAAACGATAAAACTACCCACTCCCAGCATTTTGTATTCCATCACCCTCCCACACTCGCTCTTTCTCTCTCCTCCACCCTGTCATCCCCCTCCCTCTCCGTACTCCTTGTCCCCACCTGCCCCTCCGATTCCTTTCCTCCCACCGGCTACCTCCTCTACCGGTTCCCGTCCTTTCCCCTCTCTCAAGTGGTGCAACTCATTAAAGCCATACATACACACACTCCGTCCCAACAACAAATACCCAAAATCAAAGATAAGGCATACTTCAGTTTTCCCTTCCCTTCTTCTTCTTCTTCTTCTTCTTCTTGCACTCCTTTCCTCTTTTCAGTCTTTTCCTTTCTGTTTGTTTCTCAGAAAAAAAAACAATAATCCGATAATTAGAGGCGATGAGGATCAGAAAGCGGCAGGTCCCATTACCCTTTTCCTCTCTGTCTCCTCTCCCTCTCTCAGATCCCCTCCTCCGCCCGGTGCAACTCCATCGCCCCACCACCACCTCCCACGCCGCCGATGCGCCAACCCACCTTCCACTCCCGCCCTCCGCCTCCGATCCTCCAAATCTGCATCTCTACGATTTCGCCGCCCCACACACTAATGCTTTGGTTAGTAATCAACTACCCCCACTCTTTTTCTTTTTCTTTTCTTCCTTTACCATCTTGATTTCCCCCTTTTTTTTTGTTTTCGTTTTCTGGGGGCTGAATTGAATTGGAGCCTCTTGTTAAAAACTGCATCTCAGGCTCAAATTTGGAAGGATGGTCCCTCAAACACCACAAATGTCTGTTTGTACTCTATCACTCATGGCCTTTTTAATTTGTGTGCAGGAGGCCAAGGATGAGCAAGAAGATCATCATGGTCATCATACCAGGTACAACTAATTCAAAGCTAATGAAATTAGAAAATCCCCCATTTGTGTCTTCTTTCTTTCTCATTCATCTCCATAAACTTGTAAAAAAGTTTTTTTTTTTTTTTAAAAAAAAATAGAGCAATAAATTCTTTTTATATATATATGTTTTTTTATTTTTTTTATTTTTTTTATGCGTGCCCAATAAGAGGAGCGGAAAGAAAAAAAACACGGCAAGTGGAAACACTGTTTGGATGCTTTATATTTTAATTTTTCATCTCATCGGCTATTGCCTCTCTTTCACTCTATTCTATTGTGCGCCCATGGGCTGCATGTTCTTCGCTGGTCCTCTTCTTCTCCATTTTCTCTCTCTCTTTTCTCACCTTATTACTTACACTTGCATAGAATAACCATCTATTTTCACTTTTCTTTTTCTTTGTATATTATTGCACTGTTGTTGAGTTTTCTATGTCTGTGTGGATTGGATTTGTGGGTTCTGCAATAATGGTTTTTTTGGTTTGGTTTTAGGGAGAGAAACGTGTTTGGTGCAGAAACAAGCAATGGGGTTCTTCCACAATCCACCTCTTCACCTCAAGGTCTCACCTTTTTCTAATCATCTCATTTCTTTCTTCATGGTTTTTGGGCTGTTTGGCTTTCATTTGGTGCACCAAATGATTTGATTATCGTCTTCTTGACATACGTTTCCGATAAGTGAATAAATGCACCATAACCAATCAACTTATACTTAATTAAAGCTTTTGAGTTCGATACTAATTTCTTTTAGTTCAATATATGGGTTGGGAGATCAATCCTTCACATCTTTAAAAAGCTAGTGAAGTGTGTTTTAATGATCTGTTGAGCTATATCTTCGAACTGTTGTAATAGTGATTTAACATACTATCAAAATACGAGATCCTATACTCAAACTTATAGAATGTGCCATTTTCTCCTTAACTATATATGCTTATAGCATACACTGACTTATCAAATTACTATATGCTATTGGGTCGGGTCTAGTATATGTTTAACTTGATATATAAGGAAGAGCTTTTGTGTTCCAACTTGTGTAACATAATCTTTTACTTGAATTCATATTGATAAGACATCACTTATTGGCATTTAACATATCAACTCAAGTATTTTGAGACGTCTAGTGATTTTACATGCTACTACGATAATAATTAAAAAAAAAATTTTAAAAATTGTGTTCCAAAGTTTGCAATGCTACTTCTTAATTAATATTGATAGTCACTTACTAGGAATATACGCTAAACTATCAACGTAACTTTTTGGGTTCGTGATTTGGTTTGTTGGGTTTACTTTTGATGTAGTTGTTGGGCGGTGGTGCGAGAGGGAGAAGGCATTTCCATTAAAGAAGAGAAGAGGGAGCTTTGAGAGGCCAAGTGACGATCAGAACAACAACAACGAATATCAAACCACTACCACCACCACCGTGAAGTCACCGGATCAGAAGAAGACTATGAAGACCAAGATGAGCAAGAAATGCACATTGCCACAGATGCAAGAACAACAAGAAGATCAATCCAAACTGGGTCTCAACCTCGTTGGAAAAAGGAAATCGAGAGGCGGCGCGTTAATGGAGGGATCTCGGTGCAGCCGCGTCAATGGAAGAGGATGGCGCTGCTGCCAACAGACTCTCGTCGGTTACTCTCTCTGTGAACATCACTTGGGAAAAGGTCGCCTCCGCAGCATGAACAGCGTCCGCAGCCGCTCCTTGGCCACCGCCGCTGCACCGAAGAGCGTTATTGTCGTTGAGGAAGAAGATGAGAAGAAGCCATCACCATCTCTACCGCCGCCATTGACGTTGGCTAGTAAGAAGAGAATGAAGCTGGGTGTGGTGAAAGCAAGGTCAATAAGCAGCTTGCTCGGCCAACCCGATGGTGTGATGGCAGTGGTGCCGCCTCCGCCTCTACCTCCAACACTGCCGGATGACAACATTGACGAGTAGGAAATTATAATTTGTTACATAAGTGGTCTCTAATCTTTTGGATAATTTTTCAGTTTATGTCTTCGTGATAGTTTTAAAATTTTCAATTTTTACTGTTTAATATATTGGAAATTTTCAATTAGGTTATTTTGTAAAAAAAAATGTTGAGGAAAAGTTGATACGTCTTTAAATTATTGTTTTATTAATATATCTAGACATTTGAACACATTTGGACATGTATGGTATTCGACACGTGAAACTAATTAGTTTGTTCATTGTTAAAATTTGAACATAAAAAAATTCAACATGTTCTTTGAATGACATGTGTCCATGTATTTAAGTATATTTAGATGACACATCAATGTTTTGGTAACAAAATTTTATCAAATGGGCTAAGAGTAAAATTGAAAATTTTAAAAGATTAAAGATAAAACTGATGATTATTTAAAAGATTAGGAACTATTTAGTATATTTATCGTTTAGAAAAATATGTATTGATTTTATGTGGTAGGAAGGAAATCAATTAAAGCAAATCTTTGTAAGCAAAACATCTCATTTTGTTTTTTCTTTTGAATTTTCTTATGATTGGATCGGACATGATTATACACATAAAAATAAGGTTGATATGATATGATGTAAAGTGTGCATTATTTAGAAATTTAGTGTGCCTCTTAATTATTTTTTAATAGGTAGATTATGATCGTTAATGGCAAGTTTTGTTTGTTTGTTGAGAGAATGGGATTCCTTTTTCTAGAGGAAAATTGAAAACCCCCAAAATATCCAAAATATATGTGGGTTAGTTTTAATACGTCTTTTGTTTAAATGCAAAAACCTAATCCTTGCGTGTGCCACATGCAATCTTGAAAGAGGATGTGATAAAAAGGAAATATGTGTGAAAAAATTAAAAATAATATTGTTTAATAGTTGTTGAGATTTTTAATTTTATAACCTTACTTTCTATTTTCTTTAATTATAAATGTAGTTTCTAAAATTTTATAAAGTTTAGATATATATCATCCTTAAACTTTGAATTATGCCTTCTAATTAGACTTTGTAAAAATTAACATTCATTAATGAACTATTGATGTAACATGTCTATTAGATAAATTTTGACTAAATTGACATGATGTATAATAAACATAGCTTGGCAAACTAATGAGCATGTTATATCAACAATATGTCTTGTTAATTAACAATATTGAAGCATAATCTACGTTTAGGGATTATTATTTAAACCTTTTCAAGTTTACGTATAAAATAGATACAAATATTCAAATTACAAGAACAAAATTTACAATGTAACTTATTTTTAATTAATTATCCAAAATTTGAATTCAATTTTGGTTATTGATTTTTATGTGGCGTTTAAGTCATTATACTTTCAAATGTTATATTTTAGTCTCCCACTTTATTTTAGATGGTTTGTTTTTAGACTATGAACATTAGCATAAAAAACTATTTTGGTTTATACAACTAATTTTTTATTGACCATTTGATATATAAATCTAAATTCATTTGAAAACTTGACTATTGATTTACTATAGGTTAAAATACAAATTTAGTCTCTAGACTTTCGAATTTTTGAAGATCAACAAATCTATTAGACACATAATTGAGATTTTTGGATTCCATTAGATATAAAATTCAAATTTATATGTAATAATCAATTAATTTTTAAAAATTTCAAATTTGTCAATGAGCTATTAGACACAAATTGAAAGTGCAGGGACCCATTAGACAAAATTGAAAGTTTAGCGACTTATTAGACACTTTTGAAAGTTTAAGGATCAAATAGACACAAACATCAAAAGTTCAGAGACTAAATTTGTAATTTAACTTTTATTATATAAAAATTCAAATTTATTGATTAGTTAGATAAACAAATACATGCTCATGTTACGTTTCTATTAAATAATTTAACAAAAATTTGATAGTAATGACTATTTTTTTTTAACGAAAAATTTTAGGGCTCAAATAGGATATAGAATAAACGTGAAAGTAAAAGTCCAATAATTAGTATCTCTAAAAAAAAAAAAGTCCAACAATCAGAATAGGGATTTAAATCATTATCCAACTTGATTTATGGGAAAATTTTCACACAATATTTTTTAAGACTTTCACGCGAAGAAAAATGTATTTGTTAATTAGAATGAACCTTGATGAGAAATATTTGAGACAAGCTTTTATATTTTTAATAAACTTAACGAAAATGGTCATATATCCTTGTCGGGGTAGTAGGACTTTGAATTTTCCCTTTTAAAGTTCAAATCTTTCAAAACTAACATACCAAATAGTCATTGTTTTTAAGACATTAGGTTGAGATTGTCCTTTTTGCACATGGTTATGAAATTTTAATTGCAAATAACCAAAGTGGGTCATTTTGAAATTTAAATTGACATTGATGGAAGTGGGTAGTATTGAAATTATTGCTAATGTGGGGTGGTTTTGGAATAGGTTACATAGGAAGAAAATTTGAAAATTTAATGCAAAAACATGTCGTTACACACAAGACGGGATATTTAGGGCCCGTTTAGTTATGGACTATTTAGTAACATCATGTGATGTTTAAGATTGATGAATGTGCAAGAAAGTGATCATTAGTATAAAAAGAGAAAACACATATACTAAAGAGAGCATAGCTCAACTGATATTTCGAATGTATTAATGACCACGAGATTTGTGGTTTGAATCCCCCAACCCTCTATTGTATTAAAAAAAAACACATATAATGAGTAACTCTTTCTAAGATTTTGAGTGAAATGTCTCATGAATAAACTAACTCAACATTGAATGTGAGGGATTGTATAGTCACCCAACCATATGATTCAAAAAAGATTTAAATGAATTGAAATGCGTGAACCTTCCTATTCAAGAGTTCATTCCATATAGGTTAGAGCAATTTTAGGTGGATGACTTCTTGGAAAGTTTTCTTGGGAAGTATATGGGTAAGAATAAAACATGATAAAAGGATGCATTATATATTAGTTTGTGTCGATATTGAAAGTGACTTAGATAGTTACATTAGCATGTCCAAGTCGAAAGAGAATGTAGGAGAATGATGGACCTCAAGTGCCGAATTTGAATTGTGAATTATAGGCCCAGGTTATTATGAGTGCTATCATAATATGACTTCTCTTAGTATGATGTGGATTAGGGATGAATTTGAAGTCTATACAAGTAGGGGAGAGTGGATCATTGTCGATGTCAAAGATAAAGTATAAACAAAACGAGCAATTCTCAAGAGTACATGAGACAATATGGTAAAAAAAAATTAAAAGAATTGAAATGTATTATGTATTTAATACTAACAAATTAGTGAACATTTTTTAACAGTTCATTCATTAGAAATTAATTTATTGCTAAAGTTATGCTAATTCTAGTTGACATATTAAAATATTTTTCTCATTTCTATTCTTTTTTTTTTCTTTTTAGTTCGTGGAGTAATATCTTTAGTTTTGTCTCTTTTCTCATTTCTTGGAATGCTCCAGAAGTTAAATATTAGTTTCAGAAATGAAGAAAATTTGATTTCTTGTTTCTTCTTCCTAATTTTCTAGGAAGTCAAAGAAATTGTTTTAAAAACTATTTTTCTTATAAAATATATGGCGAATATCAAAAATTGAAATGACATATAAATTTTATTTTTAAAAAAAAAAAGTAAATTTCAAGTGAAACTTAAAAATTAAAAAAAAAAAATTAGCGACAAGAAAACAAAAATAGTTGGCGTGAGGATTTTATTCTCTTTTTCCTTTCCAAGTAAAAGAAGAGATTTAAGCAACAAAGTATTAAAGAAAAAAAAAGATTTAACACATCATCTAATTTGTCACTTAATCAACGAGGAAGATAAGAAACTAATAAAAATTTAGAGGCTAATATTAAATCAGGACAAATTTAAAGATCAAATCAACATTTAAAATCAATTCTTTTAAAAAATCTCAATATACTACAAGTAATTGACAATAATTAATTCAATATCACGATATTATTTTTAAAAGATATTTTTTAGTACGCTTTTATCATGATATTAGTGTATGATAATTTCTTGCCTTGTAGCCCCCTCACCCTTGGAGGAAAATCAATCATTTTCTGATATGCAATATTTGTAGGCTCTCTCTCTCCATTACTTTTTTTTTTTCTTTATCAAAATTTAGGTTAAATTATATTTTTAATATGAATACTAAACTTAACGTCAATTTTAATTTAGTATTGGGATTTAGGGTCTGTTTGGATTACCTTGCATTTTCTTTTAAGTATTTTTTTTTTATAAAAACTATTTAGAATTAAAACATTCATATGTTTGGTTACATTTTCTTAAAAGTGTTTTTATACACAAATTTGTTTAGTTTGCTCTACACTCAAAATATTACTACTAATGTCAAATTACTATAAAGGACAATTATTAAACACTATAAAGTAATAAGTTCAAATTTATATTTAAAATAATATGACCGACCAACTAACACTGGTCACCACCAGAGTTGTAGCCAGAGTGGTCGTTGAAGATGGTCGACAGTAGTGGTCGCTGAAGTGGTCACTGGTGTAGTTGCCGACGGTGAGATGAGTAGTGTGAGGGTATTTTGGTCATTTTAATATATCGTGTGAGAGGAATTCCAAGTTAAACACCTAAAATCCCTCTTTCTAAAATTTGGTTTCAAGTGTTTCACCCAAAATAACTTGTTTTTCTCAAACTCATTTTTTTAAAAAGTCATTTTGAGTGGGTGTCAAACACTTCAAATCTTATTAAAATGACTTTTTTTTTTTTCAAAAATAAACATTTGATAAGGCAATCCAAATGGATCCTTGAACTTACAAGATGTCTCAATGGTTAAGGAGAAATAGTAGAAATTCAAAAGTTATGATGTATTCTTAATCACTTTAAAATATAGGATTAGTCCTAAACTCTCTTCTACTTTTCAATCAAAATAATATTTTGAAACTTAGCAATACAAACTCCAGGTCACATTCCAAGCTTATTTGTCATATTATATATTTCTTACTTCTCATTAATGACAATGATGTTTGGACAGACTTAATCAAAGCTATTTTAGGCAAATTGCCGTAATTTTTCATTAACCGTTTAACAAAAGTTCAAATCTGTATCCAAACTCAACAATAATTCACCCACTTAAAATGCTTGTTCGCATGGATATCTTAGTGAAGAAAATATGTGCTTTTGTCCAACTTCAATTAAATAGTTTATAAAAAATAAGTTTTTTTTTACGAGAAACTATATAACCAGAAAAGAATAACATATAGGACCTCACAGCTAGATGTCAAGGCCAAAAACAAAAAGAAACACTGACAAATCAGATGTAGTGCAAACTAATAACTAATGTTGTGTAGTAGTTAGAAGTCATAAATTGCATAGTTAGAAAGTTGTTGTATTTAGTTTAAAATCAGTTTGACTGTTATTGTAAAGCTTATAAATAAGCCAGAATTGTCTCATAATTACTGAGATATTATATCATGGTATCAGTTTTCCCTTGACAAGCATCACGTTGATCCTGTTGCCACGAAATCCACCTTCAAGTTTCTCAGTGTTCTTCTTCCCTCGAGCTTATCGAAGCCTTTTCCCAAAATTTGCTCATGGTTGATTCTGTAGCATCAAAGGAAGTTTCCTCTCAGATCTTTCTCTTGTCTAATATATGTTCTCTAGTCTCCATTTGCCTTGATGCGACAAATTTTGTTATGTGGAAATTCCAGTTAACAACAATCTTGAAGTCTCACAAACTTTTTTGCTTTGTTGATAGAAAGAAATCGAAGCCTGATGCTACTGATCCATCCTTTGTGAAGGAATGAACGTTTCACTCCGTAGCAGAAGCATTGGATCGTCTTTGATTTTATTTAAAATTAAACAAAAAAAAGATTAAGCAAACTTACTTAGAGTAAATATGGAGATATTTCTGTCTGGCGGATCTTTATTTCCTCCACAAAGTCTTCCTAGCTATGATTCGAACACAGGACCAAAGCTTGTGGGAGTCTCTTGAAAGAAAATCCACAAGGGATTATAGAGGAAGAGATCTAGAGAGAATTCTATAATTCTCTATTGAGTAGATGTGTGTTATGTCTAATAGCTCAACCTAAGGGTCCTATTTATAGAGACAAAGGGAAAATCTTTGCCATAATTAAAATATTATATTTTAATATCTAATATATTAAAATATATCTTATACTTATTTGAATCTTATTCAAATCTCCTACGATATTTATTTATTTGAATCTTATTCAAATTTTATAAATATCTTTTATTTAATGTATCTAATATACATTAATTATTTTAATATTTAATGTATCAAATACAATAAATATATCTTCCTTTTTATATTTAATATATCTAATATATTAAATATTAATTTGAACATTTCAAATTTTTCTTTCAACTAGATTGATCTTTTAGTGTTACTATGAGCTAGTGATGGAACATTATGGACCTATAGATTATAAGCTCTAATGATACAAAATTAATTAATTAAACTCTTTAATTAATCAATTTTTTTCATTAACTCTAGAGTCCCTCTACTATAGACCTACAGTTGCACTCTTATGCACTGTAGGACAAGTTGTGTCCATGGATATAATCACTACATGCAAGTTAATCATTCACGAGTTGTTCGTAATTACAACTAGGTCAAAAGTTCGTTTTACCCCTGTAATTATATCTTGCACCTTAAGTACCACTGATCCTCTAATGAACAATTTGTTTATGATCCAACCATAAACTAAGTCTCTCTCAGGCCAGTGAGAGAGTGGGGCCCCATTGTTCAAGTCTCAAAATCAGCACTTAAGAAAATTATTCATCTACTTACCCTATATGGGAATGAGTCAATTCCATCTTGTGAGATTATGTTCCCAGCTCCCTATTTAGTCAAGTCCTCAAAATAGTAGGCATATTGAATCGGCTACAAAAGCCACTCTCACCCATGCAAATTAAAGGACAAACCCTCATAGGTAGGAGTTCATTACTCACTTAGGATTAAGATCGAGTCGCATATGATCATCCTGATGAAATATTAATATTCTCAATTAATGGATTTATAAAGAGAGATTAAATATTTCGTGGTCCAGTCTTATACAAACTCATTGTATAAGATACCCCCACTCATATGTCTCCACATGAATGATTTTGATAAAATCATTTGTAATTATTATAAAGTGGGTCGTATCAATAGTGTTGCTAATATAAGGCACCCAACCTTTATCCATATACTATGACCCTTTAGATTATTTCTTGAACATGATCCTCTCGTATGTCAACCACATACTGTTCAAGATTACACTAATAACCTTGGATTTTCATATAATGGATAATATTATATTGCAAATAAAATAATCAAAATTATTATTAATTACGAGGCTTTAGGGCATAAATCTCAACATTTGGATGATTGGATTGCAACTGATCAAGGATTGATGACAGTTATTGTTGCAACTCTATTGCCAGTCGCCTTGGCCCTAATCGTTGGTTGCACCTCGTTTCAAGAAGTTTGGAAAACCCTAGTCAATCATTATTCCTTGAGTTCTCGCTCAAATATAGTGAGTCTCAAAACCGAATTGTAGTCATTCGAAATGATTGCGCAGTACATCCAGAGAGTCAAAGAACTAAAAGACAAATTGGCAAGTGTGGCCATCATTATCGAAGATGTTGACATGGTTATCTACGCTTTAAATGGTCTTTCGAACGTCGATGCATACTAGAGCTCAATTGGTCTTGTTTGAGGAATTACACGTACTACTTTCTGAGGAATCTACTATTGCCAAACAAATGCAACGTGATGAAGCCTTTTCTTCTCCTACAACCTTAATCGCAAATCAGAGTTCGAATCGCAATTAGAAATTCAAATCCTATTGTTAGTCGAGGTCGTGGTTTTTCTGGGAATAGCAGATCATCTAATCGAAGTAGGCCTACTACACCAAGTAACTTCGGTCAAGGTCGTGGCCTCCTACCTCTTGGATCTTTTTCTTCGAAGAACACTTCTGAAGGATCTCCTTCAAGAGTTGTCTGCCAAATATGCCAAAAAGCAAGTCACTCTACTCTCGATTGCTTCAATAAAATTAACTACAGCTTCCAAGGATGACACCCCCTGATGCAGCTCACTGCAATGGTTGCAAACCAGAACTATGCCACAGTTGCTAATCAGCATAGTTCTTCGTGGATCACTGACTCTGGTTGCAATGCTCACATGATGCCTGATTACAACCAACTCACAGCTGCTTCCGAATATTCTGGGGAAGACAATGTTTGAGTCGACAGTGGTCAAGCTTTGCTAATCGCAAATACAGGTTGTGGTGTTCTTGAAACCTTTAGCTCATCCCTACTATTAAAAAAATCTACTCCAGGTTCCCTCCCTTTCTTCTAATCTTCTTTCAGTTCATCAACTTTGCATTGATAACCATTGCTCCATTACATTTGATGCTAACAGTTTTTGTATTGAGGATAAATATTCAGGCAAGATACTCTTCTAAGGTCGTAGTGTCGATGGTCTATACCCAATATTCTTTACCCCCGCTGTGTCATCTCCATTCTCTGTCCATGGTTCTACAGTTACTCATATTGGAACAAATGAGTCTTTCTCCATTTATTGGTTAGGCCATCCAAGCATCTCTATCCTTAATGCTATTCTAAAATCTCTGCGTGTATCTCCTTGTATAGCCTCTAAGTGCTTTTGTGAATTATGTTTACTTGGCAAAATGCATAAACTTCCTTTTTCTTCATCCTCTACAATATATTTGTATTCGCTAGATTTAGTACATGTTGATGTATGGGGCCCTACCCCTGAAACTTCAATAAATGGCTTCAATTACTACATATCTTTTGTCGATGATTACTCCAAGTATACATAGTTGTACCCCATGTCTCTGAAATCTGTTGTGTCCTCTGTTTTTAAAATTTTTAAACCGCTAGTTGAGATCCTGCTTAACTCTTGCCTTAAAATTTTAAGAACTAATGGGGAGGGAGGGGAAGGAGAGTTCATAAATCAATGCCTTGGTTCATTTCTTCAAGAATAAGGAATTTTCCAAAAAAAAATATTGTGCCTATACACCTCAGCAAAACGGAGTTGTTGAAAGAAAACATCGACCTATAGTCGAGGTTGCTCTAACCTTAATATCTCGAGCCTCACTACTAATAAAATATTTCCCTTTTCCTTTGTGATAATTCTCATTTATGATAATTATTTGGCCTTTATACTTAGTTATTCTTGTTATTTTATGTGTGTTATTAGATAAAAAGGCTAGCAAATAGTTGATTTAAATTGAATTATTGTTGGAAGCCTTTTAAATTAAGTAAATGGAGAAAATAAAGTAAAAGAAAATGAAAACACACTTAATTGATGTTTTTGTGCAGGAATTTGAAGAATGCAATAGAAATGCAATTGCATTGCAATTGCAATTTCGAGAGATCTGGAAATTATAGAAAAATCTGCAAATCTCCTAAAATCTAGGAATTTTGTGCCATATTGTTTCCACGATTTTAGCTGGGATTATAGCCATATTTATGCATCATTCAAAGAAGGAAACCCTAGCCCAATTCCTCTATAAATATTGGAGAAGAAGCCTCAAGAACCAAGCAGTTTTCTGCCATTTTCGGCCACAGTTGCTGCTGTCCACGATTTTCAGCTGTCAAATTTCAACTGTCAAAATTTCAGCTGTCAATTTCCTGCTGTTTTTATTTCTGTTTGCTGCTGTTTTTCTTTTGTTTTCCAGCCCCTTTCAACTTCGAAATTCAATCTTTCCTCAATGAAAATTGAAGGAAGTGAAGGCTCAATTCCCTTTGAAAAAACTGGAGTTGAGTCGATTGAATAAGAAGTGGAAAAGAGGCTGTGTTCTTCCCGTTCTTAGAATTTATTTTCTGTTTATTTGCTTCAGTTTTAGGAATTTAATTGTTGCTGTAATTTCAAGCTTTTAGCTAATGTTTTGTTCTTTACTTTTGTTTACGAGACTAAATAGTTTCTGAATTTATTTCGATTAATGGAATTTTAGTTGTTCTTTCCTTATTATTAAGTTGTTATTCAATTATTTATTAACTCTGAAATTTTTATCACATATTGCTTCTATTTTAGTTATGCACTTTAATTCTTTTCATTCATTATTTTTCGTTCTTTTAATTATGAGCTAAGTCTTTCTTTGGGATTCAAGCATGTGAATGCCCTAGAGAAAGGAATAAAGGCCTAATATGTAAGAGCAACTTTGCT
Source organism: Trichosanthes truncata (assembly GCA_033996785.1). Taxonomy (NCBI): domain Eukaryota; kingdom Viridiplantae; phylum Streptophyta; class Magnoliopsida; order Cucurbitales; family Cucurbitaceae; genus Trichosanthes; species Trichosanthes truncata. Next base: position 48,094,723 of record JAWPNB010000003.1, on the reverse strand, counting down.
TAATCTTATAGCATTGTTTGCTTTTATTGATTGAAATTTTCATTACTAGTTTAGATTGATCACCTAGATTAGTATACAACAATTTGAGTCTAATACTGAAAAGGTTATATAAAAATTGGGTTTTCATAAAAGCAATAAAGGAAAATAGCCTAGACATAGGAATTTGTTTTTGACCCTAGACATAGGGCAAAACCTTTAAAACCAAAAGAATTGTGTTTCAAAATTAACTAAGTTCGTATTAGCCATAGAAATATCGGTTTAATCGCTTAGCCTCCTAAAGATACTTCATAGAAGGTCGAATAGGTGTTGAATTTGGTTTACAAAGCTTAAGTGTTGAGTCAAAGGATTGCAATTGCAATTAGGCCGCAATTTCTTTCAATAGAGCAAAAACACGTTTGAATTCCTCTTTTATCATTTTTATTTATTTTCTTTAGCAAAAACAACCACTCAATCATTTTCACACCATTGGTTACCGCAATTGCAATTTGCAAACAAATTTTGTGTCGTCTCAGTAGATTTTGTTAAAACACGTTCCCTTGGGTACGATACTCTGGAATACTCCAGTTTTTATTACTTCGATCACGTGCACTTGCGTGTTGTAGCAAAAGCGTAGCGATCACTTTGCTACTGCGACCTTTGTCATAAATCGACACCCTTCACCAAATCTTGGTGGTAAATCACCTTTTGACTCATTTTCCATAAAACTCTTGAGTACAAATTTCTTAAAACCTTCAAGTGTGCATGCTATTCACTCCTTAAGCCTTATACGTCTCATAAACCTGAGCCAAAAACTACCCAATGTGTCTTTCTAGGTTATCCATTAGATTATAAATGTTATCTTTGTTACAATATGAGTAACAATCGTCTATACACGTCTAGACACGTACTAATCTTCCAGTATCGAATGGTCATGAAGCATCATGTGTTGCTCCAAGTCACTTAAATACCCATCTTATGTAAACAAGGAGTAAATTTGGAATCTCCAAGAAGAAGTTGTTTCTAGCCACCATAGCGTCAAACAATGTTGAACCATCTTACTTTACTAAGGCATCCAAGTATCCTGTATGGAAACAAGCTATGACAGACGAAAACAATGCCTTCATAAAACAAAATAATTGGACTCTTACTCTTTTGCCAGTGGGCAAGAATGTAATCGGTTGTAGATGGGTATATCGCATCCAAAGACATCATGATGGAAGTATAGCCCAATACAAAGAAAGACTTGTGGCTAAAGGTTATCATCAAGAAGAAGGGATTGACTTTGATGAAACATTCAGTCTGGTAATAAAAAAAACCAACAATTTGCATAATATTTTCCCTAGCAGCTCAGTATGTTTGGTCATTACATCCATTAGACATTAAGAATGCATTCTTACATGGCGAACTCCAAGAAGAAGTTTATATGCAACAACCACAAGGGTTTGTTTATTTTGACAACCCAAATCATGTTTGTAAACTCTCCAAATCTCTATATGGGCTTAAACAAGCACCTCGTGCGTGGTTTGATTGTTTTACATCTCACTTGCTCACATTAGGCTTTCAAGCCTCTTTGGCTGACTCATCCTTATTTGCTCGAGCCAATAAAAGGTCCCTTACATATTATTGTATGTTGATGACAATATTTTGACTGGCAATGATTCCTCATATATAACCAATCTGATCTCTCAACTCAAACTTCGTTTTGATATGACGGATCTTGGAGCATTACGATATTTTCTTGGCCTAGAGATCAATTTGACAGGAAATGGGATCTTTGTACATCAAGCCAAGTACACTCAAGATATATTAAAACGCTTTAGAATGAGTACTGCCAAAACATGTAACACCCCTCTGTCCTTACAGAATTCTTCTAACAGTGGAGCTCTCTATTCCTCGAATGATGCTCAAAATTACCGAGCATTGATTGGAGTCCTACATTATTTGACTTTTAGTAGGCCTGATATATTGTTTGCGGTCAACAAACTTTCTCAGTTTAGGCATCAGCCCCATGAGAGTCACTTTGTTGCTACCAAGAGGATACTTCGGTATCTAAATAGCATCATTGGCTTAGGTATACTATTCCGAAAAAGTCCAGTTGATTACTTAAGACTCAATGCCTACTTTGATTCAGATTGGGCTAGAGAACCACATGATAGGCGTTCAATGTTGGGCTTTGTGATATTTTTGGGGCCAAATCCTATATCATGGGGAGCAAAAAAATAAACCACAGTCTCTAGGAGTTCTACAGAAGCAGAATATCGTGCTTTGGCATCCACAGCGGTTGAGTTGGCTTGGATACATCAAGTATTAAAAGATCTTCATGTCTTTAGTGCTAAAGCTCCTTTCAATTAGAAAAAAATATTGTTTTTCATGGAAGGACAAAACACGTGGAAATTGACTTCTACTTTATACGAGATTGAGTTATTCACAAAGACATAGAACTTGGCCACATCTCTACTTCACAACAGCTAGCTGATTTGTTTACCAAGCCTCTTACAAGTGCTCGATTGCTTTTTACGGTCCAAACTTATGACACTATGTGCACAGTTTGAGGGAGAATAATAACTAATCTTGTGTATTAGTTAGAAGTCATAAGTTGCATAGTTAGAAAACTATTGTATTTAGTTTAAACTCAGTTTGATTGTTATGGTAAAGCTTATAAATAAGTCATGTACTCACTCTTTATCAATAAAAAGAATTATCTCATAATTACTGAGATATTATATCACAAACTAGAACAAGGCTAATCAAAGCAAAGAACCAAAATAAAAGTCAAACAAAAAGATCCCAAGGGAACGAAAAGTCCACAATCACTTTGATAGTATAATTAAAAAAGTTCACCAACAAAAATAAAATGTAAACCCTTAATTTAAATACTCTAATTATAAAACAAAAATGAAGAGAACTAAGACTCCGTTTGATAATCATTTGATTTTTTGTTTTTGAAATTAAGACTACAAGTACTAATTTCATTTATGAATTTTCTATTTTTGTTATTTACTTTTTACATATGTTTTCAAAAACCATGACAAATTTTGAAAACTAAAAAAAAAATAGTTTTCAAAAATTTGTTTTTGTTTTTGGAATTTGACTAAGAATTCAAATACTTTCTTAAAAAATATGAAACCTACCGTAGATAAATTATGAGCATAATTTTTTAAAATAAAAAATCAAATAGTTTTTAAACGGGCCTAAAACAATATCATATTTTGTCAAGAATCAACATGTGAGTAGGTGGACAGTGAAACCATCTTTACCTTTTTCTGAAAAATGGTAGGTTTCTATTCTGCCAAATTTTATTGATTCCTTTTTTTTTAGATTTCTTATTGGTTCCATTTTTCTATATCTCTATTCTGTATATTTTCTCATTAAACTTTTTTTTATATACTTTTTACTCAATGAAAAAAACAAAAAAGAAAAAAAAAGAAAAAGGAAAAAAAAAATCTCTCTTTACTTTAGAAGAGAATAAAGAGGAAAAAGAAGTGGTGGGTACGTGAGTCTTGTAAACGACCTAAAATGTCAGTGTCGTGGTAGGACCCACTGATTGAATCCTCGTGATTAAGAAGCTTATTATATATTTTGCAAAAAAAAAAGAAGCTTATTATATATTTTGCAAAAAAAAAAAAAGAAGCTTATTATATATTTTAATATAATAACTGACATTAATTAGTAATTAATGATGTCAATTAACTCTACCTGAGGTCGCTTCCCTTGCAATATGTTATATATAATAAAGCAAACAAAATTACTTAATTAATTAATTAACTGAGTTTTGATCACTACAGTAATTAATTTAACTCCCAAGCTAAGTGTGAGTGGAGTAAAAGCCAAGAAAAATTATCCTATATTATTTAACGGTTCTTCTAAGAATGTTCTTTTTCCTTCCACCTAATTTAGGCCTTAATTCCTACTCAAAATTTTGCATTAAATAAAACTTAATTTATTCGAACTTGATTGGATCAACTAGACTTCATCAAGGGGTTATAGAAAAAAAAAAGTCACATTAATCGAATAGATTAAGTGATGATGATATGATATTATACTCAATTAAAAAATAGAGTTACTTTCTCTTTTATCATATCATTATTTTTAATCTGTTTGTATAATAGAAGAATAAATTCTCTATTGAAGAAAGAAACTCCCTATGGTCAATTATTTTTTCAGGTAAAGGTCTTATTGAGTTTTTTTTGAACTGAAAAGGTGTTTTTGAGTTGAGATGTTATTTAGGTGTGATATATAAATATTGTAGCTCTCAAAATTTAGGACAATTATATATATATTGGGCTAAATTATAAAAAAAAAATGTCCCTATTCTTTTAAAAGTTGCAATATTACCCTTGACCTTTCATAAAGAATTCAAAACTACCATTGGAGTAGAAATCTAGTAGAATATTGGACGAAAAATCGATATGGTGAGGACCTAAAACGTTGTGGTATTCACTATGATACTTGTCTAGATTAAGTATGAAATAATAGGTTTTAAATATGTCCACTTTCTGTTCAACATTCTAACAATTTTTTACTCTAATGATAGTTTTGAAACATTTATGAAAGGTTAAGGGTAATATTGTAACATTTAAAAGAATAAAGGTATTTTTAAAACAAAAAATAAAGTTGAGTATTTTTTCTAAGGTTAAATTACACATTTAGTCCATAAACTTTAAGGTTTGTATCTATGTAGTCCCTGAACTTTCAAAATTACAAATTTAGTCCTTGGACTTTTGAATTTTTTAAAATTCACGAGTCTAATAGACAATTGAAATTTTAGGGTTCCATTAGACATAAAATTCAAATTTATATCTAATAGATCAATTAATTTTTAAAAATTTTGAATTTGACTAGTACCTATTAAATATAAAATTGAAAGTTCATTGAGACCTATTAAACACAAAATTGAAATTTCAGAGATCTATTAGATACAAAATTGAAAGTTTATGGAGCTATTAGACACAAAATTAAAAATTTAGAGATCTATTAGACACTTTTTAAAATTTAGGAATCAAATAAACACAAATTTCAAAATTTATGGACTAAACTTGTAATTGAACATTTTTATAATTGAACCTTATTTTTTCTCTCTATAGAGTTTTTAATTCCTAAATTTTTATAAAGGATTTGAAATGATCTTTGAAATCATTGTGATATTAATGATCTCAGTGGAGAGTTAATGGGATGTGTCGAAGTATGAATCTGATGTGACAACCTAAATTTAATTTTAATTATTTTTTTCCAATTGCTAGTCAGATTTTAAAGACAAAAACATATATTCTTTTATTAAAAATAACTTTTTTAGTTTTTTTAATGAATTATCTAACAAAAAAAATATTGTGACAAAATTATTTTTTAAGAAAAATTGTAAGTAATGACTAAAAAAATTAGTCATAATGAAAAATAGCTAAAAATTAGTGATATTTAGAATTATGACTATCGTGATTTTAGGAGGAGAAAATGAATACTTATTGATCCATTTATACCTTTGATATGTACTCGTATTTACAGTTAATCCTCACAAAATAGATTTCTTTTTTTTTAAAAAAAATATATCCTCAATATTCTCTTATCTCTCACCATAATTAACTTGCCCCTTAAATTTATGCATTTTTAAATTCTCTTATTTTTGAAATTTCTTCATTTTCAAACACTTCATCTAATTTTTCAACGTTCTTTGTAGTTTCTTTAATTTTCTAAGATGCAACGTTCACAAACGAAAATTGTGCTTGAGTAAATGGAAGGAAAAAAAATACAGAGAATAAGCTGCAGGATCATTTGATTTTAGAAATATATACCTCGAGAATGTGATTGGTTCAACAACTCCTGCTCTATTAGTTTCTATCGCTAGAGGCTAAGAGGAGATGAAACAAAGTTGAAGATTGAAGAAAATTGAATGGATAGGAGAGTTTCAAATGAAATGGGTTGTCGGGGAAGATGAAGAGCATTTTTCGTCATTTTTTTAATTTTCCAAGGTAGCGTCCACAAACGAAAATTGTGCTTGGGTAAATAGAAGGAAAAGAAACCAAAAGAGGAAGCTGCAAGAATGAAGAAATCGATCGAACACATTCGATTTTCGAAAGCAGAAACAACAGTGGATAGAAATATATACCTCGAGATTGACATTTGCATTGTAGATACTAATATACACAGGGACAGGGCAAGCCTAAAGGAACCAGTAAGCAAGTGGAAATAACAACAAGAGAGGTCCTTGTATATCGTGGGTCGTTAAGAGGAACTAGTAAACAAGAGGAAATACCTAATCGAACTTAATCAGGTCCAAAAAGCATCTGTACATGCCTGAATGCAGGTCGAGCTTCATTCGCTAGTGACAAGGGATGAGGGGCAAAGGTTTGCTTTATTGTTGGGTTTGGAAAAAAGCAATGGTATAAACAATGGGGAAGGCGAAGGGGTTTCAAGTGGAGTATTAATTCTAGAAAGTGGTTAATGATGACATTTTTTCCTTTGTTAACGACGTGTGTGAGGTATTAAGTTTTATATTAAGTTTAATTTTTACACGCCTAATAGGTAATTACACATATTTCCATTTTATTAAATTAGTACAGATGCATGGTCTAGTTAAAGATGTCCACGGGCGGGGCCAGGGAATGAGTTCCCCGTCCTCTGCCCCGCCCCCCATTTCATTCACCGTCCCTGCGAAATTCTCCATTTAATTTTGCAGGGATTGGGGCGGGATTCCCTGTGGGGAATTCACGGGGATCGAGTTCCCCACAGGGAATTTTTCCCCGTTCTTTTTTTTTTTTTGTTTTATCTTTTTTTAAAATTTATTCTCAACCATAATAGAAATTATTTTGAATGAATAATTTTCAATATAATTTCTATTTAAAGAAAATGTTATAAAATTTCCTAATAAAAACAATAATATATCATATGTAAAAATATTATAATGTCGAAACAACTTAATTTCTAAAAATTCAAATTTCAATATTACAACATAGTCTTTAGCTTTTTTTTTATATAAAAAAAAAATAGTCTTCAACTAATTCTTACTATAGTTTTTTTATAAAATTTTTTTTATTTATAGGTAATAATTAGCATATATATATATATATATATATATATATATATATATATATATATATATATATATGTACATACTAACTAATTGGGGCCCAGAGGGGTCGGGGACGGGGAATATATTCCATGTCCCTGTCCCCCTCCCCGTTCAACTAATGGGGAGAAAAGTCTCCCCACTCCCTCCCCCATTCTCCATGTAATCGGAGATTCCCCGCCTCGTTCGGGGCGGGTCCCAGGGGGACCCCGGCCCCACGAGTTAAATGGACATCTCTAGGTCTAGTATATACTATAAGTTAGATATAAATTCAATAGCTCGTCATTTAAATTAGTACATGTGTAAATTAGTACAATTGCATAGTCTAGTATATACTATAAGTTATTGCTGTCAACATTAAAAATTTTCCACATGCAAAATTCATCCAAATTTTTATTTAAGGCAACCATTTCATCCCTTTATTACATGTCTAATTTATTTTTAAAAAATAGTTTTTGTTTTAATATATTTACTTTCATTTTGACATTTGTATATAACTCCATATATACCTCATATATAACATGTATGTAAGGTTTTTTCTGTTTTGCTTATTGTAGCTACATATATTGATTTTTTTTGTATAATATTAAATTACAATAATCCAACATATATACTACATTTACATATATTGTTTCATCTTTATTGACATATTTATACCACCTATTACGGATTTCATCACACTCAAAATATTTAGTTATTTATAAATATATACTTAGTATCTTTGTTTGTCACCACCATCATGTCATTTGCAAATATATACTCGGTATATATATATTTTCTAAAGAAAAATGTATACAAAATATATACATCATATTATTAAATATATACCCATACATTTAGGAAATATATACATGGTATGAAACAATTATACACACCATGAAGGACACTATTGATGCCGCCAACAACATACTATTTACAAAAAACTACTGATGACGCTAGAGTTGCTTGCGAGTGACCAGACGCCTTCGAATGGTCTCTTCTTTTGAAGGTCAACACCATATGATGTTGTTCACCAGAAATTGAAACCAAAAATTGCCATCGCTTGAAGCTCTATCATTTTTTCTTGGCATCCCGAACAGTCTTTGACGTCAGATTAACATTACCTTTTACTTTCTCAATTGCCTAGTATAATAACTATATACACATAAAAATTTGATTTAGTACACAATGTGGAGGAAAGATTAAATTAAATTTCTATCAGATGACAATCATATATATCCAGTCCAGACTTATATAATGTATACACAGAAATACATTAGGTTCATATCAAATATACACAACCTAATCATAACTTTTGTTATAAGATTATATTATATAAACCCAAAATATACCAATTCAAAGAATGTATTTGTTTTTCAAACATAGTTAATATATGATAACCCATAATCTTAGATTATATCCAATCAAGACTTATATAACATATACGCGAAATTCGTTTTAGCCTCACCGTTGTCTAGTAGGGATAACTATATACATATACAAATTTGTTTTAGTGTGAAATGTAGATGTGATAGGACCAACATAGTTCTATATTTTCATACTTAAATCATGTTAGTTTGGAGGTTTTAATGTAATTAATTGATCATTTTGTAGGGATTTGAGCATAAGGCATGTTCCGAGAGATTCTACGTTGAATCACGATTTCAACGCATCAAACCGGAAGTCATTCGGACACCTGAGCGAAAAGTTAGAGCAAAAATAAGCAATGCTGCGTGCTGGGTAGCGTCTAGACGCTGAGCGTCTAGACACTATCGGCAGTTCCCTGAAGCCTACCTCAACGCTACGGAGAGCCCCTGTGACGTTGGGAACGTCTAGACGCTGTCCAGAGTGTCTAGACACTCCGTCGATTCTTATATATAGATTTTTTCGTCCTCTAGGTCATTTGTCTCCGATTTTCAGCCGTCAAGAGACCAATTTAGGCTTTCTCCTCTCTGTTTTTCAGTAGTTTAGGATAGATTAGGAGTTTTTTTTTCATCAAACCTCGGTGTCGGGCTACATCATCACGATGAGAGGCTATGGTAAGTGTTTCAATTCATAGGTTGGTGTAGCCAATTGCAATGTTGTGAGGCTTGTATTTTAATGTACTTTTCTTTCAATTGCAAGTATTCTTTGATTCCCGTGTTAATTTTATAAGTATGTATTTTGATTGAATTGACGACTTAATCACTTTTCATGTTTTATTGCTAATCATGATCGTGATCCGTAATTGTCATGTTGAATGAACCGGTAGCATTAGGATTATCACATGTGTATGTTTTGTGGGTTTCCATATTACATGGCTTGCATGTTTAATTCTAGGAATTAAAGAAGCTTCTTAATTAGGTGAAAGTTGTTTTACCTGATTGGTTGTCTTGGTCGTTCCAAAGTTCGTAATGCCTTTATCTAAATAATTTGAAGCGGTTTCGTAAAAAATTGTTTAGGTAATTAGCGTTAACTTGACGTTCGTTAGAGTTAATGACTTTAGGGAATTTGCAATTTTTGGGGTTTCCTAATAAGTTGACCAAGTACTTGCAATGTTAAGTTTAAATATTTTGAATGCCTATGATAAATGTTTGCAATTGGATAAAACCGTACCTGTGAATTGGATTTTGGTAAGATTTGATCTATCTCTATCTTTATTGTTTATGTTTTATTTTATTTATAAAAACACAAAACCCCTTTTTTTAATTGCTTTCTCCTTTGCAAATTTAACTTGAGAAATAAATATTCGGTTCCCTAAACAAGCTGGCATCAAAATTGGCGCCGTTGCCGGGGAACCGCCAATTAAATTGATTTCTTTATTTCGGTTTTCTTATTTCAATAAAAAGAAAGTCTATATCTTGTTTATTTTTATGGCTAATAATTTCTGGAATTTCAGTGAAGCTGCCCCGCATGATGAAGAGGTTAGTGATTTAAATTTTGAAATTTCTAAATTAGTCTCTTCAGTTTCTCTATTGCTTGAAAAGCAGGAGCAAATATGGCATGCCTCCAGTCTTGGAAGAGCTCCTTGGCAGCACAACACGAGCACGATCTTCACGGTCCTGAGTGGGATCGATCATATGGATGCCAGGAGGAGCAGCAGAACCCAAGCCCCGAATCTTTAGTTTTAGGTATGTCTTTAGAGGATTTAATTAATCAAATTGCTATTAATAATCTCCAAATTCAGCAGAACAATCTCCAATTTCGAGAGGAGATGACTAGGATATTGGGTGACTCTGTCATTCAGCTAGTTGATTCAGTGGAGAGCATTCAAGAGCAACTACCTATCGACATCTCTGAGGTACGAGAATTTGATTTGGTTGGCTTAGAGCTCAACGATAAAGTTTGCTTGCCATATGAAGAACAGGTTTATGAGGCTGAGGAGACTGAGCTTCAATGTAAGGAAGTCCAAGTGATAGATTTGGAGGCCGAAAGGCTTGCGTCTGTTCTGTACCTTGATTCCCCTTTATTTTGTGTATGTTCCTCTAGTTCTCACGAGTCAGAGTCAGTTTCTTTTTCTTTTTCTTGTTTTTCTTTTTCAGAGTCGAAAAATCCTAAAAAAGACCTGCATTTCTAGAGCCCATCAAATGTTGAAGAGCTTGCTTAGTGTAGCGGGCTTTGTAGATTCGAGGAAGAAGGGACCGAAGAAAGTAGAAGAATTTTACGTACCTTGACACGTGCCACACAGCAAGTCAAGCAATCGACTATAAAAATTTGTGCTTCCTGGAGGCAGCCAGGCTTGAAATTTTAGTTGCTTTCTATTTTTGTTTTTTCTAGCTTAGTCTGTTTTGCTTTGTTTTGTAGGTAACAAATTGACCTTTAAGCAGAAGAATTATCATTCTTGGAGGATTCTGCCGCACCACAACCCACTTACATGCTAAGTTTTCATGGGAGGTTTTCTGTTCCCCTTTCTTTTTGTCCTTTCATTTTCACTAATTTTTGTACATTGAGGACAATGTAGAATTTAGGTTGGGGGTGGAGGTTATTATTGTGCTTTGATGATGTGTTTAGCATGATTGGTTGAGTCTTGAGCAACTGAGCTCGAACTTATTTGTAGGATTGATAATTGCGCTTATATGTTGTTCTTGAGCACCTGATCTCAGACGGTTGATCAATCTAAAACGAATTTCGCGTATATGTTATATAAGTCTTAATTGTTTTCGAAAAGTTGAACCCTAAAGAAATAGGGTTTTGAAATCATAATCCCTAAATTTTGGGAATAAATCGTGGGTATTATTGTTTGGAGGGAAGAATACCAACGATTATGGTAAAAATCCAAAACATTTATTTATTATAATTATAAATAATAAATAGGGGTAAATGAGTAATATGACTCTATATTTGGCTTCTATTTGGCTTACATATTGACAAAGCTGATATTAATAAGAAATTGTGTCATTTATGTAAAATGGTGTCCCAAATAGGCTATCCATATAGTTAACCCTAATTTTTACTCTAAATTATCAATTTTATCAAATTAGACTTAAGACTTAAAAGGGTTTGTTACCATCTTTATTTTCAATTAAGCTTTCATTTAAAAAATAATTAGACTTATCCTTATCCAATAAGTCTAAAGTATAATTGGATAAAATTAAAAGTTTAAGGTAAAAATTACTTATTGTCCTTGGGGTATTAAAAATTGTTATTTTTTTCTTCAAAAAAAAATTCAAAATACAAGCTTTAATGGGGAAGAAAAATATTAAAAGAACAAAGAAAAAAAAGAAAAGAAAAGAAAAAGTTTAAATACTATTTTGGTTCCTATATTTTTAGCTTTGGTTTGCTTTGGTCCATATACTTCCAAAATGTCAAATTTTGTCCTTATACTTTCAAATTTTGTCCTTATACTTTCAAATTTTGTTCATTTTACTCTCTGTACTTTCAAGATGTCAGTTTTTATCTTTATTTTCAATTTTTGTTTTATTTTACCACCGTACTTTTAAAATATCCATTTCTATCCTTGTACATTTAACTTTATTTTATTTATAGTTATTGTACTTGATCCTTATACTTTTAAAAAGTGACCATTTTGGTCGTGATTTAAAAACTTCTAAGGGGCCATTTGTTTTTAGGGAATCAAGATGTTCGACATTTTCAGATGCCTAGAATCTTAGATGTTCTGAATTTGAGATGTCCGCCATCTTTAGATTACCATGTTTGTTTTGTAGGAAAATTTATAAGGATGTTTAGGAATATTTAGATAGCTATGTTTGTTTTGCAGGATTTATGTATGGAAATGTATTAAGATTATGTGTTATACCAATAATGTCTTTGCTAACCTTTACATAATTTACTTATTAGTTTAATATAATTTAAATTGATATCACATGCATTTTGTCATTTGTTATATTTGTATATCAATTTATTTTATACTAATATTTATGTGTTATTTTGTAGAACAAATTAATTTATATTAGTTTGATATTCTATAAAATATCTAATATTAAATATTAATTCAATTTTAAAGCAACTTTATTTTATATCTAAATGTAAAATATAAATATAGTTAACTACATATGATCGTTTATTAGTGCATAAATACATTAATTTATTTTTAAATAAAAATAAAGAAAATTGATAAGGGGCAAAAGTATCATTAACGAATGCCCTCAACATGAGAATCTTAAAAACTCATGTTTTTAAAGGGCATTCAAATTTAATCAAATGCCCCCCGAATGGGCATATTAGGATTGTTGATATGCCAAGATATCTTACATTCTTAAGAAACAAACGAAGTAATCCAGATGTCCATTCTATAGGAATCTTGGATTACCACAAAACAAATGGCCACTAAAAGAAATTCTACACATAATAAAAAATATTTAATACAAAGTTATGGCTACACTACATTTTAAGATATTTATTAAGTTTAGTTTTTGTGTTGAAATTATAATAAAAAAATGAGATAAAGAAGAAAATAAAGAGACCAAAATGATCTCTTTTTAGTAGCACAAGACTAAAATGAACGTTTCGAAAATATAAAGACTAAAATGGATATTTTGAAAGTACATGAACTAACATGAACAATACTGAATGTACAAACCCCGTTTGACAACTATTCGATTTTTTAAAATTGTACTTATTTTCTCACAATTGTTTTCTAATGGTTTTTATCTTCATTAAGAAAACATTTGAATTCTTAGCTAAATTCTAAAAACAAAAACAAGTTTTTAAAAACTACTCTCTTTAGTTTTCAAAATTCAAAACTTGGCTTAAATTTTGAAAATATTTGTAAAAAGTAGATACCCTAATTTTCATAAACTAAAACGTAAATAGTTATCCATCGGACCATAGGGATCAAAATAATATTTAAAGAATGGAAAAGAAAATTATTTATAAAGAGGGAATTGGAAAAAGAAAATGAAAATGATTGACCAATAAAAGAAGGATGAGTCAACATCAAGGTGAGTGATGAGTGCGTTAATGGTTAGTGACCCAATGACAACCATCGGGTCATCTCCCTCAATGCTATTGGGCCGTCTCTACAAGTAAATGCCAACCCAATATTCTCTTTTTCCCTTTTTATTTTTCCCTTTTTTCTTTATATATATATATATATAAAGTGAAATTGAATCCCCATTTCCATTTTTTCCTTTTTTGAAGAATATTAATTTCAAAAAAGTCTATGAGTTTTCAATGATTGGAAGTTATTTTTTAGGTTGAATTATACCATATATCTCTTGATGTATGTGGTTGGTTTTTATTTTATCACTATTGTCCAATTTGTTTCAAGATAAACCCTTTGTTGTTAAAATGACAAATGGAGTATGTATGATTGAAAATGACATTAAAACTTTTAAAATATTAAAAGACAAAAATTGATACCAATCACCTATATAATGATATTTTGTATATTTTATTTGGTTTCAATTTTACTCCTAATATTTGTGTATTGAATTCAATTATAATGAAAATTGTTCACAGGCGGTCTTTATTTTTGTAATAAATTAAAGAATTTGGAGTATTTTTAAAATATTAAAGGCAAAATTGCAACTAACTACTTAGATCAAGGATATTTGGTATAATTTAGTCTATTTTTAGAAATCCTTTTTCTAATATCAAAATTTAGTAAAACCTGGTTTTTTTCATCGTTTCGTTTTATATATAAAAAACATTATATGTTACTTATAAGTTATAATATATAGTTTTAGTCCCTAAAATTTATCCACATTTCTAATTTGCCCCATAAAATTTAAAAAGTTTTAATGAAATTTCTAAAGTTGTAATAAGTTTCAAATTTGGTTTTTATATTGTTAAGTCTGGGTTGGAAATTTAAAAAAAAAAAAACAGTTATATTCTATTGTCGATCAAATAGTTTGTGACATGTGTTAACATATCTTTTTTTTTTTTAAAACATGTGTCAACATATCTATTATACATCACTCACATATTAGTTAAAAGAAATATATTGTTGCTAAATCTAACTTAATTAGTTAAGATATATACTACTGAGAGATCAAATGTATGAATCTTTCTCCACCTATTTTGATGAACTATAAAAAAGAATGAAATATATTGCTAGAATGTTTAATAGTAAAAAAAAAAAAGGAAAGAAGTTAGAAAATCAAAAGAAAGTCTTGCTAAAAACAGTTTAACATTCAAAATTTAGTGGATAATGTACCTATTATATCTTTCCTAAAGTTGAAAGTTCCATTCTCCACTCATCAGCATTTTGTTAAATTTATTAATATAATTAATTGACAATTTATTTTATTTTTATTTGATTGGATTAATATTTTGTTGATTTACTTTTAAGCTAATTAATAATAGGGGAAGATAGTATTCTATTAACATAAATATTCTTATTAATAATTTTATAATGTATATAAGTTTTTTTTTCCTAATAAGATAATACTATAAGTTAATCAATGATGTGCCAAAGTGAGCACAATTCAGCGGTAATTAACATGTACCCTTGACTAAGAGATCCGAGGTTCAAATCACCCACTCTCAAATGTTGTTGAACTCAAAAAAAAAAAAGAAAAAAAAAGAAGTTAATTAATGATATTTAATGATTTTTTTTAGTAGGGAGAGGTGGAGATTAAACCTCCAATCTCAATGAAATTAATTGATACTTTAATTGTTGAGCTAAATGGTTGGTTTTATATATTGGAGTTTGAACGTTTATTTGATAATATGTGAGGTAGGAGATTCGAATCTTTGACATCTTGGTCGAGAGTACAAGCTTTATGCCAGTTGAGTTATGCTTATGTTGGATTTTGAATGTTAAAGTAAACAAAAGAATTTATTCATATGGTAGATTTTTTTTCTTAATGTTTTTTGCTAAAATATATAATGATTAACATTTAAACTTGATCAACAACCATGAGAACGTTTTGCTAATATGAGTTTAGTTCAGCAGTTAAGACATCTACTTCTTTCTTTCAGGTTAGGGGTTTAAATTTCCACCATCAAGTCAAAAGAACGTTATTTAAAAAAAAAAAAAAGAAGAAGAAGAAGAAAAAAACCCCATAAGAAGATTGATTTAAATTCACTGTCGTAATTATTAATTGTTTATGTACTATAAAAGGAAAGTTTTGTTCATTATAGTTTATCCACTATCCCTAGGGATGTCCACGAGGCAGGAACGGGGATGGCTTCCCCGTCCTCGTCCCCGCCCCCCATTTGAATCCACATCCTAGTGAAATTCTCCGTTAAATTTTGCGGGGATCGGAGTGGGGATTTCCCCCAGGGAATTTGTAGGGATCGGGTTCTCCGCAGAGAATTATTCTCCGTTTAGTTTTTTTTTTTTAATTTTTATTTTTAAGAATCAAATAATGCTTTTGATAAAATTTCAAATAGTTAACTTCTATGAAAATTATCCATTAATTTTCAATTACATTGTTAATTATTCACCAAAAATCTTAATTTAAATAGTTAATTTTCTATTTAAAAAATATATATTTAAAGATAAAATTCTTGAACCTCCTAATAAAAACAAAACAATATTACATATCAAGTTATCTAATTAATCCATACATATTATTAAAACGTTTAACTATATAATTCAAACATATCCAACACACACACACACGGGGAATTTTTTCCCCCACTCCCTCCCCAATTCCCCGCCTAAACGGGAATTTTTCGCCCCGTTAAGGTGGGTCTCTGCAGGAAAAATAAACATCTCTAACTATCCTGTTGAGGAAGACTTAGAATGTTGGATTTAATAATTAGGCTAAATTTATGTTTTAGTCCCTACTATTTAGACATTTTCTAATTTAGTTCCTATCAAATAAAAGGATTTAATTTAGTCCTTTATATATTAGCATTTTTTAATTTAGTCTCTTACTAGTGGTGAAACATAATACTTAGTTAATTGAAAAAAAAAAGTCATTTATGAGAAGAAAACTTGAAATTTCTACCAATTTAGAAATTTGAAGGAATTTAGAAATTTTCATCTATAAATGACATTTTTTCTCCTCTAAATTTCTGCAATTTTTTTAAGTATCATGCCACATAAGTTTATCATCATCCAATCTTAACATTCATCGACGGTGAGAGACCAAATTAAAAATGTTAAAATATAAAGAGCTAAATTGGAAATTTTTAACTAATAGGGATTAAATTGAAAAAAAAGTGATTAATCGAGAATCACGTTAGAATTACTTTATTGGTATATTAGTCTCATCAATGGGCCCGTGGCCCAAAGGCAAGCCCAAGTCCAGCCCTGACCCGATCCAAGTTCGACCCAAAGTCAAAGTTTGACCAGTCTGGTCCAAACCAACTTATTCATTCATTAGATTAAATCTAGATCACCCTTTTGAAGAATGGGTTGGCCCATGAGCCGACCCATTTGGACCATATTTGGATTGGTCCGTTGAGTCGGCCTAATGGACTTATCATTGGACTACCCTACATATGTATGTGTATCTATAATTCATTATATATTATATTTGATATCTTTATAAAAGTAAATTTTTTAATATCTTTTTTTTTAATGTCTATTTTTATAAGTTAGATATCATAGTTTTTAGTTAGTAAAATTTTTTAGAAGTGTTAAGAATCCATAAAAAGTTTTAAAAAAAATAAAATCTTAAAAGAAACTTTATAGTATCAATAATTTTATTAAGTAAAAGTAATAAAAAAAAACAAAAATTTTAAAATAACATTACATATGAAATAAGCATAGCTTAGTGGTAATTGACATGTACTCTCAACTAAGAGGTTAGATGTTTAAATCTCCCTATACCAAATGTTGTTGAACTAAAAAAAACAAAAAATGAATAACATTTAGTTAAGAAAATTAAAAAAATATTTAAAAAAAAATTAAATATTTAATATTCAGCCCAAACTTTAATCCAATGAGCCAAATCCAAGGGTGGACCATGAGCTTGGTCATTGCAGGTTTGATCGACCCAGGCCAGGCCCAAACAGTGTCTTAGGCTCACTGGACTTGGGCCCGGGTCGAGTTTTAACCTACACTTTTAGGGTTGGGCTGGGCTGAGTCGGCCCAATAATGAGGGTGATAGATATATTATAACAAATGTAGTGCGATCAAACAACTTAGGATTAAAATCACCATTAAGAAAATGTAATCCAAACACATAAAAGTTTTAATTAAAACTGTTTAGAAAAAATATTTAAATAGAGATTTGAACTTTTTTTTTTGAATCGCCAAACTCACTATTTTTTCTTTGAGTTGATGTGAGTATGAAGATTTAAACTTTTGACCTTAAAGAAATGAGTATATGTCAATTACTGACATTGCTCACTAGCCGCCAAACTCACCCTTCCAATCTCAATAAACTAAGCATCTCATTGATCTCCTATTAGTTAAGTACTAGAACTTTATGAAAATATGAAAACATATCAGCAAAACGTGAAAGAAATATATGGCTGCAAATATAAATCATTTACAAGTTTAAGCGCGCGTAGTCTTTCACTCTTTCTAAAAGTTAAAAAATTGACAACTAATTGTCAATCTCAAAATATATATATGTACATATGTATATATATATATATATATATTGATCCAAGCCAAATATCAATACAAAGAATCCTTTGAAATCATGAACGCGAATGAATGATTACTTGATAATCTATGTCACACCTGTAACTATAAATGTTGCTGGTCAAAGTTCCCAACAAAATTAATTCAGCTACAAAATTTCAAAATAGTAGCAACCACACCCCGACAAATGGTAAAACAACTTTTTACAAATCCTTCATAAGAACACAAAACTCCTTCGCATAGCTAGTTGATAAATTACATATATTTGTTTAATATTTGGTTATAAATTACATAGATTTTCCCATTAATTCATGGGTTGTTTTGTGTATTTAGTTTATTATTATTTAACCAATTGTATTGCTACACGTCACACGTGTATGATTGGTTTACTTGTATTCAGTGTATTGCTCCAGCTTTTCATTATTCTGAGCATTTCCCAATACTTTGCTCTATCTTCTTTGTCTCTTTCATGGTATGAGAGTCACATACTCTTCATATTATTAATCGTGTTTCCACTACTGTTCTCACCTCTAAATCACCTTATCAAATGCTTTATAATAATATTCTCGATTATCATTTGCGTAAGGTATTTGGATGCCCTTGTTTTCCTTTTCTTCGATCGTACAATAGTCACAAACTTCTTTTTTCGTTCAAAGGAGTTTGACTTTATAGGATATAGTGTGAACTATAAAAGTTATTTGTGTCTTGAACCGTCATCCGGTCGTACGTATGTTTTTGCCGTCCATGAACCCTCTCCATCTCCATCTAAGTCGTTAACGCCTCACACATCTCTCATCCAATCTTCTTCTTCGGCCTCAGAAATTTCCTCCTCCCAAGCCCATTGATAATTCTCATTTATGAGAATTTTTTGACCTTTATACTTAGTTATTCTTGCTATTTTATGCGTGTTATTAGATAAAAAAGCTAGCAAATAGTTGGTTTAAATTGAATTATTGTTGAAAGCCTTTTAAATTAAGTAAATGGAGAAAAGAAAGCAAAAGAAAATGAAAAACACACTTACTTGATGTTTTTGTGCAAGAATTTGAAGAATGCAATAGAAATGCAATTGCAATTTCGAGAGATTTGGAAATTAAAGGAAAATCTGCAAATCTCCTAAAATCTAGGAATTTTGTGCAATATTGTCTCCACGATGTTAGCTGAGATTATAGTCATATTTGTGCATCATTCAAGAATGAAACCCTAGCCCAATTTCTCTATAAATATTGGAAAAGAAGCCTCAAGAAAAGAATCAGTTTTCTGCCATTTTCGGTCACGGTTGCTGCTGTTCATCGATTTTCTGCTGTCAAATTTTCTGCTGTTAATTTTTTGCTGTTTTTATTTTCGTTTGCTACTGTTTTCCAGCCCCTTTAAACTTCGAAATTCAATCATTTCTCAATGAAAACTAAAGGAAGTGAAGGCTCAATTCCCTTTGAAAAAAGTAGAGTTTGGTTGATTGAATAAGAAGTGAAAAATGGGCTGTGTTCTTCCATTTCTTAGAATTTATTTTCTGTTTTATTTAAGTTATTTGCTACTGTTTTAGGAACTTAATTGTTGCTGTAATTTTAATTTTTAGCTACTGTTTTATTCTTCCCTTTTGTTCTTGAAATTAATTAGTTGCTAAATTTATTTTGATTAATAGAATTTTAGTTGTTCTTTCATTATTATTGAGTTGTTATTCAAGTATTTATTAATTCTATTTTAGTTATACACTTTGATTCTTTTAAATCATTATTTTTCTTTTCTTTAATTATGAGCTAAGTCTTTCTTTGGGATTCAAGCATGTGAATGCCCTAGAGAAAGGAATAAAGGCATAATATGTAAGAGCAATCTTGCTTAATCTTATAGCATTGTTTGCTTTTATTGATTGAAATTTTCATTACTAGTTTAGATTGATCACCTAGATTAGTATACAACAATTTGAGTCTAATTCTAAAAAGGTTAGATAAAAATTGGGTTTTCATAAAAGTAATAAAGGAAAATAGCATAGACATAGGAATTTGTTTTTGACCCTAGAAATAGGGCAAAACTTTTAAAACCAAAAGAATTGTGTTTCAAAATTAACTAAATTCGTATTAGCCATAGAAATATCGGTTTAATTGCTTAGCCTCTTAAAGATACTTCATGGAAGGTCGAATAGGTGTTGAATTTGGTTTACAAAGCTTAAGTGTTGAGTCAAAGGATTGCAATTGCAATTAGGCCGCAATTTCTTTCAATAGAGCAAAAACATATTTGAATCCCTCTTTTATCATTTTCTTTAAAAAAAAAAACAAAAATTATCCCAGCTATTATTTTACACCAGTTACTCACAATTGCAATTTGAAAACATCTTTACTTATTCTCTTGAATTTTGTTGTATTCGTTCCCTGTGGGATCGATACTCTAGAATACTTCAAGTTTTATATTACTTGCATCGACAATGTGCAGTTGCACTAAACTGGAATACCCTCTGTTTCCACTGCTAATATTCATCCAATGATCACTCAAGCTAAATATATATGGTATTGTTAAGTAAAGTTTGGTTGTCTAAACACTCCATTTTGTCCAAACAAATTGTTGAACCTCCTAATTTTAAGGTTGCAATTAAAAGTGCTGAGTGGAAAGATACAATGAAAAAGAAATATCATGCTTTGATGCAAAATAATACTTGGTTGCTCGTTCCGCATGCTGCAAGTTATAAAATTATTGGATGCAAATGGGTATATAGTCTTAAACTCAAGCCAAATGGGAATATTGAGCTATATAAAGCGCAATTGGTTGCTTGTGATTTTGATCAAGTCTATGGTATTGATTATTTTGAAACTTTCAGTCCTTTTATCAAGCCTGCAACTATTCATATTGTTTTAAGCCTTGCTGTGTCCAGTTCACTTGACCTATTAAATAACTTGATGTTCATAATGCTTTTCTTAATGGTGATATGCTTGAGGATGTATATATACTTTCAACCTCCTGGTTTTGTTGATCCGGAACATCCATCCTATGTTTGTAAACTAAGGAAAGCATTGTATGATTTGAAGCAAAGCTCGAGAGCATGGTTTACTAAGCTTAGTACTTGTCTGCTTGATTGGGGCTTTATTGCATCTAAATCCGATACTTCTATGTTTATTGACAAGTCTTCTTCAATTTTGGTGATAATATTAATCTCTGTGGATGATATTTTGGTCACAAGCAATGATATGACCTTCATTCAGAATTTTGTCCAGTCCTTAAATGGTTTGTTTTTGCTTAAGGAATTGGATGATCTGTCGTATATCTTGGGTATTCAGGTCCAATGTGATTAGGACTCGTTGCATTTTTCACAACATAAATATATTTGTAACCTTCTTGAGCATGTAGATATGTTGGACAGCAAACCTATTGCCACACCTATGATAACCAGATCTCCCTTATCTATCTTAAGTATTATGGAGCCCACAAACAAAGGCCCATATTGTTTAACCCACATATGCATTCAACCTAATTTTATATCACACATATGTGTGTGTGTGTGTTTTTCGGCAGTGGGTGCAATTACGAGAGGAAGAAAAATTTCTTGCGGCTGGCTTTCTTACGGAAACAGTAGAAGAAAAAGAAATACAGTGAGCTTGTGTGAGTTTTTCTTCGGGTTGTTTTGCAAGAGCGTTTTTTCTCCATTAAAGAGTTTTGAGAGCTATTGTAGAGTGATTCGTGAGCCTTTTTCTTGAGAGAAAAGTGACAGAAATCATTCTAGAGAGCATTGTAAACTCTTGTAATTTTCTCCATTGACATTTCAGTGGAACCTACATTAGTATCAGAGAACTGGACGTAGCCAACATTGGGTGAACTAGTATAAATTTGGTGTCAATTTCTCTTCCCTTATCTTTTTATTATCGTTCTTGTTTCTTAGAAGCTTAGGTTGGTTTATCTACTCTTTTAAGCTTGTGAGTTCCAATTTTTCATTCCACGGTATTTGGAACCATAACCTGATCTGAGATTTTTTTAGATAAAATATATATTTTCTGAATCTGGTTGAGTGAATTTAGATTGATATTATATTTTATCGGGCCCTAACAAGTGGTATCAGAGCATTCGTGTTGTAGAACGATGTTAGGAGGAGATGAGAAATTTGTTACTCTTAACGGATCAAACTTTTTGTTTTGGAAGTGTCAGATATTAGATTATTTGCATTCCAAGGAATTGGGTTTGCCATTGGAAAGAAAGCCTGAAGATATGGGAGAAGCTGAATAGAAAAAGTTGGACAGAAAGGTGTTGGGGACTGTTCGCTTGACTTTGACAAAGAATGTACAAAGCAGTGTGGCGAAGGCAACGACCACAGCAGAGCTAATGGAAACTTTGTCTAACATGTATGTAAAACCCTCTGTAAACAACAAGGTATATCTCGCAACCAAATTTTTTAATTTGAAAATGGCTGAAGGTGCATATGTTACTGCTCATATAAATGAATTTGATTTGTTGATGAACGAATTAGCTGCTGTTGAGTTAGAATTTATTGATGAAGTAAATGCGATTTTGTTGTTGAGATCTTTGCCTGATAGTTGGGAAACCATGAAAGCCGTACTTTCTAATTCATGTGGAAAAGAGAAATTGCAGTTTTCACAGGTCAGAGATTCTGCCATTGCAGAAGAGATTCGCAGAAAGGACTCAGATATTGTTTCTACTTCTGATTCAGCGTTGAATGTGGATAGAGGGAGGAGTAATAACAGAAGTCATGGGAATCGAGGTAAATCAAAAAACAACATAAGCAAGTCTAGAAATGGCAGATTAGAGTGTTGAAATTGTGGTAAGACTGGCCATCTGAAAAGGAACTGCAAAGCCCCTAAGCGAACTGAGAGGAATGAACCCGGTACAAATGTTGCTGTTAATGAGGTGCATGATGCTTTGGTTATGGCAATGGAAAGTGCTAATGACTCATGGGTTATAGATTCAGGTGTGTCATTTCATACTACAAGACAACATGACATTCTTGAAAATTATGTTGTAGGAAATCATGGAAAGGTGTATCTAGCTGATGGAAAGCCTTTGGAAATCATTGGAACTGGTGACGTGAAATTAAAATTGGCGAATGGTTTAGTTTGAAAAATTCGCAAGGTACATCACGTTCAAAATATGATGAAGAACTTGATTTCTGTAAGGCAGTTAGACAGTGAAGGATATGAAATTTACTTTGGCCAAGGAAACTGGAAGGTAACAAAAGGTGCCATGGTAATTGCTCGAGGAGGCAAATCAGGGACTTTGTATGTCAATAGTAATGACAAGGACATGGTGGCTGTTGTCGATCATTTGAGTCAGACTGATTTGTGGCACAACAGGTTGGGACATATGAGTGAAAAAGGTATGAAAATTCTTCACTCTGCAGGGAAGTTACAGAGACTAAAGGCAGTTGAACACAAGTTGTGTGAGGGCTGTGTATTTGGGAAACAAAAGTGTGTCAGTTTCTCAAAGACATGAGCAAAGCTAAAACCTACGAAGTTGGAGTTAGTTCACACTGATGTGTGGGGGCCTTCTGAAGTATCTTCTCTTGGTGGTTCCAGATACTATGTAACCTTCATAGATGACTCAAGCAGGAAGGTATGGACTTATTTTCTCAAACATAAATATGATGTATTTTCTGTTTTCAAAAATTGGAAGGCTATGGTTGAGAATGAGACAGGTCTGAAAGTTAAAAGCTTGAGGTCAGACAACAACGGTGAATATGTTGATAGGGAGTTTAAAAGATACTGTGCAGACAATGGGATTGTGATGGTAAAGACTATTCTAGGGACACCGCAGCAGAATGGTGTGGCTGAGAGAATGAACAGGAAGCTGAATGAGCATGCCAAGAGCATGAGATTACATGCAGGATTGCCAAAGATGTTTTGGGCAGAGGCAATCAACACAGCGACCTATCTGATCAATAGGAGCCCGACCACATCACTAGACTTCAAGTTCCTGAAGAAGTCTGGAGCGATAAACAGGTAAACCAACAGGTAAACCTTTCTCATCTAAAGGTTTTTGGTTGTATGTCTTACATTCACATTGATGCTACAGACAGGAGTAAACTAGATGCCAAATCCAAGAAGTGTTATTTTCTTGGGTATGGTGGAGCTGAGATTGGTTACAGGTTTTGGGATGACCAAAATAGGACGATACTCAGAAGCAAGAAAGTGATCTTCAATGAGGAAGTTATGTACAAAAACAGAACAATAGTTGATTCAAAGTCAAACGAAAGTACAGAAGAGAAGACTTAGTATATAAGTCTTCCTAAGGTTGAGACCAGGACAATGAGATTTGAAGATCAGAATGTAGTTACTCATGAGGAAACAGTTGTGGAAACTGAGGAACCAGTTGTGGAACCTGATAAGCAGACTGTGGAACTTGATGAAGTTCAGAGAACGCCACCTACAGCAGTTAGGAGGTCTAGTAGGACTATCAGACCACCACAGAGGTATTCCCCTACTTTGAATTACATATTATTGACTGACAGAGGTGAACCTGAATGTTATGATGAAGAGGTTCAATTGAAAGATTCTGTCAAGTGGGAGTTGGCCATGAAGGAGGAGATGGATTCTTTTATGACGAATCAGACATGACAACTAGCTGAGTTACCAAAAGGTAAGAAAGCTTTGCAGAACAAATGAGTTTATAGAATCAAGCAAGTGCCTGATGGTAGCAAGAGGTACAAAGCAAGACTTGTAGTCAAAGGCTTTCAACAAAAGGAAGATATTGACTTTAATGAGATATTTTCTCTTGTAGTCAAACTTACTACTATTAGAACTGTATTATCGATAGTGACAGAAGAGGATCTGTTTCTGGAACAGATGGATGTAAAGACAGCTTTTCTTCATGGTGATTTAGAAGAAGAAATTTACATGGTACAGCCACAAGGTTTCACAGTACAGAGGCAGGATAAAATGGTTTGCAAACTTCAGAGAAGCCTGTATGGTCTCAAACAGGCTCCCAGACAGTGGTATAAGAAGTTTGATAGTTTTATGTGCAGTAGTGGATTTCAGAGGTGTCAGACAGATCATTGTTGCTACATAAGGTCTCAAGGTGACTCATATATTATTTTACTGCTATATGTTGATGATATGTTGATAGCAGGTGCTAACAAACAGGAAATTCTGAAGATAAAGGCTGAATTATCTAGAGAATTTGATATGAAAGATTTGTGAGATGCCAAACAAATTTTAGGAATCAGGATTGAGAGGAAAGATGGTACATTGACATTGTCGCAGGAAGAGTATGTGAAAAAGGTGTTGAACAGATTTCACATGGAAGATGCAAAACCTGTGAGTACTCCTTTAGCTTGTCATTTTAGATTATCTAAAGAGCACTCACCCATTACTGAGCAGAAAAAAGATCATATGGCTAAAGTGTCATATGCTTCAGCTATAGGTAGCTTGATGTACGCCATGGTTTGCACAAGACCAGACATTGCACATGCAGTGGGAGTTGTTAGTAGGTATATGAGTAATTCAGGGAAGTAGCACTGGGAGGCTGTGAAGTGGATTTTTAGATATCTGAGGGACAACTGTTTATGCTCTGCATTTTAAGAAGTCAAATTTTAAATTGCAGGGTTATGTGGATGCAGATATGGCAAGTGATACAAATGGTAGGAAAAGTACTACCGGGTATGTTTTTACTTTGGGTGATACTGCAATTAGTTGGGTTTCTAGACTGCAGAAGATATTAGCTCTTTCTACTACAGAGGCTGAGTATATTGCAGTAACTGAGGCAAGTAAAGAGATGATATGACTTTAGTCATTTTTAGAAGAACTTGGCTTGAAGTTGAGAAAAGAAACTTTGCATTGCGACAATCAGAGTGCTATTCATTTAGCAAAGAATCCAGTGTTCCATTCGAGAACGAAACACATACAAGTGAGGTACCATTTTATCATATCAGTTTTGGAAGATGGAGTGCTGGTGCTTGAAAAGATTCCAAGAAGTCAGAATCCAGCGGATATGTTTACCAAGATCGTTCCTGTTGACAAATTGAAGTTGTGTGCAACTTCAGTTGGACTTCTCCATGAGTAGAAAGGAGTCACTGCCGTTGCAGGGGAGACATGTTGCTTGTTTTGGTCTCCAAGTGGGAGATTGTTAAGTATTATGGAGCCCACAAACAAAGGCCCATATGTGTTGACCCACATATGCATTCAACCTAATTTTATATCACACACACACACACACATATATATGTGTGTGTGTGTGTGTGTTTCGACAGTGGGTGCAATTACGAGAAGAAGAAAAATTTCTTGTGGCTGACTTTCTTACGGAAACAGTAGAAGAAAAAGAAATACAGTGAGCTTGTGTGAGTGTTTCTTCGGGTTGTTTTACAAGAGCATTTTTTCTCCATTGAAGAGTTTTGAAAGCTATGCTAGAGTGATTCGTGAGCCTTTTCCTTGAGAGAAAAGTGAGAGAAATCATTCTAGAGAGCATTGTAAACTCTTGTAATTTTCTCCCTAACATTTCAGTGGAACCTGCATCCGTAGCAGAGAACTGGACGTAGCCAACATTGGGTGAACCAGTATAAATTTGGTGTCAATTTCTCTTCCCTTATCTTTTTACTATCGTTCTTGTTGCTTAGAAGCTTAGGTTGGTTTATCTACTCTTTTAAGCTTGTGAGTTCTAATTTTTCATTCCGCAGTATTTGGAACCATAACATGATCTGGGATTTTTTAGATAAAATATATATTGTCTGAATCCGGTTGAGTGAATTTAGATTGATATTATATTTTATCGGCCCCTAACAATCTATACATGACGAGGAGCCTCTTTTGGATTCTTTTTCTTTATCGCAGTATTGTTCGTACTTTGCAATAATATTGTATTCTGACTCGCCTTGATCTTAGTTTTGCAGTAAACAGGGTTTGTCAATTCTTAAACTCTCATTGAGTACAATTGGCAAGCAGTTAAGCGCATTCTAAGGTATCTAAAAGGCGACCATCTCTCTTGGGATTACCTTTACATGCTCCTTTTCGTGTCCTTAACTAGTTTGACAAATGAAGTTGGGCAAATTATTCGGATGATCACAAAAGTACGAGTGGCTTTTGTGTGTTTTTGGGTACCAACCTGATTTCGTGGTCCTCCTCCAATCAGAAGGTGGTTTCTAGATTGAGTGCTGAATATGAATATCGAAGTATGTCCAATGCCTTTACTGAATTGATTTGGGTTCAATCGATTTTATCTGAAATTAGTGTTCAATCATCATTTGTGACTCTTAGTGTCACTTTTTTGGCCGTTAATCCCATGTTACACAATCGAACCAAGCATGTTGAAATTGACCATCACTTCATTCGTGAAAGAGTTGTTAGATAAAATAGCTTCTTGTTCGTTTTGTACCCTCCGAAGATCAACTTGCAGACATTCACACTAAGCAATTACCTTCTCCACGCTTTTCCAGCCTTTGAACCAAGTTTATTGTGCAATTTCCCCTAGTTTCGCTTGTGGGGATCGATGATAAATTACATATATTTGTTTAATATTTGGTTATTCTATTTCTGTGTTGATAGCAAATTTTTCGGTTTATTCATGGGTTGTTTTTGTTAAGAAAAGTGGAGCCCAAAACTGGGCCCATATTTGTTGGCCCACCATCATTCATTTGACCTAAATATATATACACATATATGTGTTTTGAGGCAGTGGGCGAAAATCACAAAAAAAAAAAAAAAGGAATTGCCTGTTGTGTTGCTTTACGAAAACATAAAAGAAAAAGAAACCAATGAGCATTATGTGAGTTTTTCTTCGAGTTGTTTTGCAAGAGCATTTTTTCTTCTATAGAAGAGTTTTGTGAGCTATTATTAGAGTGATTCGTGAGCCTTTTTCTTTGAGAGAAAAGTGAGAGAAATCATTCTTGAGCGTTGTAAACTCTTGTAATTATCTCCCTGACATTTTAGTGGAACCTGCATCGATAGCAGAGAATTGGACATAGCCAACATTGGGTGAACCAGTATAAATTCGGTGTCAATTTCTCTTTCCTTATCTTTTTATTATCGTTCTTGTGGCTTAGAAGTTTAGGTTGGTTTATCTACTCTTTTTAAGCTTGTGAGTTCCAATTGTTTATTTCGCAGTATTTGGAACCAGAACCTGATATGGAATTTTAGATAAAATATATATATTGTATGAATCTAGTTGGTGATTTTAGATTGATTATATTTTATCGGCCCCTAACACTTTTGTGTATTTAGTTTGTTATTATTTAACTAATTGTTTTCAATATATTGAGCATTTCCCAATACTGTGCTCTGTCTTCTTTCTCTTTTATTCCCTAGTACAATTATTCACTAGTAAACTCTAGTCGACTATCTTCGTTTGTGTTGACTTTCAACCAACTCAAGAATATTACTTGGCAACACATCGGTATGTAGGTATCTTCCTACACACTACCATTAAATTTTTTGACAGTTAGGAGAGAGAAATGTAGAAAATGAAAATTGGAACTTTTTTACTTTCTCTCTCCTAACGGTGAAAATTTTAAGGTGGTGTGTAGCCACCTTAAAATATACACATTAGTATGCAGCCAAGTATTGTTCTAGTATGCAAATTAAAGTTGATACCAAATGACTTTAGAATGTGCTTAAGTGGTCGGTCCATTAGACATATAGACAACTGGAAGAACCATAGAAACATCCAACAAATTAAAATTTGTAAACATTCTAAGGTCTAAGAGAATGAACATGTTGAAAATTGGAGAATCAAATTAGAAAACAAGGCCTTACAGTTACAATTGGAAGGTAATATCTTTCAGTTTGACTATAATATAACTATTAGAAAACAGTGCCTTATAGTTACAATAGAAACTTGACGGTACAATTAAGTCTAATCAATGCACAAAATTGACTATTATATAACTCTCCAAAAACTCACAAAGTTTCGACAATAGCAATTAATTTTGAAAACCAATTAATTGTGGACTGATGTAAACTAGAAGATGTAAGACATAATTTTGGTTAACACAACACAACTCCCAAGCTTTTAAATGGAGTAATATTCAATTTAAAGAATTTTGAGCTCACAGTGCGTGAAAACTCCTGAAAAGGAACTCAAATCCTAATAATGAATTTGTTTTGCAAATTTCCATGCGAAGAAGAAGCAGCAAAATCCCCTTCTCAATGCGAAGAATTTTGAGCTCACAGTGCCTTTTTACAATTTTCTTGAAAAGTTTGGAATTTGATCTTCCTCATTTGTACTTTGCACCTCTCCTTCTCAATTCCTCCATAAAGTCTCTGAATGAGAATGTTACGAGGAGCGGAGAAGATTATTTTAGACCTAAATCGCCTACCAACTCTTATGCCAATGTGGAGCACCTTAAGTAACTCGTACACGATGTATGCGATTTTTTACTTTTTAAAAACAACACTATTATTGTAAATATATAGCTTGCTCAAGTTAAGTACTATTCTTTTGTAATTTACTATTTTATTTACATATCATTTTTAATGTTATTTTAAAAACTACATTATTTTTAGAATTCCTTTTTTAAACTACATGTGAGAATATTTCTTTTAACCATCATTCATATGAAAGCTTATATGAAACTAAAAATTGCAACTATTATTCAAGTTTAAGATAAAGATTATATTTGCAACACTTATCTAAGTTTAAGGTACCATTTTATGAAATGAGGATTTAAGATCAAAAGTGTCACACGCTAGCCAATATTCGGGAAATTTTCATGACTCACATCAACATTAAAACTAATTAAAAATATCATGACACCCACGTATTAAAAAAAATAGGAAACAAGTTATTGTGTTAAAAACTTAGAAGATCATTTTTAAGTACTTTGAAAATTACTTCAAACCGAAATGGTGACATTCAAAAACTTAGAGCAAAGGAACTAATTCCTAAACATCCATGACTACTAAAAAAACGCTAAATATACTAAATGGTCTCTAATCTTTAAAGTTTTTTTCGATTTGGTCTTTAATTTTTAAAATTTTTCAATTTTATTCTTAACAACAATTCTCAATTAGGTCATTGTTTAATTTGTTTAACAAATGTATCATTAAATTATTATTTTTTTAATATAGGCTACATTATAGAAAATACCCTTGAACTTTGTACTTTATTTCAAAAATACTCCTGAACTTTCAAAAGTTTCGTTAATACCTTAAACTTTCAAAAAAAAAGTTCAAAAATACCCTCGTTAGTTTTGGATGGAAACTGTTAGTACTCTATTCCAAAAATAACCCTGAACTTTCAAAAGTTTCATTAATATCCTTAAACTTTCTAAAAAAGTTAAAAAATATCTCTAACGTTAGTTTTGGATGGAAACCATTAGTACTTTGTTTCAAAAATACCCCTGAATTTTCAAAAGTTTCATTAATACCCTTAAACTTTCTAAAAAAGTTTAAAAATACCTTTACCGTTAGTATATGGATAGAAATCGTTAGTACCTCATTTTAAAATACCCTTGAACTTTTAAAAGTTGTATTAATACCATTAACCTTAAAAAAAAGGTTAAAAAATGTCCTTACCGTTAGTATATGGACGGAAAATATTTATCTACACCCCATTACCTCTCTCTTCCATTTCTTTTCTCTCTTGATTTGATTCAATCTATGGTCTAACAGTTCTCTATTTTTCCTATTTTTTTGCCTTTCCTTTTTCAATACCCTCTTTACTCTCTTCTTTCATTTTTCTATCTCTAAAACTAGCCCCTTCAATCAAGGTCTATAGACTACAGCAAGAAGAAAGGAGAATAAAAGGGACCTTAGGACTTAATGCTTTAACAAGGTTGTACGTTAGTAGTTTGAGTTTGTACGTTTGGGTTTAATACACAAAAAAAGAGATAGTTGGGTCATAATTTTGAGGACATCTAGTAGGAGGGAAAAGAAAGAAAACATATGCATTACCAAATTTGTAGCGGATGAAGATTTTATTAATCCTTTTTGCAATTCAAATTAGTCTATTTGTTGTGGTCAGTTTAAGAAGGTTCTCCATGATTGAAAATTGGATAAATGGAGGAAAAATGAGAGTATCTATATGAGTTGTTTCTAAATTGGTTCTTTTCCAACTAAAGATAACTTCAAAGACATTAACTATTTGGACGTTGAAATTTCTTATATTTATGTTTGGGCATGCTTAGAAATGAGAGAGGGCTCCTCCTGTTTATTTAAAGTTATTATATTTAAGAAAATAGGAGAAATGAGGGAAGTTTTAGAGATTGAAAAATGGAAGAAGAGAGTAAGAGGATATTGAAAAAAAAAAGGGAAAAAAAAGAGGAAAAATAGAGAACGGTTAAGCCATAGATTAAAGCAAATCATGAGAGAGAGGAAATAGAAGAGGGAGGTAGTTGAGTGTAGATAAACGGTTTTTGTCCATATATTAATGGTAAGGGCATTTTTAACTTTTTTTTAAGGTTAAGAGTATTAATGTAATTTTTGAAAGTTCACAGGTATTTTTAAAATGAGGTACTAACGATTTCTATCCATATATTAACGGTAAGGGTATTTTTGAACTTTTTTTGAAAGTTTAAGGGTATTAATGAAACTTTTGAAAGCTTAGGGATATTTTTGAAACAAAGTACTAACGGTTTCCATCCAAAACTAATGATAAGGGTATTTTTGAACTTTTTTTTTAAAGTTGAAGGATATTAATGAAACTTTTAAAAGCTCAGAGGTATTTTTGAAACAAAGTACAAAGTTTAAGTGTATTTTCTATAATTTAGCCTTTAATATATTTGGAAACTTAAGGATGTTTCCTTGGAGCCAATTTGAGTATAGTTCAGTGGATAAGACACCAATTACCATCCTAGAGGTCGATGGTTCAATTCCCACACTCTGCGATTGTTGAACTAAAAAAAAAAGATGTTCTCTTGGGCATGGCACTCAAAAGAAATAAATTTTGTTAATTAGTGGGTCTACTTTTGTTGATGGACTAATTGAATTTCATTTGTCCAAAGCAACATTATCTAAGTGGAATGTACGCGTTTCAAAAGTATGCTAATAAAACAATAATGTAGGCTTTGTTTGATAACCATTTGATTTTTAGTTTTTGAAAATTAAGCTTATAAACATTACTTTCATCTACAGGTTTATTTGTTTTGTTATCTAATTTTAACCAAAGTTTTTAGAATTGAAACCAAAATTTTAAAATTTTAAAAAGTAATTTTTATAAATTTATTTTTGTTTTTAGAACTAAGGTAAGAATTCAAAATTTTCCTTAAAGAAAGATAAAAATTATTATAAGAAAATTACGAGAAAACAAGTATAATATTTAAAGATAAGAAATAAAAAAAAAAAGTAAATAGTTATCGAGTTTGGTACATAACTTTTTGTTGACAAAATGGTAATGAAGAGCGAGTGGTCAACTCAAATCCAGCAATTTCGGAAAGAACCTTCCTTCAAGTAAACGGCTTGTACGAGTAGGAAAAAACAAACCAACACTCCCTATTGGAGAATAATATGCATCTTATTCAACTCCATCATCTTTGACTTTGGGCCAAGTTCGTTATTCAGCCCACAATATTAAACCTCAAAATCACACACTCCACGCAAAACCAAAACCAAAAATGAAGCAATACAAACATTTCAGCCACCCCCACGACCAAATCTCCGGCTGCGAATCCCTCTGCCACGGCCTTATCTACAGCTGTCGGAGCTGCAAATTCTTCCTCCACAAGGCCTGTGCCACCGTGGCCCTCTCCCTCCGCCACCCCTCCCACCATCTCACCCTCCTCCCCTCTGCGACCTACCCCGACGGCTCCTTCCTTTGCAATGCATATGGTGCCATTGGCACCGCCTTCTGCTTCTCCTGCAGCCCTTGCGACCTTGACCTTCATGTTGATTGCGCCCTTTTACCCCAACAATGTAACTCGACTTCAAATCCCATCGTCATAGCATCTTTTCTCCCCCTTTCGAAGTTTGTAAGGTTCAACCAAACTATATAAACTTTTAAAATCAAGCTCAAGTCATAGAGGGACCAAATTGATAATATGATCGATAATTGTCAAATGTTTGGTCAATCTATTTAGGGACATTTTTTAGAGATTATTTTTAACTAAATCATAAAGACCAAATTATTATTATTTTATAGAAAATCTCTTGAACGAAAGAGATTAAAATATATTTTAACATTTGAGTAAGAGAAGATGAGTGAAAGTGACCCAATTTATTTGGACAACAATTTTGAGAACTAGAAGTAACTCCTCAAGAGTTCATCTCATAAATCTCAACCTTCCTTTGAATCTGCTCAAGGTCTTTGATGAAAAATTCTCTTTATTGTCTTCATTTCTTGAGCATAATTTTTCTACTAAGATGTAGTTCTAACTTTCTATCCTCGAGTGGGAAGGGCTACTCAAAATTGAAATATTTTCTATAAGAGAAATGTAATTCGCTTAATCTTAACTTGGCCTTTGTCCTAGTTTAAAATAAGCTTGCATTAGTGGTGAAACGATGACAATTTTGCTCCAATGTGGCGATGAAGGACTTGCTTTAGTTTTGACAATGATTGCTTTGTCCCAGTGTAGCAATGATGACAACTTTAGTGCTCTAATTTAGCAATGAAGACAACTTTACCCCAATTTGATAATTCACAATGAAGACCTTTAAAGCATTATAGCTTCTTGATCTATATTGATTGCTCCAATCTTACCATTCACAAAGAAGACCTTTAAAGCATTATAGCTTCTTGATCTATATTGATTGTTCCAATCTTACAATTTAAGACTCATCATGGCATTAGAGATTTCTTCTTCTTTTTTTTTTTCCATAACTTTTTTTTCTTTTTTTTCTTCGAGACTATTTCTCAAGTTATTAACTCCTCAATTCTCAAAACTACTATCCTCAATCTTGGAGTCACTTTCTATTCAAGGAAAGAAAAAATAGACAAAGGAAAAAAATGGAATGACAAGTTTAGATCAAAAGAAGTCAAAAAATAGGAATATTTATGAAACTTACCAAGTCTTAATAATGAAGCATTATGATCATACGAGTTCGACACTATTTCAACACCTTCAAAGCTCTCTTCGTAACATTTGGTGGATAATTTTGGGATATTTACCACATAGTTAAGTATGGCAAGCTTAGCAAAAAGGCTTGGTAGGTAGATATACTTCATAAAAATGTATATAGTGAACTTAGCAAATGGTCTCATGGTGGATAGACAATTCAATGTGGTTTACCACAAACTCACTTGTGGTGGGCTAGCCTCAAGGTTTTATAGTGAGTAATTTTGGATTCTCATTTCAAGAGAGGTCTTTGTCTCGATGTGATAATTAAAACATTGTTCAGGAGGTATGATGGTATAATGTTTAGCACATGTGAAATGTGGAGGTCAAAATAAAGTTGTCTTAACTGGAAGTTCGACTCAACAACGGAGCTTGAAAAAATTATTTCTAAAGAAGGTGATAAAATGGTTGAGACCTTGACTATTTTCCTTTATCCCCAGTGAGAAGAGTGGAAACATTCACCTTTTTTCTTCTTTATTTTTTCTCTATTTTCTTTCTTTCTTTTCATTTTCTTTCTTTTATCACATTTCTTCCAAATGATGACTCACCATGGTTGTCCAAGATTCTATCTAAGGCTTTGACTAACAAGAATGATTAGAGTAAACTTATAAAAATGATCAAAGTAAAAAAAAAAAAAATAGATGGACATGTAACTTCAATTTATTTGCAATGGAGAAACATTTTACAGAAATCCACCTTCTCCTTTTTTTTTTTCTCTTTTCTTTTTTTGGAAAAAATCAAATGAAATTAATTATGCATAAATGTATGTGTGATGAAACCTTGACCCCCCTTTTTTTTAAAAAAATACTCAATTTCGTATATCCACATTTTTTAAATACATAGCTAAGTCATGATATTTTATTGCCCATTTTAAAGTTAGGAATCATTCTTCATCTTTTGAATTTTTTAATCTTTACAAAATAATTCAAGGAGGAATAGACTTTATTGACGATGAAAAAAGAAAATAGATCACATTGATTTTTATAATCATGTGCAAGATATTTTTTTTTCTCATAGGAATATAAATTCCTAACCCTATTGATTGACACTTGAAAAAATTAGCCATCCTATTTTGATCAAAGTCTGCACTTTACGTTTAAGGCTTAGACAGTTTTTTGTTGATTGCCCTACGGTTCCTGCGTGGTAATCACAATGGATGTTTGAGTCATACCATATTGGATAAGGTGGTTGTAATAGTTCTACGGATGTTAGAGTCAATAGATGATTTTGAAACATTTGGGGTAAATCCTCGATATAGGACATTGGGATTGGATCAAAGTTCTCCTATATTAGTTGCCTCCTGACTTCATAATTATAAGGAAAAGTTAGCCTCGTCGATTGTGCATTACAATGCACAACGAGTGGGTTTGCAGGAACATATGCATGACACTTCATTCTAGGCTTCGAAATTACTGCTTGGGTTTTGTCTCTTTTCTTTGTAAAACCTTTATTGTGTTTCTAGGGATTGATTGAATTGTGGCTCCTTTAAAGGCAGTTGCGCTTGCACAGCTGTATCTCTTCCTTTAAAGCCTTCTATACTCCTCTTCTCCATTTCTTGGAGGCCCAACTAATCACAAGTTATGTTTAGGTTATGCTTGTATTTTTCTTGAAATAAAATTTCTTCGATTTCTTCAAGCATTTCAAAATCATCTTGTCATTGGCCTCAGGTAGTTTTTCCTTCTATAATGATCTAATTTGACAGCTTACATGGACTTGGAAAATAAAGGTTTGCCTTGTTGATCACAAAACAAATTTTGTTGGGGGTGAAACCTCCTGTTGGTAACCCATAACTAGATAAATCATGAAGTTTGCCAACTAGATTGTCAGATTGAGAAATGTTTGTAGTTTTCTTAATATTCTCTAAGGCATTAAGAATCTTCATTACTTGCTCTTGGATCTTGTCAATACCTTGTCTCATTCTCTTTTTCTCTAGACTTTGAAATTCCAATATTCTCTTTTTCTCTGTGACTTGCTCTTGAACTCGTTCAATGGCTCGTTGCATCTTCTTCAACTCATCATCCTATTCTTCCATGACTTTTTCCTTGTATTTTATAAGAATAGTGAACATGTGGTTGTTGAGCTATTTCTTTTCGAAAGAAAAGAAAAATCTTTTAAAAAAATAATAATAAAGGAACCATGCAAGTTTTTTTTTTAATAACAAAATCACTAGTACAAAATTGGATTTTAATGACGGGCATTGTCCATCATTAAAGGAAAATGATGACGGGCGTGCGCCTGACATCATTTCGAGTGTCATCGTAGGCTACGATGAAGAACGATTGCCCATCATTAAAAGTCTGTCTGTAATTAAAAGTATGTCTGTCATTAAATGTTTGTCAATGTTTGTCATTAAAAGTTTGTCCATCATTAAAAGTCTATTTGTCATTAAATGTCCATCATTAAAAGCTTGTCTGTCATTAAAAGTTTGTCCGTCATTAAAAGTTTGTTCGTTTTTAAAAGTAAAAAATAGTGGTTTTCAATGACAGACAATGTCCATCATTATTTCATCAATAATTTAATTAAAAAAATTTATTAATTGCATACGTGGCTAACCAACAATATTTTTCTTTCTAAACCTATGCACTTTTTACATAACAGTTAACTCAACAAACATTAACTTTAATTTACTAAAATATAAAATATGTAATACAACAAAAAAAAGTAACAAATTGTTTAAATAATAACATATCAATTAATTAAAGATCTCAACAACTATCCTATCAATAAAAGAATGTCTGATCTCCTTATCAATAACTAATGAATAAATGAATGTTAAACAGAAGCTTCTTGATCATCCTACCGATTGATTATTCTTGCATTCCTTAACTTATGTAAGCTTCTTGATCATCTGTCTTGTTGTTGCCAAATTTTGGACAGGAGAAATCTCACTTGACCTCCACGTGACAACGACGGTGAATTTGTATTCTTGGAGGAAGAACGCGGCCTGCAAGACAAGAAAAACCTGAACACCGGTGTGGTGTAGGCCACATAGGCTACGATGCTTAAGTCATATGTAGTTTAGAGAGAATTCTGCAGTTCTAGGAAAGTGTTGTAGGCTGGAATAAGCTTACATTGCTCTCCCCTCAAGAGAGAGCTTAAATACCTTCATTCCTAGAGTTTTGTGGGTTTCCGTCTTGAACTAGGAATGAAAGAACTGAACTGGCCTAGATTGGGGTACATGGGCCATGAGGGATTGAGGCAAGGTCCAAAAGTGGGCCTTGCAATGTGGTCAGCCTCAGCCTCCGTCGAGTCTGACAACGGGCTTGGGCTTCGGCCCAAGCCCGTATCCTCACTCCTTCCATGAGAGACCGAGGCATGTGTTTGGCTCGGCCTCGGCAGAGGCCGACCAAGCGCTTAGGCTTCAACCCAAGCCCATTTCTTTGTCCCTTCTTGTCCTGGACCGGTCCCCTGTCGGTTTCGATTCGTTTTGACTTCGTATTGAGTTTCTTTCCTCGTTTGGCCCTTCGTTTGGCCCTTTAGCCAGCCCATTCTTGTTGGTCCAATTTCACCCATAAAATTAGCCCCCACTCCTGATAGCATGTAATTATGCTATCTTATTTCCTATTATTTATGCTAGTTTTGTGATGATTTTATGAGCTTTTATGCCTATTTCTCTTAATTTTGTAGAAATCGAGCTTAAGGAGAAAAACCAAGTGCTTGGGAGTATTTTGGTGGATATTGGAGCCTTTTGAAGCTTAATTGAAAATTCAAGAAGATTAAAGATGTTATTTGAGCATAAGGCATGTTCTGAAAGATTCTACATCGAATCACGGTTCCAACGCATCAAACTGGAGGTCATTCGAACACCCGAGTGAAAAGATATAACAAAAATGGTCAGTGTTGTCTGCAGGTGCTACGAAAAATGTAAAAACGCTGTTTTTCGCTAAAACGTGTGCGGAAATGAATTTTCTTGTAGCGTTGAGACACTGTACGCTGCCTTGTAATTTTCTATATAAACAAGTTTTTGGGGCGCCATTTTAGAGGCCAATCCGAGAGTTTCAGGCCTAATGTCGATTCCAAGTTAAAATTGAGGGTTTAAGGAGCAATTGGGAGCATTTGTAGAGTATTTTTGAAGATCCGAAGCTCGAGGGATGTGGAGATCATGACGGGAACGCGGGATCGACCATTGTTTGTTAATTTCTTCATTTTTCTTTAGTTTAGTTTCTATTTTGTGGCTGTAAATTGGGAACTTAGAGGTTTAATTGTATGAATCTAAGTATCTTTGTTCCTAATACTTGGGGTTTTGATGTAGCCATTAGACTTGAGGTTTTAATTGATTAAATACCTTGATTGAATGCTTTTGTTTCATTCATGCTTTTATGTATTTAATGCTTATAATCTCTTGATCACAGATTATTTGTTTTATTGGTCTGAATTTGTGCTTGGAAAAGTATGTTTTAGGCTAGAATTTAATTGCATGACTATTTGTAAATTCTTGCATGAAAGTGAAGAATTCTCTCGGAAGCCCTTAAAAGAAGTTGCTTAATGCCTTGCATGCTATTAAAATCTAGATAGAGATATTAGATTTATAACATTGCATGAGAGTTAATTGTGCTTGAAAGAGTCAATTAATACCCTCACTTCTTGGCTTATGGAATATTTGCATGACAAATCTTGATAGTTTTGGCTGAAGTCTAATTGGTGAAATTGATTCCTTAGGATATTTCTCTCCTATTGTGTCTCCATTTATCTTTTGCTTTCTAGGTTAGTTCTTTAGTTTAGCTTGTTTGCATTTGATTTCTTTCTCTAAATAAAGTCAAATGAGAGTAATTGTGGTACTTAAATGAATTAAGAAATCCAATCCCTGTAATCGACCCTGGCCACTATTATTACAAATTTTAGAGGTTTAGGTTTATAAATATATTTGATAGAGCCTTCGACAAGCTCTTTATCAACTCCCTAGTTAGGATTCAAGATTAGAAGCGTGTGAAGTAATTGCATAGAGCCTAACTTGGGAGTAGCCTATTAAGTTTTGGAGTCATTATTGACATTTCGAGGTCTGTCTCAAATTCTCTCTAGTTGTTGTTCTTCATCCTTGTGAGAGCTGTGAGGAGTTTAGAAGCTTTATCTCGTCTCGGTCTTTCCCTTATGAGTCAAGAGAATATAGTTGAAATTGGCTTTGCTCCACCCCCTCTTCTTGAAGGTTGGATTTAAATTTGTATTCTTCTTTTAATTTTTGTGTTGGGGAGAGGTTGGTCTCACCCAAGGTGGTTGGCCTCGGCCCCTCTGTTTCAGCTTCATCTTCTGCTTCGTGTATTTTCTATAATTCACGATTTTGTTGTTTCATTTTTTCAGATATGCCTACATGGTCTGCTTCTTTTAAGAAAGATCCATATGCCTTTCCAGAGTCAAATGGTTCTAATGGAAGTGGAGGAGGTGACGTAAATGAGGGCTAGTCTATTTTTTGTTTTGTATTTTGCTTGTACCTTTTATCTTTTCAATCTTAATGTAAGACTTTACTTTGCTATTCAATGAAAGTTTAACTTCTATTTATCGTCCTTGTTATCCTTTAATGAAATTTACTTCAAAAAGATGAACTTTGACATATAGAATTACTGAAGTCTTACTAAACAAGATAAATCAACAAAAGGGTCCCTCATTCATGCACTCAAACCACAAAACCAAAAGAAATCACTTACTTGCAATGTGCTCGACCCTGGCCTATGAGGGTCAGCCTCAGCTTATCTGGGATTTCTGGCTTTTCTAGCTCGTTTTGTGTAGCTTCTGCTTTTTTGTTTAACAGAGAGACATATCTCCTTTAGTAGCTTCTTTGCTTTTTGTTTAATAGGGAAATATATCCCCTTAGTAGCCCTTACTCAAGTAGGAGTTTTGGTTGAACTCATGCTTGAGTGATACAATTTGTAGCTTGAAAATAGAATTTTATTGCTAATAAAATTTGAATCTTACATGAACTTGCAGAAGTTGACAAAAGCGATCCTAACTAGAGAAGAAGTAAGCAGAGAAAAGCCCCTAGTAGTCTATAGGGGTATGGTCGGCCTCAAATTTACTTGATCTCCAGTAAGCTTAGTCTGGT
Organism: Trichosanthes truncata; assembly: GCA_033996785.1. Lineage (NCBI taxonomy): Eukaryota > Viridiplantae > Streptophyta > Magnoliopsida > Cucurbitales > Cucurbitaceae > Trichosanthes > Trichosanthes truncata. The sequence continues at coordinate 48,054,837 of JAWPNB010000003.1, read as the reverse complement.
CGACCTCGACCATCTTTGGTCAGCTTCGGCCTTGAATCATCCCTCACGTACTCGTTCAAGTACCCTTATCTGATTAAGGTTTTGATATCATATTGTAGCTGATGATAATAGTCGTGAGGCGCATGGTTGTGATCTCTGTGAAAGAAGCAATACTTGTCTTTGTCTCTCTTTCCAGTAAGAGTCCTCATCTTATTAGGGAACTTCACCAAATTCAAATGGTGAATTTCCATCATGATTTTCTCAAGGTGGAGGTGAAGGAATGAACATTTCACTCTGCAGTGGAAGCAGTGAATCGTCTTTGATTTTATTTAAAATTAAACTAAAAAAAATAAGATTAGGCAAACTTACTTGGAGTAAATATGGAGATATTTCTAGTGGGTCTTTATCTCCTCCACAATGTCTTCCTAACTATGACTCAAACACAAGACCAAAGCTTATGGGATCCTCTTGAAAGAAAATCCACAAGGGATTGGAGAAGAAGATGTCTAAAGAGAATTCTCTAATTCTCTATTGAGGAGATGTGTGTTATGTCTAATGGTTCAACCCAAGTGTCCTATTTATAGAGACCAATGGAAAATCTTTGCCATAATTAAAATATTATATTTTAATATCTAATATATTAAAATATATGTTATACTTATTTGAATCTCATTCAAATCTCCTACGATATTTATTTATTTGAATCTTATTCAAATTTTATAAATATCTTTTATTTAATATATCTAATATAAATTAATTATTTTAATATTTAATGTATCAAATACAATAAATATATTTTCTTCTTTTATATTTAATATATTAAATATTAAAATTTTTCTTTCAACTAGATTGATCTTTTAGTGTTACTATGAGCTAGCAATTAGACTTTATGAACATACAGATTATAAGCTCAAATGATACAAAATTAATTAATTAAACTATTTAATTAATCAATTTTTATTCATTAACTCTAGGGTCCCTCCACTATAGACTAGAGTTGCACTGTTATGCACTGTAGGACATGTTGTGTCAATAGATATAATCACTATATGCAAGTCGATCTTTCACGAGTTGTTCGTAATTACAGCTGGGTCAAAAATCCGTTTTACCTCTGTATTTACATCTTGCACCTTAAGTACCATTGATCCTCTAATGAACAATTTGTTTATGATCCAACCATAAACTAAGTCCCTCTCGGGCTAGTGAGACGGTGGGGCCCCATTGTTTAAGTCTCGAAATCATCACTTACCCTATATGAGAATGAGTGAATTCCATCTTGTGAGATTATGTTTCCAGCTCCCTATTTGGTCAAGTCCCCAAAATGGTAGGCATATTGAATCGGGTACAAAAGTCACTCTCTCACAGGCAGTAGTTCATAACTCACTTAGGATTAAGATCGAGTCGCATATGATTATCCTGATGAAATATTAATATTCTAAATTAACGGATTTATAAAGAGAGATTAAATATTTCGTAGTCCAGTCTTATACAAAATCATTGTATAAGATACCCTCACTCACATGTCTCCACATGAATGATTTGGATTAAATCATTTGTAACTATTACAAAGTGGGTCGTATCAGTAGTTACCAGGATAAAGCACCCAACCTTATCCATATACTACGACCATTTAGGTTATTTCATAAACATAATTCTCCCGTATGTCAACCACATACTGTTAAGATTACACTAATAACCTTGGATTTTTCATATAATGGATAATATTATATTGCAAATAAAATAATCAAAATTATTATTAATTATTAAATAAATTAGTAATTATGAGGCTTTAGGGCATAAATCCCAACATGTGGGTCGTGGAGGTGTACCTTTCAAATTGTCGCCCGGGGATGATCTTGGGGTATGGCCTTGGCCACTCTCTTTGGCTTTCCTCTTTTTGAGCTAGGAAAGTGATTTGCATGTACCCTGTCGTATCCTTTGTGTTTGCTGCCTCTTTCTTGATCAAACTTAGCTTCTTTCAACCATATCAATTCCTCAGCACTCATATACTAAGAACCAAATGGTATTTCTTTTACTAAAAAAATTCCTTAATTGCAGATTAAGAAATCCTATCTATCAATGAAATACACAGAGAGGGGAAGAAAATTGCTAACCTATAAGTGGGATCCTTGTCGGATTGAAAGTTTAGTGTCAGATTGCTCGAGTCGTTGAAACCCACAAAAGAATCCGTCAGATTTTCCTGAAAGAATCTCTCAAATAGCCCCTCATGCCATCGAAACCCATAGAAGAAGCTGGAACTAGAAGACCCACACCACCGGAGTAAGAAAAGAAGAAGAAATCGTGAGGAATAAGGGAAAGAAGCAAACATATAGCATGAAGAAATCGGGAAAAAAGAAAGGAAAGAGCACCGGAAGCTGGAACTTGAAGTAAGCAGAAGCGGAGAGGAAATGAGAGAAGTAGAGGGGAAAAAGAAATTTAGGGTTTGAGGATTTTTTTTGTTGAAGAAAATTAGGAATATAAGTATAACCAGCGACCTTTTCTCATATTGTGTCGACATTATTCATGTAATTAGATAGCACCTATGTTGACACACTATGTGTCGACCTATTCTAATTAATATCTCCTGACGCAAATATTTGCGTTGGGAGAAATAGTGTCGGTATAGCCCAAAATTTTTGTAGTGAAAGATATTTAAAAAATTTAGAGACTAAAATGCAATAATCTTGAAATTTTAAGGACCAAAATAATGAAATTTAAACCTAAAAGACATTATAATAATAATTAGAAAAAAAATTGATTATTTTCACCCAAACTTTGGCTTGATGTATCTATTTTCACCCTAAACTTTCAATTACATCATATTGAACTCCTAGAATTACACAAGTATTATAATTTTTTACTTTACGTTCAATTTTTACTACTTCAACTACTAATTTTAACAAAAAGTCAAGCTAAAAATCTTCTAGAGTTCATCAATTTCAATGAAATTCATCAAGCTTTGGCACAAAATTAAGACCAATTAGTACAAAATTAAGACCGATTAGTGCACAAAGGTGTCATTATATATAACTCTCCAAAAACTCACAAATTTAAACAAAAAGCAACTATAACATCGTTCTCTTTAAAGTCTCATATCAATTTCTTATCAACAAACATAAGTTTCATCATTTATTTTGTCAAAAAAAAAAAGTTTTATCATTTATTAAATGCATTTGAGAATATATATATTTTTTTTAACGATCCTTGAAAGCTTATAAGAAGGTAAAAATTGTAACTATTATTCAAGTTCAAGATAAGATAGCAACACTTATCCAAATTTAAAGTGTAATTTGATAAAATTGAAAGTTTAGGGTAAACATGGTTACACTTGACCAATTTCCAGATAAATTAATGATCTTTTTGACACCAACGTGTTAAAAAAAAATAGGAAACACGTTAATGAGTTAAAAGGTCATTTTCAAGTATTTTGAAAACTTCAAATGGAAATGGTAAGAGTCAAAAACTTAGGAGCAAAGGAACTTTCGTAAACCTTCATCACAACTAAAAAGAGCCTAAATATACTAATTAAATAACCTCTAATCCTTTAATTATTTTTTTTTCAATTTCATCTTTAATCCTTTAAAATTTTCAATTTTAATCTTAATAACAATTTTCAATTATAAGAAAAAATGTTTAATTTGTCAACAAATGTAATTATTAAATTATTATTTTAAGTTAAAATACCATTTTGATTCCTGTACAGATATTTTATTCAATTTTAGTCTATGTACTTCAAATGTTCAATTTTAGTCCAGGTAATTTTAATAAAATTTAAAATTGGTCTCCACCATTAGTTTGAAGTTAACTTTTTTAGAAATTGATTAAATAATAATAATAATTTTCCTTCAAGAAAAGAAGCAATATAAACATATTTCTAAAATTTATATAAAGAAGATTAATAGAGATTAATTTTACCAAATATTTTAAGCTTTATTTAAAAGTACAACGACAAATTAAATTGGACATTTAAAAATAAAGATACTAAAATGAAATGAAACTCAAAATATAGAAACCAAAATGATATTTTAACTATTATTTTATTAATATACTTAGACATTTAAGATGTCACTTGGACATGACCCTTGAAAGAAATGAATTTTATTAAGGGCAAGACTTGGGTGCTGCCTTGGCAGCACCCAAGTCTTGTGGTGCCCACATCACAGCCATCCATCTTCAAAAAAAAAAAAAAACTCAAAAATAAAAAATGGATGATTGTGATGTGGGAAGCACAGCACTTGGGTGCTGTCCAGGCACCCAAGTTTTTGCCTTTTATTAATTAGTGAGTTGAGCTTTGTTGATGGAAAAATGGAGTTTCACGTATCTAAACAGCACTCAGCTAAAAATGTATCGAAATAGGTAAATAAAACATTAATTCAATACTATGTACATATAACTTCTTGTGTTTATAAAATTATTGCAAATAAAAAATGAGTAATCAACTCAAAATCCAGCAATTTCGATGAACCTTCCTCCAAGTAAACGCTTTCTGCAAGTAGGAAAAAACAATCCATCACTCCCTATTGGAGAATAATATCCATCTTATTCAACTCCATCATCTCTAACTTTGGACCAAGTCCATTATTCAACCCACAATATTAACCCTCAAAATCACACTTCAAACACACACAACCAAAACCAAAACCAAAAATGGAGGAATACAAACATTTCAGCCACCCCCATGACTTGAAACTCTACCAAATCCAAGAACATCAAACCAACCAACAATTCCATTGCTCCGGCTGCGAATCCCTCTGCCATGGCCTCGTCTACGGCTGTTGGAGTTGCGAATTCTTCCTCCACAAGGCCTGCGCCACCGCACCTCGCTCCCTCTGCCACCCCTCCCACCCTTCCCACCACCTCACTCTTCTCCCTTCTGCAACCTACCCTGATGGCTCCTTCCTTTGCAACGCCTGTGGTGCCACTGGCACCGCCTTCTGCTTCTCCTGCATTCCCTGTGACGTGGACCTTCATGTCGATTGCGCCCTCTTACCCCAACAACTCGACCTGAAATCCCATCGCCATAGCCTCTCTTTAGTCTTTTCTCCCCCTTCTGACATCTGTAACTTGTGCCGTCGCGCCCTCGACTCTCGATATTGGGGTTACAGTTGCTCCACCTGTAACTTCCATGTTCATACCTACTGCGCCATGGCCCCGGCTGAACCGCGGGTTGAAGGCGTGAGAAATGATCGGTACGTGCAGTTTGTGCCGGTTGGGGAGGTCACCCCACCGACCCGATACTGTGCCATGGCCACGGCTAGACCACCAGTTGCAGGCGTGAGAAATGATCGATACGTGCAGTTTGTGCCGGTTGGGGAGGGGGATTATGGCGGCGTTTCTCCTGCAGGGTATGGTATCGGTGGGGCAGCGACAGCGGCAGAGGTGAGTTCAACGGTGGTGGTGGTGGAGGACCCGATTCTGAAGGCGCAGGCGGAGTTGCATGAGCTTCAGATGCAGATGCAGATTGTGAACGAGATGGCCAAGATGATGGCGTCCGTTAACTTGAGTTCTCTTGTGTGAATACATTAATGGTGGAATATATATATGATTTTTATATATATTGCGTATGTATATGTCGTTGATATGGCTTTGGGTTTTAATCAATTTAATTACTATTTTAGTTGTGGGTTTGTGCCTTTGTGGTTTAGTTGTTTGAACTACATCCGTCGAGGTTTTGAAAGTTTCAATTTGCTTCTTTTAACTTTGTTAGATTTTTTTAAAATGTTTTTGTGATCATTTGAAAGTTGACGGTTGCTCTATCATCTATAAGACATGTTTTATTTGGACACATAATGATGTTTTCCTTAATTAATGTGATAGAGAGGAGGGATGAAATGGGCGTCTAATGAAAACATTTGCGGCAAAAAAAAAAAAAATTGTAGTTGAATCGTCAATTTGATTTCTAAGGTTAGAACTTAGTTCCAAATTGGTTGATGTTATTTTTAAAGTTTCAATTTGATTTTTATCATTTGGTTAAACTTCACACAATTTGTCAAGGTTGTGTACATTTGTCATTACTATATTGTATAGGCATACTACAATTTTATTTACATGACAATAAACTTATGTATTTTATGTATTTAATTGACTATATGTTAGTCTCTATTAAGATTTAGGACTGAGTAATAAATAATGAAAAATAGGTAGACTTCTTAGTGGATAAAAGATGGTTTAAAAGTGATTTGTAAAGATTCAACCAAACCATAGAAACCTTGAAACTAAGCTCAAGTCATAGAGGGACCAAACTGATAATTTGATCGAAATTTGTCAAATGTTTGGTTGATCTATTTAGGGGCATTTTTGAGAGATTATCTTAACTAAACCATAAAAACCAAATTGAATCTTTAGAATTATAGAGACCAAATTAAAACCAACATAAATTAGAGGGACTAAAGTAGTAGTTTAACCCAACTTTTTAATGTGTTCTTTTTGTTTAGAAGATCTTTGATTTCTTTGTTTGCTAAGCTTCAAGAAAAATATATCAGAAATATGAAACAGGCCACATTGAGGTGTTTTTGGTTTTAAAGAGCTGCATTTATGCCAATGGCTGAAAGCCCAAGACAGAATGTCTTTCTCAATGGGCTGTTTGTTTTGTTGAGAATTTGGTCCGTTGAATAATGCTCTCAGATTCTTGTTTTTTGTTTTTGATTTTTTTTGTTTTTAGTTAAATTACAAATTTGGTAGCTATGGGTCGAAAATTATAATTTTAAAATTTAGAATTTCGTCCTTAAGATTTAATAAAACTTCAAAAATAGTCTCTACCGTTAAAAACTATGTTAAATTATAAATTTGGTCCCAATAGTTTTGAAAAAGCTAAAATTTAGTCCTATGGTTTTAAACGTTAGAATTAGTCTCTATCTCTCTATGGTTTGATAAAGCCCATGGACTATTTATGAGAGTTTTATCAAACCATAGGGACTATATTTGTGAGGTTTTATCAAACCATAAAGACGAAATTTTAACTTTTAAAATCATAGAGACTAAATTCTAACTTTTTCCAAACTATAAAGACCAAATTTGTAATTTAACCTAAGAACTACTAACGAATTGAGTACGTGATAGTAAGCTATCCTGCTACATACTCAATTCGTTAGTGACTTCTAATGGCCACATATTCAATCCATTAGTGCTTCTAATGGTTGAGAATATTTATGAGATTTTATCAAACCATAGGGACGAAATTCTAATTTTAAAAACTATAGAGATTAATTCTAAATTTCTCCAAACTGTAGGAACCAAATTGTAATTTAATCTTTTTTGTTTCTTTTTTTTTTTTTTTTTGTTTCTCTTTTGTAATAAAGAAAAGAAGAATTGCATTGTAGCTCTTTCTTGTTGATTTTGTTATTTTTTAATTATATATGTGTTTGATAACCCTTTCTTATTTTTTATTCATCAAATTTTAAATTAAAAAAGTAAAATTTTTATTATGAAAATTAATTTTTTAAATTAAATATTCAATTTTTTTTTTATATATTTATTATTTAACATGTATTACACTTTTATAAGTCAAGAAAAGATAAAATAATGACTTTACTGATATTTATGTTTTGGAAAAAACTACAGACGTAATATATATATTTATTAGTCCCTGTACTTTGGACTGTATTCCATTTTGATCCATGTACTTTCAAATGTCCAATTTTAGTCCATGTACTTTCAATAAAGCTTAAAATTGGTCATTACCATTAGGTTATTGTTAATTATTCTTTAAAAAAATTAGTCTCTATTATATTTCCCTCTATAAATTTTGAAAGTATGTTCACATGGTGTCTTTTCTTGTATTAAAATTATTATTATTATTTAACCAATTTTAATAAAAATTAAATTCAAACTTATCATAGGGACCAATTTTAAGCTTTATTGAAAGTACATGGACTAAAATTAAATATTTAAAAGTACACGGACCAAAATAGAACAAAGCCCAAAGTACAATGACTAAAATGGTATTTTAACCTCTATATATATATATATATATATATATATATATATCTTTTTATGTTTTCAAATTTTGTACAAATTTTAAAAACATTTCTTGAAAAATGAGAAATAAAAAACAGGAATAATTATCAAATGTTTCTAAAAAATAGAAACAAAAAAATAATTAAAAAAATAGGAATATTACCAAACAATCCTAAATTTCTACTGATCTATTTGGGTATCTGTATGGTCATTGCTCGTTTGTAATCGAGGTATAAATTATGTATGAGCATGCGTGCAAATTCAATAACATGTGTTCATCATTATACAACAAATTGTTTGATATGCATGCAAATTGATTCACAACTTCTATCCATCATGCATTGAGCTCAAGTATAAACTCAACGCAAGGAAATAGTACTCGAGGTATTCTGAGGTTGAATCCTCAAGGACTTGGTTTGACCGCAATTAATTTCTTAATAACAACTTAATGTAGTGGATGCAAATAAATTAAGATTTTGGTTGTAAGACTGTTTAAATGCTAAATGGATACAAAGCATACTAAAAATTGAGACGGAACACTAATTAAAAGCAAGGGTCTGGCCTTAGATTCCTTTAGTTGCTCTTAACTATAATAAGTTACTAATCATGTCTTTCTTTGAAGCATGGGTTCCTACTTATCCTAACTCTTTCAAGAAAGATGTCAAGCTCATTATGCAGTTGTATGTCTATGCTCAACACAATGTTTTAGTTCCTAACTCATTCTTTGTCATTTCTATTAAGTACTTGAAAAAAATTGTTATAAAAAAGAAAAGAAAAATGCTACATATGGTTTATTTTTGGGGGGCTGTCACTTGTTTGGTGGTGGTATTATACGTTTTGTAGGTGCTAGAACTTAGACAGGTGGCTCAAAAACAAATTAACAACAAAACAACAAAAGAAAAGAAACTTTATGTCTTTACCATGAAAATCGTGGAAGGAGAAAGAGGAGAAAACTTTGCTTTAGGAGAGAGATCTCAACAAAGAAGGAAGTAGGAGGTGAAGCATGAATTAATTGAAAATTGAGAAAATTTCTAGTACTACGAGTGTACCATACTCTATTTGTTCACATTATGCTTTTGGGTTTATAAATGATTTTTTAATACTAGTAGACCCTACATAATTTTTGGTAGACCCCACATAATTTTCAAAATGATGCTGATGTGGCAGGCAATAAATAGGAGTAGTATGGAAAAATTTTCATACTATGGTAGTACTAGAATTTTTTGATAGTATTAGAATTTTTTTTCTTGAAAAGTGGAAATGTTATAGTGAAGTACGTGGGTGAATATTCAAAATTGGTAAGTTTTCTAAGAAGATTATAAGATGAAATGTTTTTTTAGAGAGGGATTTACGAGTTTGATTTTCATTGTTTGTGAATCTGTTGAGGATGTTCCAATTTATGCTTAAAAATCAAATTAGAGTGAGGCTAAGGTTTGATATGAAGTTTTTTGTTTAGGTAGGAATAGAAAGAAATGGATTTTGGGTTTTTGTTGTGTTGATTTGTGAATTGGTGGTTGAATTGCCCAAAGAGGGAAAAATAGAGATTAGTCATTGCAATCAAAAGGAACTTCCTAAAGCTGATCTATAAGGATCACATATGCCTAATAAGATTAAAAGAAAAGTAGAAGATGTGCCAATTGGTAAGAACATAAACAGAGCATCTAGGAAGGAAGAGGAGGAGGAGGGACTAAAATTATAATAAAGAAAGGAAAGGTGTGTGGTATGGTAGAATTGTTTGAATGAGAGAGAAGGTTTGGTTTTAGGAATCCTCACGTGAGAGAGACAGTTGTAAATTTGAGTAAATAAAATATTACTTTTTTTTTTTTGACATATTGTGATGTAAAAGGAAGTGATGTTAAAGAAGAGAGAAATAGTATTTTAAGTGCACAAAAAGACAAAATGTACTTTGTAATAAATGAATGAGAGATAATGAGTAATTTTGACCTCTAGACTAATTGATGATGTTTAAGGGTGATAAATTGGATTAGTTGGCATATAATTGATGTTATGGTTTTCCAATTACTTCCTTTGGAGGATGATTATTGGAATGATTATTGAAATTTCAGGTTGAATAGAAATTAGAGAATAACTTGTGAGTAGAAGCATTATCGACTATAATTTTGTGAGTGATTTATTTTACATTATGTTTTCGTTATTTAATTATTATTGTAGAATTTCAAGGGATTTGTATTCAGATATGATTTTAAAGAAATTGCTAAGAGGTTTTTAGAGAAATTGTTATGAATTCTCAGTTATTTATAATTTCAACTACGGTTTTAGAGATGTTAGAAATGTTTTATGAACTTTGGGAAATCGTTCTTAATTTTCAAAAAATTGTGTTGAAATTCCAACACTTTACGTTTATAGTTGGAATTATCATTTTAGAATATTTGAGAGATTTTATGCATATTCGAGTGTTTACAAATGATTTATGTTATTTGAGGAATCTCTCAAGCTTATGAAATATTGTTTTAGAGAGAGTATGATCTTTAGAAAGAGTTTGAAAATCAAGAGTTTTTATGCTGACAGTTTCAAACCACTAGATCTATATACCCATGATGATTACCCGTATGCTATGTGAATGTGTTTCCATAGTATACTAGAGAAAGAGAGAAGTCTTTGGGACCCACTCTAGCACACACACAGGCTTTGGGCCGTGTGTTAGGGTGCTTAGCCCTTTGGGGGCAACTCTGCGTGCACGTATGACAGAGATGACTTTACTATGTACTTTGAGATTACTTGATGCATAGTATGACAAATATGACTCTGATATGTACCTTGAGATTACTTGGTGTATAGTATGACATAGATGACTCCGCTATGTACCTTGAGATTACTTGGTGTATAGTATGACAGAGATATACTCTGCTTTATATCTGGAGACTACTGGATATATAGTACGATAGAAATTGCTCTGCTGTGTGTATTTAGATTACTCTACGCCAGTATGACAGAGATTTGGGTACAAGTTTGGTGAAGAGTTTTACTAGCTTTATGCTTACATTTTCAAGAGCTGTAATTACACGATTTCTCTATGTATGTTTTTACTAGCATGTGCTTGTGTTTCAAAAGCTGTAATCTTTTATGCGCTATTTAAGTTTTCAAGAGTTATTATTGCAGATTTTAATGTATTTTAATGATCTCGAGAGTTTCTAAATTATTCATGATTTACATTCAGAGTTTTGAAGTATATTAATATCCAAAAAGAGTTTTCTTGAAAGTTATTATCTTATAAACTTACCACCCATTGAGCTTTTAGCTCATTCTTTTATTTATTTTTTTTACTAGGTTGCTCTTGAGTTTCTTATGGGGTTAGCTTATTAGAATCTGCCACCAGTCTCATCTATTATAGGTAAAAAATGTAAATTTTGTTGTGTTGTATATGGGGTGTTTGAAGATGAAATTGAGTTATAAGATTAGAGAGACTTGATAATAGATTCTATTGCACACTCGGAGTCTATTGTTGTCACAACTCGTTTTAGGTTGGTTGGGTAATATGAGATGAGTTTGTGTCATTCTTAAAAATTGTCATAATATGTCTAAAACGACCTAGTTAGAAGCTCACTCTCATTTGCCTTTAATGTCCACACACCTTCACCCTTTCAGTATGAAAACATGCTTTTACCTCCCTCGGTTGGCCAAATGGAGATTGGCAATGGAAGAATAACTTACAACCAAGAAAATTAAGAAAAAACGACTAGCATGTTATTGCATGTTAAGACTCTTGCCTACTAAGTTCCTCTTAAGTCATCCCCTTTAAAGATTTAGCTACTCATGACATAAATGATGCAAAGATACGAGAATGGAAATGAGGAAGATTCCATTGAATTACTTTAAATGAAAATGCAAGAGTTTGACACAATGAAACGATACTTGTAATCGTAAATTCAAACTACAACTCAAGCAAGATGATTTAACGATAAGAAACTAAAATAAGCTGAAATTTAGCAAGATAATATAGATGAAAGTTGAAATCTTCAATCTTCAAGCTTCAATTGAATTTTGCAATTATCTCTTGGAAGTCGAAAGTTGAAGAAAGAGAGAAATTGGAGCAACTAATTGAGAGTCAAAGGCAAGGATAAGGGAGAGTTGAGCAGAACCAATCTTCAGATTTCTTTTAGGTTTAAATAGATGCGTCTAGCAAATGAGGGATTAACACATATGTGATGTTAAATTTGACCCATGCCCTGCTGATCGCAAGTTGACAATATGATTCAAAAAAATTTAGCCACGATAGTTTCTAAAGTTGTCCATGGAGCACATGCCACGTCAACTCCTTGAGCCTCGATTTATCTGATCTCAGATAATGAGTAGTTGATGTGACTGTTTTTGATCTCGTACTAAATTTGGTTCACTGACATCTTGGGCTAAAGATTTTTTAAATGCTCATCGCTTCACATAGGTTCTTCATAGCTCAACGCATCACATTCTTATGACATACAAATTCTTATTAATAACTTAGGAATATAATAGTTTTCAATCCTATGTTTATCAAATTCAACGCCTTTCAAATGCACGCGTTCTTCTATCTCTCAAGACAAAACAATCTAACTTTTAAAGCTATTTAACTTGTATTTTTACAAGTTATCAATCGTGCTTACTGTTATTATAAGAACATGTTATTTCAATTATTAATAAGATATTGAACTTCACAGTCGTGCTTCATGTTATTTCAAGTATGAATAAGATATTGAACTTCACATTTTTAAATAGGCTGACGAATCTTATGGCACATTCACATTAATTCAATAGTTTGATTAAGGCATTTATTGAACTTAATGGATAAATCTTTCACATCTCCCGAGTACATGAATCATGATTGAACAAATGGTTTGAAAAACATCACATGCTTGTCATACTCATCGAGTTGGCAAGCAACCAATTTCAGTCAATTATAGTTGAGACGGACTCTTCGGAGATCGCTTTAGCTTTACGTTGTCCAGGTTTGGGCATTTATGAGACAAAATCTGTTTTAGATGAGATTGAGAATCTTTCTGGCTTTTGGGATGATTTATGTTGTTTGTATTGTCCTAGGTCTTGTAACGTCACTGTCCACTCTCTTGCGAGGGCGGTGTTTTTGGAGACAATGGATAGGCCATCTTCCTCCACTTCGGAGGATGACCCAGTTGTTTGGTTCTCGGACTTTCCCTCTTGGCTTAAGTGTATTTTTTGTAAGGACGATTGCTCCTCCTTTGCTTAATGAAGTAATATTTGTGCAAAAAAAAAAAAGCACTACGACACCATTCATCAAATAATAACATTTCTCTAAGACACATCTCTATTTGTACAACATTGCTTGGCTACACACCAGTTGTGTACCTTCCTAGACATCACCATTAAAATGTTGACTGCTAAACGAGAGAGAGAAAAAAAAAAAGAAAAAATTTCTCATTTTCTACCTTTCTCTCGGTATTGTTCTTATTTGTATCATGTCTTGTAATTTAATGCAGCTTGGCATGGCAAAATTCCCTTCTTTCAATGGTAATCCATCTCAATTCAACACATGACAATACATCAAACTAAATGATAGCTTACCTTATTAACTTAGTGTATGTGGCATGATTGTTACCCATCCATGGATGATCTCTCCTTGACTCACATAAAAGATTATTATTTGTTTGAAAGTTAAATTATACAAAATACCCCTGAACTTTGAGATAAGTTTCAATTATATCCCTAGGACTTTGAAAAGTTTCATTTTTAGTCCTTGAACTTTGAAATTTATCCCAAAAATACCCATGGAGAGTTTTTTTTCATTAAAATTATCCTGATGGCTAATTATAAAACTTGAAAGGCATACATGATATCATTTTCAACATCATTTACGTTCATTGACGTGGTAGTTGATACGTAAAAATTAATTCTGTAAATGATTTTAACGATATCTTTTGAAATAAAATAAATGGTAACAACGATCATAATCTTTTATATAGTTGTAAACAATATCATATACGACTTCTAATTTTTACACATTAGCTGCCACATTGATAATTCTCAATTATGAGAATTATTCAACTCTAAAACCAAGTTGTTCTTGCTAATTTTGAAGATTTTGTTGATTACCGAGCAAGCTAAAAGTAATATTTTGTATAAATTCATGAAAGCTTGTTAAAACTTGATGAATAAAAGAATTTTAAGAAAAGATAAAGAAAGTAGCTCAAGTTGTTGTCTTTTGTGCAGAATTGGAGACTTTGCAATTGGAATGCGATTGCAATCTATTTGCAATGTAACCAGAAGAACAGAGGAAGGGAGATTGCGATTGCAAACTAATTGCATTCTAAGGCACAACAAGGAAAGCTCGAAAATCACGAAAATCTCCACGATTCACGCGATTCACATCAATTTTGGAGAAATTACAGCAAGATCATCTTGTCCAGATTTCACCCACAAATCAAGGATCCAATTTTGGAAGGAGATGAACTCAAATTTGACTTTAAAAGGGAGAAGAAGCCGTGGAGGAAGACAAGTTTTTTTTAGGGTTTTGGTTCTGTTTTTGTTTTATTTTCTCCCGAAGAAGTTCTGGGTTTATTTTGTTTATTCCCCTTTGAAGACAGCAGCGTTTTCAAATCATTTTTGTATTAGATCAGTTTCATTTCAATTATTTGTTATTTTTGCAATTATTCTCTACATTGTAACTCGAGTATCCTTCGATTTTAGCTTCAATCAATCGAGAAGACAAGTCTCAGCATATTGTTACTGATTTTTCCATTAATCTTCGACCCCTGCTTTCGGTTTCTGCCCTTTTCCAATCGTGTTCTTTGTATTTTTCTTTCATTTGGTTACTTTTAGCCAAGTCCTTGTTTCTTTTTTCGTGGGTATCATTTCGTTTTTGTTTAAAACTGAATTTTGATTTACAGTAGCTAGTTTCTTTTCTTTTCCTGTAGGTTTCCCTTTTTCTTTTAATAATTGAATTATGGTCTTTATCCATAGGATTTCCTTTCTTTTGAAAACAACAAGATCTTGTTTCCAGTAGCTAATTTTAGGAGTTATTAATTTTCTTAATTTGATATTTTTCTTGTTGGTAAGTTATTTAGGTTGTCTTTAAAATTATTTTTTTTTCTCCTCTTTAAAACTATGAATTTTTCAATCAATCATTCTGGGATTTTTACTTTTTCTACAATGAGCTAAATTTCCTCTAGGGGTTCAAGTTGGTGAATGCCCTAAGGAAAAATGTAGAGCTCTAAAGCATAAACAATCTAGTTAGCATGTGTACTTTGTTTGTTTTTGTTGAATTTAATTTTGGGTAAACCTAGCCGGCCAACTAGTGCTTGCTCATCTAGCTCAAACTTAATATCGAAAGAGTTAAGGAAAAGCCGATGTCACAAAAGCAATGGAGGAAAAGGCTTAGAAATAAGTCCTGAACATCGACCCTAGACATAGGGCGAGACTCCAATACCACTAGGGTTGTGTGCGAATTATCTAAGTTAGATTAGCCATAGACGTATAGGTTTAATCACTTAGTCTCCTAAAGGTTTTGAATCAAAATCGAATAGGAGTTGAACCCGGTTTACTTAGTCTCACATGTTAACTATGATTGCAATTGCAAAGTGAGTTGCATTCTTCCAAAGGTGCTTGCATCACTTGAATCCCTATTTTATTCTTTGAATTTTTACTCATTTGTTAAAACCAAACTCTCGCATTTTGAACTTTCGGTTACCCCCGTTGTGATTTGCAAACATACATTGTGACTTTCAAAATAGATTTTGTTAAACCCCGTTCCCTTGGGTTCGATAATCTGGAATACTTCCAGTTCTTTATTACTTCGATCACGTGCACTTGCGTGTCGTCGATCAAGTTTTTGGCGCCGTTGCCGGGGAACGGCATTTCTAATAAAATTTATTTTAGACACACAAATTGTGAGCAGATTGCAATTGGATTGCAATTGCATTGCAGTTGCAATTCTTCTATTGCAGGAAGCCCAGTTCTTGTTCACATTATTTTGCAGGTTGAGGGAAAGTAATTGCAAGAGGAGAAAGGCACAATTTAGGATTGAATTGCTTGAGATAATCAACAAGATGGAAGATATCATTGCAACATTGAGCGCACAAGCTTCATCATTAAGCTACACGATGGAAACTTTAATGATGAGAAATTTCATAGCTCCTACTAATCCTATCCCTTCTCTTTCTTGTATTTATTGTAAAGGAAGTCATTCATTTGATAATTGTCCTTATAATCCTGATTCTTTGTGTTATGGATTTCTACCCAGCTTTGCAAATCAACATCAGTACCAGTGTTTCCAACAAGAGAAGATGATTCCAAAAGAGCCTAGCATTGAAGAACTCATGAGGGAATACATGGAAAAGTGCGATGTTGTGATGCAAAGCCAAACCACAATTTTACAGAATTTGGAAATCCAAGTGGAACAAATTGCAGATGAATTGCAGAACAGGTCCCAAGGAATTTTTTTCGAGAACAAAGAGACTTCAAAACAAGAACAAGAAGAAGAAGAATGTGAGGTGGTGTCACTTAGAACGGAATTGGAACATGAAGATCGTGAACTCCCAGTAGAAGCAGAAAGCTCTCCAACTATTGAAAACACTAAGGAGCCAGAAGGGAGAAAGGAGATTAAAGAAGAACCACCTCAAGAAGAGAAGGAACCACCCAAGGAAGTTGCAGTGAACTATGCAGTTGCAATTTCACAGCAAATGACATCCAAAGTGCTCCTGATACTAGAAGACCCTACTTTGACTTATTGCAGCTTGCAGGAAACGCTAAATGAAGAAGAATGCAAAAAGGAGAGCATGAAGGATGACAATTTGCAGAATGTGACACAAGTTGCAACTACAATTTCTACTTTCAAAGGCACATGCAAATCTCTCGAGCAAGCAAGACCCGTTGTGATCAAAGCACCTCAACTACGACCGAAATCTCGTCCAACTTCGAGACCTAGGTGCAAAATGAAGGAACACGGTTGCGGGCTACCTACTGGAATAGGATAAGTTTATCTCTTCGTTCATTTTCTTTTTATTATTTAAAAAAAAAAAAAAAAAAAAACTTATTTCTATGAATTTTGAAATGACTAAGCAATTTCTGTCTAAGGCATAATCCTGTCTAGGCTGAGGTACTTAAGTTGACCGTTTAGGGAACACCTCTACCTGGGGATTTACCTGGGAAATTGTTGAAGGAATTCAAATTTTCAAAAAGAAATAAAAAAAAAATTATTTGAAGGCATGAACTCTTTTTCGAGCCTGTGTGAACTTTTTGACAATTTGCTTTGGAGTTCAGATAAAAAGGGAGAGGGAAAAATCAAACGCCAATCCAAAGGAATTGCAATTGCAATGCAATTGCATTCACAAAAAATTGAGGCAAAGCCAAGGGACAAGAATGCAAATGGAATGCAATTGCAAAACCAAGCAAAACATCCAACATGCCAAGAAGATGATGATTCAGCCTCCAATGATTAGGAGAGTTGTTCTTTGCACCTTAAACTCTACTTCTTAAATCTTAATAGTTTAGATTGTGATGTTGTTGTCTTGAATTTTTGTGCTTGTCTTTGTCCCTTGCATTTTGTCATGATAATTTGATTAATGTCCAAGTGGTTTGAAGCTCAGTGTCAGTTATGTTTAATCTCTGATTTTTGTATGTTGCCCAAATATGTCTCAAAGTTTAAAAATCCTCAATGATGTTATTTGGAATAGGCTCGGCTCATTAAACACTCCTTCTATCCACCCAACTTTATGACTTCTTTACTTTCCTTAGCACCCCACCACCCATACACCCTAGTTTGTGTTTCTATAATTTTAGGTTTATTAAGCTTGTCAATATATATGGCCATTTCAACCACCCAAAAGCAAACTAGTCAATGAGGACATTGCCACATCTTAAGTTTGGGGGGGGATAGATATCTTACATTACTTTTGTTGACCCCACATCGTTATATATTCATTTTTTGCAATTCATGAACTGTAAACATGTTGTGAGTTGTTGTATGAATCCTGCCAAGTAAAAAAAAAAAAAAAAAAAAAAAAAAAAAAAAAGAAAAAAGAAAAAAAGAGAGGGATACTCCTCTTTCCATGACTTAACCAAGTAACCAGGGAAAGTCATGAAACCCATGATTGCCTCTGCATGAAAGGTTGATTCAGGAAATGAGTAGGTCAAAAAAGGTTTCAAATAGTGATGTGTGCTCGTAGTCAACTATCTTCACCACAAAGTGTCGGTAAGTTGGAACAAAGGTACAATTGACTAAGGAACCCCCTCCGAAAAAAAAAAAAAAAAAAAAAAAAAAAAAAAAAAAAGCTTGGCAGTAAAACGAAATAAGTTTGGGGGAGTTTTTATTTTGTTTAGTTAAGTTGTTTCTCAAAAGATGGCCTACGTAGGAAGCAAGCAAAATGAAACTAGAAGAATAAATATACAATTCTAGGGAAGTATGGGTGAAAAGTGCTAAGGTCAAGACTAAGGTGGGATTAAAGTTGGTTGTGATAAACATGTGTTATGAGCTTGAGATGTCTCCTGAGAGGATATTTATTTTGTCAAGAATTTGGGTTAGTTGTTGAATTTCATACCTGAATAACTGTGATTTTGATAATTGCTTGAGGACAAGCAATAACTCAAGTTTGGGGGTGTGATAATTCTCATTTATGAGGATTATTTAACCCTAAAACTAAGTTGTTCTTGCCATTTTTGCATGCTTTATTGATTACCGAGCAAGCTAAAAATAACATTTTTTAAATAAATTCATGCAAGCTTGTTGGAATATGATAAGAGAAGGAATTAAGTGAAAAGATGCAAAAAAAGTTGGCTTAAGTTGAGTTTTTGTGCAGATTTGAAGACTTTGCAAAAGGAATGCAATTGCAATCTATTTGCAATGTAACGTGAAGAACAGAGGAAGGAGAATGCAATTGCAATCTAATTGCATTCTCTGGAATTACAGACCAAGTCCGAAAATCACGCAAATCATGGATTTTGTGCACGATTTTGGAAGATTTTCATCCCGATTTGATTCCTAAAAGTTAGCCCATGGATTGAGGATGATTTATATGGAAACCCTAGCCCTCAACGCCTATAAAAATGGTGGAAAACGAAGCAAATGGTGGCTGGGTTTTTCTGCTGCTCGCCCATTTTCTGAAATTTTCAGTTTGCTTGTAGTTGTTGTTTTTCTATTCAATTCTTCGTCATTTTAGTTCGAATCTCTTCCTTAATTCGATCTCAACGAAGTTGATGTTGGTAAGAAGCAAAACCTTATTCGATTGAGCTCGATTTGGGAGGAAGATCTTCACTTTTTTTTGTGGGTTTCTTTCACGAACGATACTGTTTTCTTCATCTTTATTTTCTGTTTTTAATTTCTGTTTTTAAGTTCTGTTTTGTTTTTATTGTTTTTAATTGCTGTTTGTTTTAATTTAAATATAGTCACTAATTGTATCTTTTTTTTTTTAGCATTTTAATAAAATTATAAATTCTTCCATTTTGCTTTAAAGCTTCTTTTGGCATAATAGAAATTCCATTGCTAGAATTCTTTAGTTTATTTTCCAAATTTTCTTTTCTACCAATGAATTACTTTAATTTTAGCTTACTGTTTTTGTTAATTTAATTATGATGAGCTAATTTCTTCTTTGGGATTCAAGCTTGTGGATGCCCTAAAGATAGGAATAAAAGGCCTAATTGTGAGAGCAACCTTGCTTCATCCATAGCTTGTTTGCTTTTATTGATTTTAATGCTTATTATTAGTCTAGATTGATCACCTAGATTAGTATACAAAAATTGAGTCTAATTCTGAAAAGGTTAGATAAAAAATTTAGATTTCATAAAAGCAATAAAGGAAAATAGCCTAGACATAGGAATTTGTTTTTGACCCTAGACATAGGGCAAAACCTTTAAAACCAAAAGAATTGTGTTTTAAAATTAACTAAGTTCGTATTAGCCATAGAAATATCGGTTTAATCTCTTAGCCTCCTAAAGATACTTCATAGAAGGTCGAATAGGTGTTGAATTCGGTTTACAAAGCTTAAATGTTGAGGTCATAGGAATGCAATTGCAATTAGGCCGCAATTTCTTTCAATGGAGCAAAAACACGTTTGAATCCCTCTTTTATCATTTTTATTTATTTCATTTAGCAAAAACAACCACTCAATCTTTTTCACACCATTGGTTACTACAATTGCAATTTGCAAACATATTTTGTGTCGTCTTAGTAGATTTTGTTAAAACCCGTTCCCTTGGGTACGATACTCTGGAATACTTCCAGTTTCTTTATTACTTCGATCACGTGCACTTGCGTGTTAGCGGATCAAGTTTTTATGGGCAATTTCCCAGGTAGATCCCCAGGTAGAGGTGTTCCCTAAACGGTCAGCTTAAATACCTCAGCCTAGACAGGATTCAGCCTTAGACAGAATTTGCTCAATCATTCACCAATTCATAGAAATAATAAAAAAAATTATTTATTTAAATTTTCATAAAAACAAAACTTGATTAATTGATTAATTTTCTACGAGCACACATCATCATAAAAACTTGATCCGCTAACACGCAAGTGCACGTGATCGAAGTAATAAAAACTGGAGTATTCCAGAGTATCGTACCCAAGGGAACGGAGTTAATAAAATAAATTTCAGTTGGCACGAAATTGTTGGCAATTTGCAATTCAAAGTAACCAAGGATGAAAATAAATTGAGAGGTGTTTTAACTAAAAATGTGTTTGAAAATTCAATGGAAATAAAGAGGGATTCAAGTATGCTAATGCCCCTTTGGAAAGAAAATGCAACAAGAAAGCAATTGCAATCGTAGCTAACTCAGGAACTAAGTAAACCGAATTCAACTCCCATTCGACCTTCTTTGAAGTATCTTTAGGAGACTAAGTGATTAAACTTATATGTCTATGGCTAATCTAACTTAGATAGTTTTGCGCACAATTCTAGTGGTTTTGGAGTCTCGCCCTATGTCTAGGGTCGATGTTTCAGACTTATGTCTAAGCCCTTTCCTCCATTGCTTTTGCGACATCCGCTTCCCTTAACCCTTTCGGTATTAAGTTTTAGCTAGACAAGCAACACTAGATGGCCAGCTAGTTTTACCCAACAATTTACTCACCAAAAGCAAACTTGAGTCCAAGAATTAGCTAGATTGGTTTTACTCTCGAGCTTTACATCTTTCCTCTAGGGCATTCACGAACTTGAATCCCAAAGGAAATTTTAGCTCGTCATGATGGAATAATTTGGAATTGATAAATTAGAATGGTAAAAATTCATTAAAAGAAACTCAAAGAAAAAAAAAATGCAATTAGATTGCAAATGCTATGCAAGTGAATGAGTTAAAGAAACATCCCAAGGATTCAGGTGCCGATTAACCCACGGAAAAATGAATTAACGTTGCTGAAAAGATAAATGATCTTTTAACATGCCAAAGACAGAGGCGCAGATCTGGAATTGAAAATCACAAGTAACTTAAGAGCTTGTAAGCAAAAATTCATGTTCCAGTAGGCTTCCCCAATTTCAAATATCAAAGAGTAAAAATTACCAATTACTCAAATTGAGAAACTGAAATTTAAATTCATAGCAAAAGGTAAAAAATGATGAATTAAAAGATAACAGAGGCTGATTGTAGCCCAAAATACAGCAATTCAAATGCAGAAAAATTAGGCTTCTTCGTAAAAACCCATTCTCTTCGGCTCAATCGAGCAAATTCGCTCTTAACCACTACCAACTCTCATTGTTGTGGGATTGAGAGGAAGAATTCTAGGGATTCAAGAGAAGAACAATAGAGAAATAAAACCCAAAAATGAAAACTGCTACTATCGAGGAAATGAAACCCAAAACGAACAAACTTTCTTCTCCAAAAATCCTCCACAATCAACAAGAATTTGTTTATAGCCAATGCCAACTCTTGTTGTGATGAGATTGAGGAAGAAATTCGGACTGAGATCTACAAGAAAATAAAACAAAACAACAACGAAAAACTAAAAATGAAAAATTGCAGAAAGTAAAGAAAACCCAAAAACATAAACTAAAATCTTCTCCAAATCGAGCTCCTTTTGTTTGGCTTCTTTGTTCAATATTTATAGGGATCTCATGCTAGGGTTTCCCTCTTGATTGATGGATAATCATGGCTAATCATCTTGCTGAATTCGTGGGTCAAATTTCCTTCAAAATCCCGAAATTCTCGTTTTTTACTTAAATTCCAGATTTTGCCAGATTGCAATTGCATAGCATTTGCACTGCTGTTGCATTCCACGAAATTTCTGCATCAAAACATTAAGTGTGAATTTTTTTCTTCTTTTGTTTTCTTTTCTCAACTTACTTAATTTAAAGGTCTTCCATCAATCATGTGATTAAATTCAAGGATTTTTTTATTTTTCATCAAATAATATGAATAAAAATCACAAATATAACTAAATTTAAAGGCCAAATAATCCTCATGAATGAGAATTATCACACCCCAAAACTTGAGTTATTGCTTGTCCTCAAGCAATCAAAATCACAACCTTCAAGTATGAATTTCAACAATTAACCCAAGTTTTTTGACAAAACAAATATCCTCTCAGGAGACAGCTCAAGCTCATAACACAAATTTATCACAACCAACTTTAATCCCACCTTGGTCTTGACCTTAGCACTTTTCACTCATACTTCCCTAAAAATAGTATCCCTACTCTTCTAGTTTTATCTTGCTTGCTTCCTACATAGGCCATCAATTGAGGAACAACTTGACTAACAAAAGAAAAACTCCCCCAAACTTATTTCTTTTTACTGCCAAGCTATTCAAACTTGATTTTTTTTTCATTCTTTTTTTTCTTTTTTTTTTTTTTTTAGAGGGGTTCCTTAGTCAATTGTACCTTCGTTCCAACTTACCGACACTTTGTGGTGAGGGTAGTTGACTACGAGCACACATCACTACCAGAAACCGTTTTAATCTACTCATTTCCTGAATCAACATTTCATGCAGAGGCAATCATGGGTGTCATGACTTTCCCTGGTTACTTGGTTAATTCATGGAAAGAGGAGCATCTTTTTTTTTTTTTTTTTTTTTTTTTTTTTTTTTTAAAACTTGGCAGCCTTCATACAACAACTCACAACATGTTAACATTTCATGAATTGCAAAAAATGAATATACAACAATGTGGGGTCAACAAAAGTAATGCAAGATGTTTATCCCCCCCAAACTAAAGATGTGGCAATGTCCTCATTGACTAGTTTGCTTTTGGGTGGTTGAGATGGCCATATATATTGACAAGCTTAATAAACCTAGAATTATAGAAACACAAACTAGGGTGTATGGGTGGTGGGGTGCTAAGGAAAGTAAAGAAGTCATAAAGTTGGGTGAAAAACTGATGAGTGTTTAATGAGCCGAGCCTATTCCAAATATTATCATTGAGGATTTTTTTTTTCATTATTATTATTATTATTATTATTATTATTATTAATTTTTTTTTTTGAATTTCAAAGTTATTAAGTAATTTCCCAGGTAGATCCCCAGGTAGAGGTGTTCCCTAAACGGTCAACTTAAATACCTCAGCCTAGACAGGATTCTGCCTTAGACAGAATTTACTTAATCACTTCTTGATTCACATTAATCAGTTTTTTTTTTTTTTTTAAAGGCACACAAAAGATCAAACTTAACTGACACAGAACTTCAAACAACTTGGGAGTTAATTAAACAACATGGAAAAATTCAAGGAACAAAGATAAGCAAGTTTAGGATAACAACATCACAATCCAAACTATCATAGATTTAATGAGTAAAATTTAGGGTGCAAAGAACAACTCCCCTGATGTCGGGGAAACTCCGGGATGTCAGGTCCCTTGAGGCGTTTGGTGAATTGCCGCATCCCATTTTAGATCACTCTCTTCTTTTCTTTCGACTTGGCGAATTCAGTCCTTGTTTCACTTTTTGCTGACAGAATGTAATTGCTTTGCAAATGCAATCTTATTGCATGCTTTCCTTTTTTCCTTTCACCTGAACTCACAAGTAAATTGTTAAAAAGTTCTCGCCAACTGAATATAAATTTTTTTTTTTTTTTTTTTTAGTTTTTTTTTAAGGGGTCTTACTCATATTTGATCAGGGGGATTGACATTTTCCTCCTTAGGTCTTCTCCCCAATAAGGCTCGATCCTTTAACCAATGACTTCGACAGTGTTTTCTGTTCCATATTGTAAATCCACAGCTCCATGTTGAATCAAAACAAGTCCTGTCCATCTCGACTTCAGTTTTGCAGGGAAGATCTTCCATTGGGGGTCGAACAATAACACTTGTTGCCTTTCTGTTGAATTCCTGATTCAGATTCTCTGATAGTGCTATTGTTTCATCTTCTCCATCATAATCTTCTTCCTCTTCTGATTGCTCTTGAAACTCATGCAATTGCAAAGATTCTTCCATATCAACCCTTGAACATTCTTCCATCTCCCCCGGGTATCTTAAAGCGTTTAGTACGTTGAATTTGATTTCTTGACCATTTACTCGCATTGTGAGTTCTCCTTTTTCAACATCGATTAATGTTCTGCCAGTGGCTAGAAATGGTCTTCCTAGAATGATTGGGACATCTTTATCAGCTTCACAATCGAGGATGATGAAATCAGCAGGGAATACAAATTTATCTACTTTAACCAGCACATCTTCGATCTTCCCTATTGGACGAGCTATCGATCTATCTGCCAATTGCAATGTTACCGTCGTAGGTCTTGCGTCACCAATTCCTAACTTCCTGAAAACAGATAATGGCATCAGATTGATGCTTGCTCCTAAATCGCATAGCGCCCTCCCTACATCTGTGTTTCCAATCATGCAAGGGATCGTGAAACTCCCTGGATCTCTCAGCTTTGGTGGCAATTTACTCGTGATTAGAGCGCTGCAATTTTCTGTTAAGGCCACAGTTTCAAACTCTCCCAATCTGCGCTTCTTTGTTAAGATATCCTTAAGAAATTTAACATAATTAGGCATTTGCTCGAGCGCCTCCACTAATGGAATGTTAATGTGGAGTTGCTTAAGAATGTCTAAAAACTTGTTAAATTGTGTGTCTTGGTCCTTATTCTTGAATCTTTGGGGAAAAAGAGGTGGTGGTCTGTACTCCTGGTTGGTTGAGGTAGATTCCCTTGCTGTTGAAGTCTTTTTTTTCTCTTCTGGGGGCTTAGCAATTACTTCCTCTGTCGTTTCACTTGATTTTTCTTCGATTGGTCCCTGGTCTTTCTCTTCTTTGCACTCCTTTTTTTCTTCAGAACTCTCGGTCTTCTTAGATTTTTCTTGTTCCTTAGGCATCTCCGGGCCATCATAATTTAATCCACTCCTTAAGGTGATTGCCTTGCAATGCTCCTTGCCTTCTCGTTGTGGATTCTCTGTGGTACTTGGTAGCATCCCTTGTGGCCTATGCTTCATCTCATTTGCCAGTTGTCCAACCTGTATTTCAAGATTGCGCGGAGATGCAGCTTGACTCTGAATGATGGCCACTTGGCTCTGCATGATGGAATCATTTTTGCTTATGAATTCCTTCATCATATTCTCCAAGGATGGACCCTGCACTGTCGATTGCTGTTGCATTGGATTTGCAATCTTCTGTGTGTATTGTTGTTGTGGCTGATTGTTGAACCCCGGTGGCACTCCCTGTTTCACATATTGATTCTGACTTGAGTTTCCTGCATTTTGTCCACTCCAGGAAAAGTTAGGGTGTTGCCGCCATCCTGGATTATATGTATTCGAGTATGGGTTCGATCTGTTTTGCCCTACATAATACACAGAAGAAGGGTTGTAAGGGCAGTTGTCAAAAATGTGATTATCATTACAATAAACACAAGTAGGGTTAAAAGTGTGATTTATGGCTGCAATTGGAGCTTGATTTCCTAATGCAAGGTTCTTCAATGTGTTGTTCATTGCAGCTATTTGTGCGTTTAACCCTGCTATTGAGTCTACTTCATGCATTCCTGCGACATTTCTAGTGTTGTGAGACTCATCCTCTCCCCATTGGCTGTTGTTTGAGACCATAGCGTCTAGAATCTCGTTGGCTTCATTCACCGTCTTAGTCAACAATGAGCCATTGGCTGATGCATTTACTAGAGTCTTTGATGCTTGTGTTAATCCATTGTAGAAATGTTCTATAAGAAGGCAAGCTGGCAGGCCATGATGTGGGCATCTCCTCACCAACTTCTTGAAACGTTCCCATGCAGTGTCTACTCCTTCATTTACTCCTTCTTTGAACGTGATTATTTCTCCTCTAATCTGCGCGTTCTTTGTGGGGGGAAAGTATTTCAGGAGAAACTTCTCAACTAGCTCGTCCCAAGTTCTTATGGAATCCGGTGGGAATGAGTCTAACCATGCTTCTGCATTTCCCTGTAGAGAAAAAGGAAACAATTTCAGGCGCAACGTCTCGCTCGAGATCCCATTGATTTTAAATGAATTACAAATTCTCAGAAATGTTTTGATATGTTTGTGGGGATCTTCATTGGGCAGTCCTGCGAATTGGCCCATTGCATTGAGCATCTGGAACATCACTGGTTTAAGCTCAAAGTGATTTGCCTCGATGTTGGGTTCTGCAATTCCTGTATTCAAATTTTGAAAAGTGGCAGCTGCATAGTCTCTTATTGCTTTATCCCTTTCTTCTGCAATGAAGATGGGATTTGCTGGAGGGATTCCCCTTTGCTATTGCATATTGTTTGCATTCTGTGGATTTCCTCCATTTGCTGGATTTGCTTGAGGTTCAGCTACAGGTGGGTCCATTTGTACTTCCTGCAAATTGCTTTCCTTACAGACTTCCTGTGTGATCAACTCCTGCAATTCCTTTTTCTTCCTCCTCTGCTGTCTACGGCGTTGGTGGAAGGTCCTCTTTATTTCAGGATCAAACTTCAAGAGGTGAGGCTCTTTTTGCATGCACTATGCTCAACCTGCAAGTACCTACAAATCTCGTTTGGACTTCCTGCAATAGAAAGATTGCAATTGCTATGTAATTGCAATCGAGTTGCAATACAATTGCAATCGAATTGCAATCTGCTCACAATTTGTGTCTAAAATAAATTCCGCTCCCCGGCAACGGCGCCAAAAACTTGATCGGACCACACGCAAGTGCACGTGATCGAAGTAATAAAGAACTGGAAGTATTCCAGAGTATCGTATCCAAGGGAACGGGGTTTAACAAAATCTATTTTGAATGCCACAAAGTATGTTTGCAAATCGCAATGGGGGTAACCGAAAGTTCAAAATGCGAGAGTTTGGTTTTAACAAATAAGTGAAAATTCGAAGAATAAAATAGGGATTCAAGTGATGCAAGCACCTTTGGAAGAATGCAACTCACTTTGCAATTGCAATCATAGTTAACATGTGAGACTAAGTAAACCGGGTTCAACTCCTATTCGATTTTGATTCAAAACCTTTAGGAGACTAAGTGATTAAACCTATACGTCTATGGCTAATCTAACTTAGATACTTCGCACACAACCCTAGTGGTCTTGGAGTCTCGCCCTATGTCTAGGGTCGATGTTCAGGACTTATTTCTAAACCTTTTCCTCCATTGCTTTTGTGACATCGGCTTTCCCTTAACTCTTTCGATATTAAGTTCGAGCTAGATGAGCAAGCACTAGTTGGCCGGCTAGGTTTACCCAAAATTAAATTCAACAAAAACAAACAAAGTACACATGCTAACTAGATTGTTTATGCTTTAGAGCTTTACATTTTTCCTTAGGGCATTCACCAACTTGAACCCCTAGAGGAAATTTAGCTCATTGTAGATAAAACAAAAATCCTAAAATAATTGATTGAAAAATTCATAGTTTTAAAGAGGAGATAAATAATTTCAAGAAACCTAATTTAATTACCACAAGGAAAATATCAAATTCTCTAAAATTAGCTACTGGAGTTCAAATTTCTCAAAGGAATAAGCAATCCCACTGGTAAAGAAAAGAGAGATGTTGGAAATCAAGTTTCTGTTTTAAATAAAACAGAAGGGAAACCCACTGGAAACAAATAAAAAAAATACCAAGTAGAAAATATTGGATAAAAATAAGGAAACCCACTGGAAAATTCAAATATTGGCAAAATATTATTCCAAAGCAAAAGAAATACACAGAACAAGAATTGAAGAACGATAGAAGCCGAGAATGAAGACTGAAAAATAATGGACAAACCCGTAGCAATGCAGAAAATTGCCTTCTCGATTGATTGAAGCTAAAATCGAAGAATTCTTAAGCGAAAATAACAAATAATTGAAATGGAATTGATTGAATAACAACTTGAATTCAAATGATTGCTGTCTACAAAGAAAATACCCAGAAAATTAGCTTCAGAAAAACAAAAGAATAAACCTACGAAAATAAACTCTCGGGAGAAAAGCAAAAACAGAAACTAAAACCCTAAAAACGGACTTTTAACTGTGGGCGAGCAGAAGAAAACCCAGCCACCATTTGCTTCGTTTTCCACCATTTTTATAGGCGTTGAAGGCTAGGGTTTCCATATAAATCATCCTCAATCCATGGGCTAACTTCTAGGAATCAAATCGGGATGAAAATCTTCCAAAATCATGCACAAAATCCATGATTGGCGTGATTTGCGTGATTTTCGGACTTGGTCTGTAATTCCAGAGAATGCAATTAGATTGCAATTGCATTCTCCTTCCTCTGTTCTTCACGTTACATTGCAAATGGATTGCAATTGCATTCCCTTTTGCAAAGTCTTCATTTCTTCAAATCCAAATTCTCCATAAACTGTGCAAATCACGCAAATCTTGGTGATTCCCGCGAATTTCGAGCCTGACTTGTTGTTCCATAGAATGCAATTGGTTTGCAATCGCATTCTCCCTTCCTCTGTTCTTCTGGTTACATTGCAAATGGAATGCAATTGCATTTCTTTTGCAAAGTCTTCAATTCTGCACAAAAGACAACAACTTAAGCTACTTTCTTTATCTTTTCTCAAAATTCTTGTAATCATCAAGTTTCAACAAGCTTGCATGAATTTATACAAAATGTTACTTTTATCTTGCTTGTTGGTCAACAAAAATCCTCAAAATTAGCAAGAACAACTTGGTTTTAGAGTTGAATAATTCTCATAACTGAGAATTATCACACCCCCAAACTTAAGTTGTTGCTTGTCCTCAAGCAACTATTAAAACTCAAATCAAATCACAATTATTTGGAAAGAACAATAACTCTTCTCAGGGGATATCTCATGCTCATAACACTATTTATCGATTCCCAACTTCATTACTAGCTTTTTCTAACCTTAGTACTTTTTCTCCCACACATCCACTATGTTCACACCACTTTCATTCTAGTTCGGTCTCACTTGCTTCCTATATACGCTATTCTTGAAAGAAAACTTCCCCCCCCAAACTTATTCTTATGCCGCCAGTCTGTTCATAATTTATTTTCTTTTAGAGGGGCATCCTTTAGTCAATTGTGCCTTCGCTTTAACTTACCGACACTTTGTGGTGAAGGTAGTTAACTACGAGCACACATCACCTAATTGGGATTTTCTATGAATTGGTGTTGAATACTTAAAATCATGTTAGTAGATTTTGTTAAAACCCGTTCCCTTGGGTACGATACTCTGGAATACTTCCAGTTTCTTTATTACTTCGATCACGTGCACTTTCTGTTCACTTGTGAGCAGATTGCAATTAGATTGCAATTGCATTGCAATTGCAATCCTCCTATTGCAGGAAAAATCCAAACTGGAATTGCAGGTACTTGCAGGTTGAGCATAGTGCATGCAAAAAGAGCTTCACATCTTGAAGTTTGATCCTGAAATAGAGAGGACCTTCCACCAACGCCGCAGACAGCAGAGGAGGAAGAAAAAGGAATTGCAGGAGTTGATCGCACAGGAAGTTTGTAAGGAAAGCAATTTGCAGGAAGTACAAATGGACCCACATGGAGCTGATCCTCAAGCAAATCCAGCAAATGGAGGAAATCCACAAAATGCAAATCATATGCAACAGCAAAGGGGAATTCCTCCAGGAAATCCCATCTTCATTGCAGAAGAAAGGGATAGAGCAATTAGAGATTATGCAGCTGCCACTTTTCAGAATTTGAATACAAGGATTGCAGAACCAAATATTGAAGCAAATCATTTTGAACTCAAACCGGTGATGTTCCAGATGTTGCAAACCATGGGCCAATTTGCAGGACTGCCCAACGAAGATCCCCACAAACACATCAAGATGTTTCTCAGAATTTGCAATTCATTTAAAATGAATGGGGTCTCAAGTGAAACATTGCGCCTAAAATTATTTCCATTTTCTCTACAGGGAAACGCAGAAGCATGGTTAGACTCTTTTCCCCCTGACTCCATATGAACTTGGGATGAACTAGCAGAGAAATTCCTTCTCAAGTACTTTCCTCCCACAAAGAACGCGCAGATTAGAGGAGAGATAATTACATTCAAGCAAGGAACAAATGAAGCGGTAGACACTGCTTGGGAGCGTTTCAAGAAGTTGGTGAGAAGATGCCCACATCATGGGTTGCCAGCTTGTCTCCTCATAGAGCATTTCTATAATGGATTGACACAGGCATCAAAGACCCTAGTCAACGTGCTAATGGATCCTTGCTGAGTAAGACGGTGAATGAAGCCAATGAAATCCTAGATGCTATGGTTTCAAACAACAGCCAGTGGGGAGAGGATGAATCTCACAATGCAAGGAATGTTGCAGGAATACATGAAGTAGACTCAATAGTAGCATTAAGCGCACAAATATCTGCAATGAACAACACATTGAAGAACCTTGCATTAGGAAATCAAGGTCCAATTGCAGCAATAAACCATATTCCTAACCCTTCTTGTGTTTATTGTAATGACAATCATCTCTTTGATAACTGTCCTTACAATCCTGCGTCTGTGTATTATATAGGTCAAAACAGATCGAACCCATACTCGAATACATACAATCCGGGTTGGCGGCAACACCCTAACTTTTCCTGGAGCGGACAAAATGCAGGAACTTCAAGTCAGACTCAATATGTGAAACAGGGAATGCCGCCGGGTTTCAACAATCAATCACAGCAGCAGTACACACAGAAGAATGCGAATCCAATGCAACAGCAATCAGCAGCTCATGGTTCATCCTTGGAAAATCTAATGAAGGAATTCATGGCGAAAAATGATGCAATCATCCAGAGTCAAGCAGCCACGTTGCGCAATCTGGAGATACAGGTTGGACAGTTGGCAAACGAGATGAAAAATAGGCCACAAGGAACATTACCAAGCTCCACAGAGAATCCACATCGCGAAGGCAAAGAGCATTGCAAAGCAATAACCTTGAGAAGTGGATTAAACTATGAAGGCCCAGAGATGCCTAAGGAGCCAGAAAATTCAAAAAATACTAAAGATTCTGAAGAAGAAAGGGAGGAATGCATAAAGGAGAAATTGCAGGAACCAAGCAAGGAAAAATCCGGGGAAGCAATTGAAGAAGTGATCACTAAACATCCGGAAGAGGAGAAGAAAGATGCAACAGCAAAGGAATCTACTTCTATCCACCAGGAATACAGACCACCACCACCCTTCCCCCAGAGATTCAAGAAAAGAATCAGGACGCTCAATTTAACAAATTTTTAGACATCCTTAAGCAACTCCACATTAATATTCCATTAGTGGAGGCGCTTGAACAGATGCCTAATTATGTTAAGTTCCTGAAAGATATCTTAACAAAGAAACGCAGGTTGGGAGAATTTGAGACGG
This sequence comes from Trichosanthes truncata, assembly GCA_033996785.1. Classification (NCBI taxonomy): domain Eukaryota; kingdom Viridiplantae; phylum Streptophyta; class Magnoliopsida; order Cucurbitales; family Cucurbitaceae; genus Trichosanthes; species Trichosanthes truncata. Next base: position 48,023,329 of record JAWPNB010000003.1, on the reverse strand, counting down.
TGGCGTTAACAGAAAATTGTAGCGCTCTCATCACAAGTAAACTGCCACCAAAGCTAAGAGATCCAGGAAGTTTCACGATCCCCTGCATGATCGGAAGCACGGATGTGGGAAGAGCACTATGCGATCTAGGCGCCAGTATCAACCTAATGCCACTATCAGTCTTCAAGAAATTGGGGATTGGCGAGGCCAGACCTACAACAGTAACATTACAATTGGCAGATAGATCGATAGCTCGACCGACAGGGAAGATTGAGGATGTGCTCGTTAAAGTAGATAAATTCGTTTTCCCTGCTGACTTCATCATTCTGGATTGCGAAGCAGATAGAGAAGTCCCAATCATTCTGGGAAGACCCTTCTTAGCAACAGGGAGGACATTGATCGATGTGCAAAAAGGAGAACTCACAATGAGAGTTAACGATCAACAAATTACGTTCAATGTTCTCAATGCGCTGAGATATCCAGGGGATCTAGAAGAATGTTCGAGAATTGAGATTGTAGACACCTTGCAGTTGCATGAGTTTCGACACCTATCAAATAAGGATGAAAGCAATGAAGAAGAGATTGAAGAAGGAGACTTAACAAGTCAAGATAAACAGGAAGAAGTTGCTTATATTAGCCCCTTGAGATTAACAGAAGAAAGGGCGATTCAGACTAAGCCATCTACAGAGGAACCGCCAGAGCTTGAGCTCAAACCATTGCCACCCCATTTGAAATATATTTTCCTTGGAAAAGGAGAGACTCTACCAGTGATCATCTCATCGACTCTCACTGACCAAGATGATTTTTCTCTGTTGCAGGTTCTTACATGACATAAAAAAGCAATCGGCTGGACAATTGCAGACATTAGAGGTATCAGTCCTTCATTCTGCATGCATAAGATCAACTTGGAAGAAGGAGCGAAAAACTCAATTGAAAGTCAAAGGCGGCTGAACCCTGTGATGAAAGAGGTGGTCCGGAAGGAAATCATAAAATGGATCGATGTAGGAATAATTTACCCTATTGCAGATAGCAGCTGGGTAAGTCCAGTACAATGCGTACCTAAAAAGGGCGGAATGACAATAGTCCAGAATGAAAAGAATGAACTTATCCCAACAAGGACAGTTACTGGATGGAGAATCTGCATGGATTACCGTCGGCTGAATAAGGCAACCAGAAAGGACCATTTCCCTCTCCCATTTATTGATCAAATGCTTGATCGTTTGGCAGGAAAGGAATACTATTGCTTCTTGGACGGATATTCAGGATACAACCAGATAACGATTGCACCTGAGGATCAAGACAAGACAACTTTCACCTGCCCGTATGGGACCTTTGCATTTCGACGAATGCCGTTTGGACTATGCAATGCACCAGCAACATTCCAAAGATGTATGATGGCAATCTTCTCAGATATGGTGGAAAGGACGGTAGAAATCTTTATGAACGATTTCTCGGTGTTTGGAGAAACATATCAAAGTTGCCTTACCAATCTTGAACAGGTTTTGCAAAGGTGTGAAGAAACCAATCTAGTCCTCAACTGGGAGAAGTGCCACTTCATGGTACAAGAAGGAATCGTGCTGGGACACCGGATTTCAAGGAAAGGCATTGAAGTAGATAGAGCAAAGGTGGAACTAATTTCTAAGCTACCACCACCGAAATCGGTTAAGGAAATACGAAGTTTCCTAGGACATGCAGGATTTTATCGCCGGTTCATTAAAAACTTCTCTCAGATTTCCAAACCTTTATTGAGATTATTAGAGAAGGACCAACCTTTTGTGTTTGATCAAGAATGTTCGATTGCGCTTGAAAGACTTAAGGAAGCACTAAGCTCTGCACCTATCATGATAGAGCCCGATTGGACAAAACCGTTCGAGCTGATGTGCGATGCCAGTGATTTTGCAGTAGGAGCTGTACTAGCACAGAGACGGGATAAGATGATCCATCCCATTTATTATGCCAGCAGAACAATGAACGAAGCACAAGTCAACTACACCACTACCGAAAAAGAACTTTTAGCAGTTGTCTTTGCTTTCGACAAGTTCAGATCTTACTTGGTCGGAACTAAAGTTGTGCTGCACACGGATCATTCAGCCCTAAAATACCTGCTGACAAAGAAGGATGCAAAGCCAAGATTGATCCGATGGATTCTATTACTTCAAGAATTCGATTTAGAAATCCATGATAGGAAGGGGACTGAAAATCAAGTAGCGGATCACATGTCCAGACTAGGACAAGAGGCCAGAAAAGCAGAAGTGGAGAGAATCCAAGATGAATTCATCGATGAAATGCTATTAGCAGTAGAAGCAAATGCAATACCTTGGTATGCAGATATAGCAAACTACCTGGTAAGTGGATTATCTCCGCCAGATGCAAATCCACAACAGCTAAAGAGATTTTTCCGTGACATGCGTAATTACTACTGGGATGAGCCATACTTATACAAACTGGGACCAGACCAAATTTGGAGAAGATGTATAGCAGAGGAGGACATGCCGAAAGTATTAGAAGCTTGTCATGCAGCCCCATATGGAGGACATTTTGCAGGCCCTAAAACTGCAGCAAAGGTGCTCCAAAGTGGCTACTTTTGGCCCACATTGTTCAGAGATGCTCATGAATTTGCAAAATGTTGTGATCGTTGCCAAAGAACAGGAAATATTTCTGCCCGAAATGAGATGCCAATGAACTACATACTCGAAGTAGAAATTTTCGATGTATGGGGGATTGACTTCATGGGGCCATTTCCCCCATCATATGGGAATATCTACATTTTACTTGCAGTGGATTATGTATCTAAGTGGATAGAAGCAGTGGCAACCACAACAAATGATGCAAAGGTGGTGAATAAGTTTTTACTTAAAAATATTTTCACCAGGTACGGAACTCCAAGAGTATTGATAAACGATGAAGGGACACACTTTGTAAACAGAGCCATGGCTAGCCTCCTAGCAAAGTGCAATGTCAAGCATAGGATTGCAACTGCTTATCATCCGCAAACAAATGGGCAAGCAGAAGTTTCCAACAGAGAGATAAAAGCAATCTTAGAAAAGACAGTCGATCCATCAAGAAAAGACTGGTCTCTACGGTTGGATGAAGCGCTATGGGCCCACAGAACTGCATTGAAAACACCACTGGGAATGTCTCCATACAGAATAATCTTTGGGAAAGCATGCCATCTACCATTAGAGCTGGAACATAAAGCATACTGGGCCATCAAGAGATTAAATCTGGATCTGACTCAGGCAGGTAACAAGAGGAAGCTTCAGCTAAATGAGCTTGAGGAGTTGAGACTTTCATCTTATGAGAATGCAAAGCTATATAAAGAAAAGATGAAAAAATGGCATGATCAAAGAATCAAAGAAAAAGACCTGTACACAGGACAGCAAGTCCTATTATTCAACTCGAGATTGAAGTTTTTTCCAGGTAAGCTAAAATCCAGGTGGTCAGGACCATTTCGCATTGAAAAGGTATATCAACATGGAGCTGTGGATCTGAAGGACAGGGAAGGCAATATCTTTAAAGTAAATGGCCAGAGAATCAAACCCTACTGGGGAGAAGGCATTAGTAGGGATAAGGTTTCTATTTCCTTAATAGCAATCGAGTGAAGAAGGAATCAGGTTAAAAAAAAAAAAAAAAAAAAAAAAAAAAAGGGTGAAAATTTAAATAAATAATTTTTTTTATTATTTCTATGAATTGGTGAATGATTGAGCAAATTCTGTCTAAGGCTGAATCCTGTCTAGGCTGAGGTATTTAAGCTGACCGTTTAGGGAACACCTCTACCTGGGGATCTACCTGGGAAATTGCCCATAACATTCAAAATTCACATGAAAAAAAAAAAAAAAAAATCTTTCAGCTTGAATTCATTTTACTTGTGTGAACTTTTTAACAATTTACTTGTGAGTTCATATGAAAGGATGAAAAGAAAAGCAAAAGGCAAAAAGGTAGGAAGATTGCAATTGCAAATGCAATTGCATTCTTCCTAAACGAAGACTCAAGGCAAGAGAGGAGAATGCAACAAGAATGCAGCGAGATTGCAATTGCAAAGTCCGCAACTAACAAGCAACAACCCGCAAAGGACAATGCGAGTAGAATGCAATCGCTTTCTTAAGATAAAAAGAAAAGGGAACTTGGGTTGTACTGAAAAGGAAGGAAAGGGGCATGGAAGACAATTCGCGATTTTTAAAAGGAATGCCAACCGTTTTCCTTGTATAATTGACCTAAAACGAATTGGTCTTTTGTCTTCCACCTTTTGTCTTTTTAATTCAGGCCGTACAACCTCTCCTTCAAGCCGTACAACTCTCTCAACTACCACCATGAGTGCTCCTGCAAATACTTACAAGCGCCGAACGAAGCAATCGAAGAAGGAGGAAGATTCGGCACCACCCATCGTGAACCGACCGTCGCATTCACCACCACCCATTGCGAAGCATACAGAATTGATGGACAGAGACCTCTTCTCCATGAAGCCGGGTTCGAAAGAATGGAAAGAACAACTGCGAAAACTCTCGGATGAGCAATGGGAGCAACAAGCAATTTTGGAACAACCACTCCAAATGGTGAAACCAATCGGGTCTTCCTCAGAGGCCTCCTCATCCGAGCCGCGGGAAGCAAAAAGGGGAACCCAAGAATGGCGTGACCAAGTTCGGCGATGCATGAACGAAGAAGAGCAGTAGAAATTGAGCAGAAATTGCTAGGGCTCCATTACAGCTCTGATGAAGAAGAACAGCCCACGCCCGCATCAAATTCCCCTTCCAAAATAATAGACTTGACCGAGGAGGAGGAAGAAGCTAAAGAACGTCCCCCACCTAAAGAGGTAAAAATTCAATCCTCCTCTGTTTCAAAAGGTTCAAGAATAAAATGCCTAGCAAGGAAGAAAGTAAGGAACCCGAAACAGTTGAAGAAAAAAAGAGAAAAATGAAGGGGACAAGAAGAGAAGGACAGTTGGCAAGGATGTTGACAAAATGCCACCTCCTCGAGCAAGAAGCAATGAGGAAATTCAGCCATCAAACAATGAAGAATGGGTGAAGACTGCTGCTGAACGTGCCAAGGAACTAGCAAGGAAATTCCATGAGGAGCACATGGCAGCCGGGGTAAGCTCCAAAAGACCCTCTAGATGGTCGGCAGCACCTGAACTAGAAAATGAAGAGGTACAAACTTCTACCTCAAATGAGTTTGAAAAATCTGCTGCGATAAATGAATTGGAGACTAGGAGGGATTCTCCTAGCACCCCATCACCTGAGATGGGGGATGTGATTGAGCAGGTGGACAAACAGGGGAGATGCTGCCCAAATTTTGAACAAAACCAAAATTTTAGTGAAGAAGAAGACCAAGAGGAAGTAGACACTGAGGTGGACAGAGAAAGTAAGCAACAAGACAATGAAGATGAAGAAATACGAGAAGATGAAAAAGAAGAAACAGAAGATGAATACAATGAAAAAGAAGAAGAAGAAGTGGAAGAGATAGATTTAGAAGAATGGCTACCCACCCCTAGGAGGAAGAGAAAAAGGACATGTTATGAACATGCAGAAGTATATGGTGTCCAGAAAGAGGAAGATGTGAACGAAAGAAGAAAACTCTTCTCAAAGATAGCTTTAGTAAGTGAACGGGGCTTCTCTAACAATGCAGGAACCTTACCCCAGTTCATCACTTCAGTTATCAAAGCAAGAGGATGGGAAGAATTGTGCAAACATCCGAGCCCAGCTTCCCACAGGATGGCGGTAGAGTTCTATGCTCACATGGGAAGTGACCAAATGAATGAGCTCATCCTTGAAGGAAAAACAGTGAAATACTCCGCAAGGGACATAAACCAAGTTTACAAACTCAAGTCCCTGAGGAATCCAGCCGGAAATAATGCCATGAAGAATCCCACAGATGAGCAATTGAAGGAGGCTCTACAGTTGGTAGCTAGGGAAGGGACGGAATGGACAATGGCTAGCTCAGAACGACGTCACCTCACAGCAGGAGATTTGAAAAACGAACCATCCGTTTGGCTAAACTTCATCAAAAATAGAATCATGCCCACATCTCACAGCTCAACAATCTCCCAAGACAGAATAATGCTCTTATATAGCATTTATAAAGGGCTTGAACTCAATGTGGGGAGGATAATCAAGAAGGAGCTGGACTTAAGAAGCAAGAAGAAAACTGGAAGACTTTTCTTCCCATCTCTCATTACCCAATTATGCAAACGAGCAAACCTTCAATTTGAAGATGACTTCAAGGAGATTCAACCCTTAGATGCAGCTGAAGTGCGATCCCTGATGATTCACAATGCTAGAAAAGCAAAGAGGCACTCTCGGGTAACTGAAGGAAAAAAGACAGCAAGCAGCAAAGGTGACCATGCAATTGCAAACCAATTGCAATCTGACATTGCAATCGCAAACCAGTTGCATTCTGCTGACATCAAATCCTTGAAGGCTGAATTACGGAAGATGAAGGAGAAAAACCAAAAGTATTGGGCTTATGTCAAGGAGCGAGATGAAGCCATTGCCAGAACATTCCTGGAGATATCTAAGGGCAAAGGACCAGCTTTCCCGGACTTCCCCAATGATCTACTTTGCAGCCCAACCCGCGAGGACAAAGAGGACAGCACTTCTTCTGATGAATAGGGAGTTCTCAACCTTACTTTTCTTTTATGCAAACTGACTCGAATTCTGTTTTTGATATTCATGTCTGAATTTCAACCTGTAGTTAGTTTTTGCTTGTTATTAGTCTTTTGTTTCTTGCTAGGAGTAATAGATGTGCAATTTTTTTTTTTCTTTTAGCTATGTCATCTTTTCTTCTTTAATAAAATACAAAAGTTATAAAAAAAAAAAAAAATGTGAAAGAACAAAAACACTCTCCATGATGAAACTTAGGACTACACTCAGCTCATTAAACACCCACATTTGTCATACCAACCTCATAACTGCTTTACTTTCTAAAGTACTAACCCCATCACCCCTAGTTTACAACCACTAGAATTTAAGAAAGGTCTAGCTTGCTGAATGTATAAGACTTGTGAAACAACCCTCCTATATCTAGCCAATGAGGACATTGTTTGATTTAAGTTTGGGGGGGGGGGGGGGGGGGGGGATTGCAATTGCATTCCATTTGCAATCATCATGCATATACTCCACTTCTTTGATAAACTGCATTTATACTTTCAAATTGTTATCTAGGCTTTGTATATTGCTGCCAGTGCCAGTTCTTTTAGCAAAAAAAAAAAAAAAAAAAAATGTTTAAGAGGGCTACTCCTCTTTCTAAAAGCAACCAAGTAATCAGGGAAAGTCATGATACCCATGATTGCCTCTGCATGAAAGAGTGACTTAAGAAACGAGTAGGTAAAAGCGGTGATGTGTGCTCGTAGTTAACTACCTTCACCACAAAGTGTCGGTAAGTTAAAGCGAAAGCACAATTGACTAAGGATGCCCCTCTAAAAGAAAATAAATTATAAACAGACTGGCAGCATTAGAATAAGTTTGGGGGGGGGGGAGTTTTCTCTCAAAAATAGCTTATATAGGAAGCAAGTGAGACCAGACTAGAATGAAAGTGGTGTGAACATAGTGGATGTGTGGGAGAAAAAGTACTGACGTTAGAAAAAGTTAGGAATGAAGTTGGGAATCGATAAATAGTGTTATGAGCTTGAGATATCCCCTGAGAAGAGTTATTGTTCTTTCCAAATAATTGTGATTTGATTTGAGTTTTAATAGTTGCTTGAGGACAAGCAACAACTTAAGTTTGGGGGTGTGATAATTCTCAATTATGAGAATTATTCAACTCTAAAACCAAGTTGTTCTTGCTAATTTTGAAGATTTTGTTGATTACCGAGCAAGCTAAAAGTAATATTTTGTATAAATTCATGAAAGCTTGTTAAAACTTGATGAATAAAAGAATTTTAAGAAAAGATAAAGAAAGTAGCTCAAGTTGTTGTCTTTTGTGCAGAATTGGAGACTTTGCAATTGGAATGCGATTGCAATCTATTTGCAATGTAACCAGAAGAACAGAGGAAGGGAGATTGCGATTGCAAACTAATTGCATTCTAAGGCACAACAAGGAAAGCTCGAAAATCACGGAAATCTCCACGATTCACTCGATTCACATCAATTTTGGAGAAATTACAGCAAGATCATCTTGTCCAGATTTCACCCACAAATCAAGGATCCAATTTTGGAAGGAGATGAACTCAAATTTGACTTTAAAAGGGAGAAGAAGCCGTGGAGGAAGACAAGTTTTTTTTAGGGTTTTGGTTCTGTTTTTGTTTTATTTTCTTCCGAAGAAGTTCTGGGTTTATTTTGTTTATTCCCCTTTGAAGACAGCAGCGTTTTCAAATCATTTTTGTATTAGATCAGTTTCATTTCAATTATTTGTTATTTTTGCAATTATTCTCTACATTGTAACTCGAGTATCCTTCGATTTTAGCTTCAATCAATCGAGAAGACAAGTCTCAGCATATTGTTACTGATTTTTCCATTAATCTTCGACCCCTGCTTTCGGTTTCTGCCCTTTTCCAATCGTGTTCTTTGTATTTTTCTTTCATTTGGTTACTTTTAGCCAAGTCCTTGTTTCTTTTTTCGTGGGTATCATTTCGTTTTTGTTTAAAACTGAATTTTGATTTACAGTAGCTAGTTTCTTTTCTTTTCCTGTAGGTTTCCCTTTTTCTTTTAATAATTGAATTATGGTCTTTATCCATAGGATTTCCTTTCTTTTGAAAACAACAAGATCTTGTTTCCAGTAGCTAATTTTAGGAGTTATTAATTTTCTTAATTTGATATTTTTCTTGTTGGTAAGTTATTTAGGTTGTCTTTAAAATTATTTTTTTTTCTCCTCTTTAAAACTATGAATTTTTCAATCAATCATTCTGGGATTTTTACTTTTTCTACAATGAGCTAAATTTCCTCTAGGGGTTCAAGTTGGTGAATGCCCTAAGGAAAAATGTAGAGCTCTAAAGCATAAACAATCTAGTTAGCATGTGTACTTTGTTTGTTTTTGTTGAATTTAATTTTGGGTAAACCTAGCCGGCCAACTAGTGCTTGCTCATCTAGCTCAAACTTAATATCGAAAGAGTTAAGGGAAAGCCGATGTCACAAAAGCAATGGAGGAAAAGGCTTAGAAATAAGTCCTGAACATCGACCCTAGACATAGGGCGAGACTCCAAGACCACTAGGATTGTGTGCGAATTATCTAAGTTAGATTAGCCATAGACGTATAGGTTTAATCACTTAGTCTCCTAAAGGTTATGAATCAAAATCGAATAGGAGTTGAACCCGGTTTACTTAGTCTCACATGTTAACTATGATTGCAATTGCAAAGTGAGTTGCATTCTTCCAAAGGTGCTTGCATCACTTGAATCCCTATTTTATTCTTTGAATTTTTACTCATTTGTTAAAACCAAACTCTCACATTTTGAACTTTCGGTTACCCCCGTTGTGATTTGCAAACATACATTGTGACTTTCAAAATAGATTTTGTTAAACCCCGTTCCCTTGGGTTCGATACTCTGGAATACTTCCAGTTCTTTATTACTTCGATCACGTGCACTTGCATGTCGTCCGATCACACATCAATTTTCATTCTTAATGGAAAAGATATTTTTTAGAACAATTTCAAAGTTCAAACATATATTTGATAGGGACAATGTTTATACATCTTCACACTGATATGATATTGTCCACTTTGGGCATAAACCCTCATTACTTTGCTTTTGGTTTCCTTGAAAAGGTCTCATACCAATGGGGATGTTGTCCCTCACTTATAAACCCATGATCTTCCCCTTATCGCGATGTGGGATTTTCGTCGCAGTTCCAACAATCCTCCCTCAAACAAAGTACCACCGAGCCTCCCCTCAAGTAGTCACTATTCGTCTAGCTTTTATCCTGGCCAACTCCTTTATTGAAGCACACTGCCAATCCGATAGAGCTTAACCAACGGATCTCCACCATGACTATGCCTTCAATGCTCGCCTCCTTTATTCATCACCCAAGGATTCTACCGATCACGACTCAAGGACATGGCTATGATACCACTTGTTATGGACAACGATCCTTCACATATCTCCACAATGGTATGATATTGTCCATTTTGGGCAAATGACTTTGCTTTTGGTTTCACCCAAAATGCCTCATACCAATAGAGATATTGTCTTCTACTTATATACCTATGGTCTTCCCCTTATTTATAAGATGTGGGACTTTGGTCACACTCCCAACAATCCTCTCCTCGAACAAAGTACCATTGAGCCTCCCTTGCAATAGTCATCTATCTATCTAGCTCTTATCCCAGCCAATTCCTCAAGTGGAGCACACTTCCAGTCCAGGCCAACTCCTTTATAGAAGCACACTGCCAATCCGATAGAGCTCAACAAACGGATCTCCACCATGACTATGCCTTCAAGGCTTGCCTCTTTTATTCAGCACCCATAGGATTCTATCAACCACAGCTCAGGGACATGGCTCTGATACCACTTATTAGGGACAACGACCCTCCACATATCTCCACAATGGTATGATATTTTTCACTTTGGGCATAAGCCCTCATGGCTTTGCTTTTGGTTTCCCTCAAAAGGCTTCATACCAATGGAGATGTTGTCCCTCACTTATAAACTCATGATCTTCCCCTTATCTAGTCAATGTGGAACTTTGGTTACACTTCCAACAATATTTTTTCAACAAATTTTAAAGTTCAAGGGTAAAAATGAAACTTTTCAAAGTTTAGAAGCATAATTGAAACATATCTCAAAATTTTGGGATATTTTGTATAATTTAGTCTTGTTTGAATATGTAAGGCCTCGTTTGATAACCATTTAGTTTTTCATTTTTGATTTTTGATTTTTGAAAATTAAGCCTATAAATACTACTTCCACCTATGAGTTTTCTTGTTTTGTTATATACTTTTTACATATGTTTTCAAAAACCAAGCGAAGTTTTGAAAACCAAGGGGTCATTTGATAACCAATTTGTTTTTTGTTTTTGTTTTTTTGTTTTTCAAAATCAGGTTTGTTTGGTAATGATTTTTTTTTTAATTTTTAAAAACTGTTAAGAAATTTGGAAAACGGAAAAAATACGTTTTTAAAAACGATTTTCGATTTCTTTTACGTATATATTTATTTAAACTTTTAAAATATCACATCGAAAAAAATTGTCTATCAATCGAAATATTCCAATGTCATTGATATTTTAATCATATTCTTTCTTAAAAATTATTTTATTATTTATCTTTTAATTGATTGGTTATAGTTAAACATTTAAAACATTTGTATTGCTTTATAAACATGTAAATTTTTAATTAAAAAATTATAATTATGTATATAAAATTAAATAAAAATAATTTGATTTTCTCTTACAAAAAGTGAAAACCTAAAAAAAAAAAAAATCAAATAACCCCTTGATTTTTTGTATTTGGTTTCAAAAATTAAATATTAAAAATAAAATAGTTATCAAACATGTTTGGTTTTTCATTTTTCGAAAATAGAATACTAAAAACTATTACCAAACATATATGATCCTGTTTGATAATCATTTGGTTTTTAGTTTTTGGTTTTTGAAAATTAAGGCTATAAATACTATTTCCACCTATGTTTTCCTTATTTTGTTATTTACTTTTTATATATGTTTTCAAAAATCAAGCTAAGTTTCGAAAACTAAAAAAAGTAGTTTTCAAAAACTTTTTTTTTGTTTTTGAAATTTGGTTAAGAATTCAAATATTTTCTTAAGAAAGATAAAACCAATTGACAATTTCTAAAAACCAAATGGTTATCTAACGGGGCTTATAGTTTTTGTTTTTAAAAAACAGAAAACGAAAAACATAAATCTAAGGCCCCGTTTGATAACCATTTTGTTTTTGGTTTTTGGTTTTTGAAAATTAAGCCTATAAATACTACTCACATCCATGGATCTACTTATTTTGTTATCTACCTTTTACCTATGTTTTCAAAAACCAAGCCATATTTTGAAAACTAAAAAAAATAGTTTTCAAAAACTTGTTTTTGTTTTTAGAATTTGGCTAATAATTCAAATGCTTCCTAAAGGGAGATGAAAACCATTGTATAGAAATTTGGAGAAAACAAGCTTGATTTTCAAAAATCAAAAACAAAGAACCAAATGGTTATCAAACGGGGCCTTAGTTTTTGGTTTTTGGTTTTTGAAAATTAAGCTTGTTTTCCCTCAATTTGTCTACAATGGTTTTCATTTCCCTTAAGGAAGTATTTGAATTCTTAGCCAAATTCTAAAAACAAAAACTACTTTTTGAAAACTACTTTTTTTAGTTTTCAAAACATGGCTTGGTTTTTGAAAACATAAACAAAAAGTAGATGACAAAACAAGTAAAATCAGAAGTGGGAGTAGTATTTATAGGCTTAGATTTCAAAAACCAAAAACCAAAAACTAAAAACCAAATGGTTATCAAACGGGGCTTAAAAAACAAAAAACCAAAATGGTTATCAAACAGGGCCTAACAATAGTTTTAAAAAACTAGTTTTTGTTTTTGAAATTTGGCTAAAAATTAAAATGTTTTCTTAAGAAAGATGAAATGCATTGTAGAGAAATGATGAGAAAACGAGCAGACTTTTCGTTATGGGTAAATTTGGACAATTGGATCAAACCCAAAAGGATAGAAGACAATTGAGCCGAATAAAGTTTAATCAAAGGCCTCGAGTAAGATTGGGCTTAGAAAAAGGAGCGAAAGGGCAAAAAAGCCTAAAAGCCCAGCTCAACCCGAACCCAACCCAATGGAACTAGTTGAGTCTAGTTAAGCCAAACTGGTTGACCCGACTCAAGCCGGTTTGGGCACGCGTAGACGTCTTCCGTGCATGCTCACAATCTAGCAAACTTCAAGGGCCCACGTTTGGTCCTTAACCTAATTCTATTAGAGACAAGGAAAAAATCCAAGGTCAAAATGATACAAATACTCCATGATAATTCTATTGGAGGTAAGTTCTACTCAATATTCAAACTCTTAGCTTGCTACATTTTTTTCCTCTCTGACTTAAGCATCGGAATGTGTGTGGCAAGCACCACATCGGTGTGCAATATATTTTTTTCAGGCCACCTCTTTTCCCTCAAAAATACAAATTCATTGTTTGATTCATGTGCAAATCAAGTGTGTTCACTTTTCTCAAATTTGTGCATCAACGGTTGGCGTCGTCATTTGTGGGGATCGAGATGTTTTTTCAACACCATCATCAAGGATGAGCAAGAAGGTGATGGATTCAAACTGTGCCATGGATGGAGACAATTCTGACCAAGATCGACATCTGCGAAGGACGAGGGAAGGTACTTCTCAAATGGTGACTGATTCGCCATTGAGGAAGAGCCCACCTCGGCCTCATCCTTAGGAGAGTTGATTCAAGGAATTCAAAAATCAAAGAAAAAGGCCAATAGAACGGAACAGAAATTCGAAACACTTGGGATGAGCTTGCATCGGCCTCTTCCAAAGGAGGGAAGACCCAAGGTCGACCTAGGTATTTTCTTTTAGAACTACTGCATATCCCAAGAATGCTCGATGTTGCCAAAGAAAAGACGGACCAAGATCGAGGCCTAAACCACCATGGCCAAGACCACTTTTGTTGAGGATGAGGCCACCTCAGCCAAGTTGAGGAAAAAGCCCAAACCTTGGATCAATGCACTAAAGAAAACATATTAGATTGGTCTCACGACAAAGGAAGACCAAATGAGAAATCAAACCAGAAGACCAAAAGATAAAAGATGGATGACCCGAGGCCACCTCAGCATGGTCACCCAGCTAATCAATTCCAAGGTTCTCTACCACCACGAGAAATCATAATCATATATGGAAGATCAGCTGGTGAAAAGTCAAATTGAAAACAGAAAGCTCACCCTGGTAGAGCTGATATCATATGTGGAATTCATCACCAATGCACAGAGGTACATGAGTGTAGAAGAACTACTCCGTTCAAAAGGAATAACAGACAAAAACCAAACCAGGAAGCGAAGAGGCAAAGGATGACTTGAGGTCACCTCGGCCAGGTTTGCCAACTAGCCAATTTTAGAAGTACACTTCGATGACGGTCCCACGTGAATATATCTTGATGGAGGTACGTCACTTAAACTTACTAGTTGGATACTACGTGCGTTGCATGTGTTTCATAAAGTTGAAAATGCAATGTACATATATGCAAATTGTAATAAGGCCTTCCTAAATCTTAGCCTAGTAAACTCCAATTTATCCCCCCCCAAAAAAAAAAAAAAATAAAGGGAAACAAAAATAAAAATAAATAAGAAAATAATACAATTACATCACATTGTTTGTTATCTGCTTCTCCTTCTGCCTTAAGGAACCAGAGTTGCAATCATTTTCTTCCCCACCCTCCTCAATATGCCAATGATCAGTAGATGAACTGGTGTGTATTTACAAATTTGAAAAGAGAAAAGGAAAACTATAGAAGCAGTAAATTACATTAAATCACTCTCTTTAAAAAAAAGAAAACAAACTACAAAACACGTAAGCCATAAATTACATTAAATCACCCTCTTTCTTTACCATTTGTAAAAAAAAAAAAAAAAAAAAGAATTACAAAAATACGTAAAAAGAAGTAAATTACATTAAATCACTCCATCTCTTTATCTGTCATTTACAAAAGCAATTGGAGGGGGGCTCATTTACTTGTCAATCTCTAATATCACCATAACGAAGTCTCTTTAATAATAAATTGCTTGAAGTTTGAGAATTAAAAAATTGGATACGAATAATCTGGTTTATTGAAAAGAAAGATTGCGCTTATATAGCCATAAACCATCGAATGAAAAGGGGAGAAATTTGATTTCTCCTCTACGTGATTTTTGGAATCACTTTAGAAATACATGGAAGAATTTAGTTGTGGATGTCCTATATATAGATTGATGTATGATATTTAATTTATGTATATTAAATCATAATATAATATTTTGTTAATATACTTATTAAAAAAAAATCTTATCTTTATTTAAAAAAAAGTACTTCAATGTTATTTTAATTTTGTATTCTCGAAAAACAATTCTTCAATTTTTTTAAAGTTTTTGTTCATAAAATTTTAAATATGCATTACAAATTAATTTAAAAAAATTCATCATCTTTAAAATATTAATGAAAAAATCTATATTTTTAAATATGCATTAAGAAAATCTTTAAGTATTAATGTATTTAGAAATATGTATATATTTCATAATAATTTCATATATTCTCGAAAATGAATTCTTCAATTTGTTTTTTTAAGTTTCTGTTGTTAAATATTTAAATATGCACTATAAATCTTTAAATATTATTTTATTTTAAGAAAAATCTTTCATAATAATTTTATATATTCTCGAAAATACATAGATTCAAAAATATTGTTTTAGTTTTTGTTATTAATTTTTTAAATTATCATTAAAAGAATTAAATATTAGTTAGTTGGAAGATTGGAGATCGTAGAGATTTTAAAATATTTATTCAAATTAGAGATTACATGCATAGAGATTTCACAACCTTTATTCAAATGGGGAGCAGAAGGGAAAATCTTTCAATTTAGAAGGTCATAATGAGAAGTCTTCAAATTAAGAAGGGGCAAAAAAGAAAATAAAAAGTTTCTCCCCTCAAGCGTCATTTATAGAGTATAGATTAAAGTGGCCTCAAAAGATAAAAATTGGACCAAGAAAGACGGATAAACAAAAAAAAACTGGACCAAGTTTGCTACCAACTGAATGAGATGTCGAGAAAAGGTCGAGGTAGAGCCAAGCCGAGCTGAGGTCGAATGAGGAGAGTCATCCATGAATATCTTGTGACCAAGGTCAAGGTCGACCTCCCTCGAAACAAAATCAAATGGTTTCATGATCTCACAACGTTAGATTGCACTTCAGTTTACAACCTACAAATATTGAAGAATTTCCAGAAGATTTTTCTACATGAACTTAAAAGAGGCAGAACTAGTTCAGTTAACTTCTACAAATGCTGAATGAAGTTGTTAGCTTTAGGGCTTCAATCAAATCCAATATTTTGATGATAACAAACTCAAACTTTTGTATTGACCTTTTGATAAGCCTTAGTATTAAGTCTTATTTGACTCCTAATTACTTAAAATATTCTTGTTTTGTCTTAAGATCATGTGGAAATAGTTGAAAGTTGCTTAAAAATAAGAAAGAAATAAGAATGAAGGCAATTAGGGTGAGATTCTTAAAGACGAAACTTGTCTGCAGGAACTGTGGAAATTGCAGAACCAAAATTGCAAGATGAAGTTGCAATTTTTGATCAGCAAAAAAAAAATTCAACAAAAAAAAGAAAATTATGCACTTGACCCGTATATAGAAACCTCCAATTGTTGCACGAATTAGGAGATTTTGAGCACGAATTCTGGACATAATTTAACCCTAATGAAGGCCTACAAAGGGAGAAAGAAGTGGAGAAGCTCGGGCGGTTAGCTAGAGATGTTTTTTTTAGAGTTATTTTCGTGGGTTTTCTTCTCGTTTTTTTCCCTTATGTTTTTTCAGTTTCTCTGCTCTGTTTTCCACCGAAGGCTGCTGTTATGTTTGGTGCTGCTTTGCTTCAATTTTTATAATCCGATTCAAGTGAAAACTTGGGTTGTTAATGAGGGGAATAATCGAATTAAACTCACAGCAAAAGCATAGGAATCGTCTTTGATTTATTTAGAATTAAACTAAAATACAAGGGTTAAGCAATAAATACATTGAAAATAATATTATGGAAAATATTCTGACGGATCTTTATCTCTTCCACAAAGTCTTCCTGGCTATACCTCGAACACAGGACCAAGGCTTGTGGGAGCCTCTTGAAAGAAAATCCACAAGGGATTGGAGAGGAAGAGGTCTAGAGAGAATTCTCAATTCTCTCTATTGAGGAGATGTGTGTTGTGTCTAATGGCTCAACCCAATGATCCTATTTATAGAGACCAAGGGAAAATCTTTGCCATAATTAAAATATTATATTTTAATATCTAATATATTAAAATATATCTTATATTTATTTGAATCTCATTCAAATCTCCTACGATATTTATTTATTTTGAATCTTATTCAAATTCTGTAAACATCTTTTATTTAATATATCAAATATATATTAATTATTTTAATATTTAATGTATCAAATACAATAAATATGTTTTCCTCTTTTATATTTAATATATCTAATATATTCAATATTAATTTCAACACTTCAAATTAAATATTAAATTTGAACATTTCAAAATTTAATATTTAATGTTTCAAATACAATAAATATATTTTCTGCTTTTATATTTAATATATCTAATATATTAAATATTAATTTGAACACTTCAAATTAATATTAATTTGAACATTTCAAAATTTTCTTTCAACTAAATTGATCTTTTAGTGTTACTATGAGTTTGCAAGAGGACCTTATGGACCTACAGATTAGAAACTCCAATGATACAAAATCAATTAATTAAACTCTTTAATTAATTAATTTTCATTCATTAACTATAAGTCACTCCACTATAGACCTAGAGTTGCACTCTTATGTACTGTACAACAAGTTGTGTCCATAGATATAATCACTACATGCAAGTCGATCCTTCACGAGTTGTTTGTAATTATAGCTGGGTCAAATGTCCATTTTACCGCTATAATTACATCTTGCATCTTAGGTACCATTGATCCTCTAATAAACAATCTGTTTATAATCTAATTATAAACTAAGTCCCTCTCGGGCCAGTGAGAAGGTGGGGCCCCATTGTTCAAGTCCCGAAATCAGCACTTAAGGGAACTACTCATCTACTTACCCTATGTGGGGATGAGTGAATTCCATCTGGTGAGATTATATTCCCAGCTCCCTATTAGGTCAAGTCCCCAAAATGGTAGGCATATTGAATCGGCTACAAAAGTCACTCTCACCAATGCAAATCAAAGGACAAGCTCTCATAGGCAGGAGTTCATAACTCACTCAGGGTTAAGATCGAGTCGCATATGATCATCCTAATGAAATATTAATCTTCTCAATTAACGGATTTATAAAGAGAGATTAAATACTTCGTGGTCCAGTCTTATACAAACTCATTGTATAAGATACCCCCACTCACATGTCTCCACATGAATGATTTGGATCAAATCATTTGTAACTATTACAAAGTGGACCGTATCAATAGTGTTACCAAGATAAGGCACCCAACCTTACCCATATATTATGACCCTTCAGGTTATTTCTTGAACATGATCCTCTCGTATGTCAACCATATTGTTGGGTTTTGTGTCCTAAAACTCGTGGTTTTGTAAACTGAATGTATATTCTATTTTACTATAAATATGTTATTGAGGTTTATTCAATAAATGTGTTATTGAATAAAGTGAATTGTGTATTCTATAACCCAAATCCAATGAACAAAGAACCCTTGGCTATAGTATGTATACTTGAACTTTATGTATGACATAAAAGTGGATCAAGTTCGAGTAATAGCCAAAATGGTCTATAGTATAAGAATAAGGCTGGGTACCTTATTCTGGGGACACTATGGACGCGGCCCACTTTGTATAGTACTAACGATGTGATCCTGAATCGTTCATGTGGAGACATGCGAGTGGGGGCGTCCTATGCAATGAGTTTGCATAAGACCGGACCGCGAAATAGTCACTTAGACTTTATAACTCCGTTTACTGTTTTAACTGACTATATTCATACGATGACCTAGGTAACTCGATCTTAATCCTGAGCGTGCTATGAACTCCTGTTTATTTGGGATTATCCTTAGATTTGCATGGGTGAGAGTGGCCCGAGATCGCCGACTCAATAAGCCTCCCATTTTGGGGATAAGACCGGATAGATAGTTGGGAACATAGTCATGCAAGATGGAATTCACTCCTACCTGCTTTAAGGATTAGTAGAGAGGTTGTTCCCTTAAGTGCTGACTCCGGGTCTTGAACAATGGGCCCACCCTCTCATTGGCCCGAGAGGGATTCGGTTTGTTGGTTGGACCACAAACCAATTGTTCATTAGAGGATCAGTGGGACTTAAGGAACAAGAAGTAATTACAGGGGTAAAACGGTTTATTTGACCCAGCTGTAATTACGAACGACCTGTGAAGGATCGACTTACTAATCATGGTTATATCGAGTGGACAGAAATATATCTACAGTGAGGAGAGTGCAGCCACTGGGCTTTAGTGGAGTGTCCCGGTGGTTAACGAATGTTGATTAGCTAGGCTAAAGAGTTTGGCCGGTTAATCTTGTATCGTTGGAGCTCATGATCTGTAGGTCCATGAGGTCCCCTTACTAGCTCAGACTAAGCCTTGGAATATTTTGAGAGAAAAGAATTTGAATTGTTCAAATTCGGTTTTGGGAGTAAACGTTAATTATATGCGATATACTTAACGTACTATAATTTAATTATGAATTAAACCACAAGAAAGAGAGAGGAACATATTTAAATGTGATTTAAATATTTGTTCGGTTTAATACGTGAATAGGGATTCATGTACAAACGATTGGTCATAAAAGAGAGGGATTGGTCTAATTATTTAATTAATATTTGATATTAAATTAAATAATTAAATTAATTAAATGGTTTAATTAATTAATCAAGTTTTTAATTTAATTTTGATTTAAATGAAACTTGACTAATCCTATATATCCAACCTAGTGTTGTCTTCCATGGGAAGACAAGTGTTGTCTTCCATGGGAAGACAAATGTTGTCTTCCATGGGAAGACAAATGTTGTCTTCCATGGGAAGACAAATGTTGTCTTCCATGGGAAGCCTAATGAGGTTTCATTAGTTTCTATAAATAGAGAAGCAACACAATGGAGATGAGAGATTAGAAAAAACAAGAGATTTTTGTAGAAAACTCTCTAGTTTTTTTTATTGAGATCTTTACTCATTCTTCTTCCAATTTCTCTCAATCAAAGATCCCACAATCCATTCCAAGGGCTGAGAATAGTAGGGAAGACTCTAGTGGTGGTCCAAGTATTGTTGGTGATCCAAGATTTGCAAAGAATTTGGAGAATTTGAGCTACAAAGGTATGTGTTCATACTTTCTGGTTTTTTCCAGTTTTGAGCATGTTTTTGTTTGGTTAAATTGATGTACTTTGAGTGCTCGAGATCCGAAATTGCTTCCGCTTTCTTAATATTAACTCCATCACATATATTGTTCAAGATTACACTAATAACCTTGTATTTTTTATATAATGGATAATATTATATTGCAAATAAAATAATCAAAATTATTATTAATTATTAAACAAATCATTAATTACGAGGCTTTAGGGCATAAATCCCAACAGTTAAAACTCAATCTCTCCTAGAAATAGTTGAGGGATTGAATCGATTGGAGAAAGAGTGAAGATTTGTTGAATGTTGTTGGAATTCTTCTGTTTCAATTTAGTTTTTGTTTTAATATAGTTAAGTGATGTTATTTTCAAGTTTTGTTTAATACACTTGATAATCTTATTGGATTAAATTTATATTGAAGGAATTCAATTTACTTTTGCTGGAAGTTTATGATTCATGGTTGTTTTTATGGGCTTCTCCTCTGTTTTTCGTTAAACATTTATCACTAGAATGAGATTATTTTGTGGGTTGTTCATCACTGGAATGAGATTATTTTGTGGGTTGTTCAGAAATAAGGTAGTGTTTTGGGTGAGCATTGCTAATGGAAATCAATTTTTCTTTAGCTTGTTAATGGTTTTTTTTGTCTAGCATGCAATAGTCTCTTTATGAAGCTTAATTAGTGAGTTTTTGGCCTTGGCATTTGGTGTTCTATTTCCTTAGTGCAGCAAAAACAATTTTCTATTTCCTTAGTGCAGCAACAATTTTCGTTTCCTTAGTGTAACAAACAATTTTTGTTTCCTTTAAGCTTTATTTCTAAAGTAATACAGTAGTCAACTTCAATTTTACATGGAGTTTGTTTTAATCTTTAGCTTAGTTTCTTGTAGATTTACTATGAGCTAAACTTCTTAGGGGATTCAAGGATGTGAATTCCCTAAGAAGTAATTGTAGCCAAAATTCCAACAAAAACCAAGCCTACATCTCATTTTTTTGCTTGTGTTGAATAAAATTCCGTTGAGATCTTAGATTGATCAACTAGGGTAGAAACTCAAGCTTAAATCTAATACTTTCAGGGTTAGTGATAAGCAGATTTCGCACAAGTGATGGAGACAAGAGTTTAGACATAAGCCAATTCTTTACTCTGGACATAGGGATTAAAGACTCCAAAACCCATAAAATTGTTGAGCCAAATTATCTAAGATAGAGGTACTATAGATCTTAGATTGATCAACTAGGGTAGCAACTCAAGCTTAAATCTAATACTTTCAGGGTTAGTGATAAGCAGATTTTGCACAAGTGATGGAGACAAGAGTTTAGACATAAGCCAATTCTTTACTCTGGACATAGTGATTAAAGACTCCAAAACCCATAAAATTGTTGAGCCAAATTATCTAAGATAGAGGTACTATAGACATATAAGTTACCCACTTAGCCTCCTAAAAACCTAATTACAAGATGAATAGGAGTAACAATTTTGGTTTACAATTGTGTGTAGAGTAGGTTGGATTTGCAATTTACAACGTAGGGCAATGATATTTTTTAGCCACTCCTTTCTCTAAAGAATTCCTTTTGCAATTTTCATTTCTTTTATCAAGTCTGCTTAGTTTGTTATTCAATCTTGCAAATTTTCATTCTGCAATTTAGTTTTGCAATCTTTGTCACTTTAACTTGCAATTAGATTATGCAATTATTTTATTTTTTAACAAACACACCAAACCCAACCTTATTTTTGCAATTTTTAGTTTCTAAGTTGCAATTCTCCTTACATTTTTCTTTGTAATATTTTGGTTACACCGTTCCCTGTGGAATCGATACTCAGGAATACTAGTGTTTTAATACTTGCATCGGCAGTGTGCACTTGCATTGGGATTGAACGTATTTACTTACTTTTCTTCACCAAAGTTCACCCAATCACCTTTTTAGTGTTTCAAAGAGTCCATCTATTAGAGCTTGAAAAGAAGATTCTAATGCATTTTGAATCATTTAAATCGGAGTTCAAACAAAGGAGATATAAGAAAAAGAAGATTGGACAGAAAAGCAAATTAAACAATGACAAGAGGCACTGTGCTAACGTGGCATCCGACTTGGCAACTGACTTGGCATTACCAGTCAAATTTAGTGATGTGGCAACTGACATGTCAAGTGATATGACATCCAATGACTAGATTTTGATGACGTGGCAATGACGTGTCCAGGTGACGTGTGATGACATGGCACACGTGGACGAACAACAAGGCAACACATGGCAAGCTATTTCAATTATTTTAAAAAAAATGATGGGCTGACACGTGGAGACCTCATATCGCGACACTTGTCATTATCTAGAATTTCAAAAGGATTCATTTAATCATTTAAAAAAAAAAAAAGAGAAAAAGGATGGAATGACACGCATGGTAGTGGTGATGGGTATTTGGAGGAGAATCTTTTCTTCTCTCTCTCTTCAAATTCTATCATGAACCTTTTCAAATTTCACAATTCAATCCCAACCATCCATCCTTTTGACCTAGATCTAATGGTTCATTTTCAATTTGCTCTAAATCCCTTTTAAGCCTAAAAATATCATCTTCCTCTCCACTTTTTGAAAATCTCCAGCAAGCTTCCATACTCTTCTCTCCAAAAAGTTACAAATCCTTCAATTTTCTCACATACTCTTGAACCGGCTAATTGTAGTTTTGTGAGGAATCTTTGGAGTGTCTTGTTGAGTGATAAATTTGTGTATTTTGCCTATTAAGAGGTATTCTTGTGAGATTTATTTTTCTGTGTTTATTGGGATTTATATTAAGGTGTGGGTACACCTTGACTTGTGAGAAAAAAAATTGGTTTGATCCTGAACCAGTGAAAAGGATCTTGGGTTTCTCTTTAGCCTAGGAAAAAGAGGGTTGTGTCGGTTGGTTCTCACCCGCAAGAGGATCAATTAGTAAAATACCCAAGAAGGAGTCTTGGGGAGTGGAATAGGCAATTTATTGAACCACTATAAAACTTCGGTCTTCTTCCCTTCTCCTTTTTATTTTTCACTCTATATTTTCTTTGCTTGTAAATTTCTTAGATTGCATGATTTAGGATTTATTTTTCTTTGGTATTTGAATGCTTATTGTTATCTCTACTTTTTTAAATTTGAATTTTTTTGGTGATTTGTTGTTTTAGTAAAGTTTAGAATTTTAGATTAAAATCAAAATTAAAAATTGGTAGACAATCCTATTCACCCCCTCTAGTGTTACCTTTAGATCTGAGAGTGAGAAAACCCATTCGAGTTCTTCTTTCTTGCAGCAAAACGCAGAGAGTTGGACATGAGAGAGTTGTTCTTCGAAATGAGGAAACCACCACTGTTAGAGTGTGTTTGCCACCATTGAGAAGAAGTGTTGCCATTTGTGGTGTTGTGTTTTTGCCGCCGATAAGGAAGTTTGGTGGAAGAAAGAGTGGAATCTATTTGAGTAAAATCTGATTTCTTCTTCTTGGATTAATCTTTGAGTTAAACAAATGTTGTATTGCTCTCTCTTATTTTCTTTGAATTTTTCTCTCTGATGGTTTTTCTTGCAAGTTTTCTTGAATTGATATCTCTCTAGATCCTTTGTTAATCTTTTGTTATACATCTTGTATGTTTTTTCGATTCTAATAAGATTGACTCACAGAGGCCTTTAAGCCTTTTGCAAGTGGAGTAGGTCTATTAACTTAACCACTATAAATCCTTCTATTTACTCTCTCTAAACTCTGATTCTACATTCTTTAACGTTTTTTTTCCAGCACATTTTTTAATTTTAAAATGGTCAATAAATGCTTTTATCTTGTTAATAAAGAACTAAAACATAAGGGTATAGGTCTTGGTTTATAACAATTGCTATCAGAGCCATGCCCCTGACTTAGCCGTGTTGGAGAATCCTTGGGTGCCAAACAAAGAAAAGTTGTAAGCCTCGAAGACGTAGTCATAGTGGAGATATGTGGTTGAACTTTATTGAACTGGTGGTATACTCTGGAGAAAAAAAGTTGGCCTGGATAAGAGCTAGACTGATAGATGACTATTTTAGGGGAGGCTTAGTGGTACTTTGCTCAAGGGGAGGATTGTTGGGAGTGCAATGAAAGTCCTACATTGGCTAGATAAGGAGAAGATCATGGGTATTTAAGTGAGGACAACTATCTCCATTGGTATGAGGCCTTTTGGGTGAAATAAAAAACAAAACCATGAGGGCATATGCCCAAAGTAGACAATATCATACCAATGTGGATATATGTAGAGGGTTGTTGTCCTTAACATCTTGGGAGAAGATGTATGCATCATTGAAGGGAGTTTAAACAGTGGTCCACAACACAAGAATGATAGGAGTGGACACTTCTTTGATTTATTTAGAATTAAACAAAATTAAAGGTTAAACAAACTTACATTAAAGTAAATATAGAGAAAGTAGAAAGTTCTTGTGGGTTTTTAATCTTCTTGCTCCAACTTCTTCAACAAGAGAATTATGTATGTTGAATTGGCTCAATCCAAGGGAATAGGAACTTAGGGTAGAATCTTTGCCATAAAATCAAATTATATATATATATATATACATATATATATAAATAACATATTTGAATCTTATTCAAATAGCTTAAAATCTCCTACAACATATATTTACTTATTTGAATCTCATGCAAATTTAATATATATTATTTACTTTAATATAATGTATTTAATACATAATATTTAATGTATCAAATACAATAGTAGATATTTTTCTCATTTAATATATATTATATATTAAATATTAATTTGAACACTCCAAATTTTTCTTTCAACTAAATTGATTCTTTTAGTGTTACTATGACCTTATAGACCTAAAGATTATAAGCTTCAATGATACAAAATTAATCAATTAATTTTCATTCATTAACTCTAGGCCACTCCACTATAGACCTAGAGTTGCACTCTTATGCACTACATGACAAGTTGCGTCCATGGATATAACCATTACATTGCTAGTCAATCATTTACGAGTTATTCGTAATTACAGCTAGGTCAAAAGTCCGTTTTATCCCTCTAATGAATAATTTATTTATGTTCTAATCATAAACTAAGACCCTCTCGGGCCAGTGAGAGGGTGTGATCTCATTGTTCAAGTCTCAAAAGCAACACTTAAGGGAACAAATGATCTACTTACCCTATATGGGAAGAAATGAATTTCATCTTGTGAGATTATATTCTCAGCTCCCTATTTAGTCAAGTCCCCAAAATAGTAGACTTATTGAATTGACTACAAAAGTCACCCTCGCCCATGCAAATCAAAGGACAAGCTCTCACAAATAGAAGTCCATAATTCACTCAAGATTAAGATTAAGTCATATATGATCATCTTGTGAAATATTAATCTTTTCAACTGACAGATTTATAAAGAGAAATTAAGTATTTTGTGGTCCAGTCTTATACAAACTCATTGTATAGGATACCCCCACTCACATGTCTTCACATGAATGATTGGATCAAATCATTTGTAACCATTACAAAATGAGCCGTATCAATAGTGTTACCAGTATAAGACACTCAACCTTATCTATATACTATAGACTCTTTTAATGAGGTTATTTCTTGAACATGATCCTCTTGTATGTCAACCATTCACTGTTTAAGATTACACTAATAACTTTAGATTTTTCATATAATAGATAATGTTATATTGCAAATAAAATAATCAAATTTATTATTAATTATTAAACAATAAATCATTAATTATGAGGTTTTACGGCATAAATCCCAACAAATGAGAGTTTGTGTTTGAAAAGATTCAATCGAATGAGGACTCAATCAACTATTGGTGCATGCACATGATTTAAGAAGGAGGTTCTTTTATACATAAGTCGATATTGATTATAAATTGTACTAACCTTTGATTGATTGATTGATCGTATTCTTTAGGCGTGACCATGTGGAGTTGGTAGGTTAGGAAACCAAACCATGTTAAAAACGTCTTGTATCGTCTCTCTTAAAATTGTGTGCTCTTTATTGATTTTATATTAACTCATCACTATAATGAATTAATAATTTAAATATTCACTAATTGGATATATCAAATATAGTTTAACATTTTAGCAGGTAATTTTTATATAAAAAAAACATCCTAAAATGTAATTAGATCTTTTGAATAATAATTTGGTATGTTTTATTTTTGTGGTATGATTTTTTTTTTTAATTTAATTTAAGGAGGTAATAATTTCATCATTTCATGTTTTAGGTTTAATATGATGAAATTAAAAGTTTAAAGTTAAAATTAACTCACTAAGTTAAGTATGGGATGAAATTGATTTTTCCCTTAAAATTATAAAATAACGATAGATAAAAACCAATTAATTTATAAGCATTACAAATACAATAAATAAATTGGCAATTACACAAACATGTACTTCAGATGTTGAAATGTTCAATTAGCATATAGTTGATTAATTAATTAATCATCAAATTGGTGTTTAATTATTACGGTCAATTATGATGATGTGCTAAAAGTTTGAATAGATTCAAAATATAATAAAAGTCTAATTCATTGCTTCATGTAGATAAACCCTAAATAATGTAGTTAACAAGTTCTCAAGAAGATTTTTTTTTTCTTTTTTTTTTCTTTTTAAATATTACGACACAGGGGTGAGGTTTTCATGAGGTAGATAGTTAAAATTATGTTTGTTTCCTTTTCTCAACCTGGACTAAAAAAGTTATAGGAAATTGGTTGAAAAATGTAAATTTAGACATTCACAACTAAAAAAAAAAAAACCATTAAAAAAGAAAACTTTGCTCAAAGTTACATTCTGGCTTGGTTGTTTTTAGGGTCTTACTATTTTAAATAATCATGCATATTTGTTTATTAACAAATTTCTTGGTCCTGTAATTTGCTTTTAAAGTGTTTTCAAAAACTTGACTAATTAAATTTTGGTTTTTTAGGGAGAAAAATAGTTTGTTAAACTCCTTTTCTTTTCTAATTTGTCTAAAATTTTTAAAATATTTTTTAAAAGTGAAAATCTAACGAGAAAAAAAAAGTACTAGTAAACTACTTTGAAAAAGAATAAAAACAAAATTGCTATTGAATAGGTCTTTAATTACTCGTCTAAATATACTATAAATTCGTTTATTTTGATTCTCATACTATCATTTTTAATCCACAGTTCTTATACTTCCATAAATATAATGATCATGTTTTTTAATTAAAATTTTGCTAAAAAATTGGTTGAAAACCAGTGGTGGATCCAAAATTTTATGCCAGGAGCACAAGTTCATATTAGATTAAATTGCAAGTTTAGTCGTTGAACTTTAACATTTGTGTATATATGATTCCTTAACTTTAAAAAATGTCTAATAGGTCATTAAATTTTCAATTTTGTGTTTTAATAGATCTTTGAATTCTCAATTTTGTATTCAATAGGTATCTAACATATTCGAAGATTTTAAAAATTAAATGTTATATTAGACATAAAATTTAATTTTGTGTCTGATAAGTCTTCAACCTATTTGACATTTTATTAAATGTAGTTATTAATTACAAAATTGAAAGTTTAAGGTTCAATTAGACACAAAAAAAATTAAATTTTATGTCTAATAGAACAATTAATTGTAATTTTTTTTCAATATGTAAAAGACTTATTAGATACAAAATTGAAAGTCCATAGATCTATTAGACATTTTTAAAGTTCAATTACTTATAGACACAAAATTAAATGTTCAAGACCTATTGGACACAAATTTTAAAATTCAGGGACTAAACATGTAATTTAAACCTTCATATAAATATAATTTTAAATATATTGATATATAATATTTAGATTAAGTAATAATTACAAAATTATAATAAACGAGTATAAAATTATCAACCTAAATATATAAGAAAAAATGAAACTTGAAATATTTAAGATTTTTTAAAATAGAAATAAGTTTTTTTATGAATTTAATTTTTCTACAAAGATTATTATTATTTATTTTTGTGTGTATATATGTGTGTAGAATTTAATAAAAAAATTAAATAAAATTTGTCTATCCAACTTACTAAAAATTAAAATAATATATATATATATATATATATATATATATATATAAGATAAAAAAATGAAGTTAAGCTGGAGCAGTTTTTTTTTTTTCTGTATATGTGTGTAAAATAAAATAAAAGAAAATAAAATAATTAACTGTCGATAAGGAAAAGGGCACTTATCGTTGGATCTCCGAGACAAAATAGGCCCTCAGTGCCCCCCTCAACCAACGAAACAAGGAAATATTTTGTTATCTTATATGAAAAACCGTGTATGTATATATTAAACACATAAGGCTTATTTGGAGCGTGAATTATAATAGTCTGTGGAGTACTCTACACTTCAACACAAACTTTTATAATTCAGATTAAATAATTTTACATCATAAATACATATTATATAATTCTACAGACTATTATAACTTACAGACTGTTATAACTCATACATCGCCTCAAACAATCTCATCAATCAGAGGTAGATCTGCAATGAAAACAAACTATGCTTGAAACGTGGGTCAATGACTGAAGTCAAATATATCTAGATAAAAATATAGGGAACCCAGCTATGTTACAAAAAATATAATAGGGACAAGTTATGTTACAAAAATATAATAAAAAATTTAGATTAAATTATCAAAAATACCCCTAAACTATGGGGTTGGTTTATATTATACCCCTGAACTTTGAAAAGTTTCATTTTAACCCTTGAACTTTGAAATTTGTTTCAAAATTACAATCTTTGAAGGTTTTTTCCATTAAATTTATGGACAAAAAACGACGTATTTGCATATGTTTTGATTTTTTTTCAACGTATATGTTCAAATATGTTCACATAATCAATAATATAAATAAAAAAAACATCATTTTCCATCCATAAATTTAACGAAAAAAAGCCTTCAAGAGTAGTTTTGAAACAAACTTCAAAGTTCAAGGGTTAAAATGAAACTTTTCAAAGTTCATGAGTATAATTGAAACCAACCCCATAGTTCAGGAGTATTTTTGATAATTTAACCAAAAATTTAATCAAAGTTATTAGTATTAGGAATTGATAGATGAATTAGTATATCTCAACTAAATTAGCATGTTGGTTAGGTTTAGGGTTTAATAGTAATACTTTATCGTCATATAAATCTTAAAAAGCATGTTGGTTGGGTTTAGGGTTTAATAATAATACTTTGTCATATAAATCTTAAAAAGTCAGGTAGTTGCAAAACTAGCAAAAGTTAGAATGTAATAATAACAATTAATGAATATGTGTAGTTAATTGATAATAGTTAAGAGTATGGTTAATCAATATCTACGTAAATAATATATTTATACGTTAAATATTAGTTACTATTGTCACATAAAAATTCAAGTAAACTATCCATCGTTATTTTAGTAAATCAATTATTTTTTTTAAAGTTTAATAACATGTGGGAGTGAGGGTTTCAACTTCTGACTTCATAGTCGAAGATATAATGTTTAAACCAATTGAATTATACTCATGTTGATAGTTAATCATGTTAGTAAAAATACATTGTATATACAAACTGTGTAACACTAGCAAACAAATTACACATAACTGGCTACAAACAATTATAAAGTAAATATGACTATAGACTCTATATATAATAAAAACTACAGACAACTAATAAATGAACTAGATGAGAAAATCAGAAGCTCCAATCAGAAGCAACAACATCAAATGTATAGAACCTAAAACAACAAAGAAATGATATGATTGGTA
The DNA here is from genome assembly GCA_033996785.1 of Trichosanthes truncata. Classification (NCBI taxonomy): domain Eukaryota; kingdom Viridiplantae; phylum Streptophyta; class Magnoliopsida; order Cucurbitales; family Cucurbitaceae; genus Trichosanthes; species Trichosanthes truncata. The sequence continues at coordinate 47,993,691 of JAWPNB010000003.1, read as the reverse complement.
GTCGAGGCACGTTTACAAAGCATTGTCCTGAAGATAATTATTCCCTCTGCAGTGGTTGCAAGCAAACTACAACGATTGTCTCAACATGATACAATGACTGATTCCGATAGAACAACAACCTTGAACTATTTAAATTTGGCAGAACTCTTGAATACTTGCTCTCAACTCAACTCAAAACCAAACGAAAGAAAGAGGAGAATACCTCATATGGGATGAGATACTCCAAATAAAGAAACAAGATGTTATTTATAGACTAACAACTTAGTAATCCTCTAAAAATAAAATAAAACAAAATAAAAATAAAAATTGAAACATATATCAAACATAACTCAATTGAGTAGTTACTTGCAAAATTTAAATATAACTCATCAAATTAGAAGTAACTATAAATTTAACTTCCATATGCTAAATTTGTAATTGCAGTGCATTTTGATGTTTCAAGCCATTTTGAATATTTTGACATATTTCACTTTCTTTCACAAAATTGTTACAAAATCCAACAAGTCAATGACTTATAAGTTTTAAAAGTACCATATTTATAATTATATTTAAAAGAAATACTATATTTGTAATTACAATAATTTTTTAATACAATTTGTAATTACATTTTAAGAGACATTTAATATATTTTAGAAAGTGGACATACCCATTAATTTGTTTTATAAAAAAGAGTTGCTAAAAAGAGTTGCAGTGCAAAACCAATCAATTTATTTATTTATTTTAAAAAACCTATAGAAAGTTCACTCGCAGCTTACAAGTTACAATAAAACACACATAGTTAACTTGAGCATAGTTCAAAAGGTTAGAGGTACGAATCCATCACTCCACATATTGTTCAACTTCTTAAAATGTCTATTTTAGTCAATTAAAATTGAATATTGTTGGTGCTATTTAGGTTTGACAGATTTTCTAAACAATATTATTTTTGTCAGATCTCAAGGTCAGAAAAAAAAGGTCACAAGAAATATCTTCAGAGATTGTTATAGGTGCTGAGAGTTTCAGTTTTGAGCAGATTCGATTTTGAAGTTGTGATTTTCTTAGAGATTAACTTTTTAAAGTTCTCGTTTGGTGCTTAAATGAGCAAATCAGTTAGCTTGTATTTTAGGAAAATAAAATATCTCACGATTTTATTTTCTATTGAGATTTGAATCAGGATTGGATATAAGATTCTTTTTGTGAACTAGGATTTTTTGGTGTAAAGACTAAAACAGAGACAGAAACGTGGGTTGAGAGGTCTTTTTTGGCAACATAGGTTGTTGGCAGTGGACATGTGTTTTTATACTTGGAGTTTGTGTTTGGGGGTTGAGTGATGCTTCTCTGCAAGGGTTTCAATTGTAAGGGTTGTAAATGTGAACGTAAATTTGCAGAGGTAGAGTTTTCTTGTAAGTGAGATTGAGATAATTATTTTGACGAAACAACTGAAGAAGTTTCGTAGTGGAACCAAGGGGTGCTTAGGCTTGATAGGGTTTCGGATAGCAGTTCGCTAGGAACGAAAGAAAAGATCGAAAATTGGGGAAGCCGAGTTGTGTAAGACCTCGTGTACGCGTTCATTGATATAGTGAAGTTCTTTCCACTGGGTTGTGCCCCCTAGATGTAGGTGTAGATCGAACTAGGTTACCAATTGCTATCTCATTTACCTTTTGCAATAGTTTACTTTATGTTCGGATTGATTTAATTTGTTAATTCATAATTGAATGACAAACTGTCATGGGAATTGCTATAAGCATAATCTATGACATTCGTAATATGATTAGTAATTTCAATTATCATCGATACTTGCCATTTTTTTTCATTAATTGTTTAATAAATAGATAACCTAACTTCAAATATGTGTTTTAACATATTGATGTAGACATATATTTGAGCCACCTAATCAGTTAAAGTAGGTAATTGATGGACGAAAATATTAGATGGTAGGAATAATAGATAGGACTAAGATGATTATTATTTATAGACTACATGGTCTAAAATGGTCATTATGAAACTTAAACAATTAAAATTGTTATTAGAGACGAGAACAAATAAAAAATTTAAACTAATTGTAATAATTTTTTTTTCAAAAAATTGTTTTAGTGGTAACTTTAGCCATATTATATCGTATTGGAAACTAAATTGCCATACAAATTTTCATTAGTCCAACCATTTGGAAAATCTTATATTAAGTTTCAATTTCGTCGTTTATGCAATCAAATTCCTTAGATTAGTTAAAATCTTGGTGTTTCTATTACTCCAACTATGGTGGTTCTATGAAGTTTCCTCTTTCATCTTCTATTAGTCCACTATGATATTTTCTTTGATATTTTCTTCCTTCATTTTTTCTACATACAGACTAAAAAGTTCCACCACAATTAGGATAAGGATAAGGATGCTGATGTCGAAAACTATACAAACGTTGAATACAATTTTTAAAATGAAATTAATGATGAATTATAGATAATTCAATTTGAAGGTTTTTAGTTTAGAATAAGTTAGGTTTGTATAGTCTAAAATTATGAAGTTTCATCTACATTTCGTATGTAGATTTTTTTAATTTTAATTTTTGTAAATTTCAAGCGCTAATTCAACTATACATATTCAAACTATAGAAGATGTGTTAATTCAACTCTATGAATTCAAACTAGAAAATCAAATATCTAAAACCCATCTCTTGGATAACATATTAACATTTACAAATAAAGAAAAAAAAAAGGCAGCAAACTCATAATGATCAGCTGCTAAATTCACGTTTTAATTAGCTCATTCTTTTATAAATTCAAACATAAATTATAAAAACTCAACTTTTTGAACTGTGCGCCAAAAATATCCTTACAAGTGTAGCCAAATTTTGATTTAAGTTGCGTTTTTATTAGTTTGTTTTGGCACTCATTTTATGGGAATAAAGCACCATATACAATATTTAAATTAACTGATCAAGAGTTTTTATTTATTTGTTTTTTGAGTTAACAAATATAGAGTGGAGATTCAACCTCCAACCAAAGGAAAATTTTTATTGTTCATCCTTGTGTACTTAGTTTAATGAGTTAATTTTAGCCTTAAATTTATAATTTCATCAAACAAAATTGTACACTTAAAATAAGTGATCAATCAATATTTCCTTAAAATTTAATCATACTTTTATTCATGAATCAACCAATAAATCATAAAAAATCAAGTAGTAAAAAAAGGGAAAAATACCTTTTTAGTCTCTGAATTTTCAACAATATGTGCATTTAATCCTTGAGTTTTCAAAATGGACTTTTTTAGTCCTTGAGTTTAGGAAAAAATATCTTTTTGGTCCATTTGTTTTGGAAATATACTTTTTTAGTCCATGAGTTTTGAGAAATAGGTTTAAAAGGTCCATCGTATTATTTTTAAATTTTTTTTTTATATAAAATCAATATTCTTTATTAATTTTTGATTTTTTAAATTAAAAAAAAAAGCTCTCTTCCCTCTCTACCCCATTCTCTCTCCTCTCTCCTCCTTCCACCTTCCTTCCATTTTATTCATCCTTTCCTCTTCTTCCCACCATCTTTTTCTTCCTCTTCACTCTCTCTCACTACATCAATCAATCTTCATAAAAAACGATAATTTTTTTTTTCACCATGAATCTTAATAAAGGAGATGGTGGGGAGAAGGGGGAGAGACAAAGAAGAGGATAGGAAGGTGGAAGGAGGAGAGAGGAGAGAGGATGGGATAGAGATGGAGGAGAGATGAGAGAGAGAGAATGGGTAGAGAGGGAAGAGAGATTTAATATTAAAAATTAATAAAGAATATTGATTTTATATAAAAAAATTAAAAAAAATAATATTAAAAACTATTACCATATAAGAAAACGTCCAATATAGCTAAAAGAACAAGTATTCACAAAACTATTACCATGTATTCTCAAAACTATTACCATTTGTCCATAACTTTATGTTTAATTTTCAATTCATAAGAAAAAAAAAAGAAAAATTAAAAAAACTATCCCCGAGCTATTGGGGTTATTATAATCACACTCTTAAATTTTCAATTTGATCCATCAGCTCCTAAAATTCAGCGGTGGACCAAGATAATAGTGTTTGGGGGTTGACAAATTATATATGTTATATAAATATAATAAAGAAAATTATCACCAAAAGGTCAGAGCTTCGAATTCACATCCCTACGTTATGTTGACCTAAAAAAAGTTATTGGTGGTAAGAATAAGAATGTGTACCAAAGACTTCCCATCATATAATTTAGCTCATCTCGATGTCATATCAAATAAAAAATTAAAGTGTCTAATGGGTCTCTAAATTTTCAATCTAATATCTCTAATAAGTTCCTAAACTTTAAACGTGCCCAATAGGTTCTTAAACTTTCAATTTTGTATCTAATAAATCCCTAAATTTAAAAAAGAAAATGTTGACTAAGTCAATGATATAATATTATAGTTTATTATAGAATTAAAAATTAAAAACTAATTTAATAACATTTAAGAATATCTAGATAGAATTCTTTAAAGAAAATGTGGCTTATCTTTTATAATTATAAAAAAATGTAGGTCTAAATTATTTCTATGAATAGTTTTCTATATATTTTTAAATCAATAAAAATAGTAACCTTTTATATATATATATATAAAATAAAATAAGCAAAAAATGCTGTTGGGAGGATTTGTACACAAACGTGTAGGAAGGCTTTCAGGTGAGAATACCATTGAGGCAGAACAAATTTTCATTAATGAATTATATACTATTACGACTATGTAGTCTATTACTTATGCCTTCATATGTAAAAAAAAAAAAAAAAAAACTTTGCAGGGCCATGGCCTCCAATCTTCAAGTAGATCTGTCCCAGCCTAAACTTATGAAATTGTTGCAACTAAATTCTTAAAGATTGAAAATTATGCAAACCACTTTTTAACTATAAGTATTGTTCCAATCAAACCTTCATAAACTATATTATTGTTACAATCAAACTCAAATCATTTATATCTTTTTTTTCTTCTTAAATGGAGATGACAATACAACATTAATCTGAAAATCAAATGTTTTTTATGATTAATATTATAGTTTTCAAATTTTATAGACTTAAACAAATTGAGTTAAATTGTAAAAATTTTATAATTTGAGAGCTTGATTATAACCATCATTATAATTTAAGGGAAGCGTATATGACTTGCAATATTTAAGAGCGCAAAATTTTATAAATGCAATAGGGTGATAGATGAAATTGAAAACTTGAGTGTGAAAATAAACATGCTTATTACGAATGAATATCGGTCATGCACACCGAATTTGTGATGTTTTTTTTTTTTTTTTTTTATCAACGTTTTTTATTCTATCTCTTAGTTAGAGTATACTGCACACAAATTATTTTTCCAATTTGGCACCATTTGCATTTGAATAAAGGAGAATGTCAATTTCCTTAGACAACCATACAATATAAAACTTCAATATCAATAATAAATGTTAATTGGAAAGGACTTGGAATATAAAATTTCCAAAGACCAAGTTGTAAATTACATATTTAATTTCTATAAATAATTTTCCAAATACCAAAATGTTCATTGTTTGACTTTGAATTAAGGCTCTAAAATAAGACTGCCTCAGACCTAGATAAAATAATGGGTTTAAAATATTAAGGAAAAAAAAAATCATATTTGATAACATCAATGGGTTTGACAATGATTATAGGAAAGAGAGTGTAATCTTACAGATTTGAAGGCAAATTGAGATGACAATCAAATTGTTGTCCTCTTTAAATTCACTCATAAAAGTTTGATGGATTTAAATTTGTTATTGTAAGCATGTTGATACATGTCATTGTTATATAATTGGCTAAATTATACAAAATATCCCCAAAACTTTGAGGTTGGTTTCTATTACACCCCTAAACTTTGAAAAGTCTCATGTTTACCCTTGAATTTAGAATTTTATTTCAAAAGATACCCTTGGAGAGTTTTTTCATTAAAATAAGATGTAAATTAATGCAGCAGCTAATGCGTAAAAATTGGAAGGCATATACAATATCATTTACAACATCATTCATGTAAATTGACGTGACAGTTGATGTGTAAAAATTGATCATGTAAATAATTTAAATGGTAAATTTTGAGATGAAATATATAGTAACAACAATCTTAATCTTCTATATAGTTGTAAATAATATCACTCAAACTTTAATTTTTACACACATCAGCTGCCATATCAATTTTTCTTCTTTATTTTAACATAAAAGATAGTTTTTTAAACCAATTTCAAAATTTAAGGGTAAAAATGAAACTTTTCAAAGTTTAGGAGCATAATTGAAACTTACCCCAAAGTTAAGAGTATTTTGTATAATTTAACCTATATAATTTTATACTATTTTCTTAAAATTCAAGATTAATTTTAGGGGACAAAGTAATTTGCGTCCATTTTAACTTGAAATTTAATTTCGAACTAAATCTTTTACTTTCACTTCTAGCTTGGTCTATATAGATATAAACATGTTGACACATGTCATTTTCTTAAAATTCAAAATTAATTTTAGGCAACAAGGTAATTTGAGTCAATTTATTTTAATGTGAAATTTAATTTCCTCAAATTAAACTAAAAACTTATATAAGTAGTGAAATTAATAATCTCTTGAAGATCAAGCCAAATAATTGCCCTCTAAATCAACCTATAATTCATTCAAAATCTCACCAACAAAATACTCAAAATCCAACAACTGACTATCAAAAACTAAATCAAACACTCAAAAGCAGCTAACGAATTCGAGCATAAAAAAAAAAAAATTGAAACCAACACTAAAACGACCAAACCCAACCAAAAGAATGTCCAACACAATCACAAATACCAACACCCAACAAAATACTCTCTCTAACAAAAAAAAAAACACTCCTACTTAGCTAAAATTATACCAAAACTAGCAACTCAACTAACCAAAATATCAAAATTTTAAAGTTAAATTTAACCTTAGATCAATTCCTCTGCAATCTACATTTGTGTAAATTGTAAATTTTGCACATACACACATCTATCATTGCATCATCTTTTTTTCATTAAAAAAAAAAAAAAAAAAAAAAAAAAAAAAAAAAAAAAAAAAAAAAAAAGAGGATGGAATTTTGTGGGAAGTCTTTTCCACAATTTGGAATAAACAATGAAAATTTTGTCATATTTCCTCAAACATCACCATTCCAATCCTTCTCCTGGTTTGACCTTTCAAATCAAAACCCAATGGATCCTCTGTAAAAAGCCCCCCATTGTTTCAAACACACACACGCAGCCACAATGAGTTCTTCTCTAGCAATGATCAGAATCCTCCTGCTCGCCGCCGCCGTCTTCTTCGGCGGCTCCGTCGTCCCCACACGGTGCCTCAATTTCAACTTCCCTCTTTTCACCCCCGAGACCCAGTCGGAGCTCATTCTTCACAACAAGGCCCGAATCTTTTTAGACGCCATTCAAGTCACGCCCGACGTTCGAGGAGCTCCGATCACCAACGAATCCGGCAGGGCCGTTTACAAAACCCCATTTCTGCTGAGAAACGGAGACAAAATCGCAACATTCAACACGACATTCGAGCTCAACATCAGCCCACAGACTTCGCCGGCCGGCGGCGAGGGGTTGGCCTTCATTCTCACTGCCGATGATTCTCCTCCCGCCAACAGCTATGGCCAGTGGCTGGGGATTGTTAATGCCTCCACTAATGGAACCCCAGAGGCGAAAATCGTGGCGATTGAATTCGACACCAGGAAAAGTTTCCCACAGGACAACGACAGCAACCATGTGGGTTTGGATTTGAACAGTGTTTTTTCGATTGTTCAACAGCCATTGTTGGAATTTGGGGTTAATCTTTCATCTGGGAAGTCTGTTTTTGGGATGATTCGATACGATGGAGAGAATATTTCTGTGTTCGTTTCCATGTCGAACAAAACAGAGGATCTGTTGAAAAACCGCGCCATTTTTGAGGCATTGAACCTCTCGATTCTTCCGGATGAGGTTTATGTTGGATTCTCAGGTTCGACGAGCGATTTAACGCAGTTGAACTGTGTGAAATCATGGCAATTCAATGGAACTGATGTTGGTGATGGAAGAAAAAAACGCCTCTGGATTTGGCTCACAATGGCTGGAGTTGGGGCTGTGCTGATTTGTGGGGCTGTTGTTGGCCTTGTCTGCTATTTCTGGATGAGGAATAGAATATTGAATTATCCAGAAGAGCCATATGAAGGCATAGAGCATCAGCTTCAAGATATCTCCTTAGCCCCACGAGCCCAAAAGTTTGGATTGAGAGAACTCAAGAAGGCCACAGGCAATTTTGACCCCAAAAACAGGCTTGGGAAAGGTGGTTTTGGAACGGTTTACAAAGGAAATTTGATGAACAGAGACGTCGCCGTGAAGAGAATCTCAGAGGACTCGCGTCAAGGGAAGCAAGAGTTCATAGCAGAAGTTGCTACAATTGGTAGCCTACATCACAAGAATCTAGTGAAGTTAATTGGATGGTGCTACGAGAAGAGGGATCTTCTGCTTGTTTACGAGTACATGCCCAATGGCAGCTTGGACAAGCTGATATTTGGCCCTGGCAAGATGGCGCCGAGTTGGGAAACTAGACAGAACATAATCTGTGGGGTGGCGGAGGCTTTGGATTATCTTCATAACGGATGCGAGAAGACGGTGCTGCACAGAGATGTGAAATCTTCAAACATCATGTTGGATTCAAAGTTCGAAGCTAAGTTGGGAGATTTCGGATTGGCTCGAACGATGCGTCGAACCGAGCAAACACATCATTCAACAAGAGAGATAGCAGGAACACCAGGGTACATGGCTCCAGAGATTTTCCTAACGAGTAGAGCTACAGCAGAAACAGACGTATATGCGTTTGGAGTTCTAGTTTTGGAAGTTATATGTGGAAGAAAGCCCGGAAATCCATTGGACCTCGGCAGCTACGATGGCAGTATAGCTCATTGGGTATGGGAGTTTCACAAGGAACATAAGCTTGTTGAAGCTGTGGATGAAAGTATTGAAGGGCAATTTGTTAGAGAAGAAATTGAGTATCTATTGATTTTGGGGTTGGCTTGTTGCCATCCTAACCCTCTCCAAAGGCCAACCATGAGAAATGTTCTGCAAGTGCTTAAAGGGGAAGCAAATCCACCAATTTTGCCCATTGAAAGGCCTTCATTTGTGTGGCCTCCCATGCCTCCATCATTCAAAGAAGACACAGACAGCTCTCTCAAAGATAGCCAACTTACTCCATTCACAGAACTTTCTGGAAGATGATCATATTCTTGCCTTGTTGTGCAAAGGGTTTCTTTCAAACCCAACTTCTTCAAAAAGGTTGTCTAATATTATATATATTTTTTATCTATAACTAGAATGTAAAAAGAAGATCTATCTTAATTGTTTATGGTAGACAGTGTTTAGATCCAATAGGTTATATTATATGGCAGAATGTACAAAAGAACATTCACCTTAAATGTTTGTGGTAGACAGTGTGTTCAGATTCAATGGATTGTTTTTTTACTCTAGTATTTGGAACTCTCTCCCTTCATGTAATCCATCTTCTTTAGAGTTGTTCTCCACCTTTCAATGAGCAATAGTATGATATTTTGATTGCACACAATTAATTAATGCAAGTATTTATATGTTATAATACAATAAAGTATGTTCTTTTTGTAGCCGTATATTATGTGAAATGGGGTGTAATTCTCAAGAGATTTGTGGAAACAGGTTCCCATGTCTGTTCCCAAGTCTTGAGACTAGTATCAGCTTTTGAAAAAAAACATTTCTTTAAAATAAAATCATATTTTCTATAAGAAACTTTGAAAAAATTAATAATTTAAAGTGGGTTCAGTATAGTTTTTTGAGTGATTTTAGATCATCAAAATGTTTTTTTAATCTTAATAGATAAAAAGTACTTAAAAAATTTAATTAATTTAAAAACTATTTTTGAAAAAACACTTGAGAAATGATTATCTAAAAATGATTTTAGCGTGTGATTAACTAAAAAACTTCAAAATATGTAGTAAGAAAAGGAAAACATATTTATAGTTAATAGAATTACTTTTGAATTTAATACAACAAAAAAAATTATTACATAAAATAACTTTTAAAATTGTTAAGTATAAAAATAATTTTAAGTGTACTTGAACTAGAAGGTATGCGGTTTGAAGAATGTTGGTGTATAACAAGCAAAGATAAGAATTTCTATATTTAAAGGCAAGTTGCGTTGCTTTAAATAGTTTGTGGGTGTTTTAAGGTAAGTTGTGTTGGTTTAAACAAGTTGTGGGTGATGAGAGCTATCAAAGAGAAAGTAGATTGGGGAGATTTTAGTAGAGATGTCCACGGGGCAAGGAGGGGACGGGGATGGCTTCCTCGCCCCGCCCTCCATTTGAATCCTCATCCCCGCGAAATTCCCCATTAAATTTTGCAGGGATCAGGGCGGGGATTTCCCGTGGGGAATTCGGGAGGATCGGGTTCCCCGCGAGAAATTATTCTCTGTTTAGTTTTTTTTTTTTTTTTTAAGAATCAAATAATTCTTTTGATAAATTTTCAAATAGTTAACTTCTATGAAAAATATCCATTAATTTTCAATTACATTGTTAATTATTCACTAAAAATTTTAATTTAAATAGTTAATTTTCTATTAAAAAAATATCTATTTAAAGATAAAATTCTTGAACTTCCTAATAAAAACAAAACAATATTACATATCAAATTATCCAATTAATCCATACATATAATTAAAATGTTTAACTATATGGTTCAAACATATCCAATTATTTAAATCATTAACAATAAACTTTTAAATGACATATATATACTCATACACATATATACACATATATATTAAAAAATAAAATAAAAATAAAAATAAAAATAAATGGGGAGGGAAACGAGGAACGGGGAATACATTATCCTCGTCTCTATCCCCGTTTAGCTCGCGGGGAATTTTTTTCCCCCATTCCCCCCCTAAACGAGGATTCCCCGCCCCATTAAGGTGGGTCCCTGCAGAAAAAATGGACATCTCTAGGTTCTAGGATCTAAATATGTGTTTGGAATAACTTTTTAAAAACAAGCTTTTTAAACAAAATCAATTTATCTATAAGTGCTTTTGAAAAAATTAACACTTTAAAGTACCTTTAGTATAACTTCTATTTTAGACGATCAAAAGTGTTTTCAAGAAAATCTTAATAAATAAATAAATAAAGTAAAAAACTTGAATTAATTTAAAAGCTATTTTTGAAGAAATTCTAGAGAGATAGATTATCCAAAAGTGACTTTAAGTGTTTAATTGAAAATCTTCAAAATATATAGTAAAAAAAAATATTTATGATTAATAATTACTTTTCAATATAGTGCAGCAAACAAAAAAAAAGTTGTTATTTAAAGTATTTTTTTTAATGAAAAAGTAACATATAAAATTATTTTTATTGAAAATATTTTTTAAAAAAGTGACTAAACGAGAAGGTATTTCAAACAGATCAAATAGACTCTTCCTCGAACTTAATCTCATGTGACATCTTGAATTTCTCACCTACCTCTACATATTAATAATGAATTGCATTGGCTTATGTTGATAAAATCCGTGTCATGTGCAACCTTGTAATCACCCATAACTTCTTGTACAAAGAAAACAAAAACAGAAAAACAAATCATCTGTAACTTCCATGGTGCACATGGTGCAAAGACAAACTTTATCTCACCATAGGGCCAATTAAAATAGTGACCTTCTCAGCTAAACTATCTTTTCAAAAACATTATTTGACTTGATAGCAAGATTTAAAAAAAGAATTCATGGATTCATCTATGTAGATGAAGTTGTGTATTGCTCTTCTGTCCATGACTCGATAAGAAGTGCAATATTCTTACCGTTACTATTTTTCTTGATGAACATAAAATCTTATTTAGCAAGTATAGGTAACAAAAAATTTAACAGAGACCAAAGTCGTGGTACATTGATCATCCCTAGAAGTCTATAGATCTCATATGTGTTACCTAATCAATCTATGCTTTTTTAAACCAATCAAGCTACCATAACATAAAAGAACAACACGCTTAAGAAAATCTTACACTCAAAATAACAAATCTAAACATAGTTCAGTTAATTAATTACTCTTGCTTAAGAGGTTAGAGGTTTGAACTTTGAACTCAAAAGAAATAAAAATAAAAATCAACATGGAGGAATGTGTCGGAGATAATCGGTATATATCATAAACCTATGGTGGCATCCAAAAAAATCATATCATCACCATTCACTGTTAAGGGGAATGAGGAGGGAAAAATGGAGCAGCAGCATCTCAAGCATTTTGCAGTTTGCATTATGCCCAATTCATGACACATATCATGCACAAATTCAACCGTTTTGGTTTGGCAATCATCCTTTTCTTCTTTTTGCCTGTCAAAACAGTGTTTTCATTAATATCAGCAACAGAAAAACTTAGATATATGCAATTGGAAGTACCAGGTAACATAGAAACATTACAGAAAGGACCAATAAGTGTTGCACATATAGGTAAGAATGTTAACGACAAAGTGCAAAGTATGCTTAACATTACTTGTTAGAGAAACTGAGCCTAAAATCCCAGTTCCGAAGAATGTTGTTGTACAGATCTGTCTCCAACATTTGCTCAATGCCGAAGTTGGAATGTCAGGTCAATGGTTGCACTGAGGAGAGACCTGACAATCATAAAGGCTGCAATAGAAACTGGCCTAAACAAAACCTTCATGCCCCGATTCATAACCATTTAAGTTCCATTTGATAACTATTTGATTTTTAGCTTTTAGTTTTTGAAAATTGTATTTGTTTTCTCACAACTTCTCTACAATAGTTTTCATCTTCTCTACCATGGTTTCTATATTTCTTAAAAAAACATTTGAGTTTCTAGCTAAATTCCAAAAACAAAAAAAAAAAAAAAAAAAAAATTGAAAACTACTTTATTTTAGTTTTCAAAACTTGCTTGCCTAGATAGCAAAACATGAAAACTCATAGGTGGAAGTAGCATTTATAGGCTTAAATTTTAAAAACAAAAAATAAAAGCTAAATGGTTATCTAGTGGGTCTTAATTTTTGGTTTTTGGTTTTTTGAAAATTATGGTTATCACGCGAGACTCTCGTACTTGATCATTCAAAGCACCAGATAATAGATTTAAGACATTTCTACGACTTGCTCCTTGTAGTGTAGATAAACTCTAAATTATTCTAAAAACAATAACAATAAATAATTTTAGAAAAACTCTAAATTATTCTTTACAAAAATTCTTAAATTTGTTTGTTTTATAATATATTTTAAAATTTTAACTAGATTTGGAAAGGCTAGAAAATAAAATAGTTTTCTTAAATCGTTTTCTATTTAATTAGTGAATTTTTTCAGTATTTAAAAAAAATAGTGAAAAACTAAAATAAAAACTATTAGTAAACTAGTTAATAATTGGTCAACTGATTAAGACATATATCATCGACTAAAATCGACCGAGAGTTACTTAAAGGTTTGAAACTAGCCTCACTTGTGTTTTTAACTAAAAAAAATTAGTTCAATTTTCAAAACAGATAACCAAAACAAAATTGCTATCAACAATTGTCCTTCTATTATTTGATAAAATATGATATTTTTCCTTACTTTTGAGTTCAACAATATAGAGAGCAGGGAATTCGAACCTCTAACCTCTTAGTCGATGACATATTATTTATGTCACTTGAGCTCATGTTGACAATAAAATATGAGATTCGTCTTATAACATTTTATCCGTTCTTATACCATTATAAATGTGATTATTACGTTCGTGTGTTACATTTTTTATTTAAAAATTAATTGAAAATCATCTATGCATGAATATGAACAATAGAATGATGTTTATAGACCTTCTACTTACTCTCCAAAAAAAAAAAAAGAGCCTTCTACAATTTAAAATCAAAATAATTTAGAAAAATTAGATTAATTCTTATTTTAAAAATGTAAGGTAATAGATTATAATTACTATTTTTTAGGGAAAAAAAATAATACCTAGCCTGAACTACAACAAACATTATGAATCGGAAACAATTGCAATTACCTTCAATATTTTTTTATTAGTCATCCCCTTGAAAAATCCAATTCATTAGATTATTCGTAGCTCAAATCTTCAAAGTCTAATTATTTCATATTAAACAATAGAGGGGCATGGGTATTTGTATGAAATTTCCTCATTCATTTTTCTTTCTATATAAATTGAAAAGTTTTAGGACGACTATGTTGATAAATATGCAAATCTTAAATAAAAGCTTGAAAAAAAAACTAATAAAAATTGAAGAAAGAAAGAAATTTATTTTTCAAAAATGTCATATTTTGGTGTGTTTAACTGAAACTTAACAACAAAATCAAGTAATTACTATTTGATGACCATTTTGGTTTTTTAAAATTGAAAAATTCAAATATTCTGGTCAAACAACCTTAAATTTATTTTTCTCTTTCTAAAATATTCATCTTTATAACTTTGGCTAAATTACAAGTTTAGTCCTTGAACTTTCATGTTTGTGGCAAATAGATCCTAAACTTTAAAAAGTATTTAATAGGCTCATGAACTTTCAATTTTGTGTCTAATAGGTTCTTGAACTTTTAAAAAAATTCTAATAAACCCATCAACTTTTAATTTTGTTTCTACTACCTCCCTGAGTTTTCAATTTTGTGTCTAGTAGGTTTTTGTCTTTGTTGATAGAAAAACTTCGGCCAATCCCCAATTGCCATGTCGTCATTCCAAATTAATGACGAAACTACAAATAATTAAATTTGGACCAATTATAAGATGACATGTGTCCCAAATTTAATTTGAAGACAAACATTGGCAAATTCTAAAAATTAAAAGACCACATGTCTTCATTATGACAATTTGACCAAACAATTAAATTTAATTTGGTCAAATTGGGTTATATAGAATTTTGGTCAAATTAAATAAGACTCAAATCCAAATGGTTAAGCCCAAAGCCAACCAAAGCCCAAGTCCATGGTTGGGCCCAAAGGCCACTAAAGTCCAAGCCCACATGTCATGGAAAACTCTATAAATAGATGAGCTCTCATTCATTTGAAGGGTTCAGATATTTTATTTTCTAGAGAACTCAGAGAGATTTGAGAGCAAATAAGGCCAAAGTCCTTAAGTGTTGAATACTCCATGAAGTCCTTAGGTACTGAATGCTTCAAGACAAGTCCTTAGGTGTTGAACCCTCTTTGAAGACCAAAGACTCTTCAAGATCAGTCTTTAGGTGTTGAACACTCCTTGAAGTGCTGAACACTCTTGGAAGACCAATAACCCTCCAAGACAAGTCCTTAGGTGCTAAACGTTCCTTGAAGACTTAAGGCTCTTCTAAGACCTTGAAGACTTTAAAGACCAAAATATTTTTGAAGACAAATCAAAGACATTTGAAGCGTATAAGACTCCAAGACTTCAATCGTATCTTCAAGAGGATCAACAAGCCAAGGACCGATCCAACAATCAACAAGCTAAAGGCCGATCCAAAGATCAACAAGCCAAAGGTAGATCAGAAAAGACCAACAAGCGTGCTCAAGAATAAGCTTTTAGGTCTCGAGACATTTGTATATGAGAGAGAAAGAATCAGAGGAATAAATTAGAGATTGTACCACACCCACAAAATTAATACAAATTCAAGTTCATTACATGTGTCTCATTTCTCTTTCTTTATTGAAATCACGTGTGAATAATTTGGCACGCCCGATGGGGCCATCTCTACCTCTCATCTCTTTTCCTCAACTCATAACACAAGTGACGTGATGAAGTTCAAAAAGGCTTCTTTGATGACCGTCGTCATGAGCAACTTGTACATGAGTTCTGTTATCCAAAGTTGGTCTAATGAATTGAGGCTGCAAGAAGATGAAGCCTCTATTATTGCGAGCAAAGTAATGACACTATCAGGGGCATCGACTAACAACAAGTTTTCTATTAAGTGTAACACCCTGTTCGATCTTAATTCTGACACAGTGTCCGTCATAACAACTAAAGCAAGCACTGGGAAAGAAAGGATGGCAGAGATGCAAGAGCAAATCAACACCTTAATGAAGGCGATTGAAGAAAGAGATTCTCAAATTCGATACTTAAAGAGCCAGATTGAGAACCAAAATGTCGCTGAATCAAGTCCAACTCCTTCCCTCAAAGATCGCAATATAGGAAGATCAACCACAACCCTCCACTTTGATTGTTTCACTATCTATCCAACAATTTCAAGAGATGATAACGAACTCCATTAGAGCTCAATATAGTGGAGCTTCTCAAAGTTCTCTCTTGTATTCTAAGCCTTATACCGAGAGAATCGATAACTTGAGAATGCCAACTGGATATCAACCACCAAAGTTCCAGCAATTCGATGGAAAAGGCAACCCTAAGCAACACGTTGCGCATTTCATTGAGACATGTGAAAATGCTGGTACGCGAGGAGATCTACTGGTTAAACAGTTCGTCCGAATGCTAAAGGAAAATGCTTTTGACTGGTACACTAATCTAGAACCTGAGATGATTGACAGTTGGGAGCAATTCGAAAAGGAGTTCCTAAATCGCTTCTACAGCACAAGGCGAACCTTCGCATGTTCGAGCTCACTAACACTAGACAACGAAAAGGTGAACCCATTGTCAACGACATAAATCGTTGGAGAGCCATGAGTCTCAATTGCAAAGATCATCTCACTGAACTGTCAGCGGTGGAAATGTGCATTCAAGGCATGCACTGGAGACTTTTTTACATCCTCCAAGGTATAAAGCCTCGCACCTTTGAAGAACTAGCAACTCTTGCCCACGACATGGAGCTAACTATCGCTAGTTTAGGAGATAAAGACCTTCTAGTCCCTAACGTAAGAAAATAGAGAAATAGCATCAAGAAAACTTCAGAAGAATCTATTGTTGTCAAAGCAACCCCTCTCAAGTTATCTTTGAAAGACAAGAGGATTGAAAAGCGACAAGAAAATAAAAGGGGTCGCTTAACTTTGAAGGAAAGAAAGAAAAAAATCTATCCTTTTCCAGGTTCTGACATTCCTAACATATTGGAACAACTACTGAAAATACGACTAATCGAACTTCCAGAATGTAAACGGCCAGAAGAGATGGAAAAAGTCGATGATCTCAAGTATTGCAAGTATCATCGAGTTATCAGTCATATAATGGAGAAGTGTTTCGTCCTAAAATAGCTAATTCTAAGATTTGCTAAAAAGAAAAATTGAGCTGGACTTTGATGAAATAGCTTAAGCAAATCATGCTACAGTATCAACAAACACATGCAGTCAAATGCGCTCTAGTCCACTTCATGATCAGGAAATGGGCCTAATTCAATTTGGAACCTTTAAACCCATAACCATTTGGTTTCAACATGAGGTGCCAAAAATAAATTTCAAAATGAGATAGAGCCTAACATTGATAAAGACAAAGGTCGAGTTCTTGTGACTCATTTGAATGAGCGAAAGCAAAACTTAGCCTTCAACAAGTCTCACAAATTTAAAAGCCACAAACATGACAAACATCAAAGAAAGAAGAAGTCAAGGAAACCTAAACTAGAGAGGAATGAGAATAAAAAAATCTTCTCAACCTCGCCAAGCCACCTTAACAGAGTTCTTCATGAGAAAATTTCTTTCCAGTGAAAAATAGGAAGAAAATTATTCAAGTTTGCATTACATCAATGCATAAGAAGTTTATGATTCAAAAGAAGTCGAGCAAAGGACGTCTATCTTCAATCGCATCAAGCCTTCAACTACTCGACCTTTTTGAAGGATGAGTATGGTTGCGACAAAAAAAGAAAACCAAGGTCTAACTTCTAGCTCCACTCCACCTTCAGTCTTCCAAAGGTTAAGCGTCTCCACATCGAGTAAAAATCAACCTACAACATCTGTCTTTGATCGTCTCAAAGTAACAGACGATAAACATGAAAGAAAGATGAGCACCTTGAAGGTGAAACTGTTCTATGAAGTGAACTAAGACAAAAAGACTCACAGTCTTGTCCCTTCACACATGAAAAGGAAGTTATCTGTTCTCATAAACACAAAAAGTTCCTTAAAAGTAAAGAAAAATCACATTGTCTTAACAAATCCTGCAAATGAATGATCTAATCAAGACAATGATGAAGACAAGAACATCTAAAATGCAAAAAAGCTCCTTATCGCAAGAGCCTAAACTGCACGATGCTTTTAGCTCACATGAACTTAAAAGGTCAATGACCCTAAAAAAAATCTTTGAACTACATTTTGACTTGACCCCTTCCACTCAAAGGGTACGTAAGTAACTTAAAGGAAAATAAAACTTTAGGCTCAGTCTCCAAAAAAAAGTTTTCATCCCCATGAAAACAAGACGTTACAAGTTGGATGCATACGAGAGAGTTTTGTCCACCTTAAGTATGGTTAGTCACTCACTCCCCTAAAGTTCGAGCTTCATTCCCTTCAAGTTCAGTTCGTTGCTCATTCCCCTAAAGCTCGAACTTCGTTTCCTTCAAGCTCGGTTCCTCACTCATTTCCCTAAAATTCGAGCTTCAACCCCCTCAAGTTTGCTTCGTCGCTCACTCCCCTAAAGTTCAAGCTTCATTCCCTTCAGGCTTGGTTCGTCGCTCACTCCCCTAAAATTCAAGCTTCAACCCCCTCAAGTTCTGTTTGTCGCTGACTTCGCTAAAGTTTGAGCTTCAACCCCTTCAAGTTAATGTTCTAATGTCACTCGCTTCAAGTTCAAGTTTGGGGCCGACATCCTACTCATTCCACGATTGCCTCGAAGTACGATCTTCCATCTCCAAGTTTGACATTTCGACTCTAAGCATGCGTTATGCCCCCAAGTTTGATGTTTTCCTCCCTCTCCACATTTTGAGGTTTCACCATTGCTACCTCTCAAGTCTAGAGACTCCGTCCGTCAATGCTCATACCTCTGCCAAGACGGATGTCTTTGTCCGTCGACGTCGCGCCTCTGCCAAGTCGGGAGGCTTCGTCCGTCGAAGACCTCTCCTTCGCCAAGTCAAGAGGCTCCGTCTGTCGACGCCAGATCCTCTACCAGGTTAGGACGCTCATCTTCCAAGTCAGGAGGCTCCGTCCGTTGAAGTCCGCTCCTTCGCCAAGTCAGGAGGCTCCGTCCATCGACACCCGCTCCTCCATCAAGTTAGGAGGCTCTGTCCGTCGATACCCACTCCTCCCCCAAGTCAGGAGGCTCCGTCCGTCGAAGCCTATTTCTCCACCAAGTCAGGAGGCTTCGTCCGTCAATGCCCACTCCTCTGCCAAGTCAGGAGGCTCCGTCGATCGATGCCCTCTCCTCGGCCAAGTCGAGAGGCTCCGTCCGTCGACGCCTGCTCCTTCGTCAAGTCGGGAGGCTTCGTCTGTCAACGCTAGCTCCTTCGCCAAGTTTAGAGGTCCATCCGTCAACGCTTGCTCTTCTGCCAAGTTGGGAGGCTTCGTTGATTAACTCTTGCTCCTCCACCAAGTTAATAGGCTCCATCTATTGATGTTCATCCCTCTGCCAAGTCAGGAAGCTTCGTTCGACATGCTCATCTGTCCACCAGCTCAGGAGGCTCCATTTGTCATTTGCTCGCTCCTCTTACAAGCTAGAAGGCTTCGTCCATCGACGCTCACTCCTCCGCCAAGACAGGAGGCTTCGTCCGACGAAATTCGCTCCTCCACCAAATTAGGATTCGCTGTCTGTCAATACTCCTTCCTCCGCATATTCAGGAGACTTCGTTTGTTGACACTCGTCCCTCCACCAAGTTAGAAGGCTTCGTTCATCGTTGCTTACTCCTTCACCAATTCAAGATGCTTCAAGCCAACAGTAGTGTCATTGAGCAAATACCAAAGAACCCTGTAGCAAAAAAAAACAAAAAAAAAAAAGGATAACATCAAAGAGTAGCGGAGTAGTGGAGCTGCAGGAACACCATAGGCCTCGTTAGGGTCAAGTGTTCCTGAGCCAACATAAAAAAAAAAAAAAAAAAAATTGCTTGTTGTTTGCGTGAAGAAGAATAAGAACAAGATGCTGTAATTTAAAAAAAAAAGTTGCATGTTGTTTGCAACAAACAAATTGAAGGTAAAATTTAAAATAAAAAAAAGGAAGGGGGGGAGGGGGGGGGGGGGGGGGGGGCATGCCTACAATAGACGTGAGAAGAGAAAAACAAAAAACAAAACAAAAGGGTGAAGGTTTGTTATATTAGTGGAAAATAAAAAAACAAAAAACAAAAAAAAGGGTGAAGGTTTGTTATATTGGTAGAAAATATAGAATGGAGTCCAAAATTGATTTGGATTTTGAGCTAGATCATGTATTGAATTTGAAATCTTTATCAAACTAGAATTTTTAATTCAAATTATCTCCAATTTACAAATCAAATTCAACTCGGTCTAACTTTTAAATCAAAAGATAAGTTGGATAAATTTCGAGTTTGATTTGAATGAAATTGAATTTGGAAATAATCAAATTTTTATCTCCAAATTAAATTCCACAAAGTCTATATTAGAATTCTACTCCAAATCCAAACCAAATTTTCGATAGAATCTAATATTTACTTTGAATTAAAATTTGGAATATTTGGGCATATTCCGAATTTTGTCCCAATTAAATTATGAGTTCAAGTCATTGATCTCAAATTGAGAAAGTTTGGGTACGATCATAGGTAAGTCTCATATCAAATTTGAGTGAAGTTCAAAAAATTTAAAAAAAAAAAAAAAGCTTCAAATTCATGTCAAAATTGGATAGAGTTTGGGCTTACTCGAAATCCAATTTGGAATTAAATCCAATTAAAATTCAAGTCAAAGTTGGTCGCCAAACAAGATAAAAAATCAAAATTTTGATTAATTGCGTAAAAAAATGTGTCAAAAAAAATCAAAATTTTGAGCCAAATTCAGATTTTGATTAAATTGACATGTCAAAGGGAGTCATGATTAAGAACAAAAAAACTTACATTTGGACTCCAAACTGTTTTTTTTTTTTCGAGATTCACCCACACATTCTTGTGTATAAATCTCAAAAAAGGGGCATTTATTGACAGAGAAATTTCGGCAATCCCCAATTGTCACGTCGTTATTCCAAATTAATGACGAAACTACAAATAATTACATTTGGGACCAATTATACGATGACATGTGTCCCAAATTTAATATGAAGAACAAAATTGACAGCTTCTAAAAATTAAAAGGTCACATGTCTTCATTATGACAATTTGACCAAACAATTAAATTTAATTTGGTCCAATTGGGTTATATAAAATTTTGGTCAAATTAAATAAGACCAAAATTCAAATGGTTAAACCCAAAGTCAACCAAAGTCCAAGTCCATGGTTGGGCCCAAAGGCCACATACGTCCAAGCCCACATGCCATGGAAAGCTCTATAAATAGATGAGCTCTCCTTCATTTGATCAGAAATTTTATTCTCTAGAGAATTCAAAGAGAATTGAAAGCAAAGAAAGCCAAAGTCCTTAGGTGCTGAATGTTCCCTGAAGTCCTTAGGTACTGAACGCTTCAAGGCAAGTCTTTAGGTGTTGAACCCTCTTTGAAGACCAAAGACTCTTCAAGACCAATCCTTAAGTGTTGAACACTCTTGGAAGACCAAAGACCCTCCAAGACAAGTCCTTAGGTGCTAAACGTTTCTTGAAGATTGAAGACTATTCGAAGACCAAAGATGCTTTGAATACTTTAAAGACCAAAATATCTTTGAAGACAAGTTGAAGGCATTTGAAGCATATAAGACTCCAAGACTTCAATCGTATCTTCAAGAGGATCAACAAGCCAAGGGCCGATCCAACAATCAACAAGCTAAAGGTCGATCTAAAGATCAACAAGCCAAAGGCCGATCAGAAAATACCAACATGCGTGCTCGAGAACAAGCTTTATGCCCTCAAGACATTTGTATATGAGAGAGAAAGAATCAGAAGAATAAATTAGAAATTGTACCACACTCACAAATTTAATACAAATTCAAGGTCATTACACGTGTCTCATTTCTCTTTCTTTGTTGAAATCACGTGTGAACAGACCTATTCAACCATTTTTAAAATTCAAGAATCAATTGGACACAAAATTGAAATGTTAATGTCTTATTAGACACAAAGTTCAATTTTATGTCTCATAGATTTGTTAGTTTTAAAAAGTGTTAAATATGTCAGAGACCAATTAGACACAAATTTGAAAGTTCAAAGAGCTATTTGACATTTTTAAAGTTCAGGGACCTGTTAGACATAGAGTTGAAAACTCAATGATCTATTAGATACTTTTTAAAGTTCATGGACTAACCTTATAATTTAACCTATAACTAATAATTTTTATAAAATCTATTTAATTCTCTTATTATTTTTCTTTCATCTCTATAGAACATTTATTTTATATCTCTACAGTTTACTTACATGTCTCCACATATTTTTCTCTCTCTAAAACATTTCTTCATCTCTACTAATTTTTTAAAAGTTTACTTACATGTCTCCACATATTTTTCTCTCTCTAAAACATTTCTTCATCTCTCCTAATTTTTTAAAAACAGAAAACCAAAAACATTTATGAAGCAAGTTTGGTTTTTTGCTTTTAAAAAATAGAAAACAAAAAATAATTATTAAACATACATGATTTTTATTTTTAAAAAATAAAAATCAAAAATTAAAAACTGAAATGGTTATCAACGTGACCTTAATTTTACGCAAAAGTGTGATGGCAAGTGGCGGCAATAATAACGATGATGAACATTGAGAACGGAGGAGGACAATGACCACACCAAAAAAATCAGAAGAAAAAGAAGAAAGAGAAGAGAGAAGAAGAAAGAAACATAGAAGAATAATAGGGCAATCGCGAAGTCGACAATGATTCATTTTTATTTTATTTTCCTCACAAATGTGGCTTTATTCTTTTAAATGATAGCGACCCAAATCTTGACAACTTAGCAAGCAGCACGCTTAACAAAGGTTACTTGATGGAACCCAAATTCAAAGACCTCTTTTTCTTGGAAACTTTATTTTTGCCAAAAAGCTTAACCCCTTTAGATTGAATATTTAAAGTCTCTTTAATTTGATTTCAAGATTAGCATGAATAACGAATATTATTAATTTTAAGGAAATTTATTTAGGTTGTTTCAAGGACTCTTTTTAGGTTGCTAATTACGGTAAGTGGCTTGACTCTTGAAGTGCCTTAGCTAGGACTAGGTTGGAAAAAAAATTTATGATATTTGATTTAGTTTCAATTGTATGTATGAGATATTTATAAGCCGTAATAAAAAGTATGTTCATTTAGGGGGACCTCATGCATGTATGATCACAAATATGACTTTATGAAAATTTTAGTGGCAATTAGCTTCACTATTATGTTGTGTACATTCACGAGTTGTCACATCCCGCCCCAGATTACACTACCGTACCTAGGACGAACTGTGATAATAATGAATTTCGAGTGTGCAATAGAATATATTGTCTAGTCTCTCTCTTGTCTCATGACTTAACTTCATTAATTTATAGACACCGCAAATACGATGCAACAAAAATTACACTCTTTACAAACAATAGATGATATGCAATGACTCGATGAGACTAGTGGTAGATTCTAATCAGCTAACTCTTATTGAAACTCAGGAGCAACTTGGTGGAAAAATAAGGATGAAAGAATGAGCTAAAAAGCCCAGTGAGTGGTAATTTAATAAGAAAATAAATTTCAAGAAAATTATATTTATACTAAATATAAATTTAAGCTCTGTAAAATAATGTAAATCGTGAACAATTTAGAAACTCTCGAGCTAATTAAAACACAATAGATTCTATAACAACAACTCTTGAAAACATAAACAACGAAACAGAGATTACATACAGCTTTTGAAACAATAACTCTTAAAAACGTAAGCATAAGCTAGTAAAACTCATCACCAAACTTATACCCAAATCTCTGTCATACGGATGTAGAGTAATCTCCACACACACAGTAAAACAATATCTGTCATACTATACATGGAGAAATCTCCAGATACATAGCAGAGTATATATCTCGGTCATATATTATGCACCGAGTAACGTCCAAGTACATAGCAAAATAAATCTCTATCATACTAAGCACATAATACACCCATTGAAGGGAATAATCTAATTAAACCCTAGCAAAAGTGTCAGAATCAGTTTGAGTTTCTTTAGAATTAAATGAAAAATAATTTTAGGCTAAAAAAATCATACATGTGAGTAAAATATGGAGAATATTCTGGCAGATTTTTTTCTCCTTGTACTCCAACTCTAATGAGGTTGTAATCCAAGACTTTGACAAATTCTTCCTTGCTATGACTCAAACAAATGACCAAAAAGGTTTGTTGTAACCTTCTTGAAAATGGAGAGAGAAAATGAGAAGAGAATTTCAAGAGTTCTATCTCTTGTCAAGAATGCACACAACGACTCATCCCTAGAATCATATTTATAGTGGTCTAGGGCAAATAATTAAATAATATATTTTAATATCTAATATATTAAAATATATTTATCTAACCAGTTTGAATCTTATTTAAACCTTTCCAAATTCTCCTACGACATCTATTTCCTAATTTGAATTTAATTCAAATTTAATAAATATGTTTTCTTTAATGTATCTTAATACATTAATAATTTCTTTAATATTTAATGCATCATACACAATAAATATGTTTTCCCTTATTTAACATATCAAATATATTAAATTTTAATTTGAACATTTCAAAATTTCTCTCACCGAAATTGATCCATATTTGTTCATATGAGCTAGTAAGGAGACCTTATGGACTTACAGATTATAAGCTCCAATGATACAAAATTAATTAATCAATTTTCATTCATTAACTGCAGGGTCACTCCACTATAGATCTGGAGTTGCACACTTATGCACTGTAGGATAAGTTGTGTCCATGGATATAATCACTACATCTAAGTCGATCCTTCACAAGTTGTTTGTAATTATAGCTGGGTCAAAAGTCCATTTTATTCATGTAATTACATCTTGCACCTTAAGTACCATTGATCCTTTAATGAATAATTTGTTTATGATTCAACCATAAACTAAGTCTCTCTCAGACCAGTGAGAGGGTGGGGCCCCATTATTCATGTCCCAAAATCAGCACATAAGGGAACTACTCATATGCTTACACTTTATGGAAATGAGTAAATTTCATCTTGTAAGATTATGTTCTCAGCTCCCTATTTGGTCAAGTCCCCAAAATGGTAGTGAAGGGAATAATCGAATTAAACCCACAGCGGAAGCATAGGAATCGTCTTTGATTTATTTAGAATTAAATTAAAATACAATGGTTAAACAAAACATACCTTGAAAATATAGAGATTCTTCTGACGGATCTTTATCTCTTCCACAAAGTCTTCCTGGCTATGACTCGAACACAGGACCAAGGATTGTGGGGGCCTCTTGAAAGAAAATCCCCAAGGGATTAGAGAGGAAGAGGTCTAGAGAGAATTATCTAATTCTCTCTATTGAGGAGATGTGTGTTGTGTAGAATGGCTCAACTCAATGGTCCTATTTATAGTGACCAAGGGAAAATCTTTGTCATAATTAAAATATTATATTTTAATATCTAATATATTAAAATATATCTTGTATTTATTTGAATCTCATTCAAATCTCCTACGATATTTATTTATTTGAATCTTATTCAAATACTATAAATATCTTTTATTTAATATATCAAATATACATTAATTATTTTAATATTTAATGTATCAAATACAATAAATATATTATCCTCTTTTATATTTAATATATCTAATATATTAAATATTGATTTGAAGACTTCAAATTAAATATTAAATTTGAACATTTCATTTTTTTAATATTTAATGTATCAAATACAATAAATATATGTTCCTCTTTTATATTAAGTATTAATTTGAACACTTCAAATTGAGGAGATGTGTGTTGTGTAGAATGGCTCAACTCAATGGTCCTATTTATAGTGACCAAGGGAAAATCTTTGCCATAATTAAAATATTATATTTTAATATCTAATATATTAAAATATATCTTGTATTTATTTGAATCTCATTCAAATCTCCTACGATATTTATTTATTTGAATCTTATTCAAATACTATAAATATCTTTTATTTAATATATCAAATATACATTAATTATTTTAATATTTAATGTATCAAATACAATAAATATATTATCCTCTTTTATATTTAATATATCTAATATATTAAATATTGATTTGAAGACTTCAAATTAAATATTAAATTTGAACATTTCAATTTTTTAATATTTAATGTATCAAATACAATAAATATATGTTCCTCTTTCATATTAAGTATTAATTTGAACACTTCAAATTAATATTAATTTGAACATTTCAAAATTTTCTTTCAACTAAATTGATCTTTTAGTGTTACTATGAGCTAGCAAGGAGACCTTATAGACCTACAGATTATAAGTTCCAATGATACAAAATTAATTAATTAAACTCTTTAATTAATTAATTTTCATTCATTAACTATAGGTCACTCCACTATAGACCTAGAGTTGCACTATTATGCACTGTAGGACAAGTTGTGTCCATAGATATAATCATTACATGCAAGTCGATCCTTCACAAGTTGTTCGTAATTACAGCTGGGTCAAAAGTCCGTTTTACCCCTATAATTACATCTTGCACCTTAAGTACCACTGATCCTCTAATGAACAATATGTTTATAATCAAATTATAAATTAAATCCCTCAAGGGCCAGTGAGAGGGTGGGGCCCCATTGTTCAAGTCCCGAAATCAGCTACTCATCTACTTACCCTATATGGGAATGAGTGAATTCCATCTTGTGAGATTATGTTCCCAACTCCCTATTTGGTCAAATCCCCAAAATGGTAGGCATATTGAATCGGCTACAAAAGCCACTCTCACCCATGCAAATCAAAGGACAAGCCCTCACAGGCAGGAGTTCATAACTCACTCAAGATTAAGATCGAGTCACATATGATCATCCTGATGAAATATTAATCTTCTCAATTAACGGATTTATAAAGGGAGATTAAATATTTCGTGGTCCAGTCTTATACAAACTCATTGTATAAGATACCCCCACTCACATGTCTCCACATGAATGATTTGGATCAAATCATTTGTAACTATTACAAAGTGGGTCGTATCAATAGTATTACCAGGATAAGGCACCCAACCTTATCCATATACTATGACCCTTTAGGTTATTTCTTGAACATGATCCTCTCGTATGTCAACCACATACTGTTCAAGATTACACTAATAACCTTGGATTTTTCATCTAATGGATAATATTATATTGTAAATAAAATAATAAAAATTATTATTAATTATTAAATAAATTATTAATTACGAGGCTTTAGGGCATAAATCCCAACAGGTAGGCTGAATGAATCGGCTACAAAAGTCACTCTCACCCATGCAAATCAAAGGATAAGCCCTCACAAGTAGGAGTTCATAACTCACTCAAGATTAAGATCGAGTCGCATGTGATTATCTTGATGAAATATTAATCTTCTCAATTAACGGATTTATAAATAATGATTAAATATTTAGTGGTCTAGTCTTATACAAACTCATTGTATAAGATACTCCCCCTCACATATCTTCACATGAACGATCTAGATCAAATCATTTGTAACTATTTCAAAGTGAGTCATATAAATAGTGTTACGAGGATAAAGCACCCGACTTTATCCATATACTATGACTTTTTAGGTTATTTCTTGAACATGATCCCCTCATATGTCAACCACATACTGCTCAAGATTACACTAATAACCTTGAATTTTTCATAAAATGGATAATATTATATTGCAAATAAAATAATCAAAATTATTATTAATTATTAAATAAATAATTAATTATGAGGCTTTAGGGCATAAATCCCAACATCCATACCTAGCAGAGCCATCTCTGTCATATGTGCACGCAGAGCTACCCCCAAAGGACTAAGCACCCTAACACAAAGTCTAAATCCTATGTGTGCTAGAATGGGTCCCAAAGGCCTCTCTCTTTAGTATACTATGGAAACACATTCACATAGCATACGAATAATCACCATGTGTACATAAATCTAGTGGTTTGAAAACCACCTTAAGCATAAAAACTCTTAATTCTCAAATCATTCTAAAAATCTTGTTTTTTCTCCAAAACAACATTTCTTAAACTTGAGAGCTTTCTCAAATAACATTAAACGTTTATGAATTCTCAAATAATCATCAAATCTCTCAAATAACATAAAACATTTCCAAAATCGTACTTTCTCTAAAACCACATTTCATACACTTGATCATACATTTCGCCATAAATGTTAAAACTCTTCTAATTTCTCAAATAATCACAAAACATCCCAAATATTTCTCAACTATAATTCCAGTTAAAAATAAAAAATACTGGAATTTCAATATGATTTCTGGAAATTCATACTAATTTCTCTAAAATCATACATAATTATAAATCTCTTGAATTTCATAGTAATAATTAAATAATGAAAACATTTCATAAAATAAGCCACTCACTGAATAATTATAGTTGATACCTCAGATCATAAGTTATTCCAATTTTTGTCAAACCTGAAATTCCAATAATCATATCAATAATCATTCACCAAACAAAGTACTTGAAAGATTATAACACTAACGAAATATCAATTAACCCAAATCTTATCCTTAAATACTTCTCGATAGTCAACCTTCAAATTCCACTTTTTCTCTCAAACAATTAAACGCACCAGTACTTTTCAATCAATTTCTTAAATTTTAAACACCAAAATTTACACTCCAAGAACTCACCCGAGGTAAATAACTACAAATTCAAAAACCATTTTCCATTTTCCCTTTAATTTGTTGGAAATATAATGCATATAATAACTGAGTAAGAATAGAAAATTGATTACACCTTAACTAGCTACAAACAATTACAATGTAAATAATCGTACAGACACTGTATATAACAACAATTTTCAAACTCAAGAAGTAAACCAGATGGAAAAACAAAGGTTATAAATTGCAATCACCACAAATGAACAAAACTTTAAGATCTTGTGATAAAGTAGTCAAGGCACGCTTACAAAGTCTTGTCCTGAAGACAATTATTGGCTTTGCACGAGTTGCAAGCAGACTACAACAATTCTCCCAACATGATACAACGACTAATTCCAGTAGAATAGCAACCTCGAACTATCTGAATCTGGTAGAACTTTTGGATACTTGCTCTCAACTCAACTCAAGATCAAAAGAAAGAAAAAGAGGAGGGAAGAACTCTTCAAAATGGGATGGGATCCACGAAATGAAGAAACAAGTTGCTATTTATAGGGTAGCAATTAGTAACTCTCCAAAAATAAAATAAAATAATATAAAAATAAACATTGAAACATGTGTCAAACATAACTCAATTGAGTAGTTACTTGCAAAATTCAAACCTAACTCATAAAATTAGAAGCAACAACAAATTTAAATTTTATATGTTAAATTTGTAAATGAAACATGAATTCATTTTGATGTTTCAAACGATTTTGAAACTTTTGAAATTCAAACCAACACTTTCTTTCACAAATTTACTACAAAATCCAACATAATATTGATGTGTAATAGCATGCAATTATGTTATCTTATAACTTATTATTTATGCTAGTTTTGTTATGAATTTTGTAGAAATCAAGCTAGAGAAGCAAAATCGAGTGTTCGATGGTATTTTGGTGATTTTGGACATCATTTGATCCATTTTGGAGATCCAAGAAGAGAAGAAGTGAAGTTTTGGCAAAATAACTCAAGGAGAGAGCGTCTAGCACCATATATGTGGAGTGTCAAACCCAAGAGCAAGCGTCGAGACGCTGCCCTGTGACATCTCAACGCTCAAAATATGCGCACAATGAGCAATCCGTCTAAAGCGTTGAGACGTTGCCTTTAGCGTCTCGATGCTAAAGGCGCGCACGCAAGTGGAACGTCGTCGTTTGGTGCAATGTCGAGATGTTATCCCTAGCATCTCGATGATGTGTTGATTGAATGTATAAATTCATCGTTTTCTCTTCGAGCAAAGGGAGGCCATTTTGAGGATTTTTACCATAATCCCGATAACGGAGCCAAATTGAAGGATTTTGGGAGGTTCTTGGACTGAAATTGAAGATCGTGGAGCTCGAGTTCGTTGTAGATCATCACAGGAATGCAAGATCGACATCGTTTAAGCATTTTCTTCCTTTTTTCCTCATTTTCAGTATTTAGATTAGGTTGTAATTAGGGATTTGTGTTTGTTTTGGTGATTATGAACTCAGGTTCAGTAATAAGAAGAACTCTAACAGTGACTAGCTTTGCCACAGGTGAAAAGGTTTCAATAAAATTTAGGCCTTCTTGTTAGGTGTACCCTTTGGCTATCAAGCGTGTCTTGTACTGTTAGATAGAACCATCAGCTTGATGCTTAACCCTATAAATCTATTTGTGGCCAATCGTATGTTTGTTAGCAAGTAGAGGCACAACAATCCAGGTGTTACAGGTTTCCAGGGCGTTAAGTTATGTTTTCATGGAATCTTTCCAATGAGCAGAAGGTAAGGCTTGATGGCAAAATTGTAGTTCATAATGGGAAGAAATTTAAAGGGAAAAAGTTTGAAAAGAAGAAGAAAGTTGGTGATAGGAAACATGACTATGTAAAGGATGTCGAGTATAAAAAAGAGGCAAAGGAGAATTTTGAAGTAAGTACCAATGGTAGTCTTTAACATAAGAAGGTGGTTTAACTGGTCTTGAAGATTTTCATAATGGTAAAGGATCAGAAGAGGAAGGCAAAGAATCGAATAACGTAATTGTAGGTTGATTAGATAAAAGCAAAGGATCTATAAAAGAAGATAAATGGAAAGGCTGGTCATATTGTATAGATATAGATTGTGTAGGGACGTCTATAGAAGGCAAAGACTGGATAGAATCAGTAGAATTAAGAACAGAAGTAGATGATCAGTCTAGTAAGGCTTGCTAAGGAATATTGATATGACAAGGTTTAGGCAGAACAAAATTAGCCAAAAAAAAAACAGTTTGATCAGTGATCAAAGTAACTTTATGAAAAGGAAAGACATTCTCATGAAAAATAACATCCCTAGAAATACAAAAAAGAAAAAAAAAAAAGAAAACTATTGTTTAAAGTTTAAAAACCTTCATGCCAAGAGGATACCCAATAAAAACTGATAGAAGGGCTCTAGGAGAAAACTTTGTTCGATGAGCAGGTAAAGTTGATGCAAAACAAAGACAACCAAAAACTTTTAGCATACAATAATTAGCCACAATCCCTAATAGAGCTTGCCGAAGGTTTATCAAATACATTTATAATTACCGATCTAAAATTAAATACTTATAATACTTAATTATCGATTTCTTTTAATTGGATTTCTTATTGACACGAACAAGGGGAGATTTTAGACATAAAGCGGTAAAAGATTGAAATTAAAGACTAGGAAAGATAAACAATCTAACCTCAGGCACCGATTCTGAGTATTTCAGGCAACAATGCAATTTCAATCATGGATCACCAACATGAGATTTTATTCAGCAGTTTATCACTTAATTGGCTTAATCGAAATAGCCGACAAAGCTCCTAAGGATTCCCTTAAACAAGCTAATCCAACCTAACATCAAATTAACTACTAAACTAACTTGTTAGGGCTGGGCACGATAGCGTTCTATACTAATGGAGCTAATCGCATTATGCACAAGGATTGACTAAGACAAATCAACTAAACTAGATCGGTCATCTAATTCAATTAATCCACTCTCCTAACTCATAAGACCTATCGTGCAATATACATGAGAGCTCAGACTCTACCATGCAAATACGAGCCGACCCTATAGCTACTCGATACTTAGCATACATGGTCGACGAAAATAGGTTGTGGGCTATTCTACGAATATTCTCATATATTAAAGCGAGAATTAAGAGATAACAAACATGCTGAAATCGATATGGTCTACTTGCTACTTAACCTAGACTAATGAACAAACTTGACGCGATTAAGTCATCAATTTAATCTACGAGCATGCACGTAATTTAAGCTGGAGTTAAGAAACAATAAGCTACTGATATTAAATAAAGAAATTAAGTACAAATCTCACAAAAATACATTGTTACCATTATTACACCCAAATTGGCGTCGAAAGTCTAGCCGGCCATCGAAACGGCGAAGTCCAACACCAAGGCTCGATCAAAAATACCTAAACTATCCTAAATCTACTGAAAACAAAGAGAATTGAGCTAAAACGATCTCATAGAGATAAACTAAATGGAGACAAATGACCTAATGAAGGACAAATGACCTAATAAAGCAGTGTTGAGACGCTACAAGCATTAATCCCAGTGTTTCATATCGTCGAGTGAGGCTTGCGTGCGTGGACTTGCTATAGCGTCTCGACGTTGTCTTATTTACCAACATTCTGCCTTTGCTGCATCTTGACGCTTCTAGTGTCATTGAGATGCTCTCGTCAGGGGCATTTTGGTCATTTCACTTCATCTTCTTGTTCGGTTGCTCGAATGACCTCTGGTTTTCTCTGAATTAACTCCATTTGGATGCAAACGCTCCAAAATATACCTTATGCTTGAATTCCTACAAAATGACCAATAAAACACACAAAACTTCCAAACTAGCATCAATTAAGCAAAATAAAATAGGACTTTTCTAGTCCTATCAATGCCATAGAGAAATTCATAAGGAGTTTTCCATTTCAAGACATGAGATGGCATGCGATTAATTAGGAAAACAGCAGTCAATATGCATTCATTCCCAGAATGAAATGGCAATCAAAATTGGAAAAATAATGCCCTGGCTACATTCAAAATGTCATGATGTTTTCTCTCAACAACTGAGTTCTGTTCAAGTCTGCCTACACATGAAAACTGATAGACTACACCTTTGCTATGAAAGAAATCAACAAATGACAACTCTGGTGCATTATCAGACCTAAAGAGTTTGATAACTTTGTTGTACTATATTTGAATAAACGTAAAAAAAAAAATGGGAAACAATATGCAAAACATCTTACTTCTTTTTTAACATAAGAATCCAAGTGTATCTACTATAATCATCTACCAAGGTATGAAAATAACGATGTCCAGCATAAGAAGATGTTGAAATAGATTCCCAAACATTAACATGTATAAGATCAAACATATTAGCAAAACGATTATTATGTGAAATAAAGGATAAACATTTCTACTTTTCCTAAAGGACAAACTCCACATGGTAAAGAAGAATCAGAACAGGTAGAGTCTAAAGATAAAAGAAAATCAAAACAAGTAGAGTCTAGAGATAAAACATCCTTTAAAGTCGTAAGATGAGTCATCGATGGGTGCCCAAGGCGTGAGTGCCACAAGGAAACAGAGGAACCTATGAATGTTGAGATTTATGCCCTAAAGCCTCATAATTAATAATTTATTTAATAATAATAATTTTGATTATTTTATTTGCAATATAATATTATCCATTATATGAAAAATCCAAGGTTGTTAGTGTAATCTTGAACAGTATGTGGTTGACATACGAGAGGATCATGTTCAAGAAATAACCTAAAGGGTCATAGTATATGGATAAGGTTGGGTGCCTTATCCTGGTAACACTATTGATACGGCCTACTTTGTAACAGTTACAAATGATTTGATCCAAATCATTCATGTGGAGACATGTGACTGGGAGTATCTTATACAATGAGTTTGTATAAGACTGGACCACAAAATATTTAATCTCTCTTTATAAATCCGTTAATTGAGAAGATTAATATTTCATCAAGATGATCATATGCGACTCGATCTTAATCCTGAGTGAGTTATGAACTCCTGCCTGTGAGGGCTTGTCCTTTGATTTGCATGGGTGAAAGTGGCTTTTGTAGCCGATTCAATATGCCTACCATTTTGGGGACTTGACCAAATAGGGAGTTGGGAACATAATCTCACAAGATGGAATTTACTCCTTCCCATATAGGGTAAGTAGATGAGTAGTTCCCTTAAGTGCTGATTTCGGGACTTGAACAATGGGGCCCCACCCTCTCACTGGCCCGAGAGGGACTTAGTTTATAATTAGATTATAAACAGATTATTCATTAGAGGATCAGTGGTACTTAAGGTGCAAGATGTAATTATAGGGGTAAAACGGACTTTTGACCCAGCTATAATTACGAACAACTCGTGAAGGATCGACTTGCATGTAATGATTATATCTATGGACACAACTTGTCCTACAGTGCATAAGAGTGCAACTCTAGGTCTATAGTGAAGTGACCTATAGTTAATGAATGAAAATTAATTAATTAAAGAGTTTAATTAATTAATTTTGTATCATTGGAGCTTATAACATGTAGGTCCATAAGGTCCCCTTGCTAGCTCATAATAACACAAAAAAGATCAATTTAGTTGAAAGAAAAATTTGAAATGTTCAAATTAATATTTAATTTGAAGTGTTCAAATTACTATTTAATATATTAGATATATTAAATATAAAAGAGGAAAATATATTTATTGTATTTGATACATTGAATATTAAAAATAATTAATATATATTAGATACATTAAAGAAAAGATATTTATTAAATTTGAATTGGATTCAAATTAGGAAATAGATGTCGTAGGAGAATTTTAAAGGTTTGAATAAGATTCAAATTGGTTAGATAAATATATTTTAATATATTAGATATTAAAATATATTATTTAATTATCTTCCCTAGACCACTATAAATAGGATCCTAGGGGTGAGCCATTGGGCATTCTACACAATACACATCTCCTAAAATAGAGAGAATTAGAGAATTCTCTCTAGACCTCTTTCTCTCCAATCCCTTGTGGATTTTCTTTCAAGAGGCTCCCACAAGCCTTGATCTTTTGTTAGAGTCATAGCCAGGAAGACTTTGTTGAGGAGATAAAGACCCGCCAGAAGAATCTCCATATTTGGAAGGTATTTATTGCTTAACCTTGTATTTTAGTTTAATTCTAAATAAATCAAAGACGATTCCTATGCTTCCGCTGTGGGTTTAATTCGATTATTCCCTTCAATGAATGCATGGACTTGTTCTAGGGAGGATGTGTCACCAGAAATAGAACGAACATCAGTAAGTATAAGATCCATCTCGAACTGTACCCTTGCCAATCATCTTCAAAGTGGACTTTTCCTGAAGGACACAATAGTCAGAAGAGAACCGAACAGAAATCATATCATCTGAAGTGAAGGCACTGATGGACACTAGATTATACTTGAATTTTGGAACAAACAATACTCGTTTTAATAAGAGAGATCCACAAAGTAGCACAAAACCAGCATAATGAACAACAATACGCTTGTTATTAGGTAGAACAACAGAAGTACATATAGTATCGAGCTTATCGAAAATAGCTTATGAATGGAAAATGTGAGTCGATGCATCTGAGTCTATGATCCAATAAAAAATAGTGTCACTAATGTGGGAGCTAATACCTGCTAGGTAAGAATAAGTAGCTTCCGCATTAGTTTTGGTAGCTGCTAGCTTCGATTGAAGCATATTGAGAATATTGTGGCACTATGTGAATGGATCATCAGAGGATGCCTCAGCAGACCCTTGATTTGCTCCAGAAGCAGCATTAACACTTGACTTCAAGCCTTGGTTATGAGCTTGTGAGGTGCCATTGTTAGATCGTTGATTGTCTCTCTATCGATAACCAAGAGGATATCTGTGCAGCTTGTAGCATCTATCTACTCTATCCCCCTGAATTCTGCAGCTTGTACAAATAGGACGGTTGCCTTTTGTATGATTTGAATTGATGGTTTACTATGTGAATTCTTTGGTAGAGGAATTGGACTGATTTCCACTGCTAAAATAATAGCAGTTGGTGTAGGAAAAAAAGAATCAGATATCTATTCCTCTTCTTGATCAATTAAAAAAATGTCTTACTGATCAGTGGAGGAAGATCCATCAATAATATTTGATAACGCGCATGACCATAACAATCATTGAGTCCTATTAAGAAACTCATTAAGTACTTGAATTGGACAAAATCTTTAATCGATTTCATTCCTCCAAAGTTACAAAGTCTGCACGTCCATCCTAATCTGTAAGAAGCGTACTCATCCCGTAAACTCTTAATTTACAAAAAATATATAGTTACCAATTTTTGTTCTTGCTTCAGAGTTGCTAATCTTGGTTGCAGATGAAAAATCCGAGGACCAGTGTGTTTCTGAATGCGCTCTTTCAGATCAAGCCAAATCGCTCGAGCTGAATCAGTGAAAATGATGCTCGACAAAATTCCTTTAAAACAAAATTTAGTATCCAAGCGATTACCATATAGTTGTTGCAAGTCCAAAGAGGAAGAAGCACTCTAGTAGGTGTGGTATAGAACCATCAATAAAACCTAACTTATTGCGAAACGAAAGAGCAAAAAACATCGACCTACTCCATGTGACTTGATTATCATCTATAATTAATTAAGAAACCAGAACGAGATTGGAAGTGTCGTTGTGATGAAAATAATACAGACTCTGAGAATTCTCGTTCGAAGATTGATCTTGACGAGAAGTAGAAGAATCAGTAGTTTGAACATGAGTTTCAGACTCCATGTGTAACAAAAGAAGAGAGTGCAGCGAAAGAGAAAGCTTTACTTCTCTGATACCATAACAAGAGTAAATTGGGGAAGAAAAATGATACTTGTCATTTTATTAGTCATTCCTCCAGATATATTTAGGTGACTAATCAACCCAACTTCAATAACATAAAGTAACATACTCCAACTACTTCCTCTGTATAAAATACAATTTATAATAACCAACTTTAACTAAAATAAAACTAATAGCAAGTGAATAACATAGCTTTCTGTGAACCAATGTCGTGGTACATGAAATTTATACGTTTATGGATCTCGTGTGTTAGCTTATCCTTCTATGCTTTTCTAAACTATTCAGGTAGCCATAGCATAAAGAGAATCGATGGTTAGAAAACACTATAAACACAATAAGAACTCGATGATTGTGGCTTGGGTACATCAAACCACTTATAAGCATGAGAGAGTACTCTCGTTTACCCATTGTGGCATTGAACCAAGATGATGATAGTAGGAGTAAATGGGGCAAGATCCACTAGATCTAACTCGACTTCAACCATGTGTGTAATAACCAGATTATTAAATTTCTATCAACATGTTGACATTTTCATGTGTTAGGGGCCGATAAAATATAATCAATCTAAATTCACTCAACCAGATTCAGACAATATATATTTTATCTAAGAAATCTCAAATTAGGTTCTAGTTCCAAATACTGCGGAATAAACAATTGGAACTCACAAGCTTAAAAGAGTAGATAAACCAACCTAAACTTCTAAGCAATAAGAATGATAATTAAATCAAGTTTAAGGGAAAATAAATTGACACCGAATTTATACTAGTTCACCCAACGTTGGCTACGTCCAATTCTCTGCTACCGATGCAGGTTCCACTAAAATATCAGGGAGAAAATTACAAGAGTTTACAATGCTCTCTAGAATGATTTCTCTCACTTTTCTCTCAAGGAAAAGGCTCACGAATCACTCTACAATAGCTCTCAAAACTCTTCAATGGAGAAAAACGCTCTTGCAAACAACCCGAAGAAAAATAAACTCACGATGACCCACGACTTTTTTTTCTATTTTTTTTATGTTTCCGTAAAAACAACACAGTCGCTATATATTTTTTTTCTTCTTCTTTCGCAAATGCACTCTTCCGCAAAACACATATATGTGTTTATATATTTAGGTCAAATAGAAATATGATGATGTGGGCCAAATATATATGGGCCCAAATTTTAGTTCCATAATTTACTTAACAATCTCCCACTTGGAGACAAAACAAGTAACATGTCTCCCTTGCAACGATAGTGACTCCTCTCTACTCATGGAGAAGTCCAACTGAAGTTGCACACAACTTCAGTTTGTCAACAGGAACGACCTTGGTAAACATATCGGCTGGATTCTGACTTCTTAGAATCTTTTTAAGCACCAGCGCTCCATCTTCCAAAGCTGATCTGATAAAATGGTACCTCACCTGTATGTGTTTCGTTCTCGAATGAAACACTGGATTCTTTGCTAAATGAATAGCACTCTGACTGTCACAATGCAAAGTCTCCTTTCCCAATTTCAAGCCAAGTTCTTCTAAAAAAGACTGAAGCCATATCATTTCTTTACTTGCCTCAATAACTGCAACATACTCAGCCTCTGTAGTAGAAAGAGCTACTATCTTCTGCAGTCTAGAAACCCAGCTAATTGCAGTATCACCCAAAGTAAAAACATACACAGTAGTACTTTTCCTGCCATCTGTATCACCTGCCATATCTGCATCCACATAACCCTGCAATTTAAAATCCGACTTCTTAAAATGTAGAGCATAATCAGTTGTCCCTCTCAGATATCTGAAAATCCACTTTACAACCTCCCAGTGCTGCTTCCCTGGATTACTCATATATGTACTAACAACTCCCACTGCATGTGCAACGTCTGGTCTTGTGCAAACCATGGCGTACATCAGGCTACCTATAGCTGAAGCATATGGCACTTTAGCCATATGATCTCTTTCCTGCTCAGTAGTGGGTGAGTGCTCTTTAGATAATCTAAAATGACAAGCTAAAGGAGTACTCACAGGTTTTGCATCTTCCATGTGAAATCTATTCACCACTTTTTTCACATACTCTTCCTACGACAATGTCAATGTACCATCTTTCCTCTCAATTCTCATTCCTAAAATTTCTTTGGCAGCTCCCAAATCTTTCATATCAAATTCTCTAGATAATTCAGCCTTTATCTTTAGAATTTTCTGTTTGTTAGCACATCCTATCAACATATCATCAACATATAGTAGTAAAATAATATATGAGTTACCTTGAGACCTTATGTAGCAATAATGATCTGCTTGACACCTCTGAAATTCACTATTGCACATAAAACTATCAAACTTCTTATACCACTGTCTGGGACCTGTTTGAGACCATACAGGCTTCTCTGAAGTTTGCAAACCATTTTCTCCTACCCCTATACTGTGAAACCCTGTGGCTGTACCATGTAAATTTCTTCTTCTAAATCATCATGAAGAAAAGCTGCCTTTACATCCATCTGTTCCAAAAACATATCCTCTTCTACCACTATCGATAATACAGTTCTAATAGTAGTAAGTTTAACTACAGGAGAAAATATTCATTAAAGTCAATACCTTCCTTCTGTTGAAAGCCTTTGACTACAAGCCTTGCTTTGTACCTCTTGCTACCATCAGACTCTTGCTTGATTCTATAAACTCATTTGTTCTGCAAAGCTTTCTTACCTCTTGGTAACTCAGCCAGTTGCCATGTCTGATTCGTCATAAGAGAATCCATCTCATCCTTCATGGCCAACTCCCACTTGACATAATCTTTCAGTTGAACCGTCTCATCATAACATTCAGGTTCACCTCTGTCAGTCAATAATATATAATTCAAAGTAGGGAAATACCTCTGCGGTGGTCTGATTGTACTGCTAGACCTCCTAACTGCTGTAGGTGGCGTTCTCTGAACTTCATCAAGTTCCACAGTCTGCTCATCAGGTTCCACAACTGGTTACTCAGTTTCCACAACTGTTTCCTCAGGAGTAACTGCATTCTGATCTTCAAATCTCATTGTCCTGGTCTCAACCTTAGGAAGACTTATATACTGAGTCTTCTCTTTTGTACTTTCATTTGATTCTGAATCAACTGTTGTTCTGTTTTTGTACAGAACTTCCTTATTGAAGATCACGTTCTTGCTTATGAGAATCTTCTTGTTTTGGTCATCCCAAAACCAGTAGCCAATCTCAGCTCCACCATACCCAAGAAAATAACATTTCTTGGATTTGGCATCTAATTTACTCTTATCTGCAGCATCAATGTGAATGTAAGATACACAACCAAAAACCTTTAGATGAGAAAAGTTTACCTATTTACCACTCCAGACTTCTTCAAGCAACTTGAAGTCTAGTGATGTGGTCGGGCTCCTATTGATCAGATAGGTCGCTGATAACTCTTAAAATAAGAGTTATAGGATATCATTTTTGGATTGAATTGTCATATTTTATCTCAAATTATCTTATAAATACCCTGGCTTTCATTTATTTTGCTCTAAGTTTAACTTTGATGTTGTAAAATTTTTATTAGAGCAGGATTAGCAAAATTAACGAGTTTTATGTGATTGATTTAGGGTTTAATTTAAGGACTTTTGAAGATTTTGATCAGCAGTTTTATAACAGTTTGCTGGAGCAAACCTTGCAATTTGGGCCAATACAACTTTCGTGCGTGAGAAGATCAATTCATTAAATGAGTTGGCAAATGTCAGATGACTCAGCCTATTTCAGCCAATGGGAGCTGGCCATTTCATGGGTCATGTCTAATCAGCCCTTATTTGCACAAACTATGAGATATTTAGGGTTGGGCAGCCATTTTTAGAGAGGGGAGAAAAGAGAAGGCTGAAAATCCCGAAATAACAGAGAGAGAGAGAAGGAGAAGCAGAGAGCTCCGATTTTGGAGGCCATGGACGGAAGTTTTCCATAAAAGGACGGTTTCTCCAGGGGATAAACGCCGATGCTGAGTCAAATGTTTTGGGGCAGCTTTTCGTCTTCTTCGTCTGCAGTTTCTTCTTTCCTGTAGTTTTTTCTCTGCAATATTTCTGTTATGTCTACATTTCGATTTCTTTTCTGTTTTTCTTGCATTATGAACTAATCACCTTTAAGGTGAGGATTAGGGGTTGGATGTTTTGATTTATTTTACAACTTAATACATTTCATTTAGCTCAATTTGGTTTTTAAGAGTTGTTTATTTCTTTAGCACAATTTCGTCTGGCCAACCATTTTGTTGCAGCGTTTCTCTGATTTCTGGGAAGAATAGGAGAAGTCGATAGCTTAAGAACCACATTAGCCCCGTGTTAGGGTTAGTAGCTAGCTAAGTAAGGGGATTAGGGATAATCACTTGCCTAATGCACACAAATACAGCAGGTTAATTAACGCTGGAGTAATGGGAATGAAACAGCAGATTTTTGGTCATTCGGGAGAATACCACGTGAGCTGTAGTGGATTGAGAGATTTGATCATGTATCTAAGCTTTAGAATAGATTAAACGGAAAATCACCCCTAATCCGAGCCTTCCATTTAACTCAAGGCACAAGTTTGGTTATTCTCTGTTTTTTGCATTTTTATTCTGTTATCTCTGTTTTAGCATTTATTTTGTTCCAGCAAATTCCGAATTATTTTATTTGTATCCATGATGAATATAAATGGTTACCAATTGAGTTTACTGAGAACTAATTTGTAGTAAATTAGAGAATTGCTAGTCTCTGTGGATACGATAATTTACTTACCACTTGCTACAAATGAATGTGTACACTTGCGCATTGACATCCTAATATTGTCGACTCATTCATATTACTCTAGCAAGCGTGTCAGTCGCCGTGTTGATTGACTCTCCTGCCTTGAGAAACTAACACGCTTCTGTTTCCCAAATAAACAGCCATCAGACAACTTGTGTTCAACTGCCTTTAGTCCCTATAACTTCCCTGCAGAGTGAAGAATTTTCATACCTTTTTCACTCATATGTCCCAACCTGTTGTGCCACAAATAAGTCTGACTCGAATGATCGACAACAACCATCATGTCTTTGTCATTACTATTGATATACAAAGTTCCTGATTTTCTTCCTCGAGCAACTACCATGGCACCTTTTGTAACCATCTAGTTTCCTTGGCCAAAGCAAATCTCATACCCTTCACTTTCTAACTACCCTACAGAAATCAAGTTCTTCATCATATTTTGAACGTGACGTACCTTGCGAATTTTCCAGATTGAGCCATTCGCCATTTTTAATTTCACGTCACCAGTTCCAATGATGTCCAAAAGCTCTCCATCAGCTAGATACACATTTCCATGATTTCCTGCAACATAATTTTCAAGAATGTCACGTTGTCCTGTAGTATGAAATGACGCACCTGAATCTATAACTCATGGGTCATGAGCACTTTCCATTGCCAGAACCAAAGCATCATGCACCTCATTAATAGCAACATTTGCAACGGGTTCATACCCCTCAGTTCGCTTAGGGGCTTTGCAGTTCCTTTTCAGGTGTCCAGTCTTACCACAATTCCAACACTCTAATCTGCCGTTTCTAGACTTGCTTCTATTGTTTTTTGATTTACCTCGATTCCCATGACTTCTGTTACTACTCCTCCCTCTGTCCATATTCAATGTTGAACCAGAAGTAGAAACAATACCTGAGTCCTTTCTGCGAATCTCTTTTGCAATGGCAGAATCTCTAACCTGTGAAAACTGCAATTTCTCTTTTCCACATGAATTAGAAAGTGCGGGCTTCATGGTTTCCCAACTATCAGGCAAAGATCTCAACAACAAAATCGTATTTACTTCATCAGTAAATTCTAACTCAACAGCAGCTAATTTGTTCATCAACAAATCAAATTCATTTATATGGGCAGTAACAGATGCACCTTCAGCCATTTTCAAATTAAAAAATTTGGTTGCGAGATATACCTTATTGTTTATAGAGGGTTTTTCATACATGTTAGACAAGGCTTCCATTAGCTCTGTTGTGGTCGTTGCCTTCGCTACACTGCTTTGCACATTATTTGTCAAAGTCAAGCGAACAGTCCCCAGCACCTTTCTATCCAACTTTTTCCATTCAGCTTCTCCCATATCTTCAGGTTTTCCTTCCAATGGCAAATCCAATTCCTTGGAATGCAAATAATCTAATATCTGACACTTCCAAAACGAAAAGTCTGATCCGTTAAAAGTAACCAATTTCTCATCTCCTCCTGACATCGTTCTACAACCTGAATGCTCTAATACCACTTGTTAGGGGCTGATAAAATATAATCAATCTAAATTCACTCAACCAGATTCAGACAATATATATTTTATCTAAAAAATCCCAGATCAGGTTCTAGTTCCAAATACTGCGAAATAAACAATTGGAACTCACAAGCTTAAAAGAGTAGATAAACCAACCTAAACTTCTAAGCAACAAGAACGATAATTAAATCAAGTTTAAGGGAAAAGAAATTGACATCGAATTTATACTGGTTCACCCAATGTTGGCTACGTCCAGTTCTCTGCTACCGATGCAGGTTCCACTAAAATATCAGGGAGAAAAATACAGGAGTTTACAATGCTCTCTAGAATGATTTCTCTCACTTTTTTTTCAAGGAAAAGGCTCACGAATCACTCTACAATAGCTCTCAAAACTCTTCAATGGAGAAAAAACGCTCTTGCAAACAACTCGAAGAAAAATAAACTCACGATGACCCACAGCTTTTTTTCTGTTTTTTTTTTTTTTTTGTGTTTCCGTAAAAACAACACAGCAGCTATATTTTTTTTTTCTTCTTCTTTCGCTAACGCACTCTGTCGCAAAACACATATATGTGTTTATATATTTAGGTCAAATAGAAATATGATGATGTGGGCCAAATATATATGGGCCCAAATTTTGGCTCCATAATTTACTTAACATCATGTGTATTGAGTTTGATATCGACATAAAGAGTGAATCAACATTATCATTATATTGTAGAAAGATTGACAAAATAAATAAGTAAATTATATATATCCAACAAAATATCACTATAGACATGCTATTAATAATAAGAATTTTAGACTAAAGTTAAAATGTTTATTCATTAATTTAAATATTTTTTATGAATTTCTATATTTTTATGGTTTTTTTAATTCATCTAATATTGACATTTTATTGAAGATAATAAGTTGAGTTACATCTGTTAGATTTTTTTAATTTAATATAATTATTAATGTGGCTCATACATATTTATATCTGCCTTAATGTTTTAGGCCCACTACATTAGTGGGCCAATTAATTATTTAAAGGTAATTTCTTAAATTAACATTATGTTGAAATGTGTATATATATAAAGATAAAACTCGTCAAAGAGAACACAGCTCAACTGGCATATTGAATGTGTTAACAACCACGAGGTCTGTGGTTTGAATCCCCCCAACCCCTATTATACTCAAATATATATATATATATATATATAAAGATAAAACTCTAGGGATTGATTCTTACTCTACCTTATTAAGTAGAATTTCCTCTCCATCAAGAAGACTTAATTAAGTTATGGAAGAGGCCAAGACTAGAAAAACACAATTCTTTACAACATCTACCAAAACATAATATAAGTTCTTATACCCTTGCTTCTCATAAATAACGTGTGTTTTACGAGTTTCCAAGAAGAATTGTTTGTTTGATTTTGTCCACATGAACTAAAAAAGTTGTAGAAAGATTGGTTTTAAAATGTAAATTACATTCATGTTTTTAAAAATTGATAAAGAGGGAAAAAAAGAACCAATCTTTCTCGTTGGGTTGTCTTTGGGGTCTATTTGCAATGACCCTAAAAATATTTTAATAAATCATCCATACTTGGTTG
Source organism: Trichosanthes truncata (assembly GCA_033996785.1). Lineage (NCBI taxonomy): Eukaryota > Viridiplantae > Streptophyta > Magnoliopsida > Cucurbitales > Cucurbitaceae > Trichosanthes > Trichosanthes truncata. The sequence goes on along the minus strand of JAWPNB010000003.1, from coordinate 47,949,466 downwards.
TTAGTAGTTTTTCTATTATTATTTTGTTATGTACTGATAAAATCAAAACTAAATTTAAAAATTAACTCTTTAAGAGAAAAATAGATTTTTGAGAATTTTTTATCTTTTAATTTGTCCACAATTTTTTTAATTCTTTTTAAATATGGAAAATGTAAAAATAAAATTACTACTAATAAATCTTTTTAAAAACAAAATCATTATTAAATACTTCCATATGATCAGTTGAAGTATATACTATTCATCGCATACTTCAATATAATGTAACATTTGGCCCTCATTCTTGGGGTTTTTGTACGGATGACCCGTTTTCCAATGCTTTAATGACTGATGACCTGCATTCTGAAAATAATGAAATATGACTCATTCTGACGTGACATAATGCGCAAAATTACACATGAGGGTAGTATGAGGTGGTCTTGCTTGTTCACGCTCTCGTAGGCGGAAACGCTCTCGCTCTAGTTCTCTCACTCTCGCTCTCGCTCAAATGAGTGGTTGAAAATCTGGAGAAAAAAAAAGACAAGAAAAAATTACGTCATAGAAGAGCTAGAGCAGCAGAGCTAGAGCGAGAGCGAGAACGAGCGAAAGAGCGAGAACGAGCGAAAGAGTGAGAACGAGCTAGAGCGAGAGCGAGAACGAGCTAGAGCAAGAGAGAAAACGAGCTAGAGCGAGAGCGAAAACGAGCTAGAGTGAGAAGGAGCTAGAGCGAGAGCGAGAGCGAGAACAAGCTAGAGTAAGAGAGAAAACGAGCTAGAGCGAGAGCGAGAACAAGCTAGAGCAAGAGATAAAACGAGCTAGAGCGAGAGCGAGAACGAGCGAGAGCAAGAACGAACTAGAGCGAGAGTGAGAACAATCTAGAGCAAGAGAGAAAACAAGCTAGAGCGAGAGCGAGAAAAGCTAGAGCAACGATGCCCTCACAGTAATTTGGACGGGATGCAAAGTACGGAAAGGGTCATATGTCATTAATTTCAAAACACGGGTCAAATGGCATCGATACGCGTGAAAGTGAGTCATCTGTGCAAATTTCCCCTCATTCTTTCAATTGTAGTGATTTAAGTAGCTCATATATTTTTTTTAAATATAATGACCAAGTTATTTCGCTAATTAAAAATCTAACAAGAAGCTTGACTTACAATACCCTTGGCCTTGGGATGAAGTCAATACATCTTTTTTTCTTTTTACTTTTGCTATTTTAAAATTGAAGGGTAATGAATCATAATTACTTTATTTTTAAAAAAAATATTTTCCGTAACTTATTTGGAATTACCTTCAAAATCTTGATTAGTCAACCATTAGAAGAATCTTATATTATACTTCGATTTCATCTTCCATGACATCAGTTTTGTTCAATTCATTCAAATCTTTGAAAAAATTGGAATTAAAAAAAAATAGGGCGGCCATGGTGTTTCTATGAAATTGTCTGTTTCATTTTTTCTACATAAAATAAAAAGTCTTATGACAGTGAGACAGTGACCATGAGGGTAGGATGACAATATTGATAAATATATATACAAATCCTAAATAAATTTTTGAAATAAAAATTAACTAAAGTAACCAAAAATAAAATAGAAACCAATTACTTTAAAAAATGACCGAGTTACATAAATCATATTTGAATTATTTATGTCCCATTTGATAATCATTTGATTTTTAGTTTTTAGTTTTTGAAAATTGTGTTTGTTTTTTCATAATTTTTCTATAATGTTTTTCATCTTCTCTATAATAATTTTTCATCGTCTTGAAAAAAACATTTGAGTTCTTAACCAAATTCCAAAAACAAAAACAAGTTTTTCAAAACTACTTTTTTTAGTTTTCAAAACTTGGCTTCGTTTTTTAAAACATATGTAGAAAGTATATAATAAAATAAGGAAACCCATAAATGTAAGTATTATTTATAGGCTTAATTTTTAAAAAATAAAAATAAAAAACCAAATGGTTATCAAACGAGGTCTTAGCTAATGTTCAATGAGTTGAGTTCGTATGGTATAAAGCTATAAATAGTCAAATCTACATTCCGTATGTAAACTTGTTTATCCTAGGCTATAAAACTTACTAATCTTAGGAATTATATAAATTGAAGCACTTCTGAAAACCAACATCTTACATAGATTACAAACTTACTTTTACAAATCAAAAGCATGCTACATAAAATCAAGGTTACTCTCATTCTTTAACACAATCTAATAGAAGTTATACGTACTCAACTTTTAAATCTCTTAGGAACCATTTGTTTTTAGAGAATCAGGATATCTAGCATCTTCAGATGTCCAGAATCTTAGATGTCTGAAATTTTAGATGTCCGGCATCTTTAGATTACCATGTTTGTTTTTCAAGAAAATTTATAAGGATGTTCGGAAATATTTAGATAACCAAGTTTGTTTTGCAGGATTTATGTATGGGAATGTTTTAAGATTATGTGTTATACCAATAATGTCCTTGCTAACCTTTACATAATTTACTTATTAGTTTAATATAATTAAATTGATATCACATGCATTTTAGTGTTTGTTAATTTAATATTATATTTGTATATCAATTTATTTCATACTAATATTTATGTGTTATTTTGTAGAACAAATTAATTTATATTAGTTTGATATTTTTATAAAATATTTAATATTAAATATTAATTCATTTTTAAATCAGCTTTATTTTATATTTAAATGTAAAATATAAATATAGCTAACTACATATGATCGTTTATTAGTGCATAAATACATTAATTTATTTTTAAATAAAAATAAAAATGTAAAATAAAAAAAAATTGATAAGGGGCAAATAGTCATTAACGGATGCCCTCAACATGAGAATCTTAAAAACTCATGTTTCAAAAGGACATCCAAATTTAATCAGATGCCCCCCGAATGGGCATCTTAGGATACCAAGGCATCTTGATATGCCAAAGTATCTTACATTCCTACAAAACAAATGAAGTAATCCAGATGCCCATTCCATGGGAATCTTGGATTACCATGAAACAAACAGCCCCTTAGATGTCGTTTCTTTCATGTTAATCCAAGATTCCTATAGGATGAGCATCTGGATTACTCTGTTTGTTTTAAAGTAATGTAAAATGGTCAAGCATCTTGAGATGCCCCGAACATCCTTGGATGCCCATACGGTCTCGATGATGGGTTTCTAAGATTCCCATGTTGAGGGAATTACCTTTTGACATTTTTGCCTTCGTTTTTCTTTTACGTAAATTTTATTTCATCAATTTTCTTTATTTATCAATTTTTTTTAATTTTATAATTAAAATAAATTTTTGAATTCGTTAACTAATAAACAACTCTATGAAATTAATTATATTTATATGTTTCATTTACCTATAAAATAAACTCCATTTAAATTATATAATATATAACTCAATTTATTTTCAATTGAAATTTGAAGTGAAATTTTTATTTATTTTACTTTTCCAACGATGATCATCCAATGTTTTTTAAAAAAATATATATCACAGATTGATATTATTTCTCTCAAAATTTTCTCTATTTTGATAATGTATAAATATAATTCACTAAAAAAATACTATTAACTATATAATTATCTTCTCAAAATAAGTTCAAGCATTTCAAGTTAAAATCGAAATTAATATTTCATTCTCAATCTTTTATAAAAATATTAAACCAATATAAATTAACTTGTTTTACAAAATAACATATAAAATTAATATAAATTGAATGGATAAAAATAAAAGATTAAATAATTTAAGACAAAAATGTTATATATACTCAAATTATATTAAATTAATATATAAATTATCTAAAAATAAGTAAGGGTATTTTGGAACAATACATCATTTTAAAACATTACCATACAGAAATCCTACAAAACAAACATGGCTATCTAGATATTCTCGGACATCCTTATATTTTTTTTTTGCAAAACAAACATGATAATCTAAAGATGTCGGACATCTAAAATTTTCAATATCTAAAATTCCAGGCATCTGAAGATGTTGGACATCCCGATTCCTTAAAAACTGAAGGCCCCTTAAATCTATACTATATAAGTGGTTCTTGAGTGGAGAAACTTTTGATTTCATTTTTTGCCCCTTCTTAATTTGAAGACTTCCTATTATGACATTCTTAATTGAAAGATTTTTCTTTTTGTCTTCAATTTGAATAAAGGTTCTAAAATCTCTATGCATATAATCTCTAATTTGCATAAAGATTTTAAAATCTCTACGATCTCCAATCTTCCAATATATTTGTATTATTTGAATAATAAAATGATAAATTAAACATATTTGAATTTTGAATAATAAAATGATCAATTAAACATATTTGAATAATAAAATGATACAATAATACTTACATCCAATCTTCCAACTAACTAATGCATATTTCAAAATTTTGAATAATAAAATGATACAACAATAATACTTATTTATTAATTAATATTAAACAATATTTACTGCATATTTAAAAAGTTTTTTTTTAAATAAACTAATATTTAAAGATTTTTTAATGCATATTTAAAAAGTTAAGAACATTAATTTAAAAAAAAAATTGAACAATTGTTTCTCGATAATATGAAATTAAAATAATACTTAAATACTTTTTTTTTAAAATAAACATAAGATTTTTTTTTGAATAAGTATATTAACAAAATATTAGATTATGATCTATTGTAATTAATATACATAAATTAAATGTCATACATCATCAGTTTATATATAGTGCATCCCACAATTGAATTCTTCTATGCCTTCTAAAGTGATTCTAAAAACCATGTAACGGGAGAAATTTTGATTTCCCCCTTTTTATTTGATGGCTATGGCTATATAAGCCTAATTCTTTTTTTTCAATAAACCAAATCATTCGTATCCAATCCAAATTTTCAATTGTCAAGGTTCAAGAAATTTATTATTGAAGAGACGTCGTTGTGGTGATGTTAGAGATCAACAAGTCATGAATGGGCTACCTCCCTCTCCAATTGTTTTCGCAAATGGAAGATAAAGAAAGTGAGTGTTTTAATGTAATTTACGACTTTTGTATAGTTTTCTTTCTTTTTTTTGGCAAATGGCAAGGGGAGTAATTTAATGTAATTTACGACTTTTGTATAGTTTTATTGCTTTTTTTCTTGGCAAATGGCAAGGGGAGTAATTTAATGTAATTTACTGCTTTGCAGTTTCCTTTCTCTTTTCAAATTTGTAAATAAACACCAATTCATCTACTGATCCTTGGCATATTGAGAAGGGTGGAGAAAAAAATGATTGCAACTTTGCTTCGTTGAGGAAGCAGAAAACGCCCGACAATGTGATGTAATTGTATTATTTTCTACTTTATTTATAGATCTTCTCAATTCATTGAACTTTTGTTAACAAAAATGATTCATTGAACTTTTGTTAATAAAAATAAATCAACTAATAGATCTCTTCAAAACTTCTTTGATAGATTTGAAGAGTTCTAAAATTGAAAACTACGTAGCTAATTAATGATTCCTTTGAATTTGGAAAAATTAGTGCAACAAAGATTTTTTTCAATTACTAGATAATTAATACGATTTTAAAAAATATAATAATAATATGTTGGTTTAGATTAAAATTTGAAATTAAGTGGGTAATCAAATGATGCAAATCAAAATAAAAAATAATATTTTGGTTTAAATTAAAGTTTGAAATTAAACTTTTGTAAATAAAAATAAATTTATTAATAGATCTTCTCGATTTAGTGAATTTTTGTAAACAAAAATAAATTAACCAATAGATTTTTCCAAAACTTCTTTCCCAGATTTAAAGAGTTCTAAACTTGAGAACCACTATCTAATTAATGATTCCCTTGAATTCGAAAAGTTCATTGCAATTTTTTTTTTCAATTACTAAATAATATGAAATTTTAAAAAAAAAAAGGAAAAAAAAATATTTTGGTTTAAATTAAAGTTTGAAAATAAGTGAATAATCAAATGATGCTAATCAAAATTAAAATATATATATATATATATATATTTATATATTAAAGTGTAATTCTTCATTTTCCATAAAGATAAGATCACCCTACATTCAACTTTTATATGTACATTGTATTTTCAATATCATGAAACATGTGCAACACACGTAGTATCCAACTAGTCATTGAGGAAAAAAAAAAAAAGAATGAGACAATTTCAACCTTAAACTTGTATTTTCATATGAGTACTGGAAAACCTAAATGTGAATAGTTGGTAAAATTAATACCTTTTCAAAATTAAAGTAAACATTTTCCTATGAACCAAAAAATAATTCATACAAAATCCTACTAGTAATAAACCCTAAAGCTAATACATAAATGTTTTTAACCGAACCCTATAATCAAAATATTCAAACCTAACCACGTACAAGTTCAAATGGTTCTAAAAACAATGCTCAAATATAAAACCAAAATACTTCAATTAAACTAAAAAACATCTGCCAACTAGAACAATCACTCACAAAAATAAACAGTTCTAACCACAAGGTTAACTTCGGCCCCGTTTGATAACGTTCTCGTTTCTTGTTTCATGTTTCTGTTTCTCGTTTCTTGTTTCTGTTTCTTAAAAACTAAAAACAGAAACATGTTTGATAACTAGTTCTGTTTCTTGTTTCTTGTTTTTTGGTAAAAATAAAATTTAGTACATATGGTATAATAAAACATATAACATGCATTAAAATAAATATAAAATAATTCTAAAGAGGTTATAGTATTTTATTAAGGCCCAACACCTAATTAATAACAATAATAACAAAATTTTATCCTTCAAATGTTGTTCAAATTTGATTTGCAATGTTATTTCTCACTTCAATCAATTCACCTTGAACGATTTTGACTTAAAAGAGTTAGTTCAATTAGACGAATTTGTAAATTATCTAAGGTCAAACAATCGAACATACCCACATTTCTTTAATTTAATAATAAACTTTATTTTTATTTTTTCTTTAAAAATACATTAGCCAATAATACACGCAAGTAAAATCAGAAAAAGAGAGAGAATGTATATATTTTTTTACATTTAATGGTAAACATGAAATACATTATTAGTTTATTTATTTAATAAAAAATATAAAATCGTACCAAAAGGAAAAATAATAGAGAATTAAATAAAAAATAATAACTATAAGCTCGTTAATGTAAAGTAAAAGAAAATAAGAAAATAAGAGAGAAGAGAAAAACATAAACGAAAAGAGAAAAGTAAAAAGAAAAAAAGAAAAAAAAAAGATAATGAACTATTAAAAAATAGAAAGAAATAAATCAAAAAATAATAATAAAAAGAAGAAAAAAACAAAAAGATTAAAAAGTATTAAAAGAAAAAAATAAAATGGAAGAGAGAGAAAGAAGAAAGAGAGGAGATATGAGTAAAAAGAGAAATAGGAATACATGCATGAAACCTAAAAAAAAACAGAAACAGAATTTGAGAAACTATTTTTTGAAGTTTCTCAAAATTTGCCTTTTTTTTAGAAATAAGAAACATAATGGTTTATCAAACATGTATGTTTCTTGAAAAACAAGAAACATGAACAAGAAATAGGAAACAATAACGTTATCACTTCATGTTTCAAATTGATGAAACTAGAATTGGTTGGTTTTTCTTTTGTCTCTTGACCTTTTTTTTTTTTTGCACGTGATTATTCATTTCTATTCTTTTTGTTGTGCTTGTCTCTTCTTTTTTTTACAATTTTGATAAACCTTTGAGAGGGAGGGAGAGAGAACGACAACTTTAGATTACCATGGCTTGTGATAACAAAATCACAAGCTTCCAAAGACCAAGTCATAAATTGCATTTTTAATTTGTATAGATCACTTTCTAAAAAAAAAAAAGTCGGATTCTTTTGCCTGACTTTGAAACATTACTCTAAAGAAAGAACAAGACTTGAAACAACGTGGGTTTAAAATATTATGCAAGAAAAAACGAAAAAAAGAAAAGAACTCAGATTTAATTAAATCAATGGCTCAAGAATATATACAGGAAAGTTCACAAATATTTGAAAGCAATTTGAAAAGACTTGTTAACGTGCCAGTAGTCAATAGGAGCTTCTACTAACTTTTTGATATGGGTTATTTTTATGTATTTGAGAGTTAAATCCTATAAATATTTTTGAGCCACTAAAAATAATTCACAGCCAAAAGTTAGTAAGAGCTGATTCCATTGATCAATGTGTAGACAAGTATCGATATTAAATAAATGCCTAAGAAAAAATAGCCTTGACCAAAAGAACACTCTCACACCCAGCTAAAAATATCTGAAAAATAGCAAGACGACAGACTAAAGACATTAACCATATTACTAATGAAATTAAATTTTTAATACTACCACTTGGAGATATTGCTCCACAATTCCATACTTGTAAATTTTATGTATATTCCTTTTCATAAGTAATAGAAAATTTATACGTCCATTTTAGTTCTGGTCGTATCTTCATTTTTATAAAACTAGAAATTAAGGTGGAATTTTGGGACTTTTTTTCATAGCTGAAGATAACGATGAAATATTTAAATCAACGAGACATCAGCAATTTCAGGCCGTCCTCCAAGTCCTCTTTCTCTTTGTTTGACCTTGCAAAGGAGAGTTGAATGGATTCTCTGTGAAACGCCATTGTTTTTCATCTGTATGCTTTCAAAAAAAAAAAGAGAAAAAAACCACGAAGAGAGATGATGAGCAGTTGTCAAACAACAATCATGATTCTCCTGCTGGCAGCCGCCTTCTTCGGCTGCACCATCAACCCCACACTTTGCTTCTATTTTGACTTCCCATCCTTCACCACCGATGACGAGACCGAGCTCATTTTATATAACAATGCTCGCATCTTCTACAACGCCCTTCAAGTCACGCCGGACGTCCGAGGAGCTCCGATCACCAATGAAGCTGGAAGGGTCGTTCACAGAAGGCCATTCAAGCTTAGAAACAACGGTAAAAACGCATCTTTTAGCACCAACTTTGAGCTTAGTTTCAGCCCTCAGACGTTGCCTGAGGGAGGCGAAGGGATGGCCTTCATACTCACCGCTGATGCTTCTCCTCCCGCCGGCAGCTATGGACAGTGGCTGGGGACTGTCAATGCCTCGACAAATGGAACGTCAAAGGGAAAAATAGTGGCAATCGAGTTTGACACTAGGAAGAACTTCCCTCATGACATTGATAGCAACCATGTGGGTTTGAATGTGAACAGCATCTTCTCCAGTGCTCAAGAGCCATTAATGGAGTTCGGCGTTAATCTTTCATCTGCTCAGTCAGTTTATGGGATAATCAAATATGATGGGAAGTACATTTCTGTTTATGTTTCCATGTCCAACAAAACAGAAGACCAACTGAAAAATCTCATCATTTTTCGACCCTTGGACCTCTCCATCCTCCCAGATGAGGTTTTCGTGGGATTCTCAGCTTCAACGAGCAATTATACACAATTGAATGCTGTGAAATCGTGGCAATTCTACAGCACAGATTTTGGTGAAGGAAAACGACCCCTAAAGTGGGTTTGGCTCATAGTAGCTGGAGTCTTAGCATTACTAATATTATGTGGAGCTGGCCTTGCCTTCTTTCTCTGGGAGAGGAGATGTCGACTGAATCATTTGGAGGAGCCATATGGATCAAGCATAGAAGATCAACTTCAAGATTTCTCCATAGCCCCACGAGCCCAAAAGTTCGGATTAAGAGAACTCAAGAAGGCAACGGACAATTTTGATCCTAAGAACATGCTTGGAAAAGGTGGTTTTGGAACCGTTTACAAGGGAATCTTGATGAATAAAGAGGTAGCCGTCAAGAGAATCTCAAAGGAATCACGTCAAGGGAAGCAAGAGTTCATTGCAGAAGTTGCTACTATTGGTAGCCTCCATCACAAAAACCTCGTAAAGTTGACCGGATGGTGCTATGAAAAGAGAGATCTTATGCTCATATACGAGTACATGCCTAATGGCAGCTTGGACAAGTTGATATTTGGCTACAGTAAGATCAATGGGACGGAGTCCGCGCCCAATTGGGAAACTAGACGAAACATAATCTATGGGGTGGCTGAGGCTTTGGATTATCTTCACAATGGATGTGAGAAGACGGTGCTCCATAGAGACATAAAGTCATCCAACATCATGTTGGACTTGAAATTTGAAGCTAAGTTGGGAGATTTTGGATTGGCTCGAACAATACGTCGAAGCGAACAAACCCATCACTCAACAAGAGAGATAGCAGGAACACCAGGCTACATGGCTCCAGAGATCTTTCTAACTAGTAGAGCTACAAGAGAAACAGATGTATATGCCTTTGGAGTTCTTATTCTAGAAGTTGTATGTGGAAGAAAGCCTGGAAATCCATCTGATCTTGGTGGCTATGACGGCAGTCTGGCGCATTGGGCATGGGAATTTCACAAGGAAGGGAAAATTGTTGAAGCTGTGGATGTGAGAATTGAAGGACAATTTGTTAGAGAAGAAATGGAGTATCTATTAATTTTGGGGTTAGCATGTTGCCAACCTAACCCTTTCCAAAGGCCAACCATGAGAAATGTTCTGCAGGTAATCAAGGGGGAAGCGAACCCACCAATTTTACCCAATGAAAGGCCTTCATTTGTGTGGCCTCCCATGCCCCCATCATTAAGAGAAGATGCAAACAACATACTGAATGAAAGCCAACTTACTTCATTCACACAACTTACTGGAAGATGATATTTTAATGAAAGGTTTTGCGCCTATTCATGCCATGTGTCTTCTCTCCCTCTTTTTCCCTTTCAAGCCCAACTTCTTGGATGAAGTTATATAAAACATATATAGTTTTTTTGAATTTACAAGAAGTAAAATGTAAAAAGAAAAATCCATTTTAAATGTTTATGATTGAGAGTGTCTAGATCTCATACAATATTTTTCCAGAACTCTTCTAATATGTAATCCATCTTCCTATGGAGTTGTTCTCCACGTAGATAGCTTTTTCGTTTGCTTTTATTGCAGTAGTCTTAGATTCTGATCCGAACAATCAAAAGTATTCTATACATAATGCAAGAAAGCATTTTTTTTTAGGATATATAAGATCATGAATTTCAACCTTAGCTTATATTACGCCTCATGGGGTGTAATTTTTAATAGATATGTGGAAACAAGTTTCCAAGTCTTGAGGACACTTGTTTAGAGAGTTCTTATAACAAATTTGTTATTAATCAACCAAGATCACAACCCAAGTTTTAATTAATTTTAGGCAAATTAGAGGCAGAGTTTAGCAGTTTTACTGGAAATTTATCTTTTTTAAAAAAATAATAATAATCTTTTAAAGGTTTTAATTAGGGTTTCTTTTAGAAGATCTTTTAAGCCCTAACTCTTTTCTTAAATGTTTTGAAGGTAAAAAGGAGAGAAAAGGCAAAAAGGTCTTAACTTTCCTCTCTAAAAAGTAAGACAGTAAGTTTTCTCTCTTTCTTTTGTTTGATTCCTTTTCTTTCTTGATTGAATTTTTCTTGAAAAATTTTGGGTTCTGATTTCTTTTGTTTTCATGATTGATTGATTAGAATGAAAGGATTATGAAATCTTTTGCTCTAAAAAATTTTAGGTTTTTGGTTTGCTTGATTTTTCATCAAGGTTTTCCTCTTAGGCTTTTGGATTAAATTGAAGGTTTTGATAATCGAAAATTTTTCAGAATTTTCCAGCTTTGAATTTCTTTAAATATGGACTATTTTAATTGTATTTTGGATTCTTTTTGTTCAAAAAAGTTTACCAAATGATTGCTTCTTTGAAATGTATTTATAGCTTTGATTTCTACATGAAAATTGCACGTTTTTATTGTTTTTACAGCATTTTTTTTAGACTTTTTCAGATCTGGTTTTTGTGTTTAAAAGTGGCAAATATTGATTCTTTTAATTTCAAAATCTTGAAATTTTATATTTTATGAAGCAGAAATTTTTCTCATTTAATTTTTCTTAATTTATGATAGGTTTGAAGGTCTTAAAAGTTGTATTTTGAGGAATGTTTGGTATTTTATTATGTATTAAAAAGTATTTGTTTTACCGACTTTTTAGTACGTTATTATTGGGTTCTATGGTGTTTTTAACCCAATTTTTCAATGGTGTGTATTTTTGTCCAAGAATCATATTTTTCCTAACTTTTTATGCAGAAAATTATTTTGAGTAGAAAAATTGGGCAGATAAGATTGATTATGTATAAGATTAGTTTTCTGACCCTTGAGAGTAGAATTCAACTTCTTATCAATGAAGCATTGGATATGTTTAGGCCTCTAGGAAGTTGGCTTTTGTTCAAGAAATTGGAATTAAGAATTGTAAGATTATCAATTGAGGTAGTAGTTTCCACATCCCTTCCAAAATAGAAATTTTGGTACAATTATGTTTTAAATATTGTTTATTTGACAAATGTTTGAAAGCATGATTTGAAATTGACTAAAATTGTTTTGTATGTTTCCAATTGTTTTATCCAACGAAAGTATATGTTTACTGTTTTGAAAAAGTATTTTGATTGATTCAATAGGGTTATCCGGATATGCCAAATTTTATTTTGGAGATTGCATTCTTGCGTAGTAGCCAAATTGGATTTGACGGTACTTGATTTTATTGAAACTTGTTTGTGAGAAGGCACAATTGTGGTTTGACATTCCTTTGGAATGAAGATTCATGTGTGTGTTACACTCACATGGTCTCACATTTAAGTAATTGTACTGAATGTTCTAATCAATTTCTAATTGACATCTCTGATTGAATGAATGAACGATTGGTGTTACAGAAGGGTAACTACATATGTATTGGCTACTCCAATTATGCGTCTTTCTCACTCTGAAAATGAAAATATTGAATGAATGAAAGTCTGATTGATTGAAAGTTTTGATTTTGTTTCAGCTGTTGAAATTTTTTGTTAAATTGAATTTCTATGTTTTGTTTTAAATAAAATGAATTTTGAACTTGATGTGGTAATTGCTTATTGAGTATTTTGTACTCATTTTTGTTTTTATAAATGTTTTTAGATGAAGGTGCAAGTGTTAGTTCTGAAAAAAGTGAAGTTTAGTGTTCTAGCACTAAACATTGAAATTTTTTGTTAAGGATTCGATATTTTTATCTTAGAAATTCTGTGTAAGATATTGTTTCTATTGAATTGTTTTAAGTTTTTTTTTATGGTTAGTTTGTTTTAGTTTCTAATTGGTATGCTTCCTCATTATTGTTAGAATAGCCGTATTGGAAAATACAGGATGTTACAGGTTAGGTGGAACAAGAGTCCACGTACGATTTCGCAGAAGAGCAGAATATTCATCGTCCATAGTCGCCCACCATTGAGGTGTATACAAAGTCACATCAAATTTGTGTAGGTTCTTGGAGAGACCAATCAGTTACAGTGAATGTTGCCCAAATTTTCAGCTTGAAGATTCCAGATCTTCCCCAAGTTACCATATGATGATCATTAGTGACAATCGAAATATTAGTGACAGTATCAGGAGATCGAGTCGAAGGAGAGAGTGAATGTGAAGGAGCAACAAGGGAGGTTGAAGAAGATGAAGTGGAAATTGATGGCGAATGAGGCGAAGCAAATGGAGAAATGGGCCTGGATAAAGTTGGACGTTGAGGTTGTACATTGGTTGTAGGGCTAGGGATAAGTTGAGGTGAAGATAGGCCGTCAGATGTTGGATAGGGCATTGGAAACCAATGGGCCACATTCGGTGCAGGCTGAACATCATTCATCGGATTGAATGGCAACAACTTTGGAAGCAAATTGTGTCTCAACCATGAATAGAAACTGTTGGAAGGCAAGTATATTATCACTCTTTTGACGAAGAGGAAATATCCAAATGAACCAAGTATAATCGTCCAAAAAATGAACATAGTAACGAAAACCATCACTTGTGAGTATCGAGGCTAGTCCCCACAAATCTCCTTGAACTAATTCAAAATGTTTGCTAGCACGAGATTGAGATATAGAGAAAGGAAGAGCATGAGACTTCCCAAATTCACACGTTTCACAGAAATTCAGATCTTCTTTTGATTTGCACGGCAAATTACACTGTTTAATAAGTTGATTTAAGACTCGAATAGAGGGATGACCAAGTAGCTTATGTCATACGGTCTTGATCACCATTACATTAACTGACTCTTTGGTAGAAATTAAAGACATTGACTCATTTGGATAAGTATGTTGAACCATATTATTTGAAGAAGAAGAACTAGACACTTCCAAAAACTTTTCCTGACCATACCCATCAAAATCAGGACATTACAGCCCATCTCTAAGTATTCCTTTCAGTAGGATATTGCACGTAGCCTTGTCCTTAATCACACAAAAATCAGTATGAAATTCAACTATAACATTGTTATCTTGTGCTAGCTTTGACACACTTACAAGGTTCTTAGCTATGGGTGGAACACACAATATGTTTTCCAAATTTTAAAAAAAACCATCAAAAGCTTTCAACCTACTTTTACCAACATGAGAGATAGAGAGATGATTACCATTTGCTACTATAACGTTTTCATTACCTGTGTACTCGGTTTTCTACTCCATAGTTCCATAATTGGAGGTCACATGGCTGGTTGCACCACTGTCGACATTGAAGGAATGAACATTTCACTCCGCAACGGAAGCATTAGATCGTCTTTGATTTTATTTAAAATTAAACTAAAAATTAATGTTAAGCAAATTTACTTTGAGTAAATATAGAGATATTTATGACGGATCTTTATCTCCTCCATAAAATCTTCCTAGCTATGACTCGAACACAGGACCAAGGCTTAATTATGTGAGCCTCTTGAAAGAAAATCCATAAGGGATTGAAAAGGAAAAAGTCTGAAGAGAATTCTCTAATTCTCTATTGAGAAGATATGTGTTACTTCTAATGGCTCAACCCAAGGGTCCTATTTATAGAGATCAAGGAAAAATCATTGCCATAATTAAAATATTATATTTTAATATCTAATATATTAAAATATATTTTATGTTTATTTGAATCTCATTCAAATCTCCTACGATATTTATTTATTTGAATCTTATTCAAATTATATAAATATCTTTTATTTGATGTATCTAATATACATCAATTATTTTAATATTTAATGTATCAAATACAATAAATATATTTTCCTCTTATATATTTAATATATCTAATATATTAAATATTGATTTGAACATTTCAAATTTTTCTTTCAACTAAATTGATCTTTTAGTGTTACTATGAGCTAGCAAGGGGATCTTATGGACCTATAGATTATAAGCTTCAATGATACAAAATCAATTAATTAAGGCCCCGTTTGATAACCATTTGGTTTTTAGTTTTTCATTTTTGAACATTAAACCTATAAATACTACTTCCACCTATGGCTTCCCATGTTGTCTTATCTACTTTTTAGATGTGTTTTCAAAAACTAAGCCAAGTTTTGAAAACTAAAAAAAGTAGTTTTCAAAAACTTGTTTTTGTTTTTGGAATTTGGCTAAGAATTCAAGTGTTTTCTTAAGAAAGATGGAAGCCATTGTAGAGAAGATAAAACTCATTGTAGAGAAATTATGAGAAAACAAGCACAATTATCAAAAACCAAAAACCAAAAACCAAATAGTTATCAAACGGGGCCTAAACTCTTTAATTAATTAATTTTCATTCATTAACTATAGGTCACTCCACTATAGACCTAGAGTTGCACTCTTATACACTGTAGGATAAGTTGTGTCCATAAATATAATCATTACATGCAAGTCTATATTTCACGAGTTGTTCATAATTACAATTGGGTCGAAAGTCTATTTTACCCCTATAATTACATCTTGCACCTTAAGTACCACTGATCCTCGAATGAACAATCTATTTATAATCTAATTATAAACTAAGTCTCTCTCAGGCCAGTGAGAGGGTGGGGCCCCATTGTTCAAGTCCCAAAATCAGCACTTAAGGAAACTACTCATCTACTTACCCTATATGGGAATGAGTGAATTTCATCTTATGAGATTATGTTCCCAACTCCCTATTTGGTCAAGTCCCCAAAATGGTAGGCATATTGAATCGACTACAAAAGTCACTCTCACCCATGCAAATCAAAGGACAAGCTCTCACAGGCAGGAGTTCATAACTCACTCAAGATTAAAATCGAGTGGCATATGATCATCCTGATGAAATATTAATCTTCTAAATTATTAATCTTCTCAATTAACGGATTTATAAAGAAAGATCAAATATTTCGTGGTTCAGTCTTATACAAACTCATTGTATAAGATACTTGTTGCCCTACAGAATGTATGCAATTTCAGAATGGAACACCCTAAATGTGCAAGTATACACAGCCTAATGTAGCAAGTGATAAGTATTTTTATATCGTTCTCCTCAGAGATTAGTTAAATGAAATTTACAATGCTTGGGTTGGGTTTAGTGAGGTGATAGGTAACCAACATAAATTTGTGCAACTAAACTTAAATGACATAAAGTAAACAAAATGCTTAAAAGTATGCTTCAATAGCTAAAGAGACAATAAAGGCAGTAACACAAGTTTTAAACCAAAGCAGTAAAAAGGGGATTTAATTAGGGGTAAAATTATGCTTCATCAAACTTAATGCTGAAGCTCTACACTTGCTTCAACACCCAAAACAGCTAAACTCACGGAATCTTCCCAGATTTCCTCACAAATAGATGATTAATTCCCATTAAACACCCTAAATCAGCTCCTAGCTGTAAACACTAGGTGAGTGACTATCCATAATCTCCTCAATCACCTTAGAGCAAGCTTTTATACCCCTTCCTTATTGAAATAAGGGTTGAATAGACAGGGCAATGAGGTTTGGCAGCTTCTCATTGGTTTTCAGCAGCTCACGTGACAAAAAGTGTCCAGCTCAATTAATGAAATATTTCACACGTGCCTAATCTGTACTCTGCTATCAGAAAATGCTCCAGCAAACTGGATCTTTCAACATTTATATAACTCCAGTACTCCAAAGCTTAGCTTTCCACACTTAGCCATTTTTAACCTACCAAAAGCTCCTGTAAGGTCAAAATAATATAATTCAGTAAGGAAATGCACTTCAATGGCCTAAAGATACTTCACAATTGCTTTGTGACAATTAATACATGAAAGCACCAAATCATGGGGTTTCTAAAAGCTAAAATAGTAAAAATGCATAAGATATCAAAGAATAAACACATTAAAAGCTCAAGCATAGCTCTTATTTTAAGAGCTAACAATACTCTCACTCACATGTCTTCACATGAACGATTTGGATCAAATCATTTGTAACTATTACAAAGTAGGTCGTATCAATAGTGTTGCTAGGATAAGGCACCCAACCTTATCCATATACTAGTTAGGTTATTTCTTGAACATGATCCACCCGTATGTCAACCACATACTGTTCAAGATTACACTAATAACCTTGGATTTTTCATATAATGGATAATATTATATTGCAAGTAAAATAATCAAAATTATTATTAATTATTAAATAAATTATTAATTACGAGGCTTTAGGGCATAAATCCCAACAATCTCCCACTTGCACTAAAGCCGGCGAGACATGTATCCCAGGGCATACTCTATACCCAACATGTTCTCCCACTTGCCCTAGCAAAGATGAGACATGTCTCGTAATCCTAGACATTCTAGGTGACTCTCAAATACTTAGCCTAGAGAGTCTCTTTATATAGATCCAAAGAATTGCCGTCAAAAGCCCTTTTGGTCACTACCATGATGCTTTCTCTCTCTCGATATGATTCCCTATACATGGATGTTTTCTAATTTCCTTAATATTAGTCTTTGCACCACTATTATCATAATAAAGATAATAGACTAAATCATATCTGAAACATCTTTCAAATCTTCAAGGAACTATTTGAGTCATACAAGTTCTTTTGTTGCTTCACTAGCAAAACAATTTAACTTGTATACCATACTTCACTACTTAGGGTAAATTTTATTTTTACATATATTTTCTAAATCTTTGCAAGAACCAGTGTATCTTGTAAAGATCAAATCTTTAACTCCATACACAAAAATTTCTCATCATCCATAGATAATTTGGGAAAGTTTCTAATTCTCTACTCAATGGTCATACCATTCGTTTAACTAATATATGCTAACCAATTGTATATTAAATGTTCAATCTCATTTATGCATAACATATACTCTCAACATTTGAGGTGACTTAGAATACACTTCTTTAGACATAAATATCAAATATTTGACAACAATTTTGTCAATATAAGATATTTGAGACAAAGTTAACATTTTGTCCTTAAAATCTCCATTTTGGACATGTAAAATATACCGAGTCATTCAAAATCACTTATTTGGAATTGATTACTTAATTAACTTTTTATGTTATACATCTTACATCATTCATAAGGGGTAAAATATCATCAACATAAAACATGAGAAAAATCCACTGAACATTTAATGATTTTCTTGTCTATACAAGCTTCATTAATATTTATCCAAAGTCATAGATTTTGATACTTTTATCAAACATTATATTCATAGATCTAATGGTAAAATTCATTTCATAAATGAACCTTTACTATTTCGCAAACTTTTTTTGTTATCTTTGAAAATAAACATATCTGATTGATTTGTGTAAATGCATTATCTAAGATTTCTTTTCATAAAAGAATTCTAAACATTTATTTTTTTTTAATTTCACATATGCAACAATAAATTAAATAATGCTTACAGACTTCAGTATAGAAACAAGTGAGAAAATTTACTCCTATTAAGTTTAACCATTTGTCATTAGTCTCACTTTGCAGGTAATAAGCCTTCAACTTTGTCATCTAACATGACAATTTGGGCTTCAATTAAGTCCTTGTAAAGGTTGAGTCATCTCATAACTTTTCCACTACGATGAGGCTTATTCAATTCATGACTAGGATCCATTTGACTTTCAAATGTAATTAAATTGTTAACAACTTTTGTTAACTATTTAGCGGCTTCACTTGGTACCAATTTATTAACATTATCTCACATTATTAAAGGTATGTAGTCTTTTATTTGACATTCCTTATAAAATTGATATTGTCATACAAATACCTTATTCGTTTTAGGACTAGATAAAAGACCATCTTGTACTCCTTATGGGTGGCCTGCACTTAGGCTTATCTTTGAACATATACAAGTTTTTTAGGCTTGTTTCAGCACATGGGCTTAACATTCCCAAATGGTGAAGTGTTGTAAACCAGCTTTACAACTCTTCTATAATCTTAAAATTGTCTAGTAGACACTTTTGGATGCAATCTCTATTGCATTTCCTAATCGGAGTTTGGTAATAGTGTGTAACTCATTCTTGATGTGACCATGTCTAACAAGGTCTTGTTTCTCCTCTTGTAACACAATTTCAAATAATTGTACTTGGTATTAAGAGTTGGATTACAATCCCACTTTCTATCAACTAAACGTAAAGTTCTTGTACTTTCCACTATGATTTGATCATAATGTCTTGATAGACTTACCTAATCGATTTTCAACTTTAGCCTTAATTTTCTTGAACTTTTCAAAAATTTAGACTTATGTTGTATTAAGTAAAGATACTTATACCTTGAATGATCATCAACTAGAGTGATGAAATATTCATGACTTTATTTGACCTTTACATTCACCAGACCACTTGGGTCAGAATGTGTAAGCCCAAAGTATTCTTCAGCCTTGTAGCCTTATCTAATAAAGCCTCAATGATTATCTTGCATGAAAGGCAAAATCTACAGACATGTAAAGTAATTAATTATAACTTTTAGATAATTACCCCTTACTAGTCTTTTCGTTTGATTCAAGTTGATATTAATCAATCTTAAATGCCAAAGTCAAGTATCGTCTTTTAGGAGAAAACAATGTCTTTCTATTTTAGATTCTATAATCCTGAATATCTCAGTATTTTGTAGTATGATATATGTCAACATTTTAACATATATAAATTGTTCTTATTTTCAGCTGAATGTATTTTCAAACAATTTTGAAAATATAAAAAATAATTCATACTATATGAACATTTTAGAAATAAATTTTGAGAAATTGAATTTCTCTTGTGGTAATAAAACACCACATTCAGCATTAATTAATAATTATTACTTAATGACATCTTAATGTCTCTCACTAAGCTAACTGAGGTGAGCTTATTGGTGCCAACTTGTAGAAACTATTCTACATGTTAAGTATTTTCCAAGAATTACATATTAAATATAATGAAGAATAAATCTTGATAGTAGATCTTATATCGACTATCTAGGTGACGTTTTTTATATTCCACCAAAAATCTAGTAAATCAAATTTATTTTTATTCATATTTTTCTTCTCAGAGAGATATTTCAAAAATTCTCTCACTATGATTGTCCTGAATAATTTAGGAACTATTTACTTTTATATAGCTTCAGTCATTTGGTTTCTTTTCTTCGATTTTTGTAATACTTAATCTTCGAGATCATTTAGACAATTTTCTAAATTTAGCTTCTGTTGACTTCAACATCTCATATGTTGTTGTTATTTTCTTTATCTTCTAAGCTTGACATCTAACATGTCAACTAAGAGATACGTACAAGCTATCTCGTTTACTTTTGATTCATTAATTATGTGTTACACGAACAATTCAAATAACATTAGCAACAGGTTTTAAGAACATTTCTTAATAAAGATAAATTCAAAATTTTTACACTATCATTATAATGTTAACGTTATTTTTTCAAGTAATAAAATTTCTCAATTTTGACTTATCAGTAATAAAATTAAAAATTATGAGAGAAACTGGCATAATATTGAAATATATATATAATTTAACATCATGCAAACAATTATCCATTCAATTTTAGCATAGAAATCAAACAATTTGAAAAATGAACCCTATAAATCATTTCTAATGCTATGGTACTTTAGTGAGTTAGAACAAGTGTCGTCGTAGGATAGGTCAAGTATTCCTTCACTAAACTGAGACAATCTCAACCAAGTATTATAGCAGAATAACTCTTATTCCTATAATATTCAGTTACCATTAGTTTGGTTAAGGACATCATTAACAACTTTAATGAGCCCTTTGTAAGTGTGACCCATAATTTTAGATCTCGTAGTTTTATCCCAACAAGTGTCGCCATAGGGTAGGTCAAGTATTGAAAACAAAACCACAATCATCATTCTCAAGAGTTCACCCTAATATTGACCCATGTAAACACCTTCCATAGGCGGACGGTCCAAAAGCCACCACGAAGCCCTGCATGAATCTCACAATGTGAACCAATAATGGAGACCGTAGGATATATTGACACATTTCCTTCTCCCACTTACTATTTTGAAATAGGATTTTCTCTTACTTAGACAAATTAGGCTAATCTCATTTATCTAAGTTCCTCAATCTACCTTTCATAACCCTTATGTTGTTAGATTGATTTTAATGTGAATTACTAAGTTTTTAAACTATTTAAAAAAAATTAATTATATTATGAGCACGCTTAGTGAAATTAAATAAAATTTAACTAATTCAACTCCCAGGTCGGCTCTCAGTTAGAGTTGTTTTCTTTCGATCAGCTTAAATACCCCAGTCTAGACAGAACCTTCCATAGATAGAGTTCCCTTATAGCCAAATTTTATTTCAAATCCATTAATCTTTAATTAACTATTAATTATTAGATTAATGAAAATAAGTGAATTTATAAATAAATGTTTTTAATCTCATTAAAAAATAATTCACTTGGATAGTCTTAAAAATCCATCATTTTAAACCCTTTAAAACAAATTAAAAGATAATCTTGAATATTTTATTCTAATCTTATTTGAAAAAAAAAAAAAAGATAAATTAAATTCAAAACTTAAACTATTTTATCTTTGAATTAAATTATCTTTATTTATAGAAGACCTAATCTTATTAGGAAATTAAAAATCTCATCTTATTTTGAAATTAAAAGGCCTCATCTTATTTTGAAATTAAAAGATCTAATCTTATTTTAAAAGAATTTAATCTTATTAGGAATAAAATAAAAATGAATTAAATTCAAATTTTAAACTATGGATAATCTTGAAATTCTACCATTTTAAACCCTTTAAAATTAAATTAAAAGATTGTCCTAAATTCTAATCTTATTAGAAACAAATAAAGATATATTAAATTCAAATTTTAAACTATTTAAAGCATGAATTAAAAATATCTTTATTTTAAGGAAATACTAATCTCATTAGGATATATCCTATTAATAGGAAAACATGGATTTCATTTATGAAAGAAAATATCCTAATTTAATTTTCCAAATATAAGAACTATATTCAAAGATATGGAAAATATAAACGTATTAAGAAAATATCTCAATTCTATTAGGAAACATCCTAATCAAATTTTTCAATATAACAATTATATTAAAAAATTAATCTTAATTCTATTAGAAAACAACCTAATCAAAATTATTAAATATAACTATTATATTCAAAAATAGATAAGATGCATGATCATGCTCAACCTATGGTGGAATTTTAAATTTAAATGGCATACTTTATGCAACAATCAAACAATTTAAAACATACATCTCATGCATAATTAAATTAAAAATAGCAAAATTGACCGGCATATTTGGCATATCCTAAGAAATTGAAAATAATTTAAATTACAACAATTTAAATCAAAGACATATCTTGGTCTTCAATATCTTCCTTGTTTGGCCATCCAAATTTAGATTTTATAAACATAAATCTTGTCTTCCAATTATAACACCAGCCGTCACAAAAATAAATAAAAAAGAAACTACATTACCCAAGTTTCGAACCTTGGACTTAGAGTATAACAGCAAGCATTACAGATTCTTAAATCTTGTTATGAACTTTTTAGCATAAATATTGACTTCGATTCACGTTTTTTTTTTCATGAACCTTCTTCGTCATCGACTTCTTCAGCCCATATAATCAAAATTTGTAGCTGTTCGCACGAGTTTTTTGGAGAAAATTGATGTCGTGGAAATGAACTTGATTTTATTGAATTTGGAGTAGTGTTACAGTCTCTAATATATATAATCCTCTGATGCTTTCTCTCGGAATGTAGACTCTAATCTGAGGGCTGACGAGCTTGTTCTCATATGGAGGGAGATTGAATCTTCGATCCGTAGTTGGTGAAGAGACGAACAATTTTTGAAGTCTTCCAGTCATTGAATCTTCTGAATTCTGAATCTTGAATCTTCCGAATTCTTTGGATTCTTTGACTAAACTTGAAGCTTCTAAATTCTGACTCTTGAAGACTCTGAACTCTCTGGCTGAATGCTCTAGATTCTGACTCTTCTGAATGTCCTCAAATGAAGGGTGGCCTCCTCTATTTATGGGCTTGGTCTTGGTTGACTTTAGGCCCAACTTTGACTTGGGCTTATTTGAGTTTAATTCAATCATTTTCAATAAACTTGAATTATTTAAATTTGACCCAATTCCCTTTCTAATGGTCCCGGACTAAACTACCGTTGGATCCAACTACCATGTGTCATAATTTGATTGGACTGACTAAGTCGTCAAAGGGATCAATACTAGACATGTGGCATTATTTGATTTGCCAATTTTTCATGTCTTTTAATTTAATTTGAGCACACGTGTAAATTCGTAATTTGTCCCAAATTTATGTTATCACTAATTTAAATTAATGACGTGGCAATTTGTGATTAGTCAAAATTTATTATTCAACAAATGCCCCCGTTTCAATATTTATGCACAAGTATGAGGTGGATGAATTTTGAAAAGGATACTTGTGGAATCAAAATATAGGATGATTTTGACTTCCTTGGGCGAATTTAAGATGTTCTTGAATTTTGGCTTGAGTTTGGAGTGAATTTTGAATTGTGAATCTTATTCAAATTTTGATTCGGAGAAAATTGGAGTATGCTCAAATTTTGATTTGAGAAATTTTTTTTTCCAAAATTATATGGACTTTAACTTGAATTTGGAATGGGCTTTGAATTTGAGACTTACTCAAATTTTGATTTGGAAGAAAATTTAGAGTATGCTCAAATTTTGATTTGAGAATTTTTGCAAAAGATTATCCAAATCTTGGCTTACATTTGGAATGGAATTTGAATTTGAATTTTATTCAAATTTTTGACTCGGAGAAAATTTGGAGTATGCTCGAATTTTGATTTTAGAAAATTTGCCAAAATCATATAGATCTTAGCTTCAATTTGGAGTGGAATTTGAATTTGAATTTTGTTCAAATTTTTGACTCAGAG
Organism: Trichosanthes truncata; assembly: GCA_033996785.1. NCBI lineage: Eukaryota > Viridiplantae > Streptophyta > Magnoliopsida > Cucurbitales > Cucurbitaceae > Trichosanthes > Trichosanthes truncata. Next base: position 47,925,421 of record JAWPNB010000003.1, on the reverse strand, counting down.
AAAATTTGGAGTATGCTCGAATTTTGATTTTAGAAAATTTGCCAAAATCTTATAGATCTTAGCTTCAAGTTGGAGTGGAATTTGAATTTGAATTTTGTTCAAATTTTTGACTCAGAGAAAATTTAGAGTATGCTTGAATTTTGATTTTAGAAAATTTGCCAAAATCATATAGATCTTAGCTTCAATTTGGAGTGGAATTTGAATTTGAGACTTAATCAAATTTCATTTGAAAACTTTTAAGTATACCCAAATTTTGATTTTAGAAAATTTTGCCAAAATTCTCAAAATCTTGGCTTCCAACTTTGTTTGATTAAGCCAAATTTTCCCTCACATAACTTTAGAGACAAATCCTTTCCTTAATATCAATTGTAGAGATTCCCAAATTTGGCATGTCAATTTTGTTTGATTAAGCCAAGATTTCCCTCACATAATTTGAGAGGTAAATCTTTTCCTTAATAGCAATTGTAGAAATTCTCCAAATTTGGCTTGTTTTAATAGGCCAAAATTTTTGCCAAATCAAAACTCTCCTTATATGTTTTGACCTTATTCCTCCCTTTATAAATTGTAGAGATCGTGCAGACCAAGACATAAGGTCATTCCATCAACAAGTTTTTGGTATTTGAAGAATTATTCTCCTCAATTTTTTTTTTATTTGACATCAAATGCTCATACACTTTTTTTCTTTGTGTAGGTCTTGAGCTCAAGAACTAACATTCCTTTGAACCTTTCTTGGGCCACTAGTACGATAAGAAAATCTTTGAAACTTTTTTTTTTTTAAATAGCACTGTTGTTATCACAAGTAAAAGAAATTCCATCTCTTCTTCTTTTTTTTTTTTAAAGCGGAATCAATTGCCGTCAACCCAATTGATTTTTTTTAATATATTCGTGTTGCCGTTGTCGCCTTTGGAGTATGTGTTCTGCCACTTAGAATACATATACATATGGTGCTGTAAACCTTCAATAAAGTTATATTTATTGATTTTTTTTTTTTTTTTTTTTTGAGCCACCACTTCACACGCATATGAGTTGGTGATTTGTTTTGAAATTCTCATACAATAGACTTATACATACACATACCTACTGTAAATTTTTTTTTTCTTTTATTTTAATGTTGCATGCAGCTTTTTTTTTTTTTTTTTCTCTTTGCCTTCTGTTTGACATTATATATACACACTAATGCATGTTGCCGTCTAGAGTGTCGTATACATATGTTGTATGCTGCAAAGTTACCGCCATCAAATATATATATATATATGATAAAACACTCACTGCATATCGGCTCAAGCATTTTTTCTTCAATGTGCTACTTCTCGATTGCACACACATATATGCATGTATCCTCAATGTCGCTTTTTTTTTTCTATTTTCTTTGCAGTATGTCCATATTTTGGGGTTTTATACCAACACAAACCCTATGCACTCTTGCAGACTTTTTTTTAGCACTTCTTTTTTTTGCGCTTCATTGATGATACTTTCTTTCTCAATTTTAGGAAATAACTTTGTTTGACAACGGCTTTTACTACACAATTGGTCTTCCTTCGCCGTCCAAGAGGTACATGCACATCCAAAACTTTTTTTTTTAAATAGAAAATTTTGAAAATTCATGTATTCTATTTAGCGATGCCCCTGTTGATTGTATGAACTGCTTTTGCCAGTATTTCTCTTGCTTTATTTCCTTTTTGCTTGAATATGTAAATATTCTATTATTATTGCTCCTGAATTGTTGTGAAGATGCCCCCATGTTTAAGGATGCAACCATTCTCCACTAATGACACTCCTGCTAGACCCAACACCTAATTTATTAGGTGGCCTGAGTAGCCTGCAGCGGTGATCACCTTCATTTACAGTGATGTTACTCCTACTAGACCAGGCTCTTAATTTATTGGGTGGCATGAGTAGCCTACAGTGGTGGTCACCGACCTTACCTACAGTGATGTCACTCATGCTATACCAGACACCTAATTTATTGGGTAGCCTGAGTAGCCTGCAACGGTGGTCACCAACCTCACCTACAGTGATGTTACTCCTGCTAGACCAGACTCCTATTTTATTAAGTGGCTTGAGTAGCCTGCAGCGATGGTCACCTTCACTTACAGTGATGTCACTTCTGCTAGACCAAGCTCCTAATTTATTGGGTGGCCTGAGTAGCCTACAGTGGTGGTCACCGACCTCACCTATAGTGATGTCACTCCTACTAAACCAGACACTTAATTTATTGGGTGGTCTGAGTAGCCTACAGTGGTGGTCACCGACCTCACCTACAGTGATGTTACTTCCGCTAGACCAGACTTCTAATTTATTAGGTGGCCTAAGTAGCACCTTTACTTACAGTGATGTCACTCCTGCTAGACCAGACTCCTAATTTATTGGGTAGCCTGGGTAGCCTGCAGTGGTGGTCATCGATCTCTCCTCCAATGATATCATTCTTGCTAGATCAGGCTCCTAATTTATTAGATGGCCTGAGTAGCATGGTGATCACCAAGATTTTGTTGTTATTGCTTCTTTTTTTTTTGTATTCCCCTTTCATCATCGTTTTTTTTTAGAGAAACTAATCTCTTTTCTTTTTTTTTTGTATAGGAATCCTTCTTCAATATGGTGTATTTTACAGAACATCCTGATCCGAAGAAAAACTGCTTAGTCATCTTGAAGGATAGAGATCAGCCTATTGATACTGGAGTCATTCTTTCGGTAGAAGCGCCAATATATGGAAATTTTAGGGAATCACAACCATCCTTAGAAAATTCCATCTTTTTATCCAGATGGTCTAAGGAGAGGCTCATGAATCACGATTCATCATTGAAAGCATGGTTTTTAGAGTCGTCAATACATAATAAAGTGCCGAGTGAGAACCCAGAATCAACGCTAGGTCGTCGGATTATTGAGGATGAAAAAGTTTGTTAGGACTCTTCTTTAAAAATTCATGGGGAATTTTTCTATATCTCTCATTATTGGGAATGGTTAGAGGTCGTAGTTTCTGGAAATGAGATGCCACTTAAGAAGGCTCGTCTGTTCGATGCTGTGATAGCTTCTCTATACACCTATGATCGCAACAACGATATAGTTCGTGCTTTCTGTGAAGCGTGGTGTCCTTCAATAAATACCATTCATACGTTGTCGGGGGAACTGTCCATCTCTCTATGGGACATGTGGAGATTAGGGGGGCTTTCCATTAAATTCCAAAAATACTTCCAATTTTTGAATACTTTGTGAAATAGAGTTTTAAATTCCCTAATTTCTTAAATAGACTTTCAATTTTTTAATTTCTAAAATAGAGTTCCAAAAATAGGTTTTTGAATACTTTGTGAAATAAAGTTTTAAATTTTCTAATTTCTTAAATAGATTTCCAATTTTTTAATTTCTAAAATAGAATTCCAAAAATAGTTTTCTCAATATTTTGTGAAATAGAGTTTTAAATTCTTTAATTTCTTAAATAGACTTCTAATTTTCTAATTTCTAAAATAGAGTTCCAAAAATAGGTTTTCGAATACTTTGTGCAATAGAGTTTTAAATTCCCTAATTTCTTAAATGGACTTCCAATTTTTTAATTTCTGAAATAGAGTTCCAAAAATAGTTTTCTAAATACTTTGTGAAATAGAGTTTTAAATTCTCTAATTTCTTAAATAGACTTCCAATTTTTTAATTTCTAAATTAGAGTTCCAAAAATAGTTTTATGAATACTTTGTGAAATAGAGTTTTAAATTCCCTAATTTCTTAAATAGACCTCCAATTTTTAACTTCTAAAATAGAGTTCCAAAAATACTTTTCTAAATACTTTGTGAAATAGAGTTTCAAATTCACTAATTTCTTAAATAGACTTCCAATTTTTTAATTTCTAAAATAGAGTTCCAATCTTGTAACTCATTTTTGTCATACAATGGCTTCTACAATTCAAAAAACATCCACTAAAACATGAGGAAAATAAGAGAACAAAACAGCTAAAGGAAAAATGGGAAAAAAAATCAGCACAAACCCAGGATTCAGAACACTGCACCCCAAACACTGTTTTCTGATTCTCAGACTTTAGAACACTGCACCCCAAACACAGCTTTCTGATTCCCAGGTTTCAGAAACCCCCAGAACAAGCCTCCCAGGGTTTTGATTCCCAGGGTTCTGATTCCAAGACAGGGGGCCAAACAGCCCCTAGTATTTTCGTCCCCTTTTTTAAGCCATTGCAATTTACATCTTTGTCTCCAATAGATGAGTTCTTATGCTGTCAAATCTTCAATTTGTTCTCAAAGCAATCTACAAGATTCAATTTAGGAGGTTGTTAAGGAAGTCGCATCCTCTATAATGTCTAACAACTATAATTGGTAGACAAGTGAATGGAGTTTAGTGGCTTCAAACTGATAAGCTTTACTCCAATCCTTAAGAATAGCTTTAAGACCTTTAAGTTTCATCATCAACCCATGACCAGGTCAACCTATAACGAGATTTTGATTCCACCAATCTTCTACAACATTCTTGATGGATTTAATCTATAGCTAAGAATTTTCAAGTCTGAATGGGCAAGGTCCCCATTGAATATCTCCAAAATTAAGGATCAAAGGATAGTGATCTGACGTTGTTCTGTCTAAACGTTTGAGGTTGACTGATCCAAGCTTATTAGCGCATCCTTCAGTAATCAAGAATCTATCCAGTAGAGATAAGTACTGTGTGGACCCAAATCTGGACCGAGTAAATTGACGATTCTGAACTGAAATGTCAATCAATTGGTAACTAGAGATCCATTGATTGAAGGTGTTCATACTTCTGATGGAATGATCATGAGATTTCTCCCAAGACCAACGGGTAACATTAAAGTCACCACCTATAATCCATCGATCTCCTCCTAGGCCAGCCAAATCATCCAATTCTTGCCAATATTAATCACAAAAATCATTTCCAAAAGGGCCATAAACTGTTGTGAGCCAAAAAGAAAAACCATCAGTTAAAAAAACATGAACTGAGAGAGTATACAAACCCTGGATGACTTTCTTGAATGTGTAATCTAGTTCACTCCATAAGATAAGTATGCCACTCGAGGTATTAAGAGCATCAAGGGTTGTCCAACCAATATAAGTAGAGCTCCAAATTGATTTAGTCAAATGATGGTTAGTGGAAGATAATTTAGTTTCCTAGAGAAGAACAATTCTTGGAATCAGTTGTTGGATGGATTTTTTTTATTATAGCTTGTTTCCTCCAAGAACCAAGGCCCTTTACATTCCAGGTTAGAATTTTCATAATTCATCTGTAACTCCCTCCAAAGTAGATAAGGTGGCAGATTTATCATAATGAACTAATAACTATAAATTTTTTAATTCCCGAGGCATTTTGTTTTTCTTCCCAATGGTAGATAAGGGTTTTTTTGGTTTCGGTGTGTGGCCGTAATACAAAGTCCATGTTCATTAAGGTATGAGGCAATTTTACGGAGGTCGAAAGTTGGGGCTGGTAAATGGTTAATCGGTGGTTGAGGGATGGGATTTAAAGAATTAGATGAAACAGAAGGTTGAAGAATGGAATTTTGTGGCTGCAGATTAGGAGAATGTTCATTCGGTAATGGGTTAAGATCTGTAGGAATTGGTGGAAGAAATTCTATGGGTTGGGCTGATTCGAAAGTGGGTTCATCTCCAAAAATAGCTATGTCAAAAGGTTGGGGCTGGAAAACGATTTCTTGGGCCGAGTGGATTGAGTTTGGGCTGGATAGATAAGCCTCAGTATCCGAAGCTTGAAAGGGAAGGTCCGGTTTTAAGGAGGAAGTGGATTGGATGGTTCCGATTTTGAGGGGAGGTAAAATAAGGTCAGCCGTGGGATCTTCTTGGAAGGAAATGGTAGATAAGATTGGCTGAATAAGGGCAGGAAAATGAGGGTATGATTTGGAGAGTGAAGGAGATGGCTTGTTTAAAACAGACAATGGTGGGAGTTTGGCCAAGATTTTTATTTTAGGAATGGGAGGAAAAACAGCTTGTGCAGTTTCCAAAATTAAAGGTTGTTTACCTGTTGTGATTGTTTGACATTCATGAGAGAATCTGCCCTTTCCTTCTTCAATTGGAGGAGTTTCCATATTGGTCTCTTGGCTTTGAAATCTGCCATTATCTTCATCAAATGGTGGAGTTTCCATAATGGTCTCTTGACATTGAATGCTATCTGCCCTAGAAACGGCCGTTACACCTTTGATTTGACGGAGATGGCAGCGCCAGTGAGGGATTCCGGCAAAGTAATCGAGGCTGGGATGAAACCTGTTTCATTTGGCTTGATTTTCAGACGGGCTGCTAAGAGATTCAACCATCGTTCAGTGTGATTCGAGACTTGGAGGAAGCCACCACATTGATCTCCTATGTATTTAAAAATAGGTTGTGTCCAAAGGTTCGGAGGGAGATCTAAGACATCAATCCATCCTCCAAATGATATTGTCAAGTTTTTGAAGGAAAGAGTTAAGACATCAATCCATCCTCCAAATGATGTTGTCATTCTGTTTTTGAAGGAAAGAGTTGGTGTTCAAATGTGAAAATTTTATGTAAAGTTCTTCAATCAAAACCCAATTGGTATTTTTGCAAAGCTCCTTAACCTTTTGTGAATCATAGACATGTATTAAAGTTTTGTTGTCTTGGATAGGATTGATGGTGCAGCGAATGGAGAAGAAACTCTGTAGGGTTGCTCGAATGTGCGGCCATGAATCTTTCTGAAATTTGCGCTGGACAATTAGAATTTCTTCCAACTCATTTGTTGAAGTGGGTTGTGGAGAAGAGCTTGCTGGTGAGATAGTTGATTCAACTTTTGGACAGCTTCTTTGAAGGATATGGGTTGTGGGTTGGTTTTTTTTATGTGCTTCACCAGGATATTCTGAGCTAAGGAAGAAGAATGAGAACCAACCTTGTTTCTTATCTTTGGAGGGGATGATAAGCTTTAGCCTTTCACCAGTGTGAATGAGTTGTGTGAGTTCAACATAGTAACCAAATTTGCTACTAAGTTTCTCCAGCCAAAAAGTATCATTGGCGTTCTTAAGTTTCCTAAAGAATTTGTAGGAGCATGGAACTTTGCAGAGGCTATCATAGGATGAGACTAACCAGTCAAGGGTGTTCCAGGAGAGGGATATGGAATGTGAAGAAAATTTGCCATGTTCAGTAATCCATGCTTTGCTTCCATGAGACCGTTCATCAAAAGCTATGGAAAAGGTTTTGCGGTCAATGAAGACAGATCGGGTGGAGTGGTTCCATGGTGTAGGTTGATGACAATCGATGGGATCCATGGTTGCCTTGTTCGTTTGTGGTAAAGTATTTAGATCCAACATATTGCTCTGGAATGTAGTATTTAGAAGTCTCTCCTAATATGTATACATGAAGCCTAGAAGTCTTTTGATCTCTTGCGTCACATCATTCTTCTATGATTTTCTAAACTAATCAAACAGCCATAGCATAAAGGAATCGATGAGTAGGGAAATCTTACACCTAATAGCTTGCATTATGTAAGAGTTTGATGGTGGCTTCGGTGCATCAAACAAATTACCAGTGTTGTTGATGAATGTATAGTTTGGGTGCCTGATATCTTCCTCCGGCCATAGAAGGATGCTGCTATGATGCGGCAAGCTTGCTCCTGAGCTACGACCATGGGGGAGGCAAAGTTAGTCATGTGTTGTATAGCTTAGGTGAGTCTCCCTTACCATTGGCATTGCTGGGTGGAGCAAGGTCCACTTGAACTCGACTTCAACAATGGCAATAACAAGGCTAGTCCACCTAGCTCGTGTTGAAAGCTTATCCAAAAAATAACATGAGTTATCATTGAGTATGAGAGGATTCTCGAAAATAAGTGATATAAATAAACTCCTCACCATAGCTTTGGATGTCACCCTTCCCTTGAAGTCTATGAAAGTATTTAGCCACTTCATACCAAAATCAGAGGATAAAATTGACTTGTGAGATCTATTGAACTTTTTCTTGTTTGGATGACGTACCTCCCACAATCAATAATCTGTGTTCTTGCTTTTGCATGTAGATGTATATGATTTTTACAACAAGAAGTATATTTATAACCCCATGAGTTGGCTCAATGGTCAAGAGTCAATGTAAATAGTAAAGGGCTTAAGATTTAATATCCTACAAGTTACCTTGACAACCAAATGTTAGGGTGGGGTGGTTGTCATGTGAGAATAGTTAAGGTACGTGCAAGGTAGTCCAAACACTCAGTGATACAAAAAAAAAAAAAATCAAACAACAGGGCACTTGGTTCTCTTTGTGGTAGCAATAGCAGCAATCTTCGTCTCTATATTTGTCCCACACTAGATAACACATAATGACTAGCATGTTCTTAAGGATCTGAAGACGTGCATAAATTCACAGACTGCCGTACTATATAGTCAAGAAATTACATCAGAAAGTAAGAAAAGAACTAATCATAATCCTTGAATCAATTTTCACAGTGCTAAACAAAATTTCACTATAATTATCACTAAAGTTACAATTACTTTACATAAATCCTATTTACTAAAAGAAAAGAAAAAGAAAATAGTGAATAGGAACAAACAAGTGAATCTAAGAATGATGAAAGATGTGGGATGTGCTGAGGGAAAGAAGAGAAAGAAGAGAAAAATCATTTATCGACTACCATCAACACTGAGGAACATGTTGGAGATAATTGGTATATATCATAAGACTAATGTGGATGTTCGAAAAATTTAGATAGAATGTCTAAGTTAAAGATATCATCACCATTGACCATATGGGGGGATGAGAAGAAATATGGAGCAGCAGCAACTCAAGCATCTTCAGTTTGCACAGTTAAGTCCTGTATGCCCAATTCATGATACATATCATGCACAAATTCAAGCGTTTGGCGATTGTCCGCTCCCTTCTTTGTCTGTAACAACAGTGATGTCACCAATATCAGAACTGAAAAATCAGGTATACATAATGGAACTACCAGTACCAGTGACATCATAACATAACAAAACGGAGTACTAACAGTTGCAGATGCATAACAATGTTAACAACGACAGAATACAAGTATGCGTAACACTACCGTTAGAGAGAGTGAGCCAACAACTTGACCAGGTACTAATTCCCAAAATCGCGCTTGTGTGACTTCTAATATGTCTTCACGGGATGTAATCTAACAAAATATAAAAATATGAACATTTTTGCATCATAATGTAGAGTAAATGACAAGTGATAACAAATATGGTCAATTTCATAATTTTCATTAGACCTTTAATTACAGTAAAAGCTTAAAAATTAACACCAAACATCTTATTTCAAAAACTCAAATCCACATTTCAGCTTTTTCAATCAGATTCTTAGTTTCTGTTCATTAGAAGATGAAGTAATATTTACTTAGTTCCTGTCCACACGGAAAGCATGTATTCTCTCGACTATTTCCTCTTTTTATTTCTTTTTTAAAAAGGATTGGTGTGAATACAAAAACCTACTTACAGATTGGGATATCCGATTAAAGTTAATATTTGACCAAATGCATTTCTTCTAGGAGAATTAAACGACGAGTCTTCATTCCTTTTGTATGTGTCTTACCATTCCCATTTTAATGGGATAATTGCAAATCACCCATATGGTTTGTCTATTTTGCAAATCGTACCTATGTTTTAAAAATGGTTCCAAACATTAAGTGGTTTATGAATATGTAAACATACCTTTCTATCCATAAGATTTCATGAACTTGACACCCGCAGAATAAGCCACATGTATCAACTCCATTAAACTTAACAATCAAATTCAATAGAGAAATATGATTTTTAACATTTGGTAAGTCATAAGAGTGTTTGAAACCATTTTTAAGACATGGGAACATAATTTGCAAAATAGACAAACTATAGGACTTTAAATCTTAATTATCCGTATATTAATTTTAGTTCAGATTTAACATGTATTTTTTAGGAAAACGCAAGTAGAAACTTCAATTAGAAAAAGCAACACAAATGCGTGTTTATAGGAAAACATAGTACAAGTATCTTTGTTGGGAGAACCACCATGGGTTGATCTAGGTCCTAAGACTCCCAGTGGCCAAAAGTTGGGGGAAGGGACTTGGGGATTTTGAGGGTGGGTTAAGGGTTTAAATCCAACGGTGGTCACCTACCTAAGATAAAATTCCAATATTCTCAATAGCCATATGTTTGTAGGGTCCTGCAATCTATCCTATGAGAATAGTCGAGGTACACATCCAGCCGCTCATTTACTCATGGTATAAAAAAGATTTAAGTATCTCTGTAGTCTGTTGAGAGAATTAGGAATGAGGAAGAGTGTACAAAAAGAGAAGAGAAAGAGAGATTGTACAAAGAAAGAGTGGCGAGGGAAAAAATATAATGAAAAGGTAAAGAGAGTGTGTAGCAGAGAGCTCTTTAGAAGAGAGCACTACAAGAAATTGATGAGAGAGCATGTGATGAGAAAAATTAATTTTTAAAGAAATTGGTGAGCACAGAGAAAGGTTAATGGAAAAGAAATTTGAAGAGAGCAGTAAAAAACAATTGCTAGAGAGAAAGAGCAATAAGAGAATGTACGATTGGTGTTTAAATATAGTAGACAATTGAATTTTGAACAACAAAAAGCACTCTTGGTTATTTCGGGTTTGTGGGGGAGAGAAATAATAGAACCTTTAGGAGGCTCAAGAGGGACCCTAGCGATGTGTGGTCCCTGGCTAGATTCTATGTCTCTCTTTGGGTGTCGGTGACGTGATTGTTTTGTAATTATTCGTTAGGTTTTATCTTACTTGGTTGGAGCCTCTTTCTCTAATGAGGTTACCTTTTGTGGGCTTGGTTTTTTAAATTTTGGATGCCCGTGTATTCTTTCATTTTTTTTCTCAATGAAAGGTTGGTTTTTTATAAAAAATAATAATTAAAAAAAAATAAAAAGGCACTCTTGGTTATCTTAAAAAAACAGTAAACAAAATAATTATCAAATGGTCCCTTCATTTTTCAAATTTAAAAATAAAAATAACTTTAAGAACAAACAAGTTATGGAACTCACTTTTTAATGAAAAGATATCAAATAAGTCCACATGAATTTATTTCACAACTTCCGTTGTACATGATAAAATGCATGCTTATGCACTAACCTGTCTCCAACATTTGCTTAATGCCGAAGTTGGAATGCTAGGTGGTGCCATTTGAAGTAAAACACCACCGGTTGCTTTAAAGAGAGGCATGACAATCATAAAGACTGCAACTGAAACCAGTCCTAGGCACAAAACTTCAGCATTTTGAACCCTGCAAAGGAGAAACATAAGTCCCAAATAAGATTAGAGTTGAAGCACACAACTTGAAAGAAAGGTCGGTTTGTGTATTGGTAGTTTACCCAAGAGACAAAAACCAGGACGCCAATATCAGACCTGCACTGAGAACCATTGACAAAAATGGTTTAAAGATAAACATGTCGCTGAAAGAAGATTTATATTCAGACAAAGCACGCATATTCACACACGGTTATTAGAACTTAGAAAAGCAAGCATGCATGTAGAAATGAAAGAAGAAAGAGAGAGGAGGAGATTATATTTTACCTGCGGATAGAATCTGCAAGAACATGCAAGCAAATTGAATGGTAATTCATATCTTCAGCTTTTCTGTACACTAAAAGCAATGATCTAGGTATGAGACAATCATCATAATCACAGACCTGACGGGTTGAATGATAAGCCAATAAATTTTAAGATCGTCTTGGATATGACACAGATGAACTAAAGAAACCATTGACGTTGGGTAAGAAAATACTAAGAAAAACGATTCCCAATAAACGCAAAAAAAACGATTCCCAAGAAAATACTAAGAATGGAAATGTTGAATACAATATAGTTATCTACTCCATGTCAATCCAACCAAAATTTATATAATGGACATGCCATATCAAAATTCCCATTGACAGATGCATAATTCAAAATTTTAAGATGTAATTGAAACTTTTTTTTTTAATTTTAGAGCTAAATGGACACAAACCCCAAAGTATAGAGACAAAATTTATAAATTTACCATGATTTAACTAGCTTTTAATATTTCCTCTTGAAAATGAGAACATTATTGTTCAGAAAATATAATTGCACAATCATACAAAGGTTAAATTACAAATTTGGTCCCTATGGTTTGTAAAAAGTTAGAATTTAATCCCTATGGTTTTAAATGTTAGAATTAGTCCCTATGGTTTGATAAAATCCTCATAAATAATCTCATGGTTTGATAAAATCCTCATATTTAGGAACTATTTATGAAATTTTATCCAACCATAAAGACAAAATTCAAACTTTTAAAACCATAGGGACTAAATTCTAATTTTCTCCAAACCATAGGGACCAAATTTGCAATTTAACCATCATACAAATAAATATTTTTTTATACGAACACTTGAATAAATATTATAGATATAAATTAAGGAAGACTACGAGAGTACATAACTGCATCAAGTACTTCAAAAACAATGGATGAAATGACCTAATAGTATGTAGTTACTAGATATATACAATGACCTGCGCCTAATCTAGACTAGTCTAGTGAAAAATCTTTAATGTAACACACACTATACTGAATTGAATTTAAGAATAAACAATTACTTGATCAAGAATCAATGAAGCTGGGGGGGGGGGGGGGGGGGAAGAAAAAAAAAGACCATTATAACTAATCAGATGATGTAACCACAAGAGACTCACCAAGATTAATGCGAGCATAGTTTCTGAAGAACCAAACACCTATAAGATTAACCATTAAATTTGTTACGGCTGAGACAATTAAGTAGTGCCTGCAAGGTGAAAATAATTATCAGATATACATACCACTACAAAAATAACCACAAGAACTCATTCAATAAGTCCACCTTTAAGTCTTTACAGAATGATAGCCTATAAATCTGGATATGATAAATGATAACCTATAAATTTGACATTCTACAAATGTCAAATTACCATACCATAAAGTGATGAGATAATCAACTTTCAAGTGTTTCTTTAAAAAATATTTTTAAATCAATTTGGTTTTTTTAAAAGCGATTTTTATTGGTTACCTTACCAAACATTGCAAATTTTAGAAAAAACACTTTTAGTCATCCAAAATCACTTAGGAAGTTATGCCAACATATGCTAAGTCTAAGTGTTTGATTATTCGATGAGTTACATGAAATCCATTTGCATCATTAAACACAGGACTTGATTTAAGTTATTTCCTTGCTCGTACAGCCAAGCTATGAAGGATATATAGATAGACTAAGAGTATCTGAATCAAAGAGTTTAGGATATCAACACATCCTAACGCACTGTAACACAACCAAGCAACAAAAATGCAAGACATTTTCATAATAAGCTTAACAGACATGTCCTGTGGACATAAATCCTGGCAGCTAAAAATTACAATCAAAAGAAAAATTCAAAAACTTTGCATAACGTAAACACCTTCAAAGCAGGGCATCAAGGTCAATTTAAGGTACACAAGGGAAAATTAGGTACCTAAACCATTAAAAGATACGGATAAGTGGCAAGAACCTGACAACAGCAAAATAGACTACTACCAAGGAATTTACAGGGGAAAAACTTCTAGATTGTATTCTAATAAAGATCCACAATTATATTACATCTCCAAATCAATGTTTACGAGAACTACTTACTTGTGTTCAGATTCATCTTGTATAAATGCATGGAGTGCTTCCACAGCTAACGAGAAAGACAGAAACAGAAGAAATAGCTGTCTACACATGTAACGGAGTAGTAAATGTCCAAATAGCCAAAAAGATTTAATAAAATTTATTTTTGAAGTTAAATGAATTAAAATTTTCTTATACAGATTTGTAAGAAATGTACAGACAAATCAAATCACCTCAAGAGGTTAGGAAACTAGAAAAAGCAGAAGACCAGCAAGAACCAACTATGACCATGAATGGAAATTAGCATCTAAAAGACTAAAACTGAAGTTCAAAGTGAAACATCATTCTGCTCCTTGGAGGTGTTATACATTTAAAAATCAGTTTATTGCTTCTGTTCCAATAAAATATCCGGTTATGAATAATTGAAAAGCAAAGAAATAACTATAAGGTAATTAACTCATGAGACTTGAGAGTGATACAAATACTTAAACTTGAGAGATCAAAAGAACATGAACCCACCAATCACCACTCAAAAAAGTAGAGTTTCAAACAGAAGAGTTCCAGGAACAGTAAATATGTATACACATGTAAAATTTCGAATACTTACAGCATTAGTAAAGGCAGCCAAAACCTCTAGTCTCTTGTACCTGGTAAGAAAAATCACTACAATTAACCATCTCTATTAATCAAATGAAGTTTGGAAAACCGGAAAAAGGTATGTGAGATATCCAAAACAAAAAAAATTGCAAGTTCATTGATATGTGGTCAAATTGTGATGCCCTACGTATGTTCAAATGAGAAACTTTAATTCATATATATATATATAATTTTGTCCTCAATGTACCTATCATTTTTCAATTACATCAATAGAAATGTAAAAAAAAAAATGATGATGAAATTTTAAAAATAGTATTTTCTAATAAGATTGTCAGTTAGTAGTATAGTACCACTTTTAGGGGTTGTTTGGGATACTGAGTGGGTTATAATAATATGAATTATAATAGTTTGTGGGTTATAATAGTCTGTGAAATAATATAATATTGTTTAAAATGCAGAGTTGTTTAGTCTGAGGTTATAATAGTCTGTGTTTGGGGTGCAGAGTACTCCACATGTTATTATAACTCTTGCCCCAAACAGCCCCTTAATGGGTTCATCTTCCACAACAACTCATAGCAAGTTAAGTTAGTATGGGTCGAGTTGTATAAAGTCAGTAGGTTTTCAATATTATGAGAGGGTATGTGCATAAATCATAAAATTGAAAAGTACAGAAGATGAGTGGTGAAATCAAAAAGCATCACAAATATTTATAAATATATCATAGAATTCAAAAATGCCTAGAAACCACTTTCAATAGAGTAAAAAGTGATCAAAACGGTAACAACTAACGAAGTTAAATTGAAAACTTCATATACTGCAGTTGGTTTCACAGTGATGAACAAATAAACCTCACCCGTAGGTGTAAACATGATCAGGCTTACTCCGAGAGGCAGCAATGGCAAACAATGAAAATGTCAAAAGACCACAGCCAAAAGTCAAATGAAATGCATCAGAAACCAGACCTGAAGTCATAAGAAAACTAATAAGATAAATTACTCACATACAAAGATTAAATTTCAGCATAAAGGATGATAAATTAAAAGGGGGAAAAGGATGGTGAAGTCCATAGACTCCATACCAATACGGCCAGTGAGGAGACCAATAGCTAACTCGGCAGTCGAATACAGGACATTAAGCGAAATCATCAGAAACAACCTCTTCATATACCGATTCCCAGATCTCACATTCTCTAAAATCGAAAAGGCGAGTGATAGAACCGATAATTTATCACCTGGACAATCCTTTACCCCATAAAATTTATTACTTTCGGAAGCAAAGTATCCCCCAGGCGGAATGTTCATGCTCGACATATTCCGCGAAAGCAAAGGCTTGGCCGAATCGTCAGAGTTGATAGGAATCGGCGTATGGGGTGGCTCTTGCCATTGCTTAGACGAAGCTTGACGCGAGAAAGCGAACCTCCGATCATTGGCGCCAAATCCGGTATCCCTATTCCATGAATTCTGGGAATCGTTTGATGCAGTATGGTGATTGAAGGATCCGCTCCTATCCATAGTTTATGAGGGAAATTTGATTCTCCCTACATAAAACTTTGAAGCTATGAAAGCAAAGCCCTGAAAACCATTAGACCTTCAAATTGAACACAGAAACTTGGGGATTAAAATGTGGGAGATCTGGAAGAGAACCGAAAAGATATATGGGTTTCGAACTTGGATTGAAATAGTGAAGAAAATTGAAAAATTAGAATCAAAGAAAACAAAATTGGCAGAAGCAACGGGACGGTGGCGATGGCTGAAGACTTGTAAGCAAACGAAGAAGAACAACTTGGATTTGGATAAATGAAACGTTTTGCACGGCTCCTTGATGGGAAAATTTTAATTTTAACCCTTTCACTATTTCACTCACTAATTTAACAAAAAGAAAAAAAAAGTGAAAATCTCCCTAAACTACTAATTTCAATAAAATCAAATTTTACGTAGAATTAAGTTTGATCAATATACAAATTAATCATTGAATAACCAGTAAAAAATCATAAATTTTAACGAAAGTTTAGCTATAATGTTGTTTTTATTTGAAATTTTATCAATTTTGTACCGTACATAAGTTTTAGAATTTATTGAGCGCATATGAAATTAGTTTTTTCAACGATTTTTCAAAAGAAGCTTATTAGAACGTTAAAATTGCAACAATTTTTAAAGTTTAGGGTTAAAATTTTAACACTTATCTAAGTTTAGAGTACAATTTGATGAAATTAAAAGTTTAAGATCAAAATTTATACAACATGACAAGTTTAGGGATAAAATTATTTTTTTCCTTTTCTTTTTTTTCTCTAAAATATTATTCTACTTTGGTTAAATTACAAGTCCAGTCCCTAAAATTTGAAGAAGTTTGTATCTATTTAGTTTCTTAACTTTTGAAAGTGTCTCATTGACACTCAACAAGCTAGTAAGCGATTTCATAGAGAAATTCTCGGATGCTTCTAAAGGCCATGACCAGGCATCAAGTGAGTTCAATGAAGTGACTTTTGACAAGAGATTCGAAAGAGTAGCTCATTCAATCGTTTCCAAATCATTCAAATTACGACGTAGTCTCAAATTCCAAGCTGAATTAGTCATATTACACACTTCTGCCACAGTAAGATCAAGGTTCAAAGTAAGGCGATAGAGTCGAGGGAAGACTGTTGCAATAGGACCACAATTTAACCAGGAATCAATCCAAAATAATGTAGAACCTCCATCGCCAACACACCGATATGAACAAGTAAAGACCAAATCTCGAACATTACAAATAAACCTCCATGGAGATTTATGAGATGCATTCGTAATAGTCTGTGGCCATCCATCTCCAATCGAATTTCCATAAGTATTTTGCATCAATGAGATTCCTCCAAAGTGAATTTTGTTCATGAACAAACCACCAAATCCACTTAGCCATTAAGTCAAATTTCGATGCTTAAAATTACCTATACCAAGGTCACCCCATAATTTAGGAATTTGTGTAGTTTCCTCTTTCATTGTGAACTCCACCATCACCCCAACCTCCTTCCCAAAAGAAATCACGAATGATCTTGTCCAAAGTCTTTATCACTCTAGATGGAATTTTAAACAAAGACAAAAAGTATGTTGGCAAACTAGAAAGCGTAGCTTGTATAAGAGTATGTCTACCACCTTTTGAAATAAAATCATATTTCCAATTATGTAATTTTTGCTGGATACGCTCTATGATGGGCCGCCAAAAAGATGAAGACTTAGAATTTCCTCCCAAAGGTAAGCCAAGATAGGTAGATGGCCAATTACCCTTTTTACAACCAAAAGTTGTCAGTCCATATCAGTATCATCAATGTATATTCCCAGCAACTCACGCTTATTTAAATTAACCTTCAAACCAAAGCATGTTCAAAAAATTTTAACCACCTCAAAAAGATGTGTCAATGCAGGTCGATTAGATGTGGCGAAAAGAAGAGTGTCATCTGCAAATTGTAAGTGATTTAGATAGAAAGATGAAGAACCAATAGGATGCGAATTAATGCTACCCAAGCTTGCACTATGATTCAAAATACGACTAAGGCAATCAGAGACCAGAATAAAAAGGAAAGGGGATAGAGGATCACCTAGTCGAATGCCACAAGATGGAATAATCTTACCGCGAGGTTGACCATTAATAATGATTGAGTAATTTGCACTAGAAATGCAACCTCTACTCCATTTCCACCATAAAAGGCCAAAACCTTTAACGTGCAAAATCGCATCTAAGATTTCCCAATCAACTGTGTCAAAAGCCTTTTCAATGTCTAATTTTAAAATCACCCTTTGGCGATTACAAATAGTTCAATCATCAATCAACTCATTGGCCATTAAGGAAGCATCAAGGATCTGTCTATTAGCAACAAAAGCGAGTTGATTTTCAGCAATGGTAAAAGGCAAAACCATCTTCAATCTATTAAACAGTACTCTAGCAATAATCTTATAAGCACAAGAAATAATACTAATTGGTCTATACTTAGTAACTGTCTTAGAGGCAAACTTCTTTGGTACTAAATAGATATAAGTTTCATTCATTGAAGCATTGATGACACCAGAGGAGAAAAACTCTTGAATCGTTGTCATAACATCTTGTTTCATAGTATTCCAAAAGAATTTGAACAATGCAGCAGTAAAACCATCAGAGCCTAGAGACTTGCTAGAACCCAAAGAAGAAACCACTTGGAAAACCTCTTCCTCAGTAAATTCCTTTTCAAGATCGTGAGCCTGTTCAATGTTGATAGGACGCCAATTAACATTTGTGGGTAGAAAATGGAGATTTGCATCTTTGGTGTATAAAGCCGAAAAGAAGTCAATAAATTCATATTCAATGTCACTAGCTGTTATAAGGCTAGCTACTTCCTTCCCTAGAAAGAATCTCAGTAATCAAATTCTTCCTTTTCCTTACAGCCAAGATTCGATGGAAAATTTTGGTATTTTCATCTCCCATCTTTAAGCCATTTCAACTTATAACGTTGTTACCAGTAAATATGTTCTTGTGCTATCAAAGTCTCAATATGTTCACGAATTAATCGACAAGAGTCAATCTGTGGGGGTGTTGAAAGGGCACTGTCCTCCAATAAATTGTCCAAAATATGTGGTTGTGATACAAGTGAATGTAACTGTGTGGCCTCGGTACGATGAGATTTATTCCAATCTTGTTGGATAGCTTTAAGACCCTTTAACTTCATCATCAATCCATGATCGGGCCACCCTACAAGAGGATTTTGTTTCCACCATCCAACAACAATATCCTTTACTGAAGGGATCTACCGCCAGGAATTTTCAAAACGGAAAAGACAAGGACCCCATTTGACGTTATCAAAGGTTAGTGCCAAAGGGTAGTGATCTGAAGTAATACGATCTAGACATTTGAAGGTTACTTAACCAAGCTTATTAAGACAACCTTCAATGATCAAAAACCTATCCAAGAGAGATAAATATTGGATAGGGCTAAAACTAGACCAAGTATAATAGCCATTCTATAAAGGAATATCGATCAACTAATAATTGGAAATCCACTAATTAAATGTCGTCATACTTCTATTGATGGAGTGATCATGGGACTTCTCCTAGGTCCATCGAGTAATATTGGTGGAGTAGGTTTTATTCGATTTGGTGGCTAGAGGTAAAGGAGGAATAGCCATAATGCATGACTCATGTTCAATAGGGAAGCTGGCAATGTCTTTCAATCCAATGGGGAGAGAGGGCGGAATAGAGTTTTCTATCGAAAATTGATTCTGTAAACGAGGTTATGAATTAGAAGAGGTGTCTGGCAGCTGGGAAATAAGGTCAGATGGAATTGGAGGGAGAATTTCTAAGGGCTGGACAGGTTCCAATGTGGGTTCATCACAAAAGGTTGTTCTTCGACCAATAGAATTTAAGCTTGAGTTCTTCAACCAAGTGCCAATCGGTGTTTTCACAAAGCAGTTCAGAGGTTTTTGTGTCATAAACATGGAGCAAAGCCTTATTATCTTCAAAAGGATTGATGGAGTAACCATATTAACTCATTCCTTATATACACCCTTTTCCCTCAAAATAAAACATATTATACTAATATTAAAAGCCAAATTATAAAACCAATACAAAAAAATAATAATAAATAAATAAATGGCTTACTCTTAAGGTCATCTTTTCTAATATTATTTAAAGTTTCAATTTTTTCATTTGTCATTCATTTTTTTTCAATCAAGTCTTTACTATCAATAAATGTTAAAAGAATGTCAACGTAAAACTTTTAAAAAATATTATTAATATGGTGACTTGTAAGTTATTATATGATGAAATTAAAACTTTTAAAAAACTAGAGACATGGTAGAAAAATAATACAAACATTATGAACATAATTACATATTTATCCTACATCTTTAACTAATTTAAAAAATGCATTCCAAAATAGTGATTATAAAAAATAAGTTTACATGTTACCCCTTTTAGAGACTCCTCATCAATCCCTTGTGAAGTTTGCAAGATACTTTTATATTCTCAAGCAAGCATTTCAACCATAGTTTTTTTTTTTTTTTTTTGTAAGAAACAATTTCATTGGTGTATGGAATTACAAAAGGGACAAAAAGTCCATGATTACAAAAGGCTTGCCCAATTGGTTAAAAGGGTAGCATAGCTATATGAAGAAAAGAAAGTATTAGATTTACACCAAGAAATAGCATGATAACTAACGGAGTCAAAGAGTTTATCAAAAGGGAGCTCCTTAGCTGTGAAGATTCTTTGGTTTCACTCCTTCCATAAAAGCCATAGAAAAGCCCGAATAAGGGATGTCTAGAGTAGTGCCTTTCTGCCCTAAAGGGGTGACCCATGAAAACCATAGAAAGCATGGTTCTGGTGTCTTTTGGGAGAATCAGATTCCAACCAAAAATGCTGCATTTTACCCAGAAATTTCCAGTATATGAGTAATGGATGAACAAGTGTTCCTGAGATTCTTCACTGGTTTTGCATAATAAGCACTAGCTAAAAAAAAACTAGTGAGTAGTTTTTCAAACATAGTTGCAAAGCTTTTTACAATAGAACCCTCACTAGGTCTATTCTAGATAAAATTTTGAAGTAGTAAAAAATATTAAAATACCATTATTGATCATATTATCTTTCTTTATAGGTTGATAATATGATAATAACTAGTGAGCAGTGAAGCCAATATGAACATAACTCAACAGTTAAGTCATCTCCTTCTTCTCTTGAGATAGAAGATTCAAATTTCTATTGTAGCTAAAAAAAACTAGTGAGTAGTGATAATGTTGATGCAATAAGCTTTAAAAAAAGGTAATAGATAACTTGTTGCTTTGCAGTAAAAGATTTATGCTCATTACTCCCTTTTTTCTCATTTTATTTGAAATAGAAGTTGTCTACTCTCCAAATGGTTGTTTTCTCTCACAATCTGAATGATCCTAAGATATGGCCATTGGCCAAGCTATAGTATCATAGACATCTTAAGATAACCTTAAAAGCCAATGATCCTTCATTTTTCCTTGTTTTTCAACAAATTGACAACTGAACACTAGTGTAGCATGATAACCCAATGCACAAATTGTACAAGCTCATCAAAGGGATTGAAATAAAATATTCATACATATCAATGTTGCTCTTTATCAGATTACAAAAGTCAAGGTTGAATTGTCAAAATTGGCAGATGTCTTGTCACGACTTGAATGTTGGTGATCCATATTTCTACTTACTGTGCCCTCAAGTTTGAAAGGAATTAGATGGGGCCTGGTTTCCCCCCAAAAGTACAAAGTCCTACCCTTCAGCTCCTTAACTGCAACATAGAAAGGAAAACAGTGAAGAAAGCAGAAGTGATATGTTAAGGAGATTTAGCTTTTGCGGTCACTTCTGTTGGATCAGGTCGGTGCTCTGACCGACCATCTAAATTCAGAAACTTCATTTTTTAAAGAATTAGAGAGGAGGGTGTTAGGCCCCCAATTACCATTTGTTATGAGAGGAGAGGCAAGAAGGGAATTGTGCCAACAACAATTTAGTTATTGAGAGACCACTGGAGGAATGTTGTGAGGGGAAGGGGAGTATTTAGGTACGAAAATAGTACTGTTTTCTTTATGCTTTTTATCTATTAGCAAGTTGTAGAGGGAGAGGAGAGATTACCAGCCAAGGAGTGTTTGTATTGCCTTAGGGCAAATTTCTTTGTTTGTCTATCAATATATCGCAAGGGAGGAACCTTATAGAGGATCCCAAGTCTCCCAAATGAATAGAAAGGGAAACAATGAAAGCGGAAATTGAAATATTGAGGCCTCATTGATAACCATTTTGTTTTTTGTTTTCTGATTTTGAAAATTATGTTGTTTCCTCACCATTGTTTTGTAAGCTTTTCACCTTACTTAAAAACACACTTGAATTCACCAAATTTCAAAAACAAAATCTAGTTTTTAAAAAGTAATAGAGCCAGAAAACTAGAGGTGAAAGTAGTGTTTATAAGCTTAATTTTCACAAGCAAAATAATTATCAAACGGAGCCTGAAGTTTTCTAAGTTGTTAAAAGTTTTCTACATACTTGGGTCTTCCGCTGAAAGGAAACCCTCGCACGACAAGTTTTTGGAGTCCAATCATTGAGAAAATTGAGAGTTGTGTGCATAATTGGGGAAATACTCATATTTCTAAAGGAGGAAGACACACATTCATCCAAGCTACACTCTAATTTACCCACCTATTATTTCTCCATTTTTCTTGCTCCATCTAAAGTCACAAAAGCTATTGAGAAGCTGTATAGGG
Organism: Trichosanthes truncata; assembly: GCA_033996785.1. Classification (NCBI taxonomy): domain Eukaryota; kingdom Viridiplantae; phylum Streptophyta; class Magnoliopsida; order Cucurbitales; family Cucurbitaceae; genus Trichosanthes; species Trichosanthes truncata. The sequence goes on along the minus strand of JAWPNB010000003.1, from coordinate 47,903,080 downwards.
CTTTTCTCTGGAGGGGTGGTAACGATAAAAAGGAAAGTCATCTCCTAAAATGGTCCACTTTACAAACACCTATTGAAGAAGGTGGGTTGGGTCTCTTTGATATACACAAATGAAACATCTCCCTTTTGGCGAAATAGAATTGGAGGTTTTACATCGAAAAGGAAGCTCTTTGGAGAAGGGTGATTGTGGCAAAATATGGTACTAGTCACTACAATTGCAAGCCGAGCCGTTTGTCTTTGAAAATTACCAAGGGTCCTTGGAAATCTATCCACAACTTGCAGAATCTGGTTTACAACAACATTGAAGTCATTGTTGGGAAAGGAGACAAAACCCAATTTTGGAAAGATGTTTGGTTGGGATCTCAATCTTTCGAGTCAAAATTCCCCTCTCTTTACCTTTTATCTCTTAAGAAAGACTTGCTTGTTGTTGATCATTGGAATAAAAGGGCTGGATCTTGGAATCTTTTCTTAAGAAGAAACCTCAATGAGATAGAAATTGAAGAATGGGCTTCCTTATCTCACCTTTTGTCCTCATTTATTTTCAAAGACCAAGAGGATAGATGGGTTTGGGCTTTTGGAAAAGGATGGTCGTTTCTCTACAATTTCACTAACTCGCAAGCTTGCATCACTGGGAACTTGGATAAATCAGCTTTTTATAAGCAGTTATGGAAGGGTCACCATCCAAAAAAAGTTAAGTTCTTTGTTTGGGAGCTTAGCCATGCGTGTATCAACACATTTGACATATCAGAGAAAACTCCCTGGTATGGCTATCTCCCCAAATTGTTGCCTTCTTTGTTACAGAAACAATGAATCCCAAATCCACCTTTTCAGCAATTGTGCCTTTGCCAATGCATTCTGGTCCTTCATTCAGCAAGAGTTTGGGTGGTCCACAGCATGGCCTAGAGATATTTATACATTGCTAGATGTGCTAATCTATGGCCATTCGTTCAAAAAGGAAAAGAAGACTCTTTGGATCAATTTCATATATGCTTTTCTATGGAATTTATGGCTTGAGAGAAATGCCCAGGTCTTCACAGAAAAGCACCAGAACATCCATTCCTTCTTAGAATCTACTTCCTACCATGCTTTATCGTGGAGTATTTTATCTCCTCCCTTTTGTAATTATGGCTTAACAATTCTGTTATCTCATTGGAGATCCTTTCTGTAACTATCACAGAAAGGACTTCTTTTGTATCTATTTCATCCATCAATGAAATGGTTTCTCTCTTTCCTATCAAAAAAAAAAAAAAAAGTTTTTCAACAATATAAGTAGAGTTTGTTAGGAAAGTGATTGTAAATACAATACGTTGAAGGAATTTAAACACAGATTTTAAGACTAATATTGGGGAGAATCAAAACCTCTTGGAGTGTTTGAGAACTTATATATATAACGACATTTCTAACATCGTCTTTAGTTAATTGACTAAAATACCCTGAATAATATTCCTAATATTTTCCTAATAGGGAGTCAGGGATAGCATGAAAAGTGAAAACTGGATAGTTGTCCTGTTAAATTGGGTCGCGGATAATTCCTGTTATCTTTGCTCAGTAGATATTCATCGCTGAAACAACTGTACCTTCTAAAAGGAAAAAGTTTTTAGGGAAGAAATTGAGATTACTGTAGCAATGGCTTCCCTTAAAAAGGACTCGAGCATTCTGATATGTCTTCACATAAGCGCAAAAGAGACAGACAATGCTTTGCCAAAATTCTGGTGCGCCCCAGAACCTTCGTATCTACTGATAGGAAGCCGCAGAATTCTCTTCAATGTTAATCCATGCTTTTTCAAGGTTTTCAATAGCCATTCCTTCTAATCCTATTAAAAGTAAAGGAATGCTCCTTGCCTTGACTCACTCCCTCTAGCAAGGAAATCTCAGATGATTTCTCATGCTTCATAACATTCCACCTTTCAAGTCTTAAATAGAAATTTTGAACCGTGAGCCAATTGTCATTATGACAAAGGAGCTTAGCCTGATTAGCTGTCCAACTCTCAACAAAGCCTTTCGTGATAAGGGTCGTTTTTTGTGGCTCGTTGGCATTTGTGTTGTTTTATGGGGACTTTGCCGGGAGAGAAATAATAGAATTTTTAGAAGGGTTGAGGATTCTTGGGTGGAGGTTTGGTCCATTGTCAAGTTTCATGTCTTTTTTTGGACTTCAGTGTTTGGTGTATGAGAATTTTTGTAATTACCCTTTAAGTCGTATTTTACTAGATTGGAGCCCCTTTTTGTTTCATTTTGACTCCTTTTGCAGGGCTGCCTTCTTGTATGGACTTGTTATCAAAGTTGAAGGATTTAAAGAACACTTAGGGTCTATTGCCTCCTAAAAGAAAAATATAGAACCTCGGTTCAAATGATCAATTACGAACTAACAAATCAAATAGACATCAAAAAGGAAAGAAGCGGGGCAAATTAATCCTGAATTTTTCTTCTATAGTATAATAACGCAAAAGGACTCACCTTGTCACAATCTTAGATGATAATCAAGAGTATAGGCATGGATATCTGAAGCACCTGTGCCAGGCCTGACAAAAACCCATGAACAAAGAAAATCAAATGCTAAGGTGCATTTACATTAAATGAAACTTTGCAAGTGAGATAACATCCAATGAATTAAACTGCATCAAACTTTAGCCATAATATATTGGCTAGTAGGTAAGAGTAAGAAGGTTTCCAGAACTAGGAAGCATAATTATTCAAAGAAAATGAAATGTTAAAACTCTACATAGAAGTTTAAATAGATAATAACTTGGTTTAGTGGTGATTTAATATGGTATCAAAACAGGAGATATTCTATATTCAAATTTGAACTCCAACAATTTCATTTCCTCTCCAATTAATATTAATAATTCACATGCTACACTTCATAAATTAAATAAATATCTAAGTCTACATATGAGAGGGAGAATTAAGAATATACATAAAAGATTAAATATATCATAGGCTTTTGGGTCTATTAGTGAATTACACTAAAGATCCATTTTACAACTTGATCGGTCAAACTAGTTCATCATGTGAATTACACCAAAGACATCATGATTCATAACAAGATGCTTTCACATATTTGATAAGCACAAAATCTGACACCAATAGTGCTACAAAAAGGCAATCGAGAGACTGCAGTGCCAACTTTTGAGGAGAAAAGTCAAATAATGACATCTGACATCTCCATACCACACATTCACTGTCGATCTGTTTTTTCCTTGTTCTTTCTTCCCTCTGACAAACTGGAATATTAAACATCTTTTGTAGATGTGACACAACATAATATGGAGGAAAGGGCAGAAATGCAACTACCATGAAGAGCAAGAAGTTTAAGCATAGAAGAAGAACAAAATGATGTATTTTTCATGTTTTCATTAAAAAAAAAAAAACAGAAGTTGCGGCATGACACAGAATGACAGATAGATCTTGAAAATCCAAATTTATATAATTATGAAGAAAAAGGTACATTTCATTAAATTCTAAGTAATCAATAAAATAACATGATTAAAGTATAAGAAAAACACCCATTATTCTCCCTGGCTTGATTATACAGAAACTTTTGAAATCAAACTTAAATATGTATTGCATTTGTACAAATATATCCAGAATAAATAGTTGACTTCCTATATCAAAACAACCCTCATTGTAAATCAGATGTTAGAGTACTGTGAGGGGTAGATTGGAAATATGAGTGAGATATTAGTAAGGGTATAGTAGTAATTAGTTAGGGGTGTCTTGGTTATAAATAGGGGAGTTAGGGTTCTTAGGAAGGGGAATGATTGATTTTGGGAGAGACATAGCCCTCTCAAAAGGCTATTGGCATTGTAATTTCTGTTGATATTGCAATATAGTTCGATTGTGTGTATTTCTTGTTAGGGTATCCTAACATCAGAATAATCTTAAATCATGTATTTAAATCGAAAATCTGAATTTTAAAGTACCTTTTATTGATAGTGCCATAATGGAATGAGATTCTTCCTGCCTTGACATCTTCAACATACTGCAGTCACAAGTAAAGCGTTTGCTTAAAGCCTTAAAATATTTTGTAGAAAAATTAAGGCCACTTGGTAACTCTCAAGTTTTCAGTTTCCAGTTATTCAGAGATAGGTGTGTTTATTATTTCCATTGTCCTTTTAGCATGAAGATTTTGGTCTCACTTCAACAAACGCACGGATTTTCTTGGGCCTTACACTTTTCTTTTTATGAAAATGAGGTTAAAATGCTTTGTTACCATCCTTTTGAGAGGAAAGCATAGAAACTATGGGTTAATGCTATTAAATCAATTCTATGGAGTATTTGGCTGGAAAGAAATAGCAGAATATTTAATAGAAGGCAAAAGATTGGTGTGAGATGTATGAATAAGCAAAATCCAGTGCATCTTATTGGGTTTGCATTGACAGAGAGTTGAGTAATTATATTCATTTGTAATTAACAAAAATTGAGAAAGATTCTTGTAAGCTCGATGTAAGGATCTTTTGACCATAGCTTTATGTTTTACATAATACTTAATCTCTCATTCGTTTGAATTGGAGCATGTTTCTGTAATTGTAATTGTTTTTCTAGGTTTTGTTATCTTTTCTGGCTCCTTTTGGCTTGGGCTTTCTTTTTTGTATTCCCCTCTTGTATTTTTTTCATGTTCTCTTCATAAAAAAAAAAAAAAAAAGTATTACATAATACTTGTTCAATGTTCTAGACATTGTTTGTAACTTCTCACAGTTTCAGTTTTTTAAAAAATAAGATTATTTTTTTCGGAAAAGGTAAAAACAATAAATTACCTGCATTTAATAATACTTCGTTCCTAGTTTCTCATCTAATTTTGATTTCTCAGTCTGTATTTCTTATTTCTAATTTTTCAAACCGTCAATAAATTGCTATTCTTAAAAAAAGTTTGCTCATAAATTGCACATCAAATATCAATAAAAAATTTGAGTATTTTATTTCGCTAATTAAATTTCAAGTGAATCTTTCTTTCTAAATTGCTATTCTTAAAAAAAATTTGCTCATAAATTGCACATCAAACATCAATAAAAAAAAATTGAGTATTTTATTTCATTAATTAAATTTCAAGTGAATCTTTCTTTCTTTCTTTCTTTTATAATTTAAAATTTTTGAAAACAAGAACTATGAAAAGCATTATGCTTTCTTTCTAAAAAAACCTAGAAACATGAACTACACCATATGGGCCTCTAATGTACAAAACTCAAATGTACTAAAGTTCAAAAGGAATGTACCAGTCTTAACGTAACCAGCATGGATGAAAATGCAAGAGAATCAAAAGGTATATCGTCAAGAGAAAAAAGGCGACATTCTAAGGATTCAGAACCAGGAGAGAAATGGGGTTTCTTCAACTTTCCCATGAAAATTATATACGTCTGCCAAAACAAACGTGGATTATGTCAAATATTTAAGTATACTGGACATCAAAATATGATCAAGGAAAAGATGTTTCTTTCTTACTTGGCCAATTAGAGGGATGTCTAACTGAGCAAAAGGGGATGTAACTTCCACTTCTGCATTTGCTTCTTCCAAGGTTTCCCTAATTGCACCATCAGCAGCTGACTCCCCAATTTCCAAGTAACCGGCTGGAAGAGTCCTATTGAACAACTAGTTCTCAAATTCAATTGTAAAAGTTATTAAAGAAGGGAAGGATTACAAATAAATGTCAACAAGTTATTCATTGCAGCATAATACAAATTTTTTTTGCTTTCCAAAACAACAGAACCGAACTTTTGGTTTCTGTCACAGATTTGAATAATTGCAATCAGATAGTTTGCCCTTTCTTATCTTTAAACGTCATCACATACCAAAGGCCATAAGATGGCTCAATGTTCCTCTTGCAAAGTAAGACCTTGCTGTCGTGAAGAATCAGACAACCCACGACCTACAAGTATCAAAATCAAGAAAATAGATTCAAGCACAGTCTTTATCCATATAGGAAAATATATTAATGACCAAGAAAAAATAGCAGAGCCCACTCTGCACTTTTCACGTACCACATGGCTTTGCAATGGATATAGATTGCATATATGGCTTGTTTAACGCTAGTTAACATATAGCTCTAATACAACTCCACAAGGAAAAATAAACATAAACTAAGAACAGAAAGTGCTAAGTATTACAATACTAAGGCAAAGTATATTTCCAAATGACAGTATATACTTGCAAGAAAACTTTTGCAAAATAGAAAACTACAAGAAAGTGATGCCATATAGCCATACCAAGTCCAGTGTACCACAATAATTAAACATTCAGATCTTGCTTACAGTAATTACAATACTCGGGCAAAGTATATTTCTTGTTTCAACCTTCAACAGTTATCCCTGTTTTTTGCTGCATCAATGAAGCTACATGCTTATCTCATAGTCATAGACACTTATATTCATGTTTCAATAATCATATCAACTATTCAGTAACCAAAAAAATGCATGATTGACAAAAATTAAAGTTGGCCTAGCCTAGCAAACTACACAAATTCATTCAATGCCTAATCTTGAAGCATAGTAATTTGTAAGCAATAGAAAATCTAATGTTTAGATGGCAACTGCACAGAGTTAGCAAAGATTAATGCAAATACAAGAGTATAACCATCTTTGGATTCTGATAGGTTATCTTCCCACAAACTGTGCAAATAGCTCTCAATTTCTCCTCTCCATCAGGTATTCCATGCTTTGTTTGGCCTCCGCACCACTGACAGAAACGTATATTACGAATTTTTTCCTGCATAAGAGAGTTCTTTCATATAGTCAACCAGTGCAATGAATGTAAAGATAATAAAACGACAAGAAATGCACACAAATCAGCAAAGGTTGGAAATCTTTCAATGATCAAACATAAACCTTTTATGTATCGTTGACTTCACCATCCACCTTGAAATACAGTAAAATGGGGGGTCACTGAATATGGTGGTAATATCATTGATTTATGGCTAAGCAACCAAAACTCATTACAAGTTAAGATACAACTTAATTCTTTCGGAATTGCAATGACTGCATAAAGACTAAAATAAATAAACGAAATTCATAAACTATGCCTAGAAAGAATGGAAGTCACACTTTAAGATAATTCCACACTTCTTCTTACACATGAACTGTATGATAACTACCAAAAGCATTTCCATCTCAAGAACAATAGACAAAAGAAAGCAAACCCCTCCTGTGGCATTTGGTGTCATTGTCTTGATCTTTAATAATCAATACCAACCCATCCTGTGGCTATATGAAGGTTACCTAATATCTAACAACCATACCAATCGACCCAAATGAACCAAAACAGGCACCATAAGTAAATATGATTCCCATCAATCAAGAAGAAAAAAACAAACCAGTAAGTTAAAAGATTGACTCACTGCTGAGTGGACTACAGTCGAAGATGAAGGCGGCGGTGATTCTGACATAGACAAGGGAGACGAGGAAGTGCCTTCTTGATTTGCCTCAGAACATGTAGACCCACAAAATGCTTTAAACGAACCAGTTCGAGGAGCCAAGAACAGGGAAGAGGAGCTAGCACATGACAATCTTGTAGAAGAACAAGATAACGAAGACGACGTTGACAATGGTTTGGAAGAGATGAAATTAAAACTGAATCCAACAATGCTATTGGGTTTCAAAAGATTTGAAACGAACCCAGATGAGCCACCGAAAAGATGAACAGCTTTTAGCATTATCTATCTTCAATTTCTTTGAATCGGTATGGAATTTGAAGTCGTAAATCGTAGTCGAACCAACGAAAAGGAGCATCCAATGAGAAATATGAGAATCATTTCATCTCTTTTCTTCCATTTTCTAATTGGGCTGTGTCAGCAGCACTCAGCAGCATCAAAGATTAACGCAAATCTCGCGTTGAATTCGAGTTCTGAAATTTTGGGGGAATGTTATTAGATCTCCTTCGATTCGTCTCATCAGTAATGTTCTTATCCATTGAATATTTGATTACGGATTTTTAGGCAAAAAAATTCCCTTTTTTTTTTGTGATTACAGGTCGTTTAAAAAATATTATCGATCACTTTACCGAACAAGGTTAAAAATGTCGATGTCGACGAAAATGTCGAAGTCTCAATTTTATGGAAATGTCGATGAAAATATCGATAAAATATCGATGTCGATGGATATTTCTAAAAAAAATTTAAAAATAAAAAATTTAAAAATATATTTAAATTAATAAATAAACATTTTACATTTTTTAAATGAGTTAAAATACTTGTTACATTATTATATTCACATTAAGTTACATTTTCTTGCTATTTTTTTAATATTTTATCAATTTTATACGGTATAGTGAAATATCGATTCCCCCTTATGTCGATGTCGAACCCATAGACATGTGAAAATTTCGATGAAAATGTCGACATGTCGACAGAAATTTAATACCCTGTACAGAACTCATCGGTAATGTTATCGATCACTTTATCTTAAAAAAGGTGTTGAAATATTTTGCAAAAAAGTAAAATCAGATATTCAACAAAATAATAAATATAATTTAAAAAATATATTTAGCAGATATATATATATATATATATATAAAAGTATAAAATTGGTGGTTGAATCTTGCCTTGGATTTCCGAAAACCTATTATTATTCATAATAGCTTCAATTACAAATTTAGCCTTTAAATTTTAAAATTTGTATCTATTTGGTTGAACTTTTAATTTTGTATCTAATATATTTTTAAATTTTTAATTTTGTATCTAATAGACAAATACATAATTTAAAAAAATCTAATATTCACCCAAACACAATTAACCGTTGAGGTATAATAGGATATGACTTATCACAGTGTTGGTACAATATTTTATAAATAGGAAAAATTACAAAAACAAACTATGAACCATAAAAATTGTTTTTATTTTTTAAAAAATAAAGAAATTGTCATAATAATACTCTTTAAATATTCCACGTGATCAATAACCTCCCAAACATACAAAATTATTGCAATTAAATTCCTCACTTGCTAAATGTACAACCACTCTCAAACTATAAGTATTGTTCCAATGAATCCTTCAAATTATATGGATTGTTATAATCAAAATCAATTTTTTACACTTTTTTTCTTAAATTGAGATGGAGGTTCAATATCAATCTGAAAACCATTTGTTTAATTGGCTAATATTATAGTCTTCAAATTTTATAAAAAAAATTTAAAAAAAATAGGTTGAATTGTAACAATTTTATAGTTCGAAAGTTTAATTATAATATTACTTATATAGTTTAGAAATCACTTTGCAATTTTCTCTTTAAAATATTATTCAAATATGCAATCTTTCGTATTAAAAAAATAATAAATAAATTCCTAGTTTGCATGTTCAAATTCGCATGTGTTGTATTCTTTAAAAGAAAAAAAAAAGTATTTTTTTCCACCATAAAATTGTTTTAGGAAATAGAAAAAAATCTAAGTTATATATATACATATATATCCTAGTATTACCACACGCTATGCATGTGTTTTATTTTTTTTAATGACTAAATTCTTAAAAGATTTTTATAGAATATAATTAAGTAGAATTGTTTTAAACATAATTAAAGTCAAATTTTGATGTATTCTTTATTTATTTATTTATTTAGAGTTTAGTTGATTTAATGTTTTTATTTCACATATTCTTTTTCTTCTAATTTTAATTTAGTTATAACTAAATTATTATTTAATTTTTTTATTTAATAACTAATTTTAATCCATATATGCATTTGATAATGTTTTATAATCGATCAGTCCCACATTTTGAAATAACTAGAAAATAATAACATGAGTTACACATGCGAAGATCATATTTTAATAGTATTAAATAAAATGTTAAATCTATTAAATGAATATTTCTTTATATACCTTTTTTTTTTTTTTTACATTTCTAACCTTTGAATCTATATTGCATATATAAGTTCACATTAATACAGTGTTAATATTAAGAAAATTATAAAATAACTAATTAATAAATATGAAAATTATGTACTAAAAAAAGGAATTATGAAAATCCAACTTTTTTTCTTTAGAGTTCAACAACATTTGGGAGTGGGAGATTCAAACTTCTGACCTCTTGGTCGATGGTACATATCGATTACCGCTAAGCTAAGTTTTTTTTGGCATATGAAAATCTAATGTTAACATCAAATTTAAAACATTTTACATTAAAAAAAATAATTAGTTTGGAGTGATATCATATTATAAAAAAGATTTCTAAATTTGAATATGATGCTCAGATGTCCAAGAGCACCAGTCGACACAATTATATATGGAGCAATATGGAAACATATACAAATTCATAATTAATCAAATATAGAAAATATATCCATTTTAAAGATACATGTATGTACATAACAACAGTAACTATTGTTATTGTATCAAAAATCTATTTAAAAAATTGATAAGAAAAATCTTTCATTATAATAAATATAAAAATAATAATAATAAGATTACCTCTTTCATTTATGGCAATGAGTTTTAATATCTCAAAGAGTTTCCTCTCTTAGTTTGGTATTTCTCAACAAATCTTTTATGCATAACACTCACTTTGAAACTCCAATTATTTTGAAAATGCTTGGATCCCTAATTAACATATATTCCATTATACCGACCATTTTTTTTTTTACAATTTAAAAAACACAGTTATGAAATATAATATAATTGTAAAATGTTGATAATTCTCATTTATGAGGATTATTTGATCTTTATACTTAAGTTAGCCTTGCCATTTTTGTGTATTTTGACCAGGAAAGAGCAAGTCAAAGATAGTTCTTATTAGTAATATTCATAAAAGCTTGTGGGATTAATGAAAAAGATATGTTGATTAGCTGATTTTTGCGCAAGTTTGTGAGCAAGTACAAAAATACAATTGCATTCTATAATGGAAAATGCAATTGCATTTCTACACAGATCTCACAAATTACAGGATCAGCGTGATTTTGGGGGATATGTGAGATTTTTCTCCACGATTTCAGCACGACAAGTTAACCCAAGGCTACGCATGAACAATTATGGAAACCCTAGACCATGAAGCTTGTAAAAGAAGGAAGAAACGATGCAAGGGTGTTCAATTCTCATGCGACAAAGTCCTTTTCGTTCTGCTATTTTATTTTTGTTGCTGTAATTCTATTCTTTTCTAGGCTCGCAAAGCTCCAAAGCTTAATCCCTCCTTAACGAAAGATAGAGGTGGTAAAGACCAAATTGCCTTTGAAGAAAGTGTGGTTGTGTAAATCAAAGCAAGGAGTGAAACAAGTTCTTTAGTTGTTCTTCAAGTTAGATTATGTTTTGTTGTTTAAGTTTATTCACCTTTAAGAGTTTGCAGTTATTGTTTGTTTTTCCATTGTAATCTCTACTTAAATTAGGTGGTTGCTGCACTTTTGTTGAATTCAGTACCTTTTAATAACATCAAGTTGTCATTGAATTTGTTATTCTGGAATTTTCTTTTACTGCTTTATTCATGAATTACCAACCCTCCAACTTACTGTTTTTCAATCTTGTAATGATGAGCTAAATTTCTTCTAGGGGTTCAAGTTGGTGAATGCCCTAGAGGAAAAATGTAAAGCTTATAAGCACATGCAATTTAGCTAACACTTGAACTTTGTTTTTGTTGAGTTTAATGTTGGGTAAACCTAGCTGGCCATCTAGTGTTGTTTGTCAAACTTAAACTTAATACTGAAAGGGTTAAGAGAAGCGAATGTCACAAAAGCAATGAAGGAAAAAGCTTAGAAATAAGTCATGAACATCGACCCTAGACATAGGGCGAGACACTCCAAAACTACTAGAATTGTGTGCAAAATTATCTAAGTTAAATTAACCATAGAAATATAGGTCTACTCACTTAGCCTTCTAAAAATTTTGAAGCAAAATTGAATGGGAGCCGAATTCGGTTTACTTAATTTTCTTGTGCTAGCTACGATTGAAATTGCATTTCTTTCTAAAGGGGCATGAGCAACTTGAATCCATTTTCATACTTATTGGTTTTTCAATTACTTTCTTTTGCCAAAAACACCTCTCAACATTTTTATATCTTTGGTTACCGTAATTGCATTTTGTAAATAAATTCGTGTCATCTTTAATAAATTTTACTAAATCTGTTCCCTTGGGACATGATACTCTGAAATACTTCCAGCTTTATTACTTGCAATCGATAGTGTGCACTTGCACTAGACTGGAGCTTCATTTTTAACCTAAAAGTCTTTTCTTAAAGCCTCCACGTTTCAGTCAATCAAGTGTAGTACAAAAATAAATTTTTAACAATCTTGAATCAATTTGGTAGGAGAAAAAAAGACAAAAATTATATGCTTAACATGATTTTCTTAACAAATAAAATTAATTTGGCACAAAAAAAAAAAAGTCATAGAATCAAGAAAAGCCTTCAAGCTATTATGAAAAACAATAATAATATTTTGTTAGCCAAACTTTACAAATGCAATGCAATGAAACATTTTTATTTTTATTTTAATTTTAAAATATAATGAAGGAAATAAGAAATATAAGTTAAATTAAACATATGGTAAAACAATCAATTTGCTACAAACGAAAAATAATTATGTTTTATTTAGCGATGGGTCTATTTACATAAATGCATGCTATTTATAGGAGGGAAATGTGTATATGATAAAGTATCATTCAACTTTTTGGTATGGAATTTGAAAAGATTGACATTTAATGCCTTTTATAATTTTACTTTTAATATGTCATTCTAAAAAGTTACTTGTTCTAAAACAAATGTCATTCTAAAATAAACCCTTCCTGCCTTTAGATGGTGTAGCAAAGCAAATAATTATTTTTGAAAAAATATGCCCTATTTGATAACCATTTGGTTTTTTATTTTTTATTTTTAAAATTGTTAAGCTTATAAACATACTTCTACTAATTAGTTTTTTTGTTTTGTTATCTATTTTCTACAAATATTTTAAAAAACCTAAGCCAAGTTTTGAAAACTAAAAAAAATAGTTTTCAAAAATTTGTTTTCGCTTTTGGAATTTGGCTAGAAACTCAAATGTTTCCTTAAAAAAGATGAAAACCATGGTAGAGAAAATAAAAATCATAGTAGAGAAATGGTGAGAAAATAAGCACAATTTTCAAAAACTAAAAATTGAAAAGAAAAGCATTTTCAATGAGTAAGTCCTTAACCCTTTTCTCTTCCACCTCAAACTCTTCAAATGATGAGGTAGGAAATTATAAAGTTAGAATTTGAAGAAATAAGTCTAAAATGATTCTCTACATTAGTATTTTTTAAGACAATAAAAAAAATAAAATTCTTCAAATATGCCAGCATAATTAATTAATAAATTTTGATTTTTAACTCATATTATCCTTTTCATTTAACTATTTATATGTGGCAAAATTTTTAAAAATATTTTCTAAATTTTAAAATCATATATTAAATTTTGATGAAATAAAAAAAATTAAAGTATATTATTTCTATTAAAAGTGGAAAAGATGAAGAATCATTTTTTAATTATTTTCTTCAAACTCCAAACTCTAATTCAAGAACTCAAAATTTAAAAAGAAATAACATAAAAAATAAAATAAATAAATTTAGGACAAAACTTATAATTAATTAAATAAATAAAATATAAATCAACAAATAATAATAATAATAGTATTATTATAAAATAATTAAAAAAATCTATGGGAGGAATCATACCTGTGTTTTAGACAATTATCTAAAAGCATGTTTGCATTTGATTAGTGCTCAAGATCATGACAACTTTTGAAGATACCATGACATCCAATTTTGAATAACATCTCACTTCTCAAATCTAATAAATAATTACTTGTATACTTGGAAGTATTGCACCATCTACCATGCAATGCCTACTAAATCTAGTAGAGAAATTGAGAGATTTAAAAAATGGGGGAGAGGGAAAAATAAGAAGAAAGCCCTTGTTGTTGTAGAAAAAATGTAGAAGATAGATCATTATATACATGTAGGAAATCACGTTGTAAAACTTTTTGAATTCCCAAAGCCTTTGAAATTTGGTTATTAATTTAAATTAAATGTAAGATCATAAAGTTTTAAAATCAATTTCTAGAAATAAATAAGAAAGACTTTTCATATTCAAAATCACTCAAAAACATACTTTTAATTATTGAAAATCAACTTTTATGGTACAAAAATTGCCTTTAAAAGTATAAAATCAAACATTAAGTTGATTTTGAATGATTATAGGCATGTTTTAGAATAATTTTAAACATGGCAAATGTGATTTTAACTATTTCAAAATCACTCCTAAACATGTCAATAAGAAGAGAGAAGAAGGAATTTGAATGGATGAAGAGATTAATATTTAAGAGAAAAAAGAGAGATAGAAGGAGAGGGAGGATGGGTGGGAAAGAGAGAGTCAAACTTAATCAGATAATTACGTGGAGAGAAAAATATAATTTTGGAGGGGTGGGGTAAGAAAATAACATAAATTATTCATTATTAATTAATGTGATAACATATATATTAAAAATAAAAAATAAAAAGAAAACCATAGAGCTTAAATAAGTAAATGAGAGGGATATATTTGGAATTGTATAATAAGAGCTTGGACAAACTTGTCCAAAAATGATTCTTCTCATTGGCTACCTTTTTAAGATAGTAAGAAATAAGATAAGATAAGATAAGATAAGATAAGATATATTTTCAAAAAATTACATAACTTAAAATTAAGGTTAAAATACCATTTTGGTCCTTATACTTTGGTGGTTGTTCCATTTTAGTCCTTATACTTGGAAATGTCCAAATTTAGTCCATGTACTTTCAATAAATCTCAAAAATGGTCCCTACCGTTAGTTTGAGGTTAATCCCAACGTTAAAATGAGCTCATGTGTAAAAAATGATTAATTTTTTCCCTCTCCTTAAAGCTTTTTTTCTCTCCCCTTCTCTCACTCTTTTTTTTTTTTTTTTTACTTTCTCCCTCCTCCATCTTTCTCTTTGGTTTCTCCCTTCTCTTCATTTCACTCCATTCCTCTGGCAAGAACCTCCTTGAGAAAAAAACCAAAAAAACTAGACCAGTTTTGTGTGGACTCTGACATTCATCTTTTACTTTTGTTGGAAAAAGAGATGGAATTCCACCAAAAATCAATATTCCCACAACCCAGATAAAACCCAAAAGAGAGTTTTTGTACAAAAGCGAAACTCAAAAGCAGAGGACCCAAAAATTAAAAATCACTTGCAAAATATAGTGTGCGTTCTAAAAAAGTAATGGTGAGTGTATGAATCTTGAGGAGAGTGAAAGAAAAAAGGAGTAAAAGCTTGGTAGAAGAAGATACACAAAACAACGAGGTTTTGAGATGAAAACGCGTCTTTCAAGAAGAGAGATTACAGAAGTAACACAACACAAAACCCAATTGCAAATCATAACAATAAACAATTGGGCAAAACCCAAATCTTAAGAAAACATTATTAAAAAGAAAACCATGCTAAAATACAACATGAGTTTCAAAATATATTAGTCCAGAATTAAGTAATCAGCAAAAAAAAAAAAAAGATAGAAAGAGAGAGAAATTGGCTGAGGTTTGATTAGGAACAAAAGGCGACTGAGATTCTAAGATCCGTGCAACGGGAAGATTCAGGTGGTGGTGGTCGTCATGAAGGCCTGAAAGGGATATTTAGGAGTGGTTTAACAAAATCTTGGAGAGAAACTAGAGGAAAAGATAGAAGAGAGAGAAAGTTAGAGGGAGAGAGAGGAGAGGTAAAAAAAAATAATTATTTTTTGCACATGAACTCATTTTAACGTTGGGATTAATCTCAAACTAACGGTAGAAACCATTTTTGAGATTTATTGAAAGTACAAGGACTAAATTTAGACATTTCAAATTATAGGGACTAAAATGAAACAACCACCAAAGTATGGAGACCAAAATGATATTTTAACCTAAAATTAATAAGTATTTATCATATAGGTTGTAGCAATAAATTTGTTTAATTACTTACTCATTCTCTTTGATTCAATTTATTATTTAATGAACTCAAAAAAATATATATTTATCAACTAGTGATTATGGTTTATATTTTATGAATAATTTTTATTTAGTTATTTAGATAAATTAATTTAATCACTTAGTCAAGTTTTGTGTTTGAATTTTTTTTTTCAAAAAAAACTACGGTTGATTCTTAAAAGTTAGCTAGAATTTGAAAACGTTTTTGAAATCTATATATATTTTTTAAAAAAATAAAATGTTATAAAACAAGCATCATTCTTACAAACATAAATATGTATAAATACAATTCATTTTAAGTGACAGTTTATTAATTTTAATGCAAGTTTCTTGCAGTGTTAAATTTTTTTAAAAAGAAGAAGAAAAAAGAAACTACAATTATATTTAAGGGCATTTTTGTAAATTACAGTTCATTGGTTCTTAAAACCAAGGATGAGAATGGGTAAGGGTTTTAGATCTCCTTGTTTGAAACAAGGTTTACAAGCATGGACATGAGTATCATTTATTCTCATGCATCACTTTTTCACATGATGGATGAGTTTTTTATACCCTTCAAAGGGTGGTTTTTCTTTATACCCACTCACTCTCTCTCTTTCTCTCTCTTCCTCTCTCTCTTCTTTATTAATATTTAGTATATATATTCATTTTCAATAATTATAATTAATTATTTAATTAAAAATATTTATAATTTATTTATTTATTTCTATTAGTTGAAATTAATTTTGATTAGTTCATACAATAATGTACCAAAATAATATTTTTAGGATTAGTTTTATAAAACAAGCATAAACACCCATTATAAAATTTATTATGAAAATATTAAGTCACTAATTAATATTATATTTAATCAATTAATTATTAATATTATTAATTTATGGTAAAGATAATCATTATAATTAATTATTCATGAGTTATTTGTGATCAATTAACGATTAATTATTACATTTTTTTAAAAAATATTCTTTTTTGAAATTCATTTTTATTGTTTTATTAAATTATATAAGATTTATAAGATCAACCTCATAAAATAAAGTTGCACATTATTTAAAGAACGTAATTGTCTATTTGAATATTTTTTGTGGTTGAAAGATGCTTACCTTTCATGAAACAAACTTGCAAAATATTGACCTAATATGTTTATTGACTATTTGTTTGGTGCGAATCCAGGATTCCCATGAGATGAACATATGGATTACCCTGTTTGTCTTGTAGGAATGTAAAATGTTCAGGCATCTTGAGATGTCCTCCAAATACACGAGTTTCTTAAGATTCCCATGTTGAGGGAATCGTCTATTTTCATTTTTGCCCTTTGTTCTTCTTTTACGTATATTTTCTTTCATCAATTTTTTAATTTAATAATTAAAATAAATTTATAGATTTGTTCACTAATAAACAACTCTATGATTTTAACTATATTCATATGTTTCATTTACATATAAAATAAACTTCATTTAAATGGTATAATATATAGCTCAATTTATTTTCAATTGAAATCTAAAGTGAAACTTTTTATTTATTTTACTTTTTCAATGATCATCATCCAATATTATTTGTTTCACAAATTGATATTATTTCTCTCAAAATTTTCTCTAGTTTGCTAATTTATATATATAATTCACTAAAAAAACACTATTAACCATATAATTATCTTCTCAAAATAAGTTCAAGTATTTTAAGTTAGAATTGAAATAAATATTTCTTCTAATTTTTTAATAAAAATCTTAAATCAATATAAATTAACTTATTTTACGAAATAACATATAAAATTAATATAAACTAAATGGATAAAAATAAAAGGTTAAATAATTTAAGACAAAAATATTATATAAACTCAAATTATATTAAATTAATATGTAAGTTATCTAAAAATAGGTAATAGTATTTTTGGAACAATACATCATTTTAAAATATTTTTGTACATAAAACCCTACAAAACAAACATAATTATTTAAATATTCTCAGACATCTTTATAAATTTTTCCTGCATATTTAATCTAAAATTTTGGGCATTTGAAAATGTCGGACATTTTGATTCCCTAAAACAAACGGCCCCTAATTGCCACAACTGTAATTTTAAATCTCATTTCACCTCCATGCTATGCTCTGTTTGTAGCCACCAGTGGAAACTATTTTTTCTAAGTGTGGTTAAGCCCTTCAAATTATTCATAACTAGAAACTGTTCGCGCTCAGAGGTGTTGATGATATCGCTTGGCAATGCCCACCATAAAAAGGACTAATACATGTATCTGCAATTTTTCTTAAAACCAAACATTTAAAGGAAGTTTTTTTTTTTTTTCTTTTTAAGTACATTTATAGAAAGAATTGATACCGACGTTTGAGAGCATTTTTTGAAAGCATCTTTGTCTTTCATTGGTGCTTAATACTATTTTACATTCATACAAACTTAGAAACTTTGAAAGAAATAAATTGATTGATGAAGAGAAACAAACTCAGAAGAAGAAACTCAAGTTTTTGTAGAAAAAGAGTAGGGAATAATAACTTTTTATACAATTGTAGTTAGGAGTTGTAGAAGGTTGCAACACCCTTGAAATTTCATTATTAAATATAATTAAATGTAAAGTCATTCATTTTATAATTTATTTACATAAATTAAATAACAAAACCTTTAATATTCTAGCTTTTCATATTCTAACTTTTTTTAGTACAACAAATGTAGAGTTGTGAAAATTTGAACCTCCAACCTTAAGAGAATGAGTATATATCAATTACGAATTATTGTTGAGCTATGTCCACTTTAGTTCATATTCTAAAATTTTTAGATTCTTATACTTTCATTTTAAAATTTATTTTATTAATTTAAATGTTAATTATGTATCAAAATACTACATTTATTTAAAAAGTTGATTATATACAATTTACTTTTTGAAAAGATTATACTTTTATCTTTTAATTAAATAATACTTAATAAAAGGAAACATAAAATTATCGCACGAAAGTATAATTTTTAAGACATACTGTATTTATTGAACTAAAAAAAAGAAAAAGACACATACTATATTTATTTGTATTTAAATATCACATTTATATAAATATATAATAAATAAGTAATAATTTGTTTTAGCCAAAGTGAGTATAACTCAGCAGTAATTGACATGTATTTCTTTCCTTAAAGTCGAAGGCTCAAATCATCATTTTTGTAAATAAAAAAAAGGTTCAAATCATCATACCTACTCCAAAAAAAATCCTTTTTAACCACCCATTGCCCCTAATTTTACTTAACCGATAAAGATTTAAATAATTCGTTGTTTAAAAAATATTTAAATAATGAATGAGAATTAAATTTATGATATTTAAAAAATTAATTAATTATTGATAATTAATGTTTTTAAAGTATTGTTAATAATTAATGTCAATGACATGTTTATAAATTTAAACATTAAAGTAAGGGTATAGCAGTTTAAAAATCTTTTTTAAACATCCTAAATGTAAACTTATTAGTTTTAGAATTAATTTACATAAATTAAATCAATAAAATTTTTTATATTCTAGCTTTTCATAGTTTTGTTATATTCTAGCTTTTCATATTCTAACTTTTCTAGTTTCTTATACTTTCATTTTAAAAATTATTTTATTAATTTAAATGTTAATTATGATCAATATATTATATTTATTTAAAAAACGTTGATTATATATAATTTACTTTTTTAAAAATTATATATTATCTTTTAATTAAATAATACTTAAAAATTTTTTACCATAGTTTTACCTATAAAAAAAAATCAAAGTCAAAATAAATTTATCGCACAAAAATATAATTTATAAGATATAATTTATTTATTTGTAAGTTAAATTACAAAATTGGTCTCTATAGTTTAGAGACATTTAGAATTTGATCCTTGTGCCTTTAAAAGTTAGAACTTGTCCTTATGATTTGATAAAACCTTCATAAATAGTTCGAAAAAATCATAGGGACTATCTATGAGGATTTATCAAACCATAAGGACGAAATTTTAACTTTTAAAATCATAAAAACTAAATTCTAACTTTCTCTAAATCATAGGGACCAAATTTATAATTTAACCTTATTTGTATTTAATTATCATATTTATTATACAATTAATAAATAATAACTCCATTTTTTCGTTTTCCAAAAAAGAAAAAAAAAAGATAAAACTCCTTTTAAACTGCCAATTGCCCCTAAGATTTAAACAATTAGTTGTGTAAAAAAAACATTTAAATAATGAATGAAAAACTACATTTATGATATTTTAACAATTAATTAATTATTGATAATTAATGTTTTTTAAGCATTATTACTAATTAATAATTAATGTTAATGACATGCTTGTAAATTTAAAAATTAAAGTAAGGATATAGTAGTCTAAAAATATTTTTCAAATCTCCTTTTTTTAGTCTTCGAATTTTCAAGAATAAGTACGTTGGATCTTGAGTTTTCAAAATGTACTTTTTAGTTATTGAGTTTTAAAAAATAGGTTTAAAAGGTAATTGACATATTATTATTATTTTTTTAAACTAAAAGGGTCCCACTTTACTTTTTCCAATTTTTTAAAATTATTTTTAATTAAAATACCATTTTGGTCCCTATACTTTGAGCTTTATTCCATTTTGGTCCATGTACTTTCAAATGTCCAATTTTAGTTTATGTACTTTCAATAAAGCTTAAAATTAGTCTCTACTATTAGTTTATGATTAATTTTTCTTAAAAAAAGTTAATCTCTATTAGCCTTTCCTCTATAAAATTTGAAAATATGTTCACACAGTATCTTTTCTTGTATTAAAATTATTATTATTATTTAACCAATTTTGATAAAAATTAACTTCAAACTTGTCATAAGGACCAATTTTAAGCTTTATTAAAAGTACATGGACTAAAATTAGACATTTGAAAGTACAGGAACCAAAATAAAATAGAGCACAAAGTACATGGACCAAAATGGTATTTTAACCATTATTTTTAATGCTGAAATGACATTTTACATTTAAAAAATTTTAAAATATATATTATCTTCTTTCTCTCTCCACCCTCCTTCCCTCTTTCTTCTTCTCCCCTCTCCGACAACAACTTCTTCTTCCTCTCACGACATACTCCATTCCATAATTTCCATTCCGCCGTTTGAAATCAAATCTGAAAACAGAAAGAGAAAAAGAAACAAACAAGTACCCAAAGGATGAACGACAATACCTCTAATTCATCCAATCAAACTAAAACTAAAAGGCTTTCTGATTCTGGCAATCCAATGATGAAATGTGTTTTTAAACTTAGAATAGATCTTCCATTTCATACAGCGAGCAGGAATTTCAACTATGGGCCAGCGGGGAAGGCACTGAGATGGTTACAAAGGACTCAATAATCGCGTTTAAGACGGCGCTGGCGTTCTGGAAAGAGGGCTCCAGACAAAAGGTCCAAAAAAAAAAAAATCTACGTTTGAGTTTTGAATTTTTTATACTTGGTATTTGGTAAATCTTTCCATGATATGCTTTAGGAGTAAATCGTGACATAGAGACGCGATTCTCGTTAAATCTATCTCGATAAGCTCTACTGGCAAGCCCCTTTTTTTCAACTTCATCAACTTCATCAACGCCAACAACCATTACACAGTCAAACGAGTGATATCTAATGTCTACATGAGTATTTTTCAGAATATTCTTATTCTTATAAACTAACAAGTTCTGGAATTTTTACAATTATTACTACTATATTTAAACATGCTCCCGCATAAAAACCATCACGGTTGTACTCTTGTCCGTTAAAATAGTCAGAACCCGATGACAAATTATTCAATGAGGTTGCCACAATGTGGTTGTCTTCTAATGACCGTTGGATGTGGATTCAATAATTTTTATGTTTCCTAATAACCATTAGATATAAATTCAAGATACTTCTCTCTCTACATCCAACGGTAAAAAATTGTCAGCCACATTGTGGCGGCCTCACCGAATAATTTCTCGAACCCGATGCCCCTCACAATAATGAAGAGATATAACCAAAACTACAGATATGATCATTTCAATATCATATCAAGAAAATTGTTGAGCTCAAGATATGGAGAAAGAGGTTCGTACTTGTATTGAAACATCCTAAATGAACTGCAATATGTTGGATGGATATGGGGTTAATAAGATTGCCATCCTTAATTTACTGATAACTTGTCGCACAAGGATTGATATGCCACGCTGCAAAGTTTGAACTTCTCCTCCGCCATCACCTACATTTAAGTGCATTGATCAGGTCTATGCATACTTCAAGATTTAAGCTTAGCTTAATTAGTTTCTAGCAACAGTTGCATCAATAGTTATATCCATTGATATTTCGATAGATTTGCAAGTCAAGGTAGTTATTGTTCAAACCAATGTTATTTCAACTCTCTTATCGGAAGGGGGGTTCGCGGTGGAACATGGTACTACCTTGGAGGAACCTTGGTGACGATCTGGGTGCCATTTCAATGCACATGCTCGATACCTGAAATCGAAGAAAAAAGTTTTACAAAATGAAAAAGGTCAAAAAATAAGAAGAGATTCAAGAGAAAGAAAAGCCTTCAGCAGCTACTGATTCTCAATCAAAAGACAAGATAGAATATGCTACACCCGTATGAAGCAAAAGTCTAACTGATCAAAATGAAAGCTCACGCATTTTTAACATCTTCAAGTTTGAGCGGACCAGACGCTTTCAGTCCAAGAACAACCCTATGCGACACCAAATTCGCCTCGGAATCCTCATATTCATTCGAGGAGTCATCATAATCTTCATTGACCCTATATCGCCAGTTCCAAGATCTCCCATAGTTACTTGAGTAACTTGTTGAGCTCCTCCATTGAGGATTCTCTTCATTAATGAAAGACCAATAGTAAGACCGATTTCCACCAAATGCAGATCGGAAGACAGTCTCAATATCGGGATCATCTTCAGTAAACTCAAAACCTGGTGAAGAAGAATTAGAACAGTGAAAACATGTTTTGATCATTGTTTTCTAAAAAGTTGCTTTTCCTTCTTTCCTTTTTCTTTAATATGTTCTCAAGGATGGCTTTTATTTTTTTAGAATAAATGAAAGAATTTTATTTTTCAATACGTTTCATTGTAATCTTTATATCTCCTTTTTCCGTTTTTCACTCCCTTGTGGAGTTTGTATCTCTTGAGCATTAGTCTCTTCTCTTTTCATTTTTTCAATGAAAAGTTTCATTTCTTGTTAAAAAAAAAATTTCCCAAACAAGCTTGAAATCTCAATCTAACACCATTATGCAGTGGACCAGCACTTGGAAAACTTAGTTGACATGATTTTTAAAATGGTAAAGAGATCTAAGATAGAAACACTGCCATCACCATGATACTAACTAAAGACATGGCTTAGAATCTTATCCAAAAAAAGTCATGGCTTAGAACTTAAAAAGAAATATATTTTTTTTAAAAAAATTGTAAATGAAACCTAGTGTTACAATTCATGCCTTACTAGTCCTTTTATGTAAGACCCCCGGTTACGAAATATTATCAAAGGAGGGGCAGAAGTGACAATATACTTCTGACAAGTTAGTTACAAGGGGGAGGAGGCGCGAGGTAGGAGGTTGAGAGGAGCAGGAGGGGAGTATATAAGAGAATGTTTTTACTTTATTATTTTCATGCTTTCATTTTGGGTAGAGTTTAGACTCAGGAGAGGGGAAAGAGAGATTACCAGCCCTCTCAGATTGGCTGGGAGCTTTTGTAACGCCTTAGGGCAATCTTGTCCTCGTTAGTACCAACTAATTGTGAGGAGGAACCTTACAAATTGGTATCAGAGCAGTTCAACCTGGGTAAATTGGGAAAAATGGCGCAGAAGAGGCTGGAAGAAAGGATCGAGGCTACCGAGGGAGTGTTTGAGTCTTTCAAGATCGATTTCTCTGGAATACAAGATAAAGTGCTGAAGATACCCCGAATGGAAGAAACTCTATCTTCCCTGTCGAAATCGGTGGAGCGCTTGACTCACCAGAGCGACGATTTTAAAAGAACGTTCGCTAATCAGAGTCAGGAACTCAGGAAGTCCATGGCCACCTTAGCCGCCGAGATAGCCGGCGCACGTTCCAGACCGATGGTATCGGTTGCAGAGGGGAGTTCTCGTCAAAATTCCCAGAAAGTGGTCGATTCGGAAGTAACATCTGACCAACACGAGGGACAGGATGCGATGACTACTAACGCCAAGACGGATGGAGATTCCAGTGACCGGAGCAAGTTTAAGAAAGTAGAAATGCCAGTGTTCAACGGAGACGATCCTGACTCGTGGCCTTCCGGGCTGACAGGTATTTCCAAATTCATAAACTCTCTGACTCTGAGAAACTCATTGTAGCGGTGATTAGCTTCGAGGAAGTGGCACTGAACTGATATCGCGGAAAGGAAGAGCGTGAACCGTTCAAAGATTGGGCAGATTTGAAGGTGCGAGTGTTGGAGCGTTTCCGCAGAACGAAGAAGGGTAGCGTTCTGGGTCGTTTCTTGGCCGTTAAGCAGGAATCGACGGTGACCGAGTATTGCGAGCTTTTCGAGCTGCTTATGGCCCCGTTACCACACCTCTCCAATGAAGTCCTAGAGAACACGTTCTTGAATGGGCTAAATCCAGTGACCAAGGCAGAAGTACTATGTTGGAGACCCGTTGGGCTTGCGGAGATGATGAAAATAGCCCTACTGGTTGAAGATCGCGAGGAAGCCCGAATAGAAGCCTTGAGGTCCAACACCGCCACAGTGAAAGGCCCAGTTGCATACGGTAAACCAAATAACGGCGGCGTTAAAGAAGCCACGAAACCCTCCGAACTGATACCCACGCGTACAATTACGTTGACAAGTAACCCTGCGGGGACATTGCGGAAGAACGAGGTGATGAAGAGGCTATCGGATGCCGAGTTCCAAGCTCGAAAAGCAAAGGGACTTTGTTTCCGCTGTGAAGAACGCTATACAGTGGGTCACAAATGCAAAGCTAAGGAGCTGCGGACCTTGGTCGTACACCCTAACGGCGAAGAACTCGAGATCCTCGAGGATGGCGTCGACTCCCCGGAGGAGGAAGAAACGCAGATGGAGGAGAGTGATGCAGCAGAGCTTTAGCTCAACTCAGTAATGGGCTTCACAACACCGGGGACTATCAAGCTGCGAGGGATGATAGATAAACATGAAGTCATTGTCCTTATTGATTGCGGTGCAACTCACAACTTCATCGCCCAGAAGTTAGTCGAGAAATTGGAACTACCGTTGACAGATACGGCCAACTATGGAGTCATAGTGGGGACAGGCAAAGCCGTCAAAGGTAAAGGCGTTTGTAAGAGGGTAGTAGTAAACCCGGGCGAGTTATCCGTGGTTGAAGACTTTCTGCCCCTGGAATTGGGAGGAGTGGATGTGATTTTGGGAATGCTGTGGCTGCATACGCTTGGCGAGACACGAGTACATTGGCCTTCATTAACATTCAAGATAGAAACGGGGAAAGATAAATTCATCACGTTGAAAGGGGATCCTAGTTTAACCAAGACTAAAGTGTCTTTAAAAAGATTGGTGAAATCATGGGAGGAAAGTGATCAAGGATTCCTGGTGGAATGCAAGGCTTTACAAGCCCTGACTGTAGAGGCCGCGAGTACTGAAGTGTTGACGGAGGACACAGTACCAGAGGCTGTGGTGCAAATTCTGACAGAATATGCTGATGTCTTCTCATTGCCGAGGGGACTACCACCAAGGAGGGATGTAGACCATCAGATCCATCTTACAGAAGGAACTTCCCCAGTGAATGTGAGACCATATAGGTACCCTCATGTACAGAAGGCAGAATTGGAGAGGTTAGTGGACGAAATGCTTAAGGCAGGTGAAGAATTCTAATAATTTTTATTCATATCTCAATACTATATGACATTAGAATAAATACAATTTACAACACAAAACTTAAAAGGAAAGAATATTCTGCCCTAATCAAATCTTAACTAAACTTAAAGGAATATAAATTAAAAAAGGAGATAATAAACCTAAGATACAAAAATACAATATTGCCCTAACTTTGACTATAATTAACAACACTCCCCCTCAAGGTGGGTTGTATATATTATACAATCCCAACTTGCAATTCAAATCTTCAAAGTTAGGTCTCGGTAAAGGCTTGGTAAGGATATCCGCTAACTGTTGTTTGGTAGGCACATAGTTGAGTTGAACCACTTCATTATTGACCTTTTCTGAGATAAAATGCCGATCAATTTCAACATGTTTTGTCCTATCGTGATGAACTGGATTCTTGGCAATACTTATTGCTGCTTGATTATCACACATCATCTGTATTGGTGATGAACAATCCTTTCCTAATTCACTTAGGACTCTCTTAATCCATATGCCTTCACATATGCCATGAGCAAGTGCTCTAAATTCAGCTTCTGCACTACTTCTTGCAACCACAGACTGCTTTTTGCTTCTCCATGTAACAAGATTACCCCATACAAATGAACAATAACCTGAGGTAGATCTTCTATCTGTAATGTCACCTGCCCAATCTGCATCAGAATATACCTCAATGTTTCTCTTGTCTGTTTTCTTAAATAACAGTCCTTTTCCAGGAGTCATTTTTAGATATCTGAGGATTCGGTACACAGCATTCATATGTTCTTCATTGGGACTATGCATAAACTGACTAACCATACTGACGGCAAATCCAATATCAGGGCGTGTATGAGAAAGATATATAAGACGCCCTACAAGACGTTGGTATCTCCCCCTATCCACTGGTGTGCCCTCGTGATTAAGTCCAAATTTCTTTTGAGGGTCCATAGGCGAGTCTGTTGGTTTACATCCTAACATGCCAGTCTCATTGAGAATATCCAACACGTACTTTCTTTGGGATACAATTATACCCTTTTTCGACCGAGCAACCTCCATACCTAGAAAATATTTGAGATTTCCTAGATCTTTGACTTCAAATTCTTGAGCCAAGTGTCTTTTCAACATTTGTAATTCCAGTTCATCATTTCCTGAGAGGATGATATCATCAACATATACTATTAAGAGGGCAAGTAAATTTCCAGACTTCCTTTTAACAAACAAGGTATGGTCTGACTGACATTGTGAGTATCCAAGACTGAGAATAAAGTTTGTAAATCTGCCAAACCAAGCACGAGGGGATTGCTTAAGCCCATAGAGAGATTTTTTTAATTTACAAACCTTTGTTGGATCAGCATTCTCTTTGCATCCGGGAGGAATATCCATGTATACTTCTTCTTCTAGGTCACCATTCAGAAAAGCATTTTTAATATCTAACTGTTGGAGACCCCAATCAAGATTAGCTGCTAGTGATAAGATAATTCTTATGGTGTTGAGTTTAGCAACTGGTGCAAAGGTTTCATGGTAGTCAATCCCATAAGATTGAGTGAATCCTCTAGCAACAAGTCTGGCCTTTAATCTCTCAATGCTCCCATCTGCCTTATGTTTCACTGTAAATATCCACTTACATCCAACAGTTCGTTTTCCACTAGGTAGATCTGTCACTGTCCACGTGTCATTTTTCTCAAGAGCTTCAATCTCATCTTGTACGGCTTTTCTCCAACCAGGATGCTTAAGCGCTTCATGAATATTGTTTGGTACCTGAACATTATCAAGAATAGAAACAAATGCTCGATATGATTCAGATAACCCATCATATGACACGTAGTTCCCTATAGGGTGAATGGTGCAACTCCTAACTCCTTTCCTTACTGCAATTGGTAATTCTAAATCATCAACTTCTGGAATTACAATTTCTTCTAGCTCACCTTTATCCTCACTTATGGGTTCATTGGAAGTAAGAACCGGTTCAGACGTTTGGGAGGGTTGATTTGTTCTAGAATCTATTTTCTCAACTTGTTTGTTTCTCCTTGTATATGTAATGAGACGTTCACTAGCATTTGGAGGGACGACACTTGGATTTCTTTCAGGAGATACTGGAAGAGACACAGGAACAACTTGAGACTGAGGGTGAAGTGTGGAGTGAAGAACGGATTCGGGTTCAGTTTCAAGTAATGAGGTCCACAACTGATTGTCACTCATGTTCTCCCCCTGACACGAAGTTTTGGTATAGTATGGTAGATGTTCAAAGAATGTGACATCCATAGTGACATATACCCGTTTTGTGAAAGGAGAGTAACATTTGTAACCCCTTTGATTTGGTGAGTATCCCAAGAAAATGCATTTATGGGCTCGAGGATCCAATTTGCTACGATGTTGGGAATAGATGTGGACAAAGGCACTACACCCGAAAACTTTAGGGACCAAATCAAGAGACTGAACACGAAGGTGGGGAAATGATTGGAGGAAGACTTGACGAGGAGTAGAGAATCCAAGAACCCGAGAAGGCATACGATTGATCAAGTATGTGGCAGTGAGAATGGCTTCAACCCAATAGAATTTTGGAACATGAGTAGAAAACATCAAACACCGAGTGACTTCAAGGAGATGACGATTCTTGCGTTCAGCCACTCCATTTTGTTGGGGAGTGTCAACACAAGTGCTAAGATGGAGAATCCCTTGAGCTGATAAGTAATCTCCAAGATAGGAACTAAAGAACTCTTTTGCATTATCTGTTTTGAGGACACGAATTTTGGTTTGGTATTGAGTTTGAATCATATTGTGGAAATATTTGAAATGTTGGTGAACTTCAGATTTTTCTTTCATAAGAAAGATCCAAGTAACTCGTGAATGATCATCAACAAAAGAGACAAACCATCGAGCCCCAGAGATATTTTTTATTTTTGAAGGGCCCCACACATCACTATGAATCAATGAAAACGGACTTGACGGTTTATAAGCAATGCGAGGATAAGGGTTTCGAGTATGCTTGGAAATCTGACAAATCTCACAATTGAACAATGCAGGATTTTTATTATGAAAAAGATTTGGGAACAATTTGGAGAGATACAAAAAATTTGGATGACCTAACTGATAGTGTAATAACATAATTTCACTATCTTTGTTGATACAAGAAGAAGAAGACTGACTACTACTACTAGAAGTAAAAGAAAAGAACGAAGACTTGTCTCCAATTGCTAGTGAGCCATGATCATAGTTGAGAAGATAGAGTCCAGAACAAAGTTTAGCATTGCCAATCGTCTTCCCCGATTCCAAATCCTAAAAAACACATAAGTTTGGATAGAATTTAGTCACACATTTAAGATCACGAGTCAATTTACTAATAGAAAGTAAATTACAATCCAAATCTGGCACATGTAATACAGAGTCTAGATATAAATTCTGAGTAACTCGAATGGAACCTGTCCCAGCCACTTTGGAGTATGACCCATCTGCAATTTTCACAGAGGAGCTAGAGTTGTCAGCTTGATAGTTTTGAAACAGAGATGCATTCCCTGTCATATGATCTGAAGCTCCAATGTCTACAATCCAGGGTTGTATCCCTCCTTTACTAGCTGTCAAGGCAGTAGGTATAACTTTCTGTGCCACCAGTCCTGCACCCTGAATTGTGTGACCAATGATCTTTTGCAATGCATCTATTTGTTCTTTGCTAAATGGTGCTGCCTCTGAATGAACAGAATTATCAGGAGCTACACTAGCAACATCTGCCCTGCCATCACGATCATTGCGATTCTTAGGTTTCCAATCAGCAGGCTTCCCATGGATCTTCCAGCACGTGTCTTTTATATGACCCACCCTTTTACAATGTTCACACCAAGGTCTTTCTCGTTTCTGCTTAGTGTCACCAAACACTGTTGGGTTAAAACTACGGGTAACAAGTGCAGATGTTTCCAAAACTGTAGAGACTGAGTCTGATTTGTCTATCATTACACTTTTTCTACTTTCTTCTCGCCTTACCTGAGAGACAACTTCACGAAGAGTTGGCAGTGGATTGGTTCCCATGATTCGACCCCGAACTTCATCAAGATTGTGATTAAGGCCAAGAAGGAATTTGAATGTCCTCTTTTGCTCAAGGATTTTCATGTATTGGGCGGTATCATCGGCACACCTCCAAGTATAAACTTCAAACAAATCCAGTTGTTGCCAATAACGAGAGAGAGGATTAAAGTACTCAGTGACAGATTTATCACCTTGGCGAATATCATGAAGAATTGATTCTATTCGAAACAATTCTGAAGTGTTCTCCTTACTCGAGTAAGTTTCCTTGACAGCGTCCCAAATCTGATGTGCGGTCCCATACAACAGAAAATTTTCACCTATCTCATTGGTCATGGAATTAATCAACCATGACATGACCATGTTATTTTCGACCTTCCACTTCCTGAATTCCAAATCAGTTTCCTTAGGTTGCACATTCTCTTTCGAGAGGTACTCGTCTTTACCCTTGCCACATATGAACATCATCACTGATTGTGACCATTGGATATAATTGTGTCCATTCAGTTTGTGACCCGTGATATAGGCAGGTGATGATGAATCATATCCCCCTTGACCATTGGAGATTAGGTCGATTGATTTGGAAGAAGACATATCCAAAATAAAAAAAAACCTGCAGATGAAAGAAGTGTAGAGAGAGCAGTAGACAGAAGCTAGGTCAAAATTAGGTCAAAAGAAGTAAAAAAAAATCTTCAAGCCGTGAGTTAATAGCCGCCGGTCGTGGGTTGCAGCAGTTGATGGATGAGTCGGCGGCGATGGATGAGCCGGCGTCGTCGTCGAGTGAGGGTGTTGCAGTCGCAAGGAGACAGACGAGTCGAATGCTGCCCAGACGTCGACAGACGATTTCGAAGATGGGTGAGTCGGAGTCGCCGTCGAAGTCTCAAGTCGGAGTCGCCGTCAATGAGACGGACGGTGGTGATGACGGCGAAATCGCACGAAGATTGAAGGGTTCGCGATTTCTCAGTTCGCGATTTCGCGATTTGGCGAGGGCTTGCAGTTTCACGAACGAAGCTTTGGAAGGAGACGGCCGCCGTGAGGGTACAGTCGGAGGGAGGGAGACCGTCGGAGAGTTGACGGTGATTAGAGCTCCGGCGGTGGTGATGGCGGCGGCGGCGAGAAAATAATAAAACTAGGGTTTTATTTCTGCTCTGATACCATGAAGAATTCTAATAATTTTTATTCATATCTCAATACTATATGACATTAGAATAAATACAATTTACAACACAAAACTTAAAAGGAAAGAATATTCTGCCCTAATCAAATCTTAACTAAACTTAAAGGAATATAAATTAAAAAAGGAGATAATAAACCTAAGATACAAAAATACAATATTGCCCTAACTTTGACTATAATTAACAACAGCAGGGGTCATCCGCCCAAGTGTTAGCCCATATTCCAGCCCGGTGTTATTAGTCAAGAAAAAGACTGGGGAATGGCGGTTTTGTGTTGACTATCGAGCACTCAACAATGTAACAATACCGGACAAGTTCCCTATTCCGGTGGTAGAAGAGCTGTTGGACGAATTAAATGGATCGAGTATTTATTCCAAGATCGACTTAAAGTCAGGATATCATCAGATCCGTGTAAGGGATCAGGATGTGGAGAAGACGGCGTTTAGAACGCATGAAGGCCATTACGAATTCCTCGTTATGCCATTCGGTTTAACGAATGCGCCATCCACTTTTCAGTCACTGATGAATCGAATTTTCAGGCCATTCCTACGTAAGTTCTTACTTGTTTTTTTTGATGACATCCTGATATACAGTTCTAATCGTACTGATCATATACAACATTTGGCACTTGTCTTTGATGTGCTGAGGAACAACCAATTGTACGCCAACCGAGCAAAATGTCAGTTTATGCAACGAAGAGTTGAGTATTTGGGCCATTGGATCTCGGAGTCCGGGGTGGAAGCCGATAACGAGAAGGTGAGAGCGATGATCGAGTGGCCAACTCCCCAAAATATAAGGGAACTCCGAGGCTTCTTGGGCCTAACCGGCTATTACCGAAGGTTCGTGAAAGATTATGGAGAAATGGCAGCACCTCTGTCCCATTTGCTGAAGAAGGGAGCGTTTCAATGGTCCAGTCACGCCACCATGGCATTTGAGAAGCTTAAACAAGCCATGATTACATTGCCTGTCCTAGCGCTACCAGACTTCAGTCAACCGTTTGTCGTTGAAACAAATGCCTCCGGTACAGGAATAGGAGCTGTTCTGTCTCAGAATAAGCGGCCCATTGCCTTCTTCAGCCAAACCCTGTCAGCTAAAGCACAAAGCAAATCCATATATGAGCGTGAACTTATGGCCATTGTGCTGCCTATACAGCGATGGTGCCCATACCTATTGGGACAGAAATTCATTGTGCAAACAGACCAATGTGCCCTCAAATTCCTTCTGGGACAACGAGTGTTGCAGCCTTAGTACCAGAAATGGGTATCAAAGTTACTGGGGTATGATTTTGAGGTGAGGTACCGACCCGGACTAGAAAACAAAGCAGCAGATGCTCTCTCACGTCTACCGCCCGTGGCTCATTTAGCAATGTTATCCGTCCCCTCTATCCTCGATGTGGAGGTGGTTAAAAAGGAAGTTGACTGTGACCCGAAGCTTCGCAAGATTATGCAGCAGTTGAGGGAAGACGCAGACAGCGTGGTGAAGTACTCCTTAGACCAGGGGCGCTTATTATATAAAGGAAGGTTAGTTCTCTCCAAAAATTCCTCGTTAATTCCTACGGTATTACAGATCTTCCATGATTCTGTTATTGGGGGACATTCGGGATTTCTTCGCACTTACAAGAGATTAACAGGGGAGTTGTTTTGGGAGGGAATGAAGGCTCCTACAAAAAAATATGTTGAAGAGTGTTTGATCTGCCAGAAAAACAAATCCTTGGCTGTGTCCCCCGCAGGTCTTTTACTGCCACTCGAAATTCCAGAGAGGGTGTGGGAAGACATCTCCATGGATTTCATTGAGGGCTTACCTAAGTCCAATGGTCTAGACGTCATATTGGTGGTGGTAGATAGATTAAGCAAGGCGGCCCATTTTTTGGGGTTAAGGCATCCATTTACAGCCAAATCCGTGGCTGAGATTTTTATTAGGGACGTGGTCAAATTACATGGCTACCCACGCTCAATTGTGTCGGATCGAGACAAAATCTTCATCAGCCATTTCTGGACTGAATTACTCAGACTCCAAGGAACAAAACTGTGTCGAAGCACCTCGTATCATCCTCAATCGGACGGCCAAACGGAGGTAGTGAATAAATGCTTAGAAACGTACCTACGATGCTTTTGCGGGGAGCGGCCAAAACAGTGGGTGAAATGGCTCAGTTGGGCGGAATATTGGTACAATACAACTTTTCATATCTCGATTGGTATCACACCGTTTCAGGCAGTGTATGGACGTCCTCCACCACCCTTGATATCCTATGGCGAGGTAAAAACTTCAAACGCCACTCTTGATCAACAGTTAACTGACAGAGATAAGGCTTTAGATAGCCTGAAGTCACATCTGAGAGTTGCTCAAAGCCGCATGAAGAAGTTTGCAGACCGCAAACGCACCGAGGTATCATTCGAGGTGGGAGAGTTTGTATTTCTAAAGCTCCGTCCATATCGACAAACGTCCATAGCAAAGAGGCGGAACGAAAAGCTCACACCCAAATATTTTGGTCCATATTGCATTGAACAAAAAGTTGGCCCAGTGGCATACAAGTTACAACTGCCAAAGCAATCTTCTATCCACCCGGTGTTCCATGTCTCTCAACTTAAAAAAGCCTTAGGCTCCCATCAGGAATCACAGGATGGACCACTGGCGCTCACGGATGAGTTTGAATGGATCACGGAACCTCAAGAGGTTTTTGCAACCCAGAAAAATGAGCATACTAGCAAGGAGGAAGTATTAGTCAGCTGGAAGGGATTACCCGCTCACGAAGCCACTTGGGAATCTGTCACGGATATGCAGCACCAGTTTCCTTCTTTTAACCTTGAGGACAAGGTTCTTGAGCAGCCCCGGAGTGATGTAAGACCCCCAGTTACGAAATATTATCAAAGGAGGGGCAGAAGTGACAATATACTTCTGACAAGTTAGTTACAAGGGGGAGGAGGCGCGAGGTAGGAGGTTGAGAGGAGCAGGAGGGGAGTATATAAGAGAATGTTTTTACTTTATTATTTTCATGCTTTCATTTTGGGTAGAGTTTAGACTCAGGAGAGGGGAAAGAGAGATTACCAGCCCTCTCAGATTGGCTGGGAGCTTTTGTAACGCCTTAGGGCAATCTTTTCCTCGTTAGTACCAACTAATTGTGAGGAGGAACCTTACATTTTACTTGGGAACAGTTATGGTTTCCAAATCCGACTTCAGCTTCTAGATGATGAAAACGAACAGACAGTTAAATCATCTTATTTATTATTATTATTATTTTGCATTAAAAATGCCAATATACATTAATATTGTTGAGGATATGTAACAAAGATGTTACTTACTTCTGCTCCAGCACCGTGGTCTCTGGTTGGTCCTGTCTCTTTTAGAGTCCCTAAACGAGTACTGCCTTTTAAACCAAGAAGTGCCTCTGCTCGAGGAAGGATCATTCGTCTCACCCTCATCCTGCCAACTCTGAAACTCCAAAAGCAACGCTATAAGGATGATGCAAAAATCCTTTTGAAATTAAAAACATATTTAATATTATTCTAGTCAAAACTAAAACGTTCAAAAGTTTATGATCAGGATCTCCAAGATCACCGAGTCAGATGTTGGTTAACACAAATGTCCAACAACATTAAGCCACAAGCACAAAAATGACCTAGCGTGAAGCAGTAACGAAAGTTAAAGAAATTGGAACTGCAACTGAGAAGACTCGTCAAAATAAACAAGGTTTCTAAAATGGCTTTAAAAAGGTGATGAAAACTCTTAGTTCTTCCATTGTATTCTAGCATCAAAAAAGAGGAAAAGCTTTAGATTCTATCCAAAAAAAAGAAAAGAGCTTCCTCACAATTCAAAGATAGAACATGAATTCATAGAATTTTATGAACTCTACACAAAGAAGGCAGGCCCCTTTTTCTTCCAGATAATTTTCAATGGGACCCTATCTCCTATGAGCAACATAAGTATTGAAAGCTGATTTCAATGAAGAAGAATGATAATGGAAAAAGACTTGTTTGGTGAAGTTAACAGGGCGACTAATACAACCTGAAAGAGGAATTCTGCATAGGCACTGACGTTGCGCAGCAATGTTTGTTTTGCATTAATCCTTCTAAAACTCTTCGTATAGTGGTTGCATCTCTGCAGAAAAGTGTATAAATATTAGTATAAAATATAAAATCAATAGGTTCATCAAGGAGTGTTCATTTTGAGTAACTAGTTAGTGGCCAGGTTACTATATAACAACAATACGTTGAAAAGAATATGAAAATGTTGATCTACTGCTGTAGGAGGTAACAGAGCAGTGCCTTAATCATTGAAAGATTGACATTGCATCATTATCATGTGTGAGGGGGTGCAGTCTAACTCCAAAGAAATTTTCAGTGAGGAAAAAAAAAAGAAACTAATGGCAAATTTACAAAGAACCAGCATTTATAAGTTCTGTTACAACTGTTAAGTTAACACCTTATTATTACTGTAACATTACTGATAACATTTTAAATTTTAAATCCTAACAATAGTCAAGAGCTAATAATGATCCTATCCTAAAGGCGATGAGGTAGGAGAAATTAAAAAATTAAGAATAAGTTGGACAATTATGCCATTCAAAAAAGCATCTTTATTCCATCATAGTTTCTCTTCCGTACCAAAATGAGAGAAAAGACAGAGTTGTTACCTTTACACAGCAATTATACAGTCTTTTTTTCCCTTTTTGGAACAAAAACTTCATTGAAATAGTCAAGTTTATTTATAAGTATCTGCGGCCATATAAAAACCTGCTTCAACTTGTGTAAATTACAAAAGGAGATTAATTGGAAAACGGTTTATCTAGACTATTAGAACCATTTTATTTTGCTAATTCAAAAGTCTTATCCAAAATCCTCCTTTCCACCAGATAATCGCTCCTATTCCTCCTTTCTAACCAAATTTCTCAAAAAATAAAATATAAATAATCTTTCACCACATTCAACCATGACTTTTCCTCCTTCTGTGACTGCATTTTCTGTCAGCAATTGGTCCAAATTTCCAGGAACTTTCAAATCAAAGACCCAAGATACGTTGAATAATTTAAATAGATTCCACTAACAATGCAGTCTATAGGGACAGAAGGAAGGGGAAAAAGTGTTCTAGGATTCCAACTCCTTGCAAGCAGAACACAAATTCGGTCTCAACAATCAACACACATCTTTCTCCATCTTTTCTAAATTCTCTCATCTATTCAGACCACCCAAAAAACAAATGTCTAATATAAGAACTCAATCTTCTTTGAACTCTCTTTTCTTACCTTTGAAATGCTTTCCTCCATAACTGAATGTGAAGCTTTTTTTTCATTTTGTAAAAGAGACAAGCTTTCATCGAGAATAATGCAATTACAAAGAAGGGCCCAACTAAGGAGCAAACCAAAAATTTGAAGTAAAATTTACAAGAAATTGCGCTAGGCGAGAACACCCAAAATGAGGTCGTGTGTTGAAATGAGCCTCAAAGCACACCTCCTTGAAGGTCCTCTGAACATTGTATCATCTTATCTCTCAAGTCTCAGCTGATAAAAAAAAGGGATCTTACAGAAATCTACCTAGAGAGTGCAAACTCCACAATCTGTAATCCTTCCTCTCGCTTGGTGAAAAGCCATTAAGGCATGCCCATCAACTCGTTCTCACCCAGCAAGTTTCTTCGAGAGGAATGGACCAACTCTCCCATTTGAATACCATAGGTGCCCAGAGTATCTATGCGGTTTATAGCTACACTAAATAGTCTCGGAAACTTATCCTTCAAAGTTTGGTTTCTATCCCTTATTAAGCCAGAAATCCTTCTTCTCCCATTCCCAAGTTTTAAGTAAGAATTATTTTCAATCAAGTATGATCATTTTATAATAGAAATCCAAGGACACCTCATGCTACCTTCCTTTTATTCAAGTCATTGAGTTATTCCAAGGGAGATCCAATAAACAAACTCAAACCATATTACCATTGGGATTTTAGTACTCAGTTAGGAAATACTTAATCAACTCAGCAAGAAACTAAACCAGCAGTCTCTTTATCAATGACCCTTCTCATCTTGAATCTCAGGAAGCACAACAATTACATTTATGCCAAAAGATTTGAGGCATAAAAATTCAGCATCCCATTGGGAAAGACCCAAAATGGTTGTTTGCCAATAATCTCATAAAGTCTGACTCTCAAACATCCCAGATTGGTCAAGTTCAACAGATGCAGACAATTCAGTACATATCTAATATGCTTGCTGGGCATCAAACAGCATGGAAGGGACTTCAGAGAGGAGCTTTGCCCAATCAATAGGTTCAAAAACTCTGACATGCATAGAAAAGTAGAAGCATATTCACATTAATGCAGCCTAGCATCTAAAATTTGAAGAGATATAAAAAAATTCCATATCACAGTGTTCAGAAGTTGTAAAGTTGTAAAGTACAATACAGGAGACTGTACTCCTCTATTTATTGGGGATGTCTACTAACTAAACTCGTTACTAACAAGTAGGAAAACAACAATTTTTGGCAAAATTATAAAATTATCCAAATTCTTCTATAGCACACAGAATTGCCTACAAGCAACCGTGTAGCTGACATCATTCAGAAAATTCAACAAGGAAAAGGAAGTTGAGTTGTTCCCTTGAAATCAATTAATACACGGCTCACCTAGTTACAACCTATGGGATCTAATCCTGGGGATGATTTGAAAAACCGGATTCATGATTACTAAGAGGGAATCAAGTATGTTGGTGCCCGCATCATCCACTTGCTGCCAGTGATAACTTATCAGTTTCTTGATTAATAACTAATAAGTTATTACATTCAACTAGTTCATAAGGTGTTCATTAGCTAGAATTGGCAGCTGGTGATTGAATGCTACGGGGAGCTGGAGGCCGTATAGTGGTATTTCTGATTTGTTATGTACAATCTGACTCTTTAAGAGTTTGTGTTGGTCAAAGATTCAGAAATGGCTCTATCAAACAAAATGTTGCCGCCTCTGAAAGCCTACCCAACTAAAACCATAACCATTTCGACGTAGATTCACCAAATTCTCCATTTAAAAAAAAAACAGAAGATTCAAGCTCAATATATGCAAAATCCGCAGTTTCGCACCAGAAAAGAGAGATAAAAGACCAAAATATATTAATTTGAACAATGTAACATACGTATTCCTTAAAAAGATCCAAGTAAAAAGGTTTGATCTCCTCCACACTATTGTTATACACATAAAGCAAGCACCACAGACCATACGAGATTAAGAATCGCATATATGCATCAGAAAAGAAACTCACAGAGTCCCAATGATTGCGTCTTTTGCGGTCAAGGAGAGGCGTAGAGTGAAAGAAAGCAGTTCTCAGCCCAAAACAATCGGTTTTGGGATTGAAGAGCGCCGTTTTGATGCCGCCACTGTTCATCATCTGGAAACCGATCAATTAAAAACCCAAAATGAGGCTCAAGCGAGCAGGAAGAACAGTGATGGAGGCCGGTGTTGAATGAATTGAATTTTTTTTGCTCCTACAGACAGTGAATGCGGCCATCGTGGGTTCGAGCTCATAGTCATTACAAATAGGCTAGGCTTGACCTCGCACGAAATTTTTAGGGAAAAGATCAATTTTCACTATCATCTCTATCAATTTTGACCTTCTATCAATTTTGACCTTAAATTTTAAAAAGTCTCAGTAATTTTGAACCCAAATTATAAAACATATATTTTAGTATGAAATTGAATCGATTCAGACAAAAAAAAAAAAAAAAAAAACATTAGAACTTTTTTTTTTTTTTTTTTTTTAAACTTTGTATGTTTCTATAGAGTTATATAATGATCCATCATGTACATCAAACAAATTTAATTTTGTGTAAAGATTTTATTTTCATTAAATTAGTGATTTTTCAGTCAAAGTAAGCATAGCTTAACATTAATTCATATATAATCTCAGTCAAAAAGTTAGAAGTTCGAATCTCTCCACTCCAAAATGTTGTTGAACTCAAAAAAAATAATGAATTTTTGGAGTTTTTGTTTGTTTGTTAAAATTAGTAGGTGAATTAGCAAAAATTAAATAGATGGTAAAAATTCCTACACTTATCTAAGTTTGAGGTCAAATTTTATTAAATTGAAAGTTCATAGTGAAAATTAATACAACTTGTCAAGTTTAGATGTAAATTTTGATTTTATTTTTTATATTAAATTACAAAATTAATTATTGAACTTTTAAGATTATATCCAATAGGTTTTTAAATTTAAGTGTGTAATAAGTTCCTAAACTTTCAATTTTGTGTGCAATAAGTCTTTGAAGTTAAAGAGTATCTATTGGATTTATAAACTTTCAATTTTTTAATCTAATAGATTCATTCATATATGCAATTTTTAAAATTCACATATTTATTAGATACGAAATTGTCTTATAAGCCCTTGACCTTTCAATTTTATGTCGAATAGATCTATAAAATTTTAAAAATGTCAAATATGACATAAATATATTAGACACTATATTGAAATTTTAGGGGTTTATTAGACACCTTTAAATTTTAAGGACCTTTTAGACAAACTCAATGACTTACTAGACACTTTTTTAAATTCACAAATATATTAAATAAAAGTTTATGTCCCGTTTGATAACAATTTGATTTTTGAAAATTAACCTATAAATACTTTCATCTATGGGTTTTTGTTTTGTTATCTACTTTTTACCCATGTTTTAAAAAACCAAGTCAAGTTTTGAAAACTAAAAAAAATAGTTTTCAAAAACTTGTTTTTGTTTTTGGAATTTGACTATGAATTCAAATATTTTGTTAAGAAAGATGAAACTCATTATAGAGAATTGATGAGTATAGCTCAACTATGATAAAACATGTACCTTCGATCAAGAAGTTAGAGGTTCGAATCCTCCACCCCTCATATTGTCCAAAAAAAAAATCATTTGAATCATTTAAAAAATATAGACACAAAATTGAATGTTCTAAGGATTTATTATCTTTTCTAAATTGCAAACCAATTCAACAACATTAAAAGTTTAAAAACCTATTAAAAACATTTTGAGTCAAAGTGAGCATAGCTTAGTGGTAATTGAATGTACTTCTTCTCTTGAGATCGGAGGTTCAAATTCTCATACCCCACATTTGTTATATTAAAACAAAGTTGAGGTTTAAAGATGTATTAGATACAACCTTGAAAATTCAAATATCATACTAATTTAACATTTAGATTTAAATTTCATTTTGGTACCTAAATTTTATGGTTTGTTCAATTTTAGTCCATGAACTTTCAAAATGTCTATTTTAGTCCCCAAACTTTAGAAAAACAATGATTTTGGTTCTTACCTTTATTTTTATCTAAAAAAATATTAACATAGCTTCAAGTATATATCTATGTTTACCTATTAACTTAAGCATGCTATGTTTACATATTAACTTAAGCATGTGTTTCAACTATATATATTGGAGACGAGTATTGGGTACATGAATATTATGTAAAGAAATAATATCCCAAGGATCAAGCGGTTGCTAATTTGAGCATAGTTCAGTAGATAAGACATTAATTACTATTCTAAAGGTTGATGGTTTAATTTTTCACCCTGCAATGTTAAAAAAAAAAACTAAGCTAAATTTTAAAAACTAAAAAAAATAGTTTTTAAAAACTTATAAACATAATTTTTAAAAACAGAAAATAAAAAACGAAACTGTTATCAAACCAAGCTTTAAAAACTAAAATAAGATTTAAATCTAATATCTATCCTTTTATAATATTCCATTAGAAATAAGAAATAGAAGATTGCCTTTACCTCGAAAAAAAAAAAGGATTTTAACCTATGGAAGAGATGTACCAATATGAAACTCATGATCCACAAGCACATACAAGACTTTTTTTTTTTCTTTGGAAACAACACATAAAAGACTTTTGGGGTGAGACGTACCAATATGAAACTCATGATCCACAAGCACTATTCACACGTAATTTCAACAAAGTGATGAGACACGTGGAATAAACTTAATATGTATTGATTTGAATGTAGTATAGTACAATCACTAATTTGTTCATCTAATTCGTTCTCTCAAATGTATATATGTCTTGAGGGCTTTGCAGCTTATTCTCGAATGTGGATTTGTTTCGAAAGCTTTTGCAGCTTGTTCTCAAATGTGGATTTGTCTCAAGGGCTTTGAAGCTTGTTCTCGAAGTTGAAGCTTCAATCAATCTTTAGGGTCTTGAAATCTTCATATCTTGAAAAGTCTTTAGTTTTCAAGAAGTGTTCAGCACCTAAGAACTTCAGAGAGTATTTGGTACCTAATTAAGAACTTTAGGGAGTGTTCAGTACCTAAGGACATCAGGGAGTATTTGGCACTTAAGGACTTTATGGAGTATTTAGCATCTAACGACCTCAAGGATTCTTTCTGAGTTCTCTGCAGAATTTAATTTTTGAACCTTTCAAATTAAGAAAGCTCTTCTATTTATAGAGTTTTCCATAAGCACGTGGGCTTGGGCTTTGGTGGCCTTTGGGCTCAACCATGGACTTGGGCTTTGGGGTTGACCATTTGGATTTATGTTTTATTTAACTTTGACTCAAACTCCATATAACCTAATCTGACCAAATTAAATTTAATTGCTTGGTCAATTTGTCATAATGAAGACATATTGCTTTTTAATTTTTAGAATTTTCCAATTTTTATCTTCAAATTAAATTTGGAACACATGTCAATTTATAATTGATCCCAAATTTAATTATTCGTAGTTTCATCATTAATTTCGAATAATGACGTGGCAGTTGGAGATTGGCAGAAATTTTTCAGTCAACAAATACCCCATTTTCGAGATTTATGCACAAGTACATGTGGGTAAATCTCGAAAAAGATGGTTTGGAGCCAAAATGTAAGTTTCTTGTTCCTAATCTTAACGCTTTTTGACATGTCAATTTAATCAAAATATGAATTTGGCTCAAAATTTTGATTTTTTAACACATTTTTTTACGCCAATTAATCAAAATTTGAATTTTGGACAAAATTTTAATTTTTACTTGTTTGGCGACCGACTTTGATTTGAATTTCAATTGGTTTTGATTCCAAATTGAATTTCGAGTAATGCCCAAACTCTACCCAATTTTGACATGAATTTGAAGCATAACCATTTTTTATTTTGAATTTCACTCAAATTTGATTTGGGACTGACTTATGATTGTACCCAAACTTTTCTTGATTTGAGATCAATGACTTGAATTTGAAATTTATTTGGAATAAAATTTGGAATATGTCAAAATTTTGTTTTGAGATAAAATTGAAATTCTACCATGATTTTGATTTAGATAGAATTAATTTTATCAAATTTTGACATGGGACAAAATTTGGATTATACCGGAAATTTAATTCAAATTGAATTAAATTCGAAATTTATCCAACTTAACTTTTGATTTAAAGTTGAACCAATTTGAATTTGATTTGTAAATCAATTTGAGTCAAATTCTATACTTTATCATAATCCGATTTGATTTTGAATTTGAATTATGATGTTGAGATAATTGACTCAAATGAGATTTAAATTTTACAATTGATTTGAAGCCAAATCTCATTCTATTTGGGAATTGAATTTGATCAAAAATCCTATTGAATTAGGATTTTTCTAACCCTAAATCCCTCTATTTTTTTATTTGGTAAGTATCAACAACTCCCACTTTTTATTATTATTATTTTTTGACTTTTTTTTTTTTTTACTTTCTCCTCCTCGTCTTGCATACATCATAAGGTGAGTTTTTTTTTTTTTTTTTTTTTTTTTTTTTTTTTTTTTTTTTTATAACTTCGGTTGTTCTTTCTTCTTTACAACCTTCTTTTTCTTCTCTTGTTAACGTCTGCAACCCTTTTATTAATTCACATTAACGACTTCTTTATCTACTTCATCACCATCTTCTTCTCATGGCAACAATAATGGGTATTCTTTCTTTTCTTTTTCTTTTTCTTTTTTTCTATTTCTTCTTTTTCTTGTTTTTCTTCTTCTTCCTCCAAGCGGCTATAGGGGCTTCTTTTCTTTTCTTTTCTTTTAAATTTTTGGCAACCTCTTTTTTCTTTTCCTTTTTTTCTTTTCTGATGATGTTCATAGCGGCAACTTGCTGCTTTTT
Organism: Trichosanthes truncata; assembly: GCA_033996785.1. Classification (NCBI taxonomy): domain Eukaryota; kingdom Viridiplantae; phylum Streptophyta; class Magnoliopsida; order Cucurbitales; family Cucurbitaceae; genus Trichosanthes; species Trichosanthes truncata. Next base: position 47,860,205 of record JAWPNB010000003.1, on the reverse strand, counting down.
TTTTAGCCTTTCTTCTACCTTATTTTTTTTCCTTCTTCTTTCTCTAGACAATCTTCCCATCGGAAACTGCTATTTTTTACCCTTTTTTATTAGATAAACGTTTCACTCCGCAGCGGAGACATTGAATCGTCTTTGATTTTATTTAAAATTAAACTAAAAATTAAGATTAAGCAAACTTACTTGGAGTAAACATAGAGATATTTCTGGCAGATCTTTATCTCCTCTATAAAATCTTTTTGGCTATGACTCGAACACATGATCAAGGCTTGTGGGAGCATCTTGAAAGAAAATCCACAAGGGATTGGAGAGGAAGAGGTCTAGAGAGATTTCTCTAATTCTTTATTGAGGAGATATGTGTTATGTTGCTCAACCCAATGGTCCTATTTATAGAGACCAAGGGAAAATGTTTGCCATAATTAAAATATTATATTTTAATATCTAGTATATTAAAATATATCTTATATTTATTTGAATCTCATTCAAATCTCCCACAATATTTATTTATTTGAATCTTATTCAAATTCTATAAATATCTTTTATCTAATGTATCTAATATACATTAATTATTTTAATATTTAATGTATCAAATACATTAAATATATTTTTCTCTTTTATATTTAATATATCTAGTATATTAAATATTAATTTGAACATTTGAAATTTTTCTTTCAACTAAATCGATCTTTTAGTGTTACTATGAGCTAGCAAAGGGACCTTATGGACCTATAGATTATAAGTTCCAATGATACAAAATTAATTAATTAAACTCTTTATTTAATTAATTTTCATTCATTAATTACAGGTCACTCCACTATAGACTTAGAGTTACACTCTTATGTACTGTAAGACAATTTGTGTCCATGGATATAATCACTATATGCAAGTCGATCCCTCACGAGTTGTTCGTAATTACAACTGGGTCAAAAATCTGTTTTACCCCTATAATTTCATCTTACACCTTAAGTATTGAAAGAAATGATCGTTTCACTCTACAACGGAAGCATTGGATCCTCTTTGATTTTATTTAAAATTAAACTAAAAATAAAGGTTAAGCAAACTTACTTGGAGTAAATAGAAGATATTTCTAGCGGATGTTTATCTCCTCCATAAAATCTTTCTGGCTATGACTTGAACATATGACCAAGGCTTGTGGGAGTCTCTTGAAAGAAAATCCACAAAGGATTGGAGATGAAGAGATCTAGAGAGAATTCTCTAATTCTCTATTGAGGATATATGTGTTGTGTCTAATGGCTTAACTCAAGCGTCCTATTTATAGAGACCAAGAGTAAATCTTGAAGGGAATAATCGAATTAAACCCACAACGGAAGCATAGGAATCGTCTTAGAATTAAACTAAAATACAAGGGTTAAGCAATAAATACCTTGAAAATATGGAGATTCTTCTGGCGGATCTTTATCTCTTCCACAAAGTCTTCCTCGCTATGACTCGAACACAGGACCAAGGCTTGTGGGAGCCTCTTGAAAGAAAATCCACAAGGGATTAGAGAGGAAGAGGTCTAGAGAGAATTCTCTAATTCTCTCTATTGAGGAGTGTGTTGTATAGAATGCTTCAACCCAAGGGTTCTATTTATAGAGACCAAGGGAAGATCTTTGTCATTATTAAAATATTATATTTTAATATCTAATATATTAAAATATATCTTTTATTTATTTGAATCTCATTCAAATCTCCTACAATATTTATTTATTTGAATCTTATTCAAATTCTATAAATATCTTTTATTTAATATATCAAATATACATTAATTATTTTAATATTTAATGTATCAAATACAATAAATATATTTTCCTCTTTTATATTTAATATATCTAATATATTAAATATTAATTTGAACACTTCAAATTAAATATTAAATTTGAACATTTCAAATTTTAATATTTAATGTATCAAATACAATAAATATATTTTTCTCTTTTATATTTAATATATCTAATATATTAAATATTAATTTGACCACTTCAAATTAATATTAATTTGACATTTCAAATTTTTCTTTCAAATAAATTGATCTTTTAGTGTTACTATGAGCTAGCAAGGGGACCTTATGGACCTACAGATTATAAGCTCCAATGATACAAAATTAATTAATTAAACTCTTTAATTAATTAATTTTCATTCATTAACTATAGGTCACTTCACTATAGACCTAGAGTTGCACTCTTATGCACTGTAGGACAAGTTGTGTCCATAGATATAATCATTACATGCAAGTCGATCCTTCACGAGTTGTTCGTAATTACAGCTGGGTCAAAAGTCTGTTTTACCCCTATAATTACATCTTGCACCTTAAGTACCACTGATCCTCTAATGAACAATATGTTTATAATCTAATTATAAACTAAGTCCCTCTCGGGCCAATGAGAGGGTGGGGCCCCATTGTTCAAGTCCTGAAATCAGCACTTAAGGGAACTACTCATCTACTTACCCTATATGGGAATGAGTGAATTCCATCTTGTGAGATTATGTTCCCAGCTCCCTATTTGGTCAAGTTCCCAAAATGGTAGGCATATTGAATCGGCTACAAAAGCCACTCTCACCCATGCAAATCAAAGGACAAGCCCTCACAAGCAGGAGTTCATAACTCACTCAGAATTAAGATCGAGTCGCATATGATCATCCTGATGAAATATTAATCTTCTCAATTAACGGATTTATAAAGAGAGATTAAATATTTCGTTGTCCAGTCTTATACAAACTCATTGTATAAGATACCCCCACTCACATGTCTCCACATGAATGATTTGGATCAAATCATTTGTAACTATTACAAAGTGGGCCGTATCAATAGTGTTACCAAGATAAGACACTCAACCTTATCCATATACTATGACCATTTAGGTTATTTCTTGAACATGATCCTCTCGTATGTCAACCATATACTGTTCAAGATTACACTAATAACCTTGGATTTTTCATATAATGGATAATATTATATTGCAAATAAAATAATCAAAATTATTATTCATTATTAAATAAATTATTAATTACGAGGCTTTAGGGCATAAATCCCAACAAATCTTTGTCATAATTAAAATATTATATTTTAATATCTAATATATTAAAATTTATCTTATACTTATTTGAATCTCATTCAAATCTCCTACGATATTTATTTATTTGAATCTTATTCAAATTTTATAAATATTTTTTATTTAATGTATCAAATATACATTAATTATTTTAATATTTAATGTATCAAATACAATAAATATATTTTCCTCTTTTATATTTAATATATCTAATATATTAAATATTAATTTGAACACTTCAAATTAAAATATTAAATTTAAATATTTCAAATTTTAATATTTAATGTATCAAATACAATAAATATATTTTTCTCTTTTATATTTAATATATATAATATATTAAATATTAATTTGAACACTTCAAATTAATATTAATTTGAACATTTTAAAATTTTCTTTCAACTAAATTGATCTTTTAGTGTTACTATGAGCTAGCAAGGGGACCTTATGGACCTACAGATTATAAGCTTCAATGATACAAAATTAATTAATTAAACCCTTTAATTAATTAATTTTCATTCATTAACTATAGGTCACTCCACTATAGACCTAGAGTTGCACTCTTATGCACTGTAGGACAAGTTGTGTCCATAGATATAATCATTACATACAAGTCGATCATTCACGAGTTGTTCGTAATTACAGTTGGGTCAAAAGTCTGTTTTACCCATATAATTACATCTTGCATCTTAAGTACCACTGATCCTCTAATGAACAATCTATTTATAATCTAATTATAAACTAAGTCTCTCTCGGGCTAGTGAGAGGGTGGGATCCCATTGTTCAAGTCCCGAAATCAGCACTTAAGGGAACTACTTATCTACTTACCATATATGGGGAGAAGTGAATTCCATCTTGTGAGATTATGTTCTCAACTCCCTATTTGGTCAAGTCGCCAAAATGGTAGGCATATTGAATCGGCTATAAAAGTCACTCTCACCCATGCAAATCAAAGGACAAACCCTCATAGGCAGGAGTTCATAACTCACTCAGGATTAAGATCGAGTCGCATATGATCATTCTGATGAAATATTAATATTCTCAATTAACAGATTTATAAAGAGGGATTAAATATTTCTTTAATCCAGTCTTATACAAATTCATAAGATACCTCAACTCTCATGTCTCCACATGAATGATTTGGATCAAATCATTTGTAACTATTACAAAGTGGGCTGTATCAATAGTGTTACCAGGATAAGGTACCCAACTTTATCCATATACTATGACCCTTTAGGTTATTTCTTGAACATGATCCTCTTGTATGTCAACCACATATTGTTCAAGATTACACTAATAACCTTGGATTTTTCATATAATTGATAATATTATATTGCAAATAAAATACTCAAAATTATTATTAATTATTAAATAAATCATTAATTACGAGGCTTTAGGGCATAAATCCCAACAAGTACCATTGATCCTCTAATGAACAATTTGTTTATAATCTAATTATAAACTAAGTCCCTCTCTAGCCAATGAGAGAGTGGGGCCCCATTGTTCAAGTCCCGAAATCAACACTTAAGGGAACTTATCTACTTACCCTATATGGGAAGAAGTGAATTCCATCTTGTGAGATTATGTTCCCAGTTTCCTATTTGATAAAGTCCCCAAAATGGTAGGCATATTGAATCGGCTATAAAAACCACTCTCACCCATGCAAATCAAATGACAAACCATCACAGGCAGGAGTTCATAACTCACTCAAGATTAAGATCGAGTCGCATATGATCATCTTAATGAAATATTAATCTTCTCAATTAACGGATTTATAAAGGGAGATTAAAAATTTTGTGGTCCAGTCTTATACAAACCCATTGTATAAAATACCCCCACTCACATGTCTTCACATGAATGATTTGGATCAAATCATTTGTAACTATTACAAAGTGGGTTGTTTCAATAATGTTACTAGGATAAGACACCCAACATTATCCATATACTATGATCCTTTAGGTTATTTCTTGAATATGATTCTCTCGTATGTCAACCACATATTGTTCAAGATTACACTAATAACCTTGGATTTTTCATTTAATATTATATTACAAATAAAATAATCAAAATTATTATTAATTATTAAATAAATCATTAATTACGAGGCTTTAAGGCATAAATCCCAACATTTTAAAACTATTTTTCAATTCTTTTTTCATTTTTTTAAGCTAACATTTTTTTGACTTTGCATCTTCTTTTTTTTAAGTTGAAACTTTATTTGACGGCTCATTTTCCTTAAGGAATACCCTATTGTTCATCAACCAGAGAGCGAGAGTTTGAGGTAATTCAACGTTTCATTTTCTTTTTTTTTTTCTTTTTTTTTGCAACTGCAATGTCAATCTTAGAGTGGGTATACATGTGGAACCCTGACGGTTCTGGGTGTATTTGTAGCTATCCTTGTTCGCGGTTAATTAGCTCATATAGCTACAGTACTCACCATCCTTAGCGCGGGTACACTTGTAGGACCCTAACAGTTCTGGGTGTACTTGTAGCTACCCTTGTTCACGGTTAATTAGCTCTTGTAGCTACAACACTCACCATCCTTAGCGTGGGTACACTTGTGGCAATTCTCGGTGCACTTGCAGCTACCCTTGTTCGCGGTTAATAAACTTTTGTAGCTACTACACTCACCATCCTTAGCGCTGGTACACTTGTGGGACCCTTGCAATTTTGGGTGTACTTGTAACTACCTTTGTTCACTATTAATTAACTCTTGTAGCTACGACACTCACCATCCTTAGCCCGAGTACACTTGTGTGACCCTGGCAGTTCTAGGTGTACTTGTAGCTACCCTCACCCTTCGATGTTAGCTCAAGAACACTCAACCTTAACGAGGCCTATGGTGTTCATGCAGCTCTGTTGCTCTTCAATGTTAGCTTAGGAACACTCGACCCTAACGAGCCTATGATGTTCCTGCAACTTAGTTGCTTTTCGATGTTATCTCAAAGACAACTTTCAAGGTAAATTATATCTCCCCTCTAATTTATCTTTTTTTGTTTTATTTTTTTCTTGCTATAGGGTTCTTCGGTATTTGCTCAGTGATGCCACTATCGACTTAAAGCGAAGCGATGCAAAGTGATAATTCTCATTTATGAGAATTATTTTTCCTTTATACTTAGTTGTTCTTGCTAATTTAGGTGTGTTATTAAATAAAAAGGCTAGCAAAAAGTTGATTTAAATTGAATTATTGTTGGAAGCCTTTTAAATTAAGTAAGTGAAGAAAATAAAGCAAAAGAAAATAAAAACCACACTTACTTGATGTTGTTGTGCAGGAATTTGAAGAATGCAATAGAAATGCAATTGCATTGCATTTGCAATTCTGGCAGATCTGGAAAACAAAGCAATAGAAATGCAATTGCATTTCTGCAAAAAAATCTGGAAGTGCGAAAATGACGGAAATCACGCAATTTATGGATTTTCTGCACGATTTTGGAAGATTCTCATCTCGATTTGATTCCTAGAAGTTAGCCCATGGATTGAGGATGATTTATATGGAAACCCTAGCCTTCAATGCCTATAAAAATGGGAAGAACGATCAAAAACTTGGCTGGGTTTTTCTACTGCTCGCCCACAGTTCCGAATTCTTTGTTTTTCTACTTCTTTTTTGTTGTTTTGCTCAAGTTTTGCTGCTGTTATTTTTCTTCTTCACTTTCAGAACCTTCAATGTTCAAAATCTCAATCATTCCTCACGAAAATGAAGGAAGTTTTTGCTGATGTTAATTAGTTTTTTGCACTTTATTTTTGTGGGTTTTCATTAGTATCGATACTCTGTTTTTGTCAAGTTTATTTCTGCAAGTAGGTTATGTTTTAATTCTTCAATTTTTGTTCAGTTTTGAGTCATAGAATTAGTCTTGGTTTCATTCCATTTTTCTATTTGTTGCACAATTGATTGAATGATTAAAGTTTAGATTACAATTTCCTTCCTCCAGTATTAAAACTTCGTCACTCCTGGAACTTCATTTTCTACAAAGGTTGTAATTCCAAGTATTATGATTTATGCAAATCTGATTCTAAATTAGAAATTCCAGCTTGTTACCAACATCTTTGTGGGCATTTTTAATTGACTATTCAATTCGGTTTCCTTAAGTTTAATTTCCGTATTTCATTGTATTAATTATGAAATTTTCAGCAAGTAAGTTTTTGGTTTTCATTTTTTCCACAATGAGCTAATTCCTTCTTCGGGATTCAAGTTAGTGAATGCTCTAAGGAAAAATGTAAAAGCTCTAAAGCATAATCAATCTAGCTAGCATGTGAACTTAGTTTGCTTTTGTTGAGTTTAGATTTGGGTAAACCTAGTCGGCCAACTAGTGATTGCTTGTCAAGCTTGAACTTAATATCGAAAGAGTTAAGGGAAAGCCGATGTCACAAAAGCAATGGAGGAAAAGGCTTAGAAATAAGTTCTGAACATCGACCCTAGACATAGGGCGAGACTCCAAAACCACTAGAGTTGTGTACGAAAGTATCTAAGTTAGATTAGCCATAGACATATAGGTTTAATCACTTAGTCTCCTAAAGATTTTGAATCAAAATTGAATAGGAGTTGAACTCAGTTTACTTAGTCTTCACATGTTTAGTTAAGATTGCAATTGCATTTGAATAGCATATTTCCAAAGGTGCTTGAATCACTTGAATCCCTATTTTAACTCATTGAATTTTCACTTATTTTTCGTAAAAAAAAACCATCCCACTTATTATTTTACATCGGTTACCCACAATTGCAATTTGCAAACAAATTTTGTGTCGTTTCAATAAATTTTGTTAAACTCGTTCCCTTGGGTACGATACTTTGGAATACTCCAGTTTTTATTACTTCGATCACGTGCACTGGCGTGTTGTAGCAAAAGCTAGCGATCACAAAGCCTGAAGTCTCCTGATTGAGTGAAGAAATGAGAAACGGTGAACCGAGCCTCCTAACTTAGCAAAGGAGCGAGCGGGGACGAACGAAAGCTCATTAACTTGGTGGAGGAGAGAGCGACGATGGACGAAGCCTCCTACTTGGCAGAGGAGCGAGCGTCAATAGACGGAGCCTCCTGACTTGGCAGAGGAGAGATCATCGACGAACATAGTCTTCTAACTTCAGAGAGGAGAGAGTGACGACAAACGAAGCCTCCTGATTTGGTGGAGGGCCAAATGTCGACAGACAGAGCCTCTTGACTTAGAGACGGAGTGACTACAAAGTCTCCAAACTTAGAGTCAAAGAAACGACAAAATCTCAAAAATCTGAGAGGGAGTGAACCGTCGAACTTAGGTGCAGAACGTGTACTTAGAGGTGAAATGCCAAACTTGAGGATGGAAGTTTGTACTTGGAGGCGAAACGCCACACTTGGAACAAGCGGAACGCCATACTTGGAGGCACAATCTTTGATTTGAAGCGACCAACACTTGAACTTGAACTTGTAGGGAGTGAAGCCAAACTTGATCTTGAATGCGAGCGAAGCACGAACTCGAACTTTGAGACTTGGAGGAGCAAAGCGCGAACCCTAGACATAGAGGAAGTGCAAAGAACGAACCTCAAACTTCAAGGAGTAGTGAAATGCGAACGCTAAACTTGGAGAGAGAGCAAAGCGTAAACTCCAAACTGGGGGTGCTAAGACACCCAACTTGGAATGAGCAGAATGTCGATCTAGAGGCAAAATTCCATACTTGGAGGCGAATCGCCATACTAGTAGGCGAAATGCTGTATTTTGAAATGGAACACCGAACTTGGAGGCGAAGCACCAAACTTGTAGGCGATCAACGCTCGAACTTGAACTTGAAGAGAGCAAAATGCAGACTTATACTTCAAGCGTGTGATGTTTGAACTTAAGCTTGAAGTGAGCAATACTCGAACTTGTACTTGTAGCGAGCAATACTTAAACTTGAAGACTTGAAGCCAAAACTCAAACTCGAAGACTTGAAGCGGCGAAGTACGAACCCCAGACTTAGAGGAGAGTGAAACGTCGGCCCTAAACTTGAACTTGAAGCGAGCGACATTAGAACCTTAACTTGAAGGCAGTAAAGCTCAATCTTGGACTTCAAGTAAGCAAAGCTCGAACTTAAACATGAATTGAGTGAAGCCTCAAACTTGAACTTGAAGCGAGCTAAGCCTCGAGTTTGAACTTGAGGTGAGCGAAGCCTGCCTAGAACTTGAAAGTGAAGGAAGCCTCGAATTTGAAACAAGTAACGCCAGAAACTTAAGGCAAGCAAGTGATGCCATGAACTTGAGGGGAATAAAGCTTGAACTTAAAACGAGCGAAACCCTCTCGTATGCATCCAACTTGTAACATCTCGTTGCATGGGGATGAAAATACTTCTTTTTTTAAGACTGAACTTAACGTTTTTTTTAAGCTGCCTATGTACCATTTGAGTGAAAAGGATCAAGTCATAACGTAGTTCAAAGAATTTTTTTTTGGGCCATTCACCTTTTAAGCTCATGCATGCCAAGTGCATCATGAGGTTTAAGCTCTTGCGACGAGGAACTTTTTACATTTTAGATGCTATTGTCTTCATCATGGTCTTGATCAAATCCTTCATTTGTAGGATTTGTTAAGATGATGACATTTTTCTTTAACTTCAAGGAACCTTATGTGTTTATGAGAACATAGAACTTCCTTTTCATGCGTGAAGGGACAAAACTGTGAATCTTTTTGTCTTGGTTCACTTCATCGAACAGTTCTTCCTCCAAGGTGTTCATCTTTCTTTCATGTTGATCGCTTGTTACTTTGAGGCAATCAAAAACAGACGTTGAAGGTCAATCTTTCTTTGATGTGGAGACGTTTACCCTTTGAAAGGCTAATTGTCGAGTTGAAACAAAAGTTTGACATTGATTTTCTTCTTTGTCGCGGGCATACTCATCCTTTGGTGGAAAACTGAAGGTCGAGTAGTTGAAGGCATGATGCGATCGAAGACAGAAGTCCTGTGCTCAACTTCTTTTGCGTCACCAGCTTCATTCACATTGATGCAATATGAACTTGCATAACTTTATTCCTCTTTTTTCATGGGAAGAAAATTTCTCAAGAAGAACTTCTTTAAGGTTACCAGTTGACGAGGTTGAGAATATTTTTTATTCCTCTTTCTATCTGGTTTAGGTATCTTTAGATTCTCCTTTATTTGATGCTTGTCCTTGCATTTGTGGCTTCTAAATTGATGAGAATCGTCCGACGCTAAATTTTGCTTCTGCTTCTTCAAATGAGTCATAAGAACCCGACTTTTTCCTTTACCATTGGTAGGTTTGACCACGTCTTAAAGTTTGTTTCTTGGTACCTTATGTTGAAGCCAAACAACTACAAGTTTCAGGTTTCTAAATTGGACTAGGTGGACCTCCTGATCTAAATTGACAAGACTCGTCTGACGCTAAATTTTTCTTTTGCTTCTTCAAATGAGTCACAAGAACCCGACCTTTGCCTTTATCACTGGTAGGTTTGACCACGTCTTAAAGTTTGTTTATTAGTACCTTATGTTGAAGCCAAACAACTACAGGTTTCAGGGTTCCAAATTGGACTAGGTGCACCTCCTGATCATGAAGTGAACTAGAGTGCATTTGATTGCACGTATTCGTTGTTATTGCAACATGATCTGATTGAGCCATTTCATCAAAGTCTAGCTCAATTTTCCTTTCTTTAGCTAATCTTAGAATTAGCTCTTTTAGGACAAAACATTTTCCCACTGGATGACTGACAACTCGATGATACTTGCAATACTTTAGATCATCGACTTTTTTCATCTCTTATGGCCATTTATATTCTAGAAGTTCAATCAGTCATGTTTCCAGTAGTTGTTCCAACATATCAGGAATGTCAGAATCTGAAAAAGGATAGATTTTTTTCTGTCTTTTCTTCAAAGTTAAGTGACGTCTTCTATTTTCTTATATCTTTTCAATATTCTTGTTTTTCGAAGACAACTTGAAAGGGGTTGTGTTGACAAGTATAGATTCTTCTAAAGTTTCATTGATGTTATTTTCTTCTTTTCTTATGTTAGGGACTAGAAGGTCTTTGTCCCATCGACTAGCAATACTTAGCTTCATGTCGTGGGCATGAGTTGCTAGTTCTTCAAAGGTGCGAGGCTTTATACCTTGGTGATAGGAATGAACTCTTCATCCCGCAACGGAAGCATTAGATCGTCTCTAATTTATTTAGAATTAAACATAAAATATACAAGATTAAGCAAAAACTTACATTGGAATAAATATGAATATGGTTATGGCGGGTCTTTTTCTCATTGTACTCCAACTTCAATGAGGTTAAACTCCAAGACTTCTACAAAGTCTTTCTTGTTATGACTCGAACAAAGGACCAAAGAGGTCTGTGGAAACTTTTTTGAAAATACAGAGAGGGAATGATAGAAGAATTTCAAGAGTTCTTTTCTCTTGTGAAGAATGCACGCAATGGCTTACCCCTAAAGTCCTATTTATAGTGGCATAGGGAAAATAATTAAATAATATATTTCAATATCCAATATATTAAAATATACTTATCTAACCAATTTGAATCTTATTCAAATCTTTTTAAATTCTCCTACGACATCTATTTCCTAATTTGAATCTAATTCGAATTTAATAAATATCTTTTCTTTAATGTATCATATACATTAAATGTTTTCCCTAATTTAATATATCAAATATATTAAATTTTAATTTGAACATTTCAAAATTTTCTCTCAACGAAATTGATCCCTATTTGTTTATATGAGCTAGCAAGAGGACCTTATGGACTTACAAATTATAAGCACTAATGATATAAAATCAATTAATTAATTAATTTTCATTCATTAACTATAGGTCACTCCACTATAGACCCAGAGTTGCATTCTTATGCACTGTAGGACAAGTTGTTTCCATGGATATAATCACTACATGCAAGTCGATAATTCACAAGTTGTTTGTAATTACAGCTAGGTCAAAGTTCATTTTACCCTTATAATTACATCTTATACCTTAAGTACCACTGATCCTCTACTGAACAATTTATTTATGATCTAACCATAAACTAAGTCCTTCTCGAGCCAGTGAGAGGATGAGACCCCATTGTTCAAGTCCCAAAATCAACACTTAAGGGGATTACTCATCTACTTACCCTACAAGGGAATTGGCGAATTCCATCTTATGAGATTATGTTCCCAATTACCTATTTGGTCAAGTCTCCAAAATGATAGGCATATTGAATCGACTACAAAAGCTACTCTCACCCATGCAAATCAAAGGACAAGCCTTCACATGTAGTTCATAACTCACTCAGGATTAAGATTGAGTCGCATATGATCATCCTGATGAAATATTAATCTTCTCAATTAACGAATTTATAAAGAAAGATTAAATATTTCGTGGTCCAGTCTTATACAAACTTATTGTATCAAATCATTTGTAACTATTACAAAGTGGGTCGTATCAATAGTGTTACCAAGATAAGACACTCAACCTTATCCATATACTATGACCTTTAGGTTATTTCTTGAACATGAGCCTCCCATATGTCAACCACGTACTGTTTAAGATTACACTAATAATCTTGGACTTTTTATATAATGGATAATATTATATTGAAAATAAACTAATCAAAATTATTATTAATTATTAAATAAATTATTAATTACAAGGCTTTAGAGCATACATCCCAACACTGAGGATGTACAAAAGTCCCCAGTTCCTGCCTTGAATGTACATATCCACAGCTTACAGTTCAATGAGACGATCTTTGCAATCAAGACTCATAGCTCTCCAACGATTTATGTAGTCGACAACAAGTTTATCTTTTCATTGTTTAGTGTTGGTGAGCTCGAACATGCTAACGGTTCGTCTTGTGCTATAAAAGCTATTTAGAAACTCCTTTTCGCACTGTTTCCAACTGTCTATCGATTCAGGCTCTAAGTCAATGTACCTGTCGAAAGCGTTCCCTTTCAGTGTTCGTACGAACTATTTGACCAATAAATCTCCTCGTATACCAGCATTTTTACATGTCTCGATGAAATGTGCAATGTGTTGCTTAGGGTTGCATTTTCCATCAAATTGTTGGAACTTTGGTGGTTGATATCCAGTTCACATTCTCAAGTTATCGATTCCTTGGTATAAGGCTTAGAGTACAAGAGAGAGCTTTGAGAAGTTCCACCATATTGAGCTTTGATGGAGTTTGTGATCATGTCCTGAAGTTGTTGGACATATAGTGAAGCGATCGAAGTTGAGTGTTGTAGTTAGGAACAACGATCTTTCCTTTGTTGCAATCTTTAACGACAGAAGTATGACTTGATTCAGCGACATTTTGGTTCTCAATTTGGCTCTTTAGGTGCTCAATTTGATAATCTCTTTCTTCAATTGCCTTCATCAAGATGTCAGTCTGCTCTTGCATCTTTGTCATTCTTTCTTCCATAGTGCTTGTTTCAGTCATCAAGACAGACACTACATCATAATCGAGATCGAACAAGGGATTATACTTGACAAGAAACTTGTTGTTAGTAAATGTCCTCAGTAGCATCATTACTTTGCCTATTATAATAGAAGCTTTATCTTCTTGCAGCCTTAGTTTATTGGAGCAACTATAGGTAATAGAACCCTTGTAAAAGTTACGCATGACAGCGATCATTGAAGAAGTTTTGGGTGACATTACTTGTGTTTTAGATAAGAGAAAGAGATGAGAGGTAGAGATGGCCCCACCGGGCGTGACAATTTGTTCACACGTAATTTCAATAAAGTGATGAGACACGTGGAATGAACTTAATTTGTATTGATTTGAATGTAGTGGAGTACAATGTCTATTTTTTTTTCCTCTGATTCTTTCTCTCAAATGTACATATGTCTCGAGAGCTTTGTAGCTTGTTCTCAAACGTAGATTTGTTTCGAGGGCTTCGCAACTTGTCTCGAATGTGGATTTGTTTCGAGGGCTTTTCTAGCTTGTTCTAAAATGTGGATTTGTCTCGATTGCTAATTTTTTTTTTTAAATGCCATAATTTTTTATTTTTAAAATGCATTCATTTTTAATCAAACAACGTCAATTTTATAAAAGATGGTCCAACCAAATCGAAAAATGGGGTCCAACTAACTGAGGGCTCCCCAACAAGCCCAAAATTGACAAAGGAATGGACCACAAAGTTAAAGCCATGAAATTACCGAACTTGCATGAAATCAAAGACGTCGTCTTTTTGAAGTATTGGTTTGGCCCTTAATTAGAGCTCTAATTAGATACAATATGTTCCCATTAAAACAAGTGTTTGCATTTTACATTCATATAATTGAATGAACATCTCAAAATTTAAATCATCACAGAATTTTTCAAGGGGGCTGGTTTCAAACTTCAAAAAAATGAAATCTTTTAAAAAAAATATTGTGTAATCCAAATAAAGGGCCAAAACGGATGTTTTATAGGTTGAAGGGTTGAACAAAAACAAAAGTGAAACTATATCAAACTTGCATGAAATTAAAGACTCTCATCTTGAATTAAGAGCCTGATCTCTGAGAAGCTCTGAAACAAGTAGTCATCAAACAAACTATTTTTTTTTTTCGCATTATAAACAACCAAATTCATCAATAATATCTCTATTCTTCAAATTGCCAACATGAGCATAATTCAACTAGGTTAAAGCATACATTATCGATAAAGATGTCAGAGGTTTGAATCCCACACTCTCACATACCGTTGAACTTTAAAAAAAAAATTGCAAGCAAAAATCATTGTCACAAAGTCACACAAGCTTTTTGATGCTGGACTTATTATTAATATTATATTTTGTTAATAGTTTTTTTATTATTATTTCGTCGATTTTTCTATTATAGAATGGAAATATCGATTCACCCCTTATACCAATGTTGAATCAATAAACATACAAAAATGTCAATGGAAGTCAATTTAATATCTAGTTTGCTCATGTAATCTACAGAAAAATTGCAATCACCCCTATCCATGAAAGAAACAAACCAATTGTAATAAAATGTGGTGTCTTTGTGAATTCAAATCATGTTATAAGTAAAATGTAGGTTGAATTATGAAATTCATCATACTACTATAGTAATGTGACTATTTGTAGGTAGTCTTTTTTTAGTTATGTATTTTGACTTTGAATTATGTATGCATTTTTAATTCATGTTAATATCAATTAGAAAAATATTAACAATGATTTCTATTAGGATAACATTTGAATATGGTAAGATTCTAAGAGATCTATCACCTAGTTGAACAAACTACAATTTTTGATGAATGAACACAAGCTAACATATATTACACTTTAACCCTACTTTTAATCCATATGATCACCTAACTAGATATCTGACCTAATTATTTGTTCCAACTCTAATTTAACTTTAATTTTATTTGCCAATTTATTTGTGTAATTTAACTTTAATTGTGTTAAAAAATTTATTTGACACAGTGCCGCATCAATATTTAGTCAATTGATGTTAAGAATGATATAAACATAATTTAAAATCTATGAAGGTAATTGATACTACATGATGCACAAAATTTATAATTTTAAAAACAATGTGTGAGTTTGAATTATTGATCAATTCATTCAAAATATTCACTGATCATTTAAATAATCTAATCATAAAAAATTATAGGTTGCTTTGCTAGACTAAATTTAATAAATACTAGTGTATACTAAATTCCTATGAACATATATCCCATCAAATAAAGAGACATATTAGATTTTGAATTAGACTATTCATCGATTGAAATGTGTGAGCTTAGATAAAAGACTTTTGGTTTTAAAAGAAACTCTAGTCCAGTGCAAGTGCACACTGTCAATGTAAGTAATAAATTGAAAGTACTCCAAAGTATTGATCCCAGAGGGAACAAATATAATAAAATCCAACAAATAGCAAAGATGTTTTCAAAATGCAATTGTGGTAACCAATGTAAAATAAAATTTGAGATGATTTTTGTGAATAAGAAAAGAAATGTCAAGAATAAAAGGAATGGATCCAAACATGCTTGTGCCCTTTTGATTGGAATTGCGGCCTAATTGCAATTGCAATCATTGACTCTACTCTTAATCAATGTAAACTGATTCGACACCTATTCGACCTTCTATGAAGTATCTTTAGGAGATTAAGTGATTAAACCGATATTTCTATGGCTAATATGAATTTAGTTGATTTTGAAACACAATCCTTTTTATTTTAAAGGTTTTGCCCTATGTCTATGGTAAAAAACAAATTCCTATGTCTAGGCCTTTTCCTTTATTGCTTTTATGAAATCCCAACTTTATCTAACCTTTTTAGAATTAGATTCAATTGATGTATACTAATCTAGGTGATCATCAATCTAGACAAATAATGAGCATTAAAAATCAATAAAAGCAAACAAGCCATAGAGTCAAGCAAGGTTGCTTTTACATTTAGGCCCTTATTACTTTCTTTAGGGCATTCCCATGCTTGAATCTCCAAGAATGACTTCGTTCATATTTAAAGTAGTGAAAAAGAACGACTTAAATAAGAGAGACTTCATAACTAAAGAAATACGAACTAATGAAAAGAAATCAAAACTTAATAAGAAGGAAATTACTAAAAAACTGAATTCTAATATTATTGAGATGAACTTGCAAGAATAAAGAAAGTAAAACTACACTTTGAGTTCAACTGTTGGAATGAAATTAAGAAGTTGAGAATACAACAACTAGAACTAAGAAAAAACTTGAAGAACAAAACTAAAACTAAATGCTAAAAGAAAACACGAAATACACTGCAATAAAACACCATTCTCGCCCATTTCATCAATCGAACTCAATCCCACTTCTTTTAAAGGGAATCGGGTCTTTACAATCTAAGATTTTCGTCTATATTGGACTAATTATCGAGGCTTGAAAGTGTTGGAAACAGAAGGAAAACAGTGGAAAAAAGCGTAATGGAGACAACAACTTCGTGAGGGAGGAGAGTTGTCTTGCTTCGGCTTCTTTGTCCTTTTTATAGGCCTCCATAAGCTAGGATTTTTGTCTTATAATAATGAACACTTCATCCCGCAGCGGAAGCATTGGAGTCTTTGATTTTATTTAGAATTAAACAATAAAATTAAGGTTAAGCAAAATATAACTTGAAAATAATATTATGGAGAATCTTTATCTCTTCCACAAAATCTTCCTGGCTATGACTCGAACATAGGACCAAGGCTTGTGGGAGCCTCTTGAAAGAAATTACACAAGGGATTTGAGAGGAAGAGGTCTACAGAGAATTATCTAATTTTCTCTATTGAGAAGATGTGCGTTATGTCCAATGGCTAACCCAAGGGTCATATTTATAGAGACCAAGGGTAAATTTTTGCCAGAATAAAAATATTATATTTTAATATCTAATATATTAAAATAAATCTTATACTTACTTGAATCTCATTCAAATCTCCTACGATATTTATTTATTTGAATCTTATTCAAATACAATAAATATATTTTCCACTTTTATATTTAATATATCTAATATATTAAATATTAAATTTGAACATTTCAAATTTTAATATTTAATCTATCAAATACAATAAATATATTTTTCTCTTTTATATTTAATATATCTAATATATTAAATATTAATTTGAACATTTCAAATTAATATTAATTTGAACATTTCAAAATTTTCTTTCAACTAAATTGATCTTTTAGTATTACCATGAGTTAGCAAGAGGACCTTATGGACCTACACATTATAAGTTCCAATGATACAAAACTAATTAATTAATTAATTTTATTCATTAACTATAGGTCACTCCACTATAGACCTGGAGTTGCACTCTTATGCACTGTAGGACAAGTTATGTCCATAGATATAATCATTACATGCAAGTTGATCTTTCACGAGTTGTTCGTAATTACAGCTGGGTCAAAAGTCCGTTTTACCCCTATAATTACATCTTGCACCTTAAGTATCACTGATTCTCTAATGAACAATCTGTTTATAATCTAATTATAAACTAAGTCCCTCTCGGGCCAGTGAGAGGGTGGGGCTCCATTGTTCAAGTCCCGAAATCAGCACTTAAGGGAACTACTCATCTACTTACCCTATATGGGAAGAAGTGAATTTCATCTTGTGAGATTATGTTCCCAGCTCCCTATTTGGTCAAGTCCCCAAAATGGTAGGCATATTGAATCGGCTATAAAAACAACTCTCACCCATACGAATCAAAAGACAAACCCTCACAGGCAGGAGTTCATAACTCATTCATGGTTAAGATCGAGTCACATATGATCATCCTGATGAAATATTAATCTTCTCAATTAACGGATTTATAAAGAGAGATTAAATATTTCGTGGTCCAGTCTTATACAAACTCATTATATAAGATACCCCTACTCACATGTCTCCACATGAATGATTTGGATCAAATCATTTGTAACTATTACAAAGTGGGTCGTATCAATAGTGTTACCAGGATAAGACACCCAACCTTATCTATATACTATGACCCTTTAGATTATTTCTTAAACATGGTCATCTCGTATGTCAACCACATACTGTTCAAGATTACACTAATAACCTTGGATTTTTCATATAATGGATAATATTATATTGCAAATAAAATAATCAAAATTATTACTAATTATTAAATAAATCATTAATTACGAGGCTTTAGGGCATAAATCCCAACATTGTGAACTTTAGTGTATAGAAAGACCCATGTCATTAATGCCGAGAATTAGGGAAGGAATCTCGAGAATATCCTTAAAATTGAGCAAAATTCGAAATTCTCATTTTTAATCCCGTTTTTCTGCCCAGAATTTCAATTGCAATATTTTTTTTAGATTGCAATTGCAATTTTTCACAGTTTCACATACTTGCACAAAGAACAGAAAAATCAACAAGTTTTTTCCTTTTCCAGCCTTTTTTTTGCTATTTTGACATATTCCTAACATGTGCAAATGATTTTGTTCAAACTTGCTTAATTTTGCTAAATTTTGTGGATCTAAATAGATGAATTCTCAAGATTAACTTGCAATTAAAGGCTAAATATTTCTAAAAAATGAGAATTATCAATTATAAGTATGATCTAGGCTCCGTTTGATAGTAATTTGGCTTTTAGTTTTTGGCTTTTGAAAGTTAAGCTTATAAATACTACTTCCACCTATGAATTTTCTTGTTTTGTTTTCTACTTTTTACATATATTTTCAAAAATCAAGCCAAGTTTTGAAAACTAAAAAAAAAATACTTTTCAAAACTTGTTTTTATTTTTAGAATTTTGCTAAGAATTCAAATATTTTCTTAAGAGAGATGAAACTCACTGTAGAGAAATAATGAGAAACGAGCACAATTTTCAAAAACTAAAAACAAAAAATCAAATAATTATCAAATGGGGTCTTAACTTTTAGAACTATTTAATTCTTATATGTTAAAAAAAAATTAGGTATTTGAATTTTTAGGGTTGTGTCTATTTAGTCCCTATATTTTTGAAAAATTATAATAAACCCTCTAACTTTTAATTTTATGTCTAATAGATATGTGTCATTAACTCTGTCGCTTAACATTTATGCCACCAAATGTCACCTTAAATCAACACGCTACATAATTTTCAAGTAATATGATCAACATGTTAAGTATTAAACTAATGCTTTTAATAACAAAGGTCTATTACTGTTATTAGACACATAATTGAAAATTTAAGGTATATGAATTTTTTTTAAGTAATAAATAAACACAAACTTGAAAGTTCGTTGAGCTATAATGTATTTTAATTTTTAAATTATACAAATTAAATAGACATAATTCTAAAAGTTCACAGACGAATTTTATAAGCGTGCTTTAATTTTCAATGTATATACACTGCTATACTAAACCTATATGATTTTTTTTAAGAGAACATATATGAATCTAAATAGTTTGAAATTTAAGCATTCAAAATCTTATACTTTTAATGAATAATGTACCTGTTAAAGAAAAACTTTATACTAAATAGCCAACAATAAAAATAAAAGTCTTAGTTGGAACCTTTCCTTTTGCACATTTCCCACCCACGATTCTTCTTTGCATTATGACCCCACTTGTTTTCAAAAAATAATTCATTTTTAAAAATTATTACAACAATTATACAAATCAACTAAAGTTATTAAAAAAATAAGTAATATTTTTTTTAAAAATAAAGATAAACTTTTTAGTGGGCCCTTTTTTTAAGAAAAAAGGAAAATAAATAAAGATACCTTCTCTCTCTTAGCAATGACAAGTTGTCCTAGTCCTAGGTTTTTACTTTCTTAATTAGCAAATAAGGGTATATGTGAAATTTGCAATTAAAAAGCACGAAAAAGAAAATTAGGAGTTCGTTTGAGTGTATTTTTAAATATTGATTTATGAAATTTTGTTGTTGTTGTTGTTGTTTTTTTTTTTTTTCTTCTTCTTCTTTTTTGAAGGTAAAAGAATTGGCTGTTTTTAGTTTTAAGGACTATTTAGAAATCTATTTTTTAATGTATATTTATTTATTATACAAATTAATTTATTACTATTATTTCGTAATAATATTTTGGAAAAAAATCAATTTGAACTCTAAATTTGGCAGGTTATATCAATTTTAACCCCGAATTTTCAATTTCATCAATTTAGACCTTAAACTTGGCATATTGTATCAATTTTAACCCAACCTCAAACTTGAATAAGTGTATCAATTTACACCATTGGTTAAGTTTCCATTTCAGTCACCATTAGAAAGATTTCTCATACATGCCCAAAGCCACGTGTTACTCTATGATATTTACTTGTTTGTTATTTTTTTAAAAAATTTACCTAAAAAACAATTAGATCATTTCAGATCGAGTCAGCATCATCATGAAAACTACGAATTCGACTCTCGAAAGTAAGACCTACATGAAAACAAATGGACTCTTATGTTTCCCGCACCTTTGGTGTCGATAACAGCGACAACAAGTGTGAAGAAGATCCAGGCAGTGATGTCGTTGAAGGCGGTGACAACCATGACGGTTTCATTGACTTCGGTAGTGAGGAGTTTGAGTTCGACTAAAATGCAAGAGATAACAGGGAAGGTGGTGGTGGATAGAGGGATGCCCATGAACACAATGAACTGGTTGTAGCTGACCTTGTCGGCCCCATCGATAGTCTTACAGAGGATTAAAGTAATATCGATGCTAGAGATGAATGAATCAAAGATTCTGACGAGGGCGATTCCGAAAGCCTTACGTCCGTTGCGGCCAATGGAGGACAAATTGAGCTTGAGGCCGACGAGAAATTTAAAACAAAAAAATCAATATTGGCGACCAATTCAAGAAT
Organism: Trichosanthes truncata; assembly: GCA_033996785.1. Lineage (NCBI taxonomy): Eukaryota > Viridiplantae > Streptophyta > Magnoliopsida > Cucurbitales > Cucurbitaceae > Trichosanthes > Trichosanthes truncata. The sequence goes on along the minus strand of JAWPNB010000003.1, from coordinate 47,839,001 downwards.
GAGAGTACTCTATTGAGGAAAAATATGGTGCAAATAAGCTTTATTTCTACTAAAAGCGGATGGATCAAGTAGAATTCTGCCTTAAAATTGAAAAGACCTCAATTAATGAAATGAAACAAGTAGCAAAATCAAAGAAGATAAGAAGTGAAAAAAAAAAGTCATGCTTTGAAATTGAAAAACATTATGGCGAGTCTATTCTAACTTTCTTCAACAATTTTATTTTTTTTTAAAAAATAACAAATACGTGTCAACACGTGGCTTTGAACATGAGTGGGAAACCTTTCTAATGGTAATTGAAACGAAAACTTAATCGATGATATAAATTGAAAGTTCATGGTTAAAATTGATACATCCTGCCAAAGTTTAGGGTCAACAATGATTTTTTTCCCTAATATTTTAGGAAGAATAATTTTTGGGCAAAATACTTTTGGTTAATGAAATTTGAACTTAGTTTCTATTTAGTCTTTGGATTTTTTAAATTAACACTTTTGGTCATGAGATTTGAATTTTGTTTCTATTTGATCCTTGAGATTTCAAAAGTGACATGTTGGATCCCCAAAGTTTGAATTTGATTTCTAATTAGTCCTTGAATTTTGAGATTGGTTTCTAAATACTCCCTAGTAAAGTTGACATTAATTTACCTAATGGAATGATGACTTGGTAGTTAACATATGCTAACTATACTTTGATGATATTTATTTTTTAAACGAGTTGAAATTTTATATATATATTTTTTATACTCAATGAATAATTAGAAACTAATTTCAAACTTCAGGGATCAATTAGAAGTAAATTTCAAACCTTAGGAACCAATTAGAAATCAAAGTCAAATATTGAGGACCAAACATATGTCACTTTTGAAATCTCAAAAAGACCAAATAGAAACTAAATTCAAATTTCAAAGACTAAGACACCGTTTGATAACCATTTGATTTTTTGTTTTTAGTTTTTGAAAATTAAACTTGTTTTCTCTCAATTTCTCTACAATGATTTTCATCTCCCTTAAGGAAGCATTTGAATTCTTAGCCAAATTCTAAAAACAAAAACAAGTTTTTGGAAACTATTTTTTTTAGTTTTCAAAATATTGTTTGGTTTTTGAAAACATAGTTAAAAAGAAGATAACAAAACAAGTAAATCCATAGGTGGGAGTAGCATTTATAAGCTTAATTTTCAAAAACCAAAAACCAAAAACCAAATGGTTGTCAAACGAGGCAAATAGAAACTAAGTTCAAATCCCATGATCAAAAGTGTATTTTCACTCATATACTTAACTTAGTGAATCAAAATTAGCCTCAAGGAAATGTTGATTTCATAGTTTTAATAAGTTTAGGTTTGTTAAAGATCGAGGTTGGAAAACTTAAGGCTTTACTCGATAACCATTTGGTTTTTTAAAATTGTATTTGTTTTTTCACAATTTCTCTACAATAATTTTCATCTTCTCTACAATAGTTTCCATCTTTCATAAGAAAACATTTGATTTCTAGCCAAATTCAAAAAATAAAAACAAAATTTTGAAAATTACTTTTTTTTTTTTAGTTTTTTTAGTTTTTTTTTTCAAAACTTAGCTTAGTTTTTGAAAACATGTGTAAAAAGTAAATAAGAAAACATGGAAACATATAGGTAAAGTAGAATTTATAAGCTTAATTTTCAAAAACTAAAAACCAAAAATCAAATCACTTCACCTTTTTATACTTAATCTATAAATTTGTGATCTTCTAACCTCTCGATTTCATATCATTGAAATTTAAACTCGAATAAGTATTAAAATGGATATATTTTATTTATTTTAAAAAATGATATATTATATTTTATATTAGATTTCTTTCTTTGGGATTTGTAATTAGTTACATTAAATTAGTTTCGAGCATTATCATGTGATGTGATGGACATTTGAATCTATTTTAGAGTCCTGTGAGTTAGTTTTGACCAGATTTGAACGTTTTTTAAGGGTACTTTATTGGAATGCTCTAGAGTGATTTATTGATTGATGTTTAAATAACAATTTAGCTCAACTTTGAAATGTATTTGATTTAGCACCTATTTGAGTTAAATCTAAACATGAACTGGTTAAGCATATGTTCTCAATTAGAAGGGTCGAAATTTTCCCACCCTCACTTGTGAACTAACAAAAATCACCTATTTGAGTTCAATATTAAAATTTTGATGAAATAAAAAAATTGAGCTTGAAATTAACCAAACTCCATTAAATATAAAAAGTAAATTCAACATTTAATCTTGCATTATTTGTGGTATAAAAATGTTCTCACACAGTTTTTTAGTTCAACAAATATGAAAATAAATAAATGATCAAATATTCCATCTTAGAAAAAAGTAGGTATTTTATCCATTATACTATATTCAAATTGATAAATATTTAACTCCTCAAGAATATTGTGATTATCTAGATCTAGACTACTAATTGGCTAAATATATGTTTTAGTCCCTAATGTTTGAGTATTTTTTCAATTTTAGTCCTTGTTATTTTAAAAGTTTCGTTTGTTGGGAGAAAATAATATAATAATAATAATAAAACTACAATATTAATTCTCTCATTCTACAAGATAAGCCAAATAAGTTAGAGTTACAAATAATAAATGTAAAGAGATAAGAAAAAAGAGAATGACAGAAAGTTATATTGGTTCGCACCAAACTCGAGACTACATCCAGTCTTCTGCAACGCATGTTCTACTATAATGAGATATTACAAGATGCCTTCAACCTCGCACTACAAATTAACTCTCAATAGTCCAACAATGACTATTGACTTCTAAGTATCACAATACGATAACTTGAGATTAACAACAAAAGAAAACTCTCAAACCCACAAGAGAAAACTCACTTTTTTCTCTCACAAAGTCTCGCATCCACGCACAAAAACACCAGAAAAATACTCAAATGTATTTTACCAAAACTAAGGTCAATACTTATGTTTTTCTTCTCAATTATATGCCACAGCCGCAAACCGAAGATACATATATATGTTTCATAATAAAAAACCTAAGCATAAATGAGCTTTAACCCATTTCCCTTTTCTGCATGCGTCAACGATGCATTATTTGGGCTCCACTAAAAAAATACTTAACATCGTTCTAATTTCTTACGTATTAACATTTTTCAATCTAGTTTTTCTTTTAGTATTTTTCAATTTAGTCTCTCAGTGTTGGTAAATGTTAAAAACTGGTTGATAAATTTCACAACATAATACTGAGAAAATTGGTCAAAATTTAAAAAAGAGAAATGTCATCTAATAGAACAAAACTTGAAATTTATACTTCTTAGAAATTTGGCAGAGGAACAAGAGACTTTCTTCTTTCAATGATATTTTTCTTCCTTCACATTTTCGCCGATTCATTAATATTATGCAATGGAAGTTTTTATCAGCCAATTTTAATATTCACCAATGGTTAGAAACTAAGTTGAATTAAAAATATCCGAGAAAACACGAGTAATATACACCCGAATTAAAACACAAAAGATTAAATTGAAACTTTTTAAAATAATAGTAGCTAAACTAGAAAAACACTCCAACATCATAACTAAAACAAATATTTAGTTTGAATAATTATTGTTGATACAGAAAAAAAAAATGTAAAAGAATTACAAACATTCGAGTTGACGATATTTTAATACTGAGCCAATTTATATCTATATCTAGTAATCCCAAAAATGAATGAAAATTTAGGGAAGAATATTAATGAAGATAGTAAATTCCGAATTTAGCCCTGGTCAACGTAAGGAAAGGATCGTCGGATGTGAAGGGCATAAGGGTCCAGGAGAAGGCGAAGACCGAAAAGTTAGACAGCTGGATCCAACGAGACTGTGACGCGTGCATAGAGGCCGTAGATCAGAGATTCCAAATAGACGGCCAGGATTTGCGGAAGGGTAATGATGGGGTTGATTTGCTTTTTTGCATTCCTTTTTAAAAACAAGAAAGCGAGGGAGGGGGGCGGGTAGTTTCTTTCTTTCTTTCTTTCGTTCCATTCGAGACTCAGTCCATTTCCATTGCCATTGCCGCGACCACCAACAGTTTCGAGCACGAAGCTTTCTTGATTTCAAAGGTATCATCTATCAATTCTTTCTTACATTTTTGTGGTTTTTTTATTTTGATTCTTCCGAGGAGGACATTCTGAATCCCGGAGACGCAACTGTTTGATCTTGTCTTCTTGTTATTGTATGTTGATTTGCCTTGATGATCATGCCTGTTTTTGTTTCCGCATTGTGTTTGGATTGGATTTTCTTTTTTTTTTTTGTTTGGAAATGCCGATGGATTATGTGATTAATATCACCTCAGAAATGATGATCGAGAAAGAATTTTGCGGTGATTCGTTTATTGTATTTTGATTTGTGACGATCATGCCTGTTTTCATTTCCGCATTGTGTTTAGATTGGATTTTTTTTTGTTATTTGGAAAATGCTGATGGATTCTGTGATTAATATCAGCTCAGAAATGATGATCGACCAAAAATTTTGCGGTGATCCGTTTATTTTGTGTTGAATTGTATTGATCACGTCTGTTTTTATTTTCGCATTGTGTTTAGTTTAGATTGGATTTTCTTTTTTTTTATTTGGAAAATGCTGCTGGATTCTGTGGTAATATCAGTTCAGAAATGATGATCGAGCAATTTTTTTACGGTGATTCGTTTATTGTATGTTGAATTGTGTTGATCATGTCCTTTTCATTTTCGCATTGTGTTTAGATTTGATTTTTTGTTATTTGGAAAATGCTGCTGGGTTATGTGATTAATATCACCTCACGAATGATGATTGAGCAGTAGCAATGTAGCGTTTGTCAACATGTTACATAATATATAATTTGGATCGGGTGTTGGAAATTTGCAGCCTAAATTGCGTTTGCGTTTTATTGCGTTTTTCTTATTTATCTGAGCAGTAGCAATGTAGCGTTTGTCAACATGTTACATAATATATAATTTTCTACGTGTAAAAGACTTTTATTGTGCGAAATCCTATTTCGAAATGAATCTTTATTTTCATATAGGAGCTTGATCTGGCAGATGATCAGTAATTTTTATCTGAATTATAGCAATAACTTGAGATTTTCTGCCGCAGACTATTGACAATGGCAGATTCTGAGGATATTCAGCCTCTCGTTTGTGATAATGGAACAGGGATGGTCAAGGTATTGATACGAAATCCATGAACCTCCCGTTACAGTTTCACCATGTTTTGAACTTTTTGCTCTGTAATGCTTTTTTCCATTAGCAATGAATATATTTGCCTTTTCTCATTAGTGTTATAATTTATAGTTTACAATTGCTGATACTATCTATAGGCTGGATTTGCTGGAGACGATGCTCCAAGGGCTGTATTCCCTAGCATCGTTGGTCGCCCCAGGCACACTGGTGTTATGGTTGGTATGGGCCAAAAGGATGCCTATGTTGGTGATGAGGCTCAATCGAAGAGAGGTATTTTGACTTTAAAATATCCCATTGAGCATGGTATTGTTAGCAATTGGGATGATATGGAGAAAATTTGGCATCACACTTTCTACAACGAGCTTCGAGTTGCTCCAGAAGAGCATCCAGTTCTGCTCACAGAAGCACCATTGAATCCCAAGGCGAACAGAGAGAAAATGACCCAAATAATGTTTGAGACTTTCAACACCCCCGCTATGTATGTTGCTATCCAGGCCGTCCTTTCCCTTTATGCCAGTGGTCGCACAACCGGTAAGCAGATCTATTTCCTTTTTCCATTTGTTTTGTATTCCTTCTTTTTTATTAAGGAGATGGATGAAACTAAAGATGTTTACACAGAAACAACCTTGTATAGTTTTCTGATTCAATTTACCTTCTTAACATGTTCATAAGCAACTCCATAATGGATAACATAACCCCTTTAGCCCACTCCCAAACACAAGTAAAGTTTATCAGATGAATTATGTCTGATCCGATTTTCATTATGTCTATGTCTAACCCCTATAATATGCCAATCTAAATATCTTTCTTTTCTCTTTCCTGATCCGGACGTATAATCTTAGAAATGCTAAGATACATTTGAGTTCCATACGTGTGTAATCTTAGTTTATTTAATTTTTCCATTGTCCAAGGAGCACTTCAATTAATGTAAAAGGTTCCCCTCTATCAAAGTATATGCATTTTTATTATCTTCTGTAGAGTTAGCAATTATGTTGTTTGATATATTTTTTTTTTAAATGAAAATTGTATGGTGCCTTACTTTTAGTTTTGGTGCTCATATATGTATATTGTGGGTTGTTTTGCGCTTGTAGGGATCGTTTTGGATTCTGGTGATGGTGTCAGCCACACAGTTCCAATCTACGAAGGCTACGCTCTCCCACATGCGATCCTTCGTCTAGACTTGGCTGGCCGTGATCTCACAGATGCTCTAATGAAAATCTTGACCGAACGTGGCTACTCTTTCACAACCACCGCGGAGCGTGAAATTGTGAGAGATATGAAGGAGAAACTAGCCTACATAGCCCTGGACTACGAGCAAGAGCTAGAGACATCAAAAACCAGCTCTTCTGTGGAGAAGAGCTATGAACTACCAGATGGACAGGTGATCACCATTGGTGCTGAAAGATTCCGATGCCCTGAAGTCCTCTTCCAGCCATCCATGATTGGAATGGAAGCAGCTGGTATTCATGAAACCACATACAATTCTATCATGAAGTGCGACGTCGATATTAGAAAGGATCTCTATGGCAATATCGTCCTCAGTGGTGGTTCCACCATGTTCCCTGGCATTGCTGACAGGATGAGCAAGGAGATCACTGCATTGGCTCCTAGTAGCATGAAGATCAAAGTGGTAGCACCACCTGAAAGAAAGTACAGTGTCTGGATCGGAGGCTCCATTTTAGCTTCCCTCAGCACTTTCCAACAGGTAAACATTATTTCTATATGTTTAAATGTGTTCATACCTACACTTGGAGGCTCAACATTATAATTGCTCTGATTAGCATGTGATTCACACCAAACTTAGCTTAAACTAGAATGCATATGTCTAACAAGCAAAAATGTAGAATACTAGAAGAAAATTTTAACTCAATAACTTTATGCCTTTAGATGCATATGAATTTTTTTTTTTTAAATGTATTTTACTGTCAAAATTTATTATTTTTGTCCTATATTACTATTTATCCTCGCCTAACAAGTGATCGATATGTGCCTAATAAGTGTCTGACTCATATTCACTTTGCTTAACTAGTATCTAACCTATGTCTATTGTGCTAATAAGTGTCCAACAATTGTCGAGGTATGAGTATCTAAGTGTTCGACACATTACCTAAACTGAAGTATCCATGCTTGTTATGCGTGTGTTTTGAACTTCATATCTGTGTCTAATTAATAACTCTAGATGATGGTAGATCAAAATTATTGACTGTTAACACAATCTTCTCTCATTCAATGCCAGATGTGGATTGCTAAGGCGGAATATGATGAATCGGGGCCATCAATTGTCCACAGGAAATGCTTCTGATTTATTGAAGCAAAAGGTGGAAAGGGAACTTATACTATACATGTTATTCAAAGAGATGGAAGAGCTTTCTATCAAGTGGTTGCTTATTTTTCCTTTTCGATTTTTTTTTTCTTTCTTTTTTGGTTCACCATTCTTTGTTCTCATGGTTATTTCATTGTGCGTTTTTTTCTTCTTCTTTTGTTTTGCTGCTGGAACATTGAACATGGAAGCAAGCCAATAGCATTCAAGGTTCGATTTTTTTACTGTTACTGTTTTCTTGTAGAGAAGCTGTATTATCACTGATTTGGATTTTGATTGAGTTGGAAATTTTTTGAAAGAAATTATCATGTCGGGCGTATTTTGTAAGTCAACTTTTACATTTTTTTTTTTTAAAAAGAAAGGTATATTTGTATGAAAGTTTTAAGAAATAATTTAAAATTATCAATGTAACACCTACTTATTAATTGCCAGCTTGAAAATAGCCAAGACATTATACATTTGACCATACCCACTTATTAATTATCAATATAAGAATAGCTTAACTAGCTTTTTTTTTTTAGTTAGTTTAGTAACATGCAGAGGTGAGAATTCGAACCTCGAAACTTTTTGAATGTTTGAATCAGTTCGACATCCAAATTTGAATTTTTAGCTTCATTGAATGGAAGGAAAAGAGAAAAATTACAGTTTGTTTAGGTGGCTTTTATTCCAATTCCCTCCATGCTTTCTCTCTTCATCATCTTTCTCCCCTCCTTTCTCTCTCCCCTCCTTTTTTAGTGTTTGGGAGACATAATGGACATGTTGATGTTAACTTATTAGGTATTTATCATGGATTTCAAATGTTAATGTCAAATTAATGCCCAGACATGAAAACCCATTCATTCATTACTGCAAAATCAAATGCAAATATTTGGTGGGAATGATGTTGTAATTGCAAATCAAACATTCAGAAAATTGACAAATTGAACACAAATTTACAACCATTATTAACAAAGCTGAATCCCCAAAGCCAATAAATTTATTCCAACTTCTGAAGCAGAAAAGCCCCAGATTCAAATCAAAATGAATCCCCAGCATTTGGTATAAGAGTTATGGCCATAGAATGAGCAAATCAGAAAGCAAAGACAAAAGAAAAATAACCTCAAACTTTCTGCATAAAAGGAATTTGAGCAAAAAGAACACAGAAGAAGCTGATAAAATCAACCAAATGTTTCAAAAAGTCCCATATCCAAATGCAATTAACAGCTGCTGCTATATGAGTGTTCTATAATCAGACTCATCCTTTCAAGTTAAATTCTTGCAACTTCAGCCAACAGACCTTCCATTCTCATCGATGCCTCGAAGAACATTGAAATTTGACGGGCCAACAGTGTCGGTGAACCCACGAACGGATAACTCTGGTACATGTGCCTTCTTCCCTTGCAACTCATGGTCCAGAAAGATGACAACAACTGTGATATCATCGTGAAAGAACCGTCGTATGCCTTTTTCGAGCTTCTTGAGATCATCGTATCTCATTTCTCTCTTCCTTGCAGCCTCAGTTAATGCTGTTTTCACAAGTCTTTTTGCGATTCCCTGATTTTGTCGAAAAGAGAAATGTGATCAGATCAATGCTATGAACATATACCGAAGAAACTTAAGTACTAGAGAACATAACGTACTGCTCGTGGGTTATTATACACAATCTCGACAGCTTGTTGATTTGATAGATGCTCCCAAAGGCCATCAGATGCAAATATGAGAAATTTGTCATTAGGTTGTAGAACTCGTGTACTTAATGATGGTTCGGCAGTAAGAACAGGCCGTCGAAGAGGCTCTGCAAGGTGGAATCGTGGAAAGGATGGATCGAGAGAGAACTCTGGCCTTTTCAAATATGCATCGCCTATCGATCTGGAAACCTGATACGCCCAAAAGAAGCAGATGAATGAATGTAAATGCAACGTGAGGACATGGAATTGACTCGAATTTCAAAACACCAGTTCACACAAGGATTGAAAACCAAATTAAGGACACAAACACATGAAGGGACAACTATTTTCTGTCCAAATGTATGCAAAGATATAACTTTTAACAATTTTCATTTCGGTTCAAAAGTTATGAGCAGCCACGTCAAACACGCTATTTAGTTTGAAGTAACAGAAAGAGGAAGCAAACAAACAGAAAAAGGGGAGGGATTTCTACCCCTCTTGGTTTTTCTCTTTACTCCTTTATAACTGAATTCCTATCCACTTCTTTGTTGTCCTTTTTCTCCATTGCACGAACACTCCAACAAAACTTGACTTTAGCAACTGGTTTATAATTTAAGTTTCATTATTGAATAATACTGATACTTCCTTTCATTTTTAGTTCTGTGAAGCATGTTTGAATACATTTGATGCATGTCCCCAATTTTCTGAAATTTTAAAATATATCAGATATTCCTAAAACTATTTTACATGTTCAACAATATACTTCACTACATAGTTTGTGAGAGAAAAGCCAGAACAGACATGTTAAGTTCAGAACACATAGAAGCTTTTGTAGCGGTTATATTATATATGTCTTCGGTATGTCATACCTGAATTATGCCTTTTATACGCCATACTCCGTGCTTCATAACAACGATATGTGAGTCATCGGGATGCAAGGACCTGAGTTCTTGTCTAACCTCCTCAATACTGGCATTGTGATCCCTTGTCAGCTGTTCTGCAACTATCTTATTAGATTTACCTAAAGAACCAATAATTGCCCGGGAGTCACCGACATTACCGATGTACAATGTACCTCTCCAGATAACTCCCACCAGGCCACAAGATCCCATTGCTGCAATTGTTGGTTTTATTCCCCATGACCGACGAACAAGAGTAAGAAACCCTTCCTCAGTTGCAGAAAATGCACTTCGGACGATATCTTCGGTTATGGTTCCATTTTCTTGAGCAAACCCTACGATAGAAAGAACGACATTCAGCTATTATTAGTGCAACACTGTAGCTGTTTGACCGTTAGTAAGTATCGAGAAAATAAATTATACAAGCATTTAGAACAGAACTAATCCACCTAAGTTGCTTAGAAAAATCCTATAAAGCTCGGAAACATGATGCTAAAATGAAGATAGCAGAAAATTTTAAGTACAGGGATAATTAACTGCCATTTTTTACTATTATTTTAGTATTCTTTTTCTCATTTATCATTGTTTATAAACAATCTCTTCGATATGTACATCTTTTTCAAAGTTCCAACACACATTTTAAATTTGGAAAATTGTTGCAACATGCTTTTGTCTTTTACTACTCCATTCAAAATAATGATCTCCCTCAATCTGCACAAGCTCTCATCAGACAAAAATAATACCACACCTCTCAATCATTAGGCTATCCTTATTCCTTGGGCTTGCACATTACAATGCATTCTCTCACTACTCTTTTTTTTTTTTTTTTTTGATATCCGTGAGTATTTGGGCTAGCTTGCACTCACATCGACTATTCATTTTTCTACCTCTCTAAAACCCCCTCTTTACACACTCTTGAGTGTTTTCCATCTCTCTACACCTCCCTCCACTTCCTCTCAAGTCCATCTTTGTGCACCGTCTCAACAAAAACTGTCACAGATTTATCAAACAACTACTTGTTTTATAGATCAGGCAACACTCTTAAGTACAAAAAATGAATAGGGGGATAAACATAGTCTCACATCATCTAGAAATGAAAAACATCATTAGTACGAAGCTTTTTAATAGAATCTGCAACTCATATATAAAGTAAACACTATCATATCATAGTATTGTAGAGATATGGGGAGACACAAAGTTTTGAGTTCTAACAATGAGTTGACCAAATAACCCCACTCCCAAAACACACCAAAAAAAGGGTGGAGCACAAATGATCAACAGATTTCACAAAGTCAATCTCCAATGGAACAGGAATCCCAAACAAGAATCCATAGCAAAAAACAACTACATATGACAAGCCATAGATTTCAGAATCAAACAGAAGAATCCAATAAAGTTCAGAACAAGTCTAAGAAGATCAAAAGGAAGAAGAAGAAGATCAACCAGAAAAACACATAGAAAGCCCAGTAAAAATTCAAAAGAATTCCAAAAATGGGGGAAAATGGAAACAAATGAGGGCAAAGAGGCAACCCTTGACGACTTACTCATTAGATTCCTGAAAAGATGATCACTGATAAAGCGAGAAGCATCAGGGCCGCCATGGCCATCATAAACGCCGACGAAAGTGGCATCACGGCCAGTCTCAACCTGACTATTATCCTCAATTACCTCATTCGCCTGAACCACAGCGAAAGAAAATTCCCCATAAGAGTGCTTTTCAAGCTCTCTGCTCCACAACAAAGTGTCCTCTAACGAACAATCTTCATCATCATCCTTGTTCATACGGGCATACCGTCTCACTGGTTTCCAACAAGCAGACGCCATCCTTGCCAGCCACGAAAACATCCCTCATTTCCCTCTGCAACGAAGCCCCAATACCCACTTTCTCACAGAGGGATCAATAGAACAAAAACGAATCGAATTGGGTATTTCAGAAAACAGAAATTGAGAGACTCCCCCTGCAGAATTGAAGAGAAAAGTGAGAAGAAATTCCAAAATGGCGAAGACCCAGACAAGTAAATTGCGGTTTGAAGTTGGGGAGAGTGAAGAGATTTCCAGACATTGAAGCAATGCTTAGAGAAAGAAGAACAGTAACGGAAAGACAATTAAATGGGTTATTGAAAAAATACCAAGAGATAAATTGTAATTGTACAGTGATTTTGTGAGTTTTTTGAGAGAGAGAGCAAAAGATTGACTCGTTTCCAGAGAAAGAAAGATAAACAGAGAGACAATGAAGAAGAGAGAGGCTTTTTGCACTGAGCAGCCTCTGTAAGAAAAAAAGGGTAGGGGAAAGTTGACGAAAGCGCGTGTAAGCGAGTGGCGACAAAAAAGTTTTTTTTTTTTTTTTTTTTCTTTGCTTATCCTTGTTTGCTTTAATTTTGTATTTGGTTTAAAATTTAGGGAAAAATACAATTTTCGTCGGGAGATTGTTCCATTTTGATATTTATACTTTTAAATGTCTAATTTTAATCTCTATACTTTTAATAAAACTTAAAATTGGTCTCTATGATAAGTTTCTTGTTAACTTTTCTTTAAAAAAAATTACTATCTATTAATTTTTATTCTATAAATTTTAGAAATATGTTTACACGTTTCTTGTATTAAAATTATTATTATTATTATTGAACCAATTTCAATAAAAAAAAATAACCTCAAACTTATCATAGGGACCAATTTTAAGCTTTATTGAAGGTACATGGATTAAAATTGAACATTTAAAAGTACAGAGACTAAAATGGAACAAACTCTAAAGTATAAGTCTTGTTTGATAACCATTTGGTTTTTGGTCTTTAGTTTTGAAAATTGTGCTTGTTTCTTCATCATTTATCTACAAATCTCTACAATAGTTTTCATATTTCTTAAGAAAACATTTGAATTCTTAGCCAAATTTTTAAAATAAAAAAAAAACTACTTTTTAAAAACTACTTTTTTTAGTTTTCAAAACTTAGCTTAGTTTTTTACAACATATGTAAAAAGTGGATAACAAAACAAAGAAACTAATAGGTGAAAGTAGTATTTATAGGCTTAATTTTCAAAAACTAAATAATTATCAAACGGAGCCTAAGTTATAAATTTTCAATCTTTGTTTAAATTTTATTTTGGTTTATTTTCAATCTTATTTTTAAATGTTCATTTTTTTAGATATTTAAATGTTTATTTTAGTACATGTTTATATTAGTCTCTATTTGCAATATCCTGCACAAATTCTACTCACAACTAGAATATTTTAAGAAATTTATCAAGTATAGTGTTTGTGCTTAAATTTTGATTAAAAAAATAGATAAAGAAAGAGACTAAACAATCATTTTTTTTAACTAAAACATACATTTTAAAAGTATAATGACCAAAATAAATAAAAGAGTATAGAGATCAAAATAGGATTTAAATCTTCAATTTGTTTCTATGTCAATCCCTTGAACATTTAAAATTATTCTATGTAGTCTTTGAATTTGTATATTTTAATCTCTAAATCTTTTTAAAATATAATTATTCTAGTCTTTGACATTATTTTACTTGCAACAAATGAATTTGTGGCTTTGAGTATATGTATTAAGGGTTGAAGTAGGCATGTAATGAATTACATTGGTTGGTTGAGGTAATTATTAAGTGAGTGAATATTAAGTGACGAAATAAGTACAAAAATCAAAATAGTCATTTCTTTTAAAATTAAAAAATTAAAACTGACCTTTTTTAAGTTTAAAGACCATTTTTTTTTTTTTTTAAAGTTAAGGACTAAAAATAGATTTTAAAATTAGTTTTGGAACAAAATGGAATAAAATGGAGAGTTTAAAAACTAAATTGGAATCTAAATTTTTTAATTTTGATGAAATTACAAATTCTTCCACTGGCCTTCGCAGCGGTCAGTCTAGGAGTTTGACTATTTGGAATCACCGGCTCACCGCTTTAATTTTAAAAAATATATTTTAAAAAAAATCATTAAAAAAATGCTTGTTAGGTATAAATAAAATAAGTGACATTATATAATATTATCCTTCATAATATCATATTAACTAAATTAAATCATCAAATTTTCTTTTTTATATGCATGTCATTTTCTAATTTTTTATTTACATCATCTTCTTTAAATGATCCAAATGTTACCATTTCATCATTTCAATTGACAATTTGTTTGTCTAAATTACCAAATAGTTTAATTATAGTTGAGCATTTAAGACAAGGGTTATGACATCATATAAAAGTCTGACAACAACTATAGTGTTAATAAATTAGACTCCGTTTGATAACTATTTGATTTTTTATTTTTAAAAATTAAACCTATAAATACTACTTACATCTATGAGTTTTCTCGTTTTGTTATCTACCTTTTACTTATAATTTCAAAAATCAAGTCAAGTTTTGAAAACAAAAAAAAAAAATAGTTTTTAAAAATTTGTTTTTGTTTTTGAAATTTAGTTAAGAATTCAAATTTTTCTCAAGAAAGATGAAACTCATTATAGAGAAATGATGAGAAAATAAACACAATTTTCAAAAATTAAAAATAAAAAATTAAATAGTTATCAAACGAGACTTAACAATTTATTTCTTTAAAATCGTTGTTGGAAAAATTAGATGATTAAAAAAAATTCTATTGTTTAAAATTGAAATTGGAATAGTTGCATATTTTGAAAGAGGGGGAAAAGAAAAGGCGAGGACGAATGCAATCGGGACGTGTGGAAGGTAAACGTGAGAAACTTTTTAATTATGGGTGGATGTAGTTTTCTTGATGTTAGTAGAAAGGAAAAGGGGGAGAGGTGAGAAAAGAAAGGCACAAGGTACATGTGAATTGTGAAGAAGAAGAAGAAGAAGGAAGATAGATTTCTTTTAATTTCTTTTTGCCTTTTTGGGTTTGGGGTCACAAGCATGTGATTTTAACTCACCACTTCATCTGCCCTTATCTATTCTCTTATCTCTCAATCTAATCCAAATTTCTCTCTCTCAAGTTATAGCTATAAAATAGAATTAAGTGCAAAATAAATATTTTAAACACACTTGGCGAAGTTTATAGACTTGAGATATTGTGTCGTTCAGTGAGATTAGTTGAATTGTGTGTAAGCTAGTTTATATGCTTAAAAGTAGTGAATTTTTTTTATAAGGAAGTTTGTCAGAGTACTAAGTTGATTAAAGAGCCAAATATGAGAAAGCTCTTCTTACATGAGTTGATTGAAATGGAGTATTTTATTGGTTTGAAATGATATATATGTTTAGGTGAATGGAACAATTGATGTGTCAAAATGGACCTATGAAGTTAAAACAATTAAAGAAAAAGAGAGTGTTTGGTATTGATAATGTTTATGGAGCTTTGGAGCGTCTTATATATGATAGTACATCTTGAAATATATAATTAGATAATAGAGTAGAAGGCTCACATTGTGACGTGAACCCAACACTTTCCGTAGGAATAGGAAATGCCCTAAACTTTGCCTATGTAAAGAAATCTTGACATAATGTTTAAAGAATCCTAGAAAGCCTTTTTCAATGCGTAGTTTGAGGCGTTCTGGGAGGATGATCAAAAGGCATTCAAGCTATAATATATATATATATATATATATATATATATATAATTCAACAATAACATTTGGGGTGGAGGAATTCAAATCTCTGACCTCTTAGTTGATGGTAAATGCCAATTATCACTAAGTTATGTTCACTTTGACATTCAAGCTATAATAGTTGAAAGGTGTAACTTGGTAAAGGGTGTTTCGAGACTTGATATTGATAGAAAGTAATATCGTCATGCATAATCTTCATTATACAAAGACTTTATAGAGTATGCAAAAGATAAGATGTAACGTTCAAATTTCTCACACTCTACAATGCAACCAATTTATACAAGCACGTGACTTATGAACACAATTGACAACATGAAATTAAGGACAATGTGATGCTTTAAAAAAAGTTTATAAAATAGAGCATTTTACCGCAATCTCCAAAATACAATAGTATGACTTTGTCATATAATGTAAATATTAGATCTATATAATTTGAAAATATTAGTGTTGTTGATGTTAAGGTAGAAGTAAAGATTTTAGGAACTACTTTTAATGGTTAGAATTAGTAGATATTTCTTTCTTCTAAAAATCCAATTGACAAGTTTATTTTTTAACCAACCTAAACTTTTAGCAACTCTTTAATATTAGAAAAAATGTAAATAAGTTATATAATAATAATTATTATTATTAGTATTAGTGCTTTCATCTAATCCGATCGTGAATCATGAATCATGAGCAAAGAAGTGAGTGGAAACAACCGAGCTGTAGAGGAAGACGAACCTGATCGAGAGAGGCATCCTTGGCATGTAGCAACCCGAGGGAATGAGGGAAAGGTGTCCATAATGCAACTGTCCATCCTCCGATCGAGCCCACGTGACATGTACCAAAAACAACGAAACCAAAAATAAGTATACTACACTTAAAGAGAAAGTCCTAGGACTAAATCAAAGTGTGGCACAAATCCTTGAACTTCTGCGCCGGCCGAACCCCCAATCATCGAGGTACTGACTAAGGATCCTCAAGACCGATCGAAACAGAAAAACCAAATAATAGACCTGATCAGGACTAGTTGTCAGTGGCCGAAGATCAACCCCCTCTCGTCTGAGACCCAGCCAAAGGTAAGAGCTCAACTGTTGAAAGAGAGGGAGAGTCGCAAGTCAGACATTTACCCCCAGTCGAAAAGTTATGTTTTGGAGGCAACGACAGGAGACTAGTGTGACCATAACCTAGAGGGCGACTATCTCATGCCAACAGCCCTCGATCTCGTATAAGAATTGCTCACTATAGTGAAATCAGAAGCACATTCCAAAACGAATGCACACACCATATCCATTTTGAAACTAGGAAAGTTGACAAACCTGAAGAAATGGACCTAGGGTCAGACTTACAAGACCTCATCAACCGAAAAAAGAAAGAGCTCAAAGAGGAGGCAAAAAGTCGACTTGGGTGCACGAGTTGCAAAAAATTCAGAGCCAATTAGGTGACATGAAGAAGACACAAGGCAACAACATATTAAACTTGGAGAACCTTCTTGAGTAGGTTGACCCATCATTCACTGATGAGATAATGCAAGAGGAAGTCCTTCCAAAATTCAAGCTGTCAATAATGAAAGCCTACAATGGATCAAAGGATCCCGTTGAACACATTGATACGTTTCGATCATGGATGAAGCTCCATGGAGTCCGAGAGGCGATCAAATGTCGATCATTCTCATTCACTCGTACGGGTTTGCACGAAAATGGTTCTGACAATTAAAAATGAACTCTATATCTTCCTTTAGAGAACTAGCTCGAGCATTTGTCATTTAGTTCCTAGAAGGACGAGAGCAAAAAAAGCCTTCCACATATTTGCGTACAATCAAGCAAGGAAACATTACGAGAGTATGTCTCTTGGTTTAATAGCAAAGCACTTCAAATAGAGAGCTACACGGATGGAGTCGCACTCACCACTATTGTCGCAGGACTCAGAGATGAGAACTTCCTATTGTCACTAGGGAAGAGGAAGAGAGCGTATACCACTTACGTAGAGCTCCTCTTCATAGCTCAAAAATACATGAGTGCATGTGAACTTCTTCACTCGCGGCTCGCACCCGATGATGAAGGCAATCAACTAGATCACCACAAGAGGAGAAGCCGAAGTGAAGAGGAATGACATGAAGCCAAGAAGAAGAGGTTGGAGGATAGATCATATCAATCAATGCGCCAAGGACTTCCTCCTAGTAAGTTCGAACTCTACAATCCTATCATGGTACCGGTTGAACAAACCCTAATGGAGATTCGAGATAAAAATGTGTTGAAATGGCCAGCCAAGCTGAAAGTTGGGTCACATCGAAGGAACAATGACAAGTATTGTCTCTTCCACCAAGACTAAGGGCACTCTACCGTTGATTGCTATGACTTGAAGAAAGCTATCGATGCATTCATCCAAAGGAGGCAGCTGAAAGAGTATGTGGGAAAAAAATAACTGAGGGGTAGGTGAAGAGCAAAGAGACATGGATCAAGGAGGTGATAATTCACCTCCCTCGCAAGAGATCAAAACCATATTTGGTGGACCAGCGGCAGGAAGCAAAAAGTGAAAGCGTGTGAGGTCCAAATCATTCTTGAAGATTGGGAAATCTACCCCACTACCCTAATCAGGTCACATATCAGCTTCATCGAAGATGAAACGGCACACCTACATCAGCCCCATAACGACGCCTTGGTGGTATCACTAATAGTGGCAAATATCAAAGTCATGTGCATCCTAGTAGATGGAGGAAGTTTGACCAATATACTATCCCTTAACGCATTCAATGCCATCAAGTTGGGATGAGAATACTTGAAGAATAGCCTTACTCCTTTAGTGGGATTCGGTGGTGAAAGAATGATCCCCAAAGGTAGCATTTACCTTCGGTGATACAACCACTTGCATAACGACGATGATAGAGTTTCTAATAGTAGGCTACAAGTCTATCTACAACGCAATCTTGGGAAGACCGACCCTTTATAAGTTAAAGGCAATACCATCGACATATCTCCAAATGATGAAATTTCTGACTCCTAGTGGTATTGGCACAGTGCAAAGCTAGCAGCAAACATCAAGAGAATGTCACTTTACGGCTGAAGTGAAATTCATACATGCAATTAATCAACCACTAAGAATATGAGGTCTAGTTCGTCACGATGGGAGAACGACCAAAGATGACCTGCTAACTTTGGCACCCCCAAGATCCTCCAAGTAGTCGTCTGCATCTTAATTGACTTGAATGGAAAAGCAACGCCAATTCTTTGGAATGTCGAGCACTTGAAGCTTTATTTTCAGTAATTTCTTTTGCAAAGGAATGAGCAATGTATTACTTTTCTACTTCAAGTTTTCAGTTTTCATTCAATAAAGGTCTCTCTTCATAAGGCTACTCATGCAATATGTTCTAATAAAGTTATAACAAACAAGCATGAGTGGGGGGCAAGGATAGAAAATGAGAGCAAAAAAAAAAAAAGATGAAGAAGCAAGACTCCATAAGTGTTATTGATTAAATGCACTAAGTGTTAGTGGTCAAATACTTCATGTGTTAGTAATGATCAAACACTTCAAGTGTTAGGGATCAAACACTTTAGGTGTTAGTGGTCAACAAACACTTCAAGTGTTAGTGATGACCAAACACTTCAAGTGTTAGTGATGACCAAACACTTCAAGTGTTAGTGATCAAACACTTGGGGTTTTAGTGGTCAACAAACACTTTAAGTGTTACACTTTAAGTGTAGATGATCAAACACTTCAAGTGTTAGTGGTTAGCAAACCCTTCAAGTGCTAGTGGTTACCAAAACACTTCAAGTGTTAGTGATCAAACACTTTAAGTGTTAGTGGTCAACAAACACTTCAAGTGTTAGTGGTTAGCAAACACTTCAAGTGTAAGTGATAACCAAATACTTCAAGTATTATTAGGTATCAGTGGTCAACAAACACTTCAGGTGTAAGTGATGATCAAACACTTCAAGTGTTAGTGACAACCAAACACCAAACACTTCAAGTATTAGTCAAACAAGTGGTAATCAAATGCCATAGGTGTTATTAATCAGACACCATAGGTGTTAGTAATTAAAAGCCCTAGGTGCCACAATGTTCAAATGCCTTAACTGCTACAAATCAAACACCTTAAGGTCTAGTTACAAGACAAATCACAAAGGTATGTGAACTCTCAACTCGAAGTGACTCTCGACTCGAGAGTTGAGGGCAACTGTTGAGGGTGGATTTATCAATTATGGCCAAAAGGTTAAGGGGGTTGCTGAGGAAGGGATCAAACATGGCTAAATAGGCCAGGGCCAAAAGGTTGGAGATCAGCTATGGCCAAAAGGTTGACCCCCAAAGGGACCCTAAGCTACATGGCTAAAGAGGCCAGGGCCAAAAGGTTGGAGATCAACTATGGCCAAAAGGCCAAGGCTAGGCTGAGGAGGGGATTAATCATGGCTAAAGATGCCAAGGCCAAAAGGTATGGGGGTCACCTTAAGCTGAAGAATGGAACAACCATGGCTAAGCTGAGAAAGGGATCAACATGGCCAAAGAGGCTAAGGCCAAAAGGTTGATCCCAAGGGGGTAAGGGTCACCATAAGCTGAGGAAATGATCAACCATGATCAAAGAAGCTAAAGCCAAAAGTTTGACCCCCAAGGGGATTAACCATGGCTTAACCATGGCCAAAGAGGCTAAAAGGTCCCTGGGGGTCACCCTAGGGTGAAGACTTGGCCAAGGTCCAAGGAGGTGGCCCTTGTTGATGAGGCCAAGGCCTTGCCAAAGCCAAAGGGCGCCCCCCCCCCCCCCCCCCAAGGGGGTCAGGTCAACCTAGACTAATGAGGCCAAGGCCCAAGCCAAGGTAAAAGGGATCCAAACAGGCCAAGTCCCAAATCGGCCAAGTCGTAGGCCACCAACCAAGTGGGTCCAAAAGTCAAAGGAGACGACTTAAAGGGAATCAATATAATCACCTCAATGACGCGAGACCTACTCGATTCCTTAAATCACGCAATCCCAAGATTTTAGTCTTAATTAAGGGCGAAATTAATGAATGTTTTTTGTTACACTACGACAAGCATTATAAATAAACAAGAATGGTCATTTGCCAAGGTAAATCCACTCCCAAATTCTCTAGTTTAAACTATTTGTCAAATCAATTATTGACTTGATCGTCATAGTGCATGTGGCTTAGCTGCTGGTGCTTAATCCTCTCTCTTCTCTGCATGACATTCATTCGTTCCCAATTCCATACAAATTTACCATTGAACCAAATTTAGATATCAACCAACATTTTTTTTTCGAGTTCATTGAATCAAAATTATTCAATCCTACACATTGTCTTTAATTTTCTGAATTACACTTTTAGTCGTATTGCTTTTAAATTAGATTTCAATAAATTAATGCTTGGAAATTGTTTTATTATTGGTCCTATCAATTGATGAAATCTTAACAAACATTTCTACCATCGGATGAAGAATTAAATTTAAACATACTAATATGAACTTAGCTTCATTGAATAATTAAGCTTACATATCTATGGATTGGTAGAAAATTAATAACTTTTAATTTATTTTTCCATGAAGCACAATAAGCTTCTGTAAATTGAAAAGAATGGACCAAATATAAGTAAATAAATAATAAATAAAAATGACATTAAGAGACAATATAAGGAGGGTAAAATAGAGATTTCAGCCTCCCTAATAATTTAATAAAGGCCAATAAAGAAAGAGGAAAAAAAAATCAGACAATGTCACTTATCAAACGTCTGTGAGTGTTGTAATGTTTCTCTAATAACACCTTTGAAGCTCCTTCCAATGTTCTTCGCCATGTCTTTATCATACCCACAAAAAAAATAGGTTAATATTAATCAATAAATAAATATTATACTTTGATAATTGATTTGAAGTCCATCAAAATAATATAATTTTATAATTGAGAGATTGGTTTTAAAAGAGATAAATTTCATGTATTCAGAAAGGAAATCATTTTTTCTTTTATGGTAGCTCTAAAGATCAATGTATTAGGGTCTAAGGTAAAATTAATCGAGATGTGCACAAATTGATTTAGACCTTTATGAGCATATTATATAAAAATTAAATTATAAATTTAGTCTTGAAAACTTTAATGTGTGTCTCATAGATCTTTAAATTTTAAAAAGTATCTAATAGATTTCTAAACTTTCAATTTTGTATTTAATAAGCCCCTAAATTTTAAAAATGTCAAATAGATCCCTAAAACTTTAAATTTTGTGTTTAATGGGTCATTGACGTATTCAACAATTTTTTTAAAATCAACAAATCTATTAGACATAAAATTGAATTTTATGTCTAAATAGGACACAAGATCTAGAGTTATAAAATTGAACTTTCAACTTCTAGAGTTAAGCAACTTATTAGACACAAAATCGAAAACTCATTAGTTTCTTTTTTAGTACAAAAACTTATGGACTTATTTAGACACAAAATCGAAAGTTTAGAGACTTAATTATTAAACACTTTTTAAAGTTTTGAGGCCTATTAAACAAAAAATGGAAGTTCAATAATGACCCCTATTAAATTCTTTTTAAAGTTTAGGGATCGAACCTATTTGATACAAATTTAAAAGTTTATGAACTAAATTTAGAATTTAACCTATTATAAAAATGCTAAAACAATATTTTTGCCTTTTTTTCTTTATAACTCTGGATCTAAAACACTCTGATGTAAGAAATTATGAACGTAAAAAACTCCAACCCATATAATTATTTGACAAATTATTATAATTACATTTATCATAACAAAATACGATGATTTTATTTGTGAATTTAATATTTAAAAAAATAAAAAAAATAAATAAATAAATAAATGGGTGGGAATTAAAGTTGAGTGAAAAGGCAGTAGAGTTAGGTCAGGTTATGGAAGGCAAAGGATATCCAAAAAAAAATATTAATGAAAGTGACAGTGCCACCAGGTGGGGGAAATCATCACCATCATACATTATTAAATATTTTTTTAATTATTAAAAACTATATATATATATATATAGTACTAATGATTATACATTAAAAACCTTATAAAACAACCCATTTTCCATCAAATTTCTTTTCATTTTCATTCCTTTTCCCCTCCCTCCAAACTAACAGAAAGTGGCATGTTAAATCAATCACGACCAATATGTTTTAATTTTAAAAGTTTTGAACTTTTTAAATTAGGAGAGATTTAATTATCCATGTATTCTCAATATTCTTTTTCTTAGTGCAACTTTTAAATTAGTGTAATAAAGTTAAAAGAAAAAAGATTCATTTTTTCTTGTTGTATTTAATAAGCCCCTAAATTTTAAGCTTAAAAGTCAAATTACCATCTTTAATTTATCATTCTATCAATTCATCACACAAAATTCAATCATTAAAATATAAAAAATTTAGATTTTTCCCAACTTAGTAACAAGATGTCGTAGTTAAAAAACCCTCAAATTTAAAATGAAATGGAACTTTAAAAAAACCCCTAATATAAAAAAAAAATTAAAATAATAACAAAAAAAATACTCATATTCACAAAAATAATCTTCCATCAAACCATAAGAATGTGACTAGTCAAAAATTATTGTAGAAAATGAAATTTTAATTAATTGAGTATATCAATTTACAAGTTGTTGATTTTTTTGGTTCAAAACTAAAAGTTTGTAAATTAAAATAGACTTTGGTTATATAGGTAAAAGAAACAAATTTTCATCTACAATTATTTATTACAACCATTCTTTGCCTTTCTATTAAATATAAGGTTTATATCTCATTTTGAATGATGACATCTAAAATCTGAATAAATGTATAATTTTACACGATTTGGAAACTTCACTATGACATTACATTAAACGCTTGAAAAATCCCTTTGATTAAACCAACTAGCTTTATATCATCACTGAAAAATCCTAAAAACACTAAAACCAAATAATTTTCTTAAAATAAAATAAAAAAGTTAAGTTATCAGTTCCTCAACTTTAAAGTTAATAGTACTTCAATTTTTAATTTTGTGTTGAATAGTAAGTCTCTAAATTTTAAAAATGTTTAATAATTTATGAGTTTTCAACTTTGTATCTAATGCAATTCTAAACTTTCAATCGTGTATCTAATACATTTATGAATTTTTTAAAATATCAAACAGGTCAAAATTGGAAAGTCTAAATACTTATTGAATACAAAATTAAAAGTTCTAGAATCCATTAGACACAAAATTAAAATTTTAGATATCGTTTGATAACTATTTTATTTTTGATTTTCTGTTTTATGACCTACTTTTTGAAAACGTTTTAAAAACCAAGTTAGATTTTGAAACTAAAAAATGTAGTTTAAAAAATTTTGAGTTTATTTTTTAAATTTGACTTAGAATTCATATGTATTTTTAAGGAACTTGAAAACTTAAAAGTTTATTAACAAAAAATGGTAAAAAAACACAACATAATTTTTAAAAATTAAAAAGTAAAAACAAAATAATGATCAAACGAGTGGTTAAATACTTCCTTTTTAAAATTCATGAAATGTTGCAAGACATAATTAAAAATTTTAGAACAATTAGACAGTTTTTAAACTTGAGAAACCTATCAATGACAAAACGAAACAAGTAGTTTAACTCAAAAAAAGAAAAAAAAAAAAAAAAGAGTGGGGATATATTTTTAATGATGAAAATTTACCTTTTGAATGGCAGCAAGGATAGATTTGTTTCTGAAATCTCTAATCCTGAGCTGCTGAGACCTTCCACTTCCACTTCCAATCCCAACTTTCTTCAACACAACCGACTTCCTCCCCGCCGGCGGAATCAGGCACTTCCGCTCCACCACTCCGCCGCCGCCGCCCACCGGGCTCTCACACTGCTCATTTCCCCTCCTCCGTCGCCGCTTCATCACCATGGACAACCTCCTTCTGCCGGAGTCGGAGCCCACCTCAGCAAACTTCCTCAAAAGCTGGTCGGAGGACTTTTTAGTAACGTGCTGAACGCTGCCAATTGAAGAATCCATCATTCTAGAGAGAGAAAGTGTAGAGTGAGAAATTGAAATTGGGTTGGGGAAATTGTGGGTTTATAATAATTAATAAAGGGGGAAATTAAGCCGTTGGGGTTAATGAATGATTTTGTTTTTGGAATTTTTTAAAAAAGTTTTTCAAATATAGCCGTTGGGGTGGGGGAATAATGGATGGATGAGGAAAATGAAGAGAAACAGAGTTGGGAGTGTTTGTTTTTTTTTTTTTAATTGCTAGTTGGAGGCTCCGAAGAAGACAATCCAATTTCTAAATTTGTGTAATAATGAGTCCCACGTGTCGTTTTT
This sequence comes from Trichosanthes truncata, assembly GCA_033996785.1. NCBI lineage: Eukaryota > Viridiplantae > Streptophyta > Magnoliopsida > Cucurbitales > Cucurbitaceae > Trichosanthes > Trichosanthes truncata. The sequence goes on along the minus strand of JAWPNB010000003.1, from coordinate 47,814,217 downwards.
TTCTTTTTCTTTTCTTTTTTGTTTCTGAAACTCCCACGTTATTGCTGACACCGATCCGATTTCTTTGACCGACGGCGACGTAACTAACGGATCTGGTCTACGCCTTTTCTCGGGTCGGGTTTCTGGTTTTCGAGTTCGGAGGATACATATATATATATATAGAGAAAAACATTTTCAACTATATACTTCATAAATGACCCGTTCTAAAAAAAAAAAATCAATTCTAGCATGGTTCACATTTATGGGAATATTTTATTATATTTATATCCTTACGATTTTTTTCATAAATGTAATAAAGTTATTATTATTATTTATTGTTTCCATAATCCTATCATTCAATTTAGGTAAATAAATTTACCATTAATTACATAAAGATATTTTTTAAATTGATAAATCTTTTATTCTTCAATATATTAATATTCAAATTATGTTATGATTTTTAATTTCTATTAATAACATTTACTTTGAGAAATTATGGTTGATTATTGTTGTTGTTTTCTCTTTTCGTCGACATTAGTAGTTTTACCCAATTTGAAAGTGATGTTTGAGGCACCAAGACATTCTCTGTATATTCCTTTTCATTTCAATTTCAAAATAAGTAAGATTTCAGTTCCTTCTTCCTTCATTTAGTTTTTTATTTAAGTTCTTTATTCAATTTCAAAGTGTCGCTTGAAGCACGAAATTTTTTTATTCAATTTCAAAGTGTCATTTTATACCCAGTATATAGTTTTTTATTCAATATCAGTTAGTTTTTTAAGTTAAATAAACTCTTTTTTTGTTCTTATCAGCATGTACCATATGTTTGATTTTGTTTGTTAATTGTATTTGGTTGATTTTTACATTTAGCAGTATGTATAGTTCATTTTAGATGTTTTTTATTCAACATTTTGTCTTGTATTTTCAGTTATGTTAGTTATATTATGACATTTTTATTCAAAACATAGGTTATGATTTGTATTTTTTCTCATAATCTTCTTCATATATATCATTGTCATCATGAATTTATGTATTATATTCATTTTCATATGCTGATTAGTCTTATTATACAATGTTAACTACGTAAAACTCACTTCTTAGGTATATAATATTTTTATTTTAAATGTTTTAATTTTTAATAAATATATATGTTATTAACGTCAATATATATGAAACATGCTCTAAAAATAGATCATGCCAAATATATATTATATTCTACAATCTACACATAAATATATACATAAAAATATAGTATATATACATCAATATATAATCATACTATATATTGGACTTGTCATGAAAATCTCATTTATTCTATGTGTTATATATTATATTAACGTAGGTATATAATATATATACCATGTGTATAGGTTATAATCATACTATATATTGGGACTATCGTGATAATCTAATTTATGTTATGAGACATATATTATATTAACGTAGGTATATAATACTTTTATACTATGTATAGATTATAATCTTGTTAAAATACCCATTGACGCTGGAACCCACTGACGTAGGCAACCCAAAAAAGTCATGAATCCCTTGATGCCGGCAACCCCAAAACACGGCCAACCAACTGTTGCAACCAAATAATGTCGATAACCCTCTAATTTTGAAAATAGAAAAAAAAAAAAAAAAAAAAAAAAACATACGCCTACTGTTTTCGAAATACCTTTTATCACTGTCAATACCTCGAGAACCCACAAGTGCATGCTGTCAATATTATCAAACCTCCTCTCGCTGCTGTTTTTTTCACAGATGTTGAAGTCTCCCTATTCGCACGCGCTGTCGAACTCTCCCCCTTCGCAAACCTCCATTGATAACCCCTTGTTGTCGTCGGTTAAAATCCTTCTCTAATTTTTGGGGTTATCGAAAAGTTAAACCATAAAGAGAATTTTGAAATCATAATCCCTAAAGTATAGGAATATAATCGTGGGTATTATTATTTGGAGGGAAGAATACCAACGATTGTGGTAAAAATCTAATTTTTATTTATTTATTATAATTCGAAATAATACATAGGGGTAAATGAGTAATATGACCCTATATTTGACTTCTATTTGGCTTAAAAATTGACAAAGCTGATATTAATAAGATAATGTGTCATTTATGTAAAATTGTGTCTCAAATAGGCTATCCATATAGTTAATCCTATATTTTATTTTGGGATTTGAGATCCTAATTTTGTCGTAGTTTTTTTTTTTTTTTTGAATATTTATTATCATTATTTTATGGTACATACACCAGCTGTCCGTTGTTTTCTTTTTTACTTTCAGATTTTTTTTTTCAGAATATTATAGCCTAGGAGATGAAAATTCAAACTTGCAATTATGGGATGAGGTAGAAATGTCTTTAACTTGACTTGTACTCGAATGGACTACTTGAAAGTTTGAAACTAGTGCATGGATAGGAACCCTTTTGTAAATACACATGGATGGTTATCATAAGTGCTTAATTTTAGGGTTTTTTTTTTTTGTCAATATAATAGTAGTTAGCTTGATCTTTTAATTTTAACTTAGGTTAAATTAGAAGTTTGTTCATTAAAATTTTAAAGTTTTGTATTTTAAAAAGTATCTAGTAAGTCTTTAACTAGTTTTTAATTTTGTGTCTAATAAATCATTACAATTTAAAAAGTGTCTAATAGATTCATAAGCTTTCGATCTTTGTCTTTTGAGTTCTTAAAGTTTAAAAGTGACGAAAAGGTTCTTGAAAATTTTGTGTCTAATATGTTCTTACCTATTTGACAATTTTTATAATTCACAAATATAGAATTTTGACTTTTCAATTTTGTATTCTAATAAGTATGTGAATTTTAAAAAATATCTAATACGTCATGGATTTATTAAACTTAAAACTAAAAGTTCAGGCCCCGTTTGATAACAATTTAGTTTTTTATTGTTGGTTTTTGAAAATTAAGCATATAAATGCTACTTCCTCCTATGAGTTTCCATGTTTTGTTATCTACTTTTTATATATGTTTTCAAAAACCAAGTCAAGTTTTAAAAACTAGAAAAAATAGTTTTCAAAATTTTGTTTTTGTTTTTGGAATTTGGCTAGAAACTCAAATGTTTCTTTAAAAGAGATGAAAACCATCGTAGAGAAGATAAAAACCATTGTAGATAAATTATGAGAAAATAAGCACAATTTTCAAAAACCAAATGGTTATCAAACGGGACCTCAGGAACCTATTTGACACTTCTAAGCTTAGGGATCTATTAAATATAAAATCAAAAAATTTAAGAATATACTAGACACAACCTTACAATTCATGGACTAACTTGTAATTTAACTTTATCATTATTATTATGGCACACTAGCCCTCCATTTTCCTTTTTAATTTGAGATTTTTTTTTAAAAAAAAAATCATATCACAAGTATGGAAATGAAAATTTGAACTTGCAATCATGACAAGTAGAAATGTCTTAAGTTATGCTCAAGTTAATTATTTATTTATTTTTGAATTCAATAACATGTGAAGTGAGAGAATTTGAACTTCTGAGGTCAAAATGTTCAAACTCAACTTTTTTTTAGTTCAACAATTTAATTGAAGAGTGGGGAATTGAACCATCACCTTTTAAAATAATAATTGGTATCTTATCTATGCTGGAGTTAGCTTATTGAGATTAACATTCATAGTCATCATTAAGTAAAAATAAAATGTGATAGCCATAATAAATGCATAATTGTAGGGGAATTTTTTCCCTTTGCCAGCACACCTAGCTAATCTAACATCAATCTATAAATTGAGTTTTTTTTTTTTTCTTTTTTCTTTTTTGCATTGTTTTTCTAGTCATGTAATATACCTTTTAGTTGGAAGATGTTCAAATCCTCATCCCACATATTAAATTAAAAAAGAAAGTTAGATTTGAAAATTTTGACATTAAATTTTGGACTTTTCCATGAATTGATTTGGGTTTTTTCAGTTAAAAATTTGTGACTTTTTATTTTTAATTCAACAGAGAGAATGAGAGATCCAAACCTCTAACTCCTTAATTTACAGACATCTTAACCGATTGAGCTCAAATTGGATTAAAAATTTGTTACTAACTAGTTTGTTTATAGTCAATAGTTTAACTTGATTTTGAAAAGGTAGTAATTACACAACACATTCAGGATTGGTTGTAAAACTCAAATTTTTAATATTCCAAAGTACGTTGCTTCTAAGAGATTTGAATCAATTCCTCTAAATCCCCTTCCTTGCTCCAATGTCATTATACCAACCCACAGTGGTTAAAACATATTAACATTTTAGGGATATACATTTTCATATTAAAAAAAATATACATATTACGTGCAATCCACGCACTAAAACTAACACCAGCACCAAGCAAAACTTAGAAAACAAACCAATATATTAAGCATTCAAGGCATTATCAGTGTTAAAATACAACTAAGTAAAAGCATATGCTTTTATGGCACATACAAATCTGAACCCAACAATGCCAGCCAAATTCAGACACTCACCATTCTAGACTACAAATTCCTACTGTGGGGGGCGACCTACCAGAACCAGCTAATATATTTGGAGCATGACCATTCTCACTCAGCCATCAGTTCTCTCTCTTGATTTTCTCCTCTCCAAGGTGATTGAGAAAATGGAGATGATCCTGCATTTCACTGAAAACCCTTTTTACACCATACACAAACCTCTAAAATTTTCATTAGAGAGCACATTGCTTCCTCAGTTTCTTAGAAGCAGGCAATTTTAGATTCTCAGCCCCCTGCAAAAGCAACATAAACAGAAGGAGAAACCGGATTCTTGACCTCTTTAATGCTTCTTTCTTTCATAATGTTTAGCTGAATTCAATCCCAAAACTCAGAGTGTGGCATTCAAGATTTCTCAAGTTAAGCTGCAAAAGGGAGGAGGACAATGTTATCTTTGGAATGAATCGTAGTTGAGATTGGGAAACCGCATTGGTATGGAAGAAGAGGCCAGAAATTAAAACCAAAAAAGTAAAGACCATAGCCTTTCTCTACTTTCATGAAGTTTTCAAGAAAGATGATGCAGATGATTTGATTGCATGAACATTAAAAAGTTCACCAAACAAATGGGGGCCAGTTTGTTGAGCACAGCAACTTATTGCCACAGTTATGGCATTAATGAGATTAATGTTCATCAATCTTATCACTGTTTCATACAACTAAAGTACGTTCAAAGAATTATTTTGAAAAAAGACACTCCATTTTAATTAAAGGTTCTGGAACCAAAATAGGATTTAAACCAAAATAATTGCATCTCAGTCTCCCTAATGCTACATATCTAAGAGGCTTGTGTTAGATTTCATGCATTCCACACCCCCCCCCCCCCCCCCCCCCCCCCTCAGTTTTTACTAATAAGTAATAAACCATTGGGAAAGATAAATAGTAATTCTTTTCACAACCAACATGCTTTGATTTTTTACAGCTGATAAAACTTTGATCTAAAAATGTTGGATGTCAGGAGAAACGGTAAAAAAGTATAAATATTGGATAAATGTGAATTGAAGTGAAATAAATTACCATTACAGCAACTCCCTTCTCGCAAAATCTTGGAATCGAAATGAGTCTTACCATCTGCCCTTCAGATCCTGCATTTTCAAAAGTAAAATACATGACAATATATTACCTCATTCATTTATTCTTTAGGAGAAGCAAATCTGCAATCATACTAATTAATTTACAGAGTTCACGTGAAAATATACCCTTTATTAAGCGAGTATCGAACTTGTCCTGGTTGCCAATAAAATAAACATGAGGACAGCTCTCAATCAGGAAAGGGTCTCGATCAGTGAAAGGATAGCAACCTGGAAGACTCAAATTATATAAATACTACTTTGGGGAAGTTTTATATTAGTGCAAAATTTTGATAAACTTGTCTGCATTCTGGGCTGTTCAGTTAAAAGAAGGGGGCTTCTAATCAAGAAGAGATTGTTCTAAATGGCTTATCCACCAACTGAAACAATGAAAAAAACACAAGTAAAAATGTGGCTTGTACCAAGAGTATTTGGAGCAGTTGGTGCCAGATGCCTCCATCTCAATGTCCTCTCCAGAAATTCAAGCTTATCTTTAGCCTCTGAGTACTTCTCAAGATCATCTATGTTCTGACCTGATGTTCCAAGGAACCTGAAACCAAAGGACCACAAATTGAAGTGTGGCTGGCTCAAGTTCAAACTAAACAGTCAATTACCCTATCAGGCCGACCTTATTGACTAACCTGAAATTATCAAGCTCAAAACAATGAGGGTTAGTGCAAGATCTGAAAGTGTTATAGGCTGATGATCCAGGAAAAAGGCATCTGTGCAAAGGCTGCAAAGAAAATGACATTATTGACAAATCAAACCAGGGATGAAAAGCAGGAATTTCACTGCTGTAAAGAAAATACCTGCTGAGGCAAGGCAAAATTGGATGGGTCACTGGAACCCGGCATGATGTCCACAGGTAAACCTGCAGCAAGCTGATGAAAAGGAAAACGGATTTACAATCAGGTATTAGGATTGGAGGAAAAAAAAGGTTGAACTGAGAACCAACTGGATAAGAACCTGATTCAATAAGATATCTAGCTCTTTAAGCGGTTCTGTCAGCTTTGTTTGGTCCTTTGCAGACAAATGCTGTAGAAAATACATCATGCATCAACAAAAAGCCTAACATCACTGCCATTACTAGACTATGCAGAGAAAATAATTGAATACTGGGAAAGTTTTGAATTTCCTTGATCTTTATCCATCAAACTTCACATTAATTTTAGTGATTTTCTTCTCAAAAGTAGAAAATAGCATGATTTATGTGATTTTGTTTTACCATAGACTGCCCTTCACAATGCTCCTAAGAAAACATCGGATACACACAAGTTTCAGGGTTGTTGGCATTTTATTAGTCATCCCAAAATTCATTTAACAGCATCTTGTAGCCAATTTCTCCCACATAACTAATTAACTAGTGCTGTTAAATAGGAACCATAGTAAGTTAATCAGGATAAACCATAAAAGGAGTTGTTCCTTTCAAGGTCTCTTGTAAGAGTTCAAGAAGACAAGCCTTTCAATTCTTTCACTCACAAGTAAAAACAAAAAAGATACTATATTCAAGAAGGAAATTAAACTGATCTCAGCAAAATATTTAAACATATTGAAACAGGATACATAGTTTTTTTTTTTTAATTTAAAAAAAAAAAAGGAAGAAAGAAAGAAAAAAGATGCATAGTTTGTGCAACCTCTACCTGCCCATTTAAAAGTGCACGAGGAATTTCAACAGAATTCCCACAAATGACAACATGAACTATTTGAGCTGCAACCCCTTGTTCCTGTTCAGTTAATGGTTCTAAAAATTTTAGCAACTGATAAACATTTACAGAGGGAACATATAAAGATGGAACCAACCTTCTCATCCCCTAAATGTCCTGTTATATGATCAATAAGGAGCTGAAACTGTAGAGGATTAGAGAAGCTGCTCCCAATACTTAGGCCCGACACAAGAACAACGTACTTATCTTCGCCTGCATGCATTTGAAATTTTTTTAGTATAAGAAATATTGCTATAGAGCACCTATCTCCCTCATGAACCACCATAATCCTTTAGAAAGTGGAGTGTCATAATTTTTCTTAGGAAGATTTCCAATATTCAAACCACCTTGCACTGTGAGAGAGACCTTAGTCCAATTAATCAACTGGTAACCATCATCCATCTTAGGCCCTTCCTAAAGAAAATCTCTAAAATCTTCTTGACAGTTGTCGCAACCTCGACAGGAATCGAATCTTGAACACTAACATGAAATAATTAGGAGGTCGGAAAGAACTGCCTAGTGAGAATAAGTCTGCCCTCTTTCAACAACAGATAATTATACCATTTACCCAATGCTAGGAACTTTCTCCAAAAACATCTAAAAAAGCCTTCAAGTTACCATGAAGGGAAGCCCAAGAAATAGCCCTCCTAATCTTCAAAGTAAGAAATAACCAATTATCTCAAGGAGCAATTGAAATCAGAGAAACAGCCGGTGGTCTTAAGGAGCAATTCAAAAGTGAGTTCAGAGCTATGGCCCCTGGATGTTTCTCTATTCACCACAACCGCACGAAGTATGTTGCAATTGACAGACACTTCATTAACAAATATATTGTTTGAGAGAAGCATCGCTCTTATCTATACACCCTCAAGGCTTCAAAATGCTGACATTCTCGAAAAAACTCTACCCATTAACTATAAATAACAAAATAACGAATCCTCAACTATTTAAGAAACAATAAACTAATATCACAGCAACTGGTAACATTAAAGTATAACAAAAATACGCGATTAACCCTCTCACTACATTATAGTTGAATACATTTCACTCATGGACGAATTTAAAAAGTTGGAGACAGTAAATAAGAAAAAAAGAGGGAGGTTATCACATCCTACTTGATATGAGTGGCCGCTCTATCTGGGGTGGCAAGTCAGCTTCTAGGATGTCCAAAACCAAAAAGTCACCAACGCAAGTTTCCTTTCCATGCAATGCAACAACAATCCCTGGCACACATATTTGACAATACATTAAAATGCTCCTGAAAAAATATTTTTTTATACAGCAGTGTATGCTTTTAAACAAGTAACTATTTCAGCTCAAAGTTATAATCTGCATGCACAACATAGGGAGACAGGTGATAAATTGTCCACTACGATAAATGCAACTTGGAACAATTCATACAGAACTAAAAGAAATCAAAGTTCAAGGATAACTTGGTGCATCCTGCATCAACGTGCTCAAAAAGTTGAAAACTTTATGCAAGTATTCAACAAAGGAGAGAGAGAGAGATTTAATATTTCATACAATAGTTATAGCTGCTTGAGTTATAATTTGCATGCACAATATGGGAAGACAAGCAATACATTAGCTGCAGCAACAAATGCTGATTCAACTCATACAAAATTAGAAGAGAAGTTAAAGGATGAACAGGTGCAATATGTATCAACATGCTCAAAAAATTGATCAAAACTTCATGAAATTCCTAGAGGCTTCAATAGCTGAGAAAAGTACACCATAATTCCATTCAATTTCATTCTGTGAAACGGACCTGTAACGTATACAGAAGGTATAAGCACAGCCCCAGAAAGTTTGACTCTCCCACTTTCATCTTCCAAAACTAGATGATCATCTGGATGCATAAAGTTATGCGGCTTAACAAGTGGGGTGGCAGATCTCTGTATATTCCATTTAAATGTCTCAATCCAATCCCATAACACCAAAATCGAAAAAGAGTAGCGTAAATGGCAGTTGACATATTTGTTTGAAGTATTACCTCCTTTGAATACTCATCCAGAATAGTAGGTTTAAGTTTCATGTGCTTGTAGAGGGTTCCAACAATGACACATTCCTTGCCTTCCTCCAATTCCAATACAGTACAAACTGCAAGACATTGTTTTCAAGAAAAAATTTCACCTAATCCATTGAACTCATTCCTCATGAAATTGCTTCTTAGTAGTTAGTTCTACCTTGAATTATGATTAAAAGCACAATGCTTAAACAGTTACAACTTAAATGCAAGATGGAATAACTAAAAAGCTATTCAAAGTAAGGATTGGTCTAAAACCGTCCTAAAGTAAGTTCAACGACAACAAAAAGAACACTTGACTTATGAATGTGTTAAGATACCACCAAAACTCACAAAAAGGGAAAAATTCAACAGATTAAAGGACCATATAGCCAAGAATTATGATGAAGTCATGCATCGAAGAACAAAATCAACTTCCACCCAAACTTCTCATGGTATCAAACAGCTAAATAAATGAAAGGGGAAAACAAATACCAGATAAATGAGGTTTCCATTTAGAGACAAGTGAATGGAGTATGGTTCTCATCAAGTGGAGTCGAACAAAGTAAATGTGACTGTATTGCTGGCCCTTGTACGTCTCCTTCTGAACCTTGTACTGCTCGTCCTACATCAAACAATACCATTTAACCCAAAACAAATAATTAAAAAAATCGGCGAGATTGTTCCCAATTCCGCCAATTTTCCGGCCTTCCGGGCCTCCGTTTACTAAAAAAATGAAGCAAGTGAAATGAGCAAATAGCGAAGGCAAATTCCTCGCAGTTCCACAGTAGGCGAGATGGGCGAAGAAAAAAGGCGGGAAATCCAAAAACTTTTGAGGAAATGAAGAGCGAACTAAGAAATAGAGGAGGGTAAGAGCTACCGATGTTTCATAGGTACACTGCTTGCGCTGGAGATTCTTCTGCGAGTCGATTTCCATGGCGAGGAAGAGAATGAACAGATAAATTTTACTCTTTCGAACCTCAATTGGTAGGGTAGAACTTGGAAGTTCTTCCACTGCTTAAAAACTTATTTCTAATCCAAAATTCGCGTGTAATGTAATGTAAACTGTAAAGTCCGAATTTTTCTATTCGATATTTTCCTTTACTTTCCAATTATTTTGGGTAGCATGCCTTCTTATTTAAACTTTATATTTATATTTCTTCAAAAAAAAAAAACCTTTATACATACATAGATATATTTATACATTATTAATAACATGAACATCGTTCAACTGTCGATCAAAAGATCAAATATTTGAATCTCTCACTCTACACATATTTAGGAGCGGATATACGTTGGACCCAACTCAATTTTTTAACTATTATCTATTAATATTAAAAACTTCAATTCTATCTCAATTTTTTTTAATGGCCTAATGGATGAAGCCCCTCATATTCTCAATTTCCTAATTTGAGCCCCAACGTGTTTTCCTTTTCCATTTTTTAAGCTCATTTTTCATTTTTCTGTTTTTTTTTTTTTTTTTTAATGTTGGTTTTTTTTTTTTCCTTCATTTCGTTTTCTTTTTTTTTTTTTCATTTGTTTTTCTAGTTTCTTTCTTCGTTTATTTTTCTCGTTTATTTTTATTGTTTTTGGGGTTTTTTATTTGCCAAGTAATATTTATTTTTCATATATTTAAAATAATTTAAATTTCTTTCTTTCTTTTTAGTTCAAAATTGATATTATAATTATTTTTTTAATTTCATTTTTAAATTTGAATTCTTTTAGTGAAATAAAGATGAAACAATAAAAATATTTTTGAATTTTAATAAACTATTTTTATTAAATTCATTATATAAAAAGAATTTATAATTCTATGAGAGAGAAAAAATAATCTCATTGCTAATTGTTATTTTAAGTTTCATTGTTTTTATACACTTATAAATTTGATATATTTTAATAGGCTTTTGAATTATCAATTGGTCTTTAAACTTTCAATTTCTTATTTAATAAGTTTTCAAGTTTTCAATTTAATGTCTTTAAACTTTCAATTTTATATTTAATAGGTTCTCGAGATTTATTGTTTATAATAGATGTGTAACTTAATAGATTTTTTTTAAAGTTTGATGATCTATTAAATACAAAATTGAAAATTTATGAACATATTAGACATAAATTGAAAGTTTAGTGACAAAACTTTTTTATGTCAATAACTTCTTAAATAAAATCTTGAAAATTTAAGGACCAAAATTTTAATTTAGTCAATTTAATATCAAAATATACGAACTGATACTAATATATAAATGTGTTCAAAATTATTTCTATATAGCCCTCCTGATATAAAATTCTGGATCCGCCACTGCACATATTATTGAGCTCAAAAAATATTTTGATAATTTCAAAGTCACTCTAAAACATACTCATTACACTATATTTAAAAGTGATTTCACAAATGTCAAATTACCATAAAATGATTTCCAGTTATTACTTTGTAATCAACTTTAAAGTGTTTTTTTTTTTCAAACAATTTTCAACCAATATAATTATTTTAAAAGTAATTTTTATTTGTTATCAAATACTCTAAGGGGCTGTTTGGGGCAAGGGTTATAATAACCTATGGAGTACTCTGCACCCCAAACGTAGACTATTATAACCCTAGACTAAACAACTCTGTATTTTAAATAATATTATATTATTTCACAGACTATTATAACCCATGTTATTATAACTCACTCAGTGCCCCAAACAGCCCCTAAGTTTTTAGACAAACATTTCGGTCCTCCAAAATCACTTATAAAAGTTAATTCAAACACATTCATAAACTATTTACTCATTGAATTTTTTTGTTAAAAACTATTTACTCTTTTTTTTTTTTTTTTTTTTTTTGTTAACAGGCGAGTCTTTATGGTTTAAATTTCACAACAATTTAATTTTTGAACTTTAGAAATCTTCTGACCTAGTCATTGCATTTTATTTTAATAATTTAGTAACCTCCAAAAAAAAATCTATAAAGTTTATTGTGTATGTAGATTGATAAATCATTTAGACATTAAGTGCATTTTAAAATTACATACACTAAATCATCATATACTAAACCTGAATGCTTAATTTTGACTATATTTATTCATGGTATGAACTAAATCGTTATAGATACCTGAATTAATTCATTACATACTAAAGTTGATGCCTTAATTTGTTACAAAATTACAACAATTATCATGAAAAAATTTGGGCTATGCGGTGTATATTTCTTTATCAACCCTATATGACGGGCTTGAATCTCCCAAATTTTTTTAAACTATTCTTTAGATAATTTGATGTCTTCCTTTTAACAACAAATACACACACCCCGTATAGGACTTGAATCTCTAAAAAAAAATATTCTTTAGATAATTCGATGTCTTCCTTTCAAAAAAAAAAAAAAAGATAATTCGATGTTGTACCTTTTAATCGTCAAAATAAAACTAAAAAACCACAACGTATAAATTAATATTATAAAAAAAATTGATCAAATTATAAAAATTATTTAGAAATATCGTTTGCTTTAATGTCTTCCATATGTGTCAATATGCATAATGCACCTAACTGTTTTTTTTTTAGTATCACCTAACATACATTTATTTTAAAACTATAGTGTTGAAATCACTCCACTGTTTAACACATATACAAGAGGATTATGGCTCCCCCACAACACATCGAGCAAAGACATCTGCTTGCATGCGAGAGACAAATATGTACATTGTTTATTATTGGCTCTGTTATAAAAGAAAGCGGTAGACTCCCTAATGAGAAATTTTAGAATATTAGGGTTCTTCTTTCTCTCATCTACCTATATGCGGAGGGATTCAATATCAATATCGGTTAATATTTCCAAATTGCAAGACATAACGTTCTATGAGACGCTGAAATTTCAATTTCCACTATTTTCAAGAGGTGAATGGACAATCGCCCTTCCCTTCTCACAACGTTTCTAAACTTGCTTAAGAAATCAAAGTGTGAATGGCACTTTGAAGTACTTCATGTTTGGGGTCAGGAGTAGGTCGTAACTTTCATCGATTCTAAATGACCTTTCTCTTACAATTAAACAATTGGTTAACCATCTCGAATAACTCCATCCATCTCGTGGAGGCAAAAAATGTATCTCATTTGTTGACATTAACTAACTGAAATTATTTTACTATTTTTTAAAATTATTAATATATTTAAATTAGTTTATGTCGATCTCCTTCTTATAGACTTGTACTTTCAAACATCTTGCAACGATGTACTATTCAAAAATTAGCACATTTCCTTCTCTAAAACTTGATTATTGTCTCTCAGCCACAATGGAACGAAGGTCTTACAATAGAGATGAATTAATTATAGAGTCTACGTTTAACAAATATGTAAGTTTGAAGCTTGATTATCACAATTAAAAACTAGTGGGTTCAATTATAATCCTGGTCACATTTTATTGGCCTATACATCTTATAAAATGTTGGGAGAATTAAAAATACTAGGAAAAAATGGAGTAGATATTGAGAAACAAACATACAAACAATTAGGTTGAGGTGCGGGTATCTCGCTCTCTGTAAGGAAATTCAAGTCTCATGCGGTGTATATTTATTTATCAACTACCAATGCAACAAGTCTAAGGAGACAGATTCCATCGATGTGGCTTCAGCGCTTATGGAGCCCGAGAAGGATCTTTCGAAAACAAAAAATGTTTTGGAAGAAATTGGTTATCTTGTTGAGGGTTGGGTGGAGATTTCTGTTTTGCACTGTCCTCGTTCTTGTAATATGGCAGCCCATTATCTTGCTCGGGCAGTCTTTCCGAAGATGTCTTTATGGTTGTCCCACTCCACTTCAGAGGAGGACCCTGTCCTTTGGTTGTCAAATTTCCCGTTATGGGTTGGTCATTTGTGTATTGAGGACGGGTTGGCTATTGCAGTTTAATGAACTATGTTTTCAAAAAAAAAAAAAAAGAGTCTTCTCTGACCTATTCCCTCCATGAACAACAACCCAACTGAAACGTCGTGTAGCTCAAACCACTCTGCACAAAGGGGTTTAGTACCAATATTTGTTAATATTTCCAAATCGCTAGATAAAATGTTATATGAGCACTGAAATCTCAATTTTCGCTATTTTCTAAAAAGTGAATGGACAATCGCCCTTCCCCTTATAGCAACGTTCCTAAACTTGCTAAAGAAATCAAAATGTGAATGACACTTTGAAGTACTTCGTATTTGGGGTCATGAGTAGGTTGTAACTTCCACTGATTCTAAATGGCCTCCCTCCTATATTTAAACAATTGGTTAACCATCTTGAATAAACAGGTTGTTGGGTTTTGTGTCCTAAAACTCATGGTCTTGTAAACTAAATGTATATTCTATTTTGCAATAAAGTTGTTATTGAATAAAGTGAATTGTGTATTCCATAACCCAAATCCAATGAACTAAGAACCCTTGACTATAAGATGTATACTTGAACTTTATGTATGACATCAAAGTGGATCAAGTTCAAGTAATAGCCAGAACGGTCTATAGTATAGGGATAGGGCTTGGTACCTTATCCTGGGGACACTATGGACGCCGCCCATCTTGTATAGTACTAACGATGTGATCCTTAATCGTTCATGTGGACGCATTAAAGTGGGGGCGTCCTATGCAATGAGTTTGCATAAGACTAGACCGCGAAATAGTCCTTTAGATATTTTAACTCCGTTTACTGTTTTAACTGACTATTTTCATACGATGACCTAGGTAACTCGATCTTAATCTTGAGTGTGCTATGAACTCCTGTTTATTCGGGATTATCCTTAGATTTACATGGGTGAGAGTGGCCCGAGATCGCCGACTCAATAAGTCTCCCATTTTGGGGATAAGACCGAGTAGATAGTTGGGAACATAGTCATGCGATATGGAATTCACTTCTACCCACTTTAGGGTTTAGTAGAGAGGTTGTTCCCTTAAGTGCTGTTTCCGGGGTCTTGAACAATGGGCCCACCCTCTCATTGGACCGAGAGGGATTCAGTTTGTTGGTTGGACCACAAACCAATTGTTCATTAGAGGATCAGTCGGACTTAAGGAACAAGAAGTAATTACAGGGGTAAAACGGTTTATTTGACCCAGCTGTAATTACGAACGACCTGTGAATGATCGACTTACTAATCATGGTTATATTGAGTGGACAGAAATATATCTACAGTGAGGAGAGTGCAGCCACTGGGCTTTAGTGGAGTGTCCCGGTGGTTAACGATTGTTGATTAGCTAGGCTAAAGAGTTTGGCCAGTTAATCTCGTATCGTTGGAGCTCATGATCTGTAGGTTCATTAGGTTCCCCTTACTAGCTCGGACTAAGCCTTGTAACAATTTGAGAGAAAAGAATTTGAATTGTTTAAATTCGGTTTTGGGAGAAAACGTTAATTATATGCGATATACTTAACGTTTCATAGCTTAATTATGAATTAAACTATGATAAAGAAGAGGTGGACATATTTAAATTTGATTTAAATATTGGTTCGGTTTAAAACATGAATAGGGATTCATGTTCGAACATTCGATTTGAGAAATCGGGATTGGTCCAATTATTTAATTTGATATTTGATATTAAATTAAATAATTATTTAAAATTAATTAAATTGTTTAATTAATTAAAAATTGATTTTAATTTAAAATTAATTTAATATTAATTTTGAATTAAAATTAAAAGGAAATTCAAATTCATTTAGGAATGAATTATGGACCAAATTCATTAGTTGATGAACAAGCTTCTTGCTTTATCAAATTCATCAAAATTGTCCACCTCCTTCTTGAATTATCCTCATCATCTATGTGTTGTCAAGTTTAGCAAGCTTGATGAAGCTTGTGATTTTTTTAAATAGAAAGAAACACCATGGGTAAGGTGAATTTTGTAGAAAATTTTACATTTTCTCGGTTTTAGACCTTTACCCATTCTTCTTCCAAATTCTCTCAATTAAGGATCCCACAATCCGTTCCAAGGCCTGAGGATAGTAGGGAAGACTCTAGAGGAGGTCCACAACTAGTTTGTGTTCAAATAAAGCCCACGGATTGCTTCAATTTTGAGCTTCAAAGGTAGTGTTCTTCCTTCTTTGTTTTTCTAGTTTTGAGCATGTTTTTAGTTTGGTAAAATTGATCAATTTAGAGTGCTTAAGATCCAAAATTGTTAATATTAACTCTTTCACACGTCCATCACGATGAGACAGGAAATGTATCTTATTCATTGACATTAACTAAATGCAACTATTTTACCATTTTATAAAATAAATTATTAATATATTTAAATTAGTTTATGTCGATCTCCTTCTTATAGACTTAGTAACTTCAAACATCTTGCAACGGTGCACTATTAAAAAATTAGCACATTTCCTTCTCTTAAATTTGATTTTTGTCTCTCACCCACAATGGAATGAAAGTGTTATAATAGAGACGAATTAACCAGAGTCTAATTTTTAGACATATGTATGTTTGAAACTAGTGGGTTCAATTATAAGCATGGCCACATTTTATTGGCCTATACATCTTCCAAAATGTCGAGGGAATTATAAATAACAGAGAAAAATATTTTTTGGTGGAGCCAAAATAATGCTATGCATTTTTTGACGGATTGATGAGCGCACGAAAAGGAACAAAAAGTAAACACCCATTTGTGGGTTACGTCTGTAGCAAGGTTACACACATATATATGTATGTGTGTATTTTGACTTAGTCAAAATTGGTGTGAAGCTTTGGGCCCAAGGCTAGGCCCATTGAAGTTAGGTTTAATTATTACAGCAAACATATATATTTTGTTTTTGTATGCTACCAATGTGTGAATCTTCACGATGAGAGAGTGGCCTTCGTTGTTCTTTGAGAAAAATACAGTGTGTGTATTTGAGTATAGTGAGTGCTGCAGTGAGTATTTTTGTGAGAGAAAAATAGTTTTTCTCTCATGGGTTTAAGGATTTTGTTCTTTGTTTATTCCAAGCTACCAAGTTGTGGTACTTGGAAGTCAATAGCTTTTATTGAGCTATTGAGGGCTCATTGTAATATTTTATTATAGTAGAACTTGCAATTGCATAAGACTATATGTAGTCCCTAGTTTGGGATGAACCGGTATAGATTTTGGTGTCATTCTCTTTTTCTTATCTCTCTTATTATTATTTGTGTAACTCTAAATTGTTTGGCTTATCTTGTGGATTGAGAGATGTAATATTTTAGTAATTTTATTTTTTTTTCTCCTTGGGTATTGGAAGATGATGTTGGAATTTATGCCATAAAGCCTCGTAATTAATGATTTATTTAGTAATTAATAATAATTTTGATTATTTTATTTGCAATATAATATTATTCATTATATGAAAAATTCAAGATTATCATTGTAATCTTGAACATTATGTGTTTGACATACAAGATGACCATGTTCAAGAAATAACCTAAAAGTCATAGTATATGGATAAGGTTGGGGTCTTATCCTGATAATACTATTGATACGACTTACTTTGTAATAGTTACAAATAATTTGATCCAAATTGTTCATGTGGAGACATGTGAGTGGGAGTATCTTATACAATGAGTTTATGTAAGACTGGACCACGAAATATTTAATCTCTCTTTATAAATTCGTTAATTGAGAAGATTAATATTTCATCAAGACGATCATATGCGACTCGATCTTAAACTTGAGTGAGTTATGAACTCCTGCATATGAGGACTTGTCCTTTAATTTACATGGGTGAGAGTGGCTTTTGTAACCGATTCAATATGCCTACCATTTTGAGGACTTGGGCAAATAGGGAGTTGGAAACATAATCTCACAACATGGAATTCACTCATTCCTTATATAGGGTAAGTAGATGAGTAGTTCCCTTAAATGCTGATTTCGGGACTTGAACAATGGGGCTCCACCCCTCATTGGCTCGAGAGGGGCTTAGTTTATGGTTGGATCATAAACAAAATGTTCATTAGAGGATTAATGGTACTTAAGATGCAAGATATAATTACATGGGTAAAACGGACTTTTGACCCAGCTATAATTACGAACAACTCATGAAGGAACGACTTGCATGTAATGGTTATATCCATGGACATAACTTGTCCTACAGTGCATAAGAGTGCAACTCTCGGTCTATAGTAGAGTGACCTAAAGTTAATGAATGAAAATTGATTAATTAAAGAGTTTAATTAATTATATATCATTGGAGCTTGTAATCTGTAGGTCCATAAGATGCTAGCTCATAGTAACACTCAGGGGCTGTTTGGGCCACCAATAACGAGTTGGGTTGGGTGGGTTAAAATAGCCCACTCCCTGTTTGGCCCACCAATTATTATAAACGGTGGTTATTATTATCCTACCCACCGTTTATCAACAGTAACAATATTTTACTCCACGCGGTTTTCGAAGGGTTTCCTTCACTTCTCTCCAAGCATCATTATTGCGACTACGGTTTTTGTTCCCATCTACCTTCGTTTTCCTCTCTGTTCGTCTTCTTCCCCGAAGGGTTTCTGGTGAGTTCGATCCTTTTTTTTTTTTCCTCTCTGTTCGTCTTCTTCCCCGAAGGGTTTCTGGTGAGTTCGAACCTTTTATTTTTTTTTCCATATACTCTGTCCTTCGATTTCATATGTTTTCCTTCACCATTTTGAGTTTCGTTTTCGATCTCTTTTTCCCTTTTTTGTAGATCTAAATCGTTGAGGTTTTTTTCCTTAATCTCTTGCTATTTTCACTAAATCGCTGTTTTTTTTTTCCCTTTTTCATCCACTTTGTCCTTCGATTTCGTCCGTTTTCCTTCACCATTCTTAGGTTCATTTTCGATCTCTTTCTACCTTTTTGTAGATCTAAATCGATGAGTTTTATTTTCCTTAACCTCTTGCTATTTTTTCACTAAATCGCTGTTTTTTTTCATCCACTTTGTCATTCGATTGGATCTGTTTTCCTTCACCAACTTTGAGGTGAGTTTTTGATCTCTTTCTCCCTTTCTATAGATCTAAAACACTGAGGTTTATTTTCGTTAATCTATTCTTATTTTTTTAACTAAATCCTCGATTTTTTTCTCCATGGTCGAAACCCTAACCAACCTCCTATTGGTCTCTATTATGTTTTTGTTTTTTTTTTTCCAAATTTATAACCTTGACTATTCAATCCCCTTGCCGCTTCGAGTCCTTCGTCGTTTCGAGTCCCTTGCCGCTTCTGTTGCCTTTCCCTCTGTATTTTCATATCCATTGGTTGTTTCGGTATATGAAGTTGCATGCTCCATTTGATGGAATCGGGTCTGGAATTGCTTGGTAGGGGACATCCGAACAAAAAACGAAGCTTGGTAGGGGGAACCGATCACTAATGAAGGTTTGTTCTCTTTTCTTTTTCACCGGCCAGTGATGAGTTCCTATTGAGATTATTTGCTGAGATTGGCATGGTTGTGAAATTCTTCATTCTGTTGTTGTTGTTTTTTTTTTTTTTTTTTTTTTTTTTTTTACTTCTTGTTGCAAGATTTGTTGCCATATTCGTTATGATTTAGCTTTTGTTCCCTGTTTTTGTGTACATTTCATCACACGGTTGATTTTGTTATGTTTTTTTCTTATGAGTTTCCATCGAGCTTATTTGCTGAGATATATATGGATGTTATAAAATCCCTTCGTACTGTTTGTTTTAATACTAATTGAAATTTTTTTTTACTATCCACTGCAATATTTGTTGCCAGTATTTTGGTTTCTGTTATTTTTTTTTTTATCATTTTGTTATATTTGACGTTGGCTCCGTGTTTGTGGAACAACCATGTTTTCTGAAATTCTTTTTCTATGAATGAATTTCGAGAAATATCTCTGAGGCCGGTCTAAATGAATCAAAAATTTCAATACCATTGTTCTTTGATTTATGGAATAACCATGTTCTATGATATATGCTATCTTTTGTTTAGTTGGTGGTTGTGTGCCTTTAATGAGGTGGATGCATTTATTTCCTTATAAAAAATTGTACAACTACCTCTATTTTTTTTTTTTTTTAAAGTGATGGTTATGTAATTAATGGGCCTATCTTATCTCACTAGTTCTCTTAAATTTGTTAGGTGCACTAATAAGTGCACCTAACCATTTGCTAACAACTACTCTTCCATCATATCTTCTTTATATACAACATCACACTTATGCTATAATTTGAGGATAACTCCACACTCAACCTTCCATGCTCTGTTTGGTAAGTTCTTTCTTACCACTTTCCTATCCATTTCTTTCATATATATATGCTTCATTTATTTTATATTTGTAAGTTTCTATTAATATATCTTATCCCACATGTGAAGGGGTTTACTTACTAGAAATCCTTTCACACTTGATGCCCATTCGCTCATCACCGCCTACAACAAGGTATTTTTTTTCCACTTGCATGTATTCAAGTTTACAATTGTTATAGATTGGTACTAATTTTTTTTTTTTTTATATTGTAGGGTTAGAAAGTACGTCATTCATTGACTTTTTTTTAGGTTCGTTAATTTAAAGCTAAGGATTCTTTCGATATGTATTTGTATGGCACATTGTGTGAACTTTATTTCCTTATGTATTCAAACTAAACATTGGGACACTTGATTTCATTATGTATTTTTCTTATACTTGAAAATGTGTACGTTTTATATTTTATTCTTTAGAACAATTTGGTCGTATGTTATATATGGATTGAAGTACTTAAGATGAATTTTTTTCCCTTTACCAAGTATGTGTGAATACAAAGTATTGTTTTTTTTTTTTTTTTTTTTTTTTTTTTTTTTTTGTTTTTTGGATGCAACCAAAAAAATAAAAAAAAAAATGGTTAACAGAAGTAATTTTGTTTTTAATAAAAAAGAAGGGGACATTTTTTTATAGAAAATATTATTTTCATATAAGTAAAAAAACAAATGAAGTTTGAACATGGAAAAAAAAAAAGACAGTTCAATAGAAAAACTGATGCTTTATTTGAAATAAAATATAAAATGAGTTTTGTATACAAATTAAGATCTTGATTGTTACTTAAAACAAAGAAATGAAATTTGGATACAACTAGTTGTAGGCATTTTTTGGATTAATAAAAAAAAACAGAAATTTAAATGAGACATATGATGTTTTATTTAAATTAAAACATAAAATGAATTTTGCAGAAATAGTATGATACTTTTTTTGAATTAAAACATACAATCAATTTTACATACATATGATGTGTTTGTTTTCTAATTAAAACCAACCAAAAAATAAATAGAACTTAGATACAACCAATTTTAGGATTTCTTTGGATTAAACAAAAAATAAGAAATTTGAATGAGAAATTTGATGATTTCTTTGAATTAAAAAAAGATAAATAATTTTGCATACTTAATAGGATGTTTTTTGTATGACTAAAAAAAATGAAACGAGAAATTGTACAGTTTTTTGGAGTTAAAAAAAAATACGATTTTGTAATTAGAAATATGATGTTTTCTTTGAATTAAAACAACAAATCAATTTTTTCTACATAGTAGGATGTTTGTTTTTTCCTAATTAAAAAAAAATGAGCTTTGGATACAACCAATTTTAGACTTTTTTGGATTAAGCAAAAATAAAAAACCGGAATGGGAAATATGATAATTTCTTTTAATTTAAAAAGGAAAATAATTTTGCATACATAATAGGATGTTTTTTGTATAATTAAAACAAAAAAATGAACTTTGGATGAGAAATACGATGATTTCTTTGAATTAAAAAAGGAAAATAATTTTGCATACCTAATAGGATGTTTTTTGTATGACTAAAAAAAAGTGAAAACTAGAAATTGTACAGTTTTTTGGAGTTAAAAAAAATATGATTTTGTAATTAGAAATATGATGCTTTCTTTGAATTAAAACAACAAATCAATTTTTTCTACATTGTAGGATGTTCTTTTTTTTCCTAATTAAAATAAATGAGCTTTGGATACAACCAATTTTAGACTTTTTTGGATTAAGCAAAAATAAAAAACTTGAATGAGAAATATGATTATTTCTTTTAATTAAAAAAGAAAAATAATTTTGATTGTCCATAACTCAAGGATTTATAGCTCGTGGGTTGAACCCATGAGAATTGGTTGTCATAATGGATCGCAGTTAGTATTTGATTAGACGTTTGTCTTTCAGGAACCATCTAAATCGTTTCCTAAATTATGGACTCACGAGAACTAATTGCTATATTGGGAGCCTTCACCTCATCACAACATCATTTACTTTTAATATTAGAATTGTATATGAACAACCATAAAAGAATAGAACACCAATCACCCTACCTCAGACATCACATTAGGCAACTAGCATTCTTTCGGCTCATCCACGAGTCTGACTTATGTTGTCGCGAGAGTACAAGAATGGACAGACGATGCTTTGCCATACTATGTACTTTACTTAAGACAACAGGAGGTTTAGTCGGAACAGAGGTCGTAGATGTAGAAGAGATGGTAGCCATGTTCTGGCACATCTTAGCCCATGACGTTAAGAATTGAGTAGTTCGTAGACAATTTGCAAGGTCTGGTTAGACCGTTTCTAGGCATTTCAACTCTGTCCTTAACGCAGTATTGCAACTACACGATATACTTCTGAAGAAACCAGAGCCGATCACTAACTCATGTACAGATGAGAAATGGAAATAGTTTGAGGTATAAATCATTTTTAAATCCAACAATAATAAAATGTGGGGTCCTATAGGGTTAATTACGTAAATAAATATTCCATTTATTGTGTGAACGCAGAATTGTCTCTGTGCGTTAGATGGTACGTACATCAAGGTCAATGTTAGTGCCAGTGATCGCCCAAGGTATAGGACGAGGAAGGGTGACATTGCGACCAATATGCTTGCTGTTTGTGATACGACTGGAGAATTCATATTTGTCTTACCAGGGTGGGAAGGGTCCGCAGCTGATTCTCGGGTGCTTAGGGATGCAATATCACGACCTAACGGACTGAAGGTTCCGAAGGGTAATGAACACCTTATTAATTATTAACCATCCTAATACTAGGACAATAGATTAAATGGTTCCACATTGTATATGATATTATTATCTATGCGATGCTGGGTACCCTAATGCAGAGGGTTTTTTGGCACCGTATAGAGGAGAACGCTACCATCTATCTGAATGGTGTGGGGGAGGGAATGCACCGACTAGTCCAAGAGAATTTTTTAACATGAAGCATTCTTCTGCAAGGAATGTGATTGAAAGGGCATTAAGACTCCTGAAGGGTAGATGGGCCATTCTTCGAGGAAAATCATACTACCCAGTACGAATTCAATGTCGAACCATCACGACGTGTTGCATAATTCACAACCTCATCAATCGAGAGGTGGGAGAAAGTTCAATGATTGATGACTTGGACGAGGTGGACTCTGCTTCTGCTACTATCGGGGGGGACAACATCAATTTCATTGAGACTTCTAATGAATGGAGCCAGTGGAGAGATGATTTGGCCCAACAAATGTTTTCTGAATGGGAGTTACGTAATAACTGAAGCTTTCTTGATTGTTTTGTTATATTTAGGACTTCTTTTTATGTTTTTTTGGATATTCCTGAAATAATCGTTGCTTTGGAACCACATGTTGTACTATAATTAAGTATGTTATGTATTTTATTTAAAAAGTAAATGAAGCATTCTCTTACGTTCTAGCTAAACTGTACAACGATGTATGTATGCATTTAGCAGAATGTCAGGTGCACCGAGAGCCCCCAAGCACTCATGGACGAAGAACGAGGACACAAAGCTAGTGGAGTGCCTTATGTGGTTGGTCCAGTCCGGAGGGTGGAGATCAGACAACGGGACATTCCGACCTGGCTACTTGATGCAACTACAACGTATGATGAGGGAAAGGATACAAGGTAGTGAAATTCAGTCAAACACCATTGATTGTAGAGTCCGAACCCTTAAAAAACAATATCATGCGATTGCAGATATGCTAGGATCAGGATGTAGTGGATTTGGTTAGAATGACGAATTTAAATGCGTTGAGGTGGAGAAGGAGACTTTCGATGGATGGGTAAAGGTAAGATTATATAGTATCCTTATAACTTCTATGTAACATTTTATAACATATACTTGTATTCTCATGTAGGGTCATCCGGTTGCAAAAGGGCTGCGAAATAAGCCGTTCCCTCACTTTGATGATTTGGCTGTTGTCTTCGGCAAAGATCGAGCTACAGGAGCATATGCGGAGACGCCTGGGGATATGGCATCCAATATAGGAGAGCACATGGATGAAGATATTCACCTTGGTGGCTCCCAGGAATACTATGTCCCAATACCGCCGGGGTCAAACCCAGGAATGGACATGGCCCAAGAGGAGATGCAAGGAACACCCACTAGTGGAAACAACGCAGTTGGGACTTCCTCCAGGGGTAGCAAGAGGAAACGATCTCCTTATCACTCTGAGATGGTAGATGTGGTACGGAATGCTATGGATATGCAATCGACCCACTTGAAGATGATTGCAGAATGGCCAAAAGAGAAGCGTGCAGTGGAGGTCGAAGTACGCGCAGAAATTGTGAGCCAGTTGTATATGATCCCAGAGTTGAATAACCGGGCCAGAGCACAGATTATGAATATCCTCTTCCGTGATGTCTTGGCGTCCGAGAGCTTCTTGTCTGTTCCTCCAGAGTTGAAATTGGACTACTGCCAGCTCCTCCTCGAGAAAGACGACTGATTAACCCTTCTTCATATTATGTTTTTTGGATGATGACAAACCATCTTATCTTTTTTGGAACTATGTATATAGTATGATATTCTTTTGTGCCATTTGGGTGGTGGTTTCTATTGACAACTATCACTCCTTGAAAACCTTTTTTTTTTGTTCTGTACCTATGGAGTTAGAAGATAAGTTGTCATTGTACGTCTCTAAATATGGACCTGCATCTTAAACTCCAAAATGGTCAACTCATGGAACAAATATTTTTTATTTCAAATTTGAAAATTTGATATTTAATATAGCATTGCTTGTATAATTAAAAAAAATTGGAAAAAAACTTGTCAGCATAAACACAGACTATTATAACCCATACTAAAATAATCTGCACTCCAAACACAGACTATTATAACCCAGACTAAAATAATCTGCACCCCAAACACAGACTATAATAACCCCACAGATTATTATAACCCTCAGACTATAATAACCACAGACTATTATAACCAACTCTGCGCCCTAAACGGCCCCTAAAAAATCAATTTAGTTGAAAGAAAATTTTGAAATGTTCAAATTAATATCTAATTTGAAGTGTTCAAATTAATATTTAATATATTAAATATATTAAATATAAAAGAAAAAATATATATTTATTGTATTTGATACATTAAATATTAAAATAATTAATGTATATTAGATACATTAAATAAAAAATATTTATAAAATTTGAAAAAGATTCAAATTAATAAATATCGTAGGAGATTTGAATGAGATTCAAATAAGTATAAGATATATTTTAATATATTAGATATTAAAATATAATATTTTAATTATGACAAAACTTTGCTCTTAGTCTCTATAAATAAGATCATTGGGTTGAGCCATTAGACATAATACACATTTCTTCTATAGAGAATTAGAGAATTTCTTCTAGACTTTTTATCTTTAATCTCTTGTGGATTTTCTTTCAAGAGGCTCTCACAAGCTTTGATCATGTGCTTGAGTCATAGCCAGAAAGATTTTGTGGAGGAGATAAAGACCCGCTTGAAATATCTTCATATTTATTCCAAGTAAGTTTGCTTAATCTTATTTTTTTAGTTTAATTTTAAATAAAATCAAAGACGATCCAATGCTTCCGCTGCGGAGTGAAACATTCATTCCTTTAGATGATAGTCAATGATTATCTGACCGTTATGAAATTGGGCAAAACATTGAAAAAAAAAACTCGAAAGGAGTGAAAGATGAAGATTGAGAAACTTTGGATGAAGAAGCAGTCTCAACAATTAGGATGTGTCTAGTTAGGTGGTTGGCATGACAACTGCAATTGAGTTAATAGAAACGCTTACAGACATGTATGAAAAACCTTGCACTAATAACAAGATATATCTGCTTAGAAATTTTTTTATTCGCAAATGGCTAAGGATGCTTCGGTCAATTCCTATATTAATTAGGTTACCACTTTGATCAATCATTTGAAGTCTCTTAAGATATAATTTACTAATGAGGTTAATGTTATTTTGTTATCAACATCTTTATCTAATAGTTGGGAAATGATGAAGACAGTAGTGTCTAATTCGACAGGGAATAATACTCTAAGGTTTTCAGGGGTTTGTGATTTAGCCTTAGCTAAGGAAATCCATAGAAAGGGTAGTAGTAAAGAGTCTACTGTAGAATTAGTTTGGGTTATGACTAAGGGTAAAGAGAAGATTTATGAGGAAAATAAGCCGAGTAGCAGTAAAAAGAAGTGGGTTTGTAGGAATAAAGAGATAGAGTGTTATTACTATCACAAGAAAAGTCACACTAAGAGTCTGTTGGGTTTTGTGTCCTAAAACTCGTGGTTTTGTAAACTGAATGTATATTCTATTTTACAATAAAGATGTTATTGAGGTTTATTCAGTAAATGTGTTATTGAATAAAGTGAATTGTGTATTCTATAACCAAAATCCAATGAACTAAGAACCCTTGGCTATAGTATGTATACTTGAACTTTATGTATGACATAAAAGTGGATCAAGTTCGAGTAATAGCCAAAATGGTCTATAGTATAAGGATAAGGCTGGGTACCTTATTCTGGGGACACTATGGATGCGGCCCACTTTGTATAGTACTAACGATGTGATCCTGAATCGTTCATGTGGAGACATGCGAGTGGGGGCATCCTATGCAAAGAGTTTGTATAAGACCGGACCGCGAAATAGTCACTTAGACTTTATAACTCCGTTTACTGTTTTAACTGACTATATTCATACGATGACCTAGGTAACTCGATCTTAATTCTGAGCGTGCTATGAACTCCTGTTTATTCAGCATTATCCTTAGATTTGCATGGGTGAGAGTGGCCCGAGATCGCCGACTCAATAAGCCTCCCATTTTGGGGATAAGACCGGATAGATAGTTGGGAACATAGTCATGCGAGATGAAATTCACTCCTACCTGCTTTAAGGATTAGTAGAGAGGTTGTTCCCTTAAGTGCTGACTCCAGGTCTTGAACAATGGGCCCACCCTCTCATTGGCCCGAGAGGGATTCGGTTTGTTGGTTGGACCACAAACTAATTGTTCATTAGAGGATCAGTGGGACTTAAGGAACAAGAAGTAATTACAGGGGTAAAACGGTTTATTTGACCCAGCTGTAATTACGAACGACCTGTGAAGGATCGACTTACTAATCATGGTTATATCGAGTGGACAGAAATATATCTACAGTAAGGAGAGTGCAGCCACTGGGCTTTAGTGGAGTGTCCCGGTGGTTAACGAATGTTGATTAGCTAGGCTAAAGAGTTTGGCCGGTTAATCTTGTATCGTTGGAGCTCATGATCTGTAGGTCCATGAGGTCCCCTTACTAGCTCAGACTAAGCCTTGGAATATTTTGAGAGAAAAGAATTTGAATTGTTCAAATTCGGTTTTGGGAGTAAACGTTAATTATATGCGATATACTTAACGTACTATAATTTAATTATGAATTAAACCACAAGAAAGAGAGAGGAACATATTTAAATGTGATTTAAATATTTGTTCGGTTTAATACGTGAATAGGGATTCATGTACAAACGATTGGTCATAAAAGAGAGGGATTGGTCTAATTATTTAATTAATATTTGATATTAAATTAAATAATTAAATTAATTAAATGGTTTAATTAATTAATCAAGTTTTTAATTTAATTTTGATTTAAATGAAACTTGACTAATCCTATATATCCAACCTAGTGTTGTCTTCCATGGGAAGACAAGTGTTGTCTTCCATGGGAAGACAATTGTTGTCTTCCATGGGAAGACAAATGTTGTCTTCCATGGGAAGACAAATGTTGTCTTCCATGGGAAGCCTAATGAGGTTTCATTAGTTTCTATAAATAGAGAAGCAACACAATGGAGATTAGAGATTAGAAAAACAAGAGATTTTTGTAGAAAACTCTCTAGTTTTTTTATTGAGATCTTTACTCATTCTTCTCCCAATTTCTCTCAATCAAAGATCCCACAATCCATTCCAAGGGCTGAGAATAGTAGGGAAGACTCTAGTGGTGGTCCAAGTATTGTTGGTGATCCAAGATTTGCAAAGAATTTGGAGAATTTGAGCTACAAAGGTTGTTTTTCTCTTCTCTGTTTTCTGCTTGAGCATGTGTTTTATTTTGCAAAATTAATCTAATTAGAGTGCTTAGATCCATAAATCGCTTCCGCTAATCTGATATAGACTCCTTCAATTGGTATCAGAGAGTTTTTGAGCACTCAATTCGATTTATTTTGTGTATGGTGGGTGTTTTTTGAAGTCTATAAATTCTGGGAGTCTAAAGTGTTGATCTGATTTTGGCATCAAAATTAAGTATCAATATGTTGATGTTTTTCAAATTGCTCATGTGTGTTTGAGCATTAGTGTGTGTAGAATAAGCTGTAAAAATTTCGGATCGAACGGAGTTCGGGAAGGTCGTCAATTTGAAGAGAGAATGTGGAAAGGTCAAAAAAAATCGAAAAACAGAGGCTGCTGGATTTTTTTTTCTTCATCTCCAGACTTCACGCATGAATTTCATTTTGGAGAAGAAGGGTGACGTCAGCGACTTAAATGATGACGTCATCGAGCTGGTTCAACTCTTTTCAGACCGGTTCTGAATGGTTCGGGACCGGTTTTGCCACCTGGGAGGTCCGGTTCAGCTGATTGAGGTCTGGTTCATCGAGTTACAGCTCGGTTCAGCCTTTTGAAGGCCCGGTTCACACATAAGCAAGCGTTTTTGGGCCGATTCGAAGTGTTCGGAAGCGGTTCAAATTTATTTCTGAATTATTATTGTAATAATTTAGGTAATAGCTTGCTTTTGATGCCAAAATTAGTCCACTTTAGTGTGTTTAATTAATTATTCATTGTGAATGTTTGTATTAATTAAAATTCCTTGATTGTGCATAAAGTATGCCATATAGATTTTAAAATCCCACCATAGGGAGCATGCTCCATGCATTGAAAGTATGTTATAATTGTTATAATATATAGTATGCATGAAAAAGAAAAGGGTTTCATGAAATTAATATAATTGTTATATTAATTTATGAAACAAGTGTTATATTAATTAATTATAATTAATATAAGTGTTATATTAATTAAAATTAAACATATAACAAACAATGGCCTTGGATGAATATAATTGTTATGTTCAAATGCATTGGAAGAAAGTTATAAGTGTTATAATTTTAAATATGCATAATGGGGTTTCATGAAATTCATATAATAGTTATATTAATTTATGAAACAAAAAGTTATAAGTTTTAAGTAATAATTAATATAAGTGTTATATTAATTAAGAAATAAACCTATAACAAATATTTCCTCTGAAGAATATAATTGTTATATTCAATGGTTAAAATATATATATTATGCATATTAAGAGGTTTCAATAAATTGATATAAAAGTTATATTAATTTATGAAACAAAAGGTTATATATGTTAAATTATAATTAATATAAATGTTATATTAATTACAAATTTATACATATAACATAGAATTGACTTGCATTTTTCATGAGATGATTATGTTTTGCTTGTATGTTTTTCATGTGATGAATGATCAAGCACTCAAAAACATAGAAATGCATGAAAACCTAAGGTTAACTAACTAGTTTTAAAAATGGTTTTACAATTGGTTTTATATAAACCTTAGGTTTCTAGTTCTAATAAGATTAGAATTAGGCAATCCAAATAATTTATAAACTATGATTAAAGAGGGACTCTGTCTAAGGAAGGTTCTGGCTAGGCTGGGGTATTTAAGATGACGGAAACGGAACACCCCTACCTGGGAACCGACCTGGGAGTGAATTTAATCTAGAGGTTTATAAATTATCATTTCGTGAGTGGCGGTTTTTTAAAAGTTAATAAATCGAACTCATAGACCTAAGTTTACTAAAAGGTTAATAGACTTAGGTAAATTCCAGTATAATCGTTATATTGGTAGACTTAGGCGATATTGACTTAGCCGGAATATGCCTAAGTAAAAGTATACCCATTCCGTCTAAAATACTTAGTGGGAGTGAAAAGGTATATATGATATATCCATTTCTTCTTACGCTCTCTGCGAAGTTCACACCGTGAGATTTATGCTCGTCCTCGTGATGTCAATAGGGCATCCCCATACGGGTGGTATTTGCATAAATCAAGAGCAAGGTGAATGGAGAAAGTATTTATAGTAAGTGGGAGAAGGAAGTGTGTCAACACATCCTACGGTCTCCTCCATTAGTTTGGACCGTGAGATTCCCATGTTGCGCCTGCAGGTTGCCCGTAGTAGCACCATCCAAACGGAGGGTCGTAACATGGGATTCGGAACAACTCGAACTCCAGAAATGGATAGGGTCTCCTAGGTCCATTCCCAACTTTGACTTTCCAATTCGGTAGCATTGTTGGGGCCGATCTCTGAGGTCCGAAAATGGCGGGTCACACTTACAAGAATTACTAAGTGTTAGTGAATTCTTGACCAAAGTAGCGATAACTAGAATGCTATAGGAATAAGAGTTATTCTGGTATTAGCATTTAGTCAAGAATGTCTTGGTTCGGTGAAGAAGTGATTGACTGCCCCACGGATAGATAGTTGGGAACTTGTAGACCAACCAGATGGTGAAAGACCTATCGGTTGCAAGTGGATCTACAAGAGGAAACGAGACCAAGCTGGTAAGGTGCAAACCTTTAAGGCTCGACTTGTGGCAAAGGGTTATACCCAGCGGGAAGGGGTGGACTATGAAGAAACCTTCTCCCCTGTTGCCATGCTTAAGTCGATTAGAATACTCTTGTCCATTGCCACGTTTTATGATTATGAAATTTGGCAAATGGATGTCAAGACAGCCTTTCTGAATGGTAATCTTGAAGAGAGTATCTATATGGTTCAACCAGAGGGGTTCATAATTCAGGGTCAAGAGCAAAAGGTTTGCAAGCTTAAAAGATCCATCTATGGATTGAAGCAAGCATCTAGATCCCGGAATATAAGATTTAATACTGCGATTAAATCTTATGGCTTTGAACAGAATATTGACGAACCTTGTGTTTACAAGAAGATAGTCAATACTACTGTAGCTTTCTTAGTCTTGTACGTAGATGATATCCTACTAATTGGGAATGATGTAGGATTCCTGACTGACGTAAAGCAATGGCTAGCGACCCAATTCCAAATGAAAGATTTGGGAGAGGCTCAGTTTGTCCTTGGAATCCAAATTGTTCGGAATCGCAAGAACAAAACGCTAGCATTGTCTCAGGCATCTTATATTGACAAAATGTTGGTTAGATATAAGATGCAGAATTCCAAGAAGGGTTCATTACCTTTCAGACATGGAATTCATTTGTCGAAGGAACAGTGTCCTAAGACACCTCAAGAAGTTGAGGATATGAGATACATTCCCTATGCATCAGTTGTCGGTAGTCTGATGTATGCCATGCTGTGTACTCGACCTGACATATGCTATGCAGTGGGAATTGTCAGCAGGTATTAGTCTAATCCAGGATATGATCATTGGACTGCCGTTAAAAACATCCTCAAGTATCTTAGGAGAACGAGGGACTATATGCTTGTGTATGGTGCGAAGGATCTGATCCTTGCAGGATACACTGACTCTGATTTTCAGACCGATGTAGATTCGAGGAAATCCACATCGGGATCAGTATTCACTCTTAATGGAGGAGCAATAGTTTGGAGGAGTATAAAGCAAGGTTGTATTGCTGACTCCACCATGGAGGCTGAGTATGTCGCAGCTTGCGAAGCAGCGAAGGAGGCTGTATGGCTTAGGAAATTCTTTACTGATTTGGAAGTTGTTCCAAATATGAATTTGCCTATCATCCTTTATTGTGATAATAGTGGTGCAGTGGCAAATTCTAAAGAACCTAGAAGCCATAAGCGCGGAAAGCATATAGAGCGCAAATATCATCTCATCAGGGAGATTGTGCAACGAGGAGACGTGATCGTCACGCAGATCCCTTCGGAGCACAACATTGCTGATCCGTTTACAAAGCCCCTCACGGCTAAAATGTTTGAGGGACACCTAGAGAGTCTAGGACTACGGGTTGTACAGTAGGGCATTTTTTTTACCTCAGCATGTTTGACTCCACTGACGTTTTAGTCCAAGTGGGAGTTTGTTGGGTTTTGTGTCCTAAAACTCGTGGTTTTGTAAACTGAATGTATATTCTATTTTACAATAAAGATGTTATTGAGGTTTATTCAGTAAATGTGTTATTGAATAAAGTGAATTGTGTATTCTATAACCAAAATCCAATGAACTAAGAACCCTTGGCTATAGTATGTA
Source organism: Trichosanthes truncata (assembly GCA_033996785.1). Classification (NCBI taxonomy): domain Eukaryota; kingdom Viridiplantae; phylum Streptophyta; class Magnoliopsida; order Cucurbitales; family Cucurbitaceae; genus Trichosanthes; species Trichosanthes truncata. The sequence continues at coordinate 47,781,676 of JAWPNB010000003.1, read as the reverse complement.
TACTTGAACTTTATGTATGACATAAAAGTGGATCAAGTTCGAGTAATAGCCAAAATGGTCTATAGTATAAGGATAAGGCTGGGTACCTTATTCTGGGGACACTATGGATGCGGCCCACTTTGTATAGTACTAACGATGTGATCCTGAATCGTTCATGTGGAGACATGCGAGTGGGGGCATCCTATGCAAAGAGTTTGTATAAGACCGGACCGCGAAATAGTCACTTAGACTTTATAACTCCGTTTACTGTTTTAACTGACTATATTCATACGATGACCTAGGTAACTCGATCTTAATTCTGAGCGTGCTATGAACTCCTGTTTATTCAGCATTATCCTTAGATTTGCATGGGTGAGAGTGGCCCGAGATCGCCGACTCAATAAGCCTCCCATTTTGGGGATAAGACCGGATAGATAGTTGGGAACATAGTCATGCGAGATGAAATTCACTCCTACCTGCTTTAAGGATTAGTAGAGAGGTTGTTCCCTTAAGTGCTGACTCCAGGTCTTGAACAATGGGCCCACCCTCTCATTGGCCCGAGAGGGATTCGGTTTGTTGGTTGGACCACAAACTAATTGTTCATTAGAGGATCAGTGGGACTTAAGGAACAAGAAGTAATTACAGGGGTAAAACGGTTTATTTGACCCAGCTGTAATTACGAACGACCTGTGAAGGATCGACTTACTAATCATGGTTATATCGAGTGGACAGAAATATATCTACAGTGAGGAGAGTGCAGCCACTGGGCTTTAGTGGAGTGTCCCGGTGGTTAACGAATGTTGATTAGCTAGGCTAAAGAGTTTGGCCGGTTAATCTTGTATCGTTGGAGCTCATGATCTGTAGGTCCATGAGGTCCCCTTACTAGCTCAGACTAAGCCTTGGAATATTTTGAGAGAAAAGAATTTGAATTGTTCAAATTCGGTTTTGGGAGTAAACGTTAATTATATGCGATATACTTAACGTACTATAATTTAATTATGAATTAAACCACAAGAAAGAGAGAGGAACATATTTAAATGTGATTTAAATATTTGTTCGGTTTAATACGTGAATAGGGATTCATGTACAAACGATTGGTCATAAAAGAGAGGGATTGGTCTAATTATTTAATTAATATTTGATATTAAATTAAATAATTAAATTAATTAAATGGTTTAATTAATTAATCAAGTTTTTAATTTAATTTTGATTTAAATGAAACTTGACTAATCCTATATATCCAACCTAGTGTTGTCTTCCATGGGAAGACAAGTGTTGTCTTCCATGGGAAGACAATTGTTGTCTTCCATGGGAAGACAAATGTTGTCTTCCATGGGAAGCCTAATGAGGTTTCATTAGTTTCTATAAATAGAGAAGCAACACAATGGAGATTAGAGATTAGAAAAACAAGAGATTTTTGTAGAAAACTCTCTAGTTTTTTTATTGAGATCTTTACTCATTCTTCTCCCAATTTCTCTCCATCAAAGATCCCACAATCCATTCCAAGGGCTGAGAATAGTAGGGAAGACTCTAGTGGTGGTCCAAGTATTGTTGGTGATCCAAGATTTGCAAAGAATTTGGAGAATTTGAGCTACAAAGGTTGTTTTTCTCTTCTCTGTTTTCTGCTTGAGCATGTGTTTTATTTTGCAAAATTAATCTAATTAGAGTGCTTAGATCCATAAATCGCTTCCGCTAATCTGATATAGACTCCTTCAGAGTCAGTGCAGGAAATTAAAAAATGATCTAGAAAGGAAGGAAAAGGAAGAGACAAATGCAGTGTGATAATTCTCATAATTAAGAATTATTTAGCTCATAAATGGAGGTTATGCTTGGGTTTATTAGCAATTCTTTTTATAAAATCATTTAAATTCCAAGAAAAACAGCATGAATCTTCCAAAGTAAATTAAAATCAATAAATAAAAGGAAAAGAAAAGATTTGCACTAATAAAGTATTTTTTTTTGCTACAGTTTTGATGAAAAAGCTCGATTGCCACATGATTGCTGATGAATTGCTATAGCAATCGGATAAGGAAGACAAAAACGAAAATTTCAGGATTTATCAAATTTGGAAGATTCTACTCCTTAAATCAAGTAACGATTTCATACATCAAGCCGTATATGGAGTGTGAAGAAACCCTAGCCATCATTGTCTATAAAAAGGAAGAAAAAACAAACAAAAAGGTGGAATTCCTCATTGGAAGAATACTCATTTTTCTACATTTTTTCTATCTTCATCTTGCTGCTTTTCTTCTCCATTCAACTGTTTGTCATTCTGCACTTTGTTTTTCTAGTTATGTTCTTGAGGAAGCCCGAAGTCTAATCCTTGGCTCAACCTTGGGTTGGGAAGATCTCCCCTAACTCGAGAGAGAAGAATGGAAATCAACTAACAGTTGAAATCAAGTTAGCTTAAAAGTAGTTATAGTTTGTATTTTTCCTTTCTGTTTTATTGAATAGGATAGTCCTCATTCAGTTCTTATATTCAGTTCTTGTAGTTCTTCATTGTACTAGTTTATCCTTCATTTATATAAGAGTATCCATTAAATTTTTTGACTATTTCTCTTTTACATATTGTTTTATACCTCTCGAATTCGTTAAGAGTTGTTTTCCATTTATTGTTTTCATGGTGTTTACCTTTACTTCAGTTATGTTTTTCTACTTAATAATAAACTAAACCTTCCATAGGGATTCAAGAACATGGATGCCCTAAGGTAAGGATGTGTAGCCAATAAACCCAAAAGCAATCGACATTAGCTTAATTTAGTTTTATTTTTACTGATTTTATTTCTTTATTGAAACCCTTGAATGATAAACTTGGGATGCTTTTAAGTCCAATCTAATAGCAAAAAGGTTAAAAGAAGACGAATTTCGTAAAAGAAATGAGACAAGAGCTTAGACATAAGCCAAGCATGATCCTAGACATAGGACGAGCCCCTCAAAACCAAACATGCGATTTCAAACCACCTAAGTACGCTTGGCCATAGACATAGGTTCAATCACTTAGTCCCCTAAAAGTTTTGAATCAAATCTGAATGGGAGTTGATTATGTTTACCACGTTTCTGTAAAATGTCTGATTGCTGTGGCAATTAGTTGGCAATCTTACCAATGGGCAGTAATGAACTTGAATCCCCTCATTCTCTTGAGTGATCTTGCATCAGTTTCATATTTCTTTATTGCAGTTCGTTATTCACCATAAACACCCAAAATATTTTGGTTTTTAGATTTTTGGCTTCTAAAGTTGTTATTGTTCACAATCTTGTTATACATTAATTTTGTAGTGTCTGTTCCCTTGGGATTCGATAACTTGGAATATTTGCCTTATTACTTGCATCGGTAGTGTGTATACTTGCACTAAGGGTTAAGCTTTTTTTTATTAAAATTTACCCACAAATTTCACCCGACCACAGTGCATGATGCCTTAGTTTGTGTTGGTAGTGACATAGAGAGTTGTGGTAGTGACATAGAGAGTTGTAGAAACTCATCTAATTGGATTTTAGACAGTGCAATTATTGTTCACATCGCTTCAAAGAGAAGTTTGTTCACATTCTTCACTAGTGGATATCATGATTTAGTGAGGATGAGGAATGGTAGAACATTCAAGACTAGTAGAATTGGAGATGTTAGTCTAAAGACAGAGTGTGGAGATAAATTAGTGTTGCGTAATGCAGGTTTATGCTAATTATCAAGATGAATCTCATCTCTACTGGCAAGGTGGCAGATGAGGACTACAGGTGTGAGTTTGACAGTAGCTAGTGTAAACTCAAGTTAGGATCCAAGGTAGTGGCAGTTGGCCATAAGAAATCTACACTGTACAAATGTTGGTTAGATGTTGCCAATGGTTTAAAGAGACAGTAAAGCTGCAGATGGTTGTCATAGAGGTACAGTTGAACCGGCAGTAGTGATTGCCAAGTTTGATTAGTTTGATCAGGATCCTTTAGTTTGGAAATAATTGAAAAGTCTAAGAGAGAAAGTTGTTGGCTATCATGAACCCCCAATTGTTAGACGCTCAATCGAATTGAAGAAGTTGCCTAGGCAAGTGGATGCATCAAAGTGGAAGGCTAAAGCAGTTGCTAAGGTCAAATGTAAGGTTTGTAATTTGGCAGCAGGTTTGAATAGAGGATTCAAGTCCTTTTCAGAGTGTATTTTCTTTAGAAACAGTGGTTCATGATTGAAGAATATGTCAATTGTTACCACTTAGCTGAAGTGGGAGTACGTGTCTGTTTTTTTCGTTTGGGAGACAGATCCATGTTTGGGGCGAGCACAAATGCACTACAGTTATTTTATGATGGTTACCTGTTTTGTTTTGTGATTCTTCGTTGTTTTTCAGGTTTTTTTCTTTATAATTTTTTTAAATTTTTTATTTTTAGCTTTGGAGTTTTTCAAGAAGATCATAATTAGCAGTTGTAGTGAGAATTATGCCTTAGAATGTGCTAAGGTGATCAAAGTTTTGTTGTAGCGAAAGGCAAAGTTGTATTTTGTATCCAAGTGGGAGATTGTTAAGCATTTTTTGGTGGAGCCAAAATAACGTTATGCATTTTTTGACGGACACCCTCAGATTGATGTGCGCACGAAAAGGAACAAAAGACAAATGCCCATTTGTGGGTTACGTCTACAGTAAGGCTACACATATATGTGTGTATGTATATTTTGACTTAGTCAAAATTGGTGTGAAGCTTTGGGCCTAAGGCTAGGCCCATTGAAGTTGGGTTTAATTATTACAGTAAACATATATATATATATATATATATATATATATATATATATATTGTTTTGTGTGCTGCCGATGTGTAAATCTTTACTGAGAGAGAGTGGCCTTTGTTGTTCTTTGAGAAAAATACAGTGTGTGTATTTGAGTATAGTGAGTGCGACAATGAGCATTTTTGTGAGAGAAAAAAAAGTGTTTTCTCTTGTGAGTTTGAGGGTTTTGTTCTTTGTTTATCCCCAATTACTGGTTGGGCTATTTAGAAGTCAATAATTTTTGTTGGGTTATTGATGGTTAGTTTGTAGCGCTGGATTATTGAGGGCTCATTGTAATCTTTCATTATAGTAGAACTTGCAATTGCAGAAGACTAGACGTATTCTCGAGTTTGGAGTGAACCAATATAGATTTGGTGTCGTTCTTTTTTTCCTATCTCTCTTATTATTATTTGTGTGACTCTAACTTGTTTGGCTATCTTGTAGAAAAAGAGAATTAATATTGTAGTAATTTTATTACTATTATTTTTTTTCTCCCAACAAAACAAACATGTAAACAATTAGGTTGAAGTGCAAGTATTTCGCTCTCTTTAAGGAGATTCAAGCCTTATATGATGTATCTTTCTATATCAACCACTAGTGCAACATGTCTTCTCTAGCCTGTCTCCTCTAGGATACAACAACTCAATTGAAACACTGTGTAGCTCAAACCACTATACACTAAAAGGTTGAGCTCAAAGTTCCACAATAAAGAACACCCCTCTTTTTGGCTAATCACAGTTTAAAAAAGCAAAGTAGAAAAATATGAGAAAGTTGAGAGAAAAGAGGATTGAAAATGTTGTGTCTGAGAGTGTGGTAAGAGATGCATTTATACATGAATTTTAGATTTAAAAATTTAATATATAATTAATAAATCTTTTAACCTCTCTTCAAATAAAGAAGCAAATACATTATTCTCTTCAATATTAAAAAAAAACCCTCATAGTAAATAATAATTATTAAAATGTTACAACACCAAAACAAATTATTTTGATTTTATCACACCAGTACACGACATTATATATTTTTGTTATATATCTGATCGGATAAAAGTTGAATCCCTCGCACCATATCTCGTGTACTGTACTTCAAAAGAACATTTGGTCTTTTCTATTTCCAGAAATTTTTTTTGTATTGTAAATATGATTATGTAAATGCCCATTCCACCACATGCCCATTTAATATCCATGCCATGTGGCATTTTCTCCATAGCCAAAGTGTCTTCCAAAGACCATTGATTGGTGTCCAAATGTTCCACTTCATGCTCTCCCTTATGCCTATAAATAGAGGTTTTTGGTGGTTGATTATGTAGATACATTTTGGAAAAGAAATAACAACAATTTTCTCTAATTTCTTGTGTTTTTGATTTTTCCATAATTTTCCACTTTCTTTGTTTATATCATATTTATATATACTCCTTTATATTCCTTTAATTGCATTATATATTATTATTATTATTATTATTATTATTATTATTATATGATTTGGTAAAGTTTTGGTGCCCGGTTTCGCCTCTCAATTTTACAACACGTTATCAGCACGAGACTCTGTCATTTTTCCCGCTAAAGGTAAGTCTTATAGGTAAGCCATTTTTACGCATTTGGTTTATGTTAAATTTCTAATATAAATATATTATTATTTTTGATAGTGTTATTATGGCAAACCTTACAAAGCTAGAATTTGCGGCCCTGGATATTAATGGAAATAACTACTTGTCATGGGTCCTTGACGCTGAGATCCATTTAGATTCTATGAATCTTGGAGAAACAATTAAAGAAGGAAATGATGCATCAAATCAAGAAAAAGCAAAAGCACTGATCTTCCTTCGCCATCATCTTCACGAGGGATTGAAAATGGAATATCTTACAATAAAAAATCCCTACGTTCTATGGCAAGGTTTGAAAGAAAGGTACGATCATCAAAAAACAGTTATTCTTCCAAAAGCTCGTTATGATTGGATGCACCTGAGGTTGCAAGACTTTAAATCAGTAAGTGAGTATAATTCCGCACTCTTCAGAATTAGTTCAAAATTAAAATTATGCGGAGAAAATATTACTGATGTTGATATGCTAGAGAAGACATTTTCCACTTTTCATGTCTCGAATATGCTCCTGCAGCAGCAATATCGAGAGAAGGGTTTTGCAAAATATTCTGAACTTATCTCATGTCTTCTCGTTGCTGAACAAAATAACGAGTTATTGATGAAAAATCACGAATCCCGACCAACTGGAGCAACACCATTCCCTGAAGTGAATGCTGTGAATTTTAATAACCGTGGTCGAGGTCGTGGTCGTGGTCGAGGTCGGGACCGCGGTAGAGGAAGAAATACCTATTTTCGTGGTGGACATTATAATTTTAAGAAACCCACACGAAGTGATGATCATAAAGGAAATGCTCCACAAGATAGAAGTTCGAAAGGTGATGAACATAAATGTTTCCGGTGCGGAATGACTGGGCACTGGTCACGTACCTGTCGTACGTCAAAACACCTTGTTGATCTCTATCAAGCTTCCCTGAAGGAAAAAGGAAAAGGAAAGAATGTGGAGGTAAATCTTGCCATTCAAGAAGATGATGTGTTTGACCCCTCCAATATGATGCATCTTGATGTAGCTGATTACTTTGAATCTCCTGGAGAGAGAATTGATGCAATCAAACAAGTAGAGGATGATTTGTATGAAAATATATAATTAAGTACTGTTTAGTATGTTTTTGTTGTTGTTTTGTTTGTATATATATTTAAGACTCTTTGTAATCGTTTTTCTTTTCTTTTCAATGAAGAAATATGAACAATTTCAATATTTTGAGTAACTCGAAAATGAGCAATGAGGATTTATGTCTGGCAGACTGCGCAACTACGCACACGATACTCATAAATAGAAAATATTTTACTAGATTGACAATGCTGGAAGCAAAAGTCAATACTATATCAGGTTCTGCAAATCTGATTGAAGGTTTTGGAAAAGCAAACTTTATTTTGCCTAGAGGAACAAGATTTACAATTAATAATGCTCTGTTCTCTAGCAAATCGAAAAGAAACTTATTAAGTTTTAAAGATATACGTGAAAATAATTATCATGTTGAAACTGATTGTAAAAATAATATAGAGTGTCTCTATATAACATCTATTGTTTCACATGAAAAACGTATATTAGAAACACTGCCTGCTTTTTCTTCTGGATTATACTATACTCATATACGAGTAATCGAAAGTTATGCAATAATGAACCCGAAGTTCATGAATCCAGAAATATTCAGTGTTTGGCATGATCGATTGGGTCATCCAGGGTCAATAATGATGAGAAAAATTATTGAGAATTCACATGGACATCCTTTAAAGAGCCAGAAGATTCTTCAATCCAATGAGTTGTCATGTGATGCTTGTTCTCAAGGGAAATTAATTATTAGACCATCACCAGTTAAAGTGGGGATTGAATCACCTGCATTTTTAGAGCGAATTCAAGGTGATATTTGTGGACCTATTAACCCACCAAGTGGTCCATTTAGATATTTTATGGTATTAATTGACGCATCCAGCAGATGGTCACATGTATGCTTATTATCAAGTCGAAATCTTGCATTTGCAAGATTACTTGCTCAAATAATTAAGTTAAAAGCACAATTTCCTGATAATACAATTAAGACCATTCGACTTGATAATGCTGGTGAATTTACATCCCAAACTTTTAATAATTATTGTATGTCAATTGGGATAAGTGTTGAACATCCTGTAGCTCACGTTCATACACAAAATGGTCTAGCAGAATCATTTATAAAACGTCTGCAACTAATTGCAAGACCATTGCTTATGAGAGCTAAACTTCCTACATCGGTATGGGGTCATGCTATTTTGCATGCTACATCACTGGCACGTATTAGGCCAGTAGCTTATAATAAATACTCCCCAATGCAATTAGCTTATGGCCAGCAGCCAAATATTTCCCATCTAAGAATTTTTGGATGTGCAGTATATGTACCGATTGCTCCACCACAACGTACTAAGATGGGTCCTCAAAGGAGATTAGGAATATATGTTGGTTTTGATTCCCCATCAATTATTAAATATCTTGAACCCCTGACGGGTGATGTATTTACTGCACGATTTGCTGATTGTCATTTTAATGAGACAAATTTTCCAACATTAGGGGGAGGAATTAAGAAGTTGGAAAAAGAAATTACATGGAATGCATCGTTATTATCTCATTTAGATTCTCGTAGAAATCAATGTGAACTTGAAGTTCAAAAGATAATTCATTTGCAAAATATAGCAAATCAACTACCAGATGCATTCACAGATACTAAAAGTGTGACTAAATCATATATACCAGCTGCAAATGCTCCATCAAAAGTTGATATCTCAAAGGAACAAGTTGTCAATAATGAGTCTGGAGCACGCCAGAAGCGTGGTAGACCAATAGGTTCTAAAGATAAAAATCCTCGAAAAAGAAAAGTAGTTGAGAATCAAAATGATTCGATAAAAGGTATGGATGTTCCAGAAGAAATCCAGAATACAACTACTCAAAAGAGTATTGGTGAAAATCAAACGCTTGAGGATAATAATGAAATTTCTATAAACTATGTTACAACAGGAAAGAGATGGAACCGAAATGATATCATTATTGACAACATTTTTTCTTATAATGTTGCTCACGATATTATTCATGAAAGTGATGATTTTGACCCAAAATCTATCAAAGAATGTCAACGTAGAAAGGATTGGCCGAAGTGGAAAGAAGCAATCCAAGCAGAGTTGAACTCACTTTCAAAACGTGAGGTTTTTGGACCAGTAGTCCCAACACCGGAAAACGTCAAACCTGTGGGATATAAATGGGTATTTGTAAGGAAAAGAAATGAAAAGAATGAAGTCATAAGATATAAAGCGAGACTTGTTGCACAAGGATTCTCGCAAAGGCCTGGTATTGATTATGAGGAGACATATTCTCCTGTGGTGGATGCAATAACGCTAAGATATTTGATTGGTCTGACTGTATATGAAAAGCTTGATATGCATCTAATGGATGTAGTCACGGCGTATTTATATGGATCTCTGGATAATGACATTTATATGAAAATCCCAGAAGGATTTAAAATACCAGAAACATATGAATCAAGTTCTCGGGAATTGTATTCAATAAAGTTACAGAGATCATTATATGGATTAAAACAATCAGGACGAATGTGGTATAATCGCCTGAGTGAATATCTGTTGAAAGAAGGATACCAAAATAATCCAATATGTCCGTGCGTTTTTATAAAGAAATCTCAGTCAGGATTTGCTATTATAACTGTATATGTTGATGACTTAAATATAATCGGAACTCCTGAAGAGTTATCCAAGGCAATAGAATATCTTAAGAAAGAATTCGAGATGAAAGATCTTGGAAAAACAAAATTTTGCCTTGGTTTGCAAATTGAACATTTAGCAGATGGGATATTTGTTCATCAATCAACTTATACAGAGAAAATCTTAAAAAAATTCTATATGGATAAAGCACATCCATTGAATATTCCAATGGAAGTTCGTTCACTGGATGTAAAGAAAGATATATTTCGACCTCGAGATGACAGTGAAGAACTACTTGGTCCTGAAGTACCATATCTTAGTGCAATTGGTGCACTTATGTATTTGGCTAATAACACAAGACCAGATATTGCATTTTCAGTAAATTTATTAGCTAGATATAGTTCATGTCCTACAAAAAGACTTTGGAACGGAGTTAAGCATGTACTCCGATATCTTCGAGGGACAATTGATATGAGTTTATTTTATTCTAACAAATCAGAGTATGATCTAGTTGGTTATGCAGATTCTGGTTATCTATCTGATCCACACAAAGCTAGATCTCAGACAGGTTATCTATTCACATGTGGAGGAACTGCTATATCGTGGCGATCAGTGAAACAGACTATAACGGCCACTTCTTCAAATCATGCTGAAATCCTCGCTATTCATGAAGCAAGTCGAGAATGTGTATGGCTAAGATCGATGATACAACACATTCATGAGACATGTGGCTTGTCTTCAAGTAAACCTCATCCAACGATGTTATACGAAGACAACACAGCATGTATAGCTCAAATCAAGGGAGGATATATCAAAGGAGATAGAACAAAGCATATCTCACCAAAACTCTTCTATACTCATGATCTTGAAGAAAATGGCGATATCACTGTACAACAAATTTGTTCAAAAGATAACCTGGCTGACTTATTTACAAAGGCATTACCAACTGCAACATTCGATAAATTAGTATATAGCATTGGAATGCGGCGACTCAAAGACTTTAGGTGATGTCTCCATGAGGAGGAGTGAATGTATTATAGTAAACTATATAAAATATGTATTCTTTTTCCTTCACTAGGGTTTTTCTTCCCATTGGGTTTTTCCCTAGTAAGGTTTTAACGAGGCATATTTTATATAAATGGGCATTTAAGGGGGAGTATTGTAAATATGATTATGTAAATGCCCATTCCACCACATGCCCATTTAATATCCATGCCATGTGGCATTTTCTCCATAGCCAAAGTGTCTTCCAAAGACCATTGATTGGTGTCCAAATGTTCCACTTCATGCTCTCCCTTATGCCTATAAATAGAGGTTTTTGGTGGTTGATTATGTAGATACATTTTGGAAAAGAAATAACAACAATTTTCTCTAATTTCTTGTGTTTTTGATTTTTCCATAATTTTCCACTTTCTTTGTTTATATCATATTTATATATACTCCTTTATATTCCTTTAATTGCATTATATATTATTATTATTATTATTATTATTATTATTATTATATGATTTGGTAAAATTTTGGTGCCCGGTTTCGCCTCTCAATTTTACAACATTTTGTTGTTTTTCTGAATTTATTCATTCTCCCGCCCAACGTCGCAGAGCAGCGATGTTTTTTCCTTTTCTTTTTTTCCCATAGACTAACCGTAAAAAGAAACAAATAAACAATTTAAAATTTAAAAAAAATCTCCAGAGAGACACACGTTCGCAATTCATTGGCCAAGACGCAACTCTCCGGTTCAGAAACAATGCTTCAGATTTCTCTCCCATCGCCACACTCCTCCCCGTTTCTCTCTCTTCCGGGCTCCGAAACCGTTTTCTTCACAATTTCTATCTCTCAATTGCTGTTGAAGCTCAAACCAATCGTCTCCAATGGCGTCTCTACACGCTTCTCTCCCTTCAGTCTCTTCAATTCGCTCCCGTTGTTCCCCGCCGGTTTCTCCCAACACCGTAGCTTCCTTGGTTTTTGACTCCGGGCTGCCGTCCACTGGCCGATGCCGGAGACTTCTCCGCAGACGGCTCTGTAGAGCTATGGTTCAGCAGGCCGCACAAGGAGCGCCGGCGATTTATGCCAAGGAGATGGAGAGACTCTCTGCTAAAGAATCGCTGCTGTTGGCTGTGAGTATCTGCGTTTGAGTTTCTTGATTGTTTAAAGTATTGTTTGATTTGTTTCACTTCAACGATCGTGATTTTAGTAGAGCATAGCGTAGGCCGGGAATTATGTATCTATATCAGTGAATTTAGTATTATGACGTTGGTGCTCCTTTATTCCGTGAATTATAACATTTCGCTGTGAAAATTGAAACATGCTTGATTTAATGCCATTTTTGGTGTCGAGAAGATACTTTGTGTCAATTTGAATCTAACATAGTATGTAGTTTGACCTTTTCCGTTTACCACTACAAAGAAACTGGTAACACAACAGTTTTCCTGGAACTGAGAAAGTTAGTTGGAGATTTGAATTAAAAATGGATCCGATATCAATTTGTGATGACTGACCTCCAAGAGTTTTAATCTCAAGTCAAGAGAAAAAGGAAGAAACAAAGAACTCACTTATAACCAAGATTTTGCAAGAAAAGAAAATAGAGAGGCTGAGACATGAAGTTTAAGGGGTATGCATTCCAGTGAGGATATCCTACATACACTAAGAACAATTTTGTTGATTTCCCAGATAGGAATTAGCAGAGGGAAGAGCAAGAAGATGATCCCCCTAGCCCCCTTACACCCTTTTTATAAACAATAAAGGTTTTTATCTTCAAGTGGCCTAAAATTGTTTCAACAGAAAATAGTTAGTAATCTGTTTTAACTAATGGGAATTGGATGAGCGAACTGTTACATTTCTGAACGAGATAGTTAGAAGAAACGCCTCCTCTCGACCTCTCCTCGCAGAGTTCATTATCTTTTCAATTATTTCTTATGGTCTAACGTTTGGTAGGTTTGAATTTTTTTCAATAAAATGTGTATCCACCCACTTTCTCTGTGATTTGAGACATCTTGATGATTGAATTCGAGAAGTTGATTGGCTTGGTAGAATGTTCCAATCTCTTAATCTACATTTCCAGAACATCTATTTTTCTTTCTATTACGTGTAAAATGATGGAATTGACACTTCACTTTATTCAATTCCAATAAATGAATATTTATACAAGGAGAGAAGAAATAACAGAAAGTAACTATCCTTAACTAAAGTTTAACTACTGTAACTAAAGGAACATAATACAATTAATTAACTCTAATACTCCCCCTCAAGATGGGGCACAAATGTCAAATATACCCATCTTGGACATTAAAGGAAAAAGAACAGTAGCCATGAGCGGTTTAGTAAACATATCAGCAAGCTGCATCCTCGATCGAATGGGCATTAGTTTTAAGAAACCATCAGAAAGCTTGTCGCGAACAAAATGGCAATCAAGCTCTATGCGCTTGGTCCTCTCGTGGAAGGATGGATTAGAAGCAATATGTAAAGCGGCTTCATTATCACAGAAAAGAAGAGTAGGAGAAACCAGTGGCACCTGTAGATTAGTCATCAAGTAAGAGAGCCAAAGCAATTCACATGTGGTCAAGGCTAATGCCTGATACTCGGCTTCAGTAGAAGATCGAGAAATTGTAGATTGCTTCTTTGATTTCCACGAAACAAGAGAGTCTCCGAGAAATATACAAAAGCCAGTGGTGGAACGACGTGTATAAACACACGAAGCCCAATCCGAATCAGCAAAGGCTCGAAGCTGAAAATTGGTTACTGGTTTGAGAAGAATTCCTTGTGCCGGGGCCGTCTTAAGATACCTGAATAAGAAATATGCAGCTGACAAATGGGACTTACATGGTTTAGAAACAAATTGACTCAATTTGTTAATGGCAAATGCAATATCAGGCCTGGAAATCGTCAAATATAAAAGCTTTCCAATGAGTCTGCGATACATAGATGGATCAAAAAGTAAATCAACATCGGATTGTTGGAGTTTTAATTGAGGGTCCATCGGAACAGGCACAGGTTTTGCTCCAAGTAAACCAGTGTCCTCTAAAAGATGTAGTGTGTAATTCCTCTGGGAAAGATAGACACATGTAGATGATCGGGCTAATTTTAAGCCGAGGAAATATTTGAGAGGACCCAAATCCTTGAGCTTGAACCGATCATTAAGCATCATTTTCAGTTTGACTATAACACACTGATTGGCCCCGGTTATAATTATATCATCCACATATACCAATAGAGCCAAAAAATCTGTTCCAGTCCCTTTCACAAACAAAGAATAATCGGACTTTGACTGATGAAACCCAAGAGAAATCAAAGTTTCAGAAAATTTCGCAAACCATTGACGAGAAGCTTGTTTAAGGCCATATATTGATTTATGCAACCGGCAAACTAGACGCTCCCCCTTACTATGAGCTTGTCCTTGTGGATCATAACCTAATGGTAAATCCATATATACTTCCTCGAACAAATCCCCATGGAGAAAAGCATTGTTGACATCTAATTGTAATAGAGGCCAACCAAAGGATACAGCTACTGTGAGCAGAACTCTAACAGTTACAAGTTTGGCCATAGGTGAAAAGGTTTCTAGAAAATCCAATCCTTCCTGTTGGGTGTAGCCCTTTGCGACCAATCTGGCTTTATAACGCTCTATTGATCCATCAGCTTTATGTTTCACTTTATATATCCATTTGCAACCAATTGAGTGTTTACCTAAAGGAAGAGGAACAACAGTCCAGGTCTTGTTACTTTCCATAGCACTCAATTCTGCCTTCATTGCCTTTTTCCAATGATCAAAAGGAAGGGCCTGATGATAAAATTGGGGTTCATAATGAGTGGACAATTGCAAAGAGAAAGCTCTATGGGATGGAGACAGATTGTCATAAGAGACATAATGCTGTAAAGGGTATTTTGTGGAGAAAATCGGGAAAGATGTGTTAGCAAGAAGACTGCAATGATAATCCTGAAGGTATGTGGGTGGTTTTGAAGACCGAGAAGATCTTTGTGGTTCATGACTTGGTAGGGGCATTGTAGCTTTAGAAATAGGTTTATCATTAGCTGAAGGCAAATCAGAAGAACCAACAATAGGAATAGCTTCAAGTAAGTCATCATTAGCTACTTGGACAGCTTTAGGTAGAACATCATTAGCTGCAGAAGAATGAGGGGAAACACAGTCATCATATGAAATGTCTAAGTTAATAGACCTTGGAAAAACGAGATCAGAGAAACAATTTGACTGACTTGTTGGTAAATTTATAGTGTGGAAGGGAAACACACTTTCATGGAACACCACATCACGAGATATGAAAAATTTATGATTAGTAACATCAAACAACTTATATGCCTTCATTCCAGGGGGATATCCCATAAAAACAGACTGCACAGCTCGAGGGGCAAATTTAGACCTGTTAGTTGAAAGGGTAGATGCATAACAAAGGCACCCAAAAACTCGGAGAGAAGAATAATCAGGGACAGATCCTGTGAGTAAGGCATAAGGAGTTTGCCAATTAAGGAATTTAGAATGAGTTCTGTTAATCAGATGTGCCGCGGTGAGGACACACTCACTCCAAAACTGTATAAGCACACGAGAGTGGAAGAATAATGCTCTGGCTACATTCAACAGATGCTGATGTTTTCTCTCCACTACAGAGTTCTGTTCAGGTCTGGCAACACATGAGAATTGATGAATGACCACTTTTTCTAGAAAAAAATCTTTGAAGGTGAGCTCGGGGCATTGTCTGATCTGAAGGCCTTAATAGGCCTGCCATACTGAGTCTGAATTAATTGGAAAAACTGAGGGGCTATGGTTAGGACATCAGACTTATGACGCAACATGTAAATCCAAGTATATCGTGTGCAATCATCTACTATGGTAAAAAAATAATTGTAACCAGTATAAGAATGAGTGGCAAAGGGACCCCATATGTCAGCATGAACCAAATCAAAAGCATGTGGTGACAATTTATTATTAGAAGTAAAGCAAAGACGCCTTTGTTTGGCTAAAGGACAGACACCACATGGATCAGCATGATCAATTTTAACAGTATCAATACGTAACACATCCTTTAAAGCATGTAAGCTAGGAAAAGAGGGATGTCCAAGCCTGGAATGCCATAAGGCTGAAGACAAGCGCGAATCAGAAGCTGCACATACAGAGGAGACAACAGGAACATCAACAGTCTTCAAGATGTAAAGACGATCAATCAATTTACCCTTGCCAATCGTCCTCAAAGTGTACTTGTCCTGAATATCACAGTCGTTAGTAGAAAAACTAACAACATAAGGAGAGTCAGCTACCAAAGTACTGATGGAGAGTAAGTTGTAGTGAAACTGTGGAACAAAGAGTACTCGGTGAAGATGCAAAGAACCAAGCAAAGTGACGGATCCAGCATAATGTATTGCCAGACGAGTACCATTAGGCATAATAACAGAGGTATTGACAGGTTCCATACAATTAAACAACTCTCGATTGAAGCATATATGAGTTGTAGCGCCAGAGTCAATTATCCAATGGTCAACAGGTATAGGCATCGAGACATTAGTACCTGCGATGTGAGAAGTGGAGGCCTCAGAGTCAGCCTTGAACGAAGCTAACTTGGATTGTAGCAAGGAGAGCATGTTGTGACATTGAGCCAGCGAGTCAGAGTACTGAGAAAGTGCTTGATCAGAGAGTTGTACAGAAGATGCAACTGCGGGTTGTGCGACCTCAGCTACTGGAGCAGTATTTGGCTGCGTGGGAGGGGCATTGCGATGAGCTCCTCGTTGGTGATATCCAGGTGGATAGCCATGAAGCTTGTAACATCGGTCAATCGTGTGACCTTGTAGTCCACAATGAGTGCAGATTGCCTATCTTTACGTGGTTTCGTATGTGGATTAGTCGGATTCGAAAAAACCTTGGCAGTAAAGGATTGATTGACAGCAAGTCCAAGTGCAGGCGTACTCGAAAGAACCGAAATAGACCGCTGTTGCTCTTCTTGGGCAATCAACGAAAAAGCTGTATTAATTGTTGGAGGAGGATCCATCAACAGGATCTGAGACCGGGCATGACCAAAAGAATCATTGAGGCCCATCAAAAAACTCATGAGGTATTCGAATTGAATAAACTTTTCGATATTTTGCATTCCACCGCAAGTGCATGCTCCACAGGTGCAAGCAGGGCGATACGAAACATATTCGTCCCAAATACTCTTCAATCGGGAGAAATAGGTGGTTACAGACTGTTGATCTTGAGTTAACGTGGTGAGATTTCGCTTCAATTGAAAAATTCTAGGGCCATTTTTGTGTTGAAACCGATCTTGGAGATCTAACCAGATCGCTCGAGCAGAATCAGAAAAAATAAGACTGGATGAAATACCTTTGGAGACTGAATTGAGTATCCAGGCGATGACAATGTTGTTGTTCCGAGTCCATGTAGAGAGAAGATCACCAGTGGGTTTCGAAATCGAACCATCGATGAAACCAAGCTTGTTGCGGATGGAAAGAGCAAGTAGCATAGATCGACTCCAGGTCACATAATTGTCCTCGGTGAGAAGATCGGACACGAGAACAAGATTGGAAGTGTCATTATGGTGGAGAAAGTAAGGGCTAGAAGCATCAGAGGAAGACTGAACTTGAACAGAGGAGGAAGATGATGCAGACTGAGTGGCCATGGCGAAAGAATCACACAAAATTCTCGAAAGAAGAGAGAGAATTTTTCTCTGATACCATATTACGTGTAAAATGATGGAATTGACACTTCACTTTATTCAATTCCAATAAATGAATATTTATACAAGGAGAGAAGAAATAACAGAAAGTAACTATCCTTAACTAAAGTTTAACTACTGTAACTGAAGGAACAGAATACAATTAATTAACTCTAATACTTTCTTCTCTAGTTTGAAACTCATGCAAGTTTTATGAGTATGAATTTATTCACTCCATCAAGTGCAACTGTGTTGATCGTGATGTGTGAATTTATGGTTTCTGTTCGTTGATCAGTGATATGTAACTCTGCATCCATGTTTGTACGGACAAGTTCATAAGCCATTGCCTGTGTATGTCATTTTCACATTATTAAGTTTTATTTTTGTTGTTTCTAATGTAGATCAATTGTTTCAGTTCAAAGATTCTGGAGGTTTTGAGGCTTTAGTTACTGGAAAAACAACGGATATGCAACGAATTGATGTGAATGAGAGGATAACTGGTCTTGAGCGTCTTAATCCAACTCCTCGACCAACAACGTAGGTTCCTTTGATATATTTTTTTAAAATTTTATTTTCTATGGCTTTGGGTGTTTTTACTTGTATGTTTCAGCTGCTCAGGTCCCCTTTTCTGGAAGGTAGATGGAATTTTGAATGGTTTGGATCTGGAAGCCCAGGATTTGCTGCTACGTTAATATTTCAGTAAGCCTATGTGTCTGTACTAATATGCATTTTTTTCCATAGCCACATTGTCAGGTAAACTGGTGATGAAAATTCGAGTGCCATCATAGCTAAGAATCTTTGTTTTTGTAGGAGATTTCCGTCAACTCTGGCTAATTTGTCAAAACTGGATGCTTTTATCAAAGATGGAACTGCTAGGATTACTGCTAGTGTGAATCTATTAAACGCGGTAACCTTTATACTTGTAACTATATTTTCAAACATTCAGCTTTCTGTTCACCCGCATGAATCATTACATGAGCCATTAGTTGTTTCTCAAGAAAAGGAGAAATTAACTCTCGTCATCTAGTGGCTTAGCCTCAGATATTTTATCAGATGACGTGTTAAAAGCAATTATGTAATTGCTTTGTTTGTTGAAGCAATATGGTTTGGTCTACTGACAAATTTCTTAGTGTAAATTGCGTTGCATTCTGTAAGGTTTCTCCTTACTATCTATTATATTAAGAGGAACTTGTGCCCTAAGGCAATACAAAACACCTAGGCTATTGGAGAGGGCTGGTAATTTCTCCTTCCTCTCTAACTTGCACTAGCAAATTCACAAAAGACAGTAAAAGAAAGTAGAACAAAATACGAATATAAAGGGCTCCCAACAGACTCTTCCCACCCTACTGACAGTGGTCCCTCATTACCCTCCGCACTCACTACCAAAAACTGACCACTAACTAATTGTTGCCTGGTAAATTCCCTTTCTTGCCCCTCCTTTGATACACTGCTATAATCGGTGGCCTAACACATTTCTCATCTTGTAATGTTATTCTTCTGTAAGAGTTCGGATGAAGTAAGCTTTTATTGTTTTGTTGCGGCCATTAGATTTGGTTGATTCGTGGTGAGATATACCTGGAGTTGAGACATAGTCATTCAATTGTGTTATATGACTGTTGAATATTAAATTTTGTGTCAACAGATATATTGTTTTGAATGCTGTGAAACTTAAGCATGTGCATGGAAGTAATCTATGTTGTAAGCTCGTGATATATATGTGTGTTTGTATGTATAGTGGTGGGAATAAAACTGCATTCAATAAAAAGAATAGATAAGACAAGACATTCTTCCAAACATAATAGTTACTTCGATGATTAATTGTAGCCTCTGGAGCTTACAGTAAAGGACTTCAATCGACAATAATATTTTCATTGGAACAATTACGGAATGGAAGTGTGTAGAAAAAGAACTCCAGATAGAAGTTGGAGAAGACACCAAATGTCACAAATCCATAGTTTAGATACTAATCCCTCTCACAGAAGGTTTCATCGCCTCTTTGAGGCAACTAATTCTGAAGAATGGCTGTAGAGCTGTTAAGCCACAAAAATTCTAGCTTTCTTTCTAAATGAGTGCCCATAGGAAATCTGCCAAGGAAATCCGAAATTTTTTTAGGGAAGCACTTGTAGAGAGTGAATTTGTTCAGCAAGTGCAACCAAAGTGCCTTAGTAGAAGGACAGGCCTAGAATAAGGGATTAAAATCCTCTACATTCCTCGATTACGGAACATAGATAGAAGAGTTCCATTTTTGAATTCATCAACCATTCTCGGAAAGAATCCAATCTTCTTAGCACATATATCTGTTCAAAAGACTTCATTGGGTTTCTCAGGTGGACCTTGAATGTGTTTGGAATTATGCACAAACAAGGAGAGCTTGAATCTCTTTGGTAGTATGCGCAAAGAGGGATTTGCAACTAAATAAACGTAACTTGTTCAGACACCATCTTGAATCAGGGAGTTGATGTGGGATGTAATCTTCCAATGGGAAAGCAAGCCATTCTGAAAACTCTCTAATCTAAAAATTCCTTCTAAATTCCTTCTAAATTTGAGGTCACAGTAGCAATTCTTCGTTCAATATTTAAAACAGAGGTTGAAGACAACATTTGCAGTGTGGTGGTTAACCTCTCCTCCCTCTTGACCCTCCCCTGATGGGGTGGAAGTGGAACTACACCAAGTGCTATCTCACTGTTCATCGGATATCTTTCCCCATTGAAGATCAAGTTGGTATTAAGAACAGAGGCAACCAAGCAGGATCACTGACGTGACAGCTCCTATTCCTTCACCCTTCAGTGGAGCTCCATAGTCTGGCTTGTGGATTGTTTTAAAACGTTGAGATTACTCTTATTAGTTCTTTGCCACCTAATTTCGTTTTGTTTTCTGAGATTAGTGGCCTATGAATTAAAGTTTTACTGGCAACTGCAGATAGAAAGTAAAGTTATTTTGTCCACCAAGTTCTCTGTGGAGGGACCCTTGCGACTGAAAGAGGAATATATTGAAGGGATACTTGAAACACCTTCTGTTAGTGAACAAGCATTACCAGAACAGCTAAAAGGCGCATTTAACCAAGCAGTCAACACAGTGCAGCAACTTCCAGTTCCTATCAAAGATGTCATTGCCGGTGGGCTAAAAATTCCTCTAAGTACGATTCTTTTCAATGATTTCTTTAATTTTATCAATTTAATGCTGATAGGTTGTTCAGAAAATTTGAAATATATTATAATTACTTCTTCCAAACGTGATTGAAATTGTGACTAGATGTTGTCCTTCTTTACATTTCGGGAATTCTGCTTTCATTCACCTTTATCCTATAATGATTGTTTTTTGTTGACCACTCGACCTTCCTTTTCTAATTGTAGCTCAGTTCTTTGTATCTGCATGTTGGTGTACGCCTGGGGAATACAGATCCTGTTTCCTTTTCGATTATTTTCAATCCCCATTCCCTAATTATTTGATTGTTAATATTATTGTTTATTTCACGCATCCAATATGGAAAGCTTTTAAGAGGACCTGTTGAAAATATTACAACACCTGTGGGGATGAGAATTTGAACCTATGAACTCTTAGATGACCTATTGATTGCTTTTATAGTTCTACTGTTCCATCCATTTTGGACTTAATCAATGATTTTTAGTTTCAGTTTGAACTTTTGTCTTTTGATCATGGTAAAACTGACTGCGAAAGTACAAAGCTTGTGGTTCATTAATAATTTAAGTTTGAATATGGTTTCTGCAATGTTTAAACAATTTTTATCACATCAATTGTATTGATGAAATTGACTATGTGATAAGAAAACAGCTAAAGATTCATTCATATAAAAGGTGGAGATCACTGTAGAAAAGAAAGGTGAGGGAGATAAGGAATCTCCTCAGCATAAGCCCAGGACTTATGAGAATATCCTCCAAATTACCATTGATTAAGAAAGTAGAATAGCTATGAAAATCCTTGTAAAGCAATTTAAGTTCCGGTCATTAATATTATAGTTTAGCATTTTGGACTCTGCTTAATAAGTATGAAGTGATTTCATGGTCTTGGATGCTTGTCATCTGCGTACTCCGCCAAAGCCACTAATCATGGACCTTTGTGAAGGGAAGGGTCATCCGTCAGTTGAGGCAAAAGGATGGATGTTAAGCTTTATGTTTCGATAGTGACACAGTGTCACATTTGATCATTTATTGTATATCATTTGATGCAAATGCCCCCTTCCAGCATGTGCGTATTGAATACAGAATAAATCATCTTAAAAGCGAAGAAATATGAGCTCTGTTCTAATTGTTGCAACTTCATGCTAAAGCTCTTTACCATTATGTCTGCAGCTGGATCTTATCAGAGGCTCATGATGATTTCTTATCTTGATGAGGAAATTCTAGTAAGTACTTTTCTAATTGGAACAGAACTTTCTATCATTTATATGGTATGCCGGATTTAGAGAAAGAACAAAAGTCTCATTCATGTCAATAAAATGCATCCATCCACTAGATTGATTTGGTTTTGCACCAAGATAGCCCTTTACCATCTGTTTTATTGATTTGATTTAATTTCGACTTTTGAGTCAATATTTTTATTTAGTAAAACTATGAATACGTAGCTGTCTTTTGTACATGACAATGTCTTTCTGATAGGAAAGAAAAGCTTCACTTATTCTAGAAGGAATAGGAAGGAGAACATGTAAGGGCAATAAAGGGATTTTGTATGGGAATTTGAGAGATTGGGTGAATATAAGTGGGAGATTGGGGTGTGAATGTGTGTGACTTAATGTAAGATTCCACAGTTATTAGTGGGAACTTAAACTGTAAGTATAATTTGAGAAAAGAGGAAAAGATAGGCATACTGGTGGGAAGTTATAGGAAGAGACTCGGACATCTTGAAAGTCTATAGAATTTTGGTTGTAAATCTCTCTTTTGGCATATAATCAAATTACTGGGAAGTGTGTTCTATCACTTTCTTCTCCTTATGAAAAAGAAAAATCACTTTCTTCTCCACAGTGGTGCCGTTGAAGGTTTTCAATGTATTAGAGCCATTGATCTGCAAAATTGCATGGTCTTGAACTTATGTAACTTTGCATTGAAATAGAGTGAAAAGTTAAGTAAATTTTAGGAAAAAAAACCGCACATTTGGTATCCTCAACATAAAACAGTAAGAACACAAAACTCTCCTGAAACAAATCAAACTACTTGTACAACAATATTTTGAACAGAACACAAAAACTCCCCAAATATAATTAAAAGCAGAATCAGAAAATCCCTCAAACTCCCAATCTAAAGATACCATAAAGAACTATTAGTTTTAGCACAATCTAAAACCTCCCCCATATCTTTGCCACTCATTGAACAATATATATCCCCTTCTAACCATATATTCCACAAAAAAGATCTTACAGCATTGATTACAGGTTCCTTGCTTTTCCTTTGAAAAGATTTCCACATAACAATTGCTTCATGCTCTCTTTTCTATTGATGAAAAACCCATTATGGTCCCACCAAATTCAGCTAAATATGCTGACCAAACGAGCACTTTGACCTCTTTTTGTCAAGTTTAACACAACTTAACATCCATAATCTTACCATCATCAACCAATTTGTGAAATAGAGACCTCACCAAGGAGCAACACTTGATTCCAACAACCAAACTTTTTTGTCTATACCTTTATCCCAACAGAACTAACCATTTCCAGCAACCACCTCAGCTCATTTTCCTTTTCTTCCTGCAAATTTCTTGTAGTTGTGTTACACAAACATTTTGCCTCTAAATCCCACAACTCACTCACTGTTTTGACTTTATCCACCACCACATATAGTAAATTGTAATACAACATTGGAAACTTGATTGTCAAAAAACCATCATCTACCCACTTATCTTCCCAAATCTTGGTCATCATCCCATTCCCAACCTTTATTCTGTAAAATTTCAGTATCACATCTTTTAATTTTACAATATTCCCTCAAGGACTTTTCTACTTCCCTCTCTGCTTCAACCTCCCACAAATCATTCCCCATTTTCCTTTCCGTAAATACTGTTAACCACTGAAAACCATTTTTTTAAAAAGAAACTTGTGTATATTAAGAAAAGAAAGGAAAACAACCTAAGGGTTGGAGAAGAGGGAACCCCCACCCACCAAAAAAAACTAAAGAGTTTTCCAATTGTTGATGATCATGGGAAAACTATAGTAACAAAAGTTTTTTTTTTTTTTTTTTTGTGATTAAAACATGACCAAGAACTTTTTCAATATTTTAGGCCCCATTTGATAACCATTTAGTTTTGGGTTTTTGAAAATTAAGCCTATAAATACTACCTATGAGTTTTCTTGCTTTGTTATCTACTTTTTACATGTATTTTAAAAAACTAAGCCAAGTTTTAAAAACTAAGAAAAGTAATTTTTGAAAACTCGTTTTTGTTTTTGGAATTTGGTTAAGAATTCAATATTTTCTTAAGAAAGATGAAATCTATTGTAGAGAAATTGGAAGAAAACAAGTTTAATTTTCAAAAATCAAATGGTTATTAAATGGGGTCTTAATAATCAGTTTTGGTTTTCACCACTAAAAACTAAAATTGGTTGTTAAAATATTGTAAAAGCTGGAATAAGAATCCAACTTTTTGATTGTTAAAATATTGAAATATGAAATTGCATTTGAGATTATGAAGAATATGAATAATTTACAAAATGTTTTTGGATTGGTACAGATTATTAGAGATACTTCTGGGGTGCCTGAAGTTCTTACAAGGCTGGATTCTCCTCCATCTCTCCTGGAGCCCAACTCAACAGAATATGAAAGCTAGTGTGTGTGATCTTTCTTCAGTGCACTTACATTTTAATAAATCCCATTTTTCTCTCAGATTCTTTTGCCTTTTCATCCCATACGGTCCCACTTTATGAATGCCATAGCAATCGACAAATTCTTTTGTCATTTCTGCCATAAAACTAATCCAAAAGTTGAAAGAATTCATACATGCAACTTAAGGAGTGAATTAAAAAAAGAAATGGTGGAAACTGGGGTGGGGGCCCCCTTCTCTGTCCCCATCCATGCCCCGTTTTGTAATTTCATGGAATTAGGACGGAACTTTGCTGGCCTGCAGCCTGCAGCCTTAGCCAGCAGCCAGGTATGTGTTCCAACTTCCAGTGCATTAGTGACATTTGTCAGTTTCAGATTGAGTGAGAGCTATTTATTTTTTTGTTCGGTTAAATTATAAGTTTAGTCTCTAAACTTTTAGGTTTGTGTCTATTTGATCCCTAAACTTTGAAAAGTGTCTTCTAAGTTTTTGAACTTTCAGATTTGTATCTATTTGGTCCATGAATTTTAATCTAATATGTTCTTAAACTTCTAATTTTGTGTCCAATAGGTTTTTGAATTTTCAATTTTGTCTAGTAGGTCATTGACCTATTCAACGTCTTTTAAAATTCACGGGCCTACTAGACACAAAATTGAAAGTTTAGGATCCTAAAATTCAATTTTATATCTAATATATTAATTAATTTTTAAAAATTTCAAATATATCAGAGATTTATTAGACACAAGAATGAAAAATTTAAGAACCTATTAGACATTTTTAAAATTTAGGGATCTACCAGACAAAACAAAATTGAAAGTTTAAAGATTTATTAAACATTTTTTAAGGTTATGAGATCAAATAGACACAAACTTTAAAGTTTCCTAAACTTGTAATTTAAGGCCCCGTTTGATAATTGGTTTTTGATTTTTGGTTCTTGGTTTTTGAAAATTAAGCCTATAAATACTACTTTCACCTATGAGTTTCCTTGTTTTGTTATCTACTTTTTCCCTATGTTTTAAAAAACGAAGTTGAGTTTTGAAAGCTAAAAACAGTAATTTTCTAAAACTTGTTTTTGTTTTTGGAATTGGCTAAGAATTCAAATGTTTTGTAAAGAAAAATCAAACCCATTGTAGAAAATTGATGAGGGAACAAACACAATTTTTAAAAACAAAAAACCAAATGGTTATCAAATGGTGCCTAACTTTTTTGTTTTTTAATTTTAATGAACAAAAACTCTCTAATTTATCCTCATAAATAACGGCTTCTTTTAATAGTTGACACTGTCAACCATGGTATGTAATCTTTTACTTTTTTTTTTTTTTTTAAAATAACATATCTATTGTGTCATTTTTTTAAAAAAAAAACATTATTTTTCTCATATTTTCAATGAACATTATCATCTATTTTCAATAGATCAACTGACAAATGGGAGGGTTTAGAGTAACTATTGTCAGAAAAATATCTCTTAGTCTAGAGGAGGTGATGGCTACTATGGAAAAAAAGTAATTTTTTTTTCCTTTTTTTTGTTTCGTTTATTTATGATTAGGAAGATGATATGGTTTATCGAACTGGTGAAATTCAATGTTTGTATGACAACAATAGCCACCCACAATTCTTCAATTTCTCAATGCCCTGTAAATATGCCTTCATGATAATTGATAGCCACCATTAAAATTACTAACAAACTAGTTATTTTACGAGAAGAATCTAAAATCAAGAAATTAGTTTGTGATTAAATTAGTTTGTGATTTGGATTGACATTAAGAAGAAATTTAGGGGGTGTTTGGAGCATGGTTTTGGGTTTGAGTGGGTTTGGATTCCAAATCTAAAATCATGTTTGGCCTAAGGTGTTCAAAATCCTTGGTTTTGAAACACAACTCCATGGGTTGCAACAGTGCAACTCATGGGGTTTGTGCCACGTTTTTTTCTTCCATTTGCCGGCTACCATTTTGACAACAACTCCGATGATCGCCAATGATGACAACTCTAAAGACCATACTGGCCACTCGACCATTCCTGACGACTACCTCTAGCAACCAATTCGATGACAATTCTAGAGACCAGTCTAATAACCACCCACATGACCCAACCACCTCGATGACCCAACCACCCCGATGACTCGACTTGCCCACAACCACCGCCAACGACCATCTAACAATCACTCCCGCGACTTGACCACCCTACAATCACCTCGAAAACCCAATTACCTAGCAACAACCACCTGGTGACCACTCCAATGACCCGATCACCCCAGCAACCCAACGACCCCGATGACTACTCCAACGATCACCCTGACAACTCGACAACCACCGTTGACGATCACCTGGTGACCCTCCAATGACCACTCTGGCAATCCAACCACCTTGATGACCACTTCGGCGACCACTCGAAAATCACTACCTACAACCACCCACGACTACTCCGCCCACTCAATCACCCTACAACCACCACTAGCGGCCCAACCACCCCACCCAACAACCACTCCAATGATCACCTCAGCAACCTGACCACCTAGTAAATGTTTTAAAAGGTAAAATAAAACTAAAAATGGCTACTAAACAAAGTTTTAAACCCATTATGTTTGAAATATATTTCAAAATACTGTGCAAAATAGAGTCTTTAATATTTTAATTTCTAAAATAGAATTTGAATTTTATAACTCATTTATCCTTGAAATAGGTTTCAAAATACTGTGTGAAATTTTGTTTAAATTCCTTAATTTCTTAAATAGATATCCAATATTTTAATTTCTAAAATAGAGTTTCAAAAATAATCTTTTGAATACTTTGTAAAATAGAGTTTAAATTCCCTAATTTTTTAGATAGACTTCCTATTTTTTAATTTCTAAAATAGAGTTTCAAAAATAGTTTTGTGAATACTTTGTGAAACAGAGTTTTAGATTCCTTAATTTCGTAAATAGACTTCCAATTTTCTAATTTCTAAAATAGAGTTCCAAAAATAAGTGTCTGAATACTTTGTGAAATAGTGTTTTAAATTCCCTAATTTCTTAAATAGACTTCCAGTTTAATTTATAAAACAGAATTCTAATTTTGTAATCCATTTATGTTATACATGACTTCTACAACAAAACATCCACTAAAAAATAAGAGGAAAATGAGATAACAAAACAACTAAAGGAAAAAGAGAAAAAAAAAAAACTGAACAAACCCAGAATTCAGAACACTGCATCCCAAACACAGTTTTCTGATTCCCTGGCTGCATAACACTTCACTCCAAACACAGCCTTCTGATTTTCAGGCTTTAAAACCTCCCAGAACAAACCCCCAAGATTCTGATTACCAAGATTTTGATTCTAAACCTGTACCCGAAACAACCCTTTAATGTAAGAAATTGTGATTATTTGCCTTCCCTTTTGAACTTGAGTTTTTTCCATCCACGATTAAACACATTCTCAAGTATTATGAAAATAAGAAATACAATTTTTTTAATTATGAATCCAATATTTTTAAAAACAAATATTTGGATTACATCTTTAAAAAAAAAAAAAAAATTGTGTTGTTGCCAAATTTTGGACAGGAGAAATATCACTTGACCTCCACGTGACAACCACGGTGAATTTGTATTCTTGGGGGAAGAACGCGACCTGCAAGACAAGAAAAACCTGGACACCAGTGTGGTGTAGAACACACAGGCTCTGATGCTTAAGTCAGAGAGAGTTTTGAGAGAATTTGAGAGTTGTAGGAGAGTGTTGTAAGCTGGAATGAACTTACCTTGCTCTCCCTGCGAGGGAGAGCTTAAATAGTTTCCTTCCTAAGGTTTTTCGTGGGTTTCCGTCTTCGAATGGGGAAAGGAAAGATCGAATTGGGCTGGACCGAGGGCACATGTGGCATGAGGGACCGAGGCAAGGCCTTGCCAAACTGGTCGGCCTCGGCCTCGGCCGAGGCTGACCATGGGCTTGGGCCGAGCCCAAGCCCCGGCTTCATCCCACCGATGCTTATACCACGGCAAGGCCCAGGATGGGGCCTTGCCATGTGGTCGGCCTCGGCCTCGGCCTCGGCCGACCACGGGCCCAAGCCCGTTTCTTCGTCATTTCTCGTCCTGGGCTGGTCTCTTGTCGGTTTTGGTCCATTTTGACTTCGTATGGGGCTTCTTTCCTTGTTTGGCCCTTCACTGCAGCCCTTCAGCTAGCCCATTCTTGTTGGTCCAATTTCACCCATAACAAATAGAATTATATAGTTTGAAAAGTCAAGCCAATGATAGATGAACATATTTAAGGGGAAAAAAACATAAGAAATAAACAACCTTATATATATATATATATATAATGGAACCAATAAAACAAACTTATTTGTTCCATAGTAACAAGAATAGTTTGAACACATGCCTTGTGTCATGATCATGCTTGTCTAGGGCGTGTTGCCTGTGGCTGCATGCCCATTTCAATCATTTTTTATCATATGATTTCTTTGTATGTCTTTCATTTATCATTGTTGTTTACTTTCTTTGTATTTTGTTGGCGTATGACTCTTCGTCATTTTTATGGTTATGCTTGTCAAAGGCACTTTGTGTAACGACCCGGATTCCTACGACTCTCTAAAGGGGAAGCACAACCTAGTTACCTTGCTCATGCCCGAAAATTCGGCAGCATGACGACGTAATTAGAAGGAAACCAAATTTTACAAAGACCTGGAAAGAGATATAAACACTTCTATGTTTCAGATCACAGACTCAGCATCCACCAAACTTCGATAAATGATGCTGAGCTCAATTAACAGACAACCAAATCTAAAAGCTTCTAACTAGACACACGAAGCTAAAGAATATTTAAACTTTACAGACCGACAAACAACAGGGAACAAAGAAACAAAACTAAAGACTAAACATAGAAAAGAAATTTGGTGGAGCCTCCATAGTCTCGTCAAGTCGTCGCCTGCGTCATCCACCTCGAGAATGTGCACAATCTGCAAAACAAACAAAGTAGCAAGGATGAGTATAAACATACTCAGTAAGTAGCCCACTTAAGGGTCCAGTGTTTAAAGAAATCATACCAAGAAGGAAATTGCCCTTACTCACACTCGTGCTTAGATTTCAAATACTTCCTTATGTTATTCTAAAAGTTCATTTAACTTTCCACAACAATCGCTACTACCCGAACCTAACTTCGTGTCATACCTGCGAGTCCTGTATCCTAGAACCCAAACTTGTGAAGGTCTATAACCCTCACACTCATCTCAATGGATAAATCACCCCTAGGCTAGCACACAGGCGCTAGGGAACGCATTCCCTACGCTTAACATAATGGGGAATCACCCCTAAGCTAGCACACAGGCGCTAGGGAACGCATTCCCTACGCTCAACATAATGGGGAATCATCTCTCAGCTAGCACACGGCAATAGGAAACGCATCCCTATGCTCAACACAGTGGGGAATCACCCCTAAGCTAGCTCATCGGCAATAAGGAACGCATTCCTTATGCTCATCACATCATGATAGCCACACAGGCAACCAGGGAACACATCCCCTCAGCTAGCATACATGCAATAGGGAAACGCATCCCCTATGCTCAACACAGTGGGGAATCACCCCTAAGCTAGCTCACAAGCACTAGGGAAACGCATCCCCTATGCTCATCACATCACATACGATCTAGGCTTACAACTTGCACGAAAGAACAGAGTTAGGGTAGATAGCATCAAACTAACGGGCCTTTGCACTTTCCCAACGCATTCAAGACCTCTCGGGTCATCCACCATACCAAAATCATTCATCATTTCCAAACTATATTCACAACCTGAACCGAAGTTCAAAAGCACATACAAAGGGAATCATCCCCTAATTCACATAAACACTGAGAGGAAGCAACCTTCAAGCCTTTCCAACATTTACAACGTCTTACGCCTCATATGTATATATAGACGAGACAAATTCTAATGGACGAATCCGAAAGGCTACTTACTTCTTAGGTCAACACTAAAACAACCCACTTCTCTTTCTTTTAAAGAAGTTATTCGTGACCTATGATCCAGGTCCACCTCTCATTAAACAACCACAATCGTATCATGGTGATCTTTCGCTATAGACCACAAACACAAATCTCAAGTAAAAACTACCCTAGTTCAATGGTACTTCTAAACAAGAACTACACGTAGCCCTAGCCCATACCTATGTCATTGACATAAAGTCCTTCGATCCATTAGTCCAGAATTTAAATCCTCTAACCATGCTAGGACTCAAAACAACCAACGCCCTTCCATTCACATTCAATCACATCAGATTACGGTGTTCTACTTCAGCCCTTAACTAAGCCCAAACACTTACAACATCTAATTTAGTACCACTATCTATACTTTTATGCTTACGGGGAAAGACATAATCAACTTTATTCATAACCTCAGACACATTTTCATCTTTTGTTTGTAACTTTGAATCCCTTAACGAAATTAGCAACAAGTTCAGGCAATCTTAAGCCCAACACGATAATTCTCCTATTAATTTAACCAACCTCGACATCTTTCACAAGTTCATATTTAGGTAAACGCGATTGTTCACAATTCACCACAAATGTGTTTGAACTCATCCAAACATAACCTTGGGCAATTCCTTAGGTATTTCATACTTTAACATGATAAAATCACAACTTTAAGCCCCAATCTCTATTATAACCTCAACTAAAGTCGCTTTAGCTCAAGACTACTTCTAAACATATCTACTAATCATTTCATATCTCATAACACCGCTTTCAAGCATGCTTTCACAATTTGCAATTTATCAAACATAAATCTAAATCATTTAAAAATTTAATGGGGCTTAAAATCCAAATAACTACTTACCTCGAATAGAATAACGAATATTATTCTTGCAGCAAAAATTCCTTCCAAGCTCTGGTCTCTTGCTTATCCTTCAATAATCTAATAAAAATAAGGATTATTAAAACTTGGCCCAAGATTCTTGAAGTTTCATAAATGAGCTCCATAGAGTCCAATTTTGGTTAATCTTAACTGAACCAGTCCTTTAATTTAATTTCAGCGAGTCTTAGTTCCATAGTCTTGTTCAATGGTCCAGTAGTCTCAAAAAGTCCAATAATTAAATCCAAATGCAAAGGTTGTCCAACAATTTAGTCAAAGGGTCCAAAAGTAATTTTAATTGCAAATCAGTCCATTTTTTATTTCCTTAGACCAAATTAATTTAGCACAGTATCTCACCCAATAAAATTGACTGTGCGGAACCTTCAACCTTGTTGGAAATTTAAATATTTGTCTCCAATTCCGTAGTTTGATTCTCAAATCAATATCCTGAAAATTAAATCCATTGATTAACGATCGATCCCATTTAAAGTCCTTAATTAAAAACAATTGAGTAACGAAATTACCCAAGTCAGAACACGATCGTAACAGGGACCGTTCGAGCTCGAAACTTGGAATCGGAGATGGCGGCGCGTGGAGGTCCGGCGACGGCGCGTGGCAGCGCGTGAAGGCACGTGAGTGACCGTGGACGGCGGATCTGAGCTTCCGACGAGGCTGAGCGAAACGAAACGGCACCGGCGAGGCTTGAGTTGGACTCCAGTCCGTGCCCGAGAGAGCTCCAGATCTGGCCGATCAATTCCGGCGGCGTCTTGCAGTGGAAGAGGCGATCGGCGTGCGGCGGCGTTCAACAATTCTCGGCCGGTGCGGAAGAAGGTCGACGGAAGGGAGAAAGGAATCAGACGGAAAGGGAGAGAGAGAGAGAGACGATCGAGAGAGGGAGAAAGACTAAGGTGGCCGGCGACGACTGCACGGGAAAGGAGTTCCGGCGGCGAGCTGCTCGATTCGGCGAACCTGGGCGCGACCTGACCGGCAGAGCAAAATGCGGCGAACGGAGCTGGACGCCGGAAGCTCCTGCAAGGGTTGGCCGGCGGCGTCTCGCGTGAAGCTGCTGTGGTGAGGAGCTGATCGGCGGTGGAGCTGCTCGACTGTCTGCGGGGAAGACAAAGAGAGAGAGAGAGAGAGAGATCGGGGAAGGAGAGAGCTGCCGGTAAGGGAGAGACCTTCAGGAGAGAGGGAGAAAAATAGGAGAAAATGGAGAAGAAGATGAGGATGAAGGAAAAAGAGAAAAAAAAATATTTGTTTATTTTATTATTATTATTATTTTCCAAAAATACCCCCAAATACTTATAAATTTCCAAATATGCCCCTTTTCTCATTCCAACTTCCAAATAACTTAAAATTCAAATTATCTAATAGAAATTATTCCAACTTAATTTCTCAAAATTGAAAATTAACTCCTGTAAATAAGACGAGCGTTACACTTTGCCTCATAATGTACTATAGGAGGATGTGACTAGTTGTCAAATCTTCATTACCTGAGTTATATGTTATCAATGCTGTTGTTGTTCCTTATTGCTTGCTAGCGTATAACATTCTCTTTCTCAATACTTTTTAAACGTTTTCTAAAACGAGTTGGTTGACTTACTCGTGCAGGGTGGAGGTTGCGAGATAGGTCCTTTGTGCCACCGGCGATCCGAATTTGAGTTGGCTGACTTACTCGAGGGCGAAAATAAGTGCCACACAATCAACTTGCGAGGTCAAAGAAGTGCGAATGTGACACCTTGCAACAAGAATAGTTTCTGCCAAGGTTGCAAGCAAGCAAGGTTCATTGGGGGGTAGGTTCGAGATTTCCTGTGAATATTTTTATTTATTTATTTTTATTGGTTTGTAATTAACAAATAATCAAATATTAATTAATATATCAAAAACATTCCTTTAAAATCAAAACTTAGAGAAAATATAATTGTCTGAATCTTTTATTTTCTTTAAGAAGGATAATCCAAAAATATGAAAAAAATAGAAGCTGATAATAGAAATGGGGGCAAGGTTTGGATTAGGGCAGATAATACATTTTCATCTCAATGCTTGAAATTAAATCATCTCTAATCTTGCCCTACTTAATTGGAGAATCTCCATTTGGTTTGGGGTGGTTTTCGTGTATCCTATATTAATCCAAAAGTGTATTTTGTCCCCTCTCTCTCTCTATATATATTTATTGAAGTAAATGGTCTCTAATATTCTAAACACTTTTCAATCCCTCTTTTCTTAGTTAAGATTGTACCTCTATGAAAATAATAATGCTACTAAAAATTGAAGTATTCATTATTTTAAAAAAAAAAAAAAAAAATGAAGTATTCATGAAAATAAGATAAATGTACATTTCATCATAGGACTCTTCTTTTTGTTTCTACATATTATGCATATATCGGAAGGGAATATGGCAAACTATGAATGGATAGTTTAAAAAACAAGAATATCTTATGCTTCATTTTTTTTTAGAAAAAGATACGTGTTTTATTGTCAAAATGAGCATAACTCAACGGTAATTGACATGTATCTTTGACCAAAAAGTTAGAGGTTTAAATTCTCTCACGCTTAAATGTTGCTAAACTCAAAAAAGAAAAAGAAAAAGAAAAAGGTGTTTTTATCAATTTTTAAACCATTTTTTCAGTATCTTCTCTCCACCACGACCACATATACCTTTCTATTAATCTCTTTACACTACACATACTTTCTAACACTTAATAATTTTTTAATAATCTCAATTGTTTTCATTTAGAAGTTCTTTTTTAATTTTAATGGTTTTCTTAATTTAGTGATCTCTCAATGTCAATTACAAAGATATTTGTTAGGTATATATTAATCATTGAGAAAAACATTCATTTTTTTTTTATCGTAACTATCACGTCATGGGTTAATACAACATAAAGCTCGAGCTTTTTCTTATTTTTGTTTTAATTTTTGTTTTGTTTGTTTTCTCTTTGGCCGGCTTCAGGAACCGGCGGCAAATAAATCTGTATTATTTTTACGTAAAATAAAACGAAAAAAAATAAAAAAATCCATGCATAGTTTTTAAACATTTTCCTGCTATTTTATTTTCCCTGAGAGTGTAAATTCGCAGACCTATAAAATATTTGGATCATTACAAGTAAATTTTTGAACCCAAATTTGTAACTTGGAGCATAATTTAACCAATAAAACATTACTACTTTTTTAATAGGTCGAAAGTAAGCTCGTTTTATTGTAAATCATATTGTGATTCTCAAATTTTTATAATTACTTTGCTCATTTCTCAAGTTTTAGATATTTTATTTTTGTGTTTAAACTTTTAAATATTCAATCCAATTAGATTTGCAGTTCTCCCTATTAAAATTTTGCAAATGAATTAATAGAAACCAATACTTTGAACATAGATTTTTATGTAGTCTTTTTTTGTTAACACCATTCATAAACTCAATGATATGCTATGGTCATCAACTATTCTAGTTGTTTGTCCTTATCAAGTCAACTAAACCAAAATTTATTTAATGGACATTTTAATGGACCAAAATATAGAGACATAATTGAAATTTTTGTTATTTCAAGAGAAGTAATTTAGATGTGACACAAAATATAGCTTTAAATTTATAATTTAACTAAAAAATTGCTATTATATGATTTTGTAATTAAAAAATTGGCCTAATTCTTATCTCTCATTATATTATATGTCTCTCTCTCTTGATATTTTTTGATTCATTCATTAAAAAAACAAAGGAAAGCAAAGGGCATATTTGAATGGATTTAACAAATTGATTTAAAAATTCCCAAATAGTTGCATATATATCTCTATTAAAAAAAAAAAAAGTTGCATATATATATCTACTAGTGGGAGGCGACTTCGATTCTTAAACTAATTTAATAATAATACATGCAATTCTTGCAAGAAAAGGAATTAATTAATTAAGATTTAATGTGGATGAACACGTTCTACCTTATTTTGCCAACCCATTTAATTAATTAATTGAATAATTAAATTTTCTCTTTGATAATGAGACACGTCGAAAAAGACATTTGCAACTCCCACATCCATTGGGAATAAACAAAAGAAAATTTAATCTAATTTCCACACCGTACTACGATATTTTGTGTTGAAAAATCAAAATTGAAAATTTGCCTCTTATTTATTTATTTATTTATTTTTACCTCCAAAGGAGCATATATGAAAAGGCAATTCAACCTAGAAACCTTTTCGGTAATAATTCCTTTTTTTTTTTTTGTATACAAATTCTGTTTATATAGTAAAAAATATATATTTAAATCTTGTAATATATTTTTAAAAAACGTCTTGAAAATTTTACCCAAGTTTTAAAAACTAAGACCCTTGTCCACAACCATTTCCATTTTAGTTTTCAGTTTTGAAAATTTAAACTTGTTTGTTTATTGACAATATTTTTTTTTAGAAATAATTTTTAATTCTTGACTAAATTTTAAATGAAAAGACAAATTTCTAAAAACTATTTTTATGTAGTTTATTTATAAAGTTTGCCATGATTTTAAAATTGTTTCTAAGAAGTGGATGAGATAAACAAACACAAATTAATATATATGTATAGAAAATAATATCCTCATAAAATGGGCTTGATTTTTTTTAAATTTAAATTTTGGTTAAAAATTTAATAGTTGCTTTTAAAAAGAGTAGAGTTTTTTTTTTAAAAAATAAAAAATAAAAAATAAAAAAAGGGAAAACTACGGACAAAAACATTGTCAAACAACATTATTGCTATAACAATTTTAATTTTGTACGCATTTTGCTAGTATTTTTTGTTTTTGTTCTTTTTTGTGCTTGTTCTTCAAGATATTGAAAACAAGAGATTATATCCTAGATGAAACCAATGAAGGAAATTTGAGAGATCAGACAATAAAGGAGCCAAATAGAAAAGTTTAAAAAATCAACCAATCAACCAATCAATTAACTAATTAGTTAAACTTGAACAAAACTATATAAAAGCCTAGAAAATATATTTTTAAAAAACGTCTTGAAAATTTTACCCAAGTTTTAAAAACTAAGACCCTTGTCCACAACCATTTCCATTTTAGTTTTCAGTTTTGAAAATTTAAACTTGTTTGTTTATTGACAATATTTTTTTTTAGAAATAATTTTTAATTCTTGACTAAATTTTAAATGAAAAGACAAATTTCTAAAAACTATTTTTATGTAGTTTATTTATAAAGTTTGCCATGATTTTAAAATTGTTTCTAAGAAGTGGATGAGATAAACAAACACAAATTAATATATATGTATAGAAAATAATATCCTCATAAAATGGGCTTGATTTTTTTTAAATTTAAATTTTGGTTAAAAATTTAATAGTTGCTTTTAAAAAGAGTAGAGTTTTTTTTTTAAAAAATAAAAAATAAAAAATAAAAAAAGGGAAAACTACGGACAAAAACATTGTCAAACAACATTATTGCTATAACAATTTTAATTTTGTACGCATTTTGCTAGTATTTTTTGTTTTTGTTCTTTTTTGTGCTTGTTCTTCAAGATATTGAAAACAAGAGATTATATCCTAGATGAAACCAATGAAGGAAATTTGAGAGATCAGACAATAAAGGAGCCAAATAGAAAAGTTTAAAAAATCAACCAATCAACCAATCAATTAACTAATTAGTTAAACTTGAACAAAACTATATAAAAGCCTAGAAAAAATGTGAAAAAAAAATGTATATTTTTCCACAAACAAACCATTTTATACAAAAAAAAAAAAAAAACCCCAAGTAATTAAAAGAGAAAACCCAAATGGCAAAATGGAAAATTGTAATTAATTACGTAATAATAATTAACCACAGAAAATTAGCGAGTAATAATTAGCAAGAACAAAAAAATTAAACAAATTGAGTTTCTCCAAAACCATGCATTATTTGATGAGCAGAAGGAAGCAACGGAAATTCCCCCAACTCTTCAATAAACCCTTCGATCCCAACGACGTCGTTCCACAACCCAACGACATCGTTTAAAACCTCTTCTTCTTCTTCCTCCTCCTCTTCCTTCTTCACTCTCCGGCACGCGCCGCCGCCAATCTCCGGCTTCCTATCAAACGCCACCGCCACCGCTTCCGCCGCGGCCGCCGGAATTTCTTCCGAATCGACGATCTTCTCCGCCTCCGCCGCCCCCGTCGCCGGCTTTCCCGTGAGCCTCTGAACGAGCTCGCGGAAATTGGCGACGTCGGTTTTGATGATCTCGGGAGCGAAGATGTGAATTATACGAATCTTGGGTTTGGGCTTGGAAATGGCGTGTGAAGCTCTGTGCACCGCCATGGCCGCCGGCCGAGCCGAGTTCGGCAACAGAGATCGGTTGTTCATAATCGTCTCCATTGAAAGAAAGAGAGAGAAGGTACAGAAACAGTTTTTGTTTTGTTTTGTTTAGAGGATTTGAAAATGTAGAGAGAGAGAGAGAGAGAATGGGGGGATTTTGTTTTTTGTTGAAGAGAAATTAAGAGAGAAGGGATTGGTATATATAGAGAGAGAGAGAGACAGAGAGGAAGAGAAATGGAGAATATTTTGTTGAGTTTATGAAGAAAGGCCAAAACCAAAAGGGAGATGTCAGTTGGAGCAAGGATTGGATGAATCCTTGTCTGAAAAAGGGAGTAAGAGACTCAATAAAACTATACCCAAAACTCTCTCAAATTTATGGTCTTTTTTTTTTCTTTTTTTTTTTTTTGGGGGGGAGGGGGGGGTTAAATTATATGTTTGGTTCTTAGTCTTGTATCTATTTGGTTCTAAGTTTAAAAGTGTCTATTAGATTTTTTGAACTTTTAAGTTTGTCTTTATTTGGTCTTTAAATTTTAAAAAGTATCTCATAGTTCAACTTTCAATTTGCATTTAATAAGTCATTGAATTTTTTATTTTGTATCTATTTGGTCATTCTCCTATTCAACATTTTTTAAAATTCATAAATCTACTAGACATGAAATTGAAGGTTTAAAGTCTCATTAGACATAAAATTCAATTATATATAAAATATATCATTTAGTTTTTTAAAAATTTCGAATATGTAAAAGATCTTTTGAACACAAAGCATTTTTTAAAGTTTAGGGACCTATTAGATACCAAATTGAAAATTTTGAGACATATTAGATACTTTTTAAATTTTAGAGACTAAACTTGTAATTTAATTTTTTTTTTTTTTTTTATAGTTCAACAACATTTGGGAGTGGAGAGATTCGAACTTCTGACTTTTTAGTCTAAAATATATGACTTAACCTATGCTCAGGTTGAATGGTTAATTTTCTATTTATATAATCCATGTACTTGAAAAAGATTGGGGAGGAATAATTTTTACTTTAGAATTTGATAAGACGTATCAATTACTTTCAGGGCCCATTTAGATTGTAAATATAAAATATGTGGGAGTTAAAAACCTAAGATTTAAATATCTGGATAATAAATGTATGTGTTTGGATATAGATGATAATTAATATTTGAGAGTTTAATTATTACTTTTCTCTCTCTTCTCTCTTCTCCATTTCTCAAGGGAAAACGTCCAAAGTAAAAAAAAAAACTCATCTCCTACATGGATAATAAAATCCCATGGTTCATGGGTTATTTTTATCCATGGGTCATAATTACTTGGGTTTTAAAAAGTAAAGATTAATGAAACAAACATTAGTTTTTTATACTATTTCCAAAACCCATCTCAAAATCGGTGAAACAAATATCAAATTAAACTATAGACTTGGATAAACGCCATGATTTTTATCTGTTGTTCAATTTTTGCTACTTTACCTACAGATTTGAACAGAAAGGGGAAAAAACCTCAATAAACTTATTAATTTCAATGAAAAATATTAAGCTTTGCACAAAATAAGTTAAATAGATGAATAAAATTGACCATTGAATAGTTTTCTCAAAACTCACCATTTCAACAAAAAAAAAAAAAAAAAAAAAAAAAGCTCTAATGTTATTTTTCTTTCAAGAAATTTCATTAATTAATTTGATGTTATACGTGTGTGTTTTATAATTCATTAAACACTTAATGTAAGGTGCAATTGAAATTGAAAATTTAAAGATAAAAATTCCCTTTGAATAATTTTTTTTATAGGTTCTTAAATTTTTTTAATTGTTTTTTTTTTTTTGGAATTTAAATCTCTAACTTCTTGATTGATGGTACATGCTAATTACCGCTGAGCTATGCTCATTTTAACAAATTTTGAAAGTTATCTCTATCTAACCTTTATACTTTTAAAAAAGTTTTATTAACTTTTAATTTTGTATGTTTAGTGACTTTGTGTAAGACTGTCAGCTTCATTAGTTTGACTATTCCACTACCAAAGGCTTGAATTTGCAAAAAATTAGCATGTCATGTAATTCTTAAATAATATATTTAACATCCTACAAAATATATGAAATTGATATAGCTCTCACATTGATCACTTATTAGATATAAAGTTGAAAGTTAAAAAGTTTAATTTTTTTTTTTAAGGTACATCCAATTTTAGAAATTTAGTAAAAACTTTTTAAAATATAGTTATATATATATATATTTATATATATATGTTGGGATAGTGGGAAACTGTGCAAGATGATTGTGATTGGTACTATTTCTTCAATGGGAATCAAAGTGTGGGGTTTGTTCCCTTTTGTTGAATCTTATGGCTTTTTTTACTCAATATGTGGAATCTTACTAAGGGTATATATGTAGGAGTCAATGAAGTTTTTATTTATTTAAATTAAAGTTTGCATCTATTTATTAATACGAACATAGCTCAATAAATAAAAACACTGTTACCATTTCAAAGATCGATGGTTCAATCAACTCTTGCAATTGTTGAATTCAAAAAAAAAAAAAAAATTTACATCTATTTTAAATTTGGTATCCTTTATAAGATTTAGTTAATTTTAAATCTGGTCTTTATTGTTCAAACTTTAGATGAAGAATTAATAATAATAAAAAAAAAATCTGTTTTATTGTTGATTTATTAAATTTAAGATAAATTGTGTTTATCACGTGAATGTATCGTACATCCTCTCAATTTAGAAATTGAGAAAAAAATAGAGTTAAAGTGCGTTTGGAAGAAGAAAAGAAGTTAGAAGATTGAAAAGCTTGCTATGAAATTTCAAATAATAAGAAAACAGTAATGCCATTTTTTAATTAAAAAATTAATGATAATGATTGAATTAATTTGAAACTTAGAAGACTAAAATAAAAAAAATTTAAGCATTGGAGACCTCATTAGAGTTTCTAATATTATCGTATGAATTTTATAGTTTTAAATGTAATTAGTGAATTAGAATGATTTAGTACTCCTTTTAACTTAAAGAAAATTAAGAATGTTTAGTCAAAAACTAATTATGAGTGTAGTATACAATAGATAAAATACACGTTATCTTTCCTAAAGTTGAAGGTTCGCTTCCTCACCTTACATTTGTTGAACTTAAAAAAAAAGAATTAATCAATAGACAAAAATTAAGCTTGGTTGAATAATTTAGAGATAAAGACGACATCAATTATGCACACTTGTATAAGGCTAGAAAATGAACTATATAAAATTCAAAAAAAGAAAAGAAAAAGAAAAATGAACTATATGTGTAGCTTGTAGATATATAATACTTGAATTGTTTTGAATTATAAGATGTCAAAATAAAATATTTTTGGAGTATTTTTTTTTTGTGTACTAATTTTTTTTTGGAGTATTTAGGAAGCATAGAGAGATTCTCCTAACATTATTTAGTCAATATGTTCAACACTCACGAAAGTAATTTTCTATGCTATACATATTTTTTCACACTTACTTTTAGAGTTATAGTCTATTTATTTGTCAATATCTTAAGATAACAAGATCTACCCATATTCAAACAATCTTTTTATTTTATTTTATTTTATTTTTTGGAATGAA
Organism: Trichosanthes truncata; assembly: GCA_033996785.1. NCBI lineage: Eukaryota > Viridiplantae > Streptophyta > Magnoliopsida > Cucurbitales > Cucurbitaceae > Trichosanthes > Trichosanthes truncata. The sequence continues at coordinate 47,740,627 of JAWPNB010000003.1, read as the reverse complement.
GATAAATCATAATCTATCGTATCATGAGCCGTGATAACTGATAATTCAAGATAAAAAAAATCAAGTGATAAATCAATGTATGAAAGTGACCAACATAAACATAACTTAACTAATTAAAATATAGAAGTACAAATGCTCACTCCCATATATCCAAAAAGAACTGAAAAAATACATGCCATTTAAAAAATTTCCATGGGCTTGTCTTTGTATATATCAACATCATTATAATTATATTATCAATACTTTTTCTGATACTAAAAGTTGAAATTAAAATATCTATATATTATAATCACAAATTGAATAATTGTGATGTTAAACATTAATTAAAAGAAAGTCGTATAAGGCAAGGGGCAAACTTTTTGGGCAAGGTGGCAAGCTTAATTAAAATATATTAGGTCCCATTTAATAACTATTTGATTTTTAAATTTTGGTTATTAAAAATTAAGTCTATAAATACTACTTCTACCTATGAGTTTTCATATTTTCTTGTCTAATTTTTACATATATTTTCAAAAATCAAGCCAAGTTTTGAAAACTAAAAAAAGTAGTTTTAAAAACTTGTTTTTGGAATTTGGCTAGCAACTCGAATGTTTTCTTAAGAAAGATGGAAACCATTGTAGAGAAGATGAAAATCATTGGAGAGAAATTGTGAGAAAACAAGTACAATTTTCAAAAACCAAAAATAAAAAATCAAATGGTTATCAAACGGGGTCTTAATAATTAATTATCCCTTATTTTAATAAACATCTAGCTATCAATGGTAAGGTCATAAGTCACAACCAAAAACTATGGACTAGAGAAAACAAAGACTTATTGTATTTTTTTAGGTTTTCTATCACAATATAAAATTTCACTACTTTGCTTGGTACTAGAGATAAGCAATTTTCTAATATATCAAAATTCGTATTCAAATTGAAATATCACCACACCAATAAATAAATAAAATTAAACTAAAAAAAATTAAAAATGTAATTATTTTTTGGGAAAATTTTACAAAATACTCTTAAGCTAGATTGTTATAACTTAACATTGCACTCACAGACTTTTAATTAAAAAAATTTATCACTCAAACTTAATAAAAATTGGACTCCATCATTGATTTAGTTAAAAATTTCATCTCTGGTGGCCTCCAATATCATGTGGCAGACACTTTGCATTAGAAGAGTTATTAACTAACGTCTACGAGAAGTTTGTAATATTATGAGGGAGTACTAAGAGAAAGAAAAAAACGTTAAATTATAAATTTAGGCCTCGTTTGATAATCATTTAGTTTTTGGTTTTTGGTTTTTAAAAATTAAGTCTATAAATACTACTCCCACCTATGGTTTTATTTGTTTTGTCATATACTTTTTGTCTATGTTTTCAAAAACCAAGCCATGTTTTGAAAACTAAAAAAAGTAGTTTTCAAAAATTTGTTTTTATTTTTAGAATTTGGCTAAGAATTCAAATACTTCATTAAGGGAGATGAAAATCATTGTAGAGAAATTGGGGGTAATTTTCAAAAACCAAAAACAAAAAACCAAATGGTTATCAAACAGGGCCTTAGTTTTTATGGTTTGGAGAAAGTTAGAATTTTGTTCTTATAGTCTGATAAAACCTAATAAATAGTTCATATTGTTAGAAGCCAAAGTGAAATAAAAATTGCATTGAAATTGTAATAATTACTCCTTAAAGTATGTACCATCGATCAAGAGATTAGAAGTTCGAATCTCCTCACCCCAAATGTTGTTGAATGAAAAAAAAATGTTGGTGACTACAATTTAACCATCACTACACTATAGTACCATGATTAATTTATTTTGAAAATACTAAGGTTAGTGATATTCCACTCCTCAATATGTTATTTGTATTGTAGGAGGAAGAATAACAAGGAATCCGCGTGGTAGTATCATTTTTAGTAAAATAAAAATTATGATAAATTTATTATTATGAAAGAATCCGCGTAGAGAAGTTGGTAAAGACGAGTTAAGTATATATATGAACAAAAATGGAGAATGTGACTTGGCCTCCATAAACCAAACTAGGAAGCATATCTCCACATTTGGCAATAATATATTCTTCAAATCCCTATTCTTTCCTCTTTCGTTTCCCTCTTTTTTTTTTTTTTAATCATTCTAAAAATTACATAATTTTGTTCTCTAAACTTTCGTTTGTCTTCAATTTTAATCTATAAATTTATAGCATCAAAAGTTATTTATTTATTTCTTTGATTTCAACAATATGTAGGAGTGAAAATTTGAATATATAACCTTGGTCGATAATATATATCTTAATCAGTTGAGCTATGTTGATAATGACTAAATTTTTTCCTTTAAATGTACAATTTAAGCATTATAACATAATGTTGAATGGATTAGTTGTTTAAAAATAAAAATATGATTTGAATCTTCTTCTTTCTACATTTTTATCAATGGCATAAGTTGAAAAAATGGGATAGAATCAAATTCATTTAATTTTGATTGAAACACGGATGTATAAAAGAGATTGATTTTTTTTTAAATGAAAAAAAGGTGGCTTTGGTGTTGATATTGGTTGGTTTGGATGACCTTTTGTCAAAATCATCAACTATGCCTAAAATTGAGTCAAATCAATCTGCGGTGTAAGAATGAATGACGATAATTGTTTAGTATAAATAAAATAAAAGGTATTTTCTTTTTCTCTTTTTTAGAACTTTATATTGAGATGAGATTCAAATCTACAATCTATGAAGAATATATATATATATATATATATATATATATATATATATATATATATATAGAATCAAGAGAATATTGATATTTGACCATTGGAATATTGTGAGTAAAATTAGATATACTTTCATTATTGAACATTTTTGACAAGGAGACAAAAACACCAAATAAAAACAAAATATCCAAAAGAATATAGGGTTTCAAACTTGCAACAAATGGCAAGAGATTTTCATTTCTTGAATAAGTGAATTACTTTTTGTAATTATGACAACTATTAAATGATTTTGTGAATAAAGAGAGATGCGGACTGAAACGATGTGAAACCAAAACTACTATTGTATTGTATGATTTGCCAAAGTGAGCATAATTAAATGATAATTGATATGTAACGTCAATTAAGAGGTTAGAGGTACAAATCTTTCCATTTCAAATGATGTTGAACTCAAAAAAGAGAAAAAAAAGAAAAAAAAAAATCTATTGTCTGATTTCTGATCCCTCTCATCTTTATTGTGGAATAAAAAATGATGGCAATAATAATACTATAATAGTAGGCTAAATTATATAAAATATTTGTGAACTTTGTCTTTATTTCAAAAATATTTCTATTCTTTTAAAAGTTACAAATTGCAATGTTACTTTTGACTTTTTATAAATGTTTCAAAATTACAATTGGAGTAGAAAAGCCGTTAGAATGTTGGATGAAAAGTTAACGTGTCTGAATGTCATTATTTCAAATTTAATCCAAGCAAGCGTCTTAGTCACATCGCCATATCATTTTAGGTCATCGTTACGTCAATTTTTCATCCAACATTCTAACGAATTTCTATTTCAAGGGTAATATTGCGACTTTTGAAAGAATAGAGGTATTTTTGAAACAAGGGACAAAGTTTAGGAGTATTTTTTTTTTTATAATTTAGCCATAAAGGTTAAAAAGGAGTTGGATTTAATTATTTCTCTAAATGAGGAAATATTGGCCCTTTATTAGGACTAAAGAGAGTTGTTTGGAACTTTCTAAAACTAAGACCTCGTTTGATAACCATTTGGTTTTTTATTTTTAGTTTTTGAAAATTGTGTTTGTTTTCTCATAATTTCTCTACCATGAACTTCATTTTTCTTAAGAAAACATTTGAATTCTTAGCCAAATTCTAAAAACAAAAACAAATTTTTGAAAACTATTTTTTTTTAGTTTTCAAAACTTAGCTTGGTTTTTGAAAATATATGTAAAAAAGTATATAATAAAATAAAGAAATTCATAGATGGAAGTAATATTTATAGGCTTTATTTTCTAAAACCAAAAACAAAAACAAAAAACCAAATAGGTATGAAACGGACCTAAATAGTTATGAAATGGAGCTTGTATTTTTTTAGTTTTGAGTTTTGAATAACGTAGCAACTTCTTTATTACTGGTTGTTTTAGAATTTTATTTCTTATATTTTTCTACTCACCCTAATCTCACAAATAATTCCTAATTCTTTTTTTTTACCTATTCAATTTCTTTTCTATTTTTCTTATTCGCAACCTTAAACTCTAATACAATCAATTAACACAATCAATCAAATAGAAAATACCAAAATTTATTGTCATATTGATTTAGTTAATATAAGTTTATGGTTCAAGGGGTAGGAAATTTGAACATTCAACCATAAGGGAGATAAGTAATATCTTGAGCTACGCTCGTGTTAACGTAATAACATATGATGACATGAATGATTTATGAGATTTAATCAAATCATATGTACCAAATTAAAATTTTTAAAACTATAGGAACAAAAGTTAAAAGTTTTATAATTAAAGAAATCAAATTGAAAATAAACTAAAACCATAAGCACCAAATTGAAAAGTTTTAAAAAAAAGGAACTATATTGAAATTTAATTTTTTTATCCAACTCTGAAACTAAAATAAAATATTTGAAAGTTTATTGACGAGAATAGAATAAATACACCTTGGAAAGCAGAATAAATATAAAAATTTAACAACTGACATATTACATAAACAAAAAACAATACATAAATAAAAAAAACCTTCTCTATATTTAAATAATGTATAGATTGTATATTATAATTAAATCACCATCATAAAATATAATTAAGAGAGAGATTATAAAATTGACACTTAAAAAGAAAAACAAACAGAGAGAGAAGAGAAATGTTTTTTTTAAAAAAAAATATCAATTTTACAGCTGTACTTTGAGAGGCGGCAGAGAAGTTGAAAGAGAGAGGGGAGCGTTCTCCGTGTGAGCATATTGTAACCGTCGGATCCGCACGTGAAAGTGACGGTGAGGATCAGATCTGATGGGGAGATGACGTGGGCTTCTGACACGTCATCAGAGAGAGCACACGAGTCCCGTGCGAATGTGGGCCGAGCCCGAATCCGAATCGTAACGGCCACGACCGAAACATGGGTGTCCCCTCGGTGGAAACCAAACCTAAAGCTCCCTGCTGACGTGGCACCATACCTACTCAAAACCCTACTACTCTACTCTCGGTCTACGCGCTTGTGGTCCACGCGCTACTTCTTTATCTGCCTTGCTGGCTTAGGTCTTTTGCTTCCACCCACTTGCCCTTTTTCTTTTCTCCACCAATGAGTCAACAACACGATGACAATGAATAATCAAAAAACTCTTTTTTGGGCCAGGAAAAAAAAATATAATAAAATTGATTATGGTTATGATACGATTTTTTAGATTTAGAGATGGTTGTCTAATTCTGTTTTATAATCATTTTAATGAATATTGATTATATAATGGTTTTGGTTAAATAATAAATTTCATCTCTACACTTTTGGAGAAAGTGTTTGGTTGATTACTATTTTTTTTAAATATAGGTTTAAACACTTCTGAAAATTTTATTATTTTTATTTTATATTTTAAAATTATAATACAAATTTTATAAACATTGGTAACCTTTTTAATACAAAGTTATGACAATATAGAAAAAATGAAATTGAAAAGAAAACTAAAAGAACCAAAAGCATATTATAGAGACTAAAATGAATATTAAAAAAAAAAAAAATACAAGAACTAATTTCGACAAAAGCTAAAAGTATAGAATTCAAAATCAAAATAGAATTTAAACCTTTAAAAAATAATGCTTGTCTGGTAATTTTTTTTTTCATAATTTCCTTTAATGTAATTTAAATTTTTTTTAGAATGCTGGCTAGATTTAAAGAATTAAGGCTAGTTTGGTAATTAATTTATTTTTAGATCTTGAAATTAAGTTTATTTTGACCAATTTTAAAATATACTATTTAAGGAGAATTCTAGCCCAATTTTAAAAATTAAAAACCGAAAAATATGTTTTGATTTATGAAATTTGGTTAAACAATTCAAAAATATTTTTGAAAATAGGTTAAGGCACAAAACAAGGAAATTTTGAGTACAAAATCCTAGAACACAAAAATAAGAAAATGTTTAGTTATTCAAGAACATGTTTAGTTTTGCAATCTTGCTAATATTTCTAGAGTGCTTTGAAGAGTTGAAAATTAAGCAAGAAAAATAATAGAAGTAAATAAGTTTAAGCTTGAAAAATAAAATTGTTATCAAAAAGGATTTTTAAAGAAGATTTTGAATGAATTGGAGAAATGAACGAGAAGAAGACAAAATTTTAAAGTTGGAAATATTTGATGAAAAATCCCTAGTCCTATTCTAGAAAACCAAACATATGAATACACCTTTTAAACCCAAGGCTGATAAGTAAGTGTGAATTCAATAGCATTCAACTTCAAACAAATAACTGCCTCAATAACTTAGAACATAAAGTCATTCTATATATTGAAAATAATTCCCATATTCTCCAAATACCCATTTTTCTTGTCAACCACATGCTCCTCCACTATGTTCTTTTCTCAATATTCTCTTCAAATTAAGTATGCTTTAAACATGTCATGTCCATCTCTCTAGAAATTGGTGCAAGTTGGGCTTAATATTGCATAGTTGAGAAAAGTCGACTTAAATTGATAACGATGTTGTATTAATCGGAAAACAAATATGTATTGTTCAATTTACATTTTGGACAATGAATAGAAGAATCTCTTTCTTCTAAATAAAAACGAAAGCTAGCTACATATATAAACATAATAAAAATTCAATATCGTAGGATTAGTAATTTTGTAAGTATGTCAAAAAGTAGAGCTCATGTTGATTAGTGATTATCAGCCCATTATTAAAAATATGTTACATTTGCAATTACTTACTTACTAAGAAAGGTTAAAAAAAAAAAGAAATTATATATCTGCAAATATTTTTGAAGATATAGCTACCCAATGAAATTTTCCTTTAAAGACAATATTTAAACTCTAAATTAACATGGGGTTCCCAAATTAAATCCAGATAGACTAGTTTGTTGACCAAAGTTTTATTATTATTTCTAATGTGGCTAACATATGATTTAGGGTTAACAAGTTGATATATAAAGAAGACTTTGACATTTCAAGTCAATATCTTTATGATTAAACCATCCACAAGACCAACAAAATTAGATTGATTATTTAATGAAAATGGCTGCAAAGTTAATGTTTCCATTGGTTAATTGAAAACCTAAGATAAAATAATTTAAGTAATCAATTCATTAATTTAATATCCTTATTGGCTCATCCCCTTCTATACTTTTCACCACCAGACATTATCCAGCCAAGATAATTAAGGATATTTAAATAAAATATAAAAATAATAATAAATAATGATTTTATTGTGGGGAGTGTAGTTTAAGAGATGGGCTATTTGCAATTGATTACGTTTGAATATTGTGAGAAAAACAAACCGCATAAATTATTATATTTGCACCATCTTCCGACCTAATTTACTTCTGATTATTTGGAGAATAGTTATTTAATGTTTGAGACTTGCAAAAAAAAAAAAAACTTACAGCATGAGAAACAACATTGAAATAGTTCAATTTATATTGATATGTTATGTTAAATAAAATTATTTTGGCATTCAAGTAAAAAAAAACTACGTGGCAAATAAGGAAAATTATAGAGTTAGTGTGAACATCACAATGTGATTAGATACCCTTAGGGTCAAAGGAGTAGAGATAGCTATAAGACAAAATAAGATGTTTTTCTTTAAGGATGGAATTTCTAGCACTTTCAAATTTGTTCTATTTTGGTCCCTAAACTATTAAAATATTTATTTTGATCCATCAACTTTCAAATTTATTCAATTTTGGTTATTGAATTTGAATTTTTAAAATTTCTATTTTAGTTCTTGAACTTGAAGAAAAAGAACATGGTATATGTTACTTTTCTACCTTATATCTACTTTGCCCAATGTTCGTCTCAACCTCATTGGCTTGAAATCATGTTCAAATTAATATGCTAAATACCTGAAGTTGAGCCGTTAGTTTGTTAAAATTAAAATAAAGGTAAGGACTAAAAAATAGTTTTTTTTTTTTAAAAAGTTCATGTATAAAATAAACACTTTAAAACTTTAGGGACCAAAATGGAACAAACTTAAAAGTTCATAAAATAAAATGAACATTTTAAAAGTTCAAAGACCAAAATAAAATAAACTTGAAATTAGAGACCAAAGTAGGACTTATTTTTTTATTTTTTGTATATACAATCTCTCATATTCTAAAAATTAAAGAGAGACAAATTTTAAATAGAACGTTTAATCTTAATCTTTGAAGGTAATTAGCTCTTTTTTTTTTTTACCTTTTTTTATTTTTTATTTTTAGAAATTACTGACGTGGATCTATAGATTTTTTTAGTTACTTTGTGTATCTCATGGCAACAAAGAAATGAAGGTAAGAAAAGACATTTCTTCAACTAAACACTCTTATCAAACCTTAAAGGAAGAGAGTTCTTTCTTAAAAGCTTAATGAAGGACAAATGGACTCAATAACGTTTAGTACATGGAAAACAATAACTTTGTAGGTAAATTCGTATTATTTTTCTAGATGCTTAGTGATCTCAATAAAACCAAGAAACTATTACTCGCTCAAAGATCATATACTAAGATTAAGAGGAAGTCTATAGAACTATTATTTTTAATTACTTAATTTTGCTCATTAAATTAAATATTCACAATGTAATTATATTATAACCATGTTGTCCAATTTTATTAGAAATAAATTCTAACAATCTCTCTTATACTACATATTAATCTTGAAATAATTAAATAGAAAACATGTTGCCCACTCTCATGCTAGGATTCATGTTGAGCTCTAGTTGAATTGGGCTTCAAACCTTAAATCTTTTTGGTCCATTGCTACTCCATTTCTATAACTCTACCTTTTGGTGATACAAATACAACTTTGTTCTTTTTAGACTTCAAAATGGACCATTGCACTTTTAACTCCTAAAGTAGTTGGGTAACCTTATATTGGATTTAATGATATCGACAATTAAAGAAATAGTAGTATTCATTCTCATTAAATAGTATCTATTTTTATAGACTTACCTAATTTCCTTTTCATTCTAATCTCAAAGTTCTTGAATTTTATGAGTATTTCGTATCAGTGTTACATTAGATCAACATATATAGTTATACTTTTGAGTGATCATCCAATTGAGATAAAGTATTTGTTGGGGGAATTACAAATAACAGAGGAAAAATGGAGTAAATATTGAGAAACAAACACATAAACAATCAGGTTGAGGCGTAGGTATCTTGCCTCTTTAAGGAGATTCAAACCCTCTGCAGTGTATATTTATTTATCAACCACTGGTGTAGTAGTTCTTCTCTGGCCTATCTCCTACAGGATACAACAATCCAACTGAAACGTTGTGCAGCTCAAACCACTCTGCACTATGAGGTTGAGCTCAAAGCTCCACAACAAAGAATATCCCTCTTTTGGCCAATTGTTCTTAAAAGCAAAGTAGAGAAATATGTGATAGTAGAAAGAAGAGAAGTTTGGAAAATGTTGTGTGTTGAAAGTGTTTGTGAGAGAGGTATTTATAAGATTTGTAGATCTAGTAAATTTATGACACAAGTTTTAACACCTCCTCAATTAACTAAAACATATACGTTTTACACTTAATTTGATAAAAGAAAAACATCTCAAAATTACTACCTCATTTAAAAGATAAAACTTCTCTAAAATTAATAGTAAATATTATAATGTTACAACAATATTTATGACTCCTTTTCTATAGCTCTAACCATTCATCAAGTCACACAAAGTTAGAATGTGAATGAGTTTGAAGGAAATTTGTAGCCTAATAACCTTTTTATGGATGGTCTTTTTGTTACTTCACCCTTCCAAACAAGACTAAGGGTGTTTGGTAAATGTAGATTTTTTTTTTTAATTTATAGAAAATCGCTTTTAAACTCTTTTGATTTTCAAAATCTCCTCAATTGTAGCTTCTGATTTTAGCTTTCCGAATAATTTAGGAGCCTTCTATTATATCATTTTGTATATATATATATTTTATATCATTTCATATATGTTTCTTTCTTCAATCAATTCCTCTGACATTATTCTGTTCAACTCTCTGAACTTAAAGCAAATTCAAGTGAAAATTCTTCCTCATCTGATTTTCTTCACATTAGTAACAATTTAGGTATTTTGTGTTGTTTAGATTTTTTTTTGCTCTAGTTGACCCATACATTTGGATGAAAAATTAGAGGGAAAAAAAAGAGAAAAACAAATATATATAAATCTAGAGTTGCAATCAATATATATATATATTTATCTCTTTCCTTCATTTTGGTTTGTTAATTCACCTTAGAAATCTGTAATCAAAATTGGTATTTTATTTTCAGTTCGCAGTTTATCTCTTCTCTCAATGTCATAGCTCAAAATCCCTAATCATCACTTTTTATTCCCTTAATTTTGCCTATGCAAATTCTCCTTTGTGAATTTGTGTGATTTTTGTTAGTGTATTTGAGATCACAATCTTGTTGAATCTAATTGTCGAGTGTTTGCTCTTTGAACTGTTATACACCATGTAGTTTATGAATAAAAAAACTCAATTTTTTAAAGAAAAGATTTTAGAGAGAAATATGGTTTAAACATTTTTAGTTTTTTTCCCTAGCCTTTTATCATATAATTTAACGTAATAAAAAAATTGTAATTTAAATTATAAAAATTCTAAATAATTAACTTATGATAATTCATATATTGAATATCAACATATAAATAAGTAAAATTATTTATATGTCTACCTTGGTCATTATAGCTAAACCACAAAAATTTAGTTTGAATTTACCAAATTCTTTGACCTTCTTTTTTATGTTTAAAATTGAAATCTACCAAATACTAATCTACTTCATATGACAGTTGATTTTTCTAAAAGCACAGTTGCCAACAATTATTTTAAAAGCTACAACAATCCCAAACAGAGTCTAAATGACTTGAAGCCCAAAGCTCAACTGATAGCACACAAAAGGTGCTATTCCGAGACTTTACTTTTGTTAGTCTTTATAGTCTATTCGGTGTTTTTCACGAGTTTATTTATTGAAATTTCAGTTATTGGGCAATTGGAGCAAAACCAAAGATTTTGGAGATACCATGACTAGTATGGAGCTAATGGAACATAAATTAAGAAGCCATGTGAAGCAAAGGAATGAATTGGGCAAGGATACCCGAGAGCATAGCGTTGAGACGCTATGTATATTTATAATTTTGTAAAGCTTAAATTTTATATTTTTTTATATTATATTCTAGGTTAAATTACAAGTTTAGTTCTTGAACTTTGAAGTTTGTGTCTATTTAGTCTGTGAAATTTCAAAGTGTCTAATAGGTCATTGAAAAATTCAATTTTTTAAAGAATTAATTATTCTATTAGATATAAATTTGAACTTTGTCTAATGGAATCTTAAAGTTTCAATTTTATGTTTAGTAGATCCGTGAATTTTAAACAATTTGAAAGCTTAGGGACTAAATTTGTAATTTTAAAAGTTCAGGGACCCAATAGGCACATACCTCATTATTCATAAATTTGTAATTTAACCTGCATTCTAAGTAGAATATATTTCTCATTAATTTAAAAAATCATCCTTTTTTTTTAAAGTAAAAAAGAAAATTTATAACGTTAAGAACTTAATTGAGAGAGAAAAAAAAAATGAAAATAACAGAAATTTTAAAATTAAATTTAACTGAAATACAAAGCAAGTAAATTTTAGTAGATTTTGGTTTTTTTTTTTTTTAAATTATTCTTCAAAAAATGAAAATAAAAGAAGAATTGTAATGTGTGGCAAAAAATGTTAGGATATTTGTAAATTTAGTAATGGTTTTTGAGATTTACAAATTTAGTAAAATTTTTAAAATCTGATTTTCATTTTTTTATTATTCCAATTTTAAGGTATATCAGTAGTATATCTGATATACTTTATATTTGGTATATCATGACTGATTTATTAAATATAAAATATATCAATTATTATAGAATTGATATACCAAATTTATTAGTCAACATGTGCTCGTGCACTTGTTGTTATTTGTGAACTTAAATTGAATAATTATTCCTTTATTTCGAAGTATTATTTTACTAGTACATTGCCATCAAATTATAATGGTCCAATTTGTTTGCTTGGTAACCATTATGATTAGAGTATTGTAAAGGTTGATGATAATGTATAACCTCCAATAGTTAAATGTCAAGCATGAAGGTCTCAAAAACAAAGGATACCTTCACAATTGGTGAATTAAAAAAGCTCGGATGTGACTAAAAGACATTTTTAGTGCTTAAGTAATCAAAAACTTGTTTAAATTGAAGTAAACATGTTGAACTCACCTCCAAGCACTCCCAAAGTCGATCTTAACTCAAATTTTAAATTTTTAAGGAACCATAGTCTTTCGTTGTGGGGTGAATAGTTCATACCCATCACACTCATTCTAAATGCAATTTCAATAATATTAGTGTATCAATAGTATATCAACATTCATTCAAAACTCATTTCAAGTATAACATTGATGTACTAATAGTATATCATTACTCGTTAAAAATGCATTTCAAGTATATCATTAGTGTATCAGTAGTATATCAGCACTCATTCAAAATGCAGCTTCAAGTATAATATTGGTATATCAGTAGTATATCATCACTCACTCAAAATTTATTTCAAGTATAACATTGATGTATCAATAGTATATCAATACACATTCAAAATGACAAGTATCAGTAGTGTATATCAATAGTATTTCATCACTCATTCAAAATGAAATTTCAAGTATATTATTAGTGCATCAGTAGTTTATCAGCACTCATTCAAACTTCATTTAAAGTAAAACATTGGTGTATCAATAATATATTATTACTTATTAAAAAAATATTTCAAGTATATCATTAGTGTATCAATAGTATATTAACACTCATTCAAAATTCATTTCAAGTATAAAATTGGTGTATCAATATTATATCAATATGAATTTAAAATGCATTTCAAGTATATCAATAGTGTATCAGTACTCATAAATAGTATATAGAGGTCAAACCAATGTTGAAACCAAAAAAGCCCAATGGCATAGTAGTTTACTTGCATTCAGCCCCCCTGGTGACTTGAGTTCAAGCCCCATTATGTTCATTTTGTTTTTTTTTCTTTTTAAAATCGTGTTTTCTACTTTTCCTATACATTTTATTATTTTTTTTTAAAAAACTGTGTGTTTTACATGTTTGGCCTTACTTTCCTTACATGTGGCTCAATTGAAAAAAAGTCAATATGTTCATTATTTTTTTAAAACTGTGTTTTCTACTTTTCCTATACATTTTTTTTTTAATTTTTTTTTTAAAAAACGGTGTGTTTTACATGTTTGGCCTTACATTCCTTACATGTGGCTCAATTAAAAAAAGTATATTCATTTTTTTTCAAAAACCGTGTTTTGCTATACATTTTGTTTGTTTGTTTTTTTATTTTTTTAAATTGTGTGTTTCACATTTTTGGCCTTTCTTTCCTTACATGGGGCTCAATTAAAAAAAGTTTTCCTATACATAATACATGTGGCTCAATTAAAGTTTTCTAAATTTTTTTTATATATAATAAGTTCAAATGCTCTTTTTTCCTTTTAGATTGAAATAGTATCTCTTTTGTAATATTCAAGTTTTATTTTTATAAAATTACTTTATATAAATATCTCAATTAGGAAAAAAATAGAAAAAGAGAAGAAAATATATTGGTGGGATATTCAAACCATAATTCTCTAAACCTAATATTGTTTTTCACCACTTTCAAATGATGTAGCTACCGCCTATCAGGTTTTAAACCTAAAAGAAACCTTTTCAATTACATACATGTACATTTGTCATCTCTCAAATCTAATTGTTACTGGCAATTTTAAGACGTCGAGGATTTGGAGAATAATTTTCTAAGGTACGCTTAGTTTTCATACTTCAATTACTCATATATATTTAGTTTTCATGTTTCAATTATTCGTATAAATTATACATTTAATTTTATATTTCTTATTTTATGTATAGTTTCTTTATTTTCTATATTTTTATTATTGTATTGTAGATTTAATTTGAAATCTAAATGGAGAGGTATTACAAAAGAAAATCGATGGAGTCATCATCTCCATTGAAGAAAAGTAATAGTAGTTCTGATAGATATTTCACATAAGTAAATTTAGAAGATTTACCAGCAGATCCTGGACTAAGAACTAGAATTCTTGATTACAATTGTAATATTCGAGACCAAGTTCGTAGAGCATATTTACAGAAAGGACCTTGCCAGCCTCGAAATCATATTTTTCCATTGAAGAAATTTGGGTTACAATCAAGACGATTCAATCCAGCCTGGTTTGTTGAATATCCTAATTGGTTGGAATATAGTATTTCAAAAGATGCTGCATTTTGTTTATGTTGTTATTTATTCGAACCAAAAGTTGGAGAACAATTTGGAGGTGACCATTTTGTTGGTGAAGGATTTTCAAATTGGAAGAAAAAAGAGAAATTACAAACTCATGTTGGAGGACCAAATAGTGCACACAATCAAGCTTGGGGTAAATGTGAAGCTCTTTTGAAGCAAAAACAACAAATTGAAACATTTTTTAATAAGATGTCTGGCCAAACAAGAATTGAATATCAAACTCGATTAGGTGAAACCATTGATTGTGCTCGATTTCTATTAAGTCAAGGTCTTCCATTTCGTGGACACGATGAAACTGGAGATTCAAAGAACCAAGGTAATTTTCTTGAGCTCTTACGATGGTTATGCAACCATAATAAGGATATTAAAGGTGTTTCTTTGAGAAATGCTCCTGAAAATTTGAAACTGATTGCACCATATATCCAAAAAGATGTTGTGAATTGTATTGCAATAGAAATTGTTGACGGAATCATAAGAGATATTGGTGATAAGTTATTTTCAATTTTAATTGATGAATTGAAGGATATATCTTCAAAGGAGCAAATGGCAATTGTGTTGAGATATGTGGGCAAAGGACATGTGATTGAACGATTTGTAGGTATTGTACATGTTACTAACACAAGTTCTCTATCACTCAAGGAAGCTATTGATGGATTCTTTTCTAAACATGGATTAAGCATAGCTAGTTTGCGAGGACAAGAATATGATGGAGCAAGCAATATACAAGGAGAATTCAATGGATTGAAAGCATTAATTTTGAGAGAAAATGAATGTGCATTTTACATTCATTGTTTTTCTCATCAGCTTCAATTAGCTTTAGTAGCTATTGCAAAAAATCATGTAGAGATCACTGGTCTTTTTTTTTAGTTGCAAATGTGGTCAATGTTATTGGAGCATCAGCAAAATGTCGAGACATTTTAAGAGAAAAATATAGAACTATAACTTTTGAAGCTTTGAGTCATGGTGAATTGTTAAGTGGGCGAGGATTAAATCTGGAAACAATGATTAAACGTCCAGGAGATACACGATGGGGATCACATTATAATACTCTACTGAGTTTTATTTTAATGTTCTCATCAATTTGTGAAGTGCTTGAGACAATTGTGGATGATGGGTCAAATTCTGAACAAAAATATGAAGCAAAGGTGCTAATAAATTCAATTCAGTCATTTGACTTTGTTCTTCATATGCATCTTATGAAAACTATCTTGGGAATCACAAATGATTTGTCTCAAGCACTACAAAGAAAAGATCAAGATATTGTGAATGCGATGAATTTGGTCAAAATTTGTAAAGAAAGATTACAATCAATGAGGGAATCAGGTTGGAATTCATTGCTAGATGAAGTTTCAAATTTTTGTGATAAGCATGATATTCTAATACTTAAGATGGATGATGTGTTTTTTATTCGAGGGAGGAAAAGGCGAAAATCTCAAGAAATCACAAATATGCACCATTACCGTGTTGAGATTTTTATACAGTTATTGATATGCAACTTCAGGAGTTGAATAATCGTTTTACTGAAACAAGTACTGAACTACTTCTTTGTGTGGCATGCCTAAATCCGAGCAATTCATTTGCTGCTTTTGACAGACAAAAACTTATATGTCTTGCCCAATTTTATCCTAGAGATTTTTCAACTATTGAACTTGTTGTTCTTGAGGACCAGCTTTAAAATTACATCATTGATGTGCGTTCAGATAATATGTTTGTTGAACTAACAAGTATTGGTGATCTTGCACTCAAAATGGTGATGACAGCTAAAGATAAAGTCTACCCATTAGTTTATCAGTTGCTCACCCTAGCATTGATCTTACCAGTTGCAACAGCTACTGTAGAGAGGACATTTTCTGCTATGAGTATTGTAAAGACTCAACTGCGTAATCGGATGGGAGACCAATGGATGAATGATAGTCTTATAGCATATGTTGAGAAAGATTTATTTGATAAGATAGATAATGAAGTTATTATGCAACGATTTCATAATATGAAATCTCGTAGAGGACACTTGTGATGTATGAAATTAATAGTGCAGTTCATTTACGAATTTTTATGAATTTTCAGAATTGTTTACTTATAAATTAGTTTTATTGAATTTTATATTAAGCCCCCACTGAATAAAAATTCTGGATCCGCCACTGTTAGTACAATACTCATTCTAAATACAATTGCACGTATAACAAGCATTGGTGTAACAATAGATTATCAGTACTCATTCAAAGTTCATTTGAAATATAAAATTGGTGTATCAATAATATATCAATACACATTTAAAACACATTTCAAGTATATTAATAGTGTATCAATGTTAAATCAACACTCATTCAAAATTCAATTTCAAGTATATCATTAGTGTATCAACAGTTTATCATGACTTATTTAAGATTCATTTAAAGTATAACATTGGTGTATCAATAGTATATCAACACTTCTTCAAAATGCAATTTCAAGTATATCATTTACTATATCAACAGTTTATCAACTTTATGTCAGTACTCATTAAAAATCAATTGAAGTATATTATTAGTATATCAATAGCATATTAGCACTCATTCTAAATGCTATTTCAAGCATAACATTGGTGTATCAATATTATATCAACACTCATTCAAAACTCATTCAAAGTATAATATTGGTGTATCAAGAGTATATTAGTACTCATTAAAAATTAATTTAAAGTATATCATTAGTGTATCAGTAATATATTAGCACTTATTCAAAATTCATTTCAAGTATAATATTAGTGTATCAACAGTATATTAGTGCTCATTAAAAACGATATCAAATATATCATTAGCATATCAGTAGTATATCAACACTCATTCAAAATGTAATTTTTGAATGCCCACATTTTCTCAAAAGGATATTTCCGTCTTTTTATATTTTACCTTTGGGCTGGGCTTTGTTTTTTTTTTTTTGCTTTATCTTCAAAATGTAAAAAGCATTGCTAGATTGATATATCAACATTCATATCAGGTATATCATTGGTATATCATCACTAATAATCAAGTATATAAGTGTTATTGATTCATTCAGTAATATAACAAATCAGGTCTATCAATGACATATCAACATTCACATTAGGCATAGAAGACAAACATTTAGGTTATAAAAGATAGGCATTTCATCTAAAATCTGTAAATAACACAACATAATTCAATAAGAGAAGTTGAACACAATAAAAAGAAGTAAAGAGAAGTAATATATTAGGTATATTAATGGTATATCAAATCAGGTATATCAATGGTATATCAAATTAGGTATGTCATTAGTATTTCAGATATACCATTGTTTAGGTTCCGTATGAAGGAATGAACGTTTCACTCTGCAGCAGAAGCATTGGATTATCTTTGATTTTATTTAAAATTAAACTAAAAATTAAGTTTAAGCAAACTTACTTGGAGTAAATATGGATTCTAGTTGTTCTTTATCTCCTTCATAAAATCTTCCTGGCTATGACTCGAACATAGGATCAAAGCTTGTGGGAGACTCTTGAAAGAAAATCCACAAGGGATTAGACACGAAGAGGTCTAGAGAAAATTATCTAATTCTCTCTATTGAGGAGATGTGTGTTGTGTCTACTGGCTCATCTCAAGGGTCCTATTTATAGAGACCAAGAAAAAATATTTGCCATAATTAAAATATTATATTTTAATATCTAATATATTAAAATATATCTTATACTTATTTGAATTTCATTTAAATCTCCTACGATATTTATTTATTTGAATCTTATTCAAATTTTATAAATATCTTTTCTTTAATATATCTAATATACATTAATTATTTTAATATTTAATGTATCAAATACAATAAATATATTTTCCTCTTTTATATTTAATATATTAAATATTAATTTGAAGACGTCAAATTAAATATTAATTTGAACATTTCAAAATTTTCGTTCAACTAAATTGATATTTTAGTGTTACTATGAGCTAGCAAGAGGACCTTATAGACCTACAGATTATAAGCTCCAATGATACAAAATTAATGAATTAAACTCTTTAATTAATTCATTTTCATTCATTAACTATAGGTCATTCCATTATAGACTTGGAGTTGAACTCTTATGCACTATAGGACAAGTTGTGTCCATGGATATAACTATTACATGCAAGTTGATCCTTCACGAGTTGTTCGTAATTACAGTTAGGTCAAAAGTCTGTTTTACCCCTGTAATTACATCTTGCACCTTAAGTACCACTGATCCTCTAATGAACAATTTTTTTATGATCGAATCATAAACTTAGTCCCTCTCAGGCAAGTGAGAGGGTGGGGCCCCATTGTTCAAGTCCCGAAATCAGCACTTAAGGGAACTACTCATCTACTTACCTTATATAGGGAATGGGTGAATTCTATCTTGTGAGATTATGTTTCCAGCTCCCTATTTGGTCAAGTCTCCAAAATGGTAGGCATATTGAATCGGCTACAAAAGCCACTCTCACCCATGCAAATCAAAGGACAATCCCTCACAGGCAGGAGTTCATAACTCGCTTAGGATTAAGATCGAGTCGCATATGATCATCTTGATGAAATATTAATACTCTCAATTAACGGATTTCTAAAGAGAGATTAAATATTTCGTGATCCAGTCTTATACAAACTCATTGTATAAGATACCCCACTCACATGTCTCCACATGAACGATTTGGATCAAATTATTTGTAACTATTACAAAGTAGGCCGTATCAATAGTGTTGCCAAAATAAAGCACCCAACCTTATCCATATACTATGACCTTTTAGATTATTTCTTAAACATGATCTTCCCATATGTCAACCACATACCGTTCAAGATTACACTAATAACCTTGAATTTTTCATATAATGGATAATATTATATTGCAAATAAAATAATCAAAATTATTATTAATTATTAAATAAATTATTAATTACGAGGCTTTAGGGCATAAATCCCAACACCGTATTCATTAAGGGTATATTAGACTTTTTCTTTCTTTTGTGTGGGTTGGGCTCTAAAGCTTGCGGTTTTTGCAAAATTGAAAAGTGGTTGCTATTTTTGCAAATTTCTATTAATTTTTTGCTACTTTTGCAAGTGCCCCAAAATAAAAAGGTAGCAAGAAGAATAACTAATTTTAAATAGTCCAACTTGAAGAATGGCTAAACCATTATTTTGAAAAAATGGCTAAACGTATTTTCTAATAGAATCTTCAAAGTGGGTTAGGACGAAAATACTCCTGGGGTAAATTTTCCACTTTTTGCTCAACTAAAATAAAAGCTAACAAAATGGAGTATATTAAGGAGGAGAGGTGAAACTAACAAAAACAAAAGTAACAAATAATATTATTAATTTTCAGTCTAATGATAAGTATCAACGATTAAAAATGTGCATGGAGGCTTGTAAAAATTGTGGGATCAAGAGTTGTGGTTTTCAAATGAATACACTGGTAATGATGGTGCTCTAGATAACTTCTGGTGTGTGTATATATTTACAGTTACACCTATAACTACATATGAGTGAGTATAAAATATGGCGTATATGTGTATATATACCCTCATATAACACAATATCAGTAACCTCTAATTCGTGAGCTTTAGATAATTAGCATTAAAAAATTGAAAGACACTAATTAGGCTGCATGTTGAATTTACCAAAGAAAAATTTAACATGTAATTTTAGCAAAATGTTAATAAGAACAAAACCCTAGAGAAACCCTTACAGGGGTAAATACGCATAGTTTTATATGTAATTCCCAAAAAATCTAGAAAATTCAAAACACTAACTATACAACTTTGTGATTCCCCAAAAATCAAACAAAAAAAATCAAATCAATAATCACCTACCTACTTAATAATTGCAACCCTTTGATTTAAATTTCTCTCCCATTATGAGTGTTAGTCAACCTTGTGCTAACCTTTGAATCTTTCTATCTTCTTTCAACTTCTTCAAAACTTATCACGACCATCTCTGCTCTACTCTACCATATGCTCTATTTTAAGTATTTTTATGGTTGTTCGTTTATGGATGCAAAGCATAAAGGGAATGGATCTTTTGTGTGGCGAAGTCTAATGTGGGGGAGGTGTTTGCTGAAAGAGGGGGTGAGGTGGAGAGTGGGGGATGGAGAGTCAATTAATATCCTTAATGATAAGTGGATCCCACGAACTCCTACCTTACGAATCATTCATAAGGGAGAGATTAATCCAGAAGCGAAAGTTAGCTCCTTGTTGAATTCAAATGGAACATGGAATACTAGCCTCATCCATACTATATTTCAGGAGGAAGATGCTTCTACTATTCTTGGGATCCCAAGACCAAGGATTGTAACCTCCGATGGGCTTGTGTGGCATTACGAAAAAGATGGGCATTACACTGTGAAGAGTGGCTATAATCTGGCTTGCTCTCTGAAGGAGGGACCTAGTTGCTCAAATTCTGAATCAATTCATCAATGGTGGAAATTTATGTGGGGTAGGCAAATACCTAATAAAGTGAAGATTTTCTGTTGGAAATTATATCATAATTATCTCCCAACAGAAGCTAATATTCGGAAGAGGGGTATGGAGGTTCAAAGGGGATGTCCTCGATGTAAAATGAAGGAGGAAACAATTTTTCATGCTATTTGGGAGTGTAAAAAGGTGAAGACTCATTGGCGGAATTCACCGTTTTATCCTTTGCCAGGGCCTCAGTCTATAAGGAACTCGGCTGATCTATTATGGTGGTGCAAATATAAGTTGTCGGCTATTCAATTTGAAGAATTTGTGGTTATGTGCTGGTGGATCTGGAATAACAGGAATAAAGAGTTGTTTACAAATGGGGGCTCAGGGGAGATGCATGAAGATGGGTGGAGTTGGGTTACAGAATACCTTGCTCATTTTAGATCTTTTCAAGGAAGGTAGAGGCCATTTGTGAGTGAGGGACCGAGGGACTATTCTGAATGGGTTCCACCTAGTTTTCCTAACTATAAACTCAATACAGATGCAGCAATTACCAGAGAGTCGAAAACCAGCAGTATTGGAGCAATCGCTAGAAATGAAAAGGGGGAAGTAATGTTTATGTTGATGAAATTGGTACCTTTTATTCAGGATGTTGACACAATGGAGGCATTAGCAATTCGAGAAAGTATGATCACGACCATGGAAGCTGGGATATCTTCGATTGAGGTGGAAACCGATTCATCTCGGGTTGCTGATCTTCTTCGATCAGACACTATCGACATTTCTGAGGTGGGTGTTTTGGTGGATGAGATTCGGGAACTTTCGAAAGGTTTCAAGCACTGTTCGTTCTTGTGGTGTAGAAGATCGGCGAATATGGTGGCGCATGGTGCAGCGAGAATGGCGATGGAGCAAAATTTGAACAGAGTTTGGATGGAAGAGGTGCCGGCGAAGCTCTGCAGAATCGTTCAGGCTGAACTTGTTAAGGAGCCCACTGGTTTATTAAGTGGAGGCTGTTTCTAGTTGGTTCTCTTTTGTTTTATTACTTATCAAAAAAAAAAAAAAAAAATGAAACCTACCATATTTAAATCTAAAACTCCACCACATTTTTTTAGGGATTTTGTTAAATGTTGAATTCTTGAAAATGTTGTAGCTTATAGGACCCATATATCACAGTTGTTTTTTTTTTTTGTTTATTAAAATTTATTTGTTAAATATACGACTTTTTTAGTTTTACCATACATCGTGATATACCCTCTTCATTTGAGATGCTATGACAAAGGTAAAAAAATGTTTCCAAGTACATAAAACTGCATGCAAATAACACATTTGATACATTTAGGTAACAGAGGAAAAATGGAGTAAATATTGAGATAAATATTGAGAAACAAACACGTGAACAAGTAGGTTGAGGCACGGGTATCTCACTCTTTTTAAGGAGATTCAAGCCCTCTGTGGTGTATTTTATTTATCAACCACCGGTGCATCAGTTCTTCTCTGGCCTGTCCCCTCCAAGATACAACAACCCAACTGAAACGTTGTGTAGCTCAAACCACTCTGCACTATGAGGTCGAGCTCAAAGCTCCACAACAAAGAACACCCTTCTTTTTGGTCAATTGCTCTTAAATGAGCAAAGTAGAGAAATATGAGAATTTAGAGAGAAGTGAAGATTGAAAATGTTGTGTGTTTGAGAGTGTGGTAAGAGAGGTATTTATACTAGAATTTTAGATCTAGGAATTTAATACAAAATTAAGTAATTAATTTGTAAACTTTTTAACATCTTTACCAATACGTATTTCTTCCTTAAAAAGGTGAAAACTCTCACAAATTAACAACTAAAAAGAAACTCATATTTAAAACCAATTAAATATTAAAATGTTACAACACATGTATATAATACAACATACATATGCATGAACATTACATGTATGGGGTAGTTTTTACTATATACTTATGCATGTGAGAGACATGTTTAAAGTTGGATGACGTGGGGAATTATATTTCTATTTAAGGATAATGTTTTCTTCATGACATGATCAAAACTCACGAAATTGATTTTTTTTAGATTATTCATTGTATTTAATCTTTTTTCTCTTTGTATATATGATCCAACATGTTTGAAAATTAAGGGAGAATCTAATTAATTTTAAAATCCATAAATCTAGGAAAGGTGAGTCAAATTTGGTTGGAGATGATTTTTTTTTTTTAAATTTGAATCAATTGGAGGTTGAAGGGGTTGATTGTAAATATCCATATATGCTTGAGTTATAAATGAAATAAAGAATTATTCACTTCCCTCTCCTAATAAATATGTAGTCAAAATGCTAAATAATATAACTTTTTAGCCATTTTTCATTTTGGCTATGTTTTTAAGCTATTAATCACAATTTCCCAAAAAATGATTGTTCAATGGGTCAATCAAGTCCAATTCAAACCTTGCTCTAAGAAATGGGCTAATTCGTGGAGGTTGACTTGAGCCCAAACACTATTTTAAACCTTATGAGCTTGCAATTCTTTGAGCTGACATAATTCAAAATTCCTTTTAGGGCTAACGAGACATATATTGCTAAATTTAATTGCCAATTTTGAAATATGTCCACGAGACTTTTTTATTGAATAAATGGTCAAATAATTTTTTGAAACTTTTAAATAAGATTTATCAAATAACAAAAATGCCCCCTAATAAATTATCTAATCGAAAAACTGAAATGATAGAGTAATTATATCTAAATCTAATTTTTTTTAAATTTTTAAATAGAATTTATCAAATAAGAAAAAATTCGTCCTAACAAAACATCTAATTGAAATATTGTAATCATATCAAATTTAAAATTCAAATCGAAACAAACTAATTCCTAAATCAAGAAATGTTGGCCAAAAAAAATTTTAAATTACATAATATTAAAAATCTATCTAAATTAATCAAAATGATTACAAAAAAAAAGATGATGTTGACGTAGTTATTAACGAGCAATTACAAATCTCTATGTTTGAAATCGCCTAACATTTACCATACTATATTAAAAAAGGGGTGTCAAATTTCAACTGCAACAATCTAAATACTCTATCTGTAAAAATCTCCATAACATTTGTTCACACGAGATTTCGACAGGGAAATTTAATACGTGTAAATAACTTGATTACACGTGTAAATGAGACACGTGTAAATGAATTTAATTTGTATTAATTTGAATGTAGTGGAGTACAATCTCTAATTTGTTCCTTTGATTCTTTCTCTCAAATGTACATCTGTCTCGAGGGCTTTGCAGCTTGTTCTCAAATGTAGATTTGTCTCAAGGGCTTTAAAGCTTGTTCTCGAACGTGGATTTGTTTCGAGGGCTTTACAGCTTGTTCTCGAATGTAGATTTGTCTCGAGGGCTTCACAACTTGTTCTCGAATGTAAATTTGTCTCGAGGGCTTCACAGCTTGTTCTCGAATGTGGATTTATTTCGAGGGCTTTACAGCTTGTTCTCGAATGTAGATTTGTCTTGAGGGCTTTGCAGCTTGTTCTCGAATGTGGATTTGTTTCGAGGGCTTTACAGCTTGTTCTCGAATGTAGATTTGTCTCGAGGGCTTTGCAGCTTGTCCTCGATCTTCCAAGACTTCTAGTCTTCAAGGATCTGGTTCTTGAGCCTCATCTTTATCTAAATTCTCTTTGAAATTTCAATTACTAAGTCTATTTAGTTTTCCATTTCTAGATTCTGCAATCTTTGTTATTCCAATATTGTCATTTCTCGATTCTGCAATTAGATTATGCAATTCAATTCTGCAATCATTGTCATTTCACTATTGCAAATTCTTGATTCTGCAATCTTTTCCTGCACACAACCCAACCTTGTTTTTGCAATTTTAGTTTTCAAGTTGCAATTTTCTTACACTTTGCTTTACAGTATTTTTGTTACACCGTTCCCTATGGGATCGATACTTGGTACTCACATACCATTTTATATTACTTCGATCGCGTGCACTTGCGTGTACACCGATCATGTATGTTAAGCAGGTCGTATATTAACGAAAAGAGACTAATTATAGCAAATGTGACTAGAAGCCCCTGAATCAATCACCCAAATATTAGGAAGATAATTCGCAATAGTGGAAAAAATAGGAAAACAAGTACTTGCAATGTGGTTTATCTCAGACTTGGATCATGCATCAGGTTTGACAGTGGTCAAATGATTTTGCAACATGCTCATAAATTGCGTGTACTATTCAGTGCTCAAACTTGCAAAGAAAGATAATTGATGATACGCAAACACATAGGCCAAGTGTGAAAACACGAGTCGCTCTAATACCATGATACGTGTAAATGAGGGAAGGAAAATCTCTAATTAAACTATATTTGTAAAAAGTGTTACAACCCTCATTATAAATAAGCAAAACAAAATCTACTCACATCCTGACAAACTCTAACCAATTAATGAACAAACTTTAACAAACTTTGAACAAAAAGTAACTAATTGATACAGTAGTTAGTAGATCTAATAGTAGCCAGTGAAGAGTATGACTTAAATTTATCAATTTTTATTCTCAATAAAAAAAATCTACTTTGTTTATTTTAAATTATATGATAAAATATTAAAAATTAGTTAAAATATAAAAGTGTGTAATGAACAAATGTTATTCCAACTTAAGTACAAACAAAATTTAAGAAAAAATATAATTGAAATCATTTATTTTGCTCTCATCAAACTTGTAGCAATACTGTATCTTAGAGTCTCTTATTCTTGAATTTGAAAATAATTATTTTTATGATTCACTACAGGAATATTGATGTCATTCTCTACTTAAACCATCAGTCTGGGCATCCCAAACTTTCTCTATAACTTCGATTATATCTTCTTTTATAGTTAGGTATTGCCATAGTTGCAATAATTATCTTCACTTGCCTTTGAAAATGATAATTAGGCATATCTCTTAAAATCTTCCACCTCTTCTTCTGTACTCCAAAAGTTTGCTCAATGACACCTCTAAGAGAAGAATGTTTGGTTGAATATCTCTTAATAACCCATTGGTTAGCTACCCTAACGAAAACCAAGAAGGTGATATATCTCTCTTATTTATATGGTCCTAAATGTCCTTCAGTTGAGAGTACCCCATATTCACTAGAGAATATTTTCCTATTGAACGGGATTTAGTAGAATAATTAGGAATTTTCTAAAAAGAAAAAGAAACAAGTGGAAAACACTAATTATAAGCGAAATAATGATGAAAGATTAAGGGTAATATTGCAAGTTCTAAGGTATATTTTTTAGGCTAAATTATTTTTTTTTAAATCTCTGAACTATGAATCTCGTTTCAAAAATACCCCTGAACTTTCAAAAACGTTAAAAAATGCTCCTATCGTTAAAACCCCAGACAAAAAAGTGATGTGGAGCGTTAAATGTTAAAACCAAATTTATGACATGGGAAAAATTAAAATGTGGAATGTTGAGGAGTAAAAAAAATCCCTTCCCCACGAACTCATCATAGCGAGGAATGTGTTGACAGTTTCGAGAAGCTTGATAAAATATGTGTTGATATTATTCACTTTCATTCTTGGATTTTGTTTCACATTCCCATTCCCAAAAGGAAAAATTATCATTAGGGTTTGTGTTTTTTTCTTCAGTGTTGGGTTTTAATTTTGTCGGATCAGGTTGCTTTGATTTTGGCTCTATTTTCATTTGCGGATTCTGATTTTGAAATTGTTGGAATTGTTGGGATTTATGCCCTAAAGCCTCGTAATTAATTAATTATTTAATAATTAATAATAATTTTGATTATTTTATTTGCAATATAATATTATCCATTATATGAAAAATCAAAGGTAATTAGTGTAATCTTGAACAATATGTGGTTGACATACAGAAGGATCGTATTCAAGATATAACCTAAAGAGTCATAGTATATGGATAAGGTTGGGTGCCTTGTCCTGGTAACACTATTGATACGACCCACTTTATAATAGTTACAAATGATTTGATCCAAATCATTCATGTGGAGACATGTGAGTGGGGGTATCTTATACAATGAGTTTGTATAAGACTGGACCACAAAATATTTAATCTCTCTTTATAAATCCGTTAATTGAGAAGATTAATATTTCATCAGAATGATCATATGCGAATCAATCTTAATCCTGAGTGAGTTATTTACTCCTGCCTGTGAGGGCTTGTCCTTTGATTTGCATGGGTGAGAGTGGCTTTTATAGCCGATTCAATATGCCTACCATTTTGGGGACTTGACCAAATAGGGAGCTGGGAACATAATCTCATAAGATGGAATTCACTCCTTTCCATATAGGGTAAGTAGATGAGTAGTTCCCTTAAGTGCTGATTTCTGGACTTGAACAATGGGGCCCCACCCTCTCATTGGCCCGAGGGGGACTTAGTTTATAATTAGATTATAAACAAATTGTTCATTAGAGAATCATTGGTACTTAAGGTGCAAGATGTAATTATAGGGGTAAACGGACTTTTGACCCAGCTGTAATTACAAACAACTCGTGAATGATCAACTTGCATGTAATGATTATATCTATGGACACAACTTGTCCTACAGTGCATAAGAGTGCAACTCTAGGTCTATAGTGGAGTGATCTATAGTTAATGAATGAAAATCAATTAATTAAAGAGTTTAATTAATTAATTTTGTATCATTGGAGCTTATAATCTGTAGGTCCATAAGGTCCCCTTGCTAGCTCATAGTAACACTAAGGGGCTGTTTGGGGCACTGAGTGGGTTATAATAACATGGGTTATAATAGTCTGTGGGTTATAATAATCTGTGAAATAATATAATATTGTTTAAAATGCAGAGTTGTTTAGTCTGGGGTTATAATAGTCTACGTTTGGGGTGCAGAGTACTCCATA
Organism: Trichosanthes truncata; assembly: GCA_033996785.1. Lineage (NCBI taxonomy): Eukaryota > Viridiplantae > Streptophyta > Magnoliopsida > Cucurbitales > Cucurbitaceae > Trichosanthes > Trichosanthes truncata. Next base: position 47,712,944 of record JAWPNB010000003.1, on the reverse strand, counting down.
GGTTATTATAACACAGGTTATTATAACCCTTGCCCCAAACAGGCCCTAAAAGATCAATTTAGTTGAAAGAAAATTTTAAAATGTTCAAATTAATATTAATTTGAAGTGTTCAAATTAATATTTAATATATTAGATATATTAAATATAAAAGAGGAAAATATATTTATTGTATTTGATACATTAAATATTAAAATTTGAAATGTTCAAATTTAATATTTAATTTGAAGTGTTCAAATTAATATTTAATATATTAAATATATTAAATATAAAAGAGGAAAATATATTTATTGTATTTGATACATTAAATATTAAAATAATTAATGTACATTTGATATATTAAATAAAATATATTTATAGAATTTGAATAAGATTCAAATAAATAAATATCGTAGGAGATTTGAATGAGATTCAAATAAATATAAGATATATTTTAACATATTAGATATTAAAATATAATATTTTAATTATGGCAAAGATTTTCCCTTGGTCTCTATAAATAGTACCATTGGGTTGAGCCATTCTTCATAACACACATCTCCTCAGTAGAGAGAATTAGAGAATTCTCTCTAGACATCTTTCTCTTTAATCCCTTGTGGATTTTCTTTCAAGAGACTCCCACAAGCCTTGGTCCTATGTTCGAGTCATAGCGAGGAAGACTTTGTGGAAGAGATAAAGATCCGCCAGAAGAATCTCCATATTTTCAAGGTATGTTATGCTTAACCATAATGTTATTATTTAATTCTAAATAAACTCAAACCGATTCCTACGCTTCCTCTTGGGTTTAATTAGATTATTCCCTTCAGGAATGTGATAGGGGAATGATTCAATGAGTCTTTTGCTGTGGTTTGATTTTAATGGGGTATGTTTTTGGGTGAGAGGTTTCTGCGAAGCCCGTCAAGAGAGAGGAAGAGAGAGCGAAGGTCGAGGAAGAAATTAGGGCTTCCACGAAAGCAGAGGTTGCTAAGGTTAGAGCTAATGTGGATGTTAATGTTTGTAATGGCAAAAGTAGGAAGAATGTTAAAGATGATAGAGGTTCAATGCGAAGTCGGCGATCGTCGAGGTCGAATCCAAAATTGAGTAATTCTCCGAAGCATGTGCATTGCGAGCAAGTCGTCGCTGGTTGGCTATCTTGGCTCTCTGCCATCACCAGTGAGGCTATCAATGAATGGATTCCTCGTCGTATTGACACTTTTGAGAACCTTGATAAAGTATGTGTTCTCTGTACATAAAATGTGGAACCTTGTGTCGTCCCTTGATTGGCACAAAAAAACGTTCGAGAGTCAAAAAATTTGGTTGCTGATGGATCACCTGGTGAATGTGATTGATTCTTTTGTGGAAAACATATGGTTAAATTCAAATAGATAATTAAAAATAAAGAAATGGGGGAAAGGAACAAAGAAACGAGCCATGAGGCAGTGGTGCAACACCTTGCGATGAGTTCGTAGGGAAGGGATTTTTTTACATCTCAATGTTCCATGTTTCCATTGTTTCCATGTCATACAATTTAGTTTTAATATTTAATGATCCACGTCACTTTTCTGTTTGGGGTTTTAACGATAAGCGCATTTTTTAACGTTTTTGAAAGTTCAGGGGTATTTTTGAAATGAAACTCATAGTTCAGGGATATTTTTCATAATTTACCCTAATATTTAAAATTTATTAAAAGGTGGACCTGCAATTTTTTTTGTCACTATTTATTAGTTGGCAACAAGTCCTTTCCAATTAAATCTTTCCATAATTTCCAATCAATTTTTAGGGCATGCCACTTGTTTTTCAATTGTTGTCTCTACAATATTGTTTTCCAATTGCTCTACAAAAAATTGCCATGAAATTTGTCCATCCAAGTGTAATGAAATGAGAGTAAAGATGATGTCCTACCTCAATTTCTATGATGCATAAATCACAACAAATGCCTATAGTGTGACGATTCCAAATAGCCTTATTTTGCAAACCAATAGTTGCACTTCGAAGTTGTTGGTTAAATTACCATTCGTTTCCATATCTACTAAAACATAAGAAAAATGAATTAAAAACTTAAGTTAATTGTTATCTTTTACTTTTATAGTATAAAAAGTTAATTAATCTGGTTTGACAATTAGAGATTTGGTACACAATTAAATAATTAGAGATTTGGTACAAAATTTGACAATAAGAGTGTAAAGAATTTGAAAATTAAAGATTTGGTGCAGAATCTGACAATTAAAGATTTGGTACTGTTATGGAAAAATTTGGATAACCGGGTTAAATCCAAGAAACAAAAGACTATTGGGCCAAATACATGTCATATTTGAGATCCATAATAGAATCAGGGTGGAGAAAGCAAAGAAACGGGCAAGAAGGCTTAAATGCCTAGCCCGACCTAGACCGAGCCAAGCTGACCAAGGCGAGCCAAACTGCTTCAAATGGTTTGGTCCTTGTCCACTTGCTCCTACATGGCCCGCACAATTGGACCTCATATCCCTCCTGAAAACCTAATCAAATTAGGTTTAGGAGAAGGCCCATCATATAAATACCCAATTACAACACCAAGAGAGGTAACTCATTCTCAGTCTTGACTCTCTATTAGCTTCCTACACTTCTTTCCCCTCATACTTAAGCATCGAAGTTGGTGTGGCAAATGCCACATCAGTGCCTAGCTTTTTCTTTGTTTTGCAGGCCACCTCACTCCCCTGAAAATAAGAATTCACTGTTGGCTTCACGTGCAAATCTGATGCGTTCCCTTGGCTCGAATTTGTGCATCAACAGTTGGGGTCGTCTGTGGCGATCGAGAGGGTTTTACCAAAGAAACTTGCATACCAACATTGAGAATGAACAAGAAGGCCATGGATTCGAACCATGCCATGGTGGAAGAGAATTACGATCAAGAACACCACCTGAGAAAGATGAGGGAAGGAACTTCCCAAACAATAACAGACCTACAATTGGGGAAGAGCCTACCTCGACCTCATACTGAGGAGAGTCAAGCAAAGGTAAAAGAAGTGAAGTACGATAAAAGCAATTCAACTAGATTAGAAATTCCAATAATGGCACAAACGAGGTATTCTGCAAAACACATAGCTTCCTTTAATTATTGATATAAGTGAACAGTACATGGAGTTTAATTGCGAGAATACATAAAACTAGATAGGTTTGAGCCCAACCTCAAAAGGGTTTGAGCTCGCCTCATCCTCAAATAAGTTAGAGCTCACCTCATCCTCAAAAGGGTTTGAGCTTGCCTCATCCTCAAATAGGTTAGAGCTCACCTAATCCTCAAAAGGGTTTGAGCTCGCCTCATCCTCAAATAAGTTAGAGCTCACCTCATCCTTAAAATAGTTTGAGCTCACATCATCCTCAAATAGGTTAGAGCTCACCTTATCCTCAAAAGGGTTTGAGCTCGCCTTATCCTCAAGTAGGTTTGAGCTCGCCTTATCCTCAAGCAGGTTAGAGTTCACCTCATCCTCAGGCGGGGAAGAGCTCACCTCATCCTCAAAAGTGTTTAAGATCACCTTATCCTCAAATAGGTTAGAGCTTCTCTCATCCTCAAAAGGGTTTGAGCTCGCCTCATCCTCAAATAGGTTAAAGCTCGTCTTATCCTCAAAAGGCTTTGAGCTCGCCTTATCCTCAAATAGATTAGAGCTCGCCTCATCCTCAAATAGGTTAGAGCTCACCTCATCCTCAAATAAGTTAGAACTCACCTTATCCTCAAAAGAGTTTGAGCTCACCTCATCCTCAAACAGGTTAGAGCTCACCTCATCCTCAAAAGGGTTTGAGCACGCCTTATCCTCAAGCAGGTTAAAGTCACCTTTTCCTCAGGCGGGGAAGAGCTCACCTCATCCTCAAAAGGGTTTGAGCTCACCCCATTCTCAAACAAGTTAGAGTTCACCTCATCCTTAAGGAAAACATTCGGGTTATCTCGAATGGTTGTAAGACAGTCAAGTTTAGCATTGAGAATTGGTCGATGCCATCGAGGCCATTTAAGCCGAGTCGAGGCCACCGAAGTCAAGCCGAGGCCAAAATGGCTCACATTTTTCTTGATAATTAATCCAGAAAATATACATCAATCAGAGCAAATTTTGAAGCCTCAACATTAAAGATTTCTGCAAAACTGTAAAATTCCAAATAAGTTTATTTTGAACTCGAAAACTTTCTAAATACTACATTAGAAATGTAAAAACTAGATGATACAATCATAATGAAATAGTTGTTTATCTTTTGTCTTCTTTACAATGACATATCCTTGTACTTTGTTCTAGATTTCACTAATTAGCACGTCATGCTCTGTATTTTTCAAGATAAAACCTTGTATGACTTAGTGAGATAATGAATACGAATAGAACATCATGAATAAACTAGAAATGCCATGAAATATTGGAAGAAAATTTTGTCATGTGGAATTCTAGAGGTCATACAATTGCTTATTTGATATAATAAGTTAGATGAATGCAGACCCATTTATGAAATTTCTAACATACATTAATTCCTCATATGTGAAATTGTAATTGTGAATATGTTTATTCAGTTAAATTAACATAGCATATGGATTAATGATAGCACTCAAAAGTGTGCTATTTCTAGGCTTAGATTTGTGTTAGTTTTGTATGTTTAGATTGAGCTTTCATGCATTTATTTATTTATTTTATAGGATTCGAGCTAACATGGCGAAATAGAGCTTGTGAGGACGATATGGGTGTTTTTGGAGCTTAAAGGCATGATTTGGAGGCTTGTAATTGAAAAGAGAACAAGATAAAGCTTCATGACCCAAGAGGATAGCGTTGAGACGCTGTCCATAGTGCCTCAATGGTATAAGCGCAGCTATCCAAATTCGATTTCCTGCAGAAGTAGCGTCGAGACGCTACTTTATAGTGTCTCACGCCAGAAACGCGTGCGCCAGAAGATTTCTGTCCGTAGCATTGAGACGTTGCGTACAGCAACTCAACGCTACCCCGATTTTCCATCTTTAATCTACGAATTAGATCACAGTGTCGAGACTTTGTCCCTAGCGTCTCAACGCTGTCCCATAGATTATAAATATAACATTTTGCTGCGATTTTGGGGGAGACCATTTGGAGAGGGACCAGTCTAAAGTTGAATTCTACCTCATATTTGGGACTAAGGAAGCACTCTTGAGAGCCGAGGAAGACATTCAAGGCTCGAGATCGCGGTTTTTAACAACGGAAACGAGTTTGGCACGCGTCTGATAGTTCTTTCTCTTCTTCCTATTTAATTTGTAGTTTTGATTTTTAGACTTTCGTATGAGTTTAGCATTGTAATTGTGGATTTTTAAGAATTAGACTCATGTGTTTAAACATGATTGTGATAGATAGTTAATTTTAGTTCGAGATTTATAAATTTCAATTCTTATTTATGCATGTTCGTCGTTTGATTAATTCTTTGGCTAGGAGTTAATTATGTATGATTTGAATTATAGCTTAGGAGAGTAAAAGTTGAATCTAGATTAGCATGCATAACTATTGGTAATCGTAACCATGAGAATGAATAGTTTGCTAATAGGAGTTGTCAAAGAAATCTCACAATGCATTGTTTAATTATGAAATTTAGACTGGAAAGTTAATTTAATAATTAAGCATGAAATTTAGTTGGGCTTGAGAAAGCCAATTGAATGTATCAGCAATTTCTTGGCTTATAAGAGTTGAACATTTGACTAATCTTGTAATTGAGTTAACTTGGATTTATTTGGTAAAAAATCAACGTTTAAAAACAAAGTGCTCTCTCTAAGTGTCTCCAACACTGTAAATACATAGATTAGTTTTTTTTTTTTTATCTCTAAAATTTGGGATCTCTAGATAAAACTGAGCATTAGTAATTGTAGTACTTAATTAAGCTAAGAAATCCAATCCTTGAGATCGATCCTGGCCATTACTACTGCAAATTGTAAAGGTCTGGTTAATAATTGTATTTGATAGAGCCTTCGACAAGCATTTTATCAATTAAATCACCTAAAGTATTTTCATTGGACTTTTGATATCATGAAGAATATCATGTTCGTGAAAATTATACTGTAAATGCAGAACAGTTGATAAAGATAGTGATACTATCACAAATGAAGATTATTGGCTTGGAAGCTAATTAGAGTAGAAAGCAACAGAGGATATGCTTCCCTATTAAACAAAAAGCAAGTATTGATCTAGAAGTCAATACCGAGAAAATAGAAGCAGTTAGCTAGGGGCTGGCTGAGTAGAGCCACATGGTTGAGCCGAGCCACATGGTCGAGCTGAGTCACACGACCAAGCAAAAACAAAAAAAAATAGGCCTGGCTGACCTCAGGTCAGTCTCACTCAAAGAAGGAGTTGCCACGTGTCAATCTATGTCAGGAAAACGCCAACACACGCCCAACCTACTAATAAGTCACCATGTGTCTCAAACACATTCTTTGGAAAATCTTTAGGTATTTTTCCTACCCTTCCTTCGCTTTTTGATCAAATTTGACAAATGGATCAGTTTAAATATCTACATCTGGAATTAATTCTAGATATGGTAAACTCTGAGCCAAAATCTAAGAGCCAACTCTAAGATATGGCCAATTATGCCATGCAATTAAAGCATGGAATATGCAAAACTTTTGCGCACTATGGTGCAGAGGAAACAACCCTGAGAGTTATTTGATCCCAAAAAGGGTTAGTTAATTACTCTTGGCAGCCTAAAAATCTAAGGTACGCCTCACGATGGGTCCCAATTGTGCAAAACTCCCCTTAAATGTGGAGGATGCAAATATTGGAGGTGGTTAATTGGATCTCAAAAGGGGCTTGGTTAATTGGTCCAAGCATGACTTAATATCCGAGACAAATCTCGGTAGTCATAATTTAATTTAGGGTCAACCCAAGGAATTTTATAAATATTGGAAAGCCAAAAAAATCAGTCTAATGGGCTTGATAGGTCATTCCAAAATCATACTTGTGGCCAACCCCAAATCTTTTCATTATAAATATTGGAAAGCCAAAAAATCAGCCCAATGGGCTTGATAAGGTATTCCAAAACCAGACTTAGGGTCAACCCCAAATCTTTTTATTATAAATATTGAAAAACTAGAGAATCAGCCCAATAGGCTTGATAGGTTATTCCAAAATTAGACTTGGGGCCCACTCCAAATCTTCCAATTATAAATATTGGAAAACCAGAAAATCAGCCCAATAGGCTTGATAGGTTATTTCGAAATCAAACTTGGGGCCAACCCCAAATGTCTCCCTTATAAATATTTGAAAGCTAGAAAATCAGCCCAAAATGGCTTGAAAGGTCATTCCAAAACCAAAACTCAAGAGAATACAGGGGGCGCCTTGTACTTGGGTTAAATGTTATTCCTTGATGACAAATTTACAAATCAATACTCCTAAATTGGGCTTTGAATGTCCAACCCAAAAATAAGTTGAACCACAAATCCCAACATGGGAGTGGTGGCTTAATGTTATAGGTAAATTTGGATAACCGGGTTAAATCTAAGAGACAGGAGACTATTGAGCGAAATACAGGTCAGATTCGAGATCCAGAATAGAATCAAGCTGGAGAAAGCAAGGAAACGGACAAGAAGACCCAAATGCCCGACTCGACTCAGATTGGGCAGAGCTAAACTGGTCTAACACGTTCGGTCCCTCTCCGCTTGCTTCTACATGCCACGCACGATTGGACCTCATCTCCCTCCTAAAAACCTAATCAAATTAGGTTTAGGAAAAGACCTATCATATAAATACCCCAATTACAATTCCAAGAGAGGTAACTCATTCTCAGTCTTCACTCTCTACTAGCTTGCTACACTTCTTTCCCCTCTGACTTAAGCATCGGAGCTGATGTGGCAAATGTCACATCAGTGCCTAGCTTTTTCTTTGTTTTGAAGGTCACCTCACTCCCCCGAAAATACAAATTTACTGTTAGCTTCACGTGCAAATCAGGTGCGTTCTCTTTGCCCGAATTTGTGCATCAACAGGTACAAACAAATGTATTATATTATGTATAAAAAAAACAAATGTATGAGTTCATATTGGACCGAACATATGGATAGAAATAAATCATACATTAATTTTTTTTTTAAAATTTTGATGCTCAATTATTCTATGAACTTTATAAAACTAATTTGATTGCACACATATTCTATTGAATTAAATAAGAAGGAAGAAGATATAAAGAAAATACTTGACGAGAGAATTGATTGGAGGTTGTGTGAGAACTAAATCAGTTTATAGAATAAAAGTAAATAAATAAATAATTTTCACAACAGGGGATTGCACAGTAACAACTATTAACACAAAGAAGATCAAAATAAAGTTTATAGAAAATTCTTGAAACAATTAACCACAACTTTACACGGTTTAGCATGGACGCTGATTAAAAAAAAACAAAGAAAGTATTCGCTATTCATAGCATGCGACAAAATACAGTAATTAAACACAGTTCAACAAGCAGTAGTCCGGAAAGAAAGAAAATGAAGAACAACAATAAAAAAAGAAAAAAAAAACAAGAAAAATCAAATACAAAAGAAATCATATACCCAATTGCTCGAAGTTGAGGGCCCTTCACGTGTTCAGAAAACCTTACAGATCTATGTATTCACTAGAGAGAGCCATGTTGAATTATAATTCTACATAATGAAAATATAAAGAAATTGCAACACACAAAGAAAGGCTGGAAAAGGACCCGTCCTACAACTAGGCCACTCTTGTGCAATTGAAGGGAAATATCTAACTCAGGAAGCTTCAGATGAGTCAACAAATTAAAAAGTGGTAATTAATAACTTGAAGGCGCAAGATGACATTCAATACGTTACCAGCTTTTCTTGCTCTATGGAAGGGAATTCATAATCAGTTGGCTATTTTTTTTTTAAAAAAAAAAAAAATCAAAGACAGATGTATTAATTTAATTAGAAAGCCACTTGGGCAAAAGTACATGAGTCCCTTTGAGCTAAAATTTGCAAAGGAAAAATTTGACAGCCACATCCCATAGTAAGAAGAAACACATACATGCTCGGTTAAACTATGGGCAAAAAATTCCCTGTTCTAATGAAAAGAAAAGCTGGAAAAGACAGCAAGTGGGTAAAAAATAAATTAAAGGAAAAATATGGGTGTATGCACCATAAACCAAGAAGAACAATTTATTGGAAAATTTAGGCATTCTTTGATCACCTATTTAGTTTTTGATTTTTGGTTTTTTGAAAATTAAGCTTGTTTTAATTTCATCCTTTCTTAACAATGAGTTTCATCTTTTTTATGAAAACTTTGAAATTCTTAGCCAATTTTCAAAAACAAAAACAAATTTTTATAAAACGATTTTTTTTTAGTTTTCAAAACTTGGCTTGATTTTTTAAAACATATGTAAAAAGTAGATAATAAAACAAGAAAACTCATAAATGGAAATAGTATTTATAGGCTTAATTTTTAAAACCCAAAAACCAAAAACCAAAGGTTATCAAATGGGGCCTTAACCATTTGTTTTGTTTTTGTTTTTTCTATTTCAAATGCAAGAGAACAATTATAAATTAAATAACATATTTAGAAAAAAAAAAAAAAAAACCTAAATTGCTGCCGACAAGAATGTAATGGGAGGAAGAACTACAAAGTCTCTTTTTTCTCTTGAACTTGCTTCCGATTTAGCGATGTTGTGAAGTTTCTTAGATATAGAGAGGATTATATGGCAGCACTAGACATGGTAGAGGAATCAAATAAAGAGATGTGAAATTAAAGAAAATATACAGAATGATACAACAAGCATTTTGAAAAATTATTAAAATTGGGTTCTGTTGTTCAAGACGTTAATTTCAAAAGCTACCGATTGAACAGATTTTGCAAATCCAAAAAATTCAAAAGAGATTTTACATAAATGAATAAAAAAAAATCAGTTTTATTAAACACACTATAGAGTTAAGATTCTCCAATAATTACTTTTAACTCTAGCAAAAAACAATGCCAAACAGGCCCTTAGTCACTTGATCATGGATTAATTATTTTTAGATCTAAATCTTATGCTCCGAAGAGGTGATTTAGATTAGAACTTAAATACATGGCTGAAGTATTTCTAAGATCGAGAGATTTAGGATTTCTTTAGAGGTTGTTAAAAGAACTAGACTTAAGAGTTAAGACCATTGTTGTTAATGAAATTGAATAAAGATATTAGTTTCTTGATTAGCAAAGAGATTTAATTGTGCTCTGGAGAGACAATTATAAATTATGTATTCCTTACTTTTAGGATAAATGATTGTTCAATCTTGGCTTTGTTGATTATCTTAGTCGTATAACTAATTGGTGAAATCAATTCTCTAGGACCTTTTTTCTGATTCTTTCATTAGCTTTGTTTTATTAATAGTTGTTGTTTTTTATTCATTCACTCATCTTGTGATTGTCTTTAAATAAAATTGAGTGATTGTATTTGTGGCACTTAAGTGAACTAGAAAACCAATCCTGAAGACGACACTTTACTCTCATCACTTTGTTAAATGATTGATATAAGATTAAATTTACCATGACCCATCAGCTTAATTAAGCTTTTTGGTTGATTGGTGGTTTAATATGGTATCAGAGCGAGAGGTTCTATGTTGAAACCTCTATAATGTCATTTCCTCCTCAATTAATATCGATTTCCACTTGTAGGCCTTTTACAAATTTACAAGCCCACAAGTGTGAGGGAGTGTTAAAATATTGATATAAGATTAAATTTACCAATAATCCATCAGCTTACGACTTTGGGTTGATTGGTAATTTAACAAGTTTTTGTGAGGTATATAATAGAGAGTTAGCTTTAAAGAGTAATTTGTGAGTATTTTCATTGTTGTAAATATAGTGAGAATATAATCATGCTAGAGTGTTTGTGAGAGTTTTATTATAATCTTCACTATATTTTAGTAGAGTCTGCAGTTGTAAAAGACTAAACATAGTTTCAAGTTTTGGGCAAACCAGTACAATTATTTAGTGTAAATTCTTATCCCCTATTTGGACCTTTATTGTTTTAGTTCAACTGTTATTTGTTTTATCCAAAGAAGAATATCTTAGGTTCTAATTGAACAGTCTTGCCAAAATTTCAACAATTAGTATAAGAGCTTTTGGTTTCGGAATCATGGGATCTGCAGAGCAATTGACTTATGAAAGAACCACAAAATTTGATGGGCAAGTTTTTACATACTAGAAGATGCAAATAAATGATTACTAACCTGCAAAAGATCGGTTTTACTGGAGAAATGACCAGAAGATATGAAAGTGTTGAAGATTGGGAGATTATAGATAAACATGAAACTACTATCATTAAACTAGCATCGACATACATCTAATAGTTTTCCATAATCTAGTATCAAACCCACATTACAAATCAAACCAAATAAAAGTAATAGTAATTCAAGCAACCCACATTTCCACTTCTAACAAATCTAGTTGACGGTAGATGTTAAAACTATATTGAATAATTAAATTTACCATACTCAACAATGTAAACTTTCAAATGTAAAGGTAACTTTAACACTAGATTTCAAGATACCTTCATCATACGGACTGGGACACCTGTGAGAAAATTAGGAGTGGAAAATGTACAAAAAGTGCCAAAGGTAGGGTTGTTGTTCAAAGAAAACCAACTTATCAAATTAGGATAAATTATTCAATAAGGTGACCTCTTTAAAACTGTCTAATTTAGATCATAAAATTTATCTATTTCTTAATAATGGTTAGATAAAAAAAATACTTTTACAATTTCTTTCTAATACATCTAACCATATAAAAGTATCAATCTCATTGTAATGGATTTCTCGAATAATTTCTCTCTACCTAGATACTAGGGGTGTACAAACGAACCGATAACCCGAACAACCCGGCCTACCCAACCCGAATTGTAAGGGTTGGGTTGGGTTAGATTTTTATTTGGGTTGAGTTGGGTTAAAATTTAGAAGAACCGAAAATTCGGTTCGGTTCTTGGGTTGTTTTAAATTTGGCTCGGTTCAACCCGAACCGAACCGAATTTCGATTATATATATATATATATAAGTAAAAATAAAACTGAAGCAAGCAGCGCCGCACACCTAACCCTAGCAGAAGACTATCGTCTCCTCTTCCGACTTCCGTTCCGTTTCCGTCTTCATCTTCTTTGTACCAACGTCGCACACTCTTCATCGTCTTCGTACCAGCGCCGTCACACCAACGTCTTCATCGTCTTCATACCAGCGCCGCACACCAACGTCTTCATCGTCTTCGTACTAGCATCTCAGAATCTTAGATCTCACACTCCCAGTCCCAGCCTCGACTCGCAGCCTCACAATCGCAGTTCAGCGTCAGCCGGCCACCGACGGAGATCCTGAAGTCGCTCGCTAGCACCTCACACTTGCAGTTCAGCCGTCCACCGACGGAGATCCTGAAGTCGCTCGCTAGCACCTCACAGTCGCAGCCTCCGAGCCTCGATTCGACAGTCAACAATCAATTTTATTTCAGCCTCCGAGCCTCGATTCGACAGTCAACAATCAATTTTATTTCAGCCTCCGAGCCTCGACTCAAGATCTCACTGTAAATCTGAAACCTCACTGTAAATTTACCTTTATTTCACGATTTCATTTCACAATTGTATTAATGAACTTGTATGTTTATTTGGATGATTGAAATTATGAATTTGTGAACTTATAAAGCTTTTTATTCAGGATTGTAACCGATGTCAGATGTTATGAACTTGTATGTTAAAGTTTAATATTTGAAATTTTGAATGTTATGTGATTTAGTTCTAGAAGAAATTATTGCAGATGGTTAAGAAAAATATATAAAGAAACTTGAAATTTCACATAGAAACTTGAAAGAATGTTCCACCATGAAAATGGATATTATTGATCTGGATAAAAATTAAAAAGTAAATACTTTTTATTTTGCAAAAAAAATAAAAAAATAAAAAAGCAACCCGATAACCCAACCCAACCCAACCCGAAAATATTGGGTTGGGTTGGGTTGGGTTGCCTTCTATATTCGGGTCATTCGGGTTATGGACTTGTCCAACCCGAAAATTCGGGTTGATCCTAAAAAACACTCCAACCCAACCCAACCCGACCCGTGTACACCCCTACTAGATACTTGGCCTACTACTTGAGGCAGAAAATAACATAATAAAAAAAATCAAATACAACACAACGATGAGCTGTTATCCAACGTTATTATTAATTATCAAGGCACAAGTTTCCAAAAAAAAATTGTCAAGGCACATGTGGGATCGTCTAGTTGATCAAGTAGACAAGTTGGTAATGAAAGTGCCATCACATTGCTGTCATGTCCACCTTCACTTCAACGAATGGTTGTATATTGATTTTATTCTACCAAATATTTTACCCTACTTAATAACATTTAAAAAAAAAAAAAGCAAAAAAAATTAAAGCCCTATTGTAAATATGATTATGTAAATGCCCATTCCACCACATGCCCATTTAATATCCATGCCATGTGGCATTTTCTCCATAGCCAAAGTGTCTTCCAAAGACCATTGATTGGTGTCCAAATGTTCCACTTCATGCTCTCCCTTATGCCTATAAATAGAGGTTTTTGGTGGTTGATTATGGAGATACATTTTGGAAAAGAAATAACAACAATTTTCTCTAATTTCTTGTGTTTTGATTTTTCCATAATTTTCCACTTTCTTTGTTTATATCATATTTATATATACTCCTTTATATTCCTTTAATTGCATTATATATTATTATTATTATTATTATTATTATTATTATTATTATTATTATTATTATTATATGATTTGGTAAAGTTTTGGTGCCCGGTTTCGCCTCTCAATTTTACAACACGTTATCAGCACGAGACTCTGTCATTTTTCCCGCTAAAGTGTTATTATGGCAAACCTTACAAAGCTAGAATTTGCGGCCCTGGATATTAATGGAAATAACTACTTGTCATGGGTCATTGACGCTGAGATCCATTTAGATTCTATGAATCTTGGAGAAACAATTAAAGAAGGAAATGATGCATCAAATCAAGAAAAAGCAAAAGCCCTGATCTTCCTTCGCCATCATCTTCACGAGGGATTGAAAATGGAATATCTTACAATAAAAAATCCCTACGTTCTATGGCAAGGTTTGAAAGAAAGGTACGATCATCAAAAAACAGTTATTCTTCCAAAAGCTCGTTATGATTGGATGCACCTGAGGTTGCAAGACTTTAAATCAGTAAGTGAGTATAATTCCGCACTCTTCAGAATTAGTTCAAAATTAAAATTATGCGGAGAAAAGATTACTGATGTTGATATGCTAGAGAAGACATTTTCCACTTTTCATGTCTCGAATATGCTCCTGCAGCAGCAATATCGAGAGAAGGGTTTTGCAAAATATTCTGAACTTATCTCATGTCTTCTCGTTGCTGAACAAAATAACGAGTTATTGATGAAAAATCACGAATCCCGACCAACTGGAGCAACACCATTCCCTGAAGTGAATGCTGTGAATTTTAATAACCGTGGTCGAGGTCGTGGTCGTGGTCGAGGTCGGGACCGCGGTAGAGGAAGAAATACCTATTTTCGTGGTGGACATTATAATTTTAAGAAACCCACACGAAGTGATGATCATAAAGGAAATGCTCCACAAGATAGAAGTTCGAAAGGTGATGAACATAAATGTTTCCGGTGCGGAATGACTGGGCACTGGTCACGTACCTGTCGTACGTCAAAACACCTTGTTGATCTCTATCAAGCTTCCCTGAAGGAAAAAGGAAAAGGAAAGAATGTGGAGGTAAATCTTGCCATTCAAGAAGATGATGTGTTTGACCCCTCCAATATGATGCATCTTGATGTAGCTGATTACTTTGAATCTCCTGGAGAGAGAATTGATGCAATCAAACAAGTAGAGGATGATTTGTATGAAAATATATAATTAAGTACTGTTTAGTATGTTTTTGTTGTTGTTTTGTTTGTATATATATTTAAGACTCTTTGTAATCGTTTTTCTTTTCTTTTCAATGAAGAAATATGAACAATTTCAATATGTTGAGTAACTCGAAAATGAGCAATGAGGATTTATGTCTGGCAGACTGCGCAACTACGCACACGATACTCATAAATAGAAAATATTTTACTAGATTGACAATGCTGGAAGCAAAAGTCAATACTATATCAGGTTCTGCAAATCTGATTGAAGGTTTTGGAAAAGCAAACTTTATTTTGCCTAGAGGAACAAGATTTACAATTAATAATGCTCTGTTCTCTAGCAAATCGAAAAGAAACTTATTAAGTTTTAAAGATATACGTGAAAATAATTATCATGTTGAAACTGATTGTAAAAATAATATAGAGTGTCTCTATATAACATCTATTGTTTCACATGAAAAACGTATATTAGAAACACTGCCTGCTTTTTCTTCTGGATTATACTATACTCATATACGAGTAATCGAAAGTTATGCAATAATGAACCCGAAGTTCATGAATCCAGAAATATTCAGTGTTTGGCATGATCGATTGGGTCATCCAGGGTCAATAATGATGAGAAAAATTATTGAGAATTCACATGGACATCCTTTAAAGAGCCAGAAGATTCTTCAATCCAATGAGTTGTCATGTGATGCTTGTGCTCAAGGGAAATTAATTATTAGACCATCACCAGCTAAAGTGGGGATTGAATCACCTGCATTTTTAGAGCGAATTCAAGGTGATATTTGTGGACCTATTAACCCACCAAGTGGTCCATTTAGATATTTTATGGTATTAATTGACGCATCCAGCAGATGGTCACATGTATGCTTATTATCAAGTCGAAATCTTGCATTTGCAAGATTACTTGCTCAAATAATTAAGTTAAAAGCACAATTTCCTGATAATACAATTAAGACCATTCGACTTGATAATGCTGGTGAATTTACATCCCAAACTTTTAATAATTATTGTATGTCAATTGGGATAAGTGTTGAACATCCTGTAGCTCACGTTCATACACAAAATGGTCTAGCAGAATCATTTATAAAACGTCTGCAACTAATTGCAAGACCATTGCTTATGAGAGCTAAACTTCCTACATCGGTATGGGGTCATGCTATTTTGCATGCTACATCACTGGCACGTATTAGGCCAGTAGCTTATAATAAATACTCCCCAATGCAATTAGCTTATGGCCAGCAGCCAAATATGTCCCATCTAAGAATTTTTGGATGTGCAGTATATGTACCGATTGCTCCACCACAACGTACTAAGATGGGTCCTCAAAGGAGATTAGGAATATATGTTGGTTTTGATTCCCCATCAATTATTAAATATCTTGAACCCCTGACGGGTGATGTATTTACTGCACGATTTGCTGATTGTCATTTTAATGAGACAAATTTTCCAACATTAGGGGGAGGAATTAAGAAGTTGGAAAAAGAAATTACATGGAATGCATCGTTATTATCTCATTTAGATTCTAGTAGAAATCAATGTGAACTTGAAGTTCAAAAGATAATTCATTTGCAAAATATAGCAAATCAACTACCAGATGCATTCACAGATACTAAAAGTGTGACTAAATCATATATACCAGCTGCAAATGCTCCATCAAAAGTTGATATCCCAAAGGAACAAGTTGTCAATAATGAGTCTGGAGCACGCCAGAAGCGTGGTAGACCAATAGGTTCTAAAGATAAAAATCCTCGAAAAAGAAAAGTAGTTGAGAATCAAAATGATTCGATAAAAGGTATGGATGTTCCAGAAGAAATCCAGAATACAACTACTCAAAAGAGTATTGGTGAAAATCAAACGCTTGAGGATAATAATGAAATTTCTATAAACTATGTTACAACAGGAAAGAGATGGAACCGAAATGATATCATTATTGACAACATTTTTTCTTATAATGTTGCTCACGATATTATTCATGAAAGTGATGATTTTGACCCAAAATCTATCAAAGAATGTCAACGTAGAAAGGATTGGCCGAAGTGGAAAGAAGCAATCCAAGCAGAGTTGAACTCACTTTCAAAACGTGAGGTTTTTGGACCAGTAGTCCCAACACCGGAAAACGTCAAACCTGTGGGATATAAATGGGTATTTGTAAGGAAAAGAAATGAAAAGAATGAAGTCACAAGATATAAAGCGAGACTTGTTGCACAAGGATTCTCGCAAAGGCCTGGTATTGATTATGAGGAGACATATTCTCCTGTGGTGGATGCAATAACGCTAAGATATTTGATTGGTCTGACTGTATATGAAAAGCTTGATATGCATCTAATGGATGTAGTCACGGCGTATTTATATGGATCTCTGGATAATGACATTTATATGAAAATCCCAGAAGGATTTAAAATACCAGAAACATATGAATCAAGTTCTCGGGAATTGTATTCAATAAAGTTACAGAGATCATTATATGGATTAAAACAATCAGGACGAATGTGGTATAATCGCCTGAGTGAATATCTGTTGAAAGAAGGATACCAAAATAATCCAATATGTCCGTGCGTTTTTATAAAGAAATCTCAGTCAGGATTTGCTATTATAACTGTATATGTTGATGACTTAAATATAATCGGAACTCCTGAAGAGTTATCCAAGGCAATAGAATATCTTAAGAAAGAATTCGAGATGAAAGATCTTGGAAAAACAAAATTTTGCCTTGGTTTGCAAATTGAACATTTAGCAGATGGGATATTTGTTCATCAATCAACTTATACAGAGAAAATCTTAAAAAGATTCTATATGGATAAAGCACATCCATTGAATATTCCAATGGAGGTTCGTTCACTGGATGTAAAGAAAGATATATTTCGACCTCGAGATGACAGTGAAGAACTACTTGGTCCTGAAGTACCATATCTTAGTGCAATTGGTGCACTTATGTATTTGGCTAATAACACAAGACCAGATATTGCATTTTCAGTAAATTTATTAGCTAGATATAGTTCATGTCCTACAAAAAGACATTGGAACGGAGTTAAGCATGTACTCCGATATCTTCGAGGGACAATTGATATGGGTTTATTTTATTCTAACAAATCAGAGTATGATCTAGTTGGTTATGCAGATTATGGTTATCTATCTGATCCACACAAAGCTAGATCTCAGACAGGTTATCTATTCACATGTGGAGGAACTGCTATATCGTGGCGATCAGTGAAACAGACTATAACGGCCACTTCTTCAAATCATGCTGAAATCCTCGCTATTCATGAAGCAAGTCGAGAATGTGTATGGCTAAGATCGATGATACAACACATTCATGAGACATGTGGCTTGTCTTCAAGTAAACCTCTTCCAACGATGTTATACGAAGACAACACAGCATGTATAGCTCAAATCAAGGGAGGATATATCAAAGGAGATAGAACAAAGCATATCTCACCAAAACTCTTCTATACTCATGATCTTGAAGAAAATGGCGATATCACTGTACAACAAATTTGTTCAAAAGATAACCTGGCTGACTTATTTACAAAGGCATTACCAACTGCAACATTCGATAAATTAGTATATAGCATTGGAATGCGGCGACTCAAAGACTTTAGGTGATGTCTCCATGAGGAGGAGTGAATGTATTATAGTAAACTATATAAAATATGTACTCTTTTTCCTTCACTAGGGTTTTTCTTCCCATTGGGTTTTTCCCTAGTAAGGTTTTAACGAGGCATATTTTATATAAATGGGCATTTAAGGGGGAGTATTGTAAATATGATTATGTAAATGCCCATTCCACCACATGCCCATTTAATATCCATGCCATGTGGCATTTTCTCCATAGCCAAAGTGTCTTCCAAAGACCATTGATTGGTGTCCAAATGTTCCACTTCATGCTCTCCCTTATGCCTATAAATAGAGGTTTTTGGTGGTTGATTATGGAGATACATTTTGGAAAAGAAATAACAACAATTTTCTCTAATTTCTTGTGTTTTGATTTTTCCATAATTTTCCACTTTCTTTGTTTATATCATATTTATATATACTCCTTTATATTCCTTTAATTGCATTATATATTATTATTATTATTATTATTATTATTATTATTATTATTATTATTATTATTATATGATTTGGTAAAGTTTTGGTGCCCGGTTTCGCCTCTCAATTTTACAACAAGCCCAACCATTTTATTTTTTCTCTCTCTATTTTTGAAAATAGGTTAAATTACAAATATAATCTATGAATTTTGAAGTTTGTATATATTTGATCTCTGAACTTTTAAAATTACAAATTTAATCTTTAAACTTTTGAATTTTTTAAAATTTACAGATCTACTAGACACAAAATTAAAAATTTAGGGTCTCATTAAACATAAAATTCAAATTTATATCTAATAGAGCAACTAATTTTTAAAAATTTCTAATTTGTCAGGGACCTATTTGTAACGTTCAAGTTCAGGAGGGATACATGAATGAATCATGACCACATCCAAATGAGAGTGATTTTGAGGATATGCAAGTATGGTTAAAAAATGCTTAAAAGAATTGATAGGCATTATCTATACCAACAAGGTGTATCTCCCTTTTCAGTGGCTCAATCTTAAGAACATGTGAGTGAGGACAAGACATGCTAAAAGGACTCGTGTTGGTTTGGCTTTTAAAAGTTCAGAAACCAAATAGACACAAAGTTCAAAGTATAGGGACTAAATGTGTAATTTAACCTTTAACATATGTTTGTTTCCTCACAATGTTTTGGTAAACTTTTCATCACCCTTAAAACACACATTTGAAGCAAAATTTCAAAAACAAAATCAAGTTTTTAAAAAATAATTTTTTTTTTTAATTTTCTTTCAAAATTTGGCTTGATTTTTTAAAACATTTTAAAAAAAGTAGGTAATAAAGCAAGAAAACTATAAGGGAATGTAGTGTTTATAAACTTTAATTTAAAAAAATAGAAAACCAAAAATAACATAGTTATGAAAGGAGACTTAAATTAAATTCATTTTGAGGTTGAAAGATCAATTCCAATCAAGGGGTAATTCTGTATTTCTCTTCCAATAAGAAAAAATGAGAAAAAGAAGGAAATATATTTCTATTAAGCTCTCTACTTCGTGTTATTGATGCTATCGATAAGTACTTTAATATATATTGGCATATTCTTCTATTTAGTGGTATATTTGGCTTCATCCTAATTATGCAATTAAGAGTCTCTCTTATTTCAAATTTGTATTAATTTTGCAAACCTAATAGTTTCCTGTAATCTAGGACCGAACCCACATTATAAAGCGAACCAAATAAAAGTAAGGGTAATTTAAGCAACCCATATTTCCACTTCGTCTGACAAATCTAGTAGAGTCTAGATGTTAAAATTATATGGAATAATTAAATTTACCTATACCAAACAAATTAAACTTTCAGATGTAAGGGTAATTTAACACTAGATTTAAGGATACCTTCATCAAATAAAAGTTATGCCCACATGTATTACTTAAAAGGTTTGTAAATAACGAATTGGCTAAATAGTCCCTAATCTTTAAGGGTTGTTTCTCAATTTGGTACTTTATCTTTTAAAATTCTCAATTTTACTTTCAACGTATTAAAAATTCTTAATTAAGTCATTACCAATTACTTAAAAAAAACTTTTTAAATATAAAATTAATGTGTGTCATTAAATTATTGTTTTATTGATATATTTAGACATATGGACATGCCGCTTGAAAAAAAAATAAATTTGACTAATTTTTAATATATTAAGAGTCAAATTGAGAACTTTAAAAGATTGATGTTCTAAATTAAGATTTGAATAAAAGATTAGGAACCATCGTGTAGATTTAGCCTAATTATAAATTCAATACTAACCTAATAGTTCAAAGGGCATCCCATTAGGCGGGCGAAAAGTAGCAAAAGTAAAGGCATGAACCAACTTGTCAAGCTAGAAAAAGAGATACATAATAAAAACGTTAGAAAACGCTTTTGGTCCCTGAACTTTCATGAAAGTAATAATTTAGATCTCGTTTGATAACCATTTTGTTTTTTGGTTTTTAGTTTTTGAAAATTGTACTTGTTTTCTCATCATTTCTCTACAATGAGTTTCATTTTTCTTAAGAAAACATTTGAATTTTTAGCCAAATTCCAAATTCCAAAAACAAGTTTTTAGAAATTGCTTTTTTAGTTTTCAAAACTTGGCTTAGTTTTTGAAAACATAGGTAAAAAGTAGATAAAAAAACAAGAAAACTCATAACTAGAAGTAGTATTTATAGGCTTAATTTTCAAAAATCAAAAGCCAAAAATAAAATAGTTATCACATGGGGCCTTAGTCTCTAAACTTTAGTTTGTAAAAATTTAGTTTCAACACTTTGAAATTTATAACAATTCAATCCCAAAACTTTAAAATTGCAACAATTTAATTCCTACAGTAAAAAATTTCATCAAAATTAAGTATCAATTTTTATTATGTAACGACTTAGTCTTTGTCATTACAAATACATTTGGTTCCTAAGGTTCCTAATTAGTTTATATATGTAAAAAAATAAAAAATTGATAAACCCAAGTGGAATCCTCCAGTTGATAAACTAGACAAGTGGTCATGGAAGAGCGGTCCCATTGTTGTTGTCGCCTTCGATACAAAGTATTTGACCATACCTAACATTTAAAAAGAGATAAAAAGAAAATTGGATTTTTATACTATTATTTTATTAAACTTATTCTTAAAATATATTTTTTCCAAACTTATTTATATTAGGTAAATTTATCATTAGACAATAACTTAATTTTAAAAAAAATGTTAAAACATAAGGAATTATATTTTGAAACTAAAGATCAACATAGACTAAATTGACAACACAGTTAAAACATTAAAGATTAAATATATATTTGGATATTGTGACACTGGCTTCAATGTTTTTGGACAAAACTCCAAAAACAACCCAACCTAGCCTTTAAAGTTGATGTTATGTCTCTTATCTTCTTTTTTGTTTTCTGATTTTCCTGTCTTTATACAATAATATATTTGAGAGATCGGTACGACAAAAAATAATTGCAACCCATTTAATGTTTATTATTATTATTATAGTCACGGAGGCACTTAACTTAATCCAGCATAAGAAGAGGAAGGAGGTGTTTGAGTTAAACCATTAAATTCCAAATCTCATACAAACTTCTTGCAATCAATATAATGGCGGAATCAATTCTATACAATGTTGCGGCAGAGCTTATAACGAAATTGGGCTCTCCTGCACTGAAAAAGGTGGTTCAATCGCTTTGGGGTGTTGATGATGAGCTTGAGAAACTCAAAGACACTATTTCAGCCATGGAAGCTGTGCTTCTTGATGCCGAGGAGCAACAGTCCAAGAGTCATGCAGTGAAGAATTGGATTTCAAGGCTTAAAGATGCTTTCTACGATGTCGATGACTTGATTGACGAGTTCTCTTATGAAACCTCGAGGCGAAAAGTTATGGCCAACGATGAAAGAAGGACAAAAGAGGTACGCAAAGTCTTCTCTATACCTCATCAGATTGCATTCCGATGGAAAATGAGTCACAAAATAAAAGAAATTAGAGAGAAACTGAAATCCATTGATGCTGATAAAAACCAATTCCATTTCTCTGAGCGTTTGATTAATACACGAGAGGATGAGCTGAGGAAGAGACGAGAGACTTCCTCTTTTATATATGATGATGAAGTGATTGGTAGGGATGACGACAAGAAATCAATTATAGATCTTCTACTAGATACTAATGCCAAAGAGAATATTGTTGTGATTTCTATAGTCGGAATGGGAGGATTAGGAAAGACTGCACTTGCTCAATCTATCTACAATAATGAAAAGACAACGAAACATTTTGAGTTGAAATTATGGGTTTGTATTTCTGAAGAGTTTGATGTAAAAGTTATTGTAGAAAAGATTATAGAGTCTGCAACAAGAAAGAAACCTGAGATCCTTCAAATGGATTCATTGCAAAGTAAACTTCGAGAGCATATTGATGGAAAGAAATATTTGCTCATCATGGATGATGTGTGGAATGAAGATCATGAGAAATGGGTCAATCTCAAAAGATTGTTAATGGGTGGTACAAAAGGTAGTAGAATTTTGATCACGACACGTCATCAACGAGTTGCAGAGACTTTTGACACAACTTTATCGTATGCTTTAGGAGAATTGGACGAAAAAAGCGCTTGGTTATTGTTTAAAAAAATGGCTTTAGGAGGTGAGGAATCAGAAAAAGAACTTGAAAATTCAAATCTAGTCGAAATTGGTAAGGAGATTGTGGTAAAGCTAAAAGGCGTTCCTCTTGCAATAAGAACAATAGGACGACTTTTATATGCTAAAAAATCAGAACTTCATCTTTGGTTGTCTTTCAAGGATAATGAGCTTTCTCGAGTTATGGAGCAAAGAGAAGAGGCACAATTCATGTTATCAATATTGGAGCTCAGTTATAACCATCTCCAGTCTTGTTTGAAGCAATGTTTTTTATATTGTGCTATATTTCCCAAAGATTATAATATTCAGAAGGATACAGTGATAAAGCAATGGGTGGCACAAGGTTTCATTCAACCAAATGGCACGATTGAGCCAAATGATATTGGTGAAGATTATTTCATGGAATTATTATCAAGGTCATTCTTTCAAGATGTTACAAGAAATGAAATGGGGGACATAATAGAGTGTAAGATGCACGACTTGATGCATCATCTTGCTTGTTTAATAGTAAAAAATGAATATGTTTCTATGGATGTGAATGATAGGGTCGTCATTGAAAGAACAAGACACATCTCAATTTTCCGTAGCTTCGGTATAAAATTGGAATCTCAAGAATTATTGTTTGAGGCAAAAAATTTGAGGACATTAATTATTGAAGCTATCAGTAAGGATTGCCAAAAAGTCCTTAACATTATCCCTTCTAAGTTTTTGCGATTACGGACATTGAGTTTGAGTTTGAGCTCCATCGTTTTGACTTTTCATGAATTGCCTAAATCTATTGGCAAGTTGAAACATTTAAGATATCTAAATATATGTTCTAGTGAACTTTGGTTCCTTCCAAATTCTATAACTGAGTTGTACAATTTGGAAACACTTATCCTTGATGGATGTATCTTTTTACAGAAGTTGCCGAGAGATGCCAAGAAGTGGATGAACCTTAGGTATCTAAGCCTTGCTAAAAATTTGAGTATTGAATGCCTTCCAAATTCTATCACTGCATTGTATAATTTGGAAACACTTATCCTTCAAGATTGTTTTTTGTTAAAAGAATTGCCGAAAGATATTAAAAAATGTATCAACCTTAAGCATCTTGATTTACGTGGTTGCACAGCTTTGACTCATGTGCCAAAAGGACTAGGTGAGCTTACTAGTCTTCAAACAATGAATTTCTTTGTATTAAAGAAAGATGTTGGTTGTGAGTTAAGCGAGTTGAATAGACTGAGTAAGTTGAGGGGATCATTAACTATTAAAGGTTTGGAATGTTGTACAATTGATGATTTGGAAAAGAATTCTTTTAACTTGCGACTAAAGTTGGGTGTTCAAAAGTTGAAGTTAGTTTGGAGCTATTTCAAAGATGAGCCTATGAATATTGCCTTGGACAATGACTGTGAAAGAGTTTTAGAATGCTTACAACCACATTCAAATGTTCGAAAGATACATATATGCGGATATCTAGGAATCGGGTTATGTGATTGGCTATCCTCTAATAGCCTTGTTCATCTGGTCAGCATAAAGCTTTCAAATTGCTTCAAATTGCAAGCTCTCCCACAATTTGATCAATTTCCTTTTCTCAAGGATCTGGGTCTTAAATCATTACCCTGCATTGAGTACATTGACAACAATGATTATCCTTCTTCATCAATGTTTCTTCCATCCCTTGAGAAATTAAACATTGTAGACATGGACAATTTAAAAGGATGGTGGAAGGGTGAAACTTATTCATCAGAATCTACTCAAAACAATGTCTCGTTTCCAACAACAATGTCTTGCCTTTCTCAATTAAAGATCAATGGGTGTCCTCAGTTGGCTTCAATTCCTTGGCATGCACCTTTGCAGTCACTGGAAATAAGTGGAGTTAGTTTACAACTACTTAATATGGTAATTGAAATGACTACCAGTCATTGTGTTGAGGAGTCTTCTTCTACTCGGTCTAAATTATCTACTTTTCGTCTTAGTAAGATTGAAGATCTTGAGTTTCTGCCAAAAGAGTTATTCTATCATTTCACAAATCTTGAGCATCTTGTAATAGAAGACTGCAAAAGCTTACAAATGTCTTCTTCTATTGTACAACATCCTATTAAGGAAGACGATAATGATGTAGTATGGAAAGAGTTTCGAAGTCTTCGCTCTTTACATCTTGAAGAAATTCCCAAATTGGAGTATTTGCCTAATGGTATGCAACATGTGAC
Organism: Trichosanthes truncata; assembly: GCA_033996785.1. NCBI lineage: Eukaryota > Viridiplantae > Streptophyta > Magnoliopsida > Cucurbitales > Cucurbitaceae > Trichosanthes > Trichosanthes truncata. The sequence goes on along the minus strand of JAWPNB010000003.1, from coordinate 47,687,763 downwards.
AACTCTTCAAAGCATTTCCATAGTAAGATGTCCAAATTTAATAAGTCTACCAGAATGGATAGGCGACCTCACTTCACTCTCAAGTCTATTGATTTGCGATAGTCCAAAGCTTACTTCATTGCCGGAAGGGATTCACCACCTCCGCTCTTTACAATCATTGAAAATTTGGGATTGCCCCAAATTGATACAGAGGTACAAGGAAGGAATAGGAGAAGATTGGCCTAAAATTTCTCATGTTCCTATCGTAGACATCTCATATCTTTTACATTGAAGAGAACAAAAACTTGTTCATCAATCAACTAGGCCATCGTCAGGTATGCAAAGTCATTTTCCTCTAATTATTTTTATATTTCTTTGAAATTAATTAATTATGCAATCATTTACAGATGATCAAACTAATTGTAACTTCTAACCCTCATTTCAATATTTCTTTGATGACTAACTTCATGGGCAGAAGAAACAGAGACCAAAACATGTCATGTCGTGATCTCCAAGGGACGACATGTCGTTCAATCGAGGTCCAAACAAATCCTAGATGGCTCCTCTCTCTTCTGGTTCAGTTCTTGTGCTTGACTCATGATTTCTTGCCATTCTCCACGGCTTTGAGCAGTTAGTGTTCCCTTCCAAAGTTAATTTTCTGGGTTGTTGTTATTATGATTATTATTATTATTTGTGCCCATTGATTTGTAATTTTAATTCCTTGAACTTCTTGCTTAATCAATTGGTAATGTCCTGTTGGTTTCTCTGCTCAGCAGCTCCAAATTGCTTTGAATATTATGGAAAGCTTCTGATGTTGGGTTATTCGATCGTTAATGTTAAAGGCTGTTTGGTAACATTTCCATTTCTTATTTTTTGTTTCTTGTTTTTTCTTTTTTAATAAAGAAAAAAGAATTGTGTTTGGTAATTGTAATTTCTTGTTCTGTCTTTTTTATTGAAAAAAAACATGTTTGGTAATCATTCCTGGTTCCTTGATATTTGAAAATTTAAATTAAAAATTAAAAATTTTAAATGGATACTAGTTTTTAAAATTTAATATCCAAAATTTTAATGTTATTTATTTTTAGGTATTTATATATTATGCATTTTATAAGTTAAAAAATGATATAATAATATTTTTATTTATGTGTGGGAAAAAACTTAAAACAAAAACAAGAAATAAGAAACTTGAAGCCCTGTTTGATAACCATTTTGTTTTTGGTTTTTGGTTTTTGAAAATTAAGCCTATAAATACTACTTCCACCTATGGTTTTACTTGTTTTGTCATCTACTTTTTACCTATGTTTTCAAAAACCAAGTCATGTTTTGAAAACTAAAAAAAGTAGTTTCCAAAAACTTGTTTTTGTTTTTAGAATTTGGCTAAGAATTAAAATGTTTCTTTAATGGAGATGAAAACAATTGTAGAGAAAATGGGAGAAAACAAGCTTAATTTTTAAAAACCAAAAACCAAAAATCAAATGGTTATCAAACGGGGCCTGATTTTTTCGTTTTTAAAATTTCTAAACAATTTTGAAAACGTTTCTGAAAAATAAGAAACAATATACATGAATAGTTACCCAACGCTTTTTTTTTTCTCAAAAACTAAAAACTATGAAATAGGAAACTAGAAACATAAATGTTACCAATCGACCTCTAAATTTGACACAAGTGATATTTTGGTTGGAAGTTCTTTTTGTTGCTGAGGCTTGGAGTTCCGATTGGAGCTTCTTATTTGAGCTACCCATGTGATACTGAAGTCAGGGCCAACTCAACAAAGTTAGTTACTGGAGACTAGGTTTTTGTTTCTTCTTCTCCTCTCTTCAGGTGTATAAGGCTCTCACTAGATTTCTTCTTCTTTGTAACTTGTGTTCTTTTACAGATTTAATAAAAGATCAACGACTCACTTTGCACAGTGAATGTAGACCTTTATGGTTGAACTATTATAATCTCTTGTGTAAATCTCTTCTTTCCTCTTTCAATATTCAATTAGTTTTGGCTTTGCTGTAAATCTCTTCTTTCCTCTTTCAATATTCAATTAGTTTTGGCTTTGCTACTATTGTGCTTGTTCCTTGAATTTGCTATTATTTATTAAATCTTAAGGTATTGAGGCAATGGTTAAAAGAAGGCATGCTTTATATGATTGCCTTTGTCTCTTGGCTTTGCCTTCAAACTTTTGGTTTCTTTCTTGAAGATATCAGTTCAGCCATTAGTGTAAAGGCAAGTAATTTCCAAATCCTAATCTATATAATTCAAACACCACTAAAGAAAAATAACAGAGGAAAATTCGAAATTTACAACATTTAAAAGAATTATTAGTTACTAATGCATTAGCCTAGGGATTGTGCCAAAATCCTGATAAGAAATACCGTAACTTTTTGAAGGGGTGAATATTAAGAAAGCGGAAGCAATTTTGGATCTTAAGCACTCTAATTTGATCAATTTGATCAATTAAATAACATGCTCAAATCTGGAAAAACAGAGAATAAGAACACTACCTTTGATGCTCAAAATTCTCCTAATCCTTGGCCAATTTCTGATCACGAACACTTCGTGGACCTCCCTTAGGATCTTCCCTACTATCCTCAGGCCTTGGAACGGATTGTGGGATCCTTAATTGAGAGAATTTTTTGAGAGAGAGAACAAAGGTCTAAAACCGAAAATTATACAATTTTCTGCAAAAATCTTAAAATTCTTGTGTTTCTTCTCTAATTAAAGCAAACCTAATGCTTCATTAAGCTTTGTGAAGAAGACAACACATGAATGATGAGGATTAAACAAGAAGGAGGTGGCCAATTTTGGTTAATTTAAAAAAGCACAATGCTTAGTCATCAAAATGTGAATTTGGTCCAAAAATTCATTCTTAATGAATTTGAATTTCTTTTAATTTTAATTCAAAATTAATATAAAATTAATTTTAAATTAAAATCAAATTTTAATTAATTAAATAATTTAATTAATTTTAAATAATTATTTAATTTAATATCAAATATCAAATTAAATAATTGGACCAATCCCGATTTCTCAAATCGAATGTTCGAACATGAATCCCTATTCATGTTTTAAACCGAACCAATATTTAAATCAAATCTAAATATGTCCTCCTCTTCTTTATCATAGTTTAATTCATAATTAAGCTATGAAACGTTAAGTATATCGAATATAATTAACGTTTTCTCCCAAAACCAAATTTGAACAATTCAAATTCTTTTCTCTCAAAATGTTACAAGGCTTAATCCGAGCTAGTAAGGGGAACCTAATGGACCTACAGATCATGAGCTCCAACGATACGAGATTAACCGGCCAAACTCTTTAGCCTAGCTAATCAACATTCGTTAACCACCGGGACACTCCACTAAAGCCCAGTGGCTGCACTCTCCTCACTGTAGACATATTTATGTCAACTCGATATAACCATGGTTAGTAAGTCGATCCTTCACAGGTTGTTCGTAATTACAGCTGGGTCAAATAAACCGTTTTACCCCTGTAATTACTTCTTGTTCCTTAAGTCCCACTGATCCTCTAATGAACAATTGGTTTGTGGTCCGACCAACAAACCGAATCCCTCTCGGGCCAATGAGAGGGTGGGCCCATTGTTCAAGACCCGGAGTCAGCACTTAAGGGAACAACCTCTCTACTAAACCCTAAAGCGGGTAGGAGTGAATTCCTTCTCGCATGACTATGTTCCCAACTATCTACTCGGTCTTATCCCCAAAATGGGAGGCTTATTGAGTCGGCGATCTCGGGCCACTCGCACCCATGCAAATCTAAGGATAATCCCGAATAAACAGGAGTTCATAGCACACTCAGGATTAAGATCGAGTTACCTAGGTCATCGTATGAAAATAGTCAGTTAAAAAAATAAACGGAGTTAAAAAGTCTAAGTGACTATTTCGCGGTCCAGTCTTATGCAAACTCATTGCATAGGACGCCCCCACTTTCATGTCTCCACATGAACGATTCAGGATCACATCGTTAGTACTATACAAAGTGGGCCGCATCCATAGTGTCCCCAGGATAAGGTACCCAGCCCTATCCCTATACTATAGACCGTTCTGACTATTACTCGAACTTGATCCACTTTTATGTCATACATAAAGTTCAAGTTTACATCTTATAGTCAAGGGTTCTTTAGTTCATTGGATTTGAGTTATAGAATACACAATTCACTTTATTCAATAACAACTTTACTGAATAAACCTCAATAACAACTTTATTGCAAAATAGAATACACATTCAGTTTACAAAACCACGAGTTTTAGGACATAAAACCCAACACTTTTAAAAACTTAGTCAGAATTTTGAGAACATTTTAATAAATTATAAATTAAGAAATTATTAATTAAAAATTGGCAAAAACATGATTTAAATTGATTTTTAAAAAGTTTAGAATCAAAGTAAATATAAAATTAACAACCATAACTGACATTTTTTTTAAAGAAAATTATGGAAAAAAAAGAAGATTCAAAACAAAACTTATAAAGAGAGAAAAAAAAAGAAAAGAAAGAAAGAGCATTGATTTATTTCGGTCTTTGTACTTTAAAACCTCATTTTTGTTTCTTGTAGTTTAAGCTTAGGTCTAATTTAGAACCTACACTTTTGAAACATGGTTTTGATTTATGTACTTTTAAAAAGTGATAATTTTGGTATCTCATTTTTTCTATTGCAATTTCAGCATAACACTACACTCAATAAATTCTTTTAAATGTAGCCATAATCAAGGTTTAAAATGTCGATGTCGACGGAAATGCAGAGATCTCAATTTTATAAAAATGTCAATAGAAATATCGATAAAATGTCCATACCGATATATATTTCTTGAAAAATCTTTAAAACAAAAAATTCAAAAAAGATATTCAAATTAATAAACAAACATTTTACACTCTCTAAATGAATTAAAATACTTATTATAATATTATATTCACATTAGGTTACATTTTGTTGCTATTTTTTTAATATTTCATCAATTTTGTACGGTATAATGGTAATGTCAATTCGCCTCCTATGTCGATGTTGAAACTATGGACATATGGAAATATCGATGGAAATGTTAACATGTCAACAGAAATTTAATACTATGGCCATAACTTTGTATTCAAGAGTTTCAATTTTGTATATAATTTGTATAATAATTATGTAAAAAATGACCCAAATGATTACTTTTTAAAAGTATATGGATCAAAACCGATGTTTCAAAAGTATAGATTCTAAAATAGATCAAAGTTGAAATTACAATAACTAAAAGGGACAATTTGAAAGTACTGAGACCCAAATAAAACAAAACTAAAAATACAAATACTGAAATAATATTTAAACCTAAAAAATAAGTGTCTCAATCCAAGCAGCAAAAATTCCTACTATCCAAATAGTAGGTAAGAATTACTGGGATATAAATACAATTGTTTTTTCTCTTTAGAATTCAAAGGAGACCACACACTTTTTAACTTCAAAAGGAGTTTGGTACTTCACTTCAGATTTAATCATATTGAAGAATTTGAAAAAATTGTAGTTTCCACCATAAGTAGATTTCTACTTGATAACACTCATTTATGAGTGTTATTTAATCCTAAAAATTAAGCTTATTGTTAAGAAAGCAAGTGTGTATTGTTATATTTAATACTATTTATGGTGATTTTAAGTAAAAACAAGCCTTGCATACGTTCGAAGGCATGATTTGTGAAAAATAATAAAATAGGTGTAAATAGGGTCATTTTTGTTAAGAAAATGTTAAGTTTTGTTGTTTTTGTGTAGAGGTTCGAAATGGACCAAAATGAGTCGAGGTTGCGACCGCAATTGGAGAACAAGTGCATAAATTTTTCTAAGTGCTGAAGTAGAAGAATTGCGCCAGGCTTGCTACCACATCTGGACCTAACTCGACAGAAGATTCCAGAATCTCGAATTTGGCAGATTTGTAGTAGATTTTCCACCTAATCTCCTCAATTCAAGGAGCCTTGTCAATCAAGCTTTCTCACACTGATCTCGACAAAAAACCCTAGACTTTGAAGTCTATAAAAGGTGGCTCAAGCATCAATTTCAAGAGAGCTTGGATCCCTATCTCTCCAACATTTTGTCATTTTTATTTTCATTCAAGTCGTCACTCCGAGTCTCCTCCAAGTACTATTCATACTCCATTAAGACACTAACTTCGGAAGAAGGAAGTGTAAGTTCTTGTTCTCCTTGAAAAAGTTGAATAAGATAGAAAAGAGGAACAAGCCTAGGTCTTTGTTATTTCCATTGAGTTGTGTTTTCTTTTTTTTCATTAGAAGTTCATTGTTGGTTTTGTTTTTATTTCAAGTTGTAAGTTATGGATTATTTTTCTAATTCAAGTTTTTAGTTGAAGTTTCAATTCTATTCTTCATTGTAGTTGTATCCTTTCATTTACAAACTTCAATGTGTATTTCAATTCATTCTTTTTAATGAAGTATTATTCTTTACTTTCAAGTTTCTGTTCTTACTTTTCTACTTTTATTTTCTTTATTACTATGAACTAAACTCCTTTGAGGGGATTCAATGAAGTGAATACCCTAAGAAGGAAGAAAGCCCCACCATATGTTTAAGTAACTTTACTCAACACTTAGCATTGTTTGCTTTTATTGAAGTTTAAGTTTCATAATTGTTAGCTTAAACTGGCCATTTAGGTTAGCATAGTTTGTGTAAGATTCAATACTGAAAATGTTGGGTCAAACACGCGTTTTCATAAAAGCAATATAGGAAAAGAGTCTAGAAATAGAACTTTGTTTTTTGTACCTAGAAATAGGGCAAAAACCTTTAGAGTCAATAAAATTATGTTCTTGATTTATCTAAGTAAATTTAGCCATAGACATATGTGTTTAAATTGCTTAGTCTTCTAAAAGCACTTAGAAATGAGTTGAATAGGTGTTGAACTTGATTCACTTTTTTAAGTGTCGGTTAGGATAGGCTGCGGACACAATGTAGTAGCATTCTACTTGAACTGTACAGAACTCGAAAGAGGCAAGATGCGAGGTGCATATGGGCAGCAATCTCTAAATAAGTCGAGCCTAGTTGAGCAAGTTGTGGGTGCATATTCCTTGGAGTCGAATGATAATTCTTAATTTTTAGAATTATTTAGCTCACAAACAAATGTTATTCTTGTAACTTTATCCTTTTTAAACTCCGAAATCTATTGAATTAGGGCAAGTTTGACAAGAAACCTTTGAGCATGTTGGAATTCTTAAAAGTGCTAAAAAAGAGCTAAACATGTAGGAATGTAGCTGATTTAGTTGGTTATTGTGCAATTTTAGCAAAATGAGAGTATTGCAATACAATTGCAATTGCAACCTAGAAAGCAGAAAAACGTGAATTTTGAGAATTACTAAAATTAGAAGATTCCAAAATTTATTTCCCCTTAAATCAAGCAATGATTTCATACATCAAGCCGTATATGGAGTGTGAAGAAACCCTAGATGCTTGAAGGCTATAAAATGGAGGAAAATGAAGGCAAAAAGCGAATTTCATCCACGGAAGAAAACCCATTTTTTGCACTTTTTCTGTTCTTCATCTTGCTGTCCATTTCGTTTCTTCCTCTCTTTTTCCTCATACTCAGTCCAATCTAGGTGAAAACCTTAGATTGTTAAGACCCACTTCACCTTGAAAAAGGTTGAAGTGAGTTCAATTGGAGAAAAAGGGATTGGAAGTTGTCGTGTTTATGTTTTTCCTATAATTTCAGTTTTGTCCAGCATTACATTCAAGCTTTAAATTCTGTTTAGTTGCTTCGATTAAGTTATGTACTGATTTCTTTTTCTTTTAGTTGTTAATTCAGTTTTGTATTTCAATTTTTGGTAATGTTTGAATTCTACAAGGTTCTTTAATAAAGTCAATCTAAATTTCCATCAATTGAACTTTATGTTTTTGGGCGTGGAGCACTTTCTGGCATTCTGTTTTCATCTTTCAGGTGCACGTTCATCAATTCTTGAGTTCAGCTTCCAGCTTAGTTCGGCCTGAGAGAAGTCCTTGGGTTGTAAAGATTTGACTCGCCTTGAAAAGGGATGAGGAGAATCGATTAAGAAGGAAGAACCTTAGATTGAAAATGTCACCTGTAATTCTTTAGATTCAAGTTTGCTAGCCTTTATTTTCGTTTGCTCAAATTCCAGAACGTTTTGTTATAGTTTATCAAAGGATTATCGTTTTTAGTTTTGTTGTAAGACTTCATTAGTCGTGCAAAATTAGTCAATAATATTCCTGTAGCAATTTCTATCTTGGGTTGGTTTTCTCTATTCCATTACTGCAAGTTGTTTCTTCTATTTTGGCTTCCAATATTTTGGAATTTTACCTTCTGTTGTGGGTTGTAATTCTGCTTCGTATGGCTGCAAGGTTCCATTCGATTTTTTATTTTTATTTTTATCAACATGAGTTAAATCTCTCTTAGAGATTCAAGTGTATGCATGAATGCCTTATAGGTGAGAATGTGAAGCTTATAACCAAGGGCAATCCAATATAACACAAAGTTTATTTGTTTTTGTTGAAATAATTATTTTAGTAAGCCTTGATTGATCAACTAAACTTGTTTTCAAGTCTGAATCTAATACTGAAAGGGTTAATGGGTTAGAGGAAGGCGGATATCGCAAAAGCAATGGGGTAATAAAGCTTAGATATAAGTAAAGCTCGATCCTAGACATAGGATGAGTCTCCAAAACCACTAGAATGCGATCGAAATTTATCTAAGTACAATTGGCCATAGACATATAGATCCAATCACTTAGTCTTCTAAAGATTTTGAATTAAAATTGAATAGGAGTTGATTTGGTTTACCACTTAATTTGTGTTAAGGCTCGATTGCAATTGTAATTGAATAGCAATTCTCACCAAAATGGCATAAGTATCACTACAAGAAATATCTCTTTTGATAGCTTTTGACCATAGCTTTTTAAAAAATAGGCTATGAAAAAAAAGGCGGAACGGGTTAAAAAATGTTTTGGTCGCGCGCTTAAAAATTTTTGGATTATCCACCTAAAAGCCAATTAATGTCACCCGTCTCCCGTTATCTGCAAAACCCTTATTTTCTCTTTCATTTCTCATCATCTCTTTTCCTTATCTCTGCGCATAACTCTACCGCACTCCGCCTGAAAGAATTAACACACCAACAAGTACTTGATCAAATCCACTTAAAGCCTTTCACCGTCAAGCAACTGGAAACCTTCACGCTGCCGGAAATCTTCACGTTGGTGCCTTTAGGTTGGACTTTAATGCCTTTTAGGTAACTTCACATCTATATATTCACACACACTATTTGCTCTATCTGATACCATTGTGTGAAACCTTGCTTCAAATTGTAAAAACCCCTGTTCCTTGGAAACCCCTCTGTGAAACCCTTGTGTGAAACCCCTAATGCAATTTTTCGTAATATTGCAATTTTTTACAATTTTTTGCAATTGTTTCTTATTGATAGACCAAATCATTTGAAACCCCTGTGTGAAACCATTCAACCCACTGGATGAAATTGTACCATCACGCAGCCTGAAGCAAGTGGTAGTTGAAAGGAGTGTTTTTTTTAATTTTTTTATATTTGTTTTATTTAGCAGTGACTTATCAACTACCCTCTTTGTTGTTGTTCTTACTTTAAATGAGCCATTTGTGTTGGGTTTATCTTGGTTAAGTTTCGTAGTGTGTTTGCTCCATCTGATGGATTTAATTTTGTGGGTTAAATTTTCATTCTTTGCATGATTGTTAGGAGAAAATAGTGTATGAGTGTTGCAATCTTTGGATATGGTGGGAAAAAGAAAAACGAAAAGTTTGAGGATGAAGGAAAAATGTGAAAAGAAGGAAAAAATAGAACCATGAAAAAGAGAAAAAAATGGAAAAAGAAAAAAAAAAGGAGAAAATTTGAAAAGAAAAAGGGAAAAAACTGAAGCTGGAAGGGAAGTGAAAATGGGGGGGGGGGGGGGGGAGGGGAACAGAAGAAGGTATATCAATCTATTTTCCCATAAGAACTCTCTGATCTTATGCTAAATAAAGAAGAAATTTATTTTAATTAAGAGACTTTGAATAAAATGTAATTCTCATTCATAATATGTAACCTTGATAATTTTCAATTACAAAAAACAATTCAATTTATAGATTGACAGAAGAAAGAAGAAGGAGGAGTCCAAGTATCATACACAGAAAAATATCCTAACGGTAATAGTTTGAATGGTAATAAGTTGAAGGTTTGCACCATTTCATATTGGTTTGATGGTTAAATAGCTTCATTCCATATCAGGATTGGTGGATGGCAGACGTCAAGTTTTTAGAGAAGGGATGCATCTTGTTTTGCTGTGATGTAATTGGGAAGGAAGGTCACTTTATGAAATAATAAAATATTATGTCATTTGAATTTAGTTTTTTGTCAAAATTACAACACATGATGTTGAGAAGGTCACTTTATGAAATAATAAAATGTTCTGTCATTTGAATTTAGTTTTTTGTCAAAATTACAACACATGATGTTGAGCATTTGCTGTCAATTATGAGTTATAACGGGTGTTAATTTCGACTAGAATTGTGTGAGCTACTTGCTAGAAAGGTGCTGATCACTTGGTGCTACTGAGTTGGCCTTGAGGTGTTGACTTGGTGAGGCATTCCTAATGTGTTTTGTGTTCTGATACTAATAAGAAACTAATGAATGAATGCACGTCAGTAGTTAGAAAATGAAATTTGGTTTGGTTTTGATGTTGGCTAATTTGGGTGTTTATTTTGAAGTTGTTTGTATCTAAAAAAACAAAGTTGATTTTGTTTTTTGATTTTTTGTTACCCATGGATCGAGATTATGATTTTTATTTTTATGTAAGTTCAAAAAGTTAGTTTAGGTATTCTTAAAATAGTTATGGTCGATCATTGTAGCCTTCTTGGGCTTTGATATATTATTTATTATAATTTTTTTTATTAACTTGGCATGTTTTCCTGCAAAATGATTATGTTTCATTGTTTCAACTACTTCTACATTTTACACTGTCTTTTCAGTTTTTTCAGAGTGTGAGAAAGAAGCTATAATATGAAGTTTTAGTTCTTATTCTCTCTTCAAGTTCTTTTTTTCCCCTTCTTTTGTATGTAAGTTTAGAGTACATGGTTTAGGACTAGAGGTGTGTTTGATAGTGCTTTTAGAATAAATGCTTTTAAGCAAAAGTAGTTTAATCTAAAGCACTTTAGTAAAAAAATGTTGTTAATACCAAATCATTTTGGTGTTCAATTCTACACTCTTAAAAGTTCTTTTCCATCAAGAACTTAGGCCTAAAGCACTCTACAAGGGTTTCTCACAAGAAATTTAAATATTTTTGACATTTGCAAAAACACTTCTATGTTTTTGTTTCATTTGTGGAAGGTTTCTACAAGGCTTCCTCTACTTTTTTGTGGCTTTTCTGGCTCAGAGCATACCAACTCTTCCATCTATTTAACATCAATCATTCTCCCTTCAGAAGTAAAATCCATAGATGAAGCCAAAAAGGAAATTAAGTAAAGGACACCTTGATTTAAACAGAACACATGAAAGAATATTGAGGTGAAAGTGCATTAGGATCAATGGCAACTACAATATTTAGAAAGGACCAATGTTGGTTAGAATGAACCATATATATAATTGATTTTTCTCTTAAAAGAAATTTAAGTTTCTTGCTTGTGTTATCATTTCCTTCAGGGAAAAGACATTCAGCAAAGGGGAGGAAAATTATTTGACTTAGTAGACTCTCAATGATTGTAGTCGACATTCAGCAAAAGTTTGGGTCATATGATTGCGAAGATTAAGGTTAGATTGTTGTTTCTTTGGAGCCTCACTACTTTTTATCTTTTATTTATTAATAATCTATTGAGTTCTTTCATTATTTTTAATTTCTTATACTTAATTTTATTTCAGATATGTTTGATATGATTTTTATAACTTTCACTCTTTAAATGTCTACAAAGTGTGTATGTTAAAAAATGTGCAATGTAGAAGAAAATATCAACTTGCAGTTCCCAAAACAATTTAGTTCTAGATTTTCCATTATGCAAAGTGCTTATTCATTGATTTAAATTTGTGATGATATTTCATTTATGTGCATTTTCAAAAGAATGGAGGTTATGTACATTAAAAAAAGTGCAATGTAGAATTAATGTGTATCTGCTGATATGCTTGTGTAATTTAGCAATAAACCTTGTGAAAAATAAGGAAATGGATGGTTTTGGATTTTAGTTGTTTTCTTAACTGTAGTGATTTTTTTTTTAATTGATAGTAAGTTGTTCGCTTGATATTATATTCATCTTTCTATGGTTGCAATTTTGATTTTTTCTAATCATTGGATATTTTTTGAATAGTTAGCTTGGTTTTACTCTATTTTAGTCTCAAGTTTTAAATTAACTATGTCTATATTTGTTTTGTACTTAACTAATTGTAATACCTCATATGTACTACTTGTGTTTATTTGAGGTATCATCTAACATATTTACATATTTCAAATACATATCTTCTAGGTGACGTCAATAAATAACCATTGGATCAACTACCTCCATGATCATGAAAACGAGAATGACAGTAAGTGTAATTGTAGTTGTAATCTAGGTTAGTATTTATTGACATTTTGGTTCATAATGATTGTCTATTTACTTTAGTTTCAGGGTGAAATAGAAGGAAATAAGCCATCACTTCCTACTAAACAATGTAAGAAAGATATTTTGGGACTAAAAGTAGTAGGGAAGAAGAGGTCTAAACGCACTGAACATTTACAAGTTCGTGGGGTATCATGTTCTATTGATTCATCCATGGTTAAGAGTTTTGATGAAATTATGGAGGAACAAGGTGATTTAAGAGAAAATGGTATGAATGTGCCTAAAAAATCTTTACAAAGAAAGATTTTTTGTGACGAGATGTCGCATGACCACCAACTTGAAGAGATAGTTGTTCTAATCACTTATGGCTCACCATGATCAAGATAGTTCGTCTCTTCCAAATGATGTCAATATGGAAAGATCTTCTATTAATGCCCACTCTCAAAATTTCTCACCCAATCCTAAGGAGAAAACAACTAAACACAATCCTATTTCAATTCCTACATTAGACTCGCCCGCTGCTCGAACAAGATTAGCACTTCGTAGGCAAGTAGCAACCTCTAATGAAAATAGATTTGAAAATGAAGATCATACAATCAATGAACACCCACCTGACACAATAGTACAACCAAAACGAACAAGAGGCCTTACCAAAATGAAGGCAATAGCGGTTGATAAACAATCTAGAGTGGACCTAATTTTTAATGAATATGGACAACCCATTGGAGATTTATCTATAGGACTATCTTCTTTTCTTGGTCCACTCGTGAGGGAAGTTGTGCCAGTGAATTTAGTGGATTGGAGGAAACTACCTACAAGGTTGAAAGTAGTGTTACGGAAGTCTATCCAGGTATGAAGTTATTTTATTTCATTTGTATACTTTTGATTGAAGGTTGAAAGTAGTGTTATGGAAGTCTATCCAGGTATGAAGTTATTTTATTTCATTTGTATACTTTTGATTGAAGGTATGTATCATTTTTTCCTAAACGTTTCATTATGATTTATTTTTAACCAATTCATACTTTAGTCGAGGTACAATGTAAATGACGATTGGCAGAAACAATTCTTTTTCCAAAAGATGGGTAGGTTGTGGAGGGCTGGAAAATCTCGTCTTGTAAACCAAATTCGTAAGGCCTCAACAAAGGATGCACTTTTGAAACTTATGCCAGATAATTTACAATCTGTAGATGATTGGATGGATTTTGTCAATGAAAAGACTAGTGCAAATTTTATGGTATGAAAATCTTTAATTTCAAAAGTGTAACTTTACATTTTGTTATTATTACTTTACTATAAATATTGAACATGTATTTGTTTGATTAGTTAAAAAATGAAAAATATAAAGTCATGAAGAAGAAACAACTCCCACATACATGTAGTAGGAAGCGTATGCTCGCTTGGCTGAAGATATGGTAAGGATTATTAGTACCAAAGTTTCACTTTATTTTTATTATTGTATCTGAGCTAGTTTGCTTTATTTCATTTGGTAGAAAAAAAGTTGCTCAGATCCAACTTGAATACACAAGGATTATGTTATGGACAAAGGCACACAAAAACATAGGAGAATTGGTTTTTTTTTTACTTCAAGGACTTTCCTATGTGGGGTTGGGATGAAAATAGTTATCTTTCTAACCTTATTGTGATATATTGATATGCATATTGTGAGACTTTGTTGTGATCTATTGAGGTGCATGTTATGCTTGTGTCTTTGGTTGTGATCTTTTGCTTATGAAATAGATGAAATATGGCTGAAAATGACTTTAAAAATATTGTTTTGTTTGGGGGAGGGGGGTTGAGAAGTTTATGGCAATTATCTTTGTGACTTTGTTGTAATCTATTGACTTTGTATTGATTTGTTGCTTATGAAATAGAGGAAGTTTGGCTGAAAATGACTTCAAGGATATTGTTATGTTTTTTTTTTTTTTTTTTTTTAGGGGGGGGGGGGGGGGGGACAATTATCTTTGTGACTTTGTTGTAATCTATTGACTTTGTATTGATTTGTTGCTTATGAAATAAAGGAAGTTTGGCTGAAAATGACTTCAAGGATACTGTTATGATTGGGCGGAGGGAGCAGGAAGTTTAGGAGAGTTATCTTTGTGACTTTGTTGTGATCTTCTGCTTATGAAATAGATAAAGTTTGGCTGAAAATGACTTTAAGGGTATTGTTATGTTGGGGGAGGGGGCGGAGCAGGAGGAGCGGGAAATTGAAGAGAGTTATCTTTGTGACTTTGTTGTAATCTATTGACTTTGTTATGATTTGTTGGTTATGAAATAGATGAAGATTGACTAAAAATGACTTCAAGGATATTGTTATGTTTTGGGGGAGGGGGGGGGAGCGAGAAGTTTAGGAGAGTTATCTTTGTGACTTTGTTGTGATCTTTTGCTTATAGAATATGTGAAATTTGGCTTCAAATGATTCTACTAGAAATAACGTGGTTGATGATGCACTATAAATTGGTATAAAAAGTTAGATTTCTCTCTTTTATATGATTTGTATTATCTATTTTTCATATTTGTTGGTAGGAGCGTATTGAACAAACTGATGTTGAGACAATAACTTCTCCAAATAATGTGGTTGATGTTGCATTGAGTAAAGTTCTTGGCCCTGATTGTGGGCATGTAAGAGGATTTGGGTTTGGTGTGACTCGTTCAAAATTATCTCTCTTGTCTCAACGAGATAACAAGTTCACAATGCTTGAAAAAGAATATTTGAGGATGAAGGAGGAAATGATGGAAATGAAATCAATCATGTCTTGTTTTATAAAAAAGCAAGCAAGTTATCATGAGTTTATAATTGTTGTATTTTTGGTGAACTTCATGACTATTTCAACTCAAATTATTATAGGTTGAACCAAGTGAGGAACTTTCAAATGCAACTACAAGTGTACCTAAGCCAACAAATGTTCATTCAACTTTTCCTACACCATCTCCATCGGTAAATTTCTCTTTTAATGTGTGATGAAATAATATTATTAATTTCGTTATCATTCAATTCTCATAATATCTTATATTTTCTTCTTATAAAGAGTATTGATAATAATACTCAAATCAAGTGCAAGTTATTAGATTGGCATGGCTCAGGAAAGATAGTTGTAGAAGGACGTTGGTCTTCTAATGATCCAGCTGCTCTTGTTCATCACATTCCTATTGGACCACATGCAGTTAGAGTTTGGGTTGATGTCTCAAAGAAATCTAATGCATATTTATGGAGGCCCACATCAGAAATGACATGTATTGAAGAAGCTGTGGGTAGTATAGTTGCATGGCCATCTGACAAAGTGACCATTAGTATGTATATTTCCTAGGTCTATTTATTTGCATTTAATAAAGAATCTCCTTTACTTCACTATTGATATTTACATCAACATAAATATTTATATATATTTCATATATTTATGTAGGTGAATGAAATGATACTTTACACATGCAAAAGGATCAAAGATGGCAACTCAACTCCATGATACTACAATCTTGAACACTGAGTGAATTTTGTATTTTGTGAACCAGCTTATCTTGTTAGAAATTACATTCGGAGAATTTTTTGTATCGTTGGATAACTTCTATTGAATACTATTGACAACTCCATGATACTTTTGAATACTTTATTTAGTAATGTAAATAGATTACAAAATTTCAATTTCGAAAGGAAGTCATGGTATTTAATGTGCTATGAAATATTTCATGTGTAGATTTAGCTAAAAACAAGTACTTGAAATAAATTTTATCAAAATTGAATCAATTTAAATGATATTTAAAAAATAGAATGAATTCATTGGTACCCGTACTAAAAGTCTATTATATAGCCATCAGTAGATATAATAAAATTTACATAGCAATAAACAAATGCTATGAAAAGGTTACTACAACTATGATAGTATGAGGAAACAAATGCTATTATATGTTAAAGATAGCATTGAGAAAAAGTTATAATATGTTAAAGATAGCTTTAAGAAAATGCTATAATATGTAAACAATAGCGTTAAGAAAAGGCTATAATAGGTTAACGATAGCGTTAAGAAAATGCTATACAAACATTTTATAGCTTTAATGAAAAACGCTATAAAATGTTTTCATAGCAATGCATATATGCTATATCTTTATACTCTATTATAGCACTCATAATAGCTATACAAAAACGCTATCAAAAGTCTTATACTTTTAATAACATGGGCTGTCAGGACTTTCGAAAAACGCTATAAAAAGTCTATTATAGCGTTTTTTGTTAGCTATCGTATCTGTTTTTTCTTGTAGTGTATGCTTGAATCCCCTCATTCTCTTTATTGATTTTCACAATTTTCTCCTACCATTTTACTCTCCTCGCTTTTTATATTTGGTTATCAAAGTTGCAATTTTTAAACATTTTTGTGCTATCTTAAAATTTTGTTGTATCCATTTCCTGTGGGATTGATACTTTGGAGTACTTCCAATTTTATATTACTTGCATCGACAGTGTGTACTTGTACTGGGTTGAATTCTTTCTTTTATTTTTAACCCACAAAGTTCAGTCGATCATTGAATCAGATTTGGATCCCCCATTTCTCATTAGTATTTTTATCATCTTTTTATTATTCTAGTGTCTTTTACTCTTTCACTCACCTCATAAAATCATTGTTTTTTGTTACCTTCGGTTGCAAGCTTTGAGGAGGTCTTTGTTGTTAAATTGAAGGAGTTGTTAACCATTCCCTTAGGTTCAATACTTGAAGTACTTCCATATATTACTTGTGAGACAGCGTGCACTTGCGCTTTTTGTAGCCAACTCATCATCACTACCTAATCTCCTTTTCATTCTAATTTTCAAGAACTTCATATTTGTGTTGTAAATGAAAATTGGATATGGGTATTTCTTTGAATAGATACTTATCTCTTTATTGTAGATGTGGCAATGTGGTTGAGATGAATTTTGTAATTGAGAATATTTTCTTGTAGCTTTTGCTTTCTTTCTTCAATATCCTAGCAACCAACTTATGTAGATGAAATGGAATATTTAAATCATAAATAACTCAATTAAATCGATTTATATTGTTGCTTTGGAGATTCAATTTTTTTTCATTTAAAATATTCAAAAGTCAAGTATAAAAAATTCTGAAGCCCAAGAGAGTTCCATACTATCATTAGCATGCATTCATCCACACAAAACAGCCTCTGTTTTTTTTTTTTTTTTTTTTTTTTTTTTTTTGTAAAATGGAAACCAAAAAGTGCAAAAATCCAAAAAATGTCCGACGATATATTATAAAACTCAAGACTAAACCCTATGAATATCTATTTTTAAAAGGAAAAACAGAGGTGTTTTTAGCGTTTTTTGATCAAATTAGTATGCTAGATAGAAACTAAAGAACTAATAAAAGGGCAATGGAAAATAGAAGGCAAAACAGAGCAATAAACAACAAACCTTCATCATGGAAAAGTGAAACAGGGGAAGAGTGAATTTGGAGAAGCAAAGAAGAAAAAGAAAAGGAGAAGGTCCATGTCGAGTTTTGACCATTGAAGGAATGGGATGCGCTTCATTTCTCAAAGAAACCCAGAAGAGTAAGCCAGAGTAAATGCAATGGAAGGGAAAATGATAATCAATGGAAATGAAAATAGAGAGAGAGAAATGGAGGAAGGGAACGTGGTTTTGGTGAGAAGAAGGTTGTAGGTGAGAAATTTAAGAGGAGAGAGAGGGACATGGAGAGAGTGAATTTTTGTGTATTAAAAGAAATACACATAGAGAAAGAGAGAGAGAATTGAATTGCAGTTAAGAAACATTGGAGGTAGGGGTGTTCAACTGAACTCCGAAAATTGATTCAACCGACCAAATCGACCAAACCGACGTCAGTCAATTGGTTTTGAGAGTGAGTCGGTCGGCGTCGGTTTTGCAAGACTAGTCGATCGATCAGAGTAACAAAAATGGAAACAACCGACTGACCAATCGAATTTACACTACAAATTAAAAAGAAAAAAAGAAAATATGTGTCCCTTCATGAAATGTGTGTCCCTTCATTTCCTCATTAATGACAATGCACCCATGGATTTTCAAAACCACTATGACCCTGTTTGTTTCATTGGTTTTGAGATGGGTTTTGGCAATGATATAAAAAATCAATGTTTGTTTTATTGTTATTTACTTTTTAAAACCCAAATAATTATTACCCATAGATAAAAATAACCCATGAACCATGAGATTTTATTACCCATGTAGGATATGAGTTTTTTTTACTTGGGACTTTTTCCCTAGGGAAATGGAGAAAAGAGAAGAGAGAGAAAAGTAATAATTACACTCCCAAATATTAATTTTCATCTATATCCAAACACATATATTTATTACCCATGTATTTAAATCCTAGGTTTTTAACTCCTAGATATTCTATATATGCAATCCAAACGGGCCGTATTTGTCACACCCCCTCCTGAACTAACCGCTAACTTAGCCCGGAAGATAGCGTGAAGCCATCAGACATCGTTTACATTTCTAACGATATCTGTGACTTTGTAACATCTGATAAACATACTATGCTGGCATATGAAATACTTTAAACACAACACAACGGAACTTTGTTAATTACTATACGTACGTAAGGAGCGGCTCTACTTAAACCTCACTTGAAAATTAAAACGGGTAGAGAGTACTACAACCCAAAATATACCCAACCATGATTTACACAACCACCACCACTAGTGCATACACGAACATAACTATACGTTCCTTCCAAAATATCTACAATGTATATACGGACTCGCTACAAAACCCCACCCACGTACAAAATATCAAACTTAGAGAGTGCTCGGCAGACTATGGCAGGATCTCAGGCACCGGGAGCTCGATCTCTACCTGAAAAGTTGGAAAACATTGAAAGAATGACCTATGAGGCTCAGCGAGTGACTTAGTTAAAGCTACTAACTCGCAAATCATATCACCTGATAATCTATGAGCATATGAATCTGTATTCAAGCGTTAAATATAAATGTATAGTCACAATAGTTTTTCTTTTCAGCACTCCAGCAGGTATGTCATTAAAATCTCACAAGGCATATCAAGAATATTAACCATTTAAGGAAAAACCATGTGACGATCTACGTTGTGTAGGGCATGCCCAGTACAACCAACATTCATTCTACGATGTAGTGGGGCCCGCCCAGCACTCCCATCGTCTTTGTCCTAGTGGGCCCCGTCCAGCACTCACGACAGCATTGTTGTCACGGAGTACACTCAACGTCGACAATAGAAAATGACCTGTGTGCACACGGTACTATACAGTCTCGGCTCAATATCTTAATCATTTCCTAGGAAACCATGTATGCTCTTAAGTATGTGTCCAACAATAAAAAAAAAAAACTTAAAGCATTTAAACTAATTCATTCTTAGGAAGTCTTATATTTCCATAAGCATAAATTCAGGCATAGAAATCGTTTTCGAAATTCGTTTTGTCACTCACAGTGTTAAAACTAGATCCTCGGCCCGTAAACTTGACCTACTTCCTCCTGGCCTGTCAAAAAAAAACCAAAACCAAGCATTAGAACTTCAATCTCATGACTTTCAAACTTAAGATTACAAATATCACTCCATCTATTTCCCAGCATTCTGCAAATTTCGTACTTTAACCTCACATACTCATAACTTCTTCATTACTTGGCCAAAAATGATGTACTTTATACCAAACTCTTCCTTTTTGAACCCTCTAAAACTTATTTGAAGGAATGGAATCGAAATTCCCAAAGGATGTGTCTGTAAATACCTCGAAAACTACTTCCCTAAAATTAAACTTCTGAAATTTCCAGAATCGTTTTTCTGCTGCACACCACACCTGATCTAAATTTTAAAGCCACTTCCAATCATTTTTTTCTCACGACTTCTTCATGAAAGTTATAGGAAATTAAATAAGCTTTCCAACCATACCTAATGGAGCTTCTGATTCAAATCCTACAGATCAGCATGTCTCAAACACCAGAGGTTCCTCATATTTGATAGCAAAATCTCTCCTCTGAATTCCCCTTCACAAATCAATAATTTAAAGTCAGATTTTGCTCGAGCTTCCTTCACGAAATTTGTTCGAAAATGGGTTAAATTTCAAGAAAATCAAATCTCACCTCTTAACTCTTCTTGTGGAGTTCAAAACGTTCTAAACATCAGTAGTGAGTAGAGTTGATCACCTAGTTGCCATGGAGGCTTGTGCTGAGTTTTCCCCCATTCTTCTTCAACTTCCAACCCCAGCAAGCTCTCTTTTCCTCTTTCTTCCACCTTCTCCCATGAAATGCTCTATTTTTCTTTAATAAAAGAGAAGCAAATGGGAGAAAATGGGTTAGAAAGTGGAGTTAGTGGTGAGTGCTCCAAAGCTTATCCATTCCCACTTTTCTTTTTCCTTTTCTTTTTTTTTTAAAAAAAAAAAACAAAACATACCAAACACCTAGCTCCTTTTTGTTTTCCCTTATCCCTTTCTTTTGTTTTATTCCTCTTTTTCTTATACAACAATTTCCCAAAAAAGTTTTAACAATTATTTTATTTATTTATTATTTATTTATTTTTTTCCCTTTGTTTCTTTTTGTAAAGAAATTTCAAGGAAAAATCTCGGGTTTACAGTATTAGTTTTAAAAGTATAATATTTTTTTTTACTTCTCTCTCCTTTCACACACAACTTCCCAATTTTAGATTTTCTTCCCTATCTTCTTTCCCCTCTCTCCTCTCCCCACTCCTTCTTTGCCCTTCTCTCTCTTCTCTCCCCTCTAATACGAAAATGAAAAAAGAGAGAGAAAGAGAGATGACTTCACACCCTCCTCCCTCCTCCCACTAGCCACTGTTACTGCCACCACCGTCGCCGTCCTCTTCTTGCTTTTTCCTTCTTCTCCATTTCTTCTCTATTATCCTTTGTTTTTTTTAAATTTTCTTCTCGATTTCCTTCTCAATCTCAACATCGCCTTTCTTTTCTTTTCTTTCTTCTTTTCTTTCTTCTTTTTTTCTCCATTTATTCTCTCTTATCCTATGTTTTTTTTTTCTTCTCTTTTTTTTTTTTTCGTTTAGTTTGTCAGAGTCATAAACAGATCAAAACCAACTGACCGAGTTGTTCGGCGTCACCAACCTCTAGAAAATTGCTGAAAACTGACATGGTGGTCGACATCAGTTTTAGCCTAAAATCGACACTGACCGATCGATGAAAATCCCTAATTGGAGGGATAGAGAGGTCAGCACGACATGAAGTGCCCAATAGAAGAAGGGAAGAAAAAGTGAAGGGAAGGAGAATGAGAGAGGGAAAAAAGCCATTTATGCTAAAATCAATATAAAATTAATAAAATGTCTCACGTCATTTAAAAATTGTCAACTCAATTATGTCACGTCATTTTTCCATTGGTGAACTTCACTCAAAGACTATTTAGAACTATTTGCTAAACTTCAGAGACTAAAGTGTTATTTTTGAATTCTTTTAAGACCAAATAAAAACCCATTCCAAACTTCAGAGATAAAAAAATGTAATTTACCCTAAAAGTATTTATAACCTTCCCAAGCTACTTTCATTGAAATTTTAAAATACAGAATTATATTAAAAAAGATAAAAAAAAAAAATTTAACAAATATAGTATTTCATGTTATAAACTCAATTTATTTTTGTTAAATTAAAATATGTATACTATAATATATTATAGATTATATGATATTGTAAAATAATTATTATACAAAATTTATAACAAAAAATATGTTCATAAATAAATTAATAATGGTTTATATTCAACCTAATATTTAGTTTTGCAACTACAACTAGTTTCATGGTCTATAAATATATTATAGAACACAGTTTGAACAATTGTTTAAAATGGAATCCAATTTCTAAATCTGCTACCAAACACATCTAAAAACATGAAATACAACTCTGTTTTCATTGAATCCCTTGTTTTCAAAAATCTTTTTTCAGATTGCCTACCAAACAAGCCTTAAAGTATCAAACTCTTCTTGGGTTTTGCGGAGTCCAAATCATCAAGAACACTCTCGTTGGAAGGCCATTTTGAAGCCCAAATGAAAGGAAATGGATAAAGGGAGCAAAGGAGACTGCAACAAAAGACAGAGCCAAGAGGTCGAGGAGACAGTTAGGCATGACTGATAACTCTCCAAATAAGAGTTATTAGGCGGCCTTTTTATGGTGAATTTCTTAATTATTTAAGCCAATTGTTGAATCTTATTGCTGAATCTTATTGCCAAATCTGTGAGTTGCTTAAGCTAAATTGTTAGTATCTAGAAAATTGTTGGTTGATTCTATTTTGATGAATTTGAAGCAAAAAATGGGATAATTAACGTTTATGTGAATTGTAGAATTTTTAAAGAAGCTTTAAGGGAGCATTTTCCTGAGCAAAGTTCATCACAGTCCAATTATCAGCGCAAGTCATTAAAAGTCGCCCGTCATCGTAGCCTACAATGACACGCGAAAAGATGTTGGGCGCTTGTCCGACATCGTTTCCTTACAATGACGGGAAATGTCCGTCATTAAACCCCAAATTTGTACTAGTGTTTAATTATTTGTCCATGACCACTATAAATAGGACCCTATGGGTGAGCCACTGTGTGCATTATTCACAAGAGAAAAGAACTCTTGAAATTCTCCTCTCATTCCCTCTCTCTATTTTCAAGAAGGTTCCCACAAACCTCTTTGGTCCTTTGTTCGAGTCATAGCAAGGAAGACTTTGTGGAAGTCTTGAAGTTCAACCTCATTGGAGTTGGAATACAATGAGAAAAAGATCCACCAGAAAATATCTTCATGATAATCCTAAGGTATGTTTGCTTAACCTTAATTTTATATTTTAATTCTCAAATAAAATCAAAGTCGATTCCAACGCTCCTGTTGTGGGCTTAATTCGATTATTCCCTTCAATTGGTATCAAAGCGGTCTTTGAATTTTATTTAGAATTAAAATTGTGTAATGGTGGGTATTTTAATTTCATATATGTGATATGTGTGGTTTGTAAATTGGTTGTTTAGGCATATTTGTGGCATTAGATTTATTGCTTTTATTAGATCAAATTGTAAAACCTATAAGAGTTAGGTTCTTTGTCATTTTTTTTTACTTGGAATGGTGCAATCCTTGCTGCCCGAAGAGACTAAAAAGTTGTTGTTGGTGGTGAAAGTAATTCTTGGGTTGTCAATTTCGTGAAATTAAAAAAATTCACACTTTGAAAGTCTAAATTTCAGACCTTTAATTTCTGTATTGATAGTCAAACGGTGGATTTTCAAAAGTTATGCCCGTAAATTTTGTCTTTTTGTACAGTGGATTCAAAATTGAGGGCTCCTAATTTAAAAAAAAAAAAAAAATCTTGTTTAACATTTATACATATTAAATGTTGATTTACAACTTGGAGAAGTTTTCAACCTTTCGAGTTCACCATTTGACGTATCTATCTACACAAACTAAACCAACTTCGTATTGACCATGCCGCTGCGGACTCATAAGCAAGGTTGCCGTTACTTACATCCAACATTGAAGACTTCAACGCGGCGTTGGAGTCGATGGGTGCTGGCGATATGATCGCTACAAATTAAAATAGTTGCCGGCAATAAAGCTTCAGGCGGTGGTCTTCGAATTAGATACCGGTGTACGTGCAACATAAAGAAAAGAGAAAATTAGGGTTTGCAAACCCTAATTTTCAGTAGACCACTAAAGAAATATTTTGAAGACAAGGATATGTCTTAGATTTAAATTATTGTAATTTAAATTGCTTTCAATTTTTTAGGATATGCCAAATATGCCGGTTAATTTTGCTAGTTTTTAATTTAATTATGCATGAGATGTATGTTTTAAATTGTTTGATTGTTGCATGAAGTATGTCATTTAAATTAAAATCCCACCATAGGTTAAGCATGATCATGTATCTTATCTTATTTTTTTAATATAATTGTTATATTTGAAAATTTTTATTAGGTTGTTTCCTAATAGAGATAAGATGTTTTCCTAATTAATTTATATTTCCATATCTTTGGAATATAATTGTTATATTTGAAAAATTAAATTAGGATATTTCATTTCATTATTGGAATCCATATTTTCTTAATAGGATTATGATATTTCCTAATGAGATTAGGGTTTTCTTAAAATAAAGATATTCCAATTCATGGTTTAAAAAGTTTAAAATTTGATTTTTTTATTTGTTTCTAATAGGATTAGAATTTAGAATAATCTTTTAATTTTGTTTTAAAGGGTTTACAATGGTAGAATTTCAAGATTATCTATGGAGTGAATTAGTTTTTTAATAGGATTAAAAAACATTAATTAAATTCACTTAGGTTCATTAATATAGTAATTAATAGTTAATTAAAGATTAATGAACTTTAAATAAAAATTGACTACAAGGGAACTATGTCTATGAAAAGTTCTATCTAGACTGGTGTATTTAAGCTGACCAAAAGGGAACACCTCTAACTGGGAACTGACGTGGGAGTTGAATTAGTCAGATTTTATTTTAAGCTTGTTCATAATATGATTAGTTAGTTTAATAAAACTTGGTAATTCATATTAAAATCAATCCAACCAACATAAGGGTTATATAGGATAAATTGAGAACTTAGATAAATGAGATTAGCCTAATTTGTCTAAGTAAGAGAAAACCCTATTTCAAAATAGTAAGTGGGAGAAGGAAACATGTCAACATATCCTACGGTCTCCATCATTGGTTCTCATTGTGAGATTCATGCGAGGCCTCGCGGCTGCTTTTGGACTATCCCTCTATGGAAGGTGTTTGCATGGGTCAATATCAGGGTGAACTCTTGAGAAAGATAGAATTGTAGTTTTGTTTCCAGTATTTGACCTACCCCTACAACGACACTTGTTGGGATAAAACTACGGGATCTAAAATGATGAGTCACACTTACAAAGGGCTTATTAAGGTTGTTAATAATGTCTTTGACCAAACTAATGGTAACTAAATATTATAGGAATGAGAGTTATTCTAGTATAATACTTAGTTGAGATTGTCTCAGCTTAGTGAAGGAATAATTAACCTACCCTACGACAGCACTTGTTATAACTCACTAAAGTACCATAGCATTAGAAATGATTTATAGGGTTCATTTTTCAAATCGTTTGATTTCTATGCTAAAATTGAATGGATAATTGATTGCATGATGTTAAATAATATATTATGTCAATTTCTCTCATATTTTTAATTTTATTACTGATAAGTCAAAATTGAGAAAATTTTATTACTTGAAAAGGTAACGTTAACAGTATAATGACAGTGTAGAATTTTGAATTTGTCTTTATTGAGAAATGTTCTCAAAACCTGTTGTTAATGTTATTTGAATTGTTCGTGAAGCACATGATTAATGAATCAAAAGTAAACGAGATAGCTTGTACGTATCTCCTAGATGACATATTAGATGTCAGGCTTAATAAAAAAAATTTGACAACAACATATGAGATGTTGAAGTCAATAGAAGCTAAATTTAGATAATTGTCTAAATGAACTCGAATTTAAGTATTACCAAAATCCAAGAAAAGAAACTAAATGACTGAAGCTATATAAAAGGAAATAATTTCTAAATTAGCCAAGACAAACATAATGAGAGGAATTTTTAACATACTTCTATGGGTAGAAAAATTTAAATGAAAGTAAATTTGATTTACTTGACATGTAGAATAGTTTCTACAAGTTGACACCAGAACGCTCATCTCAGTTAGTGTAGTGGGAGACATTAAGATGTTATTAAATAAAGATTGTTACTTAATGTTGAATATGGTGTTTTTAGTAACCATAAGAGAAATTCAATTTCTCGAACTTTATTACTAAAATGTTCATATAGTATGAATTACTTTGAAGTATTAAAATTTATATTTTCAAAATTGTTTGAAAATACATTCAGCTGAAAATAAGAACAACTTGTATATGTTAAAATGTTGACATATATTATACTATAAAATATTGAGATATTCAGGATTATAGAATCAAGAATAGAAAGACATTATTGTTTTCTCCTAAAATATGATACTTGAATATGACAATTAAGATTGATTAACATCAACTTGAATAGGACTAGTAAGACCTAATTATCTAAAAGTTAGTTAATTACTTTACATGTCTGTAGATCTTGCCTTTCATGCAAGATAATCATTGGGCCTTTATTGGATAAGGCTACAAGACCAAAGAATACTTTGGGCTTACCATTCTGACCCAAGTGGTCTGATGAATGTAAATGTCAAATAAAGTCATCACTCTAGTTGATAATCATTCAAAGTACAAGTATCTTTACCTAATACAACATAAGTCTAAATTTTTGAAAAGTTCAAGAAAATCAAGGCTAAAGTTAAAAATCAATTAGGTAAATTTATCAAGACATTATGATCAGATCATAATAGAAAGTATAGGAATGCATAGTCTCATCGTAGGTTTCTAACTTAAACCAACAACAAGGCAATTGTGTGAAATTTAAGTGTGGAATTAAGCCAAAGTATGGAAGGAAATATGAGCTGAAGATTTTCATTAAATTGAAGAATGAACGTTGTTACAAAAATTTCCAAATAAGGATTAACAATAAAGTTGTAAGAACAACGCATTCACTTAGTAGGATCATCTTCAAGCATCTTCGGCACCTTCTTCTCCTCAAAATTTAGAAATGCAAATGGTTGAAACAACTCTTCAGGCATTTGAGGTAGTTTCTCGAAAGCTTGCAGACTTATCCGTCGAATAGCTTCATCGCGCTCTCTATAGAATTGAACAAGTCTTTCATACCTCTGCACGACAGCATTAAATCTTCCACGTCAGTAAACCCAACAACCATCGTGTTAAGTTGTGGAAAATTATGCTGCGAAGATGGCTGCGTTGAAGACTTTCTTGCATTGAAACGTTACTGGTGGAAAAATGCTTGAGGCTCAAATTACTCCTCAACTGTATCTTTGACTGGAGATGGAGCTTTATCATCTTGAGTTTGCGTCGAAGGCACATATTCTAGAGGAGGATCCACAACTGAAGGAAAAACTGGAGGAGGAGGAGGAATTCCTTGCTCAACTGGCCATGGAGAAGGCAGTGAAACACTGCGTTCAGGAGAAGCATGATGGGAGGGCTACTTGGCTTCTTCATCAGTCTCAATGTTAACCTTGTCAAAAGGTGACTAGTAAATAAAGTTGGCTAGTGCAAACAAGACTTTAATATCCTGAGGAGGTGGTGGAGGAATGTGTTCATCTTCGGCTTGCTCAGGAGATGGTGGTCGCAACAGGTCTAGAAATAAGGGCGTCTTCCCCTTATATGCCTGAGAAGAAAAAGCAATCTCCTTGTTGTTCCTAGCTTGAGCTCAATTCTGAAATCTACTTCCCAAGCTGTAGGTAACCCTGACAGGTCCTCGGGAAACACATCAACGAACTCACTGACAACTGCACCGAAGCCATGTCAATCTCCATACATCAGGTGACAGTCACACTGGACAAAAAAACCCCATGCTCCTTGGCAAATCGACCTCCTAGCCTTGAAGGCAGAAACTATCTTAGGAATAACTTCAAATATGGACCTGTTAAACGTGAAACTTGCTCTCATTGGTGGCTTAAACACAGCCTTCTTGTAGTGGCAATCAATGTTGGTATGATTCTCAGCCAACCAATCCATACCTAGGATGACATCAAAGTCACCCGTTAAACTTGAAACTTGCTCTCGACTGTCTAACATTAATACCTGACAAGCTTTAACCTTTTCCTTATCTAACAAAACTACCCTCATTGGGGTAGAAACTGACAAATTATAGCCTAATGGTTCTAGCTCTAACTTGACTCGTCTCACAAAAGCATCAGATATAAAAGAATGGGTAAAGCCTGAATCAAATAACACAAAGGTGTAGTGACCAAGAATATGCAACGTACCTATCACTACGATATTTACATCCTCAACCCTCTTGCTAGTGTTGGCATACGCTATACCCTTTTGCTGAGTTTGACTGCTGGTACCTGCCTGATTTGAACTTGAGTCATCTCAGGTCAAAATTTCTGTACCTAGTACAATTTGTTGCCATATGACTGTCTTTACCACACCAATAGCATGCCCCTGTGCTAGGTAGACAACACCCATCATGATATTTTTCACATTTCAGGCACAGGGGTTTATCATAGCTAGAATTTCCTTGGCGATTGGACCGCCGGTTCTATGTTAAATTCTGTCAGGGTTTAGGAAAAGCCCGACTAAATTTTCTTTTCTATTTTAAGCCAGAACCTTGCTCACTAGATACTTTAGGCGTCCTGGGGGTGCGCATGTCAATAAGTGCAACTGCTTGAAGGGCCATTGCATAATCTGTGGGGGTAAGAGCTGCCACGATGCCATGTATCTCATCTCTCAAGTCTATCGTGAATTGTTCCGCCTTCTTTGCTTCAGTATCCACCAATTTAGGGGAAAAATGAGATAGCTTGCTGAACTCCCGCTTGTACTCATGCATTGATTTGATGCCCTATTTCAAGTTCAAGAATTATGACTGATTCCTATATATGGTGATCGCTGGGTAGTACTTCCCAAAAAAACTCTCCTTGAATTACAGACAAGTGACTAGCCTCTCGCTGACATCCGAAGACCACTCAGTAGACTCCCACTGAAGAAGGGCATCATCCCTTACCATAAAAATTGTACATTGAACCTTCTGCTCCTCGGGGCACCTCACATAGCAGAAGACTAACTTCATCGATGCCAACCACGCCTCTACTGTGTAGTCGGGTCTACTGTCTGTCGGTCAAAGGGACGAGGATCATACTTCTTAAAGTCTCGCAGGTACCTCGCTTCCTCAGTCATGCCCCCTCGATCTTGAGTTTCCTGGCCCATATGATTTGAGACTGTAGCTGAATGGTTGTCTGTAAAGTCTCCAACGTTAGGGTCACTGTAGTTGCCTATGCTGGGGGCATTGGCTGCTCTGGTATCTACCCAATTGGTTGCTCGTCAACCTGAGGATTTAGGGTAAGTTGTGCTCTAGAACTATCTGATTCCTCCCACCTCTACCCTGTCCTCCTGAGCCTCTTCTTCGAGCATCCATAATCTAACATACACAAGGATGAAAAAATTGAAAATATTCGTCGACATTTCGCCAGTATATCAGTATTTTCGAAGGGTCGATAGAGATTTTGTGGGATATGGTCGTTTTTACATGGTTTTTTGAGATATATTGGCAATATTGCCGAAATATCGAAGAGATATCGTTTCATGGATTTGTCAGTTTGCTTGAGAGGAAATTGTGGAAATATCTCTAGAAACTGCCAAAATTTTGGAGATATTGTGACCAAATCTCGGCTAAAAATCTATTAAATATCTCAGAATATCTGCACAATATCTACGTTTTTGTCTCCATGTAATTATGGTGAGTTTTTATTTCAAACTTGATATGAGCTTTTGGCATTATATTTTCACTTCAACATCAATGTTGAAGTGATTCTTGCTTATTTTACTAGCCAAAACACTTTCATTTCCAACACTTTTATTTTTAAAAAAACCACAAAAAATGTATTTTCAAGCATTTCCAACACTTTTACCCATGGTAAGCTTTTGACATTGTATTTTCACTTCAACATCAATGTTGAAGTGATTCTTGCTTGTTTTACTAGCCAAAACACTTTCATTTCCAACACTTTTATTTTTTTAAAAAAAACCTAATTTACCTATATAAATACGCCCACCACACCACTCTTTTCCCACACCATTCTCCATTTCCAACATTTGCTCCAGCAAGAATCATTCTCCATTTCCAACCACTCTCCATTTCCAACACGTACTTAGTTGTAGAGCTCTTTCTTTCTAACTTTTTTTTAAATGTTATAATTTCACCTTATTTATGTTTAATGTTATAAATTTTATCTCTAATTATATGTTTAATGTTATAATTGCCATCCTATTCTCACTTTGTTTATGTGTAATGTTATAATCGTCATCCTATTCTCACTTTATTTATGTGGAATGGTATAATTGTCATCTTATTATCTTTATTTTATGTTTAATGTTATAATTCTCACTTTATTTATGTTTAACGTTATAGTTGTCATCTTATGATCTTTATTTTATGTTTAATGTTATAATTTTCACCATATTTATGTTTAATGTTATAAATTTCACCTTATTATCTCTATTTTATGTTTCATGTTATATTTTTCACTTTATTATATGTTCAATTATAACATTATCCTTTTTATATGTGTAATGTTATAATTATACCTTATTTATGTTTAATGCTATAAATTTAAACATATGTTAAATGTTATAATTGTCATCCTATATTCTCACTTTATTTATGTGTAATATTATAATTGTCATCTTATGATCTTTATTTTATGTTTAATGTTATAATTTTCACTATATTTATGTTTAATGTTATAAATTTCACCTTATTATCTCTATTTTATGTTTAATGTTATATTTTTCACCTTATTATATGTTCAACTACAACATTATCCTTTTCATATGTGTAATGTTATAATTTCACCTTATTTATGTTTAATGTTATAAATTTTAACATATGTTTAATGTGTGACATATATCAAATTATGTCAGAAATTTTGAAAATACCTTGAGTTTGGAGCAATATTGTCACTATCAAATCAATTAATGTTGGTTTAATATCTCCAAGGGTCATCATCTTATTGCTAAACCATGTACTTGTATGACAATAATTTTGTATCAATGAAGTATTCAAGTCCATTCATTTTTCGGTCTTCATTATTATCTATTATTGTATTACTATTTATATTTGGCTTATAATTTGTGATATATATGCCCAAAGTAGTAGTTCATTGCTTAAATAAGCTTATTCTTAAGTTTCATAAAAAAAAATCACAATATTTTAAAAAAAATTCATGATATCCGTGATTTTTTCTGAAATATCCGTCTATATATCCGTAAAATCAAGTTACCGATATTGGTACCGATATCGAATTTTGCATCCTTGAACATACATAAGTCAACCTATGGTTACAGTACAATCTTGCAAGTTAAAACAAAGGGTAATCAAAGATCAACCCAAAACAAGTACCAAAACTAATGGCACAAACTTTCATGCATAACATGGAAAATAACATTTATGGTACATTTCATGCTTGGTAACTAACATACCTGGTGGTGACGAGGCATTTTTTCTTGTGCTTGTCTATGGAGAAAATTGATGTTTATGATGTACGCGAGTCTGCATAACCTAAAACCTAGGGCTTTGATATCAACTGTAACGACCCTACTTCTTAAACTAAAGTTCTGAGGATCGCATGCATGCAAAAATATGAACTTTTGAAAAGGAAGTCGAAGCTCAAGTAAACCAAATAAACATTTCATTATTAAAAGTTGGTTAAAATTCAAGATGCTTTGAGTTCAGGATCCCAATAAACATTTATTTACAAAACTTAATGAATAAAGAATATCCAAATAACCACGAATCCAAAAATAAATTAATAGAGTAAACATGACTTGGAAATTCTAAGATCCTAGGAAGCTATGGTTTGGCACTATCTCTATAGCCTCGCCAAGCTGAACGCCCTTGTCACACACCTCGTAAGTTTATGTGCCATTTGAAAACAAAAGAAGAGTAGCATGGGTGAGTATAAAAATATTCAATAAATAGCCCCACTCAAGGGCTAAGGCTGCAAACACTTATCACATTCATGACATTGGAAAACATGCAGGGTCCTGATTAACTTGTTCTTTCATGTTCTGATACATAAGGGCCTTAATTGAAAATGTGGAAACTTTCTGTCTAAATGAACAATTAACCTACCCCAAAACTTGAACCAACTATGTTCCTGTGTGGGTCAATTATGTAAGGCCAAGCGCCACTAAAGGTTAGTTGGCGACCCTTTAGTGGTACTAAACCCATCCCAACACAGTACCTCTTGAAAAACATTTTAACTAAACATGAAGGGAGCGACCCCGAAGTTGTACCAACTATGGTGCCTATGTGGGTTAGTCTTGTAAGGTAAAATGCCACTAGAGGTTAGTTGGCAACCCTCTAGCAAAACTAGGATGGTCTCAACATAGTACCTCATGAAACATACATGGAAACATACATGACATGAGGGAGGTAATTGTCACTAACATACATAAGTCTTAAGTATAATCATTCATCTAACTGAGGCCCTCTAAACATGCTAGAGATGGTATATTCATAACTAGTCCATTCCATACTCAAACCCCTCTAATAACCATGCTAAAACATACTTAGTCAACCCTCATAATTAAGAAAATTATAGTTTATTCTAAACATATCGTCCAATACCATCATGCTTGACATACTTAAGACAATTATGACTTCAACATTTATGTATTCCTTACTCAAGACTTTAAGGAGCTCTATCCAAATTGGCTACTTACTTTGGTATCGATTACAAAGTATTAAAAAAATTCACCATTAAAATTTTGCCCACCAAAACTTTAGCCTAAACCTGGTCAAAAACCAACCATCAATAATAATCCAACAAACCCAAATTGAAAGAAAAACAATCCCTTTAGGATGGCTAGTGATAGACTGAAAACATGTGGGCTTTAGAAAAAAACTTTTGAATAGAAAAAGATCGTAGTCTAGTGCATGTGCACACCGTCAAACAAGTAGTAAAGAAAATATTCCAAAGTATCGATTCCACATGGAATGGATACTACAAAATCCCAAATTAAGGCAAAGATGTTCACACAAAGCAACCTCGGTAACCAATATTAATAAATCGGGAAGGTTGTGAATGTACTAAAAATCAATAATAAAAAGAAGGAATTCGAACATGCTTTTGCCCCTTAGAAAAGAATTGTGACCTAAAATGCAATTGCAATCTTTACTTAGACATTTAGTAATGTAAACCGAGATCAACTCCTATTCGATCTTAATGGAAAGACCTTTAGAAGCCTAAGTGATTAAACCATATGCCTATGGCTAATATGAACTTAGTTTAATGAGAATACAACCCTTTGGTCTTAAAGGATTGCCCTATGTCTAGGGTAAAAAACAAGTGCTTATGTCTAAGGTACTTTCCTCTATTGCTTGTATGAACAAGTAATCTCATTTAACCCTTCAAGTATTAAACTCAATCTCTGTATGTTCACCTAGGTCATCAAGCTAGATTCACAATAAGAATGATAATCAATAAAAGCAAACAATGCTATGGAATCGAGCAAAGTTACTTTTACATCTTAGGTCAAGCTTCCAATCCTTAGGGCATCCACATATCCGAATTCCAAGGATGGATTTAGCTCATGATGGAGAAAAGAATTAATGAAACATTAAAGGAAAGAAAACACATGCTAAGTTAAGAAATAAAAGAAGTCAAAATAGAAACTGGAAATTAAAGTGATTAACTTGAGGAGAAAGAATAACGGGAATGAAGAACTTTATTAAAAGAAACTTGTTGTAAATGAAAGAACTACAAGAATTAAAATCAAAGAACTAAAAGTAAACTAAATATAAATAATAGAATTCAAAGTGCTGAAATTAAAGAACTAAATAGAAAATAAAGCTTGAGAATACAAGGGAAAAATCGAAACTCAAGGAGATAACTTCCACCACTTCAATTGATCTAAACTCAACCTTTTTCAAGGAGAGTAAGATCTTCAAAATCCTAGACTTTTGATAGGGATGGATTGAAGATTAGGTAGCGTTCTTCTTCCTTTTGAATCAATACAACAGAAAATAAAAACTACAGAAAACTAACTTTAACCATGGGTCCAAATGGGTTTAAAACGAACTTTAACCACTGAACCTTATCGAAAATAGGCTCCAATGCTTGCTCAATTAATTCCGATCAGATTCCATTTCACCAAATCGAAGTCTCAGGTTGTGGGTAATCTGAAATTAAGTCCAAATATTCATGGGTTAAACTTAAATCTCAAACAAAACAGCCACGAAACCCAAAAGAGAATAAATTGTGCTGGATCCAACACTTTTGGGAACTTATCGGGACTTGACTCATTGGATTAGGACTACAACACGTTGGAAATTGTGTGAGGGAGAGGGAACTCGCCGGAGTGCAAATTTTCAGAGACCCACATCGCCGTCTGAGAAATCGCAATCAAAACGGATGTTGGTTGCCAATCACCTGAACAAAAAATGCCCACACGTGAGGGGCAAGTGTTGCCTTAGCTAGAATGGAATTAATTTGGGAAATAAACACTCCCAATTTGTGCAAGTATACACAGCTCATGCAATAAGTGATAAGTAATTTAATCGTTTACTCAGGGATTAGTTAAGGAAATTCACCAAGCTTAAGTTTAATCTTTAATGAATTAAGGGGTAACCAAATTAAAACAAAAATTAATGTTTCTCGAAGGAGTAATTTAAGCTAAACAAACAACAACTAAGCTTCAAGCAGTAGGTGGAAGGAACAAAAACAGATAAAACAACATGTAATTGCACTTAGAAATAAAAACAGGCTTGGATTAGAGGTTTACTATACTCTATTGAGACTATAATGATAAAGAAAAACTTATGCAAATTTTATACCACACAGCAATCTAACACGGAATCTTCCCATATTTTCCTAATTAGTAGCTAAATTCCCATTTAAACTACTCAAATTTACTCGATGTTTTGTGTGCATTAGGTGAGTGATTATCCCTAACCTACCTATTTCGCTGCAAGCTTACTTGTAATCAGTCCTAATGTGATTTGAAGCAATTGGTTTCCTATTTTTTTTTCCAAAATGCAAGAAAACAATAGATGAACAAGTTGGCCAATCTTAATCCAAACATTAACATTAAAACCACTCCAAAATCAGTACAAATAAACATATATTTAACTCAGCTCATAATGACAGACTAAAGTTCCCTAATCCTTGCCTAAAACTATTTAGCTCATAATGATAGAATTAAAAGTACCAAAAAGCAACAATAAATCCATTACAACAGCTCTCTACTCTAGAAGAAAAAAAAAAGGAGAAGAAATAGGAAAAAGGAAACGAAAAATCCATCTTAAGAAGCTTCCAAAGGCCTCCCTCCTTTGCCTTCAACTCCTTTTCCCAATGTAGATATTCTTTCTCAGCTCCCCTTCTCCTTATCGTAGCTTTGTCCCCTTTTTTAGACCTCCTTTCAAATCCCAAAATGCCCAGCTTAAATACTCCATCTTATCCATCAAATTCAGGGCTGATTAGACAAGGCATGAGGCATGGCAGCTCCCTATTAGTCCACCTCAGTTCAGCTGGCTTTACTTTTGGACAACTCAATTAATGAAAAATTCTTGCATGTGCGTATTAGGTGGAATGCTTCAGCACAACCGCTCTCTTGACTATATTCCATCTTCCAGGATTTCACATTTAATGTGGCTTCCACTTGATACAAAAATTAAATTTTAAGCTCACAATTTACAAGAATTAAGCCAATTATCAAGACCCTTAGATTAATTCAACCAAATAAGCAAGAACACACTTACTTAGGGACTTTAGCAACCAAAAACAATCAAAACACCTTAAACAAACAAGTTTAGTAAAGGAATTTAAGCAAGAATAACTCTTTTATGAAGAATTATCAGCAAGACGCTAGGTACCCTGCCAAAACGAATAGCTCACCGTCAGATAGAGGGCAGTGCTAGAAATTGAATTGAAAAAAACCATAACTCGTGACCCTCACACACACGTTGCTGCTGCTTGCGAGGCCTATCACCGTCGTCTGAACAGTTACCCTATCGTAGATCAAAAAATGGAGTAAATGAGAGGGGAGACATGTTGTGTGAAGTGGAAGAAGTAGAAGCAGATTGAGAATGGAGGGGGATGGCTGCGGCTGCATGAGGAAGAAGGAGAGGGAAAGAGATGGAGAGAAAATAAGCTTAGGGTTTGTTTTTGTTTTCTTTTCTTTTTCACTTCCTTTATGAAATCACCATGAGGTCATATATAGATATTTTTTCTTTTTTTTAAGCCATAATAAATCTTAATTAGGCCCAAATCTTTCAATTGTCCTTTTCCTTTCCAACTTTCTAACCTCCATTTAAGCCCCAAAATTTAAATAAGGAATTAATCCAAAATTAACTTCAAAAATTGGGAGTTAATTATACCTGAAAATGTCGACCGTTACATGACTAAGTTGAAGTTTGTTCTTTATCAATCTTAACCTTCTTCTTTTTCTTATTGCTCTTAAACTCCTCAAATGGAACATCATCAGCCATTCTCTTTATCTTTTTTAATGGCTTCCATGCTTCCTCCTTGATGAGACCTAAAACGTCTGTGCTATTTCGTGCCCAAATCGTGCTTATTCCTTTCTTTTTATGAGCTTCATGGTACATTTTGTAGGGAATTTAAGTTCAAGGATTATTTTGAGATAGTGTGTGGAATCAGGGTGAAAACGAGCTAAATCGGAGGTCAATCGGATGTCCAAGCGAAAAGATATATCCAAATTGACAAAATGCCCCTGAGGAGCATCGCGACGCCATGGAAAATGCCCTGCTCAATGCTGTATACATAATGCCCAGATGTAGAATAGCGTTGCACCACTGTCGCAAGCCCCAGATGTGGGTGCTTCATGACAGCGTTGCAACGCTTCTGCGACAAGTATAAAACGCTATTTTTTTGAATTAGGGTTATCTTCTTCTGACTCCAGCCCTCATTTTTTGATTTCTCTCCTCTTTTTTCACTGTTTTAGACATTTCTCAGCTTGTTATTTCATTTTGGGCTTGTATTTTGGCCCCGAGATTGATGAGAACAATATTCAGCTAGGCTTCTCAGGTAATTCGAGGTAATTAGGAATTAGTTTGGCAACACGTGGGAGATTTTTGGTATTAATTTCAGTTGATTACAGTAATTTTATTGCTTGTTGACTCTTGTGATTAATCCTAGCTTGCTCTTCTTTGATTGAACTGACAAATCAATTGATTAAAAGTTGGTTTAGCTATGCTAGAAATACTCGTAGGTGTCCTCGTCTGTCAGTTAAGTAGAATTGCTTAATTACGTGTATATGGTAAGCTCTAGAGTCAATTATCATGTAATAGTTTAATACGAAGAGCCCGTCGTCTTAGCCTATTACATTCTAACCTATCCCGAGTCCTAGAACCCCGGTTCTTTGGGGAGGCTCCTATGGTGTCCCGAGTAGGTCAGTCGGTCTTAAAATTCATGTAATATCGCATGTTTAGAATAGTTCGATGATCAATGTTGCAAAACGAATCTCGATTTACTTTGAATTAGCACTTTAATTCATTCATGAGTTCCCAATTTATTTCTCATGCTTTCAATTTCCTTTCACACATTTAAATTCAGCTTGTTTTTATTTCTTACACGTTTTAATTTCATGTTATTTTAAATTTTTAAACCCCTCGTTCGGTGTTTAAATCCAAAGAGAGAAAATTAAAATAACCAATTACCTGCCTTCCTATGTTCGACTCGGCCACTTTTTATTGCAAATTATGGTTGGTTTATAAATTTATTTGGTGGTGTGTGACGAGCATCCGTTCACTCCTTTTGAGCTGTGAGCTCAACCTCGTTCTTTTTTTTTTCTTAAACTTCCTCTTTGTCGAAGTCACTTCTTCCTCTTCTCCTACTTTTTCGTTTCCTTTGGCTGCAACTTTTTCCTTATTTTTCTACATCTTCTCTATGGCCAATTTTTCCTTCTCTTCTTTCTTCCTCCTCTTATCCTCAGCTACTTATCTAATCACGATCGCAATGGGCTCTTTATTTGAATATGAAGGCTTAGCTCTGCCTTCCTTCATCTCCTTAACTTGCGTTGAAATTTCATCCACAGTCTTGTTCACTTTTGCCGTGGTTTTGGTTGTGAAGAAAATATCTAGATTTCAACATGCTTTAAATAGTAACTTCACCTAAACATGCATTGGGGAAATGATATCAACATGCACTTAATCATACAATTCATGCGATCAATGTCAACCCTACGCAAGGTCCAAGTATAAACCAAACGCAAGCAAGTAATACTCAGGGAATATTTCGAGGTCAATCCTCAAGGACTTAGTTGTGTAAACTGTTAATTGGAGAATGAATGTTCATGCAGGAATATGGAACAAGCGATGATGAAAGACTAAACACTTAAACAAAATGTAAATGAATGCTTTCGCTAAATAGAGAACGGGGGGTTTGGCTAGGAACTCCCTTAGTATAATGGAAAAGTACAGTCAATGCATGTTGGCAATTCCTTAGAAGAATGAATACCTACTTATTCTAGCACTTCCGTGAAGAATGGTAAGCACTTCGTGCAGTCATATTCCTATGCTCAACACAAAGAATAACTCATCGATTCATTTCTCTTACAAGTTAATTATCTTATTCCTAAAATAATCATGTGACTAGTGATCGCTCTTGTTTTTCTTGGTATTTCCACATGTTTCACCCTTCCAGTATGAATAAATGCTTTCACCTTCCTCGGTTGTCCAGATGGAGATCAGTTTTATAACTTTAACTCATCCAAGAAAACTAAGGATTAACGACCAACATACATTGTTGAAGGAATGAACTTTTCATCCCGCAGCGGAAGCATTGGATCGTCTTTGATTTATTTAGAATTAAACACAAAATATATAAGGTTAAGCAAAAACTTACATTGAAATAAACATGGAGATTCTTCTGGCGGATCTTTATCTCCTCCACAAAATCTTCTTTGCTATGACTCTAACAAAAGATCAAGGCTTGTGGGAGCCTCTTGAAAGAAAATCCTCAAGGGATTAAAGAGGAAGAGGTTTAGAGAGAATTCTCTAATTCTCTCTATTTAGGAGATGTGTGTTATATAGAATGCTTCAACCCAAGGGTTCTATTTATAGAGACCAAGGGAAGATCTTTGCCATTATTAAAATATTATATTTTAATATCTAATATATTAAAATATATCTTTTATTTATTTGAATCTCATTCAAATCTCCTACGATATTTATTTATTTGAATCTTATTCAAATTCTATAAATATCTTTTATTTAATATATCAAATATATATTAATTATTTTAATATTTAATGTATCAAATACAATAAATATATTTTCCTCTTTTATATTTAATATATCTAATATATTAAATATTAATTTGAACACTTCAAATTAAATATTAAATTTGAACATTTCAAATTTTAATATTTAATATATCAAATACAATAAATATATTTTCCTCTTTTATATTTAATATATCTAATATATTAAATATTAATTTGAACACTTCAAATTAAATATTAATTTGAACATTTCAAATTTTTCTTTCAACTAAATTGATCTTTTAGTGTTACTATGAGCTAGCAAGGGGACCTTATGGACCTACAGATTATAAGCTCCAATGATACAAAATTAATTAATTAAACTCTTTAATTAATTAATTTTCATTCATTAACTATAGGTCACTCCACTATAGACCTAAAGTTGCACTCTTATGCACTGTAGGACAAGTTGTGTCCATTGATATAATCACTACATGCAAGTCGATCATTCACAAGTTGTTCGTAATTACAACTGGGTCAAAAGTCCGTTTTACCCCTGTAATTACATCTTGCACCTTAAGTACCACTGATCCTCTAATGAACAATATGTTTATAATCTAATTATAAACTAAGTCCCTCTCGGGCCAATGAGAGGGTGGGGCCCCATTGTTCAAGTCCCGAAATCAGCACTTAAGAGAACTACTCATCTGCTTACCCTATATGGGAAGGAGTGAATTCCATCTTGTGAGATTATGTTCCCAGCTACCTATTTGGTCAAGTCCCCAAAATGGTAGGCATATTGAATCGGCTACAAAAGCCACTCTCACCCATGCAAATCAAAGGACAAGCCCTCACAGGCAGGAGTTCATAACTCACTCAGGATTAAGATCGAGTCGCATATGATCATTCTGATGAAATATTAATCTTCTCAATTAACGGATTTATAAAGAGAGATTAAATATTTCGTGGTCCAGTCTTATACAAACTCATTGTATAAGATACCCCCACTCACATGTCTCCACATGAATGATTTGGATCAAATCATTTGTAACTATTATAAAGTGGGCCGTATCAATAGTGTTACCAGGATAAGGCACCCAACCTTATCCATATACTATGACCCTTTAGGTTATTTCTTAAACATGATCCTCTCGTATGTCAACCACATACTGTTCAAGATTACAATAATAACCTTGGATTTTTCATATAATGGATAATATTAGATTGCAAATAAAATAATTAAAATAATTATTAATTATTAAATAAACTATTAATTACGAGGCTTTAGGGCATAAATCCCAACAATTGTTTATTTCTGATTCACATTATGCTAGTATCGTTCTTAGCCATCCCCTAAGAGAATGTAGCTGTTCATGATTTGAAATGGATCAACAAAGACAAAACAGTGAAATGGAAATGACATTCTGCAATTGCCTAAAATTAAAATTAGAAATGGTTAAGTTCACAAACTACACTACAGACAAAAATGACTAACAATAAAAGTCATAAACAAGTAATCGTTAAAGCACTGGAAATGTAACATTGAAGAAAATGAGAAGGGATGAAGAATCTTGTTATCTTCGTGTTGCTACGTCAATGGCGAACCTTGTCTCCTTCTGCAATCTGAGGGGTGAAGTCTTCGTTCTCTTCTTCTTTCCCTTTGAACTATTGAGGAAGAAAAAATTGTCACTATGCTGGAAAAATTCCTCCTCCCTTTATAACTACTTTTCAAACATATGTAGTCAACGACACCCAATAACCAAAGGGCACGTAGCCTTTTTTGTCAATTACGCACGCAAAGCTCAACCCAAGTTGACTCTGTTCTTGTTTTGTTGGTCCAATTATCGTCCACTGTTTGTCTACTTGCAAGGAGGTCCAATATGATTCGAACACGTCGCTCAGTAAGTCTCTTCAAAAATTTTCAATGTAATGATTTCCTTTGAAGCCACAGGTTCCAAGTAGATGCCTGAACCTCCACCGTAAACATGCGTGCAATTCTTTCATCATTTTGTCACCGCATCTTTGTACTTATTTCCCTTTCAACGCGTCAATTTCATGAAAATAGAAAAATAGTACATTCTTAACTTCCAAATGAATTATAATGATTGTTTATGCAAATTATCTAAGAAAATGCTAATAAACTCTTTCAATACCTTGCCAGTAGCTAAATTAGGCACATATGATTTGTATATTAGGTTATAATAACTTGTACTTCTACAAGTTATCAAACCCCCAAACTTAAATCATTGATTGTCCTCGAGTAATGTTAAATATTCAGGAGTCAAGATACAAAACTTTTTGTGATGAGTAATTGTTATCCTTTTATGAAACTACAGCTCAGATATGACCTCAGCGACACTCTTATTTCTACTTCTCTTAATTCTTTTTCCTTCCTATTTCGCTTTTTCAACTAACCTTTTCGAAGCTATTGGATCTATCTATAGTTTATTTTCCCAACTGCTTTCTTTCTTAACCTTTTTCCTAGTCTACTTAAACAATATTCAATTTACAATATTACTCTTTCCTATACCTTTATTTATTTTTATTAACTGATGCGATGTACCTTTCTTGGTTGTTTTGCCTTCATTTTGGCTTAACCCCCATTTTGTGATGATTATATCCAACTGCGAGCAAGATCCATTCTAGGCTGTCAACACATACTCATTTCTTGCATTTATTTTCATGCCAAGGCAAACGATGGGTGTCACGAATGCGTTTGAGTACTTGGGTTTGCTTAGAAAAAGGATTTTTTTTTCTTTTTTTTTTTTGAAATGGAAATGTAAGAATTTCCTCCCCCAAACTTAAAATTAGCAATGTCCTCATTGATGTTTCCCCCAAAATTACAAATGGCTACTAGCCACTATAATGGTATGTAAAGAGTATATATTGGAGATTGAAGGTCAAAGCTGGGGTAGAAAATTGATTAGGTCTAAATTTAGTTGATACTAAGACGTGATAGAAAGATTCAAAGCTTAAAGGTTAATTTAGCAAAGTGTATGTAGAAAGGACAAGATGAAGGAAGTAGTTGAGTGTTCAATATCATCCTAGGTACTGATCTGAGAACACAAAATTTTAGCTAAAACTCATCAAAAAAGAATTGTAACTTGACGTTGAATACTTAATATTACCTCAGATTTAATTTAGGGTCAGAAAGGAATTTAAAATAAGAACAGAAGGTGCGCTAAAAAATTTACTATTCATACAGAAAAACATGGTAATACATAGTCAAAATAGTAAACAAAAGTTTAAGCGCAATAAAAGATAGTGTGACAACATAATTAGGGAGCAGGTGGTGGTGGGCTATCCTTGCTATCATCATTCTGGGAATTGGTTTTCCTCAGCGGACTCATTAGAGGGGAAACAGTTGGCCACCATAACTCTTCTGGAATTCTTGGAAATGCACCGCGAAGCTTGGTACTTATCCTAGTAAGGATTATATCCCTCTCTAATGAGTACCGCATGAATGCGTCCACCCTTTGTGCGACCACCTTTAGATAATTCAACATAGGGCGCAAGACTGC
This sequence comes from Trichosanthes truncata, assembly GCA_033996785.1. NCBI lineage: Eukaryota > Viridiplantae > Streptophyta > Magnoliopsida > Cucurbitales > Cucurbitaceae > Trichosanthes > Trichosanthes truncata. The sequence continues at coordinate 47,645,005 of JAWPNB010000003.1, read as the reverse complement.
CCATTTGTTCAACTCTGCTAGCTGGAAATGCTCCTGCTCAGCTTCTCTAAAATCACCGAAAGTTTCAAGAAGGCTTTTACAGGATTCAGAAAAATGTGGTGTACGTTTCAGCATTTAATCCTTGTGGCACATAGACGTTAGGCTGAGTATTTGTAGTTTTGCAGGGTTCAGACCAACCAGCTTCATTAAAGACAGGAATTCGTAGGAAATGGTCAGGTTGTGGAGAAACACGAGGTTCTTTTTCCACAGGGGTGTTGGCAGCTAGGCTTTTACTGTCTTTGATGATCACAGGTTCCTTTTCTTTTTCTTCTTTTGAAAGAATTGTCCTGGAGCTTTCGGCGATTTTGGGGTTTTTTGGCTTATTGACTAGAGGATGCTGGGATGGAGATCATTTCAACAAGTGCTGAAGGATTATCTTATCAATGATCCCTTTTGTGCGTTCTTGTTTTTCCTCCTCTAGGAGCAATCCTGCATTAGGCGTAGATTTCCAATGATCCAAGGGAAGAATAGTGGACCTCTTGGTTTTGCTGTTGTAGCACGCACTTGTTCGAAAATTATCCTTCCCACATTCATTTCAATTCCTTGAAGTAGGAAGAATGCGGCCATGGCTATATCCCTCGAGATTGTAGCATCATGCGTTGAAGGAATTAGCCTATTCTTCACCACAGAGTTCCAAGTGGCGCCTCAGGTGTTAAGTCTCCCTTGAGCAGTTGTCTTACACTAGATTTTCTTTCAGTCCACTTAGTGTTTGGCTTTGTAAGAATCCTTAGTGCTTTAGCCATCTCTTCTTCTGAGGGGTAGAAGATCAGCTTATTCCCCGATGCATCTTTGTTATCTGGCAATCCAAATAACTCATTATTCATGGGACTAAAAGCTACCAATTAGCAAATTCTCTGGCCTCAATTTTTTCTTAGCACCTAATTATCAAAGATGAATGAAAATTTAAACTTGCTTGAAGAATAAATTTGATTAAGCTCTAAAATTGACAATGCAAAACAAAAGATTAAACTTAATTGGTAAAAACTCTAGAGCAATGACTTCACTGTTATCTCCTCCTACTCTTTGTTCATTAATAGCTAATGTGCTATTCTATTTATAGGATGTTGGCAAGCTCTACCCTATAGACTTAATATTCTTTCTCAAGCAATGACAATATTCGTTGAAAAGTAAATTTCCTATATCTCTATGACAATTCCAACAATTCAATTATTAAGCCCGTAGAACCTAATATTGCCACAAAATTTACAAGGATATTGATGACTGCTAACGCAAAGAGCGCAAGTGCACGCTGTCCAACAAGTAATATATGGAAGTATTCTGAGAATCGAACCCAAGGGAACGGTTAACAAAGCGCTTTTCAGTTAACAACACAAGTACTTTTAAGTTGCAACCGAAGGTAACCAATTAAATAAGATGTTTTTAGGGGTTTTGTGTAATAAAAATAAAGGAAACTAAAGAAAATATAGGAAAAAAATAATGAGAAGCAGGGGGTTCAAATCTTTTTTAACCCTGAGGAAATGCACCCACCATGCTCCCGCAAACTTGCTTAACTAGGTCCGACTGTTTCACAGATTCTGCCTCTTGTGCCCGCATACTGCTTCTTTCGAGTTCTGTGCGATTCAGACAAAATGCTACTAAAATGCCCCCGCAACCTACCCTAACCGACACTTAACACCATGAATCGAGTTCAACACATATTCAGCCCTTTTCTAAGTGCTTTTAGGAGTCTAAGCAATTAAACACAAATGTCTATGGCTAATTTTAACTGAGATAAATAAAGAACGCAACTCAATGATTCTAAAGGTCTTTGTCCTATGTCTAGGTACAAAAAGCGAAGTTCTATATCTAGACTGTAAACCCGGAGTTCTTCCTTGAAACTTCTTAAAATTAAAAAGGGGAAGAAGGAAAGTCGGTTGGGATATTGTTAAAAAAAAAAAAGAAAGAGAAGAAGAAACTAAAGCAAAGAGAAATGGGAAGGGGAAGGTTATGTTTTGGTTTTTTAAAAATAAAAATTTTAAAAAAAAAAAAAATTGGAAAGATGGGAATTTCCACCCACCGCCAAGAGTTTTTTATATAACTCTCTCACACACTATCACCCAAATTAGAGTCTCATTTACCAAAGGAAAACAGAGGGTTCTTCGTGGGAGAGAATAAGAGAAAGAAGAAGGTGATGTTGGAGTTGTAATTGAAGAAGAAAAGGAGGGAAGATCAATCCAAGTTGCATGGAAGATTTCGTGTTCAACCCTGACTACCTCTGATATTTGGAACGTTTTGAGCTCCACAAGAGGTATTAGGAGGTGAGATTTGATTTCCTTGAAAGTTAACTCATTTTAGAACAATTTTCGTGAAGGAATCTCGAGCAAAATCTGAATTTATGTTATGGGTTTTTGAAGGGGAAGTCAGAGGAGTGTTTTTACTGTCAAATCCGGGGAACCACTGGTTTTTGGGATGTGCTGATCTGTAGACTTCGAATTATAAGCTGTATTAGGTATGGATGGGAAGCTTATTTAATTTCCTATAACTTTCATGAAGAAGTCGTGGTTAGAAATTGATTGGAAGTTGCCTTAAATTCCAGGTTAGTATCGGGTTGCAGCAGGAAAACAGTTCTGGTTTAGCAGAAACGTGTTTGGGGAAAATGGCTTTCAAGGTAGTTACAGACACATCCTTTAGGAATTTCCATTTAACTCCTTCAGATAAGTTTTATAGGGTTCAAAAAGGAAGAGTTTGGTATAAAGAACATCATTTTTGAGCGAGTAATGGAAAAGTTATAGGTGTGTGAGTTTAGGGTATAAAATCTGTAAAGTGCAGGAATTAGATGAGAGGGTTTTTGCAATCCTAAACCTTAAATTCATGAGGCCAAGATTCTAATGCTTGGTTTTGTTTATTTGGCAGGCCAAGAAGGAATAGGACAAATTTACGGACCGAGAATCTAATATTAACGCGGTGAGTGACAAAATGAATTCTGAAAATAAATTCTATGCCTGAACTTGTGTTCATGAAAAGGAAAGACTTCCTAAGAATGATGTAGCTTAAAGATTTATGGTCTCTTGAACACGTATTCATAAGCATATATGGTTTCCTAAAAATGATTTAAATTGTTCGTTGTGAGCAAATGTTTACTGATTTCTTTTTCTGAAACTAGTAGAAATACCATAATTCCAAGTTTTCATGTGTTTCTCTGAGACCTGAATGAGTTAATGGTTGAGATACTGAGCTCAAGGCTGTGAAGTACCGTGTGCACACAGGTCATTTTCTGTTGTCGACATTGAGTGCACTCCGTGACAACAATGTTGTCGTGAGTGCTGGGCGAGCCCCACTACGACAAAGACGATGGGAGTGCTGGGCGGGCCCCACTACATCGTAGAATGAATATTGATTGTACTGGGCGAGTCTTACACAACTAATTTGTCATATGTTTAAAATGGTTAATATTTTTGACACACTTGCTGGACTCCTGTAAAAGCTGTTGATGTTATATGTTATGATTTACGAGTTAATAGTTTTAAACTCAGTCACTCACTGAGCTTCCCAGCTCATTCTTTCAATATTTTCCAACTTTTCAGGTAGAGATCGAGCTCCCGGTGCCTGAGATCCTGCCACAGCCTGTTGAACGCTCTACGAGTCTGATATTTTTGTATGTGAATGGTGTAGTATAGCAAGTCTGCTCGTATTGTACATAACTTAATAGGGATGTGTAGTTATGTTGTATATGGAACTAGTGGTCTTGGGTGTATAAAGCACGTCTGATTGTTTGGCTTGTTCAAGTTAGGTTTAACCAGAACCGCCCTGTAGGTATGTGTAATAAGATTCCTAGTTTCTGCTGTGTGGTATGTATAGTATCTCGTATACAGGTATGGATTGTTTATCAGGAATTAAAAGGGTCATAGGTATCGTTAAGTAGTGAAACGATGCCTGTTGGCTTCACGCCATCTTCCGGGCTAAGTTAGCAGGTGGTTCGGGAGGGGGTGTGACATAGACTCTTCGCCTAGATTGCTTTTATGAAAACGCGTGCTCGATCCAACCCTTTCAGTATTGACTCTCACACAAACTATGCTAACTCAAGTGATCAGTTTAAGCTAACAATGAAACGTAAACTCAATAAAAGCAAACGATGCTAAATGTTAAGCAAAGTTAATTGAATCACATGGTGGGGCTTATCTCCTTTTTAGGGTATCCACTTCTTTGAATCCCCTCCAAGGAGTTTAGCTACTCATTGAAAATAAAACTAAAGTGCAGAGAATAAAAAGAAAACTTGATTAAGAAAAGATAAACTTCATTGAAATAAAAGTGTAGAATTGAAACACTAATAACTTGAAACAAAACTTGAATTACAACTTAAAGAATTGAAACTTGATAGATAAAACAGAACTTACAACTTGATGGAAGAATAAAATAGCAACAAAACTTTAAAGAAAAACATAACGTACTAAACTTAAATGAAAGAGATAAAAAACCCAAAGTTTGTTCCTTCTTTCTAACTTTATTCAAACTTTTTCGAGGAGAACAAGTGCTTACACTCCCTTCTTTTGAAGTTCTTGTCCGAATGAAGTATGAACAAAACTTGGGGGAGACTCGGTATGGCGGCTGAAAAGAAAAGAAAAACTGCAGAATTTGGAGAAGAAGATAGAAATCTGAGCTCCCTTGAAACTGAAGCTTGAGCCTCCTTTTATATACCTTAAGGCCTAGGGTTTGCTGCTGAGATCAATGTGGAGAGGCTTGACAGATAATATCCCTTGATCCTCGGAGATTTGATTGAGAATATTTGATTTTATCTGATTTTTTCTGCAAATCTCGCGAATCTGGGAGAATCTGCAAAAAGGTCCAGATGCGGCCGCATTGTTGAGCGCAATTGTACTGTTGTCGAAATGGCCTAAATGCGGCTGCATAGTTGGGGGCATTTTGAGTTCTTCCTGCAACATTTGGAATTTGGCTTCTACTCTCAATTGTTGGCGCATCCTGGTCGCATATCTCTTGAATCATCTTTCATTTGCCTCAATTGCGGCCAGAATGTGGGTGCATTTGGGTCTTTTTTCAGCCTCTACACAAAACCAACAAAAATCAACACTTTCTTAACAAAAATACTCTAAATACACCTAAAAACTTATTTTTACCAAGTTAAGACTTCAGACACATGCAAAACTTATTTTTACTTAAATTTTCTCTAAATGACATGAATTATAACATTAAACACTTGCTTTCTAAGCAAATAGCTTAGTTTTTAGAGCGAAATAACACTCATAAATGAGCGTTATCAAATATCTCTATCTCAAGTATAAATTTAGGAAAACACTTTAGTTCATCAATGATTCCTATCTCTCAACCTCAAATCATGACACAAAAACAATGTAAAGAATGACCAAATCTAAACATGCATTAATTGCAGAAGAATTTTCACAACCACAAATGAAATAGAAACATCATCTATTAACTAAGAAATAGTGGGATTTGAGTATCGATTACATCAAAGCTCTAGAAAGAAAACCTTAGTTCATAATGTAAAACTTAACAAAACTAGCTAAAAGTATCAATGGAGTCATTACAAGCAGAAAAATAGAAGGAAAAAAATGAAAAGAGGAACAAATCCAAGTGATTGAACAAATTTCCAAGCATAGCTCTAACTCCGTGTGGTTGCTCGGGTCCTTCAAAGTGGCGGATTGGCTCTGTCCTCTCGTTTCTGCCTCCAAATCTCCATTTTTTGAACCCCCGAGACGACTTAAAGAATGTCTTTTATACTTAGGGCAATCGATGTAGTGCCTAGGCACTGTAAAAAAATGAAAATCTGATGGCTCTAGTACCGAAGTGCCTAGGTGCCACTACCTTGCGACTCTGTCTCCAATCGTAGCGCCTAGCGCTAAGCCTCTGCCAGTTTATCTCTGTTTTGAACCTCCAAATGCCTAGGTGCTACTCCTTAGCGCTTAGGCTCTATACTCACGGGAAAATTTTCCTTTAATTTCACTTTTTTTCTTCAAACTCTAACCAAAGACACCTACAAGGATCATAAACAAAAAAAAAAACAAAAACAAAAACAAAAACAAAAACCAAGCAAAAATTAGTCAATAAAAGGCCTCAAAAGCTCTTCATAAGTCCAAATACATCCTACTTTGCCATGCTTAAAAATTACTTATCAAAATACCCCCAACTTAGCTTTTTGCTCGCCCTAGAGCAAAGAATCATGAAAACAAAACTCAACAGCTCATATGTCATGCAAAGTGAATAGTCTCATGTCTCAAAATAAAGTTCATTAACTTTCAAAACAAAAGAATGTAAAATGCAAGCAATGTCAATCATTTCTAACCAAGAAGCTTCGTTGTCTTCATTTTAAAACCCTAGACGTGTGTGTGTACAATTCTTAGTATTCTACCGCCCTTCAACTCAAAGGAACTTTTTAACACAACAGAACTTTCCCAACTTCCAGCGGAATCTAAGATCTCACTTTTTGGCCAACCTTCACTCAAACAACACCATATCAACTAGGATCATTAGGAATTTTTAATAAACCAAAATACTAGCAACATTTTTTTTCATTTTTTTTTTCATTAGAGAGAGTCTCTTAGTCACTTACACCTTCGTTCCAACGTACTAACACTTTGTGGTGAAAGTAGCTAACTATGAGCATAAGTCACTGCCAAGATTGCTTTCACATACTCACTTCCTAAGTAAACTTTTCATGCAAAGGAAATCATGGGTTTCATGACTGCCCCAGGTTACTCAATTCGCTCTAGAAGTAGGAGTATCTCTCTCTCTCTCTCTCTCTGTCTTCAAAATAACCCAAAAAGAAGTAACAACCTAATTCTTTTCCTAGCAAACATTGCATTTCCATTGATTCAAAAGGCCAGAGCAAGTTTTAAGGCAGCAAAAAGGTTCCTCTAAGCATCAAAGCAACAAAATACTTAGAATTGAGTGCTCATAAAAGTATCAAAGGGCTAAAAAGATAAAACCTAACTACACTTCTCAATCATACACTAATCAATCTACTTGCACTTATTTACCTTTTATTTCAAAAGAAATCATAACACTTTACTAATTAGCAAAAACTATTCAAACTCAAAGACATTACCATACCCCCAACTTAAATACATGCATTGTCCTCAATGTATAAAAATGCATAAAAGACAACAAAAATATCAATGCAGAAAGAAAAGCGGGGATACTAAAACTTCCCTGAAGACACTGATCACATCTCTTCATCTTCATCTGATGCAGTTTGAGGGTTAGGAAATTGAATTAGGCATGGCCCTTGATTGAAGCCGTGGAGCAACATGATTTGAAGAAGACTCTCATTAAACATTTTATGGTAGGAGTATTGTCTTTGTTGACACCTCTCTATTCCATCAACTCACTGCTCGAGGGTTAAAGGTGCTCGAGTTTGCCTGAAGGAACTAGCTTGTAAATGTTGTAGAGGATCCGAAGGAACCTCTTCATCAGAATCCACCCTTTAAGCCTAATATATAGTTTTTATCCATCATGGCCTTAAGGTGAATCAACTCCTCATCATATCCCTAAACTACTCCGACCTTTCTACATAAAGCTATGATCAAAGAGGGGTGAGCTAGACCTCCTGTGGTGGATGCCCTCTTGGCATGCCTAATGGACTGATTGATTATTCGTCCTACATCTATAGCCTTTCCTGTGACAAGAGCATATAAAAATGTTGCTCGATCCTTTGTAACATCACTGACGTGCATCACTGATAGCACACAAAATGTGCTATTTCTAGGCTTTACTTTTGTTGGTCTTTACATTCTAATTGGTGTTTTTCACGAATTATTTATTGAAATTTCAGTTATCAAGCAATTGGAGTGAAATCAAAGAATTTGGAGATACCATGGCGAGTATGGAGTTAATGGAACATAAATTTTGAGGCCATGTGAAGCAAAGCAAGGAATTGGGCAAGAATACCCGAGAGCATATCGTCTCAACGCTATGCATAGCGTCTCAACGCTATAGGTGCAGCCCAACAAGCCATAGAAACAGCACCGACAGCATTAAGACGCTGCCTTCTAGCGTCTCAACGCTACCTTTCCTATTTCGAAAACACGCATTATAGAAGGACGGCGTCGAGATGCTGTAACTTAGCGTCTCGACGCTGTCCCGATTTCTATAAAAAGGCCATTATTTGCTTGTAGAAAGGGGAGGCGTTTTTAGATAGAATTACACCCTAAATATATTTCAGCATATTCTTGGAGACAAAAGGAGACTCTAGGGAGCTAGGAGTGGAGATTCAAAACTCGTGATTATGGAGATTACATCAGGAACGAAGATTGATACATCATAAGAGTTTTTCTCTTTTCTCTTAATTTGTAGTTGATATTATTGGTTTTTATCGTAGTCTAGATTTATTGTTAGTGATTATGAGTGGCTAGGCCTGTTTCTAGGGGATTGATGTAGCCATTGAATTCATTATTTTTGTTGTTAATCCATGCTTTGATTATGCTTTATAACTATTTGTGTTTGAATGCACTCAATGCTTGTGAATTTTTTGCCAAGGTGTGCATGAGTTATTGATCTAAATTTGTACATGAAAGGGTGGCATTTAGATTAGAATAAATTCAATCACAACTAATTGTAAATTCTTGCATGTAAATGAGGAGTTCTCTTATAAGCATGAAAAGACAATCTTAATTCCTTGTAAGCTATTAAAATCTAGATGGATACGTTAGGTATATAGTCTTGCATGAGGTCAATTGGGCTTGGAAGAGTCTCTTGACAACTGTATGTCTTGCTTATAGTTTTGCATGATCATATCTTGGATTAATTAATTAAATTATTGATTCAATTGGTGAAGTCAATTCCCTAGGTTTTTTCTCTCTTTGGCATCTCCTTTATTTTTACATATTTTGTTAATCATTTTTCTCCAATTATCACTTCTCTAAATAAAATTGGATGTTATTATTCATGGTAATCAATTGATCTAGAAAAATCATTCCTGAGGACGATACTTTGCATTCATTAATCACTATACTAAACTTGATAACGTACACTTGCGGCTTTGCATGGTCACTAAATCAAGCAACAAGTTTTTGGCGTCGTTTCCGGGGAATGGTCCATATTTAGATTATTTTATATTGTGGAAAAAGCATCTGGTCTTAGTTTAGAGTTTTCTTTTGTTTTCCTGTCTTGTTTATTAATTTTGTTTGTGTTTTGATTTTTTTTTTTTGGAGTTGAGCAGTGTATGCAAAAGGATAAGGAGACATCCCTTTCTCCTTTTGATTCTAAAATTGAAAGAACCTACAAAAGGAACCTTAGAGAAAAGAAAGATCAAGGGATAGTTATGGCTAACCAAAGAGAGGATGAGGAACCAAAAGCCATAAGGGACTAGTTCCAGCCGATGTTCAATGCCGATCCGTCCGGAATAGTCCATGTGCCGATCAATGCCAACAATTTCAAATTGAAGACAGGCCTTATTCAGATGACCAGAGACAACGCATTCAGATGACATGCCACAAAGGATCCTAATTCTCATTTGCAAAATTTTTTAGAAATTTGTGGTACTGTTAAGTTAAATGGCGTCTCTACTAATGCTATTCTCTTATGACTTTTTCCCTTTTCTTTGCAGGATAAGGCAAAAGATTTGCTTGGATCTCTACAGCCGGTAAGCATCACCACTTGGGAGGAGTTGGCCAAAGCATTCTTGACAAAAAAAATTTCCACCTGCTAAGGCCGCCAAGATGAGGACTGAAATAGGAACCTTCATACAACATGAGAGGGAGCAGTTGTTTGAAGCTTAGGAGAGGTACAAAGAGCTGTTGAGGAAATGCCCTCAACACGGATATCCAGACTGGCTTCAAATCTAATTGTTTTACAATGGACTCACAGGCAGCACTAAGACTATTTTAGATGCAACAGCTGGAGGCACTATTTTAGCTAAAACTGTGGAGGAAGCTCGAGCCTTGTTGGAAGAAATGTCAACTACAAGCTACCAATGGTCGAATGAGCGCTCAAATCATCAAACAGTGGCTGGTCTTTATGAGTTGGATGAGGTAAGTGCCTTTAAATCTTAAATGACATCTTGGACTCATGCTTTATCTAAACTTGCAGGTACAAACACTCCTCAGTCAATAGCCTCCATAGTAGCAGCGCAATCCTTTCAAGCTGATGGAGAATCTAGCATTGAGCAAGCCCAGTACGTCAATAATAGAAACTCTAACTACGGGGGACATCAGATGCAGAACAATCTTATATCTCACACCATCCAGGTTTGAGAAACCACAAAAACTTTTCCTATGCTAATATTAAGAATGTTTTGCAACCTCCTCCAGGTTATGCATCCACATCCTACCAAGCTGAAAAGAAGCCCTTCCTTGAAGACATGTTGGGGGTGTTCATCACTGAATCAAGGAGCATAACTAACCAGTTGAAGAGCATGGTCAACGGGCATGGTACAGCCATAAAAAACATGGAGGTACAGATCAATCAGATGGCTACCACCTTAAACACTCTATAGAAAGGTAAGTTTCCCAGTGATACTAAGGTAAACCCCAGGGAAACATGCAAGGCCATTACCCTGCGAAGTGGAAAGGCACTAACTGAATCAAAGAAAAGGCCAGCTGAGGATTCAATCCCAGAGGAATTACAGAAGTCCGAGAAGGAGGTTCACAAAGAGACATCTACACCTGCCTTTGAGAAATTTGCTAAGTCTCCTATCTCTTTAACTCCTAATTCTATTCCATATCCTCATCGTTTCCAAAAGAAAAAGTTAAACGCTCAATTCGCTAAAGTTCTTGATATTTTTAGAAAGCTTCACATCAACCTTCCTTTTGTAGATGCACTAGAGCAAATACCTAATTATGTGAAGTTCATGAGGGAGATAATATCTAGAAAGAAGAAACTGGAGGAGTATGAGACAGTCAATCTCACTGAGGAATGTAATGCAATCATCCAAAAGAAGTTGCCTCAGAAGTTCAAAGATCCAAGGAGTTTCATTGTTCTCTGTACAATAGGAAATTCTTCGTTTAATGCTTTATCTGATTTAGGGGCTAGTATTAATTTGATGCCTCTCTTTGTGTACATGAAACTTGGTCTAGGGGAAGTGAAACCAACAACAATTTCACTACAATTAGCTGACCGGTCCATCACATATCCTAGAGGAGTTGTGGAGGATATCCTAGTCAAGGTAGACAAGTTCATATTCCCTTTGGACTTCGTAGTACTTGATATAGAGAAGGATGCTGAGATCCCAATCATACTAGGGAGACCTTTCCTAGCTACTAGTAAGGCAAATATTTGCATTCATAGAGGTACATTAACCTTACAGGTGGGGGAGGAAAAGGTAGAGTTCCAAATTTTTAGACCCCTAAGTTCGAATGATGAGGTAAATGCATGTTTAAGAGCTGAGTTTGCAAATTCTATGTGTTCTAACTGTGACAAATGTGTAGTTTTGTGACTCTCTAGATGCAGTGTTCAATAACAAAGAAAAGATGAAGGAGGGTGAGTTCAAAAGTAAGAAACCGCCCTAAAGCATTTACATGAGCTTCGTCTAGCTAAAGACGTTAAACAAAGCGCTTCTTGGGAGGCAACCCAAGCTTCTATCCTTTTTGTGTTAGTTTTTCTTTTTCGTAGTTTTCTTTCATGTGTCTTTACTTAGTTTCTTGTGCTTTGAGTTATAGGAGTTCAAATTCTTCCGCCTTATTCCCTTGAGATGATGAAAAAGATGGATCTCCTCTTAATCAGGACAGTATTGTTCACCCCCTGCTCTTTCCTTCATCATTATGCATGTGAATATTTAATACATTGAGGCCAATGCATGTTTAAGTTTGGGGGTGGGAGTACTTCATACTTATTGTTTGAGTTCTAAGCATGTTCTAAAAATTATTGATGGATCTTGTGCATATTCATGATTAGGACGGCCTAGGATGTGATCTAATTAAAAGATATTTTTTTTTTGCAGTCATTTGAAATACGAGAGCATGTCTTGAAGTTGAGATAAATTTAAATTTTCTTGGATTCTCTTACAATTGTTGAGCACTTAACCTTCTTTCCTCTAGTTTTGAATGCTTAGAACAAGGTTATTTTGTTTGAAAGTTTGATATCACCTCGATAGGCTTAAGAACTGATTTGAGGGTCAATCTGCATGATAGTGTATAAAGTTATATCAAGAATTATGCAATAATGCTGCCTATATTGGTTTTTTTTTCATGATGAGAAGAAAAGAATTTTCTTTTTTATGTTTGAGTCAATATGTTGTGTTTAAAAGGATCAAGGACAAAAAGAGCTACTCCATTGTGATCAGTTAGGCCACTCATTGAGCGAGTGCTCTGGGTAAGAGTCCCTACAGTGGATGTGTGAAAGCTAGGGTCCTAGATTTAAAAGTAAAAAAGAGGCAAGTTTGGGGGTTGTTTAACCCAATTTTATCATTGTAGTGCTTCAATGAGTCATTACTCTCTTGAGTGTATGAGGACTTAAAGATTGGAACTTACAGCCAGTGTAGAAGGAAATTAAATGGAAAACTTTATAAAATTGTCCCGAGCTAGTAAATACTAAAAGAGGGAAAGTTAAGCACACACACATGCAAGGGATAAGTAAGATAAAATTTAAATTTCCTAATGAATGGTTGTGCTTAAGTTCTTTCTTTGATTGTTTTATTCTCTTATTTAGATCTTTGAGGCTCGAGTTATGTTTGTGCATTAGTGAAATTATGATGTAGTTTCATTCTGTTTTGCTCGGGACTAGCAAAAGCTTAAGTTTAGGGGTATTTGATAGCACACAAAATGTGCTATTTCTAGGCTTTACTTTTCTTGGTCTTTACATTCTAATCGGTGTTTCTCACGAGTTATTTATTGAAATTTCAGTTATCAAGCAATTGGAGTGAAACTAGAGAATTTGGAAATACCATGGCGAGTATGGTGCTAATGAAACATAAATTTCGAGGCCATGTGAAGCAAAGCAAGGAATTGGGAAAGAATACCTGAGAGCATAGCGTTGAGACGCTACGTATAGCGTCTCAACGCTACCTTTCCTATTTCGAAAACACGCGTTATAGAAGGACGGCGTCGAGACGCTGTAACCCAGCGTCTCGACACTGTCACGATTTTTATAAAAAGACCATTATTTTCTTGAGGAAAATGGAGTCGTTTTTAGAGAGAATTACACCCTAAATATATTTCAACACATTCTTGGAGACAAAAGGAGACTCTAGGGAGCTAGGAGTGGAGATTCAAAGCTCGTGATTGTGGAGATTACATCGGGAACAAAGATTGATACGTCATTAGAGTTTTTCTCTTCTCTCTTAATTTGTAGTTGATATTATGGGTTTTTATCGTAGTCTAGATTTATTTTCAGTGATTATGAGTGGCTAGGCTTGTTTCTAAGGGATTGATGTAGCCATTGAATTCATTATTTTTGTTGTTAATCCATGCTTTGATTATGCTTTATAACTATTTGTGTTTGAATGCACTCAATGCTTGTGAATTTTTTGCCAAGGTTTGCATGAGTTATTGATCTAAATTTGTACTTGAAAGGGTGGCATTTAGATTAGAATAAATTCAATCACAACTAATTGTAAATTCTTGCATGTAAATGATGAGTCCTCTTAGAAGCATGAAAAGACAATCTTAATTCCTTGTAAGCTATTAAAATCTAGATGGATACGTTAGGTTTATAGTCTTGCATGAGGTCAATTGGGCTTGGAAGGGTCTCTTGACAACTGCATGTCTTTCTTATAGTTTTGCATAATCATATCTTGGATTAATTAATTAAATTATTGATTCAATTGGTGAAGTCAATTCCCTAGGTTTTTTCTCTCTTTGGCATCTCCTTTATTTTTACATATTTTGTTAATCATTTTTCTCCAATTTTCACTTCTCTAAATAAAATTGGATGTTATTATTCATGGTAATCAATTGATCTAGAAAACCATTCCTGAGGACGATACTTTGCATTCATTAATCACTATACTAAAACTTGACACCGTACACTTGCGGCTTTGCATGGTCACTAAATCACGCAACAGTCACAGGATGGAGATGAGCACAAATAAAATTATGCCATATCTTATTCGTCTCACTAAGGTCGGATGTTTTAAAACTCAACTTATCTTCCCTTCGAATTTTCCAACTAGCCCCAGGTTTCACAATGTTTCAATAATTTGATCATAATTAAGCTCATCCGTTATGTAGGTACCTAACCCATCCATGTCTATATCTGGAAGCCTAAAGAATCTATTTATGGTCGAAGAATCAAAAGACGCTTATTTTTTCTAACGAACATTGAGGTGCTCCCCTCTTTGATATTGGCATAAAATTCTCTAACTATGGGGACAACTGCTGACTAAGGTGGTTTAATGAACTCTTCCCAACCCTATTCTTTAATATTTCTAAAAATTGATGGTTGCGTTATAGGACAGAGATTTAAACCTCTCTTAGGAACAATACCCCTCTTAACAACCAAATCTAAGTAGGATCGAGAGGCTTCCACATCAACAAATTTATTCCTATCATAGGACTCTGATGAACTTCCCCTCGTTTTAACACATTTCGGGGCCATTAATAATTTTTATTTTTTATTTTTCTATTTTTTCAAAATTTTCAGATACAAGACCTCTAAACAAACTCAACCAGCCCTTTTCTAGCCAAATCTAACAAAAAATCACAATTTTTCTTCTTACAAGAATCCTCCAAACTTCAATGGGTATTCTATAAATCGAACTCACCACCTCAAATCTTAATGGGTCTTTGAAGAAAAACGGTCTAACTTCTCCAAACTACGAGAAATTCAACTTAGTAAGTTTCTACAACTTAAAGGGTCATAGTATACGGATGCATAAAAGAAGATGGAGATGCTCTTGAAGAACCTTGATGAACTTCACGCCTATGGAAGAAATTTGGCTCTGTAAGAAGCAAAAAGTTAGTGGGTACTAAAATTTGTAGCAAAAGAAGAGGAGATTTGGGCAAAAAAGATTATTTTAGGGAAAAAAAGTGTTGGGATTTATGCCCTAAAGCCTCGTAATTAATGATTTATTTAATAATTAATAATAATTTTGATTATTTTATTTGCAATATAATATCATCCATTATATGAAAAATCCAAGGTTATTAGTGTAATCTTGAACAGTATGTGGTTGACATACGGGATGACCATGTTCAAGAAATAACTTAAAGGGTCATAGTATACGGATAAGGTTGGGTGCCTTATCTTGGTAACACTATTGATACAGCCCACTTTGTAATAGTTACAATGATTTGATCCAAATCGTTCATGTGGAGACATGTGAGTGGGAGTATCTTATACAATGATTTTGTGTAAGATTGGACCACGAAATATTTAATCTCTCTTTATAAATCCGTTAATTAAGAAGATTAATATTTCATCAGGATGATCATATGCGACTCGATCTTAATCCTGAGTTGGTTATATGAACTCATGCCTGTGAGGGCTTGTCCTTTGATTTCCACGGGTGAAAGTGGCTTTTGTAGCCGATTCAATTTGCCTACCATTTTGGGGACTTGACCAAATAGGAAGCTGGGAACATAATCTCACAAGATGGAATTTACTCATTCCCTTATAGGGTAAGTAGATGAGTATTTCTCTTAAGTGTTGATTTCAGGACTTGAACAACGGTGCCCAACCCTCTCATTGGCCTGAGAGGGACTTAGTTTATGGTTAGATCATAAACAAATTGTTCATTAGAGGATCAAGGTACTTAAGGTGCAAGATGTAATTATGGGGTAAAACGGACTTTTGACCCAGCTGTAATTACGAACAACTCTTGAAGGATCGACTTGCATGTAGTGATTATATCCATGGACACAACTTGTCCTACAGTGCATAAGAGTGCAACTCTAGGTCTATAGTGGAGTGACTTATAGTTAATGAATGCAAATTAATTAATTAAAGAGTTTAATTAATTGATTTTGTATCATTTGAGCTTATAATCTGTAGGTCCATAAGGTCCCTTTCCTAGCTCATATGAACAAATAGGGATCAATTTCGTTAAGAGAAATTTTGAAATGTTCAAACTAAAATTTAATATATTTGATATATTACATGAGGAAAAATATATGTATTGTATATGATGTATTAAATATTAAAGAAATTATTAATGTATTAAGATACATTAAAGAAAAGATATTTATTAAATTTGAATTAGATTCGAATAAGGAAATAGATGTCATAGGAGAATTTGGAAAGGTTTGAATATGATTCAAATTTGTTAGATAAATATATTTTAATATATTAGATATTAAAATATGTTATTTAATTATTTTTCCTAGGCCACTATAAATAGGGCCCTAGGGGTGAGCCATTTGTGTGCATTCTAAATAAGAGAAAGAAACTCTAGAGAATTTTCTCCTCATTCTCTCATTCTATTTTCTAGAAGGTTCCCACAAACCTCTTTGGTCCTTTGTTCGAGTCATAGCAACAAAGACTTTGTGGAAATCTTAGAATTCAACCTCATTGGAGTTGGAGCACAAGGAGAAAAATACCCTCCAAAATCCTCTCCATATAATTTTCAAGGTATGTTTTGCTTAACCTTAATTTTTATTGTTTAATTCTAAATAAAATCAAAGTCGATTCCAACACTTCTGCTATGGGTTTAATTCGATTATTTCCTTCAAAAAGAAGATGAAAAAAGAGAGGAAGAAAGGAGATGGGAGGCATTCTTTAGCCTTCTTTTTCGTACAACAAAGGGTTGGGGGCGCTTTAGGGTTTAAAACACGCCCCCTATTTTTTTTTTTTTTAAAAAGGATTTTTTTTTTCAAAAAATCACGGCAGTGCCTAGGCGCTAAGCTACTGCCTTCAAACTCAAAAAAAAAAAATTTTGAAACCAGTGTTGCAGTGCCTAGGCGCTAGGCTACTATTTTTTTTTTCTTTTTGTGTGTTTTTATCCCCTTCTAAGCATCATTCTTCTTCTCACAATGCCTACACCAAAGACAAAAAACGAAATAAATATCTAAATATATAAAAAGAATTAAACAAAACACAAGAAAATAAAAAGAAACTAAAGGAAAAACAAATGCAAAACAAGTAAAGTAGTTGGGTTGCCTCACAATTAGCACTTAGTTTAATGTCCTCAGCCTAACCATGTTCGCTCTATATCGAATTTAGAAACATTGTGGCCTTCACTTTTTCAAAAGAGTCATGAATATAAGGCTTCAAGCGTTGCTCATTTACTTGAATATTTCACCACTTTCATTGCTCACTTCTACTGCTCCATGGGCAAAAACTTTGACCACTGTAAAAGGGCCAAACCATCTAGATTTCAACTTTTCTAGAAATAATTTGAGGCGGGAGTTGTAGAACAACACTTTCTGACCCAGAACAAAGATTCTTCTTCTAATGTGCTTATCGTGCCATGCCTTGGTTCTCTCTTTGTAAATTCGAGCAATTGCATACTCATCATTTCTGAACTCATCCATTTCACTCAATTGCAACAATCTCTTTTCGCCAGCATGTTTTAAATCCATGTTCAATAGTTTCACAACCCAATACGCTTTATGTTCCAACTGAACTAAAAGGTGGCATGCTTGACCAAAAACTAACCGGTAGGGCCCAAGCGGAGTTTTAAACACAGTTCGATACGCCCACCATGCATCATCTAATTTCTTAGACCAATCTTTCCATGAATGATGCACTATCTTTTCCAGGATCATCTTCACCTCTCTATTGCTCAACTCAACTTGCTCGTTGGTCTGAGGGTGAGATGCCAAAGCCATCTGATGTTTGACCCCATATTGGGCTAGGAGTGCAGCAAATTACTTGTTGTAAAAATGTGTGCCTCCATCACTGATAATTGCCTTTGGTATCCTAAACCTTGTAAAAATGTTCTTCTTGAGGAAACTTAGGACTACCTTTCCTTCATTTGTTGTAGTAGCAACTGCCTCTACCCACCTTGACATATAGTCAACTGCCAATAAAATGTACTTGTTGTATGAAGATGGGAGAGACCCCATGAAGTCCATGCCTCAGACATCAAACAATTCTACCTCCAAAATATTTTGCAAGGGCATTTCATCCTTCATAGAGATGTTCTCAACTCTTTGGCATTTATCACAAGTCATTACAAACGCGTGAGCATCCTAGAATAGACTGGGCCAATAAAATCCACTTTGCAACACCTTTGCAGCTATTCTATTTCCACTGTGATGACCCCCACATTCTAAGGTGTGACAGTGGCGCAAAATGTCTCCCATCTCTTCTTCTGAAATACAACTTCACATGACTTGATCTGAACACTGCTTATACAATATGGGCTCATCCCAAAAATAGTTTTTCACCTCTAAAAAGAATTTCTTCCTTTGTTGGTAAGAGAGATCCTGAGGCACTACTTTTGCTGCCAAGTAGTTCACCAAATCTGCAAACCATGGGACTTCATTTGTTCCTGTTATTGCAAAAAGATGCTTATCGAGAAAATTATCATTAATGGAATTTTTCAAAGATTCAATTTCAATTGGTAATTCAAGTCTAGATAAATGATTTGCTACTAAGTTTTCTGACCCCTTCTTATCTTTAATTTCAAGATCAAATTCTTGAAGAAGAACCCCCTAATAAGTCTAGTTTTGGCATCTTTCTTGGCCATTAAGTACTTATAGCAGAGTGATCAGTATACACAATGACTCTACTACCAATCAAATATGATCTAAATTTATCAAAAGCAAATATTATGGCAAGCAACTCTTTTTCTATTGTGGTATAATTTAATTGAGCATCATTTAAAGTCCTACTTCCATAATATACTGCATGAAAAACTTTATCCCTTCTTTGTCCTAGTACAGCCCTTACAACGTAATCGCTAGCATCACATATCAATTCAAAAGGACAATCCCAAGATGGAGTTACAACTATAGGAGCAAACTCTAATTTTTCTTTCAACAATTTAAAAGCTTTGAAGCATGCATCATCAAATTGGAATTTTTTACCGTGCACCAATAAGTTCGATAGAGGTTTAGTAATTTTTGAGAAATCTTTGATGAACCTCCTATAGAAACCAACATGGCCTAGAAAGCTTCTCACTCCTTTCACTAAAATTAGTGGTGGCAACTTCTCGATTGTCTCTATCGTTGCTTGATCCACATCAATCCCTTTAGAAGAAATTTTGTGACCTAAAACAATACATTCTCGAACCATAAAATGACATTTCTCCCTATTCAAGACAAGATTAGATTGTTCACATCTTTGAAGAATCATTTCTAAATTAATGAGGCAATTATCAAAAGACATTCCAAAAACAGAAAAGTCATCCATAAATACCTCGATACAATTCTTGACCATATTTGAGAAGATCGCCATCATATACCTTTGAAATGTGGCGGGTGCATTGCATAGACCAAAGGGCTTTTTGCGAATTGCAAAAGTACCGTACGGACACGTGAATGTAGTCTTCTCTTGATCTTCTAGAGCAATTTCTATTTGGTGATATCCTAAATACCCATCTAGAAAACAATAATATGCATGTCCAGCTAAACGGTCCAAGAAGAGACCAAGTACAAGAAGAACTTCTTTTATTCAAGGTATGTTTATGTTGAACCCTAATATTATTATTTTATTCTAAATAAACTCAAATCGGTCCCTACGCTTCCGCTTGGGTTTAATTAGATTATTCCTTACAAATAGTGTCAAAGACATGCCCCTGACTTAACAATGTGGTGGAATCCTCGAGTGTCGAACAAAGGAGGTGAGCCTTAAAGGCATAGTCATGGTGGAGATCCGTTGGTTGAGCTTTATCGAATTGCCAGTGTGCTTCGGTAAAGGAGTTGGCCAGGATAAGAGCTAGACGGATAGATGACTATTTGAGAGGAGGCTCGATTGGTACTTTGTTCGAGGGGAGGATTGTTGGGAGTGCGATCAAAGTCCCACATTGGTTAGACAAGGGGAAGATCGTGGGTTTATAAGTAAGGGACACTATCTCCATTCAGATGAGGCCTTTTGGGTGAAACCAAAAACAAAGCCATGAAAGCTTATGCCCAAAGTGGACAATATCATACTAATGTGGAGATCTGTTGAGGGTTGTTGTTCCTTACAGTTGGTATCAGAGCCTATTTTGAGTTTTATTTGGAATCAAAATTATCCATGGTGGGTATTTTAATTTATCACATATGTGTTGTGTGATGGTTTGCAAATTGATTGTTTATGTTATTTGACATTTGATTTATTGCTTTGATTAGATCTTTGTAAAACCCATAAGGTTTATGATTTTATGTATTTCAATTGTTACCAAAAATTGATCACATTCAAGGATTAAACGGTGTGTTGGTTTTAATAAATAAATAAATAAATATATATATATATATATATATATATATATATATATATATATATATATGAGATAATGAAGTCCAACTTTGCAGCTGATTACATTAATATATTTATATATATATTTATATAAAAACTAAAAACAAGCAGACTTCATTATATATATATATATATATATATAACTTTTATTCAACATGCTCTCGAATTGATCTGTATGTTTGCTTCAAAGTTACCAGAGGCAATGGGTGGCGGCGAATGCAAAAAAAAGGAGTTAATTTTAGGGTTTCTAAACTCTAATTTTGGATGATCCAAAAAGGAGAAAATATTGAAGACCAAGATATGTCTTGGATTTAAATTATTGTAATTTAAATTGTTTTTTCAATTTCTTAGGATATGCCAAATATGTCAGTCAATTTTTCTATTTTAATTTAATTATGCATGAGATTTATATTTTTTAAATTGTTTGATTGTTACATAAAGTATGCCATTTAGATTTAAAATCCCACCATAGGTTAAGCATGATCATGCATCTTAATTATTTTTTGAATAATTGTTATATTTGGAAATTAAAATTAGGATATTTGCTTTCTTAATTAGAATGCATGTTTTCCTAATGAGATTAGGATTTCCTTTTATTAAAAATATTCTTGATAATTGTTTAAATTTTTTTAATTTAATTTATCTTTTTTTTTTCTAATAATATTAGAATTTAGAATAATCTTTTAATTTTGTCTTAAAAGGGTTTAAAATGGTAGTTATTTAAGATTATCCAAGTGAGTTAAGTTTTTTAATAGGATTAAAACATTTATTAATTCACTTAATTAAGTTCATTAATCTTGTTACTAATAGTTAATTAAAGATTAATGAATTTGAAATAAAAATTGACTATAAGGGAACTCTGACTATGGAAGGTTCTGTCTAGACTGCGGTATTTAAGTTGACCGAAAGGAAACACCTCTAACTGGGAACTGACTTGGGAGTTGAATTAGTCAAATTTTATTTAAATATGTTCATAATGTGATTAGTTTCTTTTAAAGTTTAATAAACTTAGTAATTCACATTAAAATCAATCCAACCAACATAAGGGTTATGGAGGATAGATTGGGAACTTAGATAAATGAGATTAGCCTAATTTGTCTAAGTAAGAGAAAATCTTATTTCAAAATAGTAAGTGGGAGAAGGATATGTGACAATACATCCTACGGTCTCCATCATTGATTTACAACGTGAGATCCATGTGGGGCCTCGTGGCGGCTTTTGAACCGTCCTCCTGCGAAAGATGTTTACATGGGTCAATATCAGGGTAAATTTCCTAAGAGGATAAATTTGTAATTTTGTACCAACACTTGACCTATCCTACAGCGGCACTTGTTGGGATAAAATTATAGGATTTGAAATGATGGGTCACACTTACAAATGGCTAATTAAGGTTGTTAATTGTGTCCTTGACCAAATTAATGGTAACTAAATCTTATAAGAATAAGAGTTATTCTGGTATAATATTTGGTTGAGATTGTCTCAATTTAGTGAAGGAATACTTGACCTACCCTACGACGACACTTGCTCTAAATCACTAAATTACCATAGCATTAGAAATATTTTTAAGGGTTTAATAAAATGTTTGATTTGTATGCTAAAATTGATTGGATAATGTTTGCATGTTTCATGATTATTATTATTTTTTATTTTTCCAGCAAAATGTCTAACTCTTTAATCTCTATTCTGGCTGCTGAAAAATTGACTGGTGAAAATTATACAACTTGGAAAAATAATGCCAACACTATACTAGTTGTGGATGATATGAAATTCATTCTGACTGAGGAATGTCCTCAAGAACTCGCTGCTAATGCTGAACGAAATGTCCGTGAAGCATATGATCGATGGATCAAGGGCAATGAAAAGGCAAGAGTTTATATTTTTGATAGCATAACTGATGTTTTGGCCAAAAAGCTGGAGAGCATGACGACAACATATGAGATAATGGAGTCATTGCATGGAATGTTTGGACAACCTTCCAATCAAATTAAGCATGATGCTCTCAAGTTCATTCATAACGCGAGCATGAAAGAAGGGTCGTCCGTGCGGGAACATGTTCTCGACATGATGGTCCACTTTAATATTGCTGAAATGAATGGAGCTATTATTGATGAATTTAGCTAGGTCAGTTTTATTCTGGAAACCCTTCCCAAGAGTTTTCTTCAATTCCAAAGTAATACTGTTATGAACAAAATTACTTACAATCTCACAACTCTTCTAAATGAATTGCAAACTTTTGAGTCCTTAATGAAAAATAAAGGAAAAAGTGGAGGGGCAAATATTGCCACTTCTAGCAAGTTCAAATTTAGAGGTTCGACCTCTAGAACGAAGTCCGAAGCTTCAACTTCTGGAACTAAGAATTGGAAGAGAAAACCTTGTGAGAAGTGAATAAAATAAAAGCTGCTTCATAAGGAAAAAGAGTCAAGGTAAACAAATCTACGAAAGGAAAATGCTTCCACTGCAATGAAGATGGGCACTGAAAGAGAAACTGTCCTAAATACCTAGACGAAAAGAAGAAGTCCAAAGAAGGTAAATAGGATTTACTTGTCCTTGAATCCTGCTTAGTGGAAGATGATAAATCTACCTGGATAATTAATTCGGGAGCCACTAATCATGTTTGTTCTTCTTTTCAGAAAAGTGACTCGTGGGAGCAATTAGAGGATGGAGACATGATCATGAGAGTAGGCACCAGGGAGGTCGTGTCAGCAATAGCCGTTGGAAGCGTTAAATTATTTTTAATAGTTTTTATTTACTTTTAGAAAATGTATTTGGTTCCTAAGTTAAAGGGGAATCTCATTTCAGTTTCTTGTCTTCTTTAAATTTTTATAATAACAAAGTTTCTATTTCGAAAAATGGGCTTGAAATTTGTTATGTTTTTATTGAAAATAACTTATATGTGCTAAGACCGTTAGCATGTAAAACGCTTCTAAACACTGAATTATTTAAGACGGCTAAATCCAGAACAAAAAGACAAAAAGTTTCTCCAAAAGATGATACCTATCTTTAGCATCTAAGATTGGGTCACATCAATTTAGATAGAATTGAAAGATTAGTAAAGAGTGGTCCTCTAAGCAAGTTAGAGTTAGACACTTTACCAGTCTATGAATCCTACTTAGAAGGAAAAATGACTAAAAGACCTTTTACTGGAAAAGGATATAGAGCCAATGAACCCTTAGAACTTATACATTCAGACCTATGTGGTTCGATGAATGTTAAAGCTAGGGGAAGGTATGAATACTTCATCTCATTTGTAGAT
Source organism: Trichosanthes truncata (assembly GCA_033996785.1). Lineage (NCBI taxonomy): Eukaryota > Viridiplantae > Streptophyta > Magnoliopsida > Cucurbitales > Cucurbitaceae > Trichosanthes > Trichosanthes truncata. The sequence goes on along the minus strand of JAWPNB010000003.1, from coordinate 47,621,526 downwards.
GATTATTCTAGATATGGGTATCTTTACCTAATGCAATATAAGTCTGAAGCCCTTGAAAAGTTTAAGGAATACAAGACTGAAGTTGAAAAGTTATTAGGTAAATCTATCAAAACACTTTGATCAGATCGTGGTGGAGAGTACATGGATTTAACATTTCAAGACTATTTGATAGAAAATGGAATAACATCCCAACTCTCAGCTCCTGGAACACCTCAACAAAATGGTGTTTTAGAAAGGAGAAAGAGAACCCTGTTAGACATGGTTCGATCTATGATGATCTATGCTCCACTACCAAATTCTTTTTGGGGATATGCAGTAGAGATTGCGTTATACATAATGAATGTAGTTCCATCCAAAAGTGTCTCCAAGACACCATTAGAACTGTGGAAGGGTCGTAAAGCTAGTTTACAACACTTCAGGATTTGGGGATGTCCAGCACATGTACTGAAAAAAAATCCAAAGAAATTGGAATCTCATTCTAAAGTATGCCTATTTGTAGGTTATCCTAGAGAGACTAGAGGTGGTTACTTCTACAGTCCCCAAGAGAATAAAGTATTTGTATCGACGAATGCTATTTTTTTAGAAGAAAACCGTATGAGAGATCATAAACCTCGCAGTAAAATAGTGTTAAACGAATTAATTTCCAATGAAGCTACTAACACATCAACAAGAGTTGTTGATAATTCCATTACATCTGAAAGTCAGATACATCAATGTCAAGAATTGGGAACGTCTCGTCGTAGTGGGAGGGTTTTAAAACAACCTAACCATTACATGGGCTTAACTGAAGCTCAAAAGGTCAAAACTAATGATAACATCGAGGATCCATTGACTTTTAAAGGAGCAATGAATGATGTTGACAAAGATGAATGAATTAAAGTCATGAACCTAGAAATGGAGTCCATGTACTCAAATTCAGTCTGGGAACTTGTAGACCCTCCTAATGGGGTAAAACCTATAGGTTGCAAATGGATCTACAAGAGGAAACGATGAGTAGATGGAAAGGTACAGACCTTTAAAGCAAGACTAGTGGCAAAAGGTTATACTCAAAGGGAGGGAGTGGACTATGAGAACATTTTCTCTCCTGTTGCCATGTTGAAGTCTATTCGCATTCTCTTATCTATTGCCACATTTTTTGACTATGAGATATGGCAAATGGATGTTAAGACTGCTTTTTTGAATGGCAATCTTGAAGAGAGCATCTACATGAATCAACCAGAGGGGTTTGTAAACCAAGGTCAGGAGCAAAAGGTTTGTAAGCTTAAAAGATTCATTTATGGCTTAAAACAACCATCAAGATCTTGGAATAGTATATTTGACAATGCAATCAAATCATATGGCTTTGAGCAAATTGTTGATGAACCTTGTGTATACAAGAAAATCATTAAGAAAACAGTATCTTTTCTCGTCCTATATGTGGATGATATCCTACTCATTGGGAATGATGTAGGCTTTCTTACTAACATTAAAAGTTGGTTAGCTAACCAATTCCACATGAAAGATTTGGGAGAAGCATAATTTGTTATAGGAATCCAAATTATAAGGGATCGCAAGAACAAAACGCTAGTCTTGTCTCAGGCATCTTATATTGACAAGATTTTTATCAAGTATTCGATGCAAAATTCCAAGAAGGGCAATTTACCTTTCAGGCATGGAATTACATTGTCTAAGGAATAATGTCTTAAGACACCTCCAGAAGTTGAGAATATGAGACAAATTCTCTATGCCTTAAATGTAGGCAGTTTGATGTATGTCATGTTGTGTACAAGACCTGATATATGTTATGCAGTAGGGATTGTCAATAAATATCAGTCAAATCCAGGAAATGATCACTGGATTGTAGTCAAAACAATCCTCAAGTATCTACGAAGAACGAGGAATTATATGCTTGTATATGGAGCTAAGGATTTGATCCTTATAGGATACACTGACTCTGATTTCCAAACTAATAAGGATTCAAGGAAATGCACATCAGGATTAGTGTTCACCCTATGTGGAGGAGCAATAGTGTGGAGAAGCATCAAACAAGGATGTGTTACAGACTCTACCATGGAAGCTGAGTACGTAGCTGCTTGTGAAGCAGCAAAAGAAGTTGTATGGCTAAGAAAGTTCTTAACTGATCTGGAAGCAGTTCCGAGCATGGATAAGCCCATCACACTTTATTGTGATAATAGTGGTGTTGTGGCAAACAACAAAGAACCCATAAGCCACAAAAGAGGGAAGCATATAGAGAGAAAATATCATCTTATTAGAAAGATAGTGCAAATAGGAGATGTGATTGTCATGAAGATAGCTTCTGCAGACAACTATGCTGATCCATTTATGAAGGCTCTCTAGGCTAAAGTGTTTGAGGATCATCTAGAGAGTCTAGGTCTACGAGATATGTTTAACCTTTTCTAGGGCACGTGGGAGAAAATGTTGGGTATATGGTATGCCCTAGATCACATATGGTAAGTCCCACTAGCTTTAGTGCAAATGGGAGATTGTTAGGATTAGTGCCCTAAAGCTCGTTTTTTTTTAATTAAATATTCTCATTTATTAATAAAATAGTTTATTATTTTATATTATGTATAACATTATCCAATATTCTATAAAATTCAAGATTGTAGTTGACATACGGAGGATCGTGTTCAAGTAATAACCTAAAGAGTCTATAGTATATAGATAAGATTGGGTGTCTTATCCTTGTAACATTATTGATACGGCCCACTTTGTAATTGTTACAAATGATTTGATCCAAATTATTCATGTGGAGACATGTGAGTGGGGGTATCCTAAACAATGAGTTTGTATAAGACTGGACCACGAAATTTAATCTCTCTTTATAAATCCGTTAATTGAGAAGATTAATATTTCACAGGATGATCATATGCGACTCGATCTTAATCCTGAGTAAGTTATGAACTCCTACTTGTGACGGCTCGTCCTTTGATCTGCATGGGTGAGAATGATTTTTTGTAACCGATTCAATAAGCCTACCATTTTGGGGACTTGACCAAATAGGGAGCTGGAAACATAATTTCATGAGATTGAATTCACTCCTTCCTATATAGGGTAAGTAGATGAGTAGTTCCCTTAAGTGCTGATTTCGAGACTTGAACAATGGGGCCCCACCCTTTCACTAGCCTGAGAGGGACTTAGTTTATGGTTGGATCATAAATAAATTGTTCATTAGAGAATCGGTATAAGATGTAATTATAGGGGTAAAACGGACTTTGACTCAGCTGTAATTACGAACAACTTATGAATGATCGACTTACATGTAGTGATTATATCCATGAACACAACTTGTCCTACAGTGCATAAGAGTGCAACTCTTGGTCTATAGTGGAGTAACCTATAGTTAATGAATGAAAATTAAATAATTAAAGAGTTTAATTAATTGATTTTGTATTATTGGAGCTTATAATCTGTAGGTTCATAAGGTCTCTTTGTCAGCTCATATGAACAAATATGAATCAATTTCGTTGAGAGAAATTTGTGAAATGTTCAAATTAAAATTTAATATATGTGATATATTAAATGAGGGAAAATATATTTATTGTATATGATACATTAAATATCAAAGAAATTATTGATGTATTGAGATACATTAAAGAAAAGATATTTATTAAATTTGAATTAGATTCAAATAAGGAAATAGATGTCGTAGGAGAATTTGGAAAGGTTTAAATTTGATTCAAATCGGTTAGATAAATATATTTTAATATATTAGATATTAAAATATATTATTTAATTATTTTCCCTAGACCACTATAAATAGGACCCTAGGGGTAAGTCATTGTGGACATTCAAAAATAAGAGAAAGGAACTCTGGAAGAATTCTCCCCTCATTCTATCATTATATTATCAAAAAGGTTCCCACAAACCATTTTGATATTTTGTTCCAGACATAGCAAGGAAGGCTTTTGTGGAAAAGACCAAGTATACAAGAAGAACTTCTTTTATTCAAGGTATGTTTATTGTCACACGCCCTCCCAGCTCACTTGCCTAACCTAGGAAGGGATGCGAAGATAGAGAATACCAGCCCTCTTACTGGCACTCCCTGCCCAATCCAACCTCAACCCGAGACTGTACACAACATAACATGTATGAACAAGTAAAATTGAGCGCACAGTGCACACCTGAGCAAGATGCATTCATTCCCCCATATTAGGTTTTCATAACAAGTCATAACATACTTAAGTCTATTACAACCCGGCTAGAATGCTTTTATTTCAAAACTATATACATGTGGAAGTATATATACAAGGAGCTAAAGAGGCGTGGTGGCAAACAGGTCTTGTCGAGGCTAAGCACCGGGAACTCGTTCGCTACCTAGGGAGAGGAAACATGTTGAAAACGTGAGCTGGGAAGCCCAGTGAGTGATTATCTTAATAAGTTATGCGTTCAAAGGTAAAGCATCAAAAGTAATTAAACAATGCCACCAAATTACAGGCTTTAAACACCAAGAAAATCAAAGCATAAAAACTCATAATGTAGGCATCGAAATCAAGTATAGGTATTTCAAATCGTAATATCTCATGATAAAGAAAACTCATAACATGGTACCCTTCCAAACCCTAGCTGTGGCAGAGTCCTCTCTAACCCAACAGCTTCAATACCTCTCTCACGTGCACATGGAATGCCATTTAAGCTCATTGGTATCCTCGAATACCTTCTCCATGTCCTTCAGTATTGGGGCAGACCAACTACCACCCGAATACCTTCTCACTGTCCTTCAGTATCGGGGGTCAAGTTTTCTCCCTCCCAGGTACCTTCTCTGTGTCCTTCAGTACCGGGGTTAATAATATACAAGGGCATGCTTTAAATAGTTAGAAAACATGTTTTGGAATCACATTCAGCAAGTTCTCAACATAAGCACAAACATTCATCTTAAACAAGCTTCCAACTTCAAGTGTCATGCCAAAAGTTAAGTTCATCATATGGTTAAAAGAGAAGTCACTGACCAAACTCATTTTTCGTGTTCTTAACGCATAATTTCTTTAACATAACCAAACAATCATACTTTAAGTTTTGGCAATTCAAACATGTTTTAGAATGGATTAATGAAGGGTACTTCTAAGAAAAACTTACTCCCAAAACTTAGTTTTCATGCTTGAACGTGGAGTAACAAACTAGTTAAAATTATGCTTAACCTTCAACACCGACATATTATTAGGAGTTCAATGAAAAATGAGTATAAAGTAGTTTAAGCATGCTTCAATATCTATCATTATTAAGCTTTTGAAGAAATAAAGATCAAAGCATAGGTTCTCGAACAAAGTCACTCACAATCACCGAAAGGCTTCCAAGGCTTATAAATTTCTCCTATCACCGTTTGCCCTAAAAATGAATTCCATAACATTAATCATTTTTGCTACTTGGCCCAAAAATAGATCTAATTCAGTCACATAACTCATAGCACAGTAATTGCACACACTTGGTTGTAGGGTATAACAAATTGGAAACACATCTTCCTTAATCTCTCTAGCCCCTTCTGTTTTGAACCCAAAAATACAGATTCAACTTCCAGCATAGGTTTCTCAAAATTTAGCAAAACAACCACCCAATTTTATTTGATAACCCTCAAATACAATGTCTACACTTACTTACCTCAAAATTTGAGCTTCTAATTCGTCCTCAAGAGCTCAAAATCTCTAGATTTCTTCACCTTGTTCTACTGGCCGAGAAACTGGGAACACCTCTCGGTTTTCTTAAATTTTCACAACCTTCCTCTTCGTATTTCCTCACAAACGCCTACAGACTTATTCATTATTCAATTTCTGAGATTTTGGCTCAAGAATCATCAAATTTTCTTAAGTAGATTGAGAGATATGACCGTTTGAAGTTGACCCATTTCCTAGAGCTTCTAGCTGGCTATTGGATTCACAAGAGATGGACAGCTCCTTCTTCATCAATAACACTAATCCGTGAGTTCATATACATTGGCCAGCTCTTACTTCTTTCTTTAGACCTTAAGTCTTTTTAAATCCACCTAATCCATAAAACAAACTTTAACTAATTTAATTAGAAATTAAAGCTTTTGCATTCAACACATAATACACCTAATGTGTACCCAACTTGCTCATGACCTTAACTTACTTTAACTCAACTCTTAATATGCTTATCTCAATGCCTAACCTGTCTCCTTATGAAGCTTATGCACATTATAGTCCACAACTTAGGAAATTCTCATATTCAACCTGGCATCCTTTAGTGCAACCTATACCAATTTACGTGTATCAAACTTCATGTATAAGTGCAATAAGATTAAAAGAGAGTTTAGGGCTTACATTTATGCTTAACCCTAATATTATTATTTAATTCTAAATAAACTCAAACCGATTCCTACTCTTCCGTTTGAGTTTAATTAGATTATGCCTTACAATTGCAGCTCTTGATTCCTTATCAAAGACGTCTGACTCTATATCAACGCATCATTCCTTGCCATGTACTCCTTCATGAGTGATTCTAACGATGATGGTACAGCAACATTCTGCTGATTGCGTTGATAATTGTTCTGATTTAGGTTCTGATTCTGTGCTTATTGAAAATTTATGGTTGTTATTATTAAAGCATGGTGGAATCATCAGCTTACCCACATTGGCCAAATTGGAGTTTGCTTGTTGACAACCCCATGACAAATTAGGATGGTTCTTCCATCCTGGATTGTACGTGTTTGAATAAGGGTTACTGCGGTTAACACCTTGTTGACCAACATAAAAAACAGATTGTAGATTCAAAGAATAACAATCAAAGGAATGACATTCACTGCATCCTATACAAACATTGGTTATCTGATTGACCATTCCAGGCTGGACTGATTGACTAACACCATTATTCATCGTCAGATTCTTTAGCATGTTAGACATTGACGCTACTTGAGCCATCAATGCTATGATAGCATCAGTCTCTTACTTAAGCAATTTTCTTCCTCAAATTAGCTCTTGTTCCAAAACCATCATTTGCCCATTTACAATTGTTACGAGCTATTCTTTCCATAATCTCTTAAACTTCATTGAATGTCTTTGACATTAAAACTCCATTGGCAGATACGTCGACCATATTATGGGATGCTCTATTCAAACCTCCATAAAAAGTCTCCAACTGAACACAACTTGGTAACCAATTATGTGGGCATCTGGATAGTAACTTCTTAAATCTCACCCAAGCATCGCTGAGTGATTCATTCTCTCCCTACTCAAAAGTTACTATCTCCTTCCTGTATCTTGAGTTCATTGTTGGAGGGAAATGTTTTAACAGAAACTTCTCTGCAAGCTCATCCCATGACATAATCGAACCAATTGGAAACGAATTTAACCACAGCTTAGCACCATAAATCACTAAATATGGAAGTAATAACAACTTCAAGGCCTCAGCTGGAACTCTAGGATATTGAATTTCTTTGCAAATCTCGAGAAAACTCTTCAGATGCAAATGTGGATCTTCTCTTACAACTCTATGAAATTGCTCTGCTGTAATTATCATTTGAAACATCACTGGTTTCAACTTAAATTGTGGCGCAGTAATTACATGACGTGATATTTTAGGATTCAGATCTATAAAAGTCGGTGCAGCATATTCTCGAATTGCCATGTTTCTGTCATCAGCCATGTGAATTTAATTGTTCATCACATTAGGCTGATTATTCCCTTGCTGAGCTTTGGCTTGATTCTCTTGCTGAACATGAACACCTTCATCTTCCATTATTTTTTATTTGTTTATTAGCTCTCCTTCTACGATGGAAGGTTCTATCAATCTCATGATCTAGCTCCAATAAATGTCCCCTTCATTCATACACTAAAATCACCTACACGAGCATAAGCACTATGAGATTTCCAAAATTGGGACTATTGCAAAACAAAACCAAATTTACAATCTTAGCAAAAATTATACACTTCCCCAAGCAACTGTGCCAAAAACTTATTGTGGTGTTTTGATGCTAAAAATATATATGTTTTGTATTGAACTAAATGAAACTGAATATATACTTAATCCTTTTAAACGAATGCAAATAGCTATTATCCACTCCAAATATCAGCGCAAGTATATACTAATAACATGCAAGTAATACACTTGATGTATTTCAGAGATTGATCCATGGGGAAATGAAATCCTCACCAGCTGACTTGGTTTAAACGCATCAGATTTTAGGACAAAAATATAAGGTTGTGAGATGAAACTAAAAACACAAAATTAATCAACGCTTTAAAACAAGAGAATTAACAAGCTAGGCTTTAGATCCTTCTATATTGTTCTTCCTTCTAGATTATCAATAAAATTATGGATTCTTTCTCAATTAGAACTAGATACCTACTTACGCTAATTCTTTTGAAAATGGTGTTAAGAACAATGAAACCCTATATTTCTAAAGCAGAATTAGTACATTAAAACTGATCTATTACGTTCTACAAGTGAATATTTTATGCCTAAAATCTCCTGACAATTAATATACTCTTGTTCCACTTGAGATTTCCACATATTTTAACCCTTTCAGTATTAAAACATGCTATTACTCCACTTCGGTTGGCCAAATGGAAAGAAGCAATGAGAGAATTATAAAGATCAAGAGAAAATTGAGAAATCATATGTCATTTATTGCTTAATTCATCGGAGTTACAATATAGAGTTCACTAAAGCCAAGCGATGAAAAATCTAGTCACTCATGCTTGTGAAATACAAAGAGAAGAAAAAAGAAGAGATTTGAATACAGAACATAATTGCAAAAAATGTAAAATAGAAATCAAAATGCAGAAGTTCTTAAATCTGAAATAAAAACAAAAGCAAAACTCAAAACCAATGATGAAGATAAAATTTAAAAGTAACTTCATCTTCCTTTACATGCACAGATGATAAAAAACAACTCAAGAAGAACTTGCAAAACTAAACTCCAGAAGAACTACAATCTGGAAAATCTAAAACTTACACTAAACTAGGGTTCTTAGAAAATTATAGAGAGGAAATGAAAAGAGAGAAAATTCTGCATAACAAAAGAACTGTTGGAAGAAGAGCTCTCTTGATCAACTGCCTTTCCTCTTAAATAGAGAGCTTCAGCCAATCAGAGTGCTGCCACATGGTCAATTGGATTCCCTCACGGTTATTAACTAAAATTTGTTACATATTCTAACCGACTGTGGTGCCCATTTGATAACTAATTCTTCTCATCTAACAACCTTCCATGAGCTGAAACTTCTAAGTAATTTTCATCGCAAGGTAAATTTAGGTCTGCTTGTGGCTTTCCTCTTTGCACGCATAGCCCTGCGATCATAAAAACCAGAAAATCAATAACTTTCAAAGCCTTTAAGCATAAATTCTTAAATTTTCTAAATGTTCTGCGCATATAATCTCTTATGTTAACTTGGCATAATTTCATATTAAATGATCAATTAATGCATAATACGATGCTTTCAAAGCAAGAATAATCTATTTCTAAGACAGAATAACTTATATTCTATAAGTTATCAACGGCCACAAGTCAACCATTGGTGATTCAGCCTTGATTCAAACGAAAAGAGCTATTGTATTGGGTAGAAGCCATTTTTTGGGGCATACAGATTTTCAGAGGGAGCGAAATGGAAGAAAGCTAGAAGAAAGGAGTTGGAGAAGTAAAGAGGCATAAACTTTTACCATTTTCGGCAACATTTTTCCTTCTTCTTTGCTTACTTTGTTTGAATTTTTGTAATGGCATTTACTTATATATTTTTGTTACTATCTTCTTCTTGTAATATGAACTAAATACCTTCGAGTAATGATTAGAAAAGTTTTTATCAATCTAATAAGGGACTAAGGCTCCTTAGCTCTTCTCCATCTGGTTTTTTAGTGTTTTACTGCTTTTGTTTGGGGTTTGTCTGGCCAACACTCACTTAACACAATTTCCTTGAGTTTCAAGAGGAATGAAAGGATTTGTATTGCTCATGAACCACACTAACTCCTCGATTGGGTTAGTAACTCACTAAGAGGGTGTGTTAGGAATAACAACCTAACTAATGCACGAATACAACAACTTAATTTGGCATGAGTTAATGGGAATTGAATCATAACTTAATGAAAATCTGGGAGGATTCCGTGTTAAATGTTGAGTGGTTGGAGAGGAACAAAAGTTCTTGCTGCAACATTTCTTATTCAGAGAGATGTAAATTGTTCCTAATCCGAGTCCATTTCTTATATTCTATTACAAGTTGTTTTAATTCAGTTGTTTAAGCATTTTCTGTGTTTTTATTATCTTGTTATTGTCATTAATTTTGATTGAGCATGTTCAGTTTAGCTAAAAATCAAATTTCACCCCAGTTACTGTTTTGAATTCACTGAAAATTGAGCTTAAGTTGAGTAGAATTCTATTTCTAATCCCTATGGAGACAATATAAATACTTATCACTTGCTACTTGGCTGTGTAAACTTGCACATACCTTTGTGTGGTTTTTATTGCATATTTGAGCTACATTTTGCATAACAACGACCCACATCACCGTGTGCTACTCTAGAGTGTGGGCTAGTCCATGAAGCAAAGATTACACTTCTCAAGGTGCCATGGTGCTAGAACTTGAAATGAAAAAAGTTACACTCTCGAAGTGTCATGGCGCTCCATAATAGGACCATGGTGTTAGTTTGCGTAGCTAGCAAACCCTAGGGTTTTTCTTATTTAAATGATCTTTCCCCTTTGTTTGAGAAAAGAAGTGATGGAGAGAAAAGTTTGATGGGTGATGCTTTTGGGCTAGACAATGAAGTATTGATATGACGTATTTATTGTTGGTCTTGGTGATTTATCTACTATTTTCATGCACATGTCTATTTATTTTGTAGGAATCGAGAAATTTGAGATAAAACAAAGGTCTTAAAAGATACACCAAAAAAATTCAAATAAATTGGACAAAAATGCGACGCATAATCCGAGGAGACAACATTGAGAAGTTATTGCTAGCATCTCAATCCTATCAAAAGAACAAGCCAGATGACCCGCAAAGGTAGCATTGATACGCTGCTCTGTAGTGTCTTAATGATACGACAAGGAGGTGCACACAATGTTGTTTCCGTTCGTAGCATCTCAACACTACTTATAGCGTCTCGATGCTACAAACATTTTTTAACTGCTAAGTGTAACTAGGGTGTAGTGTTGAGATGCTGCCTCTAACGTCTCAACGTTGTCTCCTCGGATTATGCGTCGCATTTTTGTCCAATTCATTTTTCTGCACGTCGTGAAGGGGTGACCTTTGGAGGGAGAATCTTCTAGATTGAGATATTGTTGATTTTGAGGGCAAGGAGACGACATTGGAGCTGAGAAAATGAAAAAGATTTTTGAAGCATGAGATTGTGGATATCGTGTGGGGGACAGATAATTGATACGCCGAATTTGATTTTTCTTCTTTCTCTCTACTTTTTTTTTTTTTTGTAGTTTTCTCTTTGGATTTAGCACTAGACTTTATTGTTATTCTTTGAACAAGAGTAGCTATTATCGTATGAATTTAGATAAAATTAAACATCAAAAACATAAACAACTAAAAGATAAACTTACAAAGAGTTTGTTTTTAACATAATCCTTTAGTTCTGTTGTCACTTGTTTTCAATTTGATAGACGTTCTGGAAAGCGCTCTCTCACAATTGCACCAAACTGGCTGCTAAACTTTGCAGCAAAATCACATATAGGCTTCCTCAACTCATCGGTTATCTGTACTGGAATCCTCCCATGTCGGTTAACATATTTGTCCAACTCCTTGCCTCTAGTATATCCTCTTCCTCTACGTGCAGAATTATCTAAAACACAAATAATTAAGGTAGTAAGTATATACAAAATTATGTTCAAAAGTTTATAAGAAGATTAACCTGAAGTCTCTCCCGTAGAAGACACTGGAGCAACACTATGGTCGACAGGACACTATAGGCAAAAAGATTAGTCACCTCGTTCTCTAACTGTGCATGATTCACCATTGTCTCTCTACAAGCGCGCATAAAAAGTATGAGTGTGATACATATAAAATAATAAGGATAAAAGCTTTTACAATAAATAATGAAACATATTGTTACTCCAATCCTTAATCGTTATCATGATATGAGTCAAAATTCTCATCGAGGTTGGAAGTATCGTCAGGAGAAGCTTCTACATCCAACTCTTCATCATTTATGAAATCATCATCATTGTTTGTGGATATTCTTCTACTCAATCATTCTTCCACAATTGTGATATCAACATCATCCCTACATAATGTGCTCTCTTGAATTGATTCATCAACTCTGATTCTACCATCAACTTCTAGCAACTCAAACTGGTCATTTCTAAGATCTTCTACCTCTAGAACATCCCACACGCATTTATTTTGAACTACTTGCATCACCTTCCAATTAGTACCATATTTTGGATCGTCGAGGTAAAATACTTGTTGTGCTTGAGTAGCAAGGATAAAATGGTCGTCAGCATATGCGTAGTACAATGTATTAATTGATCTCAACCCTAAATCAAAATGTGATTTATTCTTTTTACTGTCTGTGTCGAACCATTTACATTTAAATATCATAATGCGCCTTCTCTTAAGGTATTCTAAGTCCAACATCTCAGTCAATACACCATAGAAATTCAACTCATTGCCTTGACCTTCACTTTCTCCAGGCACTAGGACTCCACTATTTTATGTAGCCCGACGATTGTCATGCGTTATAGTGTCAAAGCATACTCTATTAAAAATGCACCCACTATAAAAGCAGACTTGAGAACTAGGTCCCAACGCCATTGCATGCAAATCGTCAGTCATATTTCCACTCTCACACAATGAGAGAACCTGTTAATTCATTCGTATACGTTACAAAGCTTAATCATAATTCAAATTACATTTATAAACTCTTATAACTATAAACTTACATGATCTATAAACCATGCAAGAAATTGGAGTTGGTGTCGTTTATATAAATCTTTGACGGTCAGTACTTTGAGACGAATTAGATTCAAATGTTGTCTATATATTAACACAAGAAGACAAAAGTTACTTCTTAGATTTAATTCGATTGCATATTGAATATAGATTGAGAGATAGAGTGTTGGAGACGTACATGCGATACGACTTTATTTCATCACAATTGTCTAAAATATACCAATGTGCTATTTGTTTCTCTTCAATGGATAAGGTCCTCGAGATTGAACCCCCTAATGATCTTGCACTTTGTCTAAACACTTCGAATTCTCCACATACCTCGTTCACGAGAATTTGGTCATCATTTCGTTCGTCTCTATTGAATTTCGTTTCAATCCCACTTAGATACAAGGAACAAAAATTCAATGATTCATTCATTACAAATGCTTCTGCTATGGAACCCTTAGGATGTGCTTTATTTCGCACGTATTGTTTCAGTGTTCGTAAACTTCTCTCAAAAGGGTACATCTAACTGTAGCTAATAGGACCCACAACTTTGGTTTCATATGGCAAGTGAACTGCAAGATGCACCATTATAGTAAAAAATGCCGGTGGAATATTTTTTCCAACTTACATAGTATAACTATAATATCTTATTGTAATCGATTCAAATCACTTATGTGTATTTCTTTCGCACATAGATCATGAAAGAATGTACATAACTCAACAATAGTAGTGGACACAGCCTTGGGCAAGTATCCTCGAACACCAATAGAGAGAAGTCGTTGAAGCAGAACATGAGAGTTGTGAGTTTTCAACCCCCATAGTTTCCCATCGTTGACTTTAACACATAGTGATATATTCGACACAAACCCATCAAGAAATTTCTTTGATTTCAAAAACTTACAGAACTCGACCCTTTCTTTGGTAGTCAGCGTGTACACAACATATGGTTTTACAATCTTGTTCCCTATCTTTTGCAAGTCTAGATCTTTCTGTATATTCAAATCCTCTAGATCTAATCAAGCGTTTGTCGTGTCCCTAGTTTTTCCCTCAATATTTAACAACGTGCCAACCAAATTGTCACATATATTTTTTTCAATGTGCATTACATCCAATTTATGTCTTAACATAAGTTTTGACCAGTAAGAGAGTTCAAAGAAAATACTCTTTTCGTTCAGTTCGTTTCAATTTGTTTCCTTTTCTTATCTTTCTTCGATTTATGTCTACTGATCACAGGAAAGTATAGCATACAAACTTCTTGTAAGATCTCATTTCCATCCATTGCGACTAGAGGTGGTCTAAGTTTCGATTTTCCATCAAATTGCTTACTCCTACGCCAACTGTGATTCTTCGGAAGATAACGTCGATGTCCCATGTAACAAATTTTACTTCTTATCCTAAAGGATGATGTATCTTCTTTACAAATGGAACATGCTTGGTAACCCTTCGTACTCCACCCAGATAAGTCGCCATACGTAGGGAAGTCATTAATAGTCCACAACAAACTTGCGTGCAATTGAAAGTACTCGCCACTAACTGAGTCATAAGTGCGCACACCATTACTCCATAACTCTTTCAACTCTTCAATCAATGGTTGCAAATAAACATCAATTTCTTTTCCTGGAACTATTGGCCCAGGAATAAGTAAAGACATGAGAAAATTGGTTTCTTTCATGCATTTCCAATGTGGCAAATTGTATGGAACTAGCACCACTGACATACTGTACGCAGTGCTCATATTCCCCAATGGATTAAATTCATCTAAAGCCAACCCCGAACGAACATTACGTGGTTCTAAAGCAAACTGAGGGAATTCACCATCAAAATGCTTCCACCCTTCACCATTAGCTGGATGTCATAATACACCATCTTTCTCAACACGTTTATCCTTATGCCACCTCATATCAGAAGCAAAATGTTTTGATGAAAACAACCGTTTCAATCTCGGTATCAATGAGTAGTGACGTAACACTTTATGCGGAAATTTCTTTCTTTTTCCATTGTTGACTTTATACCAAGACTTGCTACACATTGGACACTGTTGAAAATCGACAAATTCTTTCCAATATAATATGCTATCATGCTCGCAAGCATGAATTAACTTATAGCTTAGCCCTAGGTCACGCAACTTCCTCCTAGCTTCATAGAATAAACTAGGTATGCATGCATCGTTTGGAAATGTTTTCTTTAACAATTGTAACATATCGAAGGATTTATTACTCCGATTGTTAAGAACCTTAATATGCATCGACCTCACCAAAAAGTTTAATGATGAGAATCGCGTATAACCAGCATATAACGGATTACATGCTTCGGTCATTAAATCCTCGAATGAAGTTGATGTATCATTTTCATGGACATTAGGGGGCATCTCATTCACAAAATTATTGTCTTCATTTACATCCTCTTCGACAATTGGGACTTAAAGGTCATTTAAAAGGTTGAGCATCTCATTATCCTCATTGAGATCATTCGAGTCTATAGTACTTGATTTATCATCGTGTACTGACTCAACTGTATACCTTTGAAACCTAGGTAAGTTGGTACTTGGTTCTCCATGATATACCCATTGACTATATGATGGGGATATTCCATACGTGAATAGATGTCGCTCTACTCCGTCTAAAGATTTCCACATTGCATTCATACAATTTTTACATGAGCATCTTGTTTTTCTCGAGTCATTAACATGGAACTTTGTCATTCCTAAAAATTGGGTTACTCCTTCTATACACTCAGGTGACAACTTGTCTTTAAGTTTAATCCAATCTCTATTCATCTTTATCCTTAATTATACACTTTTCAAATTCACCCCTGTTTGGTGAGAAAAGTTGAATCCTGTACCATTTAGACAAAAAGTTAGATTTAACTTCCTCCCAAGCCATTGAGGTATAAATTTTTTAGCTATCAAGTTGAGATATACAATTTTTAACTAGAAAGTTGAGCTACATATTAAATTGAATATTTTAGGCCTGTTTCATAACCATGTGGAATAATGTTTACATTTTTTGGATCTAGAAATGTTTTTTGGATTTTGGGATAAACAAGCCACAATTATTCTAACTTGGGCTAAAGTTTAAAGATAATACTTATGATAAAGATAGCAACATTTTACCTCTTTTTTTTTTTTTTTTTGGACAACATGACTAATTAATGACACTTACATTTAAAAGGTAAATACAAATAATTTTTCACATTTTTTCATTTGGGCATCTAAAAGGATAATGATTAGGCAAGGGTCTATTTTTCTCCTTTTTGATAAAACAAAGACAAAGTCACCTTGAAGATGAAAAATTAGGCCATGGCACTCATGTTAATCATGTTAAGCACCAACAATGAACAATAAACTAAAGAAGGCGATGTCAGGGGTTGTCTCATTTAACTTACTTCGTGGCAGGGGTTTCCTCTTCCCCTAGCCTTTAATTGTTTCACCTTCTAGGTTAAATGAAGTTTTTGTTTCTTATTGAAAAAAATATAAATCTTTTACCACTTCTAGAAGTTTTTTAACACAAATAAATAGCTACGATCCACATGTGTGGCAAATCCCCAAAAAATATGACCATCCCATAAGCTTTCAAATAAAACAAACAATACAACTTACAAACAACTTGTGTGGTCAGATCATTATATTATATCTTGCACCATTATCCCCAAGGTTAGGTTACAAAGTAGACACCAAAACTTATATAATAATATGCACTAATTAAAGTAACTATTTCTATTAGTCGCCACTCACCCAAATGCAATGCCAACTAAAATATTGTTGACCAAATTACACCGAGACTAACATTTTCATAGACTGGTGATAATTATAGCCATTGACAATCAATGCTAAATACAAAATCCCCAACAAGTCAATTAATTCAAATATTGTCTTCAATTTAACTGTAACTTTTTTACATTTCATTTGCATGAACATAAAACTCTCTTTACATAGCCTTCTTTTTTCCTTGCCGTCCAAAAAACACCAATTATAGAAACGGATAAGCGAGATGGGTCTTGAGAGTTATGGAAGTTCTAGATCCAACACTACTACTTTTAACATATTTAAAGACAAAAATTAAATTTCAAATAGAGTTATGGAAGACATCGATTTAAAGACTAAAATTTTCAAATAGCTAGTTAACAATAAACTAAAAGTAAAGACTTATTAAGATTTATTAAAAGTTTCAAAACTAAATTTAGACATTTGAAAGTAAAGATACTAAAACATAGCAATTCTAAAGTACATTGATCAAGATGACATTTTAACCATGGACATATTATTCAAAGTAGCTAATCATATCACAGTTTAACAATGTTTTCTTCTTTATTTTTAACAATGGTTCTTGGGTTCCACTGTGATTTCCTTCATTCACTAAGGGTAGCCATGGGAATGGCAAAAACTCTCATTCACCTCCATAATCTAACCCAATCTTTACCATTTTTCATTTATTATTAGCTAGTATGGCATAAAATAAACTAGAGTTTACATTGCAACCAGTCATGCCAAATAACTAAAGCTATAATCTGGCCAAAATTCTTCTAGCTAGCTACTGAACCTACACTACTTAAATGCCCATGCTTTCACGATTACTGTACAAAACATGTTGATCCACAACATGCAATTTTACCTATTTAGTAATTGAGTTTAAAAAGACTGACATTTTCAAGAATTTAAAATATACCAACTTGTTATACTAAATCCAATGAGGTCATTAACAAAAAAAATAGACCAATATAATTAAATTAAAACCCTCTACCTTTTATAGTCAGCAAGAATTACACCTATATCTTCTAAATATAAGAATAGTCATATCCTAATTTCTACATTAGCTGCAAAACCTTCAAATAGTCATGCAACAATAATAGAGGAAGCAACAAATTCGAAATTTGCAAAGGAGAGGAGAAGTACCAGCGAGGAAGCTGAAGATCCGAGCTTAGCATGAATAGAAGAAGGAGAAAGACGAGAGAGTGGCATTCAGAGGTTGGAAACCAGAAAAATGGAAATTAACTGAAGAGATGTCCTTCCACATATTCTAGACCATATATCAGAATGTCAACTTGCCCTCACTGATTTAATGAGAATCTAATATGCCAAAACAAGATTCAAATCATCAAAGCAATCAAAAAGTGGATCAATAATGGCTATCTAATATTACTAGCCTTACAATTAACTGAAGAGATGTCCTTCCACAGATTCTAGACCATCAGAATGTCAACTTGGGCTCACTGATTTAACGAGAATCTAATATGCAAAAACAAGAGTCAAATCATCAAAGCAATCAAAAAGCGAAAAATTATGAACGAAATTGTTTGTTACATCTGTTCATTTTCAAAGAGACACAAAAATAAAATATATGTACACACAAATATACATAATTTGAATTTGAAGTTTATGGGCAAAATATCAATATCTTGTGTGTAGAAATGGCTTGAATCTGTTATTGGACGTTTTTATGACCTAGTACAGGGAAATGCAAAAATAATTTTTCAATAACTTGTCTAAATCCATTGAAGTCTCTGATCAATATCCTCTTGTCTAAATAATGAATATCAACAAATTATTCCAACAAGGAAATAGTGAATGAAGAAACTTACGCGACAAACCTCTCAGGCAAATACCTCTCAGATAGCAGCTCTATCGTAGAGGCTTTCAGTCTCTGTGTCTCAGTACAACTTTCTTCTTCAACTTTTTCAGTACTGGAGCTCCACCATCGGCATCATGCAGAGTAACGATGGCGGGAAGAAGAAGCAGTAGGTGTTTAGAAGAGAAAAAAGAAAGAATGAAAAAAAGAAAGGAAGAGAGAGAAGGGGCAACGGTCGGCGTATGTGGGACGCCGGCGAGGTCAAAGGCGGAGGGCGACGGGCGGAGGCGTTAGTCGGCTGTGGGAAAGGGAGAATCGAAAAGTACTGAAGGCGTGTATCGAATGTGAAAAAAAGGGGGGAATGGAGGAAAGGGAGGAGAGAAAGGGGGCAATTTTGGGAGAGGGGAAAAAATAGGGCTCATTTTCGAGCCCTATGAAGTATTTATGTCGACGGTTCAGTTGAACCATCGACAAATACGTAATAAAGGCCGACGGTTCAACTGAACCATCGGCCTTTTGTGTGGTTTGACAGACGATTCAGTTGAACCGTAGGCATAATGGACGAAAGGCAGACAGTCCAGACCAGCCATCGACCTTTCCAATAGAAATCGGTTTGTTGAATTGATTTTTTAATAGAATAGCCGACGGTTCAACTGAACCATTGGCTATTCTTCTATAATGGGCGATGGGCCCATTGTTGCGTCGGCCTTTCACTCAAAGGGCCGATGGTTCAAGCGCCCGTCAGCCTTTCTATGCTTTTTGCCGACGGTTGACTATACCCTCGGGATTTCCTCTTTTTCCCAACCAAAATTTTTTCGTCGGGAAAAATAACGTCAGAAGAACCATTAATTCTTATAGTGAATAGATTTTGCAAATCCAAAAAATTCAAAAGAGATTTTACATAAATTAATTAAAAAATCAGTTTTATTAAACACACTATACTGTTAAGATTCTCCAATAATTACTTTTAACTCACTGCAAAAAAAAAAAAAATAAAATAATGCCAAACAGGGCCTTAGTCTCTTGACCATTGATTAATTATTTTTAGATATAAATCTTATGCTCTAAAGAGGTGATTTAGATTAGAACTTAAATATATGGCTAGAGTATTTCTAAGATCGAGAGATTTAAGATTTCTTTAGAGGTTGTTAAAAGAACTAGACTTAAGACCTTTGTTGTTAATATAATTAAATAAAGATATTAGTTTCTTGATTAGCAAAGGGATTTAATTGTGCTCGGGAGAGACAATTATAAATTATGTATTCCTTACTTTTAGGATAAATGATTGTTTCAATCTTGGCTTTGTTGATTATCTTGGTCGTATAACTAGCTGGTGAAATCAATTCTCTAGGACATTTTTTTCTCATTGATTCTTTCATTAGCTTTTTTTTATTGATAGTTGTTTTTTTATTCACTCACTCATCCTGTGATTGTCTCTAAATAAAATTGAGTGATTGTATTTGTGGTACTTAAGTGAACTAGAAAACCAATCCTGAAGACGACACTTTATACTCATCACTTTGTTAAATTATTGATATAAGATTAAGTTTTCCATGACGCATTAGCTTAATTAAGCTTCTAGGTTGATTGGTGATTTAACATGATATCAGAGCAAGAGGTTCTATGTGTCGAACCCTGTAATGTCATTTCCTCCTCAATTAATATCGATTTCCACTTGTTTGGCCTTTTACAAATTTACAAGCCCACAAGTGAAAAGGAGTGTTAAAATTTCGATATAATATTAAATTTACCATAACCCATCAACTTAAGACTTTGGGTTGATTGGCGATTTAACACAATTTATTAAAACTTAACCATACATTTGCGGTAAACAATTTTGCTAACAAATTTTTGTGAGATATATAACATAGAGTTAGCTTTAAAGAGTGATTTGTGAGTATTTTCATTGTTGTAAAAATAATGAGAATATAATCATTCTAGAGTGTTTGTGAGAGTCTTATTATAATCTTCACAATATTTTAGTAGAGCCTACAATTGTAGAAAACTACACATAGTTTTGAAGTTTGGGCAAACCAGTAAAATTATTTGGTGTAAATTCTTATCCCCTATTAGGAACTTTATTGTTTTAGTTTAACTGTTATTTGTTTTATCCGAAGAAGAATATCTTTAAGTTCTAATTGAACAGCCTTGCCAAATTTCCAACCATTAGTATAAAAGCTTTTGGTTTTGGAATTATGGGATTTGCAGAGCAATTGACTCATGAAAGGAACCATCAAATTTGATGGGCAAGTTTTTATGTACTAGAAGATGCATGCAAATTAAGGATTATCTAACCTATAAAAGATCGGCTTTATTGGAGAAATGATCAGAGAAGACATGAAAGTTGAAGATTGGGAGATTATAGATGAACATGAAACAACTATGATGAAACTAGAATTGACATGTATCTAATAGTTTTCCATAATCTAGTATCAAACCCACATTACAAAATCAAACCAAATAAAAGTAAGGGTAATTCAAGCAACCCACATTTCCACTTCTAACAAATCTAGTTGACGGTAGATGTTAAAACTACATCGAATAATTAAATTTACCCATACTCAACAATGTAAACTTTCAAATGTAAAGGTAACTTTAACACTAGATTTCAAGATACCTTCATCAACTAAAAGTCATGCCCACATGTACTGCTCACAGATTTGTAAATAATAAATTCAATGCTGACTTAATGTTCAGTGGACGCCTATCAAGGCCAACAATAGCATAGGTAGCTGTGAAGGTATTTTCATCATTTTCTTAAAGACGAATAATGTTCAAATTTCCATCGGACACTTATGAAAAAATTAGGAGTGGAAAATGTACAAAAAGTGCCAAAGGTAGGGGTGGCTGTTTAAAAAAAACCAACTTGTCAAGGTTATGACAAATTATTCAATGAGACCGCGTCAGATTTAGATTTTAAAATTTATGATCTACCTCTTAATAATTGTTAGATAAAAAAACGAAATACTTTTATAATTTCTCTCTCATACATCTAACGGTGCAGTCTGATTGTGGTCGCTTCCTCAAATAATTTCTCCGAAACTTGACACTTTGGCCCGCTACTTGATGCAGAAAAAACATAATAAAAAAGATTAAATACAATACAAACCCCGATGAGACGTTCTATCTAACGTTATTATTAATTGTCAAGGCACATGTCTAGTTGATCAAGTAGACAACTTGGTAATGAAAGAGCCATCACAATTGCTGTCTTGTCACTTCACATTCAATCCGACGAATGGTTGTATATTGATTTTATTCTACCAAATATTTGACCCAACTTGACATTAAAAAAAATATATACGAAAAAAAAAACTTAAAAGAAACCCAATCATTTTATTTTGTCCTCTATTTTTTAAAATATGTTAAATTATAAATTTAGTATCTAAACTTTAAAGTTTGTGTATATTTAGTCTCTTAACTTTCAAAATTACAAATTTGGTTTTTGAACTTTTGAATTTTTTAAAATTCATGAATCTATTATATACAAAATTGATATTTTAGAATTTCATTAAACATAAGATTCAAATTTATATCTAATAGAGCAACTAATTTTTAAAAATTATTAATTTGTCAGGGAACTATTTGTAACGCTCGAGTTCAGGGGGGTATATGAATGAATCGTGACCACATCTGAATGAGAGGGATCCTGAGGATATGCAAGTATGGTTAAGAAAGACTTAAAATAATGAATAGGTACTACCTATACCAACAAAATGCACCTTCCTTTTTGGTGGCTCAATCGTGGGAACTCCAAAATTAAACGTGTTTGGAACAATCCTATGTTAGGTGACCTACTGGGAATTTTCTCAAGAAGCATGTGAGAACGTGTTTGGGTTGTTCTCAAGAAGCATGGGTTGTTCCATAATTTTCTCAAAGCTATAATATTTCTCAAAATAGTTTGAAACATGCAATATTTTTCTAATAAGTTTCGATTTTTACAATATTAATAAAAAAAGTCCTTAAAAACATAGGTAAAAAGTAGATAACAAAACAAGGAAACTCATAACTAGAAGTAGTATTTATAGGCTTAATTTTCAAAAATGAAAAGCCAAAAATAAAATAGTTATCAAATGGGGCCTTAGTCTCTAAACTTTAGTTTGTAAAAATTTAGTTTCAACACTTTGAAATTTATAACAATTCAGTCCCAAAACTTTAAAATTACAACAATTTAATTCTTATAGTGAAAAAATTCATCAAAATTAAGTATCAATTTTTATTATATAACGACGTAGTCTTTGTCATTACAAATACATTTGGTTCCTAAGGTTCCTAATTAGTTTATATATGTAAAAAAAAATAAAAAATTGATAAACCCAAGTGGAATCCTCCAGTTGATAAACTAGACAAGTGGTCATGGAAGAGCGGTCCCATTGTTGTTGTCGCCTTCGATACAAAGTATTTGACCATACCTAACATTTAAAAAGAGATAAAAAGAAAATTGGATTTTTATACTATTATTTTATTAAACTTATTCTTAAAATATATTTTTTCCAAACTTATTTATATTAGGTAAATTTATCATTAGACAAGAACTTAATTTAAAAAAAATGTTAAAACGTAAGGAATTATATATTGAAACTTTAAAAATCAACATAGACTAAATTGACAACACGGTCAAAACTTTAAAGATTAAATATATATTTGGATATTGTGACAGTGGTTTCAATGTTTTTGGACAAAACTCCAAAAACAACCCAGCCTAACGTTTAAAGTTGGTGTTATGTCTCTTATCTTCTTTTTTGTTTTCTCATTTTTCCTCTCTTTATATAATAATATATTTGAGAGATCGGTACGACAAAAAATAATTGCAACCCATTTAATGTTTATTATTATTATTATTATAGTCACGGAGGGACTTAATCCAGTATAAGAAGAGGGAGGAGGTGTTTGAATCAAACCATTAAATTCCAAATCTCATACAAACTTCTTGCAATCAATATAATGGCGGAATCAATTCTATACAATGTTGCGGCAGAGCTTATAACGAAATTGGGCTCTCCTGCACTGAAAAAGGTGGTTGAATCGCTTTGGGGTGTTGATGATGAGCTTGAGAAACTCAAAGACACTATTTCAGCCATGGAAGCTGTGCTTCTTGATGCCGAGGAGCAACAGTCCAAGAGTCATGCAGTGAAGAATTGGATTTCAAGGCTTAAAGATGCTTTCTACGATGTCGATGACTTGATTGACGAGTTCTCTTATGAAACCTCGAGGCGAAAAGTTATGGCCAACGATGAAAGAAGGACAAAAGAGGTACGCAAAGTCTTCTCTATACCTCATCAGATTGCATTCCGATGGAAAATGAGTCACAAAATAAAAGAAATTAGAGAGAAACTGAAATCCATTGATACTGATAAAAACCAATTCCATTTCTCTGAGCGTTTGATTAATACACGAGAGGATGAGCTGAGGAAGAGACGAGAGACTTCCTCTTTTATATATGATGATGAAGTGATTGGTAGGGATGACGACAAGAAATCAATTATAGATCTTCTACTAGATACTAATGCCAAAGAGAATATTGTTGTGATTTCTATAGTCGGAATGGGAGGATTAGGAAAGACTGCACTTGCTCAATCTATCTACAATAATGAAAAGACAACGAAACATTTTGAGTTGAAATTATGGGTTTGTATTTCTGAAGAGTTTGATGTAAAAGTTATTGTAGAAAAGATTATAGAGTCTGCAACAAGAAAGAAACCTGAGATCCTTCAAATGGATTCATTGCAAAGTAAACTTCGAGAGCATATTGATGGAAAGAAATATTTGCTCATCATGGATGATGTGTGGAATGAAGATCATGAGAAATGGGTTAATCTCAAAAGATTGTTAATAGGTGGTGCAAAAGGCAGTAGAATTTTGATCACAACACGTCATCAACGAGTTGCAGAGACTTTTGACACAACTTTATCGTATGCTTTAGAAGAATTGGACGACAAAAGCGCTTGGTTATTGTTTAAAAAAATGGCTTTAGGAGGTGAGGAATCAAAAAAAGAACTTGAAACTTCAAATCTAGTCGAAATTGGTAAGGAGATTGTGGTAAAGTTAAAGGGCGTTCCTCTTGCAATAAGAACAATAGGACGACTTTTATATGCTAAAAAATCAGAAGATCTTTGGTTGTCTTTCAAGGATAATGAGCTTTCTCGAGTTATGGAGCAAAGAGAAGAGGCACAATTCATGTTATCAATATTGGAGCTCAGTTATAACCATCTTCAGTCTAGTTTGAAGCAATGTTTTTTATATTGTGCTGTATTTCCCAAAGATTATAATATTCAAAAGGATGAAGTGATAAAGCAGTGGGTGGCACAAGGTTTCATTCAACCAAATGGCACGATTGAGCCAAATGATATTGGTGAAGATTATTTCATGGAATTATTATCAAGGTCATTCTTTCAAGACGTTACAAGAAATGAAATGGGGGACATAATAAAGTGTAAGATGCACGACTTGATGCATCATCTTGCTTGTTTAATAGTAAAAAATGAATATGTTTCTATGGATGTGAATGATAGGGTCGTCATTGAAAGAACCAGACACATCTCAATTTTCCGTAGCTTCGGTATAAAATTGGAATCTCAAGAATTATTGTTTGAGGCAAAAAATTTGAGGACATTAATTATTGAAGCTCTCAGTAAGGATTGCCAAAAAGTCCTTAACATAATCCCTTCTAAGTTTTTGCAATTACGGACATTGAGTTTGAGTTTGAGCTCCATCGTTATGACTTTTCATGAATTGCCTAAATCTATTGGCAAGTTGAAGCATTTAAGATATCTGAATATATGTTCTAGCGAACTTTGGTTCCTTCCAAATTCTATAACTGAGTTGTACAATTTGGAAACACTTATCCTTGATGGATGTATCTTTTTACAGAAGTTGCCGAGAGATGCAAAGAATTGGATGAACCTTAGGTATCTAAGCCTTGCTAAAAATTTGAGTATTGAATGCCTTCCAAATTCTATCACTGCATTGCATAATTTGGAAACACTTATCCTTCAAGATTGTTTGTTGTTAAAAGAATTGCCGAAAGATATTAAAAAATGTATCAACCTTAAGCATCTTGATTTACGTGGTTGCTCAGCTTTGACACATGTGCCAAAAGGATTAGGTGAGCTTACTAGTCTTCAAACAATGAATTTTTTTGTATTAAAGAAAGATGTTGGTTGTGAGTTAAGCGAGTTGAATAGACTGAGCAAGTTGAGGGGATCATTAACTATTAAAGGTTTGGAATCTTGTACAACTGATGATTTGGAAAAGAATTCTTTTAACTTGCAACTAAAGTTGGGTGTTCAAGAGTTGAAGTTAGTTTGGAGCTATTTCGAAGATGAGGCTATGAATATTGCCTTGGACAATGACTGCGAAAGAGTTTTAGAATGCTTACAACCACATTCAAATGTTCGAAAGATACATATACGCGGATATCTAGGAATCAGGTTATGTGATTGGCTATCCTCTAATACCCTTGTTCATCTGGTCAGCATAAAGCTTGCAAATTGCTTCAAATTGCAAGCTCTCCCACAATTTGATCAATTTCCTTTTCTCAAGCATCTGGGTCTTAAATCATTACCCTGCATTGAGTACATTGACAACAATGATTATCCTTCTTCATCAATGTTTCTTCCATCCCTTGAGAAATTAAACATTGTAGACATGGACAATTTAAAAGGATGGTGGAAGGGTGAAACTTATTCATCAGAATCTTCTCAAAACAATGTCTCATTTCCAACAAAAATGTCTTGCCTTTCTCAATTAAATATCGAAGATTGTCCTCAGTTGGCTTCAATTCCTTGGCATGCACCTTTGCAGTCATTGGAAATAAGTGCGGTTAGTTTACAACTACTTAACATGGTAATTGAAACGACTACCAGTCATTGTGTTGAGGAGTCTTCTTCTACTCAGTCAAAATTATCTTCTTTTCGCCTTAGTAGGATTGAAGATCTTGAGTTTCTGCCAAAAGATTTATTCTATCATTTCACAAATCTTGAGCATCTTGCAATAGCAAATTGCAAAAGTTTACAAATGTCTTCTTCTCTTGTACAACATCCTATTAAGGAAGACGATAATGATGTAGTATGGAAAGAGTTTCGACGTCTCCGCTCTTTACATCTTGAAGAAATTCCCAAATTGGAGTATTTGCCTAATGGTATGCAACATGTGACAACTCTTCAAAGCATTTACATTGGAAGATGTCCAAATTTAATAACTCTACCAGAATGGATAGGCGACCTCACTTCACTCTCAATCCTATTGATTTGCAAGTGTCCAAAGCTTACTTCATTGCCTGATGGGATTCACCACCTCCGCTCTTTACAATCATTGAAAATTTGGGATTGCCCCGAATTGATAGAGAGGTACAAGGAAGGAATAGGAGAAGACTGGCCTAAAATTTCTCATGTTCCTATCGTAGACATTTCATATCTTTGACATTGAAGAGAACAAAAACTTGTTCATCCATCAACTAGACCATCGTCAGGTATGCAAAATCGTTTTCCTCTAATTATTTTTATATTTCTTTGAAATTAATTAATTATGCAATCATTTACAGATGATCAAACTAATTGTAACTTCTAACCCTCATTTCAATATTTCTTTGATGGCTAACTTCATGGGCAGACGAAACAGAGACCAAAACATGTCATGTCATGATCTCCAAGGGACGACTTGTCATTCAATCAAAGGTCCAAACAAATCCTAGATGGCTCCTCTCTCTTCTGGTTCAGTTCTTATGCTTGACTCATGATTTCTTGCAATTCTCCAACGCTTTGTGCAGTTAGTGTTCCCTTCCAAAGTTAATTTTCTGGGTTGTTGTTATTATTATTATTTGTAATTCCTTGGACTTCTTGTTTAATCAATTGGTAATGTCCTAATGGTTTCTCTGCTCAGCAGCTCCAAATTGCTTTGATTATGGAAAGCTTCTGATGTTGGGTAGGGTTGTTTGGTAACATTTCTAGTTCTTGTTTCTTGTTTCTTGTTTTCTCTTTTTTAATAAAGGAAAAGGAATTGTATTTGGTAATTGTTTCTTGTTCTGTCTTTTTTATTGAAAAAAATGTTTAATAATCGTTTCTTGTTCCTTGTTCTTTGAAATTTTAAATTAAAAATATAAAAATTTTATTGAATATTATTTTTGAAAATTAAATATCCAAATTTTAATGTTATATTTATTTTTAGGTATTTATATTATATGCATTTTATATGTAAAAATGATAAAATAATGTTTTTATTTACGTGTTGGAAAAAAATGAAAACAAAAAATGAAATGAGAAACTTAATTTTGTTGTTTCTAAAATTTATGCAAAATTTTGGAAACGATTCTAAAAAATAAGAAACGAGAAACAAATTACCCAATGCTTCCGTTTCTCAAAAACTAAAAACTATGAAACAGGAAATTAGAAACATAAATATTACCAAACGACCCTAAATTGACACAAGTGATAACCTAGCTGGAAGTTCTTTTTGTTGTTGAGCTTTGGAGTTCCGGTTGGAGGTTCTTATTTGAGCTACCCATGTGATGTTGAAGTCAAGGCCAACTCAACAAAGTTCGTTACTGAAGGATAAGTTGTTTTTTCTTCTCCTCTCTTTGAGTGTATAGAGCTCTCACTGGATTTCTTCTTCTCTGTAACTTGTGTTCTACAAATTAAATAAAAGATCAACGACTCACCTTGCACAGTGGATGTAGACCTTTAAGGTTGAACCACTATAATCTCGTGTCAATTCTCTTCTTCCCTCTTTCAATACTCAATTAGTTTTGACTTTGCTATTATTGTGCTTGTTCCTTGGATTTTCTATTATTGATTAAATCTTAAGGTATTGAAGCAATGGTTAAAAGAAAGCATGTTTATTAGATAAACATGGGGTTCTATCTCAAAACCAATTGGCATGTGGTGGTGGAGCTACTAAGTTCCAAGTGTTGTTTTGTTCAAGGGCTTGCATTTCTTCCTCCATTGCAGCTTTCCAGTGAGGGATTTTCATTGTTGTTTTGTAGTGTTTTGGTTCATCCTCCTCTTGTCTACTAATAAATGCTTGTTGTTTCCCTCTCTCTGTATTTGTTGATGCAAGTTTGGATCTAATAATGGATTCTCCTTAAGTTTTCTTCGTGTGATCATGGAATGGACATTTGTGTTCTCGACTGAATCTTCTCCAGTTCTGTCAGTTGCTGAATTGTGTGTTGATGTACCTACAAAAGGAATGCACAAATCAACGAATTGCTCATTGCTTATATCAGGGAGTGTAGATACCTGGTGTGAATCAATTGGCTGTGGATTTGAGCCAATTTCACTAGTCAACGCATTGTTTTCAGCCTGTATAGTGTTAATGTCCTCTGTTTGATGTTGATGCCATGGCTCCAGAGGTTGTACTGCAGGTTCGTCTCTTAAATTGGTTGTTTGTGTAGCCTCTTCAGGTTGATTTGAGGTAAGATCTGTATCTTCTTCTAGGTTGAATTGTCTGTTCCTAGGTTCTTCCTTCATATCAGCATCTTTGTTGTCAGTAGCATTGTTTGTGATGTTCTCTTCTGTAGGTTTATTCCAATTTTCCAGATCTGTAAATTCTGTAACCACAAGGGATTTTTCTATGCTTTCAAGGTTAGAGACATTTGACTTTGCAAAAGGAAAGACATTTTCGTCAAAAACTACATGTCTAGATATATAAACCTTGTTTGACATAGGATCCAAGCATCTATATCCTTTATGCATATGACTATACCCAATAAACAGGCAAGGATAAGTTCTTTTTGAGAGCTTATGCTTTGCATAATTCCTAAGGTTTGGGAAACACTTGCAATCAAATTTTTTTATTCCACTATAGTTAGGTTCTTTATTAAAGAGTGTAAAATATGGTGACTTCATATCAAGAGACTTAGATGACATACGGTTTATCAAAAAAACCAGTAGTGAGAAAGGCGTCTACCTTGTGTTTTAGAAGTACTTGAGATTGGAACAAAAGGGCTAAGCCAGTTTCTACTATGTGTCTGTGTTTTCTCTCGACAACTCCATTTTGTTGTGGAGTATGAGGGCAAGAGAATTGATGAGAAATACCTTTTTGTTCAAATGAACCTTTGAGTTCTAAGGATGTGAATTCACCTCCTCCATCACTTTAGAACACCTTTATCCTCCTTTCAAATGGATTTTCTACTAGTAGTTGGGATTTGAGGAAACATGAGAAGTCAGACTTCTTTCTTAGTGGGTAGATCCAACAAAACCTGAAAAAAATCATTAATAAAACTAACATAATATTTGAAATTTCGACAAGAAGTTATAGGTGAGGGTCCCCAAAGATCACAATGAATTTTATAAAGAGGATAGGTACCAATATGATTATTTTGCTTAAAAGAAAGTCTACAACTCTTGCTCATTTGACAGAACTCACAAATAGTTTTAATCTTATTCCAACTAGTAACAGTTAAAAGAAGAGAATTAGAAAGTTGTTTCAAGGCTGGATCATTAAGATGTCCCATCCGTTTGTGCCAAATGGAGTAGTTGGCTTTATTTTGACTTCTTGTAGCAGAAAAGGCTTGATGAGCTTGCTGATTTTGTTCCTTCAAAGCGTACAAGCCTTCGTGTTTATGTCCTTTACCCAGAATTTGTCCCTGTTTGTTCTTAATAACAAACCCATTAGCATAAAAAACAATGAGACAATCACTATCTACTGTCAATTTGGTAATAGACATTAAGTTTTTCTTTATCTCGGGCACAACTAGAACATTATTGAGTTTGATTTTAGATAAGTCAGTGATAACAAAACATGTACCAGTATGTGAGACTTTTAAACCTTTTCCATCACCCACATATAGTTTATTCATACCTTTATAGGGTTTTAATGTGAGACATCATACCTGAATCATTTACTATGTGAGATGTGGCTCGAGGGTCAGCAAAGAGAGTTGGATCAGTGACCTCTGATAATGTATTGATATAATTAAATTTACCATAACCTATCAGTTTAAGCTTTGGCTTGATTGGTGATTTAACATGGTATTAGAGCCATAGTAAAAACCTAGCTGTATGCCGGAGAAATCTCCAAAGTGGGCAATATCATACTATTGTAGAGATATGTCGAGAGTCGTTGTTCTTATCAATTGGTATCAGAGTAAGGGGTTCTGTGTTCGAACCTTTGTAAAGTCATTTTCTCCTCAATGAATATTGATTTCCACTTGTTGGGCCTTCAACAAATTTTCAAGTCCACAAGTGAGGGGGAGTGTTAATGTATTGATATAATTAAGTTTACCATAACCTATCAGCTTAAGCTTTTGGGTTGATCAATGATTTAACAACCTCATTCATGCTCAAGGCTGTCAGTGCTCTCAGTATTTCTTCATTTTGATAAGAATGGCCAAACCTATTCCAACATTGCAGTGCTGAATGGTTGAATTTTCCACAAATTTGGCATTGTATTTTCTCCTTCTGGGTTGGAACTTGACTTGTTCAAGTTTCTCACATTCTGTTGTGTAGGAGATCAGTTGAAGTTCAGGTTTTGTATTTGAGTTTGTCCAGCTTGATTCTGCTGTGTAGGAGGGCTAAAATTCTGGTATTGCATTCTGTTTTGTCCAGCTTGGTTTCCTCTGCCTCCATTGTTGTAGTTTCTTCCTCTTTGTCTGAGGAAAGCTTGATTGTGATCCATAGGGAGTGTCTGTCCTTCTTCCTCTTCGATACTTAATTGTAATTCATGATTCTTTAGGGCCACTACCAACTGATTGTAAGATGGATAAGGGGCTTAAGAAAGCATGGCAATTCTGAAATCTTTGTACTTACCTCCTAATCCTCTAGCAAGATGGAAGACTTTTGTAGTGTCATCAACCCCTTGAATCTCTTCAAATAGTCTTCCATGTTCATAGTTCCCTTTCTAAGACTGATCAATGATTCATTTAGGTTTCTCTTTTTTCATGGTGAGGAGAAGTTCTTCAAGTGACTTCCAGACGTGGTGAGCATTATCACTAACTTCCATCATGGACAACACTTCTTCTGTGATTGTTCCCAAGAGCCATGAAGTCAGCAGTCCATCATTGTTCTCCCATATTGCAAGTTGGGGATTGGCAATCATTTTCCCTTCTTTATCAGCAACTTCTTTCGCTGGAGCACTGTGTTCAAATAAATGTTGCCCTATCCTTATGCTTTTGACGAGAGGTACAATTTTTGATTTCCACAATAGGTAGTTTGTAGTATTTAGCTTAATGGAAATCAAGCTAGAACACTGATGAAAAGCTTGGATGTTTCAAAAAACTAGCAGTGAAAGAAGTGTTTTTCTTTGTGCAGCTAGCTCTGATAAAATCAAAGAATTACTGTAAGTTTCTGATCTAAGACACTCAATGCTTTGTTTATATGGTTGCTTTGTCTCAAACTTTTGGTTGCTTTCTTGAAGATTTCAGTTCCACCATTGGTCTGAGAGCAAGTAATTTCCAAATCCTAATCTATATAATTCAAACACTAGAAAAATAACAGGGGAAAATTCAAATTTACAACATTTAAAGAATTATTAGTTACTAATGCATTAGCCCAGGGATTGTGCCAAAATCAGGATAAGAAATACCGTAACTTTTACAAACTTGGTTAGAATTTTGAGAACATTTTTATGAACTATAAATTAAGAAATTATTAATTAAAAATGGCAAAAACATGATTTATATTGATGTTTAAAAAGTTTAGAATCAAAGTAAATATAAAATTAACAACCTTCCGACATTTAATTTTAGAAAATTATGAAGAAGAAAAAACGATTCAAGACAAAACTTAAAAAGAGAAAAAAAAAAAAAGAAAAAAGAAAAAAAAAAGAAAGCAAGAAAAAGTACTATTTGATTTTAATGTAGGCTGAATTATTCAAAACTTCAACCAATAAAAAATAGATTTAAATTCTATTTTGATCTTTTTTCTCTGCTTTTGTTTATTTTGGTCTTTCTATTTTCAAACCACCTTTTGTTTTCTGTAGCATAAGCTTTGGTCTAATTTAGAATCTACACTTTTGAAACATCTGTTTTCATTCATATACTTTTAAAAAGTGATCAATTTGGTCCCTTCATTTTCTTTTATATCTCATTGTTTCTACTACAATTTTCGCATAACACTACACTCAATAAATTTTTTAAAATGTACTCATAACTTTGTATTAAATGATTTCAATTGTGTATATAATTTACATAATAATTATGCAAACAAAGATCAAAATGATCACTTTTTAAAAGTATATTGATGAAAACAAATATTTCAAAAGTGTATGTTCTAAAATAGATCAAGGCTGAAATTGCAAGAACTAAAAGGGACATTTTGAAGGTATTGAGACCAAAAAAAACCAAATTTGAAAATATGGACAAAAATAGTATTTAAACCTCAAAAATATGTGTCACCAGCAGCAGAAAATTCCTACTACCCAAATAGTAGGTAAGAATTACTTTGACACAAATACAATTATTTTTTCTTTTTAGAATTCGAAGGAGATCACACTTTTTAACTTCCAAAGGAGCTTGGTACTTCATTTCGGATTTCATCATATTGAAGAATTCGGAAAAAAATTGTTGTATCCACCATAAGTAGATTTCTATCTAATCTGTTAGGAGGGCGATAAAAATATATCATTCTAACTTTCCTAACAAATTCGGACAATATATATTATTCAATAAATTTCAAATCATGTTTTAGTTCCAAATAGCGCGGAACAAACAATTGAAACTCACAAGCTTAAAAGAATAGATAAACTAATATAAACTTCTAAGCAACAAGAACGATAATAAATCAACAAGATAAGAAAAAAGAAATTGACATTGGATTTATATTGGTTCACCCAATGTGGGCTACATCCAGTTCTCTTCTACCGATGTAGGTTCCACTAAAATGCCAATGAGAAAAATACAAGAGTTTACAATGCTCAAGAATGATTTCTCATACTTTTCTCTCTCAAGGAAAAGACTCACGAATTACTCTACAACAAACTTTGAAAACTCTTTAATAGAGAAAAACTCCCACTTGGAGACAAAACAAGCAATACGTCTCAACTGCAACGGTAGCGACTCCTCTCTACTCATGGAGAAGTCTAGCAACTTCAGTTTTGTCAACAGGAACGACCTTGCGGTAAACATATAGTTGGATTCTGACTTCCTGAAATCTTTTCAAGCACCAACACTCCATCTTCCAAAGTTGATATGATAAAATGGTACCTCACTTGTATGTGTTTCGTTCTTGAATGAAATACTGAAATCTTTACTAAATGAATAGCGCTCTATGGTCACAATGCAAAGTTCCCTTTCCCAATTTCAAGCTAAGTTCTTCTAAGAAAGACTAAAGTCATATTATCTCATTACTTGCCTTAGTAACTACAACATACTCAATCTCTATAGTAGAAAAATCTATTATTTTCTGCAATTTAGAAACCCAACTAATCGCAATATTACCCAAAGTAAAAACATACCCAGTAGTACTTTTCTTGCCATCTGTATCACCTGCCATATCTACATCCAAGTAACCCTGTAGTTTAAAATCTGACTTCTTAAAATGCAGAGCATAATCAATTGTCTCTCTCAGATATTTGAAAATCCACTTCACAGCCTCTCAGTGCTACTTTCATGGATTACTCATATACCTGCTAACAACTCCCATTGCATGTGCAATATCTGGTCTTGTGTAAACCATGGCGTACATCAGGCTATCTATAGTTGAAGCATATGACACTCTAGCCATATGATTTCTTTCCTGCTCAGTAATGGATGAGTGTTGATCCTTAGATAATCTAAAATGACAAGCTAAAGAAGTACTCACAGGTTTTGCATATTCCATGTGAAATTTGTTCAACACCTTTCTTACATACTCTTCATGTGATAATGACAATGTACCATCTTTTCTTTCAAATTCTCATTCCAAAGATTTGTTTGCAGCTCCCAAATCTTTCATATCAAATTCTTTAGATAATTCAACCTTTATCTTTAGAATTTCCTGTTTGTTCGCACCTATTATAAACATGTCATCAACATATAGCAGTAAAATAATGTATAAGTTGTCACCACGTGTCTTTGATGCGAAGCGGCCGACATCCTCAAAAAATGGAGATTTTAAAAGGAGTCGCTACTAATCTTTTTTTATGGTGTGATTGGGCAACAAAATAAAATAAAAACAAACTTTTTAAAAAAAGAATAGAAATGGTATGTGAAAACTAGATTTGGGCTCGAAAATTGTTTGTGTATGGTGAAGGTGTTAGCACCCCACAACACTCGTTAAAAAAACGGTGACCAAATTTTATCTTTAATTGAAAAGGATTTTAAAAGAAATGTTTATTTAAGAAAAATAGGATTTTAAAACAATGTCTCTATTTGACCTCTCATTCTTCTAATATTTGAAGTCATGATCTCATAAAATAAGTGGAAAAAATTCATTGGTTTGGCTATATTAGAATCAATCCCAAAAACCTAAGGAAAAATTCCTCACCTCAAGAATATGAGAAAATTTTACAATTTCTCAACTCCATCATATGATAGCCTTTCATAAATTTTTTTTTTGAACTATATTCATTTTTTCTTAGGATCAAAATCTCAGATTCCTAAAGATTATGATACCTCACCTCAAGAATTATAGAAAATCGGACTCCCAAATATTTGTAGATTCCGTCGTAAGAATTTTTAGAAAAAAAATGGCCTTGAAAAATTGCTTTTTGAGAAAAGGTTATAAAACTTTTAAAAGCTAAAAGAGAAATTTAAGGGGTTGGGCTAAGGGTGGGTTAGCTTTCTTAAGCTCAACCCTTGTTTAGAACAAGGGTTTAGGAAACCTAACCCAAACTCATGGGATTGAATAGTATTTAGGCTAAATTATAAAAAATATCCCTAAACTTTGTACTTTTTTAAAAAAAAAATACCTCTGAACTTTCAAAAGTTTCATTAATACCCTTAAACTTTCAAAAAAGTTAAAAAAAATACCCTTACCGTTAGTTTGGATGGAAACCGTTAGTTTGGATGAAAACCGTTAGTACTTTATTTCAAAAATACCCCTAAACTTTCAAAAGTTTCATTAATACCCTTAACTTTAAAAAAAAAGTTTAAAAATACTCTTACAGATAATATATGAACAGAAATCGCTAGTACTTCGTTTTAAAAATACCTTTGAACTTTCAAAAGTTGCATTAATACCCTTAACCTCTAAAAAGAATTAAAAAATACCCTTGTATATGGATGAAAACCGTTTATCTACACCTCATTACCTCCCTCGTTTATTTCCTCTCTATCGTGATTTGCTTCAATCTATGGCTTAACACTTCTCTACTTTTCTTCATTTTTTTTTCCTTTCTTTTTCAATACCCCTTACTCTCTTCGTCCATTTTTCAATCTCTAAAACTTCCTCCATTAATCATTTCTTCTTAAATATTATAACTTTAAATAAACATGAGGAGCTTTCTCATTTCTAAGCATGCCCAAACATAAATATACGAAATTTCAACACCCAAATAGTCAATGTCTTTGAAGTTATCTTGAGTTGGAAAAGAACCAATTTGAAAACAACTCATATAGATACTCTCATTTGTCTCCATTTGTCTAATTCTCAATCAAGGAGAACCTTCTTAACTGACCACAACAAATAGACTAATTTGAACTGCAAAAATGATTAATAAAATCTTCATCCGCTATAAATTTGGTAATGCATATGTTTTCTTTCTTTTCCCCTCCCACTAGATGTTCTCAAAATTTATGACCCAAATTTTCAACATGTTTCTCTTGTTGTGTATTAAACCCAAATGTGCTAACTCAAATTACTAACGTACAAACTTGTTCAAGCATTTAAGTCCTAAAGTTCCTTGGTGGTTCCATTATTCTCCTTTCTTCTTGCTATAGTCTATATACCTTGATTGAAGGGGGTAATTTAGAGATTGGAAAATGGAAGAAGAGAGCAAAGAGGGTATTGAAAAACAAAGAAAAAAAAAAGGAAAAATAGAGATGTGGTAGGCCATAGATTGAAGCAAATCAAGACATAGAATAAATGGAAGAGGGAGATAATGGAGGGTAGATAAATGGTTTTCGTCCATATACTAATGGTAAGGACATTTTTTAACTTTTTTTTAAAGGTTAAGGGTATTAATGCAACTTTTGAAAGTTCAGGGGTATTTTTAAAACGAGGAACTAAAACGATTTATGTCCATATATTAACGGTAAAAGTATTTTTGAACTTTTTTTTTAAAGTTGAAGGGTATTAATGAAACTTTTGAAAGTTTAGGGGTATTTTTGAAACAAAGTACTAACGGTTTCCATCCAAAACTAACGGTAAGAGTATTTTTGAAACTTTTTTGAAAGTTTTAAGGTATTAATGAAACTTTTGAAAGTTCAGGGGTTTTTTCTATAATTTAGCCTAGTATTTACTCATCAACCCCATGTTTTTTTTTTAAATTTTAATTGTAAATATAATTGTCTTTTTTAAAAATATTATTTCTCTATCTTCCTCTTATTCCTTCAACTTTTTAATTATCATTATTATTATTATTTTATCTTTTTAAAAATTTTGTTTTATCTTTTTTTCTTTCTTCCTTCTTCATCTGTCTCTTATATTTTTCTTTATCTTCACCAATATCAACAACTCTCTTGATAACTTCAAATGTGTTGTCTGTAACTTTTGAATTTTTTCCGTTAGTCAATTTAACTTAAAGACTTATTAGAATATTTTTTTTTTAACTTAAAGGACTAAAATGTTGTTTTTGAAACCTCAGACGCTAAAAAAAAAGTTAAAACTTTAGGATTAAAAGTGTAATTTGACCAAAAATATATAATTTCTAATAATTGAGTTTAAGATAAAAACATTATTTTATTTTGAACTTGCTAATATTAAAATAAAAAATAGTATTTAATTTTAAATTAGTTAAAATAATACAAATATATGATATTTTGCTCGAAACTTAGTAAAATAGTAATTTATAATTGATAACCAGTAAAAAGTACTTATTTTCTTCTTTTTCTACTTGTTTCAAATAATAATAAAATTACTCTTTTTTTTTCATTTGTTGAGTTGAACTCTATGAGACAAATAATAAAAAATAAACTAATTTCATTAGAACTGTACCTCTAAATAAAATTTTATTTTTAATTAATTATCTAAAAATAAAATGAATAACAAATTAGATAGTTCATTTTCTTATTATTTAGTAGAATTAAAATCTCAAATTATAGATATATATATATATATATATATATATATATATATATATATATATATATATATATATATATATATATATATAATTTTAGCCCAATCTCAATTTCAAAATTGATGGAAACAAATATTGGTTTACAATTTTTCTGAGTTGAATTACAAACTTATTAAATTAAATTAGCAAAATAAATAATATTTAATTTTAAATTATCCATATTAAAAAGTATTTTACTTACCAATGAGTCGTATACAAAGTAAAAAAAAATGTATGATATTTAATTTCAACTTAGTCATATATTTTTAACATAGTCAATTTTTTTTTAAAAAATCTACCCAATGTATTTTTTTTAGTTTAGTCATTTTTATGTAATTAAATTAGTCAATTTAAAATAACAAAAATATAAGAAATCATTTTAATTTTGAATTTAGTTATATTTGAACCATAAAAAATTAATTAATTTTTAACTTAATTATATTAAATAAAAAATATAAATAATTAGAATGAAAATTAAAATAATCTAAAATTTAACCATTAATTAAATACAATCAAACATTTCATAAATATAATATTTTAAAATATGCATTCCAAACCTAGGCTTCTTAAACCTGCAATCCAAACACAACATTCTTAAACTCAGGCTACCTAAACCCCCAACTTAACATTCTCAGGTTTAAGATTCCAAACCTGCACTTCAAACAGCTTCTAAAGGATTTAGAAAATAATTTTGCAATAAGAAATAAAAAGGTTAAAAAGATTCAAAATCATTTTAATAGATAGTTTAAAAAAACAACATCAATACACTAAGCAAGCACATAGATAAAATGCAATTTAGATAAATCAAACTAGCACAATAATCTATGCAATAATCAAACAATAAAATAATATGTACAAACACA
Organism: Trichosanthes truncata; assembly: GCA_033996785.1. Lineage (NCBI taxonomy): Eukaryota > Viridiplantae > Streptophyta > Magnoliopsida > Cucurbitales > Cucurbitaceae > Trichosanthes > Trichosanthes truncata. The sequence continues at coordinate 47,583,144 of JAWPNB010000003.1, read as the reverse complement.
TTAAAAGCTTAAAAAAAACATATGGAATCGACCTCAGACTTCCAAATAATCGACTCCTCATCTTAGAAAAACTATAAATTTAGACTTCTAAATATTTCTAGATTCCGTCGTCGAATATATTTTTTTTAAAAAGAAGTATGGATTAAAAAGATTAACACCAATTACTTCACAATTAGCAAACATATACCAATTTTACAACAATAATGAATAAGAACCACATTTCACATTTAAACTAAACAAAAATAACAAATAGAGAATAATTGCTAAAAAATAAAATAAAATAAAATAAAAAAGACACCGAAAATAATAATAATAATTAAAAAATAACAGAATTTTTTAATAAAAAAAATTGACATAATTATAAAATAGAAAAAGTACAAAATAAATTAAAAATAAATTATCTTTTTTAAAAAAAAAATAAGAAGAAGAAGAAGAAAAATTGCCTTAGTAGAAGAAACAACACAAAAATAAAATAAAATAAAATTGAAAGACATAGAGTTGGCTGAGAAACCTGATTTTGCTGTTTCTAAAATTTCTACAAAATTGGAAACATTTTTGAAAAATAAGAAACGAGAAACATGAATAATTTCCCAACGCTTGTGTTTTTCAAAAACTAGAAACTAGAAAACGGGAAACTAGAAAAAGAAATATTACCAAACAACCTCTAAATTGACACAAGTGATAACCTAGATGGAAGTTCTTTTTGTTTCTGAGCTTTGGAGTTCCAGTTGGAGGTTCTTATTTGAGCTACGCTGTGATGTTAAAGCCAAGGCCAACTAAACAAAGTTAGTTACTAAGGCCTCGTTTGATAACCATTTGGTTTTTGGTTTTTGGTTTTTGAAAATTAAGCTTGTTTTCTCCCAATTTCTCTACAATGGTTTTCATCTCCCTTAAGGAAGTATTTGAATTCTTAGCCAAATTCTAAAAACAAAAACAAGTTTTTTAAAACTACTTTTTTTAGTTTTCAAAACATGGCTTGGTTTTTGAAAACATAGGCAAAAAGTATATGACCAAACAAGTGAAACCATAGGTGGGAGTAGTATTTATAGGCTTAATTTTTAAAAACCGAAAACCAAAAACCAAATGGTTATCAAACGGGGCCTAAAGAATAAGTTCTTGTTTCTTCTTCTCCTCTCTTCACATACATAGGACTCTCACTGGATTTCTTCTCCTTCGTAACTTGAGTTCTTCTACAGATTTAATAAAATATCGATGACTCATCTTGCACAATAGATATAGACCTTTAAGGTTGAACCACTATAATACCTCGTGTCAATTCTGATCTCCTTCCCTTTCTCAATATTTGATTAGTTTATTGTACACTCTACTTATTTCTTGGATTTGCTTTTATTGATTAAATCTTAAGGTATTGAAGCAATGGTTAAAGAAAACATGTGTTTTTTTGGTTGCCTTTGTCTCTTGGCTTTGCCTTTCAAACTTTTGGTCGATTTTTTGAAGATTTCAGTTCAACCATTAATCCGAGAGCAAGTAATTTTTAAATCCTAATATGTAATTCAAACATTCTTTTCGATTTAAATCATGATTGAAAATTTTAAATTTACAACATTTAAAAGAAGTTACTAGTAGCATTAGCCTAGAATTTTATGCAAAAGTCCTTATAAGATATGCCGTGATTTAGTTAGAATTTTAAGAACACTTTTATAAATTATAAATTAAATAATTAAATAAAAAAAAGCAGGATTCAAAATTGATGTTTAAAATGTTAGAATCAAAATAAATACGAAATTAACAATTTTAACTGACATTTTTTTGGAAAGTTATGAAAGTAAATAAATTAAAAAGTAAAAAAAATGAAGATTCAAGACAAAACTGGAGCTATTTAGCCTCTTATTTTGGGTTTGGATGTTTTTGGGTTCCAAACCCAAAACTCATTGTGTTCAAAATCCTTGATTTTGAAACACAACCCTATGGGCTACAACAGTGCAACACAATGAGATTTGTGCCACATTTTCTTCTTCCATTTCCGGCGACCACTTCAACAATAATTCTAGTGACACTCCAGAGACCAGTTTGATGACCACCCCTTGAACTTGCAAAATAGGGGGTGCACAACAAAAATTGCCAAACTGAACTGACTCAACTAGTTTTGTTCGGTTATTTTAAAATAATTGGACACCTGAGTTTGTATATTTGAAAATTCAAACCAAAAATTTGTGCATGGTTTGATATTATTTTTAAAAAAACTTACCAAAATCCAAATCGAACCAAAGTTTGTCACTCTCAATCCCTCTTAATCCCATCCTCCATCACCATTCCTCCCTCACGCGACTGCATTGTCATTTGTTGTACACAGACCACCATCACTTTTTGTTCGTAGTGACCTCCACTGGCACTCACAGTTCACAACCCCACCATCACTCGCAACACACTACCATCTATAACTGCCTATTGTTGGCAATCCAGCTCGCCTGTTACAGCCTCCTACTACTCCCCATTTGCAACCCATTAGGAACATTACCGCTCAATATAAGAAGTGATCTTTTCCCTTTATTTGAGATAAGAAGCGATATAGAGAAAAGGGAAAATTCTAGGTATGGCAAAAAATAATAGGTTGTTTTGATTAATGGCCATCTGAATTTTGTTTTTAATTATGGCCACACGTGAGGTGCACGTGTGGCGTACTCTTTTGCAAATTCCCGTTTTTCCCTTGTGTGTCTACCTATTCTCAATTAAAAAAAAAAAAAAAAAACTTCTTCTCTCTCATATTTTATTTAAGCTGTATCTAAACTGTAATTTGAAAGATTTACATTGCAGTTAATATCTTTATACCTATTTAAATTCGTTTAAAATCTGGGATTTATAAAGATTTTATTTTATAAAATTGATTTTTTAAATCCGACTTTCCTGTTTTTCAGATACTTATCGACATATGAATTCTTTAGTTTATTTTCTTTTATTATTTTTCGTTCCTTCACTCTCTATTTTTTGCTTCCATTTGTTGACTCCAATCTAGGTTTATTCCTTCCCATTTTTAGGTTTGTTTATGGTTTTTTAAGTGTTTTTGTGTTTCCTCTTATTCTTTACCTTATTTTCCATATTGTAGCTTGATACATTTTTTTAAGGTTCAGATGTGTTTCCAATCCATAAGTATATTGTATGACGGTATTGAAATGAAGCTAATCGATACCAAAATTTTAAGGTTGCGAATATATTGGTTCGTTTGGATTCTAGTTTTCACCATTTTTCTAATTCTATTCGTAACAAACTCCATCTTTCGAGTCATCAAGTTATTACTCGGTTGATTGTTTATAGGGATGGTTCGAATAAATCCAGTATAATTAGAATTACTGACGACAGAGATGTTATGTGGTCATTTCTATTATTTCAGATGGTGTTACTAATAATCTTCATGTTGTTGTTGATTATTCAAAAATTGCCAAATTAGACTGTTCATGTATGGCTACCTCTAATTAAAATGTAGGTAAAAAGTTGGATCATTCTAAGAACAAGGATGGAGAATTTAGATTTATTGAATTTATTGACTTTGATCTCCCTTCATTTGACTTGTCTATTAAGGAGAACTCTGTCTTTGAAAGTAAAGTTGATTTGAAAAATAACTTTGAATTTAGGATGGTTAAATCAAATGGTAAATCGCTTGTTCTTCGGTGTAAGGAGATAATTATGGTTGGTATTTAAGGTCTTCTCGTTTTCAGGATGGTAGTTTGTGGGTTGTTCGCAAATATATCAATATTCATGATTGTTCCATTAATGTTGTGAAGAATGATCATAGTCAAGCCACAACATTAATTATAGGAGAGTGTGTTAAGTCTATTATGGAGGTTAATGATGATATTCAGGTTCATCCTCGTGATTTTATTAAATATATGAGAAGGCAACTTGGCGTGAACATCAGCTATGGGAAGGCGTGGAGGGGTCACGAACTTTCTTTGAATTCTATTCATGGTTCCCCCTACAACCTCCTATTCGCTTATTCTTGCCTTTTCTACTGTTCTTATTGAAAAAAATCCAAGTTCGTGGTAGTGTGCGTACTTTTTATTTTTTTTTAATCTATGACGTATTTCTTTGTAGGTATTTTTTTCCGTTGATTTTCTATTGATTTTTACTCTGTTTTTATTTCAGGTACATACACAGCTCAAGAGGTGGATGATGATGATAGGTTTAGGTATTTTTTTATGTGCCTTTCGGCTTCTATTCATGCTTGGAAACATTGTTTTCCTATTATATTAGTTGATGGGCGTCTTTGAAGAACAATTTTTTTGGTACTCTATTATCTGCTGTCACTCTTGATGGGAATTCTTAGATTGTCCCATTAGCATTTGCAATAGTAGATTCAGAAAATGATCGATCTTGGAATTAGTTGTAGTTTATGATTAGCATAATAGCATAGCCAAAGGGATTAGCACTATTTATGACACTGCAGAGCATGGGTTGTGTTTATTTCACATATTGAGGAATCTTAAAAAAAACACAAGTCCAAACCAATTGACGATGTTTTCACAATTGTGCAAGAGCATACACTGTTATTGATTTTGAATATTACATGAGGAAGTTGGAAAATAGAGTTCCATCAATTAGAGCGGAGTTGGAAGAAGTTGGTCATGCTAGGTGGGCAAGAGTATTTTGTTCCAGGAGAAGATATTCAATGATGACAACCAATATCTCTAAGAGTATAAATTCATTGTTCAATCATTTGCGTGAGCTACCTGTTATTTCTCTTCTTGAAGGCATTAGGACTCGCATTCAAAAGTGGTTTTATGAACGGCGTACTTCTTCGAGCTTTCAGCGGACTGAACTTTCTCCATGGGCGGAGGACGTTCTTCGTTCAGCCTTGAAGGATGGTCGTACAATGGATGTTTGTGTTCTTTCTTTCTTTTCTACTGTGTAATTATTTTTCTTGTAATTATTCCATTATATGTTTAGTAACTGTGTTTTAATGTCATTCATTTCAGATGTACCATATAAATCAATTCTTGTTTGAGGTATAGAATCGCAGTAAGCAGTATGAGGTTAACATTCTTACTAAGAGTTGCACTTGTAGGCATTGGGACCTTGATTTGATTCCCTGTGCGCATGCATGTCTTACTTTATGTCGAAAGAATCTTGAATTTCACTCATATTCTCATGAGTTTTATCGGGTTTCAACCCTAATTGAGTTGTATAGCAAAGTATACGCCCAATTGGTAACGTGGATCAATTCTCGGATTTATTCACTATTGATGATGATCCAATTCTTCCTTCGAACGTCAAGGGTCCTACTGGTTGACCTCAAAAAAAGAGAATAGTATCTCGGTTTGAGAAAAGGGTGATTATGAAGTGTGGTCGGTGTGGGCAACGGGGACATAATCGCATATCATGCAAGAATCCGATATTGGATTGATTTCTAGTTCTTGTTTTTGTTTCCATTTTAAACACATTCAATATTTGTATTTAACATTATTTTTTTACATCGGTTTTAGTCTTTATCTATAAATTTTGTGTTTTTTTTTTAATTTTTGGGAATAGAAGTTGAATGATTAAACGTTTTCAATTTTTGATATAGAATTACACTGTATATGTTTCGTATTATTTGCAGTCATTAATGTTCAATTACAGTATACGTATTCTTTTTATAATTTCTCTATTTTTCTCTCACAAATACATAGTATTTCTTCATCATTTGCTTCCTAACTCAATTCAGCTTTTAGTTTTCTATTTATGCATGATTTAGTTACAATGTAATTTATTATATTTCTTGTTGTGTACTAGTATCATATGCTGAAATTTCAAATTCATAGGGGGTACGTTGGAATTGTTATATAATTCAAATACACTGTATTTCTATATTCTTTTTTTAACTCAATTCAACTTCTGTCTTTCTATATATGCATGATCTATCTACTATGTAATTCAAAATTTTTGTTGTGTGATAATATTATATGTTCAAATATCAATTTCGTAAGAAGTAATTTTAAATTTTTATATAATTCATATACACTGTATTTTCATGTTTTGTGTATGCATGATCTAGCTTCTTTATAATGTATATTTTTTGTTGTGTACTTTTTTTATAATTTAAATTTCAAAATTGTAGGAAATACTTTGTATTTTGTATATAATTCATAGTAATAGTTGCTCTATAATTTATATTCTTTGTATTTGTTGGGTACTTTAGGTTGACATATACCACTTATTTAAGGTGTATGTTTCACAACTTGGCAATTTCCAAAAGTTTATATTTCTTCAAAACACTAACTAGCAAAATAAGTTAAAGATACAAAATTTATCAACAACAATTTATATTATAAACTAGCTTGTCCATAATCTGAAAATACTGTAAGATTCAGCCTATAGATTTAACAAAAGTATACTAAAAGCATTTCAGTCTAGAAATTCAACAAAAGTATACTAAAAGCAGTTCAATTTAGAAATTTAACAAAAGTCTGACTTTGCAATCAAAAGTGAAGTTCTTAAAGAGTCTTGAGTTTCTTGGATTAAATGATTCAATCTTTTGCCTAGCTGAGGTGGAGGTTGAATGTAGGGCCATATGTCAAGGATGTGTCCTGTGTGTTATTGGTTGGTTTATACGTTTCACGTAGAGCGTCAATGTATGTCCCATTTGGCTTTAGTCCATTGGATCCATCCTTTTGTATATTTTGGTTGATCTAAACATTTGAAACAAAATTAATTAGAACATAAAATTGGGTTACTTTGTAAAAAACTAAGCAATGGAATTACACTTTAAATAATAGAACATAACATTAGATCATATAACACAAGTAATGAACATAATATTTAGTAGAGTTTTCATACCTCTGTAAGTGCCTTTCTTATTCTTGGTCCTACAACCTTTTTCTGTTCATTGGCATTCCACTCTATTTTCAGAGATGCAATCTATGGAGAATTTATAAAGGCTAGGTAAATACTAGTATTTCCATTGTATTTAAAGTTTTCAATAAAGAATTCTATATGACATATCCTTGGAATGAAACCACCCATTGATTTGGTCATTTCTTTCTCTTCCTCCATCATGTTCAATCTTCTCTTCACCTAGTATTTCCATTGTATTTAAAGGTTTGGTTAGCCTTGTATATCTACATATTTTTATGCAAGAGGTTAATTAATATTTTTTGTACCTCAACATGTCGCTTAGACTGCACTTTTGGTACTATTTTCATTTCTTTGTGTTCAATCAATATACCCATTATTATTGTTCTTGGACTCATATTCTGTTAGTTAATTAAAAACAAAAAAGTCAGCATATTCACCTATCATTAGTCATTGTATTGTTGTTGTATTTACCTTCAAGATATTCTTGCTTTTTTCTTCCCTCTTCAAAGTCTCGTATTATCTTTGTTTAATCTATTGATCTTATGACTTCGTTGATTATATCATCAGTATCCTAGATTTCATTATTACACATGAGTATGTTGACAATTTGGAAAATAATTCAGATCATTTAACTATTACCTAAGGTTCTTTGTTCTCTATGGCATCTTGGACGTTTGTATCCTCAACATTTGATCTTCCTTGTGGTACTCTGGTTTCTTTGTTTGAAGTCCCAAGGATGTTGGTTGATTGATCTTTTGTTCTTTGTCCAGGATTTGGATCATCCTCATCATCTTTTTTCGCTTGTATTGTTGGATGTTTGTCATGCTCATGTATTTCATCATTGTCATAGTCTTCTTTTTGTTCTTCCAATTGATCGAGTTTCTTTGAGAATTCAGATGCTCCCTATTTAGTTTCAAACAAAAATAAATAGAGTTATCTTCATTTAAATATTTTTAATATATTTGTGTTTCATACCATGTATCTATCATCTCCAGAGTTGGTGGCTTTTATGTAGTCCACCATTAGGCTTATTGTTCCTACGAGCTCATCCATTCTTCTGCTTAATATTTCTTGGTTTCTCTCAATCGTTTCAGTAAGCTGGTTGAACATCTCTTTTAGTTTCTTTTCTATCATTTCCATCTTTTCTCTTATGTATCTTTGGTCTAGGATGGTGGGTGTTACCCTGTTGATAGTGAGATCTATTACATTCTTTCCTTTGCTTTCCTTGTTTATTTCTCTTTCCAACTCCTTCCTTAATTTATGTTCCTCCTCAATGAATGGCTCACAATATTTCATTTTCATCTCTTCTTTTGTAGCTAACATTGGACATATTTCAAGCTACAATTTTAGCCATAGTAGATTGTTAGAGATCAATGATTTCGTAATACATTGTATTTAAATGAAAGGGAAAAAAAATAGTGATGTGGTCTTTACCTGTGGTGAATCAAAAATCCTTTTCTGCAAGTCCTTCCATTTTGGTTGGGTGTCAGCAACCCAATTTATGATTCTTGGTGTCTTTTCAGTCATTTTCCTTGTGTAAAAGTTCTTTGGAGAACTTAATGCTGGTATTACTTCATATGCCCATGCAAATATAGGGAATATAAACCCTCTCATTGATATCCCCGTTGTGCTTTTACTTTTCAGTACTTTCTGCATGGCTTCTAGAAGTGGATCGAATGCAAGTCTTCCCCATGGGTAATTATTGAAGAGGTTTTCATCATCCACCATTATGATGTGCTCCATGTCAACATATACCTTATTTTGTCTCGACAGTAAAAAGCTTTCCAAAAAATATTGAATTGTCATTTTCAATTGATCGTCTTCATTTGCAGACCTACTTATGTTGAACCTCATGTTTAGTAGTTTTCTGCTCACTTGTTTTTCTCCTTCAAAAAAAATTCTTCAGATGTGTTGTTCTCCTTTCATTGTCTCCATGTCTATCGTTGGCAAGGGTTCACAGTTTAAGCCTGTTATTAGAGCAAATTCTCTAAGTCCAAACTTAAGAACCTTGCCTCCTATTAAGAAATTCATCTTTGAAGAATTTTTTTGGCTTTGTCGCTATATTAGATGTAGCAGGAGCTGAGATGATTGGTTTGTAATAGCAAAGTCCAAAAAATGTCCAAAACAAGTTTGCCTAAATCTTTCTTGCAACCTCTGTCAAACTTCCTCTTATTCTATCAATGACATCTATCTTTGTTTACAAGTTGATTTTTTGTGGTTGTATTCTCTTTGACTTAGGCATGAGATACAATAAATCCTATAAGTTATCAAGTTATTCACTCAGTATTTCTATAAACTAACATATTCATGGAATAAACAAATACACTGTAATTATTTGCAGACCTCATCAGTTTCTCCAATAGATTTTTCAAGACTTACTTTGTTTCTCAACTTCCTTCCTTTCTCAACTTCAGATTTAACAATTACCTATGATATGTAAATAAAAAAAACATGTATTCATTTCTCAGTCAGTAAATATTTATCCCTTATGTATTGAGATTTTACCTTTTTGGGTTGGGTCTTTTTCTTTGGTTGCTTTCTTTCTTCAGCCATATTCTACTTGATGATTGGTGTTGTTTCTGTCCTAGATTGAGATTCATCTTCCGAGTTATTTCGAGGATGATGCTTTAGTCTTAGATTCTTCTTATTCTATCTTATCGGTCTCTCCCTCAGAGCTATCTTCAACCTATATTGTTGTATTCGATATTTGGTATTTAGACATAGTTTTTAATTTTGAAAACTAAGGTAACTCTATTAATTTACATACCTCCTCTTCTTTTGTGCTTTCCACTTCCTTTTCTTCTACTATTTTGTCCTTTTTCTTTGTTTCCTTTGATTTTTTGGACTCCTATGTAATTGGTAATCATTGTAAATGCAATAGTCATATTCATTTTGTTAATCACGCAATTGAAATCAATTACTTACTTTCTCAGTCATTTTACTTTTTTGTTTCTTTCTCTTGGTTACAATAGTGGTCCCCTCCCTTGATCTTTTCTTTTCATTCTTTTTGTTCTTGTAAGTTGTTGCTTCCCTTTCTGTCATTGTGGCTACTGTTTCCTGTAGGAATAAAACAAATTTGATTTTTTTTTTTATTATTAGTGTTATAAAAAGGTTTGAAATATACCTCCTATTCACTGTTTACAATGATTGTTCCTGTATCTTTGTTCTTTTTTCCAACCGTTATTCCTGAGTCACATAAACGATTACTTGATCTCGTTCATTGTACCATACCGTCAAATGTTTGTTAAGAAGTTTTTAATCTCAGTACATTAGGTATAACAAACTATATAATTTAAACTATAGAATAAAGAAACCAAATCTATTTTTTATTTTAATACATTTATACCATGTATCTTCCCTAAATATCGAATAATATTTTAAAAATATTTTTTGTAAATACCTTAATCCTCGGGGTCAAAGGTCTCTTCCCTCTCTTATCCCTGTTGTTGTTCGTTGGGAGTATTCTTCCATTGGAGCCAAGCTTGAATTAGTTTGTTACTTTTCTTATACCTAAGTTTCTCAATTTACCAATGGAGGCAAGATTTTCAGTTTTAAAGAAAGAAAGAGTAAGTATTTCTTACCTTTTTTGTCGGACAAGTCGAAGAATCAACCTGCTAAACGAGTTTTCCAGCTTTCCGAAAGAAGGAGATGGTTCAACAATTTGGGGAGCTTTGAAGCTTTGAAATCGATTGAAATTCTGTGAAGAAACGAAAAAAGTAAAAACCCTAGAATCAATCATTCGGTTTGCTGTGAAAGGTAAATCTGTCGCCAAATACGTTTTTCAATTTTAATTACTATTTTACGGGGCAGAGTGTAAATATGATTATTCACTTTTATTTTGGGTTTAATATTTCAGATTGCATGTGATTTTATTGGTTTGTTAATATATTCTTTTAACTATTTTTTAAAAAATCTTTTTGTTATGTAATCAGGTTTTAATTGTTGTGTATTTTTTTTTCATATTAGATCTATTTTGTTTAATGTATCATTAATAATTTTGAATTTTTTGTTTAAATTTTAGATAACGAATCCTAACATCTTTTGTTGTTTACATCAGCTCAATATGCTTATAATTGAGGCAATTTAATATCTATGCATAATACTTTATATATTTATAATTTATTAAAATTAAATTTCTACCAAGTACAATATGCTTTTTATTAATTTTTTTTTAAAAAAATATCAAAAACATTTCTTGAAAGTGAAAAAAAATAGAAAATTTATAAATTTAATAACTTGAGAAGAATAATAAAAATTACACAAAATTTTAAAATGAAATTTAATTGAAAATACCAATCTACTATATTTTAGTAAATTTAGGTTTTAAAAAAAATCTTCAAAAAATAAAAATAAAAACAAAAATGATTATTTAATTGGTCAATTCAATCCCAATTCAAATCGGATTAACAACAGAAATGGCCACATAAGAAGTTTCATTTTGAAATATGGCCAATAGTTTTCAAAATCAGATTAATGGTCAAATAATTTTTCAGATTATTAATAGACCGAAATAACTCTTAGCGAGCTGGAATTACGGATAGTTCAAATAAATCTAAAATTCAAACCATAACAACCCATATCTTATAAAGCAAGGAAATATTCAACAACAAAAAATAAAATTGACAAAATAATTTAAAATCTATCTAATTGATTATTGAAAATTTAAAAACAATTTTATTTTCACATCTTCGTAAATAAAATCATTTTTAAATTTACACATTTGAAGCTTCATCTTCCATCTATTGAGCTCCACATTTGGCTAGGGTTTGAAATCTGTTTTTCCTCTCTGCAAATGTTTGCCTTTCGTGCCAATCAATTTTTAGAGTTTTTCTAAGCAAATACCTTGTATTCAAACCAACTATATGATGGGGAAAGCATAGGAGCAACATAAAAAGTATTTGAAGCTTAATCTTCATACGTGTATATGTTAAAAAAAAAAGTGTGAAACTGTTGATAAATAAAAAAAATGCAAATACACTGTGTATACTGCAAAAGTACCATATGTTGTATATTTTAAAAAAAGTGTGAAACTATTGATAAATATAAAAATAAAAATACACTGTATATAATGCCCAGTCACTTTTTCGCCAATGCTCAATCTCTCGCAAATTCTCTGCCCTCGCCCGTCGATGAGGAGTTGAAGTTCAGAAATGTCTACTTAATGTTCCCAATGAAGAGAACTAACTCCATCGTCATGGCTGTGAATTTAGCCACGTTTTTCATGGCGGCCAACTCCACAGTCGGCGGATTTCAGCCAATAAGGTTAGAAGTGTTGAAATCACCTTCAAATCGGAAAATTGAGTTCCACAACAAATTTAAAACACTAATTTTTCAGACCTCACAAAATCAAATAAGTCAACTATTGATTGGAATGGTATAACAAGAGAAAGAATTCACAAAACTTACAAAAAGAACACAATCAAGAAGAACATAAAAAATCACACTGACAAAACAACAGACAAAAAATTGATGAAAGAAAAGGAAAATGAAAGGTTACCTCGACTCCATACTTAATGGTGATATTGGCGAGAATATCCATTCTGAAAATTTGATGCTCTATGTAATTCAATCCTCCATGTCCATTAACTCTACTTGTCGAACTATTCGATGGGATTCTTTACATTGAAGGAAAATTGAACTTCAATTTTTCTGATATGATCTCTAATTTTGAAGAAGAAGACTAAGATTTGGATGTGGAAATAGGCTAGGGGAGGCGTTTGGCAAACTATTCGATAAGATTAATTAGGTCAAAAAAGTTTAAGATCAATTAATCAAATAAAATCTTGAAATTTGAAATTATAAAAGGATAACTGACTTTTAGATTTGAACCTAAATTTAAAAAACAGTATGTTGGGCATGGGTGTTTAGATACACGAACATTTTAATTTAAAAAAAAACAAAAACAAAAACGCAATTAATTGAAATCTAGAAGGAAGTTTCTATTTTTAAAATTTTAAATTACAAAAGGATAATAAAATTTTTAGATTTGCACGTAAATTTGAAAATCATAAAGATATAGGGTGTGGGTGTTTAGACATACAAGGATTTTAATTTAAAAAAAAAAAAATACAGTGTAACCGAAATCTGTAAGAGAGATTCTGTTTTAAGGGCAATCTAGGAATATTGAAATATCGGAGTGCACATGAGTTTGGCATATGACCATTATTCTTTTTTTTTTCTTTGTCTATTTTTCAAAATGAAACCTTAAAAAGTGGCCATACAGTAGGATTACCCATTCAAATCTTGATCTAACAAATGGGTTGATTGTTGGAACGACTGGCTCAGCTTGAGCCCAAACACTATTTTAAGCCCTCTGGGCCTGCAATTCTTTGGGCTGACCCAAATTCAAAACTCTTTTACCTTTTACAGAAAATTAACAACAAAAAAAAAAAAAAAAAAAGAGGCTGAATTAAATAGCTGAAATGAAAAAACTGTAAAAAAAAAACTGCAAAAAGTAGCTATTTTAAAAGTTCGACACATTTCCTCAGGTTATACTATTTTTTTTTTTTATATAAATTTATCCATCATACCTCAAAATTAACACAAATTTGTCAAATGTATGCATAGTAATTTGTTCCTTCTCGTTTTTTTCACCTTTTGTATTATAATTTTGAGTATCTCGTTTTTAAATTTAAACCCCATAATCTAATGAAGAAATATCATTTTAAAAGCTCAACCGCAAATTTGCAACTAAAAAACTCTAAATTATACTTGAAATTTGAATTTTTTTTAGGATACCTAATTATTAACATACTTGCATATTTAGAGAACACATGCAACCAACAAATCTTAAACTAAAATTTATATTTAAATTCTTGGCCAATTTTTTAATATCACAAACTTTTGAACAATTTTCAATTTCTTTTTATTTTAAGCCACATATATTTTAAGACAGTCTAAATAATACCTTACATATTTTATTCAACAAAATGTCCAGGCATATACATAGCCAAGTAGGCAAGTGGCAGAATATAAACTGTACAACTCAACTTCAACTAACTCAACAACTAACTCATTCAACTAATTATAGTTATTACAAGAGTTAGTCTAATAATATATAAATTTTTCTTTTTATCTTATCCGCCAATACGTGACTTTCTTTGATAGAATAAAGTGCTCCAAAATCTACAAGTGTATCATAGTTCAAATTAATTGATATGTACCATCGATCAAAAAATTAGAAATTCAAATCCTTCTAATGTTGTTAAACTCGAAATAATAATATAATAATAAAAATAAAGTGCTCCAAAGTCCACACGTATTGGAAACAGTAGAGAAGGACCTTAGCTTACTACAAGAAAACAGTGGGAAAGTGCTTTACTATTAGCCAAATAGTGTAAATAGTGGAAGCAGATTATCAAAAGCGGAAACAAAAGGCATATTGACTTTAATTGAAAGTGATTGGAAAAAAATAAATGCCAAAAAGACAGGAGTGATTGGCCGAACATATTGTTCGAAGTCCTTTTCCCAAGCATTGGTGGTGTCTTGTTATATCAGCCGTAAACCAACAAAAAATAAGATTACTCCAATCTTTCCCACCAATCAAAAAAAATTGTTCAGCTCTTTATAATCTTTTTTCGACCTCATGTTCTCCTTTACTCGATTGATACAAACCACAAACATTTTCCATTCTCATTCAATGTAACAACAGGCTCCATCAATTTCAAAATATTAAGACTCAATTTTCTTCCTTTTGTAGTCTACTTTTTTTTTATTAATATTTTCAAAATTCAAATCAAATTCTAACAACTAAAAAAAAGTTTTTAAAAGTTTATTTTTGTTTTTGAAATTTGACTAATAAATCAAATTCTTTTTTGAGAAATATGAAATAAGATAATCAAAAAAGAAACACGATTTTCATAGTCAATAAGGTCAAAGGTTCGAATTCTCTTCTCCCCTCAAATGTTATTGAACTAAAAAAAAAAAGGTACAAGTTTCACAAACAAAAAACAAAAAATCAAATAATTATCAAACGAGAACTAAAGTATAGTGTAAAGACATTTTTCAAATCATGAAAATTTATTCCACATTGGTCAGCATAACATCATAGAGGCTAATCTTTCCATAACTTAGATGCATAGTCTTACAAAACAGTTAACCGCATGCATTAACATTTTAAAGGAACGTCCATCCTTGAGCATCGGCATACCTAAGAGTTTCTCTTAATCTAGAACCGAACCCACATTACAAAGCAAACCAACCAAGAAAACTTGACTGACCTAACGCAAGGGTTGGCATTTTGGTAGAGCAGTAAACTTACCCATAACAGAAACTAAGATCCCATAATAAAGAAAGAAAACAAACAGCTCTTTCTAGAGAGTAGCAGAATCCCAAAAAGCAGAGCACTTTTCTCACTGCTTCTTCCACAAGCAGATTACAAATTCTTCCTATACCAGAAAACGCCTTTATTCTTATCACCTTCATCGGGCTCCACGTAAATGCACTCTTTTGCCTCTCGCCACATTGCTTTAACAACTGGAGTCCCATCGAAGTGATAGTACTGACCCAAAATTGGCTTAATTGCCTTGGTTGCCTCCATGGCGTGGTAATGCGGCATTGTGGAGACCAAATGATGTGCCACATGAGTGTCAGTGATGTTGTGGAAGACCTTGTTCAAGATGCCGTAGTCTCTGTCCACTGTCGCCAAAGCGCCTCTCAGCCAGTCCCATTCTGAGGAATCGTAATGGGGCAACGCCGGGTGAGTGTGTTGAAGGTATGTGATTAGGACGAGGAACCCGTTTACAATCAGCAATGGCACTCCGTAAACACAGACCACCCAGGCGAGGCCTTTGGCCAGAACAAGGCGGTAGAGTCCGTAGGTGACGGCCAGCAGCCCAGCGTCGGAGATGAATATCTGCAACCGCTCGCGGTCGGAGTAGATGGGGCCATATGGGTCGTAGTGGCAGGCGAAACGGTGGTAGGGTCGGCCGGAGACATTGAAGGCCAAGTAGAGAGGCCAGCCTAGGCCGAGTTGGATGCTGAGGGTGAGGATTCGGCCGAGTGGGTTGTTGAGGTATGTGGAGTACCATTTCATCGCGGATTTCTGTTTAGGGACAAAGACTTCATCTCGCTCAAGAGAACCGGTGTTGGAATGGTGTCTGCGGTGGCTGTACTTCCAAGAGAAGTAAGGGACCATGAGAAAAGAGTGGAGGATAAGGCCAACAGTGTCATCGAGCCACTGGTAATCACTGAAGGCGTGGTGGCCACACTCGTGGGCAAGGACCCATACGCCAGTAAGGACGCAGCCTTGGGCGGCCCAGTATAAAGCCCAGGCTGGATAAAACAAGAGGCTAGGGAGGTTTTGGAAATAAGTGGTTGCAATGTAATAGAAGATAGAGGCTAGGGTAAGGTCATAAACCACATAAGAGAATGAACGGAGAACCGAACGTTGAAAGCAATGTGGGGGAATGGCTTTTTTGAGCTCACCAAGGGTGAATGGTGGCTTTGTGGATGGAACTCGCTTCAAGTTGTCAGAATCTGACTTCTTGAGGGATGAAGAAGAGGACATTCGACCTCCAGCACCCATTTTTCAAGTATATTGTCCTGGAACATGCAAAAAGTGAGGAGATTGAAAATTTTGTGTCATTAAAATGCCAATCATAAATGAGACAAGAAAATAGTTCGTGCATTCAAATCTCTGAATTCAGGAAAGCAATTTCGACTTCTAACAAATCTTGTAGAATCTGTATGTTAAAATTTGATTGGATAACTAAATTTACGTATGCTAAACAAATTGCACTTTCAGATTTACGGGCAAAAGATTATAGACTTCAAGATACCCTTAATCAAATAAAAGTCAAAACACCAGGCCCACATGTATTACTTACAAGAATTGTAAAAACATGAATCCAATGCTAACCTAATAATTCAACGGACGCCTATCAGGAAATTAGAGGGGAAAACGTAAGAAACAGGCCAAAGGTGAAGGTGTGGCAGTACAGAGAAAACCAACTTGCCAAGACACTTCACTGCCTACTCGAGGCGGAAATGGAAAAGATAAAAAAAAAAACAGGCAAAGTCTATGAGATGAGATGCCCTTTGTAATTAAAAAGGGCAAGCGGAATCCTCCATTTTATCGACAAGACACAGATTGGTAAGTTTAAGAAGAACGCCTAGAGCGATAACGTTGCTGTCAACTTCACATTTACGTCGGACGAATGGCTGTATATTGATTATTTTACAAATTCTTTGACCCTACCAAACATTTAAAATAAGATTAAAAAAACATAAGAGGAAAAACTGCTTATCATGAGAATTAATTAAATTGACATTCAGGTTTCGAGACCAATTCCAACTCTCTGATGCTGTAAGCCAAGGAATTATTCTACTTCTATTCCATCTACAGTACAAATAGAAATTCCCCGGTACTCAAGTTTCAACGGGAAACCCGTACACGTTCTGATTATACGCACATTTCGTTTTCCTTCCGTGTTCTTTTTAGCTTACTGAAGAACAAATGTCATCGATTTCCATATTTCTAGTTACCCATTTTGTTTCTAAAGGAAAAAATGAAATAAATGTTTCCAATTAGAATGAAATAAGAGAGAGAGAGAGAGAGAGAGAGAGAGAGAGAGAGATATCATATTGTCTTCTTCCAAATTTGTTGATAAAGACCTTCTGTGATTTATTAGTTTTCTAGGGGATACAAGGACTGATGGCGATTTTTTTTAATAAAATAAAAATTCACTAAAATATGTTTAATTAATCGTTTTGTGTTTCTTTTAAGATTGCTTATTTATTAAAACAATTTAAGTTTACCTAACCACAGTTGAGAAATAATTTCAAAAATTATTCAGCAGAAAAGACGGTCAACTCAATACACTGTAGGACGGAAGAATTTTTTTTTTTTTCCTCTTAGAACACAAAATACACATGGTGCCAAGACGGCGCCTATCCTAATTGACTCGAAAACACAAACCGGGAAACCCCAAAACACCTTTGTCAAATGGAATGAATTTTTTCTTTTTTTCCTTTTGATAAGCAATTGGCAAGGGCATTCGAACCATAAATAACAAAAAAATAATAATCAATAAAATATTATCCCTTAATTAAATGAAAGGAAGGCATTGATATCACAAACGACAAAAAACAATTTGGTAAAAACAAAAAAAAAAAATTATTCAGGTATGGTCTCAAGGAAGGATCTCTAATCGGAAAAATGACATCCACAATTTCTTCTCTTGAAAAAAGCTTTACTGAAGTTGAAAATGAGACATCACCGATCAATAAACCGATGAATAAATCTGTACAAAGAGGAAAAACGGAACGAGATTTCGATTTGCTCAGAAATAGAAAAATCCTCAACATCACCAACTTAAATATTCCAAAGGAGAAAATAATAAGCTAATATCTACCAGACTAACTCTCAACACTCATAAATCTCAGCATCCATTTTCATCACTGTTGACATTACAATCTCCGTTCAGTATAAAATCAAAATCACACAACACCTTAGTGAACAGTAATCTAAATCTCAACACAGATCTACACATTACCACAAACATTAACAGAAAAACAATCCAAAAGAACTACATAAAAGTCCATCACATCGGCCGATATCAAAACAAGAGAAACAGAATCAAGAATCCAAAAAGGCAAACAGAACAGAAAGGAAAGCAAACAAAGTGCCGATGGGAACGATACCTGAAAGAGAAGAAGAGGACCGAAGTTTCAGAGAGCCTCGTACTCTCCGCTCTCTCAATCTCTCTCTTTCTCTCTCTAGAGAGCTATCGCCGCCTTCAGATCGCCGGCAACGAAGCCTTATTCTTTTTCTTTTTTTTTCTCTCTCTCTCTCCCTGAATTTTTTTGGAGGTACTCCATAGAATATGAACGACTGGTATTTAAGCACAAATGGCACTGCTGGGTGGGCCCGGCCATAGCTAGCTTTTGCTTACGTGTCGTTCTCTCATTGGTTGCTTATCTTGCGTTTTGGCAATTTTCTCTGCCATTGCTTGTTAACAGAATGGCCTACGATCTTCACCGTCCGATCAGGAAATGTGTTTGCTTGTGACGTTTTGACGGTGGAGATCGTGCCTGGGGGATCGGAAATATCTCACGGGCTGCAATTTTTTCGCAATGTGAAATTCTTTTCTTTTCTTTTTTACTTTTTCTAATATTTAAAATGGAATTGAAATTTAGGTTTTTTTTTTTACATGATTCCTGGTTTGGGGATTCTTCCAAAAAAAAGGAAAACGTGATGAAGGGTATGATGTGAATTGTTTTTTTTTAATTAGGGATTGTAAGGTAAGAATCCAACCACAATATTTTGAATAGTAATAAGTGTTTTATCTATTAAAATATATTTGGATTGAATAAGTGTATGTGAATTGAAGTTGTGTTTTGTTAATGCAAAAATTCGATGGAGGTGTTTATTGACATGAACATTGAGGCGACGAGGCAATTTGCACGATGACCTACAATGAAAATCTCACACCAGTGTGATGTAATGCCCCATAGTTTTTTTATGCTTAAGTCAATGCTTAATTAAGAATGTTGTTCAGCTAAGAAATTATACAATTGTGTGCAAAATTATTCGTTGGCAGGTCCATACCTGTAATATTTTGAGTTCGTGCTTAAAGTTTATAGATCGGATTTTGGTTGTAATCTAGGTTCTTAAGTCTTTAAGTGTTGTTTGGATTAATTTTTGTAAAATTTACAACAAAACAAAGCTGAATGGAAAATAGTTTATTAAAGTTATTGCAAGATTATTGTATAGATACCAAAATTGACTTACATATCACTTTTTTTATTTATTAAATTAGTAATAATAGGTATCCATATTTATCCAAATTAGCATAATGATTAAATAAGATGTTTTTTTAAAGAAAAAAAAAATGGAACCTCCATGTGAGATTTGAATTTCTCCAGCAATCGGGAACAACTCAATAAGCCATAAATAAGATTAAATAGAGATCACAAGTGAGGTAAGTAGCTTCTCTCTCGTGGCTTCAAATTGGTTTATATGTATGATTTAAACATCAAATATTTGTTAATTGTGTTAGTATATGTTCTTTTTCCGTGGCCATATTCTTAATTTTATATTGTTGTGAGACATGTGAAAACCATAATCTCTATTATGAACCCATGCATGTTGTATGTTCATGGTTATGTTAATATATGATAAGTGTGACGGTTACTCTTCCTTTATTATGGGTTAGATGAGCATGTATGGTAGCACCTCTCTAGTCCCAAATATGTGGCAATTGCTGGATGCAATTCTAGCTCTACTGAGTGATCTCCACTACTATCATCCGCTGGAGTCAATTTCGTACAGAATCCTCTTTTGCCTGTTCAGAGTAGTGGAATCCATGTTAGAAGAGTTTAGCCAAATCAAAAATAGATAAATGATAACAAGTAAAATAAGACAAGTTTGATGACCTATGGGTCCCATTTCACCAAATTACATTTCATGTATGTATGTGTGTTTTTGCATTTTGAATTATTTCGTTAGGGGGCTACTTACTGGGTATTTTTTTAATACTCACCCCTCACAGACCTTACAAGTGAGAAGAAAGCATAAATGACATTGGTAAAGGATTGTTTGGTAGACCACGTCTCATCACTCATTTTGGATAGTATTGAGTCTGTATTTTTTGTCCAATCACGCTAATCATTGTTGTTATTGTGAGTTTGATTAGCAAATTATGTAATAGTTTTGCAAACTATATTACAACTATATGTTGTTTTGTTAATTTAAAGGGATCCCGACTATGTTTTATTTTAAATATTCTTATTGTGTTGGAATATTGCATAAAAAAAAAAAATTGATGTGTACATGTAGTAACATCCCTAAACATGATAAGTATAGAACATGGTCGTTAGAGTTGGTATCAGAGTCTAGGGTTTAGGGGTTCTGTAGACTAAATTGCATTATAGACAAGTCATTGCATTAGAAAAGTTGTTGTATTAAGTGTTATGGTCAACCAAGCAGCATCCTTTATCATTGTCAAATATGCTTGTAAGTATGAACTTTTGTTTTGTTGAATTATTATTTTAATTACTATTGTCATGAGTGACTTGTGTGATATTACAGTTCTAAACTGTAGGCCTAGGATGTTATCTTATAGCATTTATTTGTTGTCCTTTAGATGACACACCACGAAAAACTTTACCTACACGACGTGGTAGGCCTCGTAGAGTATCATCTCTAAATTCACCACCATCTGGTTTCCAAGATCAAGAGATTCCACAACCAACTAGTCATCTTGAAACAACGATCCCACAAGAAATTGTTTTGCTTGAAACATCAATAGCACCATCAACCACACAACATGAGCAAGTTGGGCAATCACCACTAATGTTACTCACACCGGAGACATTACAACTATTGTTACAAAGCTTGAATAATGGTAGTTTGGTAACTTCAGTGGCATCCCCAGCTGATAAGCCTTAGGATTGAAGTTTATTTAACTCATATAGACTTAAGTTATGCTTGAAATTCTATAGAAATTATATGAAGAAGTTAGCAAATCTTAGAAAACATCAATAATTCTGTGAAAAATGCATTTGATAAGAATATTGAATAAAAGAATGAAATAAAGACTAAAAATGGTGTTTGGATGCATGGCATTGGAAAATTGCAATTTCATATTGCAAAATCTGAATTTGCAATCTGATTCAGCAATCGAGCACTAGCAGATAAGGAAAGTATTGAAGTCCTCAGTTGGTCCAATTAAGGAAAGCACCTTGATTTCTGCATAGATGTTGGGACGAATTAAGGGAGCATTGGAGAATTGCAATTTCATATTGCAAAATATAAAATTGTAATCTGATATTGCAATCGGGTAGTGACAGTTATGGAAAAAAAATTGTCGCATTTTTTGAAAAGAAAACCCACGAATTGTTGCTTAATTTTAGCTCATTTTTTGGAGATTCTTTGGCCAATGGAAAGAGAAATAAACCCTAGCCACCATAGTCCATAAAAAGAGAATAAAAACACACAAAAGAGGGGAAGATCAAACATTTTTTTATGGATTTTTTGTACGGACATTATCATGGGTTTCTTTTCTGCTTGGTTTTTCAGTTGTTGTCTATTGATTTCAGACCTATTTTCTTCCTTAGTTCTCAGTCCAATCCAAATGAAAGTTTGGATTGTAAAGATTTACTCCTTGACAAAGAAATGGTTGAATTGATTGAGATCTATAGAAAAATAGTGGGTTTTATTCAAGTTTTATTCTTCAGCTTGTTCTTGGTTGTTTTTTTATTTCAGACTCTATTTTAGTTTAGTTTTGATTGTAATTCTTTTGTGTTCTATTCCTTTACTTTATGTATTAAATATTGGAGTTGAGTTTTATATTAAAGAAGCATTTTGAAGATGAATTTTTTGGAAATTTTAGTCATGGGTTTGATGTCCAGCAAGTGTAGTTTCGAGTTAACGGAGTTTTGATTATTGCTTTCTTCAGTTTTTTCTTTCGGTCCCTAATTTTTTTGGTTACAGCAAGCAATTTTTCATTCCTTGTTTTGCTCTAGATTAGTACAATAAATAATCCATTTTTGTCATGGAAATTGTTTTCAAGTTTTATTTAGATGCTTTTAAGTTAGTTGTGAGCTAAACCCTCTTTAGGGGTTCAAGGATGTGAATTTCCTAAGGAGTAAATTAAGCTTAATTTGCAAAAGTGACCAAGCTTACACCTTAATTATTTGCTTGTGTTGAGTTGATGGATTTTTGTAATTCTAGTTTGATCAACTAGGATTGCATACAAAACTTGGAGCTAATACCAAAAGGGTTAGTAAAAAGCGGATTTCGCACAAACAATTGAGACAAAAGCTTAGACATAATCCATTATTTACCCTTGACATAGGGCAAAAGACTCCAATCCACTAGAATTGTGTTATAAATTTATCTAAGTATGATTGGCCATAGACATATAGGTCCAATCACTTAGCCTCCTAAAGATTTTGGAATCGAAGTTGAATGGGAATTGAATTTGGTTTACAGTTGTTTGTGTAGGTTAGGATTGCAATTGCAATTTAAAATGAAAATTCACAACTTAGGGCAAAGAACATTCTTGAGCCCCATTCTATTCTTCATAAAGTTATTCCCTTGCATTTTGTCTTTGTTGTTTCTCACCATTTTACATTCTGATCTTGTAATTTTGTTTTTGTATTCTTTGTTGTTTCGCACTATTTTGCATTCCGATTTTGCAATACTAGTTTTTGTTACCTTTGCTCTATCACACCAACCTACAATCTGATTTTGCAATTTAGTTACCAAGTTGCAGTTTTTGAACACATTTTTGCTATTTCCAATCTTTTTGTTAAAACCATTCCCTGTGGGATCGATGCTCAGGAATACTCTTGTTATTACTTGTATCGATAGTGTGCACTTGCATTAAAGCTAAAATTATTTCTTTTATTTTTACCCACCAACCTCAGGTATAAATTATTCACGAATAATGCGAGAGTTTAGGAAGTTTGATCCATCAATATTTGATGGGTCTTCTATGGACCCAAGTGTAGCTGACAACTAGATCTCAGAAATAGAGACTATCTTTCGTCACATGAAGCGCCTAGAGGACGAAAAGGTGAATTGTGCAACTTTTATGCTGCGAGGAGATGCTAAGTTCTGGTGGGAGTGTACAGAGAGAACAATGGATCTAATTGGAGGACCAGTTTCTTGGTTACAATTCAGACAAGTCTTCTATAACAAATATTTTCTCTTGACGATGAGATATGAAAGAGAGACAGAGTTTCTCAACCTTCGACATGGTAACATGTCTGTTAAGGAGTATGAGTGTAAATTTGATCAATCTCGCTGTGTGCCCTGCTTAGTCGACTTTGAAAAGAGAAAGGTGGAATGTTTCATTTGGGGACTACGAGAAGGCATCAGGGGTACTGTAGCAGCCTTTCGTCATACTGAATATGCAACAGCTCTTGAGTCGGCTTTACTTATAGATAGAGATTTTGTTGCCAAAGTTCCACCTCTTAAGGATTCAGGTACATCCTTAAATCCAAAAAGGAAATTTCCTCAACAAACTGTTCAATGCTCACACGTCTAACTATCGGACCTTCTTAAATCCAACAAGGTATACAACCACAATAGGTGACTCAAATGTATACCTACCTCAAATGTACTACCTGTTGAAAACATCATCAAGTGCAATGCCTTTGTAAGTCGGGTACATGCTTTAATTGTGGCCAGCATGGTCACTTTGCTAAAACTTGCCCGAAGCTGATCACCCAAACTTCACGAAGGTTAGTTCAGTCAGCAGTTCAGTCAACACAAGCTAATTCACCTACTAAAGTTAAGTCTATCTAACAATAAAAGGGACTTGTTGGGAGTGCGACCAAAGTCCCACATCAGCTAGATAATGGGAAGATTATGGGTTTATAAGTGAGGGACATTATCTCCATTGGTATGAGGCCTTTTGGGAGGAACCAAAAGCAAAACCATGAGGGCTTATGCCCAAAGTGGATAATATCATACCATTATGGAGATATGTCAATGGTCGTTGTCCCTAACAGTAGTATCAGAGCTATGTCCCTGATTTAGCATTGTTGGTAGAATCTTTGGGTGTTGAACAAAGGAGGCGAACCTTGAAGGCATAGTCATGGTCGAGATCGGTTGGTTGAGTTCTATCGAATTGGCGGTGTGCTCTGGTAAAAGAGTTGGCATGGACTAGCAGTGTGCTCTGGTAAAGGGAGTTAGCCAGGATAAGAGCTAGATGGATAGATGACTATTTGAGGAGAGGCTCGGTTGGTACTTTGTTCGAGGAGAAGATTGTTGGGAGTGCGACCAAAGTCTCACATAGGCTAGATAAGGGGGAGATCATGGTTTACAAGTGAGGGACACTATCTCCATTAGTATGATGCCTTTTGGGAGAAACCAAAAGCAAAGCCATGAGGGCTTATGTCTAAAATAGACAATATTATAACATTGTGGAGATATGTCGAGGGTCATTGTCCCTAACAGAGTATATGTTGTTACTCGTCAAGAAGTGGAGGAAAGAGATGCGATGGTTACAGATACATTGTCCACTCTTGGTTACTATGCTTTCACCTTATTTGACTCTAGTTCAAGCCATTCATTTATTTATGTCGTGTTTGTGCACCAAGCTAACTTAGAATTGGAACCTCTAGGCTATATTTTATCTGTAGCCACACCTACCGAAGCATCAGTGATTGCAAGTCAAGCAGTAAAGGCCTGTGAGGTGTCGATATCAGGCTACTGGTTGAAAACAACCCATATTTTTTTAGAGATAACCAATTTTGACATAATACTGGGAATGGATTGGTTAGTTGCAAATTATGCTAACATAGATTGTCACCACAAAGAAGTTGTCTTCACACCCCCATCTGGATTGAGCTTTAAATTTAAAAGCTTTAATGTACAAATGAATCCTAAAGTAGTTTCGGCTTTGAAGACGAAACAGTTGCTTAACCATAGAGCTTGGGCATATTTGACTAATGTGGTGGGTTTAAAAAGTCATAAAATTGATATAAGATCAATCCCTAGAGTTAGTGAGTTTGAGGATGTGTTTTCATAAGACCTTCCAAGTTTACCCCCTAATCGCGAAGTGAATTTTTGTATAGATCTTATTCCTTGCACTACTCCAGTATCTAAAACACCTTATAGAATGGCTCCTGCTGAATTAAAAGAACTTAAGATACAGTTGCAAGAACTCTTGGATAAAGGATTTATACATCCTAGTGTATCCCCTTGGGGGCATCTCTGTTCTATTCGTAAAGAAGAAGGATGGATCATTGCATTTATGCATAGATTATCATGAATTAAATAAGTTGACGGTGAAAAACAGATATCCACACTGCCACGTATTGATGATTTATTTGATCAACTACAAGGAGCTTTAGTATTTTCTAAGATATACTTACGTTTTGAGTATCATCAATTGTGAACTAAAGATTTGGATATTCCTAAAACTACTTTCAGAATAAGATATGGACATTCTGAGTTCGTTGTAATGCCATTTGGGCTAACTATTACTCCGGTAGCCTTCATGGATTCTATGAATAGAGTATTCAAGAACTTTCTTGGCATCTTTGTGATTCTATTCATAGATGATATTTTAGTTTATCCAAATACTGAAATAGAACACAAATATCATCTCAGAAAGGTTCTCACTTCTCTTAGAATCAACCAGTTATATGCCAAGTTTTCGAAATGTGAGTTTTGGCTTCGACAAGTAGCATTTTTGGGACATGTAGTATCACAAGAAGGGATTTCAGTAGATCCTACTAAGGTAGAAGCAATTAGCAATTGGCCACGCCCAACTACTGTTGGTGAGGTACGTAGTTTTCTTGGCTTGGCAGAATACTATAGACAATTTGTGAAGGACTTTTCGTGTATAGGCTTACCATTAACTCGACTTACTCGAAAGAACAACTCCTTCATCTGGGATGAGGCTTGTGAACAAAGTTTCAAGAATTGAAGAAAACACTAATTATAGCTCTAGTACTTACTATACCAGATGAATCTGGAGGCTTAACCATCTATAGTAATGCATCTAAAAAAGGACTTGGTTGTGTTTTGATGCAACATGGGAAGGTGATAGCTTATGCTTCTAAGTAACTAAAAACCTATGAACAAAATTATCCCACCCATGATTTGGAGCTAGCAGTAATGGTTTTTGCTCTAAAGATTTGGAGACATTACTTATTTGGGGAAAATATCCAAATTTATACGAATCATAAGAGCTTGAAGTATTTCTTCACTCAAAAGGGGTTGAATATGAGGCAACATAGATGGTTGGAATTGGTAAAAGATTATGATTGCAAAATTCTTTAGGGTTGAAGTGAATGCTCTACATTTTATTGCTTCTGAAACTCCATGAAGTTCCATCTGGGACTTGTAAGTATCAAGGTGGTCAACGAGATATGAGTTGCCATTGTAAGGGGTGATGGTTGGTACCTTGAATTTCTTGGGCACCTTCTACTTCATGATCTAGTTAGTGAAATGAGGATCAACTTGCTCAATGAAAGCCTCTAAATCCCACCTTTTTATCTCATGAAGCTTCAGAAGATCCCTTGCAGTTTCCTGAATTCTCGTTGAATTTTCAGAATATCAGCTTTCTAGGGAGGGCTTCAAGTTAGAGTTTCATGGTCAACCTTTAACACATCAGCCTTAGCTTGTTCGACCTCAACCTGTAGCTTTCTCTCCTGGTTGATCAGACTTCGCAAATCTGATGTAGCTTTACTCTTCTGCACGATTGTAGCTTCTTTTCCACCTGATCAGCAGATTTTAGTTTGCAAACCTTACTCGTCATGCTTTTGGCTTCAAGCTGATGAGACTTGTCGTTTCCCCCAAGGATCAACTTTTCAATTGGTTTTTGGACATGAGATTTTGATTCTCCCATGACTTCGACCATTTTTGTTTTACCTTTCCTAGGGTCATGAACCAGAGATGGTTATTCTCCTTGCTTTTCCTTTTAAAGGCCTTACTTATCGAACTTTTCCAATATCTTTAGTAGATATCGATCCATGTTGTCCATCTTCTTTTTTAGCTAGGCTATCTCCTCCTCTGGTCGACTTACCTCTATATGAGCCCGAGATGGTGTGACTTCTCGGGTTCGTCACAAGTGACGGTCTTGATCGGAATCGTCTCCATCTTCGTTCAAGTGCTTGTTTCCCTACATTCTACTCATCTTTTCAGAGGATTAAACTCTAACACTAAGGTTTTTCAAACGCGCGTTGTCTTTCTGTACGGACAATGCCAACTGTTGTTGCCAAATTTTGGTTAGGAGAATTGTCACCTGACCTCCACGTGACAACAATGGTGAATTTATTTTTGGGGGAAGAATGCAGCCTGCAAAACAAAAAAAAAAAAAAAAAAAAAAAAACTTAAGACACTAGTGTGGTGTAAGTCACACAAGCTCCGATGCTTAAGTCAGCCAGAGTTCAGAGAGAATTATGGAGTTCTTAGAGAGTTTAGGCTGCTGGAATGAGGGTGAAAATTAGGTTACCCCCTCTCTCCTGAAGAGAGCTTAAATACCTCATTCCTAGGATTTTTCGTGGGTTTCCACACGAATTGGAGTTGAAAGAGCCGAATCGGACTGGATCGAGGGTACATGGGCCAAGAAAGACCTAGGCAAGGCCCAAGGGCCTTTCCTAGGCCGATCATGGGCTTGGGCCGTCCTATGGCTCCCTAGTCTGATTCCTGCTCGATTTTGGTTCGTTTTGATTTTGTATTGGGCTTATTTTCTCATTTAGCATTTAATTGTAGTCTTTTTCTCCACCCGTCTTGGTGGTCCAATTTTATCCATAACATTAAGTATGCTCATTATTAAAATATTAATGAATCGAAATTAAAGGTGGTTCAAAAGGTCAATCGAGTTAATGTATTTTATTATGAGATATCATTATCAATAGTACTTTGACAAACTAAATTCAAACTCTTATTCCACACTCTATCATATGCAACTTAATCTTCAATGTAAACCCAACATGATTATGAAATACACATGAGACGTTAAAGATTAGGTGCATGTCATGATAAAAGTGAGGTAAAATGGACCACTTTTATATTTACATTACATGACCATGGAGAAAGAAAGCATTAATTGCAGCATTTGGAAGTTGCAAAACCTTTGAAAAATAATTTTTTTTTAAAAAAATATTAGTTCAACAAATATGAAGTAAAGATTCAAACCTTAAACTATGAGAAGGTAAAAATTATCTTGCCTATTGAAATAGGCTTCAAAATTGTTTTTTCATTGAAATAAAAGGTTTACAAATCTCTTCGTTATTCTAATTTTTTACATGCCTCATAACATTTAAGGGATGTTTAGGGTTAAATTTGTGTATCTTTAGTGCTAAGAAGTCAAGCTTATGCCTTTTATGTGGGTTTGCTTTTTAAGGAAGGATCCAAAACCAAAAAAAAAAGAAGGGATCAAACAAAAAGTTAATAAATAAGGTACTGTTTGATATTTATTTAGGTTCCGTTTCATAACAATTTTAGTTTTTTGTTTTCGATTTTTCTATAAATTTTTGATTTTTGGTTTTCTGTTTTTCAAAAACAAAAACTATGTGTTTGGTAACTATTTTTTGTTTTTTAGAAACAAAAAATCAAACGTGTTTGATAACTGTTTTTTGTTTTATGTTTTTAAAACAAAAAACCAAGTGGCCTTTGATAATTGTTTTTAATTATATATTTTTTATAAAAGAAAATTTTAATTATTTTTATAATATTTTTATTTAATATATTATTATTGTTGTTGTTGTTATAAAAAAATACAACTATTCTAAATGTATTAACTACTCTTGAATCGATTAAAAGATAACTAACAAAATAAACATATCTAAAATGTAGGAGAAACAATTATGATTGACTAGTTCATAAAATAATTAACTGCACAACATGTTGCAGGTATATTTTTTTGTGTTTCTACGATATAAACGCATTTGCTTCAAAATATAGAAAATCGAGTATTTAATATCTCGAAGCATCTCTCCATCACATTGCGAAGAGATAAACGTGATTATAATAGAATAATTCTTTTCTATCCTCATAGTTGACATCTATCATTTCTAATCTCAAGTAAATGATATTTTTCTTCACAATAAAAGTAATAGGAATCCGATTATCTTTTTTAACCAAAATCAATTTGTTCAATAAAAAATAATTTTTATTTAATAGAAAAACAATATATATACACATACAATAGTTGAATTGCACTTTTTTCTAGATGCTCAATGAAAAATTTTTAAAAATAAAATAAAGGTTTTAACTTTGAAAAACAAAAGGAAAAACAAAAGGAAAAAAAATGGAAAAATGAAAAATGAAAAATGGACTTACCTGGAGAGGTGGATTTCGTGAAAGTATGGGGCAAGGGCAACTGGGCAAGTGGTGGGCGTGAGTATATAATCAATATCTATAATAAACTAAAATTCAAATTTTCTTTACAAATAGATTTTAAAATTTTATATTTTGATAATTTAAGTAAAAAATTTCACACATAGTTAATCACATAAGCACAAATAGACCTTTCCAAGACATCAACAAAAGACCAAAAGATAAACTGAGTTCAAATTACAATGACAAAAAAGTGTATTTCATATAAAGCCCCCACGTTTTAGTCCGATCAAGTTTTTGGTGTCATTGCCAGGGAACAACTTTACTAACAAAATTCAATTTTTTAGCACATATTGCAATCAAATTGCATTTGCAATTATCATCTTTCCAAAAGAAAGCCCAATTCTTATTTACATTATTTTGCAGGTTGAGGGAGAGAAATTGCAAGAGGAAAAAAACACAACTTAGGATTGAATTGCTTGAGATAATCAACAAGATGGAAGTAGACATCATTACAACATTGACTGCACAAGCTTTATCATTAAGCTACATGATTAAAACTTTGATGATGAGAAATTTCATAGCTCCTACTAACCCTATCCCTTCTATTTCATGTCTTGATTGTAAAGGAAGTCATTTATTTGAGAATTGTCCTTATAATCCCGATTCTTTATGTTATGGATTTCAACCAAGTTTTGCAAATCAACATCATCATCAGTGTTTCCAACAAGAGAAAATGATTCCAAAAGAGCCTAGCATTGAAGAACTCGTGAGGGAATACATGGCAAAGAGCGATGTTGTGATGCAAAGTCAAACCAAAACTTTACAAAATTTGGAGATTCATATGGAACAAATTGCAAATGATTTGCAGAATAGGTCCCAAGGAATTTTTCTCAACAATACAAAGACTTTCAAACAAGAAGAAAAAGAAGAATGCGTGGCGGTGACACCAAGTAAATTCAAATATGATGATCTCAAACTCCCAGTAAAAGCAAAAAGCGCTCCAACACTTAAAAATACTAAGGAGCCAGAAGGGAGAGAAGAGATTAAAGAAGAACCACCTCAAGAAGTGAAAGAACTACTTAAGGAAGTTGCAGTGAGCTATGTAGTTGCAATTTCACAGCAAATGACATCCAAAGTGCTTATGATACTAGAATGTCCTGCTTTCACTTATTGCAGCGTGCAGGTGTTGGGATTTATGCCTTAAAGTCTTGTAATTAATAATTTATTTAATAATTAATAATAATCTTGATTATTTTATTTGCAATATAATATTATCCACTATATGAAGAATCTAAGGTTATTAGTGAATCTTGAACAGTATGTGGTTGACATACAGGAGGATCATGTTCAAAAAATAACCTAAATGGTCATAGTAAATGGATAAAGTTGGGTGTTTTATCCTGACAACATTATTGATACGACCCACTTTGTAATAGTTACAAATGATTTGATCCAAATTTTTCATGTGGAGACATGTGCGTGGGGGTATTTTATACAATGAGTTTGTATAAGATTGGATCACGAAATATTTAATCTCTCTTTATAAATATGTTAATTTAGAAGATTAATATTTCATCATGATGATCATATGCGACTCGATCTTAATCCTGAATGAGTTATGAACTCCTTCCTGTTAGGGTTTGTCCTTTGATTTGTATGGGTGAGAGTGGCTTTTGTAGTCGATTCAATATGCCTACCATTTTAGGGACTTGACCAAATAAGGAGCTGGGAACATAATCTCACAAGATGGAATTCACTCATTCTCATATAGGGTAAGTAGATGAGTAGTTCCCTTAAGTGTTGATTTCGGGACTTGAACAATGGGGCCCCATCTTCTCACTGGCCCGAGAGGGACTTAGTTTATAGTTGGATCATAAATAAATTGTTCCTTGGAGGATCAGTGTGGTACTTAAGGTGCAAGATGTAATTATAGGGGTAAAACGAACTTTGACCCAATTGTAATTACGAACAACTTGTTAATGATCGACTTGCATGTAGTGATTATATCCATTGACACAACTTGTCCTACAGTGCATAAGAGTGTAACTCTAGGTTTATAGTGGAGGGACCCTAGAGTTAATGAAAATTAATTAATTAAAGAGTTTAATTAATTAATTTTGTATAATTTGAGCTTATAATCTGTAAGTACATAAGGTCCCATTGCTAGCTCATAATAATACTAAAAGATCAATCTAGTTGAAAGAAAAATTTGAAATGTTCAAATTAATATTTAATTTGAAGTGTTCAAATTAATATTTAATATATTAGATATATTAAATATAAAAGAGAAAAATATATTTATTGTATTTGATACATGAAATATTAAAATAATTAATGTATATTAAATACATTAAATAAAAGATATTTATAAAATTTAAATAAGATTCAAATAAATAAATATCGTAGGAGATTTGAATGAGGTTCAAATAAGTATAAGATATATTTTAATATATTATATATTAAAATATAATATTTTAATTATAGCAAAAATTTGCCCTTAGTCTCTATAAATAGGACCCTTGGGTTTAGCCATTCGATATAACACACATCTCCTCAATAGAGAATTAGAGAATTCTTTCTAGACATCTTCTTCTCCAATCTCTTGTGGATTTTCTTTCAAGAGGCTCTCACAAGCCTTGGTCTTGTGTTTGAGCCATAGCTAGAAAGACTTTGTGGAGGAGATAAAGACTCACCAGAAATATCTCCATATTTACTTCAAGTAAGTTGGTTTAATCTTATTTTTTAGTTTAATTTTAAATAATATCAAAGACGATCCAATGCTTCTGTTGTGAGATGAAGTGTTCATTCTTTTCAATTGGTATCAGAGCAATTTTTTGAATTTATTTAAAATTAAAATTTGGTGATGGTGGGTATTTTAATTTTTATATCATATATGTGATATGTGATATATGGTGGTATGCAAATTGATTGTTTAGGCTATTTGGCATTAGCAATATTGTTTTGAATATACTAGATGATTTGTAAAACTCTTGTGAAGGTTTTTGTGTAAAATTTCTTTTGAATTAGTAATACAAAAACCATAATACAATCAAAAGCCAAGTATTGGTTAATATCAAATGTTCATTGGATGCAAAGTGAAAAGCAGCAACATGTGAAGTGTAAACACAAATTCATGCCTAGCCTTAAAGTGATGCATGGGATTGATGCTCTTCAAATTTTATGAAATCGGCAAGCGATTTGAAGCTTCAAGCAATGGTCTTCAATGTTGAAGCTTCATTTGGCAAACATAGCACTTGTTCATTCATCCTTGCCGGCGGTAGTGATCTCACACAAAGAGGTTCGTGCAAGTGATGTGTTATCCAATCGGTGCGTTGCGTGAGGTGCTGGTGAAGATAAATCAAGCTGAGTGCTGCCGGCGTTCAATTTCTAGTAATATAACGAAGTAAGGTCTTGTGACATGAAGTGGATTTTGATCCTCCAAGTTTGAATAAGTGGTTGGACAGGGAGTGGTGTCTCTAGCGGCGGGAAAGAAGATATAATTTAGGTTTTCTAACCTAAATTTGGTTGCAAAAGAAAAGATATTGAAGATGAAGATATGTCATGAATTTGAATTTTGTAATTTAAATTATCTTCAATATCTTAGGATATGCCAAATATGTTGGTCAACTTTGTTTTGATTAATTTAATTATGCATGTGATGTATATTTTAAATTAATTGATCATTGCATAAAGTAAAGTATGTCATTTAGATTAAAATCCCACCATATGTTAAGCATGATCATGCATCTTAATTACATTTGATTATAATTGTTATATTTGAAAAATTAAATTAGGATATTTGCTTTCATAATTGGAATCCATGTTTTCCTAATAAGATTAGGATTTTTCCTAACGAGATTAGGGTTTCCTTAAAAATAAAGATTTTCCAATTCATGCTTTAAATAATTTAAAATTTGAATTTAATATATCTTTATTTGTTTCTAATAAGATTAGAATTTAGGATAATCTTTTAATTTAAATATAAAGGGTTTAAAATGGTAGAATTTCAAGATTATCCATAGTTTAAAATTCTGAATTTAATTTATATTTTATTTAAAATCATTTTAAAGGGTTTAAAATTATATAATTTTAAGATTATCCAGTAAGTGAATTATTTTTTTTAATAGTGCTAAAAATATTGTTTAAATTCATCTAGTAATTAATAGTTAATTAAAGATTAATGAATTTAAAATAAAAATTGACTATAAGAAAACTTTGTCTATGGAAGGTTATGTCGAGACTGGGGTATTTAAGCTGACCGAAAGGGAACACTTCTAACTGGGAACCGACCTGGGAGTTGAATTAGTCAAATTTTATTTAATTTCACTAAGCATGCTCATAATGTGATTAATTTTTTTTTAAATAATTTAAAATTTTGGTAATCAATCTAACCAACATAAGAGTTATGAATGGTAGATTGAGGAACTTAGATAAATGAGATTAGCCTAATTTGTCTAAGTAAGATAAAACCCTATTTCAAAATAGTAAGTGGGAGAAGGAAATGTGTCAACATATCCTACGGTCTCCATCATTAGTTCACAACGTGAGATCCATGTGGGGCCTCGCAGTGGCTTTTGGACCGTCCCCTACGTAAGGTGTTTGCATGAGTCAATATAATTTAAAAAAACAATGCAACACTAGAACTCTCGCTCTCGCTCTTGCTACTTTAGAGGCCGTTTGGGCCACCAATAATGAGTTGGGTTGGGTGGGTTAAAATAGCTCACTCCCTGTTTGGCCCACCAAGTTTTATAAACGAGGGTTAATATTACCATACCCACCGTTTATGAACAGTTCCACTGTTTTACTCCACAAGCTTTTCCACGGGTTTGCATCACTTCTCTCCAAGCATCATTATTGCGAGGTTGGTTTTTGTTCCCATCTTCCTTCGTTTTCCTCTCTGTTCGTCTTCTTCACCGAAGGATTTTTGGTGAGTTTGATCCTTTTTTTTCCATCTACTTTGTCCTTTGATTTCATCTGTTTTCCTTCACCATTTTTTAGGTTCGTTTTCGATCTCTTTCTCCCTTTTTGTAGATCTAAATCGCTGAAGTTTATTTTCCTTAATCTCTTGCTATTTTCACTCAATTGCTGTTTTTTTTTTTGTTTCATCCACTTTGTCCTTCGATTTGGTTCGTTTTCCTTCACCATTTTTTAGGTTCATTTTCGATCTCTTTCTCCCTTTTTGTAGATCTAAATCGATGAGATTTATTTTCCTTAATCTCTTGCTATTTTTTCACGAAATCGTTGTATTTTTTCCATCCACTTTGTCCTTTGATTTGGTATGTTTTCCTTCACCAACTTGGAAATGAGTTTTCGATCTCTTTCTCCCTTTCTATAGATCTAAAACGCTGAGGTTTATTTTCGTTAATCTCTTGTTATTTTTTAACTAAATCCCCGATTTTTTTCTCCACGGCCGAAACCCTAACCAACCTCCTATTTGTGTCTGTTCTGTTTTTTTTTTCATATTCGTAACCTCGACTATTCACTCCCCTTGCTGCTTCGAGTCCCTTGCCGCTTCTGTTGTAGTTCCCTCTGTATTTTCATATCCATTGGTTGTTTCGGTATATGAAGTTGCATGCTCTATTTGATGGAATCGGGTCTGGAATTTCCTGGGAGGGGACATCCGAACAAAAAACGAAGCTTGGTAGGGGGAGCCGATCACTAATGAAGGTTTGTTCTCTTTTCTTTTTCACCGGCCAGTGATGAGTTCCTATTGAGATGATTTGCTGAGATTGGCATGGTTGTGAAATTCTTCATTCTGTTTTTTTTTTTTTTTCTTTTACTTCTTGTTGCAATATTTGTTGCCATATTTGTTATGATTTAACTTTTGTTCCCTATTTTTTTGTACATTTCATCGCACGACTGATTTTGTTATGTTTTTTCTTATGAGTTTCCAGCTTATTTGTTGAGATATACATGGATGTTATAAAATCCCTTCGTACTATTTTTTTAATACTAATTGCAATTTTTTTTTACTATCCACTGCAATATTTGTTGCCATATTCAAATCTGATTTAACTTTTGTTCTCTGTTTTTGGTACAATTCTTCTTTGATATTCAATTTTATCCCTTTTTTTTTTATCACTTTGTTGTATTTTGGTCTCTGTTTTTTTTTTTATCACTTTGTTATATTTGACGTTGGCTCCTTGTTTGTGGAACAACCATGTTTTCTGAAATTCTATTTCTATGAATGAATTGAAAGAGTTAATATTAAGAAAGCGGAAACAATTTTGGATCTTAAGCACTCTAATTACATCAATTTGATCAAATAAATAGCATGCTCAAAAACGGAAAAACAGAGAATAAGAACACTACCTTTGATGCTCAAAATTCTCCTAATCCTTGGCCAATTTCTGATCACGAACACTTCGTGGACCTCCCTTAGGATCTTCCCTACTATCCTCAGGCCTTGGAACGGATTGTGGGATCCTTAATTGAGAGAATTTTTGAGAGAGAGAGCAAAGGTCTAAAAACCGAAAATTCTTCAATTTTCTGCAAAATCCTTGCTTCCCATTGTGTTTCTTTGCTATTTAAAGCTATTAACAAGCTTCATCAAGCTTGCTAAAGTTGACAACACATAGATGAGAAGGATAAAACAAGAAGGAGGTGGGAAATTTTGGTGAATTTGAAAAAGCAAGTAGGTTATTCATGAAAACATGAATTTGGTCCAAAATTCATTCCAAAATGAATTTGATTTTTCTTTTAATTTTAATTCAAAATTAATATAAAATAAATTTTAAATTAAAATCAATTTTTAATTAATTAAACAATTTAATTAATTTTAAATAATTATTTAATTTAATATCAAATATCAAATTAAATAATTGGACCAATCCCGATTTCTCAAATCGAACGTTCGAACATGAATCCCTATTCATGTTTTAAACCGAACCAATATTTAAATCAAATTTAAATATGTCCACCTCTTCTTTATCATAGTTTAATTCATAATTAAGCTATGAAACGTTAAGTATATCGCATATAATTAATGTTTTCTCCCAAAACCGAATTTGAACAATTCAAATTCTTTTCTCTCAAATTATTACAAGGCTTAGTCCGAGCTAGTAAGGGAAACCTAATGGACCTACAGATCATGAGCTCCAACGATACGAGATTAACCGGCCAAACTCTTTAGCGTAGCTAATCAACATTCGTTAACCACCGGGACACTCCACTAAAGCCCAGTGGCTGCACTCTCCTCACTGTAGATATATTTATGTCCACTCGATATAACCATGGTTAGTAAGTCGATCTTTCACAGGTCGTTCGTAATTACAGCTGGGTCAAATAAACCGTTTTACCCCTATAATTACTTCTTGTTCCTTAAGTCCCACTGATCCTCTAATGAACAATTGGTTTGTGGTCCGACCAACAAACCGAATCCCTCTCGGGCCAATGAGAGGGTGGGCCCATTGTTCAAGACCCGGAGTCAGCACTTAAGGGAACAACCTCTCTACTAAACCTTAAAGCGGGTAGGAGTGAATTCCTTCTCGCATGACTATGTTCCCAACTATCTACTCAGTCTTATCCCCAAAATGGGAGGCTTATTGAGTCGGCGATCTCGGGCCACTCTCACCCATGCAAATCTAAGGATAATCCCGAATAAACAGGAGTTCATAGCACACTCAGGATTAAGATCGAGTTACCTAGGTCATCGTATGAAAATAGTCAGTTAAAACAGTAAACGGAGTTAAAAAGTCTAAGTGACTATTTCGCGGTCCAGTCTTATGCAAACTCATTGCATAGGACGCTCCCACTTTCATGTCTCCACATGAACGATTCAGGATCACATCATTAGTACTATACAATGTGGGCTGCGTCCACAGTGTCCCTAGGATAAGGTACCCAACCCTATCCCTATACTATAGACCGTTCTGACTATTACTCGAACTTGATCCACTTTTATGTCATACATAAAGTTCAAGTTTACATCTTATAGTCAAGGGTTCTTAGTTCATTGGATTTGGGTTATGGAATACACAATTCACTTTATTCAATAACAACTTTACTGTATAAACCTCAATAACAACTTTACTGTATAAACCTCAATAATAACTTTATTGCAAAATAGAATATACATTCAGTTTACAAAACCACGAGTTTTAGGACATAAAACCCAACATGAATTTCGAGGCCGGTCTAAATGAATCAAAATTTTCAATACTATTGTTCTTTGATTTATGGAACAACCATTTTCTATGATATATGCTATATTTTGTTAGTTGGTGGTTGTGTGCCTTTAATGAGGTGGAGGCATTTATTTCTTTATAAAAAATTGTACCACTACCTCTGTTTTTTTTATAAAAGGGATGGTTATGGTATTAATGGGGCTATCTTATCTCACTAGTTCTCTTAAATTTGTTAGGTGCACTAATAAGTGCACCTAACCCTTTGCTAACAACTACTCTTCCATCATATCTTTATATACAACATCATACTTATGCTATACTTTGAGGATAACTCCACACTCAACCTTCTGTGCTCTGTTTGGTGAGTTCTTTCTTACCACTTCCCTATCCATTTCTTTCATATATATATATGCTTCATTTATTTCATATGTATGAGTTTCTATTAATATATCTTATCCCACATGTGAAGGAGTTTACTTACTAGAAATCCGGTCACATTTGATGCCCATTCGCTCATCACCGCCTACAAAAAGGTATTTTTTTTTCCACTTGCATTTATTTAAGTTTACAATTGTTATAGATTGGTACTAATTTTTTTTTTTTATATTGTAGGGTTAGAAAGTACGTCATTCCTTGACCTTCTTTGAGGTTCGTTAATTTAAAGTTGAGGATTCTTTCATTATGTATTTGTATGGCACATTGTGTGGACTTTATTTCCTTATGTATTCAAACTAAACATTGGGACACTTGATTTCATTATGTATTTTTCTTATACTTGAAAATGTGTACGTTTTATGTTTTATTCTTTAGAACAATTTGGTCACATGTTATAGATGGATTGAAGTATTTATGATGAAATTTTAGCCCTTTACCAAGCATGTGTGAATACAAAGTATTGTTTTTTTTTTTTGTTTTTTTTGGATGCAACCAAAAAAATGAAAAAATAATGCAAAACAGAAAGAATTCTGTTTTTAATAAACAAAAAGGGGACATATTTAATAGAAAATATTGTTTTCTTATAAGTAAAAAAACAAATGAAGTTTTAACATGAAAAAAAAATGAGGGTTCAATAGAAAAAATGATGCTTTTATTTGAAATAAAATAGGAAATGAGTTTTGTATACAAATTAGGATCTTGATTGTTACTTAAACAAAGAAATGAAATTTGGATACAACTAGTTGTAGGCATTTTTGGATTAAGAAAAAAAAAGAAATTTAAATGAGACATATGATGTTTTCTTTAAATTAAAACATAAAATCAATTTTGCATAAATAATATGAAACTTTTTTTTAATTGAAACAAAAAATGGAATTCGGATACAACCAATTTTTATTCTTTTGTGGATTAAAATAAATAAATTTGAATGACAAATATGATGCTTTTTTTGAATTAAAACAGAAAATCAATTTTACATACCTATGATGTGTTTGTTTTCTAATTAAAACTAAAAAAAAAAAAAAATAGAACTTTAGATACAACCAATTTTAGGATTTTTTTGAATTAAAGAAAAATAAGAAATTTGATGCTTTCTTTGAATTAAAAAAAGAAAAATAATTTTGCATACATAATAGGATGTTTTTTGTATGACTAAAAAAAATGAATACGAGAAATTGTACACTTTTTTGGAGTTAAAAAAATATGAATTTGTAATTAGAAATATGATGATTTCTTTGAATTAAAACAACAAATCAATTTTTTCTACATAGTAGGATGTGTTTTTTTTCCTAATTAAAACCAAAAAAAAAAAAAAATGAACTTTGGATACAACCAATTTTAGACTTTTTTGGATTAAGAAAAAATAAAAAACTTGAATGAGAAATATGATGATTTCTTTGAATTAAAAAAGAAAAATAATTTTGCATACATAATAGGATGTTTTTTTGTATAATTAAAACAAAAAAAAAAATGAACTTTGGATATCAGAAATTTTACACTTTTTTGGAGTTAAAAAAAATGTAAAGTGAATGAGAAATGTAATGCTTTCTTTGATCCTAAACTCAACCCCTAAACCAAACCAAACCCAAACTTAAAAACCTTAAACCCATAAACTAAATTTAAAAATCATAAACACAAAACTTAAAAACCCTAATCGTAGTTAGTATTTGATTGATTGTCCTTAACTCAAGGATTTATAGATCGTGGGTTGAACCCATGGGAATTAGTTGCCATATTGGATCCTAGTTGGTATTTGATTAGACGTTTGTCTTTCAGGAACCAAGCTAAATCGTTTCCTATATTATGGACTCACGGGAACTAATTGCTATATTGGCAGCCTTCACCTCATCACAACATCATTTACTTCTAATATTAGAATTGTACATGAACAATCATAAAAGAATAGAACACCAATCACCCTACCTCAAACATCATGTTAGGCAACTAGCATTCTTTCGGCTCATCCACGAGTTTGACTTATGTTGTCGCGAGAGTACAAGAATGGACAGAAGATGTTTTGCCATACTATGTACTTTACTTAAGACAACGGGAGGTTTAGTCGGAACAGAGGTTGTAGATGTAGAAGAGATGGTGGCCATGTTCTTGCACATCTGAGCCCATGACATTAAGAATCGAGTAGTTCGCAGACAATTTACAAGGTCTGGTGAGACCGTTTCTAGGCATTTCAACTCCGTCCTTAACGCAGTATTGCGACTACACAATATACTGCTGAAGAAATCAGAACCGATCACTAACTCATGTACAGATGAGAAATGGAAATGGTTTGAGGTACAAATCATTTTTAAATCCAACAATAATATAATGTGGGGTCCTCTAGGGTTATCTACGTAAATAAATATTCCATTTATTGTGTGAACGCAGAATTGTCTCGGTGCGTTAGATGGTACGTACATCAAGGTCAATGTAAGTGCCAGTGATCGCCCAAGGTATAGGACAAGGAAGAGCGACATTGCGACCGATGTGCTTGTTGTTTGTGATACGACTGGAGAATTCATATTTGTCTTACCAGGGTGGAAGGGTCCGCAGCTGATTCTCGGGTTCTTAGGGATGCAATATCACGACCTAACAGACTGAAGGTTCCGAAGGGTAATGAGCACCTTCTTAATTGTTAACCATCCTAATACTAAGACAATAGATTAAACGGTTCCACATTGTACAAGATATTATTATCTATGCGATGCTGGGTACCCTAATGTAGAGGGTTTTTTGGCACCGTATAGAGGAGATCGCTACCATCTATCCAAATGGCGTGGGGGAGAGAATGCACCGACTACTCCAAGAGAATTTTTTAACATGAAGCATTCTTTTGCAAGGAATGTGATTGAAAGGGCATTCGGACTGTTGAAGGGTAGATGGGTCATTCTTCGAGGAAAATCATACTACACAATACGAATCCAATGTCAAACCATCACGGTGTGTTGTATCATTCACAACCTCATCAACCGAGAGATGGGAGAAAGTTCAATGACTGATGGCTTGGACGAGGTGGACTCAGCTTCTGCTACCATCTGGGGGGACAACATCAATTTCATTGAGACTTCTAATGAATGGAGCCAGTGGAGAGATGATTTGGCCCAACAAATGTTTTCTGAATGGGAGTTACGTAATAATTGATGATTTCTTGATTGTTTTGTTATATTAGGACTTCTTTATGTTTTTTTGGATATTTCTTAATTAATCGTTGCTTTGGAACCACATGTTGTACTATAATTAAGTATGTTATGTATTTTATTTAAAAAAGTAAATGAAGCATTCTCTTACGTTCTAGCTAAACTGTACAACGATGTATGTATGCATTTAGCAGAATGTTAGGTGCACCGAGACCCCCAAGCACTCATGGACGAAGAACGAGGACACGAAGCTACTGGAGTGCCTTATGTGGTTGGTCCAGTCCGGAGGGTGGAGATCAGACAACGGGACATTCCAACCTGGCTATTTGATGCAACTACAACGTATGATGAGGGAAAGGATACCAGGAAGTGAAATTCAGTCAAACACCATTGATTGCAGAGTTCGAACCCTTAAAAAACAATATCATGCGATTGTAGAGATGCTAGGATCAGGCTGTACTGGATTTGGTTGGAATGATGAATTTAAATGCATTGAGGTGGACAAGGAGACTTTCGATGGATGGGTAAAGGTAAGATTATATAGTCCCCTTATAACTTCTATGTAACATTTTATAACATATACTTTTATCCTCATGCAGGGTCATCCGACTGCAAAAGGGCTGCGAAATAAGTTGTTCTCCCACTTTGATGATTTGGCTGTTGTCTTCGGCAAAGATCGAGCTACAGGGGCATCTGCGGAGACGCCTGGGGATATGGCATCCAATATAGGAGAGCACATGGATGAAGATATTCACCTTGGTGGCTCCCAGGAATACTATGTCCCAATACC
This sequence comes from Trichosanthes truncata, assembly GCA_033996785.1. Classification (NCBI taxonomy): domain Eukaryota; kingdom Viridiplantae; phylum Streptophyta; class Magnoliopsida; order Cucurbitales; family Cucurbitaceae; genus Trichosanthes; species Trichosanthes truncata. Next base: position 47,541,123 of record JAWPNB010000003.1, on the reverse strand, counting down.
GCCGGAGTCAAACCCAGGAATGGACATGGCCCAAGAGGAGATGCAAGGAACACCCACCAGTAGAAACAACGCAGTAGGGACTTCCTCCAAGGGTAGCAAGAGGAAACGATCTCCTTATCACTCTGAGATGGTAGAGGTGGTATGGAATGCTATGGATATGCAATCGACCCACTTGAAGATGATTGTAGAATGGCCAAAAGAGAAGCGTGCAGTGGAGGTCGAAGTACGCACAGAAATTGTGAGCCAGCTGTATATGATCCCAGAGTTAAATAACCAAGCCAGAGCATAGATTATGAATATCCTCTTCCGTGATGTCTTGGCGTCCGAGAGCTTCTTGTATGTTCCTCCAGAGTTGAAATTGGACTACTGCCAGCTCCTCCTCGAGAAAGACGACTGATTAACCCTTCTTCATATTATTTTTTTGGATGATAACAAACCATCTTATCTATTTTGGAACTATGTATATAGTATGATATTCTTTTGTGCCATTCGGGTGGTGGTTTCTATTGACAATTATCACTCCTTGAAAACCTTTTTTTTTTTTTTGTGTACCTATGGAGTTAGAAGATAAGTTGTCATTGTACGTCTCTAAATATGGAGCTTATATAATGAATGATAGCAATTATTTTATGCATCTCAAACTCCAAAATGGTCAACTCATGGAACAAATCTTTTTTATTTCAAATTTGAAAAATTGATATTTAATATAGCATGACTTGTATAATTAAAAAAAATTGAAAAAAAAATTGTCAGCATAAACACAGCATTTAGAACTCTATGTTAAACAGATCTGCACTCCAAACACAGACTATTATAACTCAGACTAAAATAATATGCACCCCAAACACAGACTATTATAACCCAGACTAAAATAATTTGCACCCCAAACACAGACTATTATAACCCCACAGATTATTATAACCCTCAGACTATAATAACCATAAACTATTATAACCAACTCTGCGCCCCAAACGACCCCTTAAGGTTTAGTGTTTACTTACTCTCGCTCTAATTCTACTTGTCTCGCTCCAATGTCATAGTAACCAATGTACTAAAATTAAAAAAAACTTTCAAAACATAACACGTTTGTACCATAGAAACGTAGGAAGAAAGTAGGAAGAAAACTTTTAAAACCTTAAACCCTAAGACATTTGTTCTATGTTTGAAACATAGAAAGAAATCTTCCAAAAATATAAACCATGTATTTGAACGTACCTATTTTTTGAATGTGGATTGGTTGATGCTTGGACATTGGTTATACGTGAAGAACAGTTCAAATGAAAAAAAGTTTTAAAGAAGTTTAAACAAATGAGAAAATGAAGGAAGAAATGATTTTTGTTAGATATAAACCATAGTAATTTTCTTTAATTAATTTATTTAAAAGGTTTATTGGGAATTATTCATTGAGATCTTTTCTTTGTCTGTGTTTGCGGCTAATAAACCACAATGTCATCTCACACAGTGTCTGTACGTACCACTGAAAACTTACCATAATTGGGGGATCAGAAAATGACAATCCAAATAGAGGTGAGAGCGAGAGCAGGAACGAGAGTGAGAGCATGAGAGAACAAGCGCGCGAGATCGAATACAACATTCATATAAGGCGCTCGAGTGACGTGTACAACGAGAGCGAGAACAAGTCAACGTGTGCAAGAGCGAGTCTCCAAGAGCGAGAATCTTGTAAGAATCAAAATATTTGCTGACATGGCTAGAGAAAGCGAGAACGAGAATTGTTAGCGAGAGTGTTACTATGTGCGAGAGCATGAACAAGCGAGAAGGCCTCATATTGCCATTGTGGGTAATTTTGGGTGCATTGCCACGTCCAAATAGGTCATATCTCATTATTTTCGATTGACAGGTCAGTTCACATTAAAACGCGTGAAAATGGGTCTTTCGTACAAAAACCCTGAGTGAGAAGCCTGGAATTTTGAAGTAGAAAGATGACAAGTTGCCAAAGTCTTAGTATAAGATTAAGGGGAAGGGGAAGAAGAGTGTGAAGAAGAAGGATTGTTAGGTTCGTGTTCTTCGTCGTTGTCAATGTCTATGTCCCAGTGGTGGTGGAGTTGACAGAGAGTGGAATTGGGAAAGGGTGTTGTCGGCGAATGCGACAAAAGAGGGGGTTGTGGTCTATGGACCTTTGAGAACTCATCTTGATGCGGAGAAGACAACGTAAAGAAAAAGCATGAAAAGAAGAGGAAACCCTAAATTGTTGGTTTAAACCAAAAATCGAACCGAACCGATCGATTTGGTCTGAATAGCTCTCAAAATCGAATCGAATTGAGTTGGTTTGGTTTGATTCCTTACACCCCTATTGGGCATAACATCACTTATTCTCATATATCACTTAGGGCTTGTTTAATAAATCGTTATGAATTTAGACGCAATCATAATGAGATTGTGGTGCAAACGTAATTGGTATAAAACGGGATGTAACGCAATGGAATTACGATTGATTGTGTTTACTTTACCTACCTCTGGAATTGGAATGAAATAGATATGATTGCCATGATGCTCTTTTATATTTATAATTAATTAATATACAGAAACTGTACTACCAGAATTAAGATATCATTTTTCAATTTTATTTACTTATTCAAATTTTCCAAAATGATTTTTTGTAACAGATCAACCCAAAAATAACGTTAAAAAAATGATAATCATAATCGTTCCGCAAATATTTGTATATCAATATCAATCAAAATATGACCTTGCCAAAATTCACGCCATAAAAAATATTCAAATCTCGTCTAAATATGGATATCGATCTCAATACCAATCAAAATATGGTATGGCCAAAACTACGTATGTAAAAAATCAAAATATGGCATGGCCAAAACTCACGCAATTATCTATCCCAATATCCATATCAATCAAAATAAATATTGACTATCGATCTCGATATCAATACGATCAAAATATGGTCTGGATAAAACCCACACATAAAAAAATCAAAATATGGTTTGGCCAAAACTCACGGTAAAAAAATATCGATTATCGATCTATCAATATCATCTAAATATATCGATCAAAATATGTCTTTCCCGTAAAAAAATATTGATCTCGGTAAAATGCAAGTCTCACATCCTGGCCAAAACTCACACATAAAAAAAATATTTTATCGATCCAAAAATCTCGTATCGATTCAAATATGGCCAAAAATCACAGACAACAAATATCTTCTTCTTATCTAACTAAAAATGTGAGAACAAGGACAAAAAGATGGTTCAGAAAACGAATAAGAAATTTTTTAATAAAGCCATCAAAATAATTATGAGTTTTAATGTTCTTTATCAACTTAAAGAAATTCCAAAAAAAGAAAGAAGAATGAATAAGAATGAGAGAGGAGAAAGAAGAAAGAAAAATAATTAGAAGAGAGAGAAATGGCAAAGCATGCGAAGTAGACCAAAAATATGGATGGGTCCCATGTAATATTTCATGATAATTGGATAATATACCCTTTTAGAAGCAATCAGAGAGTGGAGCTCCATTGTTCAAGTCCCGAAATCAATACTTAAAGGAACTACTCATCTACTTTCCCTATATAGAAAGGAGTGAATTCAATCTCGTGAAATTATGTTCTCAGCTCCCTATTTGGTCAAGTCCCCAAAATGATAGGCTTATTGAATAGGGTACAAAAGCCTCACTCATGCAAATCAAAGGACGATCCCTCATAGGCAAGAGTTCATAACTTACTCAGGATTAAGATCGAGATGCATGTGATCATCTTGTGAAATATTAACCTTCTAAATTAACGGATTTATAAAGAGAGATTAAATATTTCGTGGTTCAGTCTTATACAAACTCATTGTATAGAGATACCCCCACTCACATGTCTCCACATGAATGATTTGGATCAAATCATTTGTAACAATTACAAAGTGTGTCGTATCAATAGTGTTATCAAGGAAAAGACACTCAACCTTATCCATATACTATAGACCCTTTAGGTTATTACTTGAACATGATTCTCCTATATGTCAACTACATACTATTCAAGATTACATAATAACCTTGGATCTTACACAATATTGGATAATGTTATACACGATATAAAATAATAAATTATTTTATTTAATAAATAAGAAAATGTTTAATTACAAAACTATGAGCTTTAGGGCACAAATCTTAACAAAGTACATTGATAAGACATCAGGACCTTGGTAACTATTGACAAGGGTCGATGCACAATTCGAACCTTGGTAACTATTGACAATGGTCGAATACCGAGCTCTGTAGAGATGTGTTGATGCCTGGTAACTATGGACAGGGTCGGTGCTTCTCGAAGAGTCAGTCTTGGAAAGCCTTGATTTCGAACCTTGGTAACTATTGACAATGGTCGAATACCGAGCTCTATAGAGATGTGTTGATGCCTGGTAACTATGGACAGGGTCGGTGCTTCTCGAAGAGTCAGTCTTGGAAAGCCTTGATGAAAGGTAAACATGAGTGTTGAGTATAACTGAGCGAGCATGGTATGATGCGATAATTCATGTATTAGTTGTATAGCATGGTGAGAGAATGCATATGTTAGGTGAGTCTTATGCATAGTTAACTTGCTAATGTATGCGTAGCATGATGCTTGTGATATTACTATGAATAAACATGTATGGGTGCGTGTGAACAACATGTTGTTTGTTATTTAATGTTTGGTGGCTCACCAGTGTGAGCTACTTACTCAGTAAGCGTTATGTACTGACCCACCACCAGATTTTGCAGGTGATGACGAATACTATGGACCTGGTGATGCAAACGAGGAGACATATGATGAGAGAACACCATTAGTATTATGTGCTTTCTTAGTAGGGATTTTCTTTGAATTGCGTAGATAGGATTCCAGTTGTTTTGAATAGATGCTTTGTATAGGCTTTCTCATTCTTTATTGTTTCTTTCATTTGTTTCTGAAGTGTAGATAGGTTCTTTTGGTAGAACTTAGGTGTTGAAATAAAAGTCTTGGTTGTTAGAACTTCCTTTTGTTCTTGATAATTTATTTGAATTAAGTATGTTTTAGCTGAAAAATATTCTGTTTATTCTGGAAATTTGGGTGTGTTGAACTGTAGACAGAAGGTGGAAGTTGTGGTTAGGTACTTTAGTTTTTAGAAGTGTTGTTTTCTTGTTCATCAAGTGCTAGGAAATTTTTAGGTAGTTAGTAGTTACGTCGTTTTGTTGCCAAAATTTTTGGGGCATATTGGTCGTAAGTTTAGTAATGTTCCTTAAGTTAGGTTAAATTTGAGAGCGTTACAATTTAGGACAATGGATATGAAGACTTAAGCATGTCATCACGACAAGATCATCATTATAGTCTCTTATAAATAAGAGAGATCCTTTCACACGTGAGGTACACAATCCCAATTTGTATTCAATAGGATTTAAAGGGATCTTAATTTAAGCATTAGAGTATGTTGGTTGTTGGACAAATACTGCACCAGCGTGCAGTCTCTCTTGTATGAAAGTCATCCAAAGGACAATGATTACCAACTCGATTTGATCATCATTGTCCAAGCTCAAAATCGAATAAAGCATATAGATAAATTGAACATTTTCTCCAAAAAGAAATATAAATATATATTGAAAATCGAAATTTATTTGCGTATGTTTTGTATAATTAGGTTGGGTTTAAGTAAATGAAAATTTAGACTTAATTCATATATTGGAATAATAAATTGTAAGTTATAGATCATATTCAAGTCAAGTAGTAAAATTGATATGGCATCTAGAAAAGTAAAACCTACTTTTAACTAATTAAAAAACTGTCAAAGTGAGCATGACTCAGCGATAATTGATATGTACTCCTTTCTTTAAGGGCAAATGTTCAAATTTGCATACCTCACGCTATTATACTAAAAAAAAAACTAATTAAAAAGATTTCCTTTTTAATTTGTCATCAAACTAAATATAAAATAAAATTATTATCCATTATGGCCCGTTTGGATCGCCTATATTATTTTATGGTTATGGATATTAATATCTAGAATTTAAATATATGAGATTTAAATGTCTAGGATAATAAATGTCTGTGTTTGGATATGCAAGATGATTAATGTTGGGAGTTAAATGTTTGTGTTTGGATATGCAGGATAGTTAATGTCTGGAAAATAAATATCTATGTTTATTTTGCACGTTTGGTTCTTGGGATTTAAATAATATATTTATGAACTAATCAAATTTTTTTAAAAAAAAAAGACTAGAAAATTTGTAAAAAAAAATCTTATTTGAGTGGAAGTTCTTTTTCTTATTATAAAAAAAAATAAAAACTTATACAATTATTATATGCACTGTATACATGATAATTCTCATAATTGAGAATTATTTAGCCCATAGATGGAAGTTATGCTTGATTTCATTAACAAAATTCTTATTAAAATCTTCCAAATTCCAACAAAAACATCATGAACTCTTCAAAGTAAGGAAAAATCAATAAAGGGAAGAAAAGAATAAGATTTGCACTAATTAAGGTGTTTTTAATGTAGTTTTGATAAAAAGACATATTGCCAAATAGATTGCTGCAGCAATCAGGAATAGGAAAAAAAAAGCAGATTTCGAAATAATAGCATATTGCAGAAAAAAAAAAGGGATTCTTTCCATCAAATAAAGCGAAAATCGAGAAATTCCAAGTCAGAAGGATGCCAAGTAGGAAATCCTATAAAGGAGAGAGGTTAAAAGGAGAAAGGGAGGAAGGAAGGTGGGTTTTTTATTCAATGCAAAAATTATCCCTGAAGTATTGGTGATTGTAACAATTGCATCCCTAAACTTCCAAGTATAAAAATTAAATCCTCAAACTTTAAAAATGTAAAATTTGGACCGCTAAACTTTCAAGTGTAAAAATTAAGCCTTCAAACTATGATAAATATAAAAATTAAACCTCAAACGATCATAAATATCAAAATTGAATCCATTTTATTCAATTTTTTTTATCATATTACCTCTTTCTCACCCTCTCCATTCCACTCCCTACTTTCGACCATCGCCCTCCCTTGGTCATTTCCTTCCCTTCAATCACCCACTCTCTCCCTACTTTTTCTTTTCTCTCTTCATTCCACTCTCACTTTCTGTCTTTTTTCTATTTTACTCTCCAACTTCGACAAAATTATCATTTTACTCTATTCCATCTTTTCTCGTAAAACAGAAGTTAGAAGCATAAGGATTAAAACTTCCTAATATATACATACATACACATATGCAGGTTAGAATTGGAAATGCATTAAAGTAAAAAGATGGAGGTCAGATTTAGGATTTGAAATATATTCTAAAGGACGTAATTATCAATTTATTTAATTTGTCTCATTAGAAAAATAATGTCTATTGTATATTTATTTATTTTAATTATATGAGGATCCATAAAATAGTTAAACATGTATGGTTGTTAAAGACATGCGAAAATATATAAATAAATGAACACACAACATTTTTAACGTGGTTCGGTTTCCCAACCTACTCCATGAGGCCACGCCCAGAGATTAGATAATCAAAGGATTAGTACACAATACAAATTGTCTTATGCATAAAATTAAAAGAACTCCCTTCTTGGATTTTATGCCGCAATCTTGCCCCCTTTGACGATCCACGTTCACAAGCTCCCCTTGTGAAATGTGTAATGTGTTCAACAACCATTCAAGTAGTTTGCAATCTCCAATTGAAGCACGTTCTCAAGAATTCAATATGTAACACAAAAACCACAAATAGATAACTCTTCAAGAGTTAACTAGAAATGTTACAAGGTTTTTTCCCTATGCATCAACTTCAGCAAAATTCAAATTTAAAACAAAAAATCACTCAATCAAATATGGGAAAGATCTCATTAGTCAATCAAATAACAAGGCAACTATATATATAAGGAAAGATATACTCAATCACATCTTTAAAAATACCAATAACCATATATGATAAAATCACCTTACCATCTATGTAGTCATTCTGCCATAAAAAAGAAGATATTCAAAATGTTAGAATATAAAATAAAAGTAATAGTCAATGAGAAGATGTTTTTCATTATGATGCTTATAATTAAAAGATACTAATTAGAGTATTTTAAAAAGAAACAAAAATAATATCAATAGATTAAAAATAAAAAATAAAGAGAGAATAAAAGATAAACAAAAAATAATGTCAAATGATTAAATCTTTCATATTCTTCTAAACTAGTTCAAGAAAAAGGATAAAACCGCATCCAAACTGAACATTCTTGAACCCATCAGGATTGGTCTCCACCCACCCCTACGAGAAACTTGTCATCCTATGATAGATAGTACAATTGAGCTGCAATGATAATGGAAGAAGAAACACTGCTCATTTACACTTGGGTTTTGTTTGAAAAAATTGAAACGAAATGGTGAGGAAAAGTATTTAAAAAGCCACAGAAAATTAAGGGTGGAGATTTTTTAAGAAAACGGCTCAAGGTGGCATATTTGTTGGTGGGTTTTGAAAAAATGGAAAGGGGAGCGAGAGGACAAATTATTTAATGAGGCTGTCATAATGTGACTGCCTCATAATAACCGTTGGATGTAGATTCAATCATTTTCATGTCCCCTAATAATCATTTGATATAAATTCGAGGTGTTTTTCTCTCAATTTCTAATAGAAAAAAATTGCGAGTCACATTATGGGGGCCTTACCAAATAATTTCTCAAGCGAGAGAGGGTAGGTGATTGAAGGGAGGGAAATGACCAAGCAAGGGAGAAGTAGAAAGTAGGAAGGGTGGAAGGAGGAGAGAGAGAAAATAGAGGGTGAAAGGGGAAATATGAGAGAGAAGTTAAGTAAAATAGATTCCAATTTTGACATTTTATGATAATTTGAGAGTTTGATTTTTACGTTTATCATAGTTTGAGGGTTTAATTTTTACACCTGAAAGTTTAGGGGTCTAATTTTACACTTTTGAAAGTTTGAGGGTTTAATTTTTACATTTAAAAAGTTTAGAGGTGCAATTGTTACAACAACCATACTTTAGGGGTGATTTTTGCAATTTGTCCTTCAAAATTTTATGTACCTTTAACAACTACTAGTTAAGAGACATGTGCAATGCACGTGGTTAAAATTTTTTAGAACATAAATTTTTATGGTAAAATTTAAATGTTGAATGAATATATCTTTCATTTAGTTTAAATAGTAAATATTTAACATGAAATTAGAAGGCAATGAAAGAAATAGTAGCTAAAATTATATATAGTAGCTAAAATTATATATATTTTACTTTAGGTTAATTACAATATAATGAATATGAAATAATGCATTGGATGTAGTTGAAAATCTTTGGAACATAATTTTTTATGGTGAAATATAAATTTTGAATGAATAAACTTTTCATTAAATTTAAATTGCAAATATTTGACATGAAATTTATAGATAAAAATGAAAAAAAAAATAGATGGTTGAATAAAATTAAAATGCATATGATGTAATTGAAATAAAAGTTGTAAACTAAAATTAATAAAGAAGTGACATAATAAGATAGCTTATCACCTCATGGGTAATTCTTTGGTGATTCTTGGAAGAGATTGATTTCTTGAGAGAGGGGAAAAAAAAAAGAAAGAAAAAAATACATATTTTATAAGAATTATATACCTTTATTAAAAAAAAGGGTATGTCTGGAAGACAAATTTGGATCATCTAGTGACTTGATAAGAACTTTTGTTGTAGACATTTGAGACTCCTCTTGATAATGCAACGCATGTAAAAACACATATTGAGGAAAAAAAGTATGCTTTCAAGTAAAAAAAAAAATTACGATCTAATAAAAAAAATATTCATACAATATTAATAGGTTTTTAACCTATGTGGTTTCCTACAAGCAAAGTGTTAAGGACTAATTGTAATGAGAGGGGGGAAAAAGCTAATTGGGTAGTTTTTTTGGAAAGAATAAGAGCGATGCTTGTTGCACATCTTAAAAGCCTGTGAAATTTTTTTTTTTACAACTCGCTCTCATTTTACTCAAAATATATATTCCACATTTGATCTAATTTTTACCCCAATTCGAACAATAATATAACCTACCACATTATCAATAAACAATCTACTACAGGCAGTTAAGTAACAGCGAAAAACTCTCAATTTTGCAGTTATTTTTAAGAAAATGAATATGAAAATAGGCCACAACCTCAAACCAGAGCAAGAAAAACAACTATGTGATAGGGTTTTTAATACTTTAAACATGTAACTATTCAAAATCATAAAGAGCATAGAAAAAGGAGAAGGCAAACTCAATTTGTTAGATGAAGTCTATTATAACATGTTCATTAAATGTCATTGAAATATGAAAATACCATCTAATATTAACTATAGTATGTGAAGTTAAAACAGTAGATGCTTACAACTTTGGAATTTATAGATACAAACAACAAAACTATGAAATGCATGAACCCCAACAATATGTTTTGCACAAAATTAATTATATATGAAGAACACATGGAAGACAATAAAGGCGAAAAACTAACTGAAATAAAGGAATTAATGTGGAATGTAAATAACTTCAAGGAATTAATGTAAAAAATGATAGATAAGAATGCCTCTTCATCAACTAAAATAAATTTTTGAATGCTCAAGGTTTTATTGTGACACAGTTTAATGTTTCCCTTATAAATAACGTAAAACTTTTAATTTCAAGTTCTAAGTTCTCTGATAAAAGAAGATTTTTTTATACATGGATCACACCTATACACGAGTTTAGGCGACAATTCGATATATAACCACTTTCACTCGAACAATTGCGTTATGTCAACATAAATTGCACAGATTGGACTTAACAAACACCTACTACACTTAAAAAGTCATGTCCCATCAGAAAGGGCAAAATAGGAAATGACTAAAAATGTAGGGGCAAAAGAGAGGAAACAATAGATTCTCCTCCATAGCCTCATTTATATTTACTAGTAAGAAACACGTGCGATGCACGTGGAATCTTATATTTTTAATTAAAAATATATATATAATTTTAAATTTACCACTAAAAGAAAGAAATTAGCTCTTTTTCTTCTACTTGGCTATTACATTCCAACCTATCATCTTCTTTTTAAAAAGCTAAACCATACAAGCCTTAACGGTTAAAAAAAATGGATAGAGAGGTAATTTCAAAACTCATTCATTGTTATTAGAAGTATGAAGGCAAACACAACCACCTAATTCCGATTGAAAAAAAACTTACTTCTTCAAAAATTGATAGTTTAGGTCAATTATATTCAGATGGTTGTGTTCATCAATTACTGAGGAAAATTCAATTTGGTTTTGTTATATTGTTTTGACGAATGGAACCAAAAAGAAATTATTTAATCTCATAATATACATACATAATATATAAACTGAAAAACAAGATGTGTTGTTGTTGCTAAAGCCCAGACAAGAAACTCACTTGACCTTCATGTGACAACAATGGTAAAATTTGTAGCTTAGGGAAAGAGCGTGACCTGCAAAACAAGTGAAGCCTAGGTACTGATGTGGTACTTGTCACACCAACTCTGATGCTTAAGTTAGCTAGGAGTTTGATGAGTGTAGCAAGAGTTTAGGGATTAAGAAGAACTTACCTGATCCTGATTGAAGAAGGGTATTTACAAGACCCTTTTTAGGTTTTTTAGTCGGCTCCTTTTTAGATTTGGTCAAAAGAGGATCGGGTTGGGCTGGACCAGAATCACCTTAACCGAGGGCATGCTGGGCACGTACCCCGAATGAATTGAGGCCGAGCCTATGAAAATGGTTTAGTTTCTTCTTTTCTTGTTTGTTATGTAACTTGGTCCTTTCGTGTTGGCTCGACTTTGCCTCATGTTGGACTTTTTCTTATTTGCTTTGGCTCTGATTTCTCTTGTAATTTGGGTTTGTCCTTATGGTCCAATTTTACCAATAACAACGTTTCTCCAAATTTTGGGTTTGTCATTATGGTCCAACTTTACCCATAACAACGTTTCTCCAAAAAAAAACAAACAAACAAAACAAAGCATTTTCTTCTCTTCTTTGCTCTTTCCTCTCTTCCCTCCCCACCGCCATCCCAACCCATGCACACCCCCTCTTTCTTTATTCACTCTCAACTATCTCTCTCTTCCTTTATTGCCGCTGCTAGAAGACTCCATTCGTTGTTGCCACTATTGTACTCTCTGAGACGTTGCCACAAAGGGCCAAGCAAGAAATAGAATCAATGTGCTCTGAGAGAATCGCTAATAGCCGATATGAACAATTAGAGATGTCCACCGGGCAGGGACGAGGATGGCTTCCCCGTTGCCACCCCCCATTTGAATCCCCATCCCCGCAAAATTTCTCGTTAAATTTTGAGGCGATTCCCTACTGGGAATTCGCAAGGATCAAGTTCCTTGTGAGGAATTATTCCCCATTTAGTTTTTTTTTCCTTTTTTTAATAATCAAATAATTCTTTTGATAAATTTTTAAATAGTAAACTTCCATGGGAAATACCCATTAATTTTCAATTACATTGTTAATTATTTAAACGGGGATTCTCCGCTTGTTAAGACGGATCCCTACGAGAAAAATGGACATCTCTATGAACAATACCAATATGGAGATTTGCAAAGAAACTCACATCGACATCGAAATTGGATTTCTTTCAAATCAAATTTGTCGGAGGTCGTTGAAGTGTGCTTGTCGACATCACTACTGCCCTCGAAGCTTGAAGAGAGAAAGAAAAGAGCTATCGGAGAAGTGAAAAATTGGGTTTTTTTAACAACATAATTGAGGTTTGTTTGATTGTATGTTTTTTCATTTGAATTTTGTTGTTTACATGGGTAGAGAGACATATTTACGTTTCAATTCATTTCAGATTTTTTGATGGATATTTAAAAGAATGTTTATTGAATTAGTTTACATGTAACTCACAAAGTTTTAAATGATTCGTTGAAAGAAAAAAACTTAGAGAGGAAGATGAAAGTGCAATACAAAGACTGCATTACTGGAGGAGTTTCAAAAATAGCTCTATTTTTTAAAAGTTACAATATTACTCTTGACATTTCATAGACGTTTTAAAATTATCCTCGGAGTAGAAATTTGTTAGAATGTTGGACGAAAAATAGATGTGGCAGAATGCCATTCTTTCAAACTTAATCCAACAAGCGTCACATTCATCTCCACACCGTTCAAAGTTATCATCACGTCAATTTTCGATCTAACATTCTAATGAATTTCTACTTCAATGATAGTTTTGAAATGTTTGTGAAAGGACTAAAATGTCAAAAGTAATATTGCAACTTTTAAAAGAATAAGAGTATTTTTGAAATAAATGACAAAGTTCAAGAGTATTTTTTATAATCGTTAAATTACAAATTTAGTTCATAAACTTTGAGGTTTGTGTATTTGATTTCCGAATTTTCAAAATTATAAATTTAATACTAAATTTTCAAAATTTTTAAAATTCACTGATATACTAAATACAAAATTGAAACTTCAGAATTTCATTAAACATAAAATAATATTTTAACAAAAAATGAACAACTAAACTTGTAACCAGGCGGGCGCATAGTACGTGCACGTGTAGCCTGTAGGAGTGCGTGGAGCTTTTCCTGCTTCGAATTGACACACATCTCTCAAATCCGCCACGTCATAAGAAAATAATGACGAAGCCGAATTCTAAACCTTTCGCCACACGCGCTCCACGTGGCGTCATGATTTTGACACGTGTCCCCGAAGCAAATCGTCCGAAGTCTATTTAAGAGTCGCGTTTATCTCGTTTATCCAAACGTCAGTTTTTATTACACGAAATATTTGAGGGAAAAAAACAGAGTCAAAAAGAAAAAGGGAAAAAAAATGCAGTCGGGAAGGAACACGGCGGAGTCGGCGAAGGAATCGGCCGCCAACGTGGGGGCCTCTGCCAAAGCGGGCATGGAAAAAACCAAAGCCACTGCTCAAGAAAAGGTTTACAATTTTCAGTATGCCTACTTTTTTATATTAAATTAGGTACTAGTATAATTTTTAAACTAAGTTTTTTTTTTTTTTTTTTTTGAAGAGGTATTTTAAAACTAAGTTATTATTTAACAAACGTTTTTAAATGTCTGATAGGTTTTAATCTATTTGATATTTTGAAACTAAAACTTGTAATTTTGTATATTTATTTAATTAAAATTTTAATTTTGTGTTATCTAAGTTATTATTTAAAAAAATTTATCTGGTGGGATGATTTTAAGGCTGATCTTTATTTTATTCTAATTTTTGTATTGTTGAGAAACTATTAACGTTAAAAATTATTTTTAAATCAAAAAAATAATTATTTTAGTCATATGTTTCTTTTTTTTTTTTTTTTTTTTGTGAAGAATAATATTTTAGTTATATGTTTTTTTTTTTGAAGATTATTTTAGTTATATGTTAAATCCATAGTTTTTTTTTTTTTTTTTGAGTAAATGCTTTTTCATTTGATAAATAGAATTAATAATTAATTAATTCATGCTTTTGATATTAAACAACAAGATAAACGTGGTATGCTCTAGTTTAAAATAGGACAAAAATTAATTTACACTCAGAACTTTGGTTTTGCATCCATTAAAATTTCAAATTAATTATTCTCCACACTAATTTACATCCATTTGAACTCTGAATCTTTATTTTGAACAAAGAAAAAATCTCTAAACTTTTATATCTAAATTAATTTAATTTAGATCTTAGTTATTTCCACTCAATTCCATTTACAATTATTACATAAAAAATTTTATATTAATAGAAAAGAAACTGTAATGAGTATAAAAAAAACATTAGAATATTTTGTAAATCTAGCCATAGTTTTTGAGCTTTCTAAATATAGAAAAAAAAAATTAATCAGTTTATTTAATTTAGTTTAACGTTAAAATTTATTTTCAAATCAAAAAATAATTATTTTAGTTATATGTTTCTTTTTTTTTTCTTTTTTCTTTTTTTTTTTCGTGGAGAAGAATATTTTAGTTTTATATATATATATATATTTATTTATTTTTTTATTTTTTATTTTTTTGAAGGTAGAATATTTTAGTTATATGTTAAATCCATAGTTTTTTTAATGGGTAAATGCTTTTTCATTTGATAAATAGAATTAATAGTTAATTAATACATGCTTTTGATATTAAACAACAAGATAAACGTGGTATCTTGGCTCTAGTTTAAAATAGGACAAAAATTAATTTATACTCGGAACTTTGGTTTTGCATCCATTAAAATTTAAAATTAATTATTCTCCACACTAATTTACATCTATTTGAACTCTGAACCTTTATTTTGAACAAAGAAAAAATCTCTAAACTTTTATATCTAAATTAATTTAATTTAGATATTAGCTATTTTTCACTCAATTCCATTTAAAATTACTACATAAAAAAAATTATATTAATAAAAAAAAAGGAAACTGTAATGAGTTTTTTAAAAAAAAACATTAGAATATTTTGTAAATCTAGTTATAGTTTTTGAGATTTGTAAATATAGCAAAAAAAAAATTGAAATCAGTTTATTTAATTTAGTTTAATGTTAAATTTTATTTTTAAATCAAAAAAATGTATTTTAGTTTGTTTCTTTTTTTCTTTTTTTTCTTTTTTTTTTTTTTGTTTTTTTGTGTGAAGAAGAATATTTTAGTTATATGTTTTTTTTTTAAGAATAATATTTTAGTTATATGTTAAATCCATAGGTTTTTTTTTTTTTTAATGAGTAAATGCTTTTTCATTTGATAAATAAAATTAATAATTAATTAATACAAGCTTTTGATATTAAACAACAAGATAAACGTGGTATCTTGACTCTAGTTTAAAATAGGACAATTAATTATTCTCCACACTAGTCTACATTCATTTGAACTCTGAACCTTTATTTTGAACGAAGAAAAAGTATATCTAAATTAATTTAATTTAGATCTTAGTTATTTTTATTACGTAAAAAATTTTAATAAAAAAAGGAAATGGTAATGAGTAGAAAAAAAACATTAGAATATTTTGTAAATCTAGCCATTTTAATAAAAAAGGAAACTGTAATGAGTAGGAAAAAAACATTAGAATATTTTCTAAATCTAGCCATAGTTTTAGAATATTTTGTAAATCTAGCCATAGTTTTTTTATATATAGTAAAAAAAAAATTTAATCTGATTCAGATTTTTTATTTGTTTATTAGTCCAATTTTACCTTCATATCAATAGTATATTTGTTGTACTTTATATTTAGCATATCATTATACTTTATATTTAGCATATCATTTATAGTAGTGATATACTATTGATATACTTCTTTTTAGATATATCAGTTAAATGATATATGAAATATATCAATAGCATATCAACGATATTTTGCATATTTGGTATATCACTGATATACTTCATTTTAAGTATATATGTCATTTCATTCATATACCTAATATTAAGTATATCAGTAGTATATTAGTGATATACTTATGATATATCTCTATCAAATACTGATATACTATTGATATACAATATTCGGTATATCACTTATATATTTCATTTTAGAAAATATAAATCACTAATATACTATATATGAAATATTGATATACTGTTGATATATTTCATAATAGGTATAATATATATTAAATATGAAGTACTGATATATTGTTGATATACTTCATATTAGGTATATCAATGAAATAATTTATAATTACTCATATATTAAATATGAAGTGCTGATATATTGTTGATATACTTTATATATAAGTATATCAATGAAATAATTTATAATTACTCATATATTAAATATGAAGTACTGATATATTGTTGATATACTTCATAATAGGTATATCAATGAAATAATTTATTTAGTACTATATGATTGATTTACTATTGATGTACTATTAAATTAGTGTATGGACTAAAAATTAGTGATAAAAAATTAATGATAAAGTCAGAGAAACGACTTCATAATTTGATCTCATCACAATTTGAAATAAATAAAGGTGTGTGAATTGAAGGAGAAACGGAGCGAGAGAATGAATGTGATGCACAATTGGTTCAAGTTCCGAATCACAAGTTTTTAATCACCTTTTTTAAGTAAAGAATATCAATAGTATATCTAGTGGTGTACTTTATTTTAAATAAAGTATATTAGTGATATATTTTATTTAGGTATGTTTTATATATTGAATATGAAGTATTGATATATAGTTGATATTAGGAATATTATGTTATTGTAGTATATCATATTAATAGTATATTTACTACTAATATATTTCATAATAGTAAAATATACGAAAATGTTGGAAAGACTATTTTCGATTTGTATGTTGAGCTGGGTTAATTTTTTTTTTGGCATATTTGTAATCATGGGTGACATATCTACGATAGTCTACAAGTTTTGGCTAGTCTTACAATTGTCTCAATAAAAAATTACATTGATTTTATTTTTTTTCTCATTCTTTTTAATTCCTAGTCTTTTTAACGATTCTAAAATGAAATTTTAACAAAAAAGTCTAAATTGATTTGTCTATTAAAATGTAAGATTTAGGGTAATACAATTATTACAATCTTTTTTTTTTTTTCCAACAATAATGGGTGGGGATACTAATTTCCTACCATTTCTAAGGAGTTAAACTTCGATTTTGCGACGTCAGATTCTTAAAAATTGAAATTCGAGCATTTAAAAAACAAAAATTTTAAAATTTAAATTAATAAATAAATTGTTTACAATTTTTTAAATGAATTAAAAAGTTTATTACTAATATAATGTTTACCTTAATAATTTTCTGATACTACGTTGGAAATGTCCAGAAGAAAGAAATTTGATACTACGCGTACAATTAAAATAATTAAATAGTTAATGGAACTAAATGCATGGAGCAGGTGGACGAAATGCGGGCCCACGATCCATTGGAGAAGCAGATGGCGAGGGAAAGAAAAGAGGAGCGGCTTCACGAGGCTGAGCTCGACAAGCACCAGGCGCGTGCAGAACACGCTGCCGAGAGGCAGGGAACCGAAGGAACCCACACCTATGACCCAACCGTGGGCGGCACTAACCGTTGAAGCGCGTGGGGTTTTGTCGGATGTCATGAGTGCCTATAGCTTGCTTGGTTTTTTAATTTTAAATAATTAATATCGTTGGTTTGGTCGGTGGAACTTTGTGTACGGTATATTGTGAAATAAATAATAGTGTTATTATATTGGATATTTCTCTGTCCACAAAATTTGAAGGAAAATTTTATTTCCATTTTCCTTTTTAGCCGGATCTTATAGAAACTTTAGAAGTTTATCATCAATTCGATTTAATTCTGCCCACGGGTGAGTTACTTAAAATTTTTATATAAAATTAAGTCTTCTTTTTATTTTTTATTTTTATTATTATTAGTGCTGGTTTAGAGAAAAGTTAAATATGTTTGTAAGGATGAGAGGGATAAATTTTAACTGAATTTTATTTTTTTATTGATTATTTATCAAGTTTTATCAAATTATAAGATTAAATTTGTAATGTAATTTATTTTTTATTTATGATTTTGGCTCATTTTAAAATATTGAACATTTTAAGTCTTATTATTTTTAAAATTTTATTTTGATTATTATTAGTGCTGGTTTGGAGAAAGTTAAATATGTTCGACCATAAAATTATATAAATAATTTTAATAATTTTTTTAATGGTTTTAAAAGTTCAAATATCGAGGACAAAATTTAACATTTAAAATTATAAGATGTTATTTTATTTTATTTTTTATAGATTTTTATCAAATAATTTAATTTAATTTTCATTTATGATTTTGGTGAATTTCAAAATATAGAACAGGGAAAAAGAATCATCTTTTTAATAGGACTAATTTCACCGATAATGGACTTTAAAAGAAAAATGACAAAATTAAAGTATTTTTTAAAATAAAAATTAAAATAATATTTTTTTAAAAAATTAATTGCAAAAGTAGAGTAGTAATCCAAACTAGAGTTTGCAGCTCAAAACTCGTGTCCATCGTACGAGATTTTAGGTCGTTCTACTTGACAAAATGACTTAAGATAAATCGCGTACATTGCACATGATTTAATTTTTTTTGTCTATTTTAATTTATTAATTCGTTTTAAATGATAAAATAATATTTACTTTTTAAAATTATACTTCCATAATTATATATAAAAAAAGCTTCACTCTCTCTCTTCAACCTCAAATCTCCATCTTCTTCTTCCTCCAACTTCTTGCACTAGCCACTATTAATGATTCCACGGCAGCCGGCGACGACCCAAACTTCGATGTTGATCCATAATTCGGCGACTAGTTCTAATTCATAGCCAAAAAGGGTCATAGCTGCTAGAATAAAAAAGATTAAAAAAAAAGAAAATATACAAAGAAAAAAAACTTGCACAGAAGGAAAAAACTGAAAAAGAAAGGCAAGCAATAATCAACGTTGGGAGGAAGAAATCGGTGAGATATTTGGCTGCGGTGCGAGAGACGGCATGGGGAGGAAGAGGAAGAAGAAAAGAACTGTCTAATCAAACTTGTGTACTCGGTGCACGAGTATTGTGTCGTATGGCATGGCTCTCAGGTGGCGAGCTGTGTCTATGTGGTGCAACACGTCAGGCTCCTGCAATGTTTTATTAAGAAAATCGTGTACAGTCCATGTACACGATTTAGTTACTCCAAATTTGAAATTAGTTTCAAACATTCCTTATATTTGTCTTTTCATTTTTAAACTACAATTTTTTTTATAAAAAAAAATCCTTTTTAATATTAACTGGAATTTCATCAAATGACAGGAGCTTTTTTTTTTCTCTCTCTCAAAATTATATGTAAATTCGCCCTAGAATCATCTTTTTAATAATTATAATCTTATTTTTATGGTTTTAAAAGTTTCATGTGTGTTTCTTAGATGGGATTTTTCTTAGTTGATTTTTTTTTTAATTTTTTTTGAGTTTATGAAGATTTACTGATGGTTAATTATTTTTCAAAAAAATTGTAGTCAAAGATTAAATGTGAGGTAAAAATTGTCATAATTTTTTTAAAATAAAAGTATTGTCAGTCAAGGGTTGACAATACTTAAAAAAAATTATTAAAAAAAGGTACAATTTAGAATGTGAGTATTTTAAATAAATGTAGAAATTCGAGTATTGAATCCTATTTTAAAACAGCCACTTTTTTGTCATGGTTAGTTTTACAAAAATAATTCTAGATATACATTTTTTTTTCAAAAAAAAAAAATAGACGGTATTAAATAAACAATAAACTGCATATTTACAATATCGAACTCTATATCATAGAGTGATAAGGCAAACGTTTAGCTACTACATCAAGTGTTTGATAATTGTAGATATAATATTGTTAAAACTGGAAAATTGGAGAAGATGTAATCTTTACGTGTTCTCTAAATTAGAGAATATACTTTTAATACTAAATTGGCGAGATTTAAAAAATAAAAAATTTATTTAGCGAGATTTAAATAAAATGTAAAAGTGTACTTAAAGGGTTGATTTGAGAATGAAAATCAATAGGTTTAAAGATAATTTTGGTCCCTCCCAATAATTTAATCCCTATATCTTTTAATCTTTAACAATTTAGTCTTTCTGATTTCAAATTTATAACAATTTAGTATTTGAAGTTTTATTGAAATTTTATATAACAATTTAAGTATTGTACTTTAATCATATTTATAACAATTTAGTATTTGAAGTTTTATTGAAATTTTATATAACAATTTAAGTATTGTACTTTAAATTTATAACAATTCTAATTTCTACCGTGAAAATTTCCATCAAAATTAATATTAATTTTTATTATGTAAAGATTTAGTGTTTGTAGTTTATAGTTTATTAGAACATTTGGTTCTAATTAATTTATCGATCTACATATGTAAGAAATCTCATTAAATTTTAATAATATTTTTCACAATAAGGATGAAATCGTTACAAATTTTGAAGTATAGTTAAATTGTTACAAACTAAAATTTAAAAACTAAATTGTTATAATCACTATATGGAAGTTGACTCTTCATGAGTTGTTTAT
Organism: Trichosanthes truncata; assembly: GCA_033996785.1. Taxonomy (NCBI): domain Eukaryota; kingdom Viridiplantae; phylum Streptophyta; class Magnoliopsida; order Cucurbitales; family Cucurbitaceae; genus Trichosanthes; species Trichosanthes truncata. The sequence goes on along the minus strand of JAWPNB010000003.1, from coordinate 47,520,280 downwards.
AGTTACAGTTGGGTCAAAAGTCTTTTTTATACCTATATAATTATATATTAATCATCTAATGAACAATTTGTTTATGATCCAACCATAAATCAAGGTCTTTTCGAGCCAGTAAGAGGATGAAACCCTATTATTCAAGTTTTGAAATTAACACTTAAAGAACTACTCACCCAACCAGTATAAGAAGTGAATTTCATCTTTGTGAAATTATGTCCCCATAAATAGTAGGCTTATTGAATCAAGTATAAAATAAAACTTTCTTGCTCATGTAAATGAAAGGGTATGTCATCTCACAAGCATGTGTTCATAATTTACTCAAGATTAAGATTGAGTTGTATTTGATCATCCTATGAAATATTAGAGATCATTGGGAATGCCTTCTAATTTAAACACTTTTGAAAAAAATATTTTCAATAAAAATATTATTATATCTTACATTTTTTAAAACTATTTTAGATAACAAATTTATTTGGCTGCACTATATTCAAAAGTGATTCTATTAATTATAAATTTTATTTTATTTTTATTACATATTTTGAGGATTTTCATTAATCACTTTAAAGTCATTTTTGGATAATTCATCTATCAAGTGTTTATTCAAAAAAGATTTTTAAATTAATCCAATTTTTTTAAGCACTTTTTATTTATTAAGATTCTTTTAAAAAATAACTTGTGATCACATAAAAGTACTCAATTAACTATATTAAACACAATTTAAATTATTAAGGCTTCATATGATAACTATTTGATTTTTGAAAATTGTGATTGTTTTCTCATCATTTCTTTACAATGGTTTCATATTCGTTAAGAAAACATTTGATTTCTTAGTCAAATTTTAAAACACAAAAATAAGTTTTTGAAAACTAATTTTTTTTAATTAGTTTTCAAAACTTGGCTTGGTTTTTGGAAATATATGTAGAAAGTAGATAACATGACAAGGAAATCTAGATGTAGTATTTATAGACTTAATTTTTAAAAACCAAAAATAAAAAATGAAATGGTTATCAACCGGGGCATAAATTTTTCAAAGGTGCTTGTAGAAAAATTGATTTTGTTCAAAAACAAACATTTTTTTACAAGTTATTCCAAACACAGTCTCCTCTTTTAATGGATTTATAAAGAAAAATTAAATATTCAAAGTTTAGTCTTATACAAACTCATTGTATATGATACTCTCCTACTCACATGTCTCCACATAAATAATATGGACCAAACCATTTGTAACTAATAAAAAGTAGATCGTATCAGTAGTGTTACCATGATAAGACACCTAACCTTACTCAGCCATATACGGTAGAGTCTTTAGATTACTTATTAAATATGATCCTCATATATGTCAACTATACATACTGTTTAAGATTACATTCATAACCTGAAATTTTCATAAAATGGATAATGAATATTTTCAGTTAAAATAATCAAATAATTATTTTATAAATAATAAAACATAAATTATGAGACTTTAAGGCATAAATGCTAACAATACTTCTCTTAGAAAATAAGACAAGAATTAAAAAATTACTAAAAGGAAAATTTAGAGATTTAAAATTTAGAAATAGAAAATCATTAATTAAGTGCTTTTTCTCTTGATTGTGCTATTAAACATTAAAAGGCATTTAACCTATTGGGCAGAAATACTTTTACACTCCAAAAAAACATTTTAATTTTTTTTTCATAGTTCAACAACACGTGAGGGTAAGAATTCGAATATTTGACATTTTGGGTCAATATTATAATATCTTTAACCAGTTGATCTATGCTCATATTGACAAAAAAAAAAAAAAAAAAAATCTTTTAACTTGAACCATAACTTTTTCATATACCAAGATTAGCATAGTTAATAATATTAACTTGATATAAATAACATATTAAAAAAATTAATATTCAAGGGATAAAAAAAAAACTATACATCTTTTGAGGTAAAAATCTTTCTAAATCTTAAAGTTCATATTAAACTCACTTCAACAAGAAAAAATTATTAAATGCAATTGCCAAAATATGATTGTCTCTTCTATCTTTTGAATGCATGATCAAAATACAAACTTAATTTCTCTCTCAAATATTCAATAATTACATTATTTCAACCCTCGAATAGTTAATCATTTAATAATCGGGCATCTTCATGGACCATTTGACATCAAAATTAGTAGTTACAAAGATGCACGTCCAATAAATGTTTTTGGACCATCATTGTCTTTTCAAGCATGTTCATGCATGGGTCATTTATGTTTGTTTTTTTACCTATTTATTTGAAAATTTTAATTTTACATATTTTATGAGTCACCGAAGAAGAAAACGCTTTCTTTTAATGAAGTCATTTATATGAATAATATAAAAATGAAGATGCTTGCTAAGAAAGTTTTAAAAAGGACCAATGACTTGAGGAACTTTTTGCTCAGACGTTTTTATGAACCAAAATAGTATAACTTAACTATAATAGAGCTATCAAAAAAAAAAAAAAACTATATTTAATAGAAAATCAAGTAGAAAACCATACTTTAAAATCAAGCTAAATAAGCCAACTTGATTATAGTTCAATTGGTTAAGACACGTATACTCTCGACCAAGAGGTTAGAGATTCAAATCTCCTACCGCCATTTGTTGTTGAACTAAAAAAAAATCAAGTTAAATAAATGATTCTTTGAAATGTCTTATATTTGGACTCGCTCAAGTCATGAAAGTGACCTTTTGAATTAGAAAAATGTCCTTTTCAAATCTCCCACCGCAATTTGTTGTGAACTAAAAAAAATCAAGTTAAATAAATGATTCTTTGAAATGTCTTATTTTTGGACTCGCCCAAGCCATGAAAGTGACCTTTTGAATTAGAAAATGACCTTTAGGATTTGAACTTGGGTTGATTGACGAGCAACTAACAAAAAAAAAAAAATTAGGTTGATTGAAGGGCGAAGACAGGATGAACAATAAGATATTTATAAATGGATGGAAAGATCAAAGATAGAGACCACAAAAAGAAATCCTATTTAAAAATTAATAAGAAAAAAGAGAGAGATAGATAATGTTAGATGGATTGAGGCAATATTCCCCAAAATTGCAAATGGAACAAATTCAACTATTCATTATAACTTTTTGCACCTTTTCAAGTTTTGTTTATTATTATTATTAAGTTAAAATATCATTTTGGTTCATGTACTTTAAGCTTTGTTCCATTTTGGTCCATGTACTTTCAAATATCCAATTTTAGTCTACGCACTTTCAATAAAACTTAAAATAGGTCCCTATGACAAGTTTGAAGTTATTTTTTTTTATCAAAATTGGTTAAATAATAATAATAATAATAATAAATTTAATACAAGAAAAGACACCATGTGAACATACTTCCAAAATTTACAAAGGAAAAGCTAATTGAGACTAACTTTTTTTTTTTAAGAAAAATTAACCATAAACTAATAGTAGGGACCAATTTTAAGCTTTATTGAAAGTACATGGACTAAAATTGGACATTTGAAAGTACAGAGATCAAAATGGAACAAAGCTCAAAGTACAGGGACCTTTTGGTATTTTAACCTTATTATTATTATTATTGGGTTTGTAGTTGCCAAATTTTAGATAGGAGAAATCTCACATGACCTCCACGTGACAACGATGGTGAATTTGTATACTTGGGGGAAGAACGCGGCTAAATTGTCACATCATTATTTAAAATTAACGGAAAAATTATTTATTTAATTAGGGATCAATTACAAATCAACATGGATCCCCAAATTAAATCATGGCAAACCCAAATATGCCATGTGTCTTTCTTATGGCCATCCGATCATACCAATGGGCCTGATAAAGTCCAACAATGGTTGAGCCCGAGATCAAATGATAATTTGCCCTAAAGCCTAATTTAGTTGAAGTTTAACAAATTAAATTGGGTTGGCCTCAAATAAATCAAAGACCATTAAGCCAATTAGGCCCAGAGCCTATACTTTTTCCAAACAGGCCCAAGTCCAAAGGATGGGCCAAAAAGCAGTCAAGCCTAAGCCCATGTGAAAACTCTATAAATAGAGGTGTCACCATCATATGGCAAGGAGGAATAGGTTAGACATTCAGGGAAGACTCATGCAAAAGATTGAAGTTTGAAGACCTGAAGACAGAGTTTAAATCTTTCTGAAGACTAAAGAACGAAATTAACTATTCCTGAAGACTCCACTTAAAGCTTCCTGAAGACTGAAATTAAAATGCCTTGAAGACTGAAGAATGAAATTAAATCGTCTTGCATATTGAAATTAACTATTCCTGAAGACTACACTTAAAGTTTCTTGAAGATTGAAATTAAATCTTCCTAGAGATTGAAATGCAATAGACTAGAAGTTGAAGAGCTTTAATAAGCTACAAGCCGAAAACCTTCAAGAAGCGACAAGCCAAAGACCTTGAATAAGCTACAAGCTGAAGACCTGCAACAAGCTACAAGTCGAAGATCTTCAAAAAGCTACAAGTCGAAGCCTTTCTACAAGCTAAAAGCTAAAGACCTTCAACAAGCTACAAGCTGAAGATCTTCAATAAGCTACAAGCTGAAGACCTTTAACAAGCTCGAAGTTGAAGACTTTTTACAAGTTCAAAGTTGACGATTTAACCTCAAGAACAAGCATTCCAGCCCTCGGGTCAAATATACATACGAGAAAAAGTATCAGAGGACCATATATTAGAGATTGTATTCCACTTATACAAGAAATTAATACAAATTCAAAGTTTTATTCCACGAATTAAATTTCTCCAAAAATCTCATCGAACAGGTTTGTTTCGTCCTTTAACTATATTACATCAGACATTTATAAATTATATACAAAAAATTAACATCTCACATATAGTTTTTAAAATAGGGGCAACAAGAAAAATGTCTAAATATAACCCACCAAACTTGAAAAATGTCTAAACAAGTTTTATTTTGCAAATATGGCTAAAACAGTTTTTTCCTAAAATATACTATAAGCATTTGGACGAAAATACCCTTGTTAGAGATTTATGGGTTTCGAGTACCTAAAATTGTGGCTAACAAAATTGAGTGTATCTAGGAGGAAAATGTGTAGATTTTTTTTTTTTAATAATAGAGAGAAATAAAAACATTGTAACAATTCAAATAATCGTTATGTTAAATTCAAACAATGTGCCTACATGAGTTTTTCGATGAACACAAAAAAATATTACAACCCGATGAAACTAAGTTAAACAAATGTCTAAATTAAAACATAAAGAAAGTAGCTCATAACATCTGCATATACATATATTTACAGTCCAGACATCCACAAACGAATAAAATTTTAGTAAATAATGCTAGTTCCCCCCGAATGTAAATTAATTAATTCATAATCAAGGCAGCTCAACCACTAATTTATTATTGAAAAATTGTAAGTAATGTCTACAAAAAAAAGGGTAATGAAATATGCAAATACATGTTTCATATTTGGAATTTGGGATTTTGGATAAATGTCTCAATACTATTAATTACATAGACTCATATACTCCTAAAAACGTAATTACCCCTGTGAACATGAGTATGGCTACTTAATTAAACCATTTTTCTTTAAGCGATGAAAAAGTATCAAATCAAGGTCACACTTACCTAGTTTCATTTAATGCATTAGTTGGAGACACTCATCAAATTTTAAGCATTTGAACATTTTTCATGTTGACAACCACAAAGGAGGCTCACGAAACCCTCCTTCCTCCCATTCCATCGAACCGTTTTCTTGTAGTTGAAACCCTCATTACGATTGCATTTGCTTCATTCTGTTAGGGCCTTCCAGTCGCCATCATTGTATGTACGGTATATACACATTCTTTAGTCTGGGAAGAGATGTTGTATACATGCTGTTATATACCCCTGTATTTTCTGTTAATCCTCTATATTTGTTGTTATATACCAATTATATATGAGTTGTCCTGCCTTTATATACATAGCATGTACACATCATAGTTGTCATTGTGTCTTTGTTAGACTAATCTACACATGACATCATTGTATGTGCTATATATACACACCCTTTAGTTGGAAAAGAGATGTTGTGTACATGTTGTTATATACCATCTAAATTTGTTGTTAATCCTTTGTATACCCATTATCTATGAGCTGCCTTACCTTTATATACATCCTCCTAACTCTTACTGCAAACTCCCTTTATATACATCTTCTATAAGAAGAGGTTTCGAAAGACGTGTTTTGGTCATCTGTGAGATTTTTTCTTAAAAAAAAACATCCTACCAACTCTTGCTGCAAACTCCCAACTCCTCCTCTGTCCAATCTATTTTTTCCATGTCCATAGAAAAAAAATTCGATTTCATTTCTCTCTCTCTCTTTTCGCAGGTGAGGGCTTCGAATTTTGCTAGAGAATTTCCTCAATTCTTCCCTCGAAGTGCTCCTCCTATGCTTCACCTTGAGCTCTAGAGGGAAATACAAGTTTCAATATCAACAACGTCAACTTAAGCTTCTACTTCTACAATGGCTGCCTAAACACCAAGAATAATTTTAAAAATTAAAAAAGAAAAAAACACCATGAAGAAGGGGTTGGAGGTTTGTCAATGCAAACTCAAAGAGTCATTGGAACTCAAGTTCAAGATTGGAGGAAAGCTTTTGAAATTTAGTTTGAGAGAATTTGTTGTTTTCCCCCACAAAAAAGGTCATATATCAACAAAATTTGTTGAAAAACATTAGGGAGATTTGTTTTTAGAAGATCTTGCGGTTGAATTGGGTTGAATGTAGATAGCGATATATTTCAGGGGTAGGATGGACAATTATTTTTATTCACATTCTTTCCTCTAAATCAAGTAAACATAATCCCAAATATGAAACTTTTTTTTTTTATCCTTTTTCATTATAGTTATTTATTTGTAGACATTACTCACAACTTTTCTTTAAAATATAAAAATGACATGTATTTAATAATTGATAATGATTTGTTGGTAGATTGTACTTAACTAACTATTATAATTCAAATATGAGAAGTGCATATTTGAATTTAGGTTAAATTACACCTTTCGCCCCAATGATTTGGAGATTGTTAGAATTTACTCTCTATGCTCTTACAAGTTAAGCTTCATCCCTATGGTTTGATAAAATCCTTGTAAGTCATATATAGAGACTATTTATGAAGTTTTATCAAACCATAAGTACAAAATTCTAATTTTTAAAACCACAAAGATGAAATTCCAACTTTCTCACATCATAGAGACCAAATTTGTAATTTAATCTTAAATTTATAACTTTTGAGGAAGGTTATCAATGCACTAATTTGTTAGTACTTTACTGACTAGTTAGATTGGACACTAATTTCTATTTATTTATTTGATTTCTACACTAATAATTTTTTTCCTGTTGTAAAATTGAGAGGCGAAACCGGGCACCAAAACTTTACCAAAACATATAATAATAATAATAATAATAATAATAATAATACTTTACCAAAACATATAATAATAATAATAATAATAATAATAATAATAATAATAATAATAATAATACAAGTGTTAGAATATAAAGGGAGTATATATATATATATATATATTATAAACAAAAGAAAGTGGAGATTTATGGCAACTTAAAAACAAATGAAATTAGAGAAAATGGGAGAGAAAAAAGAAGATTGGAGAGATTTCTTCACCAATTGTCTCTATTTATTTATCCATCAAGAACCACTATATATAGGCAATTAGGAGAGCATGATGTGGTCCATTTGGACACCAATCTATGGTCTTTGTTGGACACATGGAAGACACTTTGGCTATGGATAAAATGCCACTTGGTATGGATATCAAATTGGCATGTGGAATGGGCATTTATATTTACAATACTCCCCCTTAAATGCCCATTTATAAAATATGCCTCGTTAAAAACCTTACTAGGAAAAAAACCCAATGGGAAGAAAAAAAAACCCTAGTGAAGGAAAAGAGTACATATTTTATATAGTTTACTATAATACATTCACTCCCCCTCATGGAGACATCACTTAAAGTCTTTGAGTCGCCGCATTCCAATGCTATATACTAATTTATCGAAGGTTGCAGTTGGTAATGCCTTCGTAAATAAGTCAGCTAGGTTATCTTTCGAACAAATTTGTTGTACAGTGATATCGCCATTTTCTTCAAGATCATGAGTATAGAAGAGCTTTGGTGAGATATGCTTTGTTCTATCTCCTTTGATATATCCTCCCTTGATTTGAGCTATACATGCTGTGTTGTCTTCGTATAACATCGTTGGAAGAGGTTTACTTGAAGACAAGCCACATGTCTGATGAATGTGTTGTGTCATCGATCTTAGCCATACACATTCTCGACTTGCTTCATGAATAGCGAGGATTTCAGCATGATTTGAAGAAGTGGCCGTTATAGTCTGTTTCACTGATCGCCACGATATAGCAGTTCCTCCACATGTGAATAGATAACCTGTCTGAGATCTAGCTTTGTGGGGATCAGATAGATAACCAGAATCTGCATAACCAACTAGATCATACTTTGATTTGTTAGAATAAAATAAACCCATATCAATTGTCCCTCGAAGATATCGGAGTACATGCTTAACTCCGTTCCAATGTCTTTTTGTAAGACATGAACTATATCTAGCTAATAAATTTACTGAAAATGCAATATCTGGTCTTGTGTTATTAGCCAAATACATAAGTGCACCAATTGCACTAAGATATGGTACTTCAGGACCAAGTAGTTCTTCACTGTCATCTCGAGGTCGAAATATATCTTTCTTTACATCCAGTGAACGAACTTCCATTGGAATGTTCAATGGATGTGCTTTATCCATATAGAATCTTTTTAAGATTTTCTCTGTATAAGTTGATTGATGAACAAATATCCCATCTGCTAAATGTTCAATTTGAAACCAAGGCAAAATTTTGTTTTTCCAAGATCTTTCATCTCGAATTCTTTTTTAAGATATTCTATTGCCTTGGATAACTCTTCAGGAGTTCTAATTATATTTAAGTCATCAACATATACAGTTATAATAGTAAATCTTGACTGAGATTTCTTTATAAAAACGCACAGACATATTGGATTATTTTGGTATCCTTCTTTCAACAGATATTCACTCAGGCGATTATACCACATTCGTCCTGATTGTTTTAATCCATATAATGATCTCTGTAACTTTATTGAATACAATTCCCGAGAACTTGATTCATATGTTTCTGGTATTTTAAATCCTTCCGGGATTTTCATATAAATGTCATTATCCAGAGATCCATATAAATACGCCGTGACTACATCCATTAGATGCATATCAAGCTTTTCATATACAGTCAGACCAATCAAATATCTTAGCGTTATTGCATCCACCACAGGAGAATATGTCTCCTCATAATCAATACCAGGCCTTTGCGAGAATCCTTGTGCAACAAGTCTCGCTTTATATCTTGTGACTTCATTCTTTTCATTTCTTTTCCTTACAAATACCCATTTATATCCTACAGGTTTGACGTTTTCCGGTGTTGGGACTACTAGTCCAAAAACCTCACGTTTTGAAAGTGAGTTCAACTCTGCTTGGATTGCTTCTTTCCACTTCGGCCAATCCTTTCTACGTTGACATTCTACGATAGATTTTGGGTCAAAATCGTCACTTTCATGAATAATATCGTGAGCAACATTATAAGAAAAAATGTTGTCAATAATGATATCATTTCGGTTCCATCTCTTTCCTGTTGTAACATAGTTTATAGAAATTTCATTATTATCCTCAAGCGTTTGATTTTCACCAATACTCTTTTGAGTAGTTGTATTCTGGATTTCTTCTGGAACATCCATACCTTTTATTGAATCATTTTGATTATCAACTACTTTTCTTTTTCGAGGATTTTTATCTTTAGAACCTATTGGTCTACCACGCTTCTGGCGTGCTCCAGACTCATTATTGACAACTTGTTCCTTTGGGATATCAACTTTTGATGGAGCATTTGCAGCTGGTATATATGATTTAGTCACACTTTTAGTATCTGTGAATGCATCTGGTAGTTGATTTGCTATATTTTGCAAATGAATTATCTTTTGAACTTCAAGTTCACATTGATTTCTACGAGAATCTAAATGAGATAATAACGATGCATTCCATGTAATTTCTTTTTCCAACTTCTTAATTCCTCCCCCTAATGTTGGAAAATTTGTCTCATTAAAATGACAATCAGCAAATCGTGCAGTAAATACATCACCCGTCAGGGGTTCAAGATATTTAATAATTCATGGGGAATCAAAACCAACATATATTCCTAACCTCCTTTGAGGACCCATCTTAGTACGTTGTGGTGGAGCAATCGGTACATATACTGCACATCCAAAAATTCTTAAATGGGAAATATTTGGCTGCTGGCCATAAGCTAATTGCATTGGGGAGTATTTATTATAAGCTACTGGCCTAATACGTGCCAGTGATGCAGCATGCAAAATAGCATGACCCCATACCGATGTAGGAAGTTTAGCTCTCATAAGCAATGGTCTTGCAATTAGTTGCAGACGTTTTATAAATGATTCTGCTAGACCATTTTGTGTATGAACGTGAGCTACAGGATGTTCAACACTTATCCCAATTGACATACAATAATTATTAAAAGTTTGGGATGTAAATTCACCAGCATTATCAAGTCGAATGGTCTTAATTGTATTATCAGGAAATTGTGCTTTTAACTTAATTATTTGAGCAAGTAATCTTGCAAATGCAAGATTTCGACTTGATAATAAGCATACATGTGACCATCTGCTGGATGCGTCAATTAATACCATAAAATATCTAAATGGACCACTTGGTGGGTTAATAGGTCCACAAATATCACCTTGAATTCGCTCTAAAAATGCAGGTGATTGAATCCCCACTTTAGCTGGTGATGGTCTAATAATTAATTTCCCTTGAGAACAAGCATCACATGACAACTCATTGGTTTGAAGAATCTTCTGGCTCTTTAAAGGATGTCCATGTGAATTCTCAATAATTTTTCTCATCATTATTGACCCTGGATGACCCAATCGATCATGCCAAACACTGAATATTTCTGGATTCATGAACTTCGGGTTCATTATTGCATAACTTTCGATTACTCGTATATGAGTATAGTATAATTCAGAAGAAAAAGCAGGCAGTGTTTCTAATATACGTTTTTCATGTGAGACACTCTATATTATTTTTACAATCAGTTTCAACATGATAATTATTTTCACGTATATCTTTAAAACTTAATAAGTTTCTTTTCGATTTGCTAGAGAACAGAGCATTATTAATTGTAAATCTTGTTCCTCTAGGCAAAATAAAGTTTGTTTTTCCAAAACCTTCAATCAGATTTGCAGAACCTGATATAGTATTGACTTTTGCTTCCAGCATTGTCAATCTAGAAAAATATTTTCTATTTATGAGTATCGTGTGCGTAGTTGCGTAGTCTGCCAAACATAAATCCTCATTGCTCATTTTCGAGTTACTCAACATATTGAAATTGTTCATATTTCTTCATTGAAAAGAAAAGAAAAACGATTACAAAGAGTCTTAAATATATATACAAACAAAACAACAACAAAAACATACTAAACAGTACTTAATTATATATTTTCATACAAATCATCATCTACTTGTTTGATTGCATCAATTCTCTCTCCAGGAGATTCAAAATAATCAGCTACATCAAGATGCATCATATTTGAGGGGTCAAACACATCATCTTCTTGAATGGCAAGATTTACCTCCACATTCTTTCCTTTTCCTTTTTCCTTCAGGGAAGCTTGATAGAGATCAACAAGGTGTTTTGACGTACGACAGGTACGTGACCAGTGCCCAGTCATTCCGCACCGGAAACATTTATGTTCATCACCTTTCGAACTTCTATCTTGTGGAGCCTTTCCTTTATGATCATCACTTCGTGTGGGTTTCTTAAAATTATAATGCCCACCACGAAAATAGGTATTTCTTCCTCTACCGCGGTCCCGACCTCGACCACGACCACGACCTCGACCACGGTTATTAAAATTCACAGCATTCACTTCAGGGAATGGTGTTGCTCCAGTTGGTCGGGATTCGTGATTTTTCATCAATAACTCGTTATTTTGTTCAGCAACGAGAAGACATGAGATAAGTTCATAATATTTTGCAAAACCCTTCTCTCGATATTGCTGCTGCAGGAGCATATTCGAGACATGAAAAGTGGAAAATGTCTTCTCTAACATATCAACATCAGTAATCTTTTCTCCGCATAATTTTAATTTTGAACTAATTCTGAAGAGTGCGGAATTATATTCACTTACTGATTTAAAGTCCTGCAACCTCAGGTGCATCCAATCATAACGAGCTTTAAGAAGAATAACTGTTTTTTGATGATCGTACATTTCTTTCAAACCTTGCCATAGAACGTAGGGATTTTTTATTGTAAGATACTCCATTTTCAATCCCTTGTGAAGATGATGGCGAAGGAAGATCAGGGCTTTTGCTTTTTCTTGATTTGATGCATCATTTCCTTCTTTAATTGTTTCTCCAAGATTCATAGAATCTAAATGGATCTCAGCGTCAAGGACCCATGACAAGTAGTTATTTCCATTAATATCCAGGGCCGCAAATTCTAGCTTTGTAAGGTTTGCCATAATAACACTATCAAAAATAATAATATATTCATATTAGAAATTTAACATAAACCAAATGCGTAAAAATGACTTACCTATAAGACTTACCTTTAGCGGGAAAGATGACAGAGTCTCGTGCTGATAACGTGTTGTAAAATTGAGAGGCGAAACCGGGCATCAAAACTTTACCAAAACATATAATAATAATAATAATAATAATAATAATAATACTTTACCAAAACATATAATAATAATAATAATAATAATAATAATAATAATAATAATAATAATAATATAAGTGTTAGAATATAAAGGGAGTATATATATATCTATATATTATAAACAAAAGAAAGTGGAGATTTATGGCAAATTAAAAACAAATGAAATTAGAGAAAATGGGAGAGAAAAAAGAAGATTGGAGAGATTTCTTCACCAATTGTCTCTATTTATTTATCCATCAAGAACCACTATATATAGGCAATTAGGAGAGCATGATGTGGTCCATTTGGACACCAATCTATGGTCTTTGTTGGACACATGGAAGACACTTTGGCTATGGATAAAATGCCACTTGGTATGGATATCAAATTGGCATGTGGAATGGGCATTTATATTTACAATATTTCCTTCTTTTGGAGTTTAACAAATATAGGATGGAAGATCGATTTTTCGACCTTATAAAAGATATCAATGCCTTAAGCACGGTTAGGTATTGAAGTTTCAACTTTAGAGAAGGTATAGCGATTATTTATTAATTTTCTTTTTAATTACAATAACAAAGTTCATTTATTAGGTGTAGAAATTTTGAGTGATTTCAAGAAAAATTAGAGTCTGTTTTGTATACAATTCATATTTTGTTTCCTGTTTTTAGATTTATTGAATTCGCATAAAGTTTTTAAATTATAAAATTGAGACCTAATTTAATAATTGATAATAGTTTGTAGATAGATTGTACTGTACTAACTATCACAATTCAAATATGAGAGGTGCACATTCAAATTTGCGACTTTGGAGGGAGGTTATCAATGCATTAATTTGTTAGTCCTGGACTAACTAGTTATATGGACGAGAATTTCTATCCTAATAATTCATTGTTTTCCTTTTCAAGTTCAACAAATGTAGAGCGGAAGATCAAACTCTCAACCTTATAAAAGGTATTAAGCACCATTAGAAGTTGAACTTTATAGAAGATATTACAGTAATTCATTAAAGTTTTCTTAATGATAATTACAAAATCCATTTATTAGGAATAGAAAATTTGAGTGATTCAATTAAATTTAGAGTGTTTGGTATTGATAGCAATAATTTAGTGCTATATTTAGGCCCAATTAATTGCTAATTTTGTGAGCTTTTAAGGGAATATTTTCTATATTTTAGGAAATTGGGCAATTCAGACTAAAGGTGATGAATTTGGAGCATCGGGTGATTTGTGGAGCGTAAAAGTACCCAAAATGGACCTAAGTATGGAGAAGAGGGGCTTCACAAGTGAATTTGGCCGAGAGGATAGCGTCTCGATGCCAAAAGAGCGTTGTGACGTTATTGTTGGATATTCAAACTTGAGGGCTAGCGTCGAGACGTTGTCCTGTGGCATCTTGAGCTAGGAAGAGGCACACTCGAAGGCTTCCATCCAGAGCGTTTTAACGTTGCCCGCAGCATCTCGACGCTTGAGGGCGCGCGCGGAGATTGAAACGTTGCATTTTGCGCAGTGTCTTGATGCTACTTCGACAAAGGGTATTTATTCTTCACTTCATCTTCATCCAAAGGGAGACCATTTTAGGGTTTTAGCCCCTTTTTGTGACTTCTTACCCTCTTTGGGACTTGTGGAGCACGAAATAGAGTGTTCAGGAGTGGAAATTGAGGCTAGCGATCCCGAAATTCGAAGCGGGAGCAAAGATTTTAGTGATGACGGTCTTTTTTATCATTTTCTTCCTCTGTTTTATGTATTCTAGGGTTGTAGGAATGAGTTTCTTGTGTTGTACACTGAGTATTATGGGCTAATTTTAATTGTTTAGGGGTTAAGAGCACAATTAGGATTGAAATTATGGTTTAATTGTGTTTATTGGCATTTAATTACTTGTTTAATTGTATTTAATTGAGTTGCACTTACTGCTTCTAATTAATTGGCCATTAATTAGTTGATTCTAGTCTTAAATTAAGCTCAATGGAGAAAATTTAGGACTGAACTAATCCAATTAACTCCCTAAAATTGCCTAAGTGACACAGTATTAACAATTGACGGGTGAGACTAATTATGAGTGGACTTAATCCTAATTAATCAATCAATTAGCAATAAGGACACTTAAGCAAGCGATTAATTAGCGTGTTCAAATAAGACCGACAGGAGATTCGACCGTTTAGCTCTAGGTTTATGGAAATAGCAAGATTAATCAAATGTCGGGTCCAATTGCCATAATTGCAACCTAATTCGTGCTTGATCCCCTAAACTACCCCTTTAATTAGTATCTCTAGCATTTTAATTATTTTCTAGTTTAGATTTAATTTGCAAGTCTCATTTATTTTAGCTTTTGCCCTAAATAATTTTAATTTTGAGTATTTCTAGTAATTAATCGATTTAAGAAAGAACTTCCATTTCCGCTTCCTTGAGGATTTGATACTCGATAATTCTTACCGTTTTATATTACTTGCACATACCGCGAACATGTATATCATTCATATTTTGTTTTATGTTTTCAAATTAATTGAATTCTCATAAAGTTTTTAAATTATAAAAATGATAATTATATTTAATAATTGATAATGATTTGTAGATAGATTGTATTGTACCAACTATTACAATTCAAATATAAGAAGTGCAATCTTCGAAAGTTGAGGTTATCAATGCATTAATTTTAGTCCTGTGCTAACTATTTAGATGGACACAAATTTCTATTTATTTATTTGATTTCTATGCTCTAATAATTGATTTTTTTTCTTTTTGAGTTCAGGAGGTAGAAGATCAAATTTTCAACCTTATGAAAAGCAATAGTTGCTTTAAGCACTATTTGAAATTGAAATTTCAACCTTAAGAAATATACCACGACAATACACTATTTTTTTTTAATGATAATAACAAAGTCCATTTATTATGCGTAGAAAAATTGAGTGGTTCAATTAAATTTAGAGTTTTGTTTGATATACCATTTATATTTTATTTTCTATTTCTAGATTTATTGAATCAAATAAAATCAGTGAATATTTATATGCTGGGTTTATTTTATAAAACAGTTTTTGTTTTTGAACTCTGTAATCCAAATAGTAATAGTAAAAATTCTAAAAACAACAATTTTATGTTTTCAAATTTTATTCAAAATTATACTAGAAAAGATAAAAACTTTGATAAATATGGTTATAAACTCATTTAATTTTTTTTAAAATTAAAATATGTATAACATAAAATATTAGATAATATATAATATTGTAAAAAAATAATTCTACAAAATTTATAAAATAAAATATGTTAACAAATTTATTAATCAAATTGAGATTCAACTGAACATTTAGTTGGTAATTGGGGTTATTTTGGTTCTTTTGGGAATATATATTACTTAAATATACTTTTGAACAACTTTTTTGAGATCCAATTTTTAATTTTTTTTTTTTTTTTGGAACTAACCAATTTTTAATTCTGCTACTAAATATATATTTGAAAACATTGAAAAAATTAATACAACTCTATTTTTTATTGAATATCTTATTTTCAAATACTAATTAAACGTATTCTTAATCCTTCGTTATAGCTCTAGCTAATCATATTTTAATACGCGCTAATCTTGGATTTCTAGATCCAAAGAAAGATGGATCTCGGTGATATGAATGAACAATTCACTTTGTAGCAGAAATATATGATTTCTAAACAATTTAGAAATCAAGCTGGGATCGACTTTGTTTTATTTAGAATTAAACACAAATTAAAGATATTATTTTTTTGGAGAACTTCCAAGGCCTCCACATGAGATTCCTTGCTATGACTTGAACAGAAAACCAAGGGAAAGAAAATGCATAGGGGTTGGGTTGGGAGAAAAATTAAGAGAGAAGTCTTTGTTTTATTTGGAGGGATGATCTTGTGGCGCAATCCAAGAGTCTTATTTATAGCAACCTATGAATCTTTGTCAAATTCAAATCATATAATTTAATATAAAAAAATATATTTAAATTATTTGAATCTCATTCAAATTTCATAAGATATATATGTCACTTATTTGAATCTCATTCAAATTTCATATATCTTTAATATATATAATACATTAATATATTATTTCCTTTAATATTTAATGTATCAAATACAACAAATATATACACATATTTTTCTCTTCTATATTTAATATATCCAATATATTAAATATTAATTTGAACATTTTAACTTCTTTTTCTTTCAACAAAATTGATTCTTTAATGTTTCTATGAGAGCTAGTAAGGTAACATTTGTTGGGATTTATGTCTTAAAGTCTCGTAATTAATGTTTTATTAGTTAAAAATTATTTGATAATTTTCTAATTGCAATCTACATTATCCATTATATGAAAGATTCTAAGTTATTAGTGTAATCTTGAACAGTATGTGGTTGACATACGAGATGATTATGTTCAAGAAATAACTTAAAATGTGTATAGTATATGGATAAGGTTAGATGTCTTATTTTAGTAACACTATTGATATTACCTACTTTGTAACAGTTACAAA
Source organism: Trichosanthes truncata (assembly GCA_033996785.1). NCBI lineage: Eukaryota > Viridiplantae > Streptophyta > Magnoliopsida > Cucurbitales > Cucurbitaceae > Trichosanthes > Trichosanthes truncata. The sequence continues at coordinate 47,503,069 of JAWPNB010000003.1, read as the reverse complement.
TGAATTTAATCCAAATCGTTTATATGGAGACATGTGAATGAGAGTATCATATACAATGAATTTGTATAAAATAGAACCACGAAATATTTAATCTCTCTTTATAAATTCCTTAATTGAGAAGATTAATATTTCACATGATGATCATAGGCGACTCGATCTTAATTTTGAGTGAGTTATGAACTCTTGCATGTGAAGTTTGTCCTTTGATTTGCATGTGTGAGAGTGATTTTTGTAGTCGATTCAATAAGCCTAATGTTTTGGAGAACTTTACCAAATAGGGAGCTGGGAACATAAGTTTCACAAGATAGAATTCACGCGTTTTCATATAGGGTAAGTAGATGAGTAGTTTCCTTAAGTGTTAATTTTGGGACTTGAGCAATGGGGCCCCATCCTCTCACTGGCTCAAGAAAGATTTAGTTTATGATTTGATCATAAATAAATTGTTCATTAGATGATCAATTGATACTTAGGGTGTAAGATGTAATTACAGGGATAAAACGAACTCTTGACCCAACTATAATTATGAAATGATTGACTTGCATGTAGTGGTTATATTCATAGAGTTGCAACCTAAAGGTCTATAGTTTAGTGACTTACAATTAATGAATGAAAATCAATTGATTAAAGAGTTTAATTAATTACTTTGTATCATTGGAACTTATAACTTGTAGGTTCATAAGGTCCTCTTGCTAGCTCATAAAAACATTAAGAGATCAATTTCGTGAAAGAAAATTTGAAATGTTCAAATTAAAATTTAATGTATTTGATATATTAAATGAGAAAAAATATATTTATTGTATTTGATACATGAAATAAAATAATATATTAATGTATTAGATACATTAAATTTTGGTTAAATTATCAAAAATACCCCTGAACTATGGGGTTGGTTTCAATCATACCCCTAAACTTTGAAAAGTTTCATTTTAACCCTTGAACTTTGAAGTTTGTTTCAAAACAACCCTTGAAGGTTTTTTTCGTTAAATTTATGGACGAAAAATGACGTATTTGCATATGTTTTGATTTTTTTTTTCAACGTATATGTTCAAATATGTTCACATAAGCAACAATACAAATGCAAAAACATCATTTTTCGACCATGAATTTAATGAAAAAAAGCCTTCAAGGGTATTTTTGAAACAAACATCAAAGTTCAAAGGTTAAAATGAAACTTTTCATAGTTTGGGGGTATAATTGAAACCAATCCCCATAGTTCAAGGGTATTTTTGATAATTTAACCTTAAAATTTAATATATTGGATATATGAAATGAGAAAAAATATATTTATTGTATTTGATACATTAAATGAAATAATATATTAATGTATTAGATACATTAAAGGAAACAATATATATGAAATATGAATGAGATTCAAATAAGTAAATACGTATTTTAGAAGATTTGCATGAGATTCAAATATGTTAAAAATATATTTTTTAATATAATGATATTAAAATATATTATTTGAGTCTGCTCTAAGTTCCCTATAAATAGAATCTTAGGGTTGAGCCAAAATTAAACATCTCCAACACATAATTCTCTATGATTTTTCTCCGATTTTCTTTCAAGAGCTTCCCATAAGCTTTGCTCATAGAGATGTCAATTTTCCCCACGAGAATGGGGACCCGCCTTAACAGGGCGGGGAATCCCTTTTTAGGCAGGCAATGGGGGAGGGAGTGGGGGAAAAAAATTCCTTCGAGCTAAACAGGGACGGGGACGGGGAATGTATTCCCTGCTCCCATTCCCCATTCCCTCCCTGTTTAATATTTTTTAATATGTGTGTGTGTGTGTGTGTGTAAATATATGTATAAGTATATATATGTCATTTAAAATTTTATTGTTAATGATTTGGATAATTGGATTTGTTTGAATTATATAGTTAAACATTTTAATAATATGTATGGATTAATTAGATAATTTGATATGTAATATTGTTTTGTTTTTATTAGAAGGTTCAAGAATTTTATCTTTAAATATATATTTTTTTAATAGAAAATTAACTATTTAAATTAAGATTTTTGGTGAATAATTAACAATTTAATTGAAAATTAATGGATATTTTCAATAGAAGTTACCTATTTGAAAATTTATCAAAAGAATTATTTGATTCTTAAAAAAGAAAAAAAAAACTAAATGAGAAATAATTTCCCACGAGGAACTCGATCCCCGCGAATTTCCCCCAGGGATTCCCCGCTTCGATTCTCGCAAAATTTAAGGAAAAATTTCGCGAGGATGAGAATTCAAATGGGGGGCAGGGATGGGGATGGGGAAGCCATCCTCGTCTCCGCCCCACCCCGTGAACATCTCTACTTGCTCATGTGTTCAAGTCATAGCAAGAAAGAATTTGTGGAAGTCTCATATTGGAGATTCAACTTGTTAGAATATAAGAAGTAAGGACCCGTCAGAACTTTCATCATTTACTTCTGTCGCTACGGGTTTGCGAAACGGAGCACTGACTTGGTTTCCAAGAGGAGGAAAATGGAGTCGCCACCAACCTTTATTTAGAGGATGTGACTGGGCACCCAAAAATATGTTAAGATGATCTGCGAATAAAAGATTTCGGATTCGAAGGTCGTTTGTGTATGGGGAAGGTATTAGCACCCCACAACACTCGTTCAATGGAACGAAATTTTACTTTTCTTGTGTTATTATAAAAGAAAATGACCTTTGTAAAAAAAAAACTATTTTTATTTTAATTTTTAAATGTCCCATGTTTTATTGATCATTATTCTTAAATTAAATAATGAGCAATAATTATGGGTGGCATAAAGCCATTCAAAATTTATTTGAATTTAATTTGACATCCCAAAATAAATTCATCACCTCAAGAACATTAGGGAATCAACATCTTGATTTCCTAATCTCCATCATAGGAAATTTTTTTTTTAAGGAAAATGTTTAGTTTATTAATTTAAAAACATGTGTGAGAAAATGATTCCTTTTAAGGAAATTTTTTATTATTTTCTATTTTTAATGAAGTGAAACTTTTATGAAAAAAATAATTTTAGATTTGATTTAATGCTTTGAAAATAAAATCAATGAGATGTTTTTTTTTAGAAATCAAAATTTCCTTTAAGAAAATCATTTTATGGAAATGCTCTTTATAAAAATATTTTTTTTTTGTATTTTTTATGGAAAATATTTTTTTTTTGTTTTTTTAAAAAGGAAAACGTCAAATTTAGAAAAACAAAGTTTCCTAAAAAAAACTTCCTTTTATGAAAATGCTATCTATGAAAGTATTTTTGTTACTCTTTACAAAAAAGTTTTTATTTTTAAAGAAAGAAAACTTCAATTTTCGAAAAATTAAATATTTCTTCTTTTTAAAGAACTTCTTTTTTAAAACTTCTTTTTTTTAAAAAAAAAAAAAAACTTTTCATGCAAAGATTTTTTTTTTGGTATTTTATAGGAAATATAGTAAAGAAGAATTCACATGAAAAGAGAAACAATTGCATACAAAAAAAAAAACTTTATTGAACACAATTTTATTTTTTAAGGAAAAATATTAAAATCAAATCTCGGCACCTAAGATATTGATTTTTCACCTCAAGAACATTAAATTACCGGCGTCCCGAAGACTTAAGGTTTCATCGTTTGAAAATTTCCTTATTCCGAATTAGAGTCTTAAAAAAAAAAGACCATGGACAAAACATAAATGTGCATAAATAATAAATACAAAAATTCACAAATCTAACACATAAACTCATATGACAAATAACTCTAAGTTCCTAGCTAACTAGCATGCAAACATAAAAAATAAAAAGACATAATACATGCTTGTAATTGTTATGTTAAAAAAACACAACTTAGAATTTATTCGCATAATGCCCTATATACTAAAAACTTTAAAAGACAATATTAGCAAACAAAGAATATCTAAACGTGCTTTTATTTTACACGAAAAACATATACTAGACAAAATCTTTAAGGAAGCATGCTAAGGAAAAACAAATGAGTAAAGGAAGGAAAAATATTAAAAAAAAAAAAATTAGAATGCTCAACTCTTTTTAAAGAAATATTACCGCTGTATAAAGGGTAGTATTATCAGATAGAAGGAATCGCCACAAGTTAATCGGTTGAGTGGAGAGAGGAAGGAAGAAGATTTTTCTCTTTTTGCTTAATTTTTTTTTTTTAAAAAATGTGTATGTTTGGAGTAAAAAACGTGAGTGAGAGAGAGAGGGAGATTTTGTGGGGGAATGGAGAAAGAATATGTGGGAGAGATTTTAGAGAAAAAAAATTCTGTGTGGGAGGCAAAAACGTGAGTGAGAGAGAGAGGGAGATTTTGTGGGGGAAGGGAGAAAGAATATGTGGGAGAGATTTTAGAGAAAAAAAAAAATTGTGTGGGAGGCGAAAACGTGAGTGAGAGAGAGGGAGATTTTGTGGGGAAAGAGAGAAAGAATATGTGGGAGAGATTTTAGAGAAAAAAAATATATATATGTGTCCCAAAAGAGATGGTTTCCTCCCTTTTTATAGCCCAAACCCCAATTTCAATTAAGGAAAATAATAAAATAAAACTAAAATGGAAGACAATAAAACAAAATAATATCAAATAACACCCAAATAAATGATTGAGTTAACCCTTCCAAAAATTTCAAAATTTGATTTGTCCATTAATGTAATCTCATTCCCAAATAAAAGAATATATTTGGCTTAATTAAAAACACCAAATTTTCAAATATTTGATTTGGCAAATTAATTAGTCAATAAGATATTTGCTCTAATTAATTTTTTCACATATTTGATTTGGCTAATTAATTTTTACCAAGATATACTCCTTTTCCTTTATTTTCTTTTTTTTTTCACAAAAATGAAAAATGCAAAATGCAAAATATATATATAATAAAATAAAATAACAGACAAATTTAGGGGTCTACAGTTTGCCCCCCTTTGTTCATTCTTATAGAATAAATGATGGACAAAGGTGTAGACCTTAATTTGTTCGTTTTTTTTGGTTGATTTATTTATTTAAAAAAAATTTTGACGTCTAAGAGTAAACAAATATCGTTGCCATAAAGTGACATGCTAGGGGCCAGGGATCAAACAAGCACCTCATGACATGGTCAAACAAGTGCCATTGTAGCAAAGTGATATGCTGGGGGCTAGGGGTTAAACAATCACCTCTGCAGCAAAGATGTCAAGGGCCAGGGGTCAAACAAGCACCTCATGACATGGTTAACACAAGTGTCGTTGTAGCAAAGTGATATGCTGGGGGCCAGGGGTCAAACAAGCACCTCCGCAGCAAAGATGTCAAGGGCCAGGGGTCAAGCAAGCACCTCATGACATGGTCAAACAAGTGTCATTGTAGCAAAGTGATATGTTAGGGGCTTGGGATCAAACAAGCACCTCTGCAGCTAAGATGTCAAAGGCAGGGGTCAAACAAGCACCTCATTACATGGTTATAGTAAAAAAATGTGATGATAATTTTTCAAAACATCTATAACTTAAGTGCTTATGAATGAATGATCTTTATTTGACAAAAGCCATTTATTTCTTTATTTTTCAAAGGTGTTTATGCGTGAAATGTTTTGATGAATGCCTTCGAATAAAGACTCTCATCAAAATTAGCCCCAGTATTTATGCTTTTTTTTGGCTCAAAATCCTCTTTCCTTGTTGGTAGGCGCACTCGACGAATCATGAGTAAACAAAGCTTTTTGACTAAAACTCGATAATGAGGATGTTTAATCTCTTACTTATTTTGGCTAGCTGGGAGATGATTCATATAATCCATGTCATATGTCTTTAGTTTTCTTTGCGAGACCTTTATTTCGCCTTGTAACACACCCTTAGAGACCTTCATTTTGCCTTGCTTCCTTTTTTTTTCTTTTTTTTTTCTTTTTGCATTCTTTTTCTCTTTTTTTTTTTGGGTCCCTCATATTTTGCATTCTCATGGCTTTTGTTGAAAGGAAAAAATGACTAACTTTGAGAAGTAGAAAGAAAGCGAATGGTTTTATTGATAATAAAAGGGTACATATATTTGATAACTAATTTGAAAGAAAAAAATAGCTTTGAAGAAACTTATCCATGCCCCTGTCTCTTGACGTAATCTGAGTTTATTGGTCCTGTCAGATCATCTCCGTTCATGGTTGTTAACAATAATGCCCCGCCTGAAAAAGGCTTTCTTCACAATAAAAGGGCCTTAATAACTTGGAGTCCATTTTTCTCGATAATCCTTTTGAATAGGGAGTATCCTTTTCAAAACTAGATCTCCTTCTTGAAAATGATGATAATGTACTTTCTTTTGATGCGCTCGCATTATTTTCCTTTGATACAGTTGTCCTCTACATAAGGAGGTTAATCTATTTTCTTTAATGAAGTTCAATTGCTCATATCTTGCTTGCAACCATTCGACTTCTTCTAGTTATGTTTCCATTAAGACTCTAAGGGAAGGTATTTCTACCTCCATTAGAAGGACTGCTTCCATTCCATATACTAGAGAGAATGGGATTGCCCCAGTTGACGTGCGAACTGTCGTACAATAACCATGTAGTGCAAACAGAAGCATTTCGTGCCAGTCTTTATATGTGACTGTCATTTTTTCTACAATCCTTTTGATATTCTTGTTAGTTGCCTCTACTGTGCCATTCATCTTTGGATGATAAGCTGTCGAATTAGAATGCTTGATCTAAAATTGCCTACACAACTCATCCATCATCTTATTGTTCAAATTCCTTGCATTATCTGTGATTATCCTCTCTGAAAGACCATAACGACAAATCAAATCTTTCTTGATTAATTTAAGGATTATGTTCTTCGTGTCATTACGGTACGAAGCCGGTTCAACCCGTTTTGTGAAATAATCAATGGTACTAGAATAAAGTGATGTCCATTAGTAGCTTTAGGTTCGATTAGACTGATAATATCTATTCCCCACATCGAAAAAGACCATGGTGCTGTCAAAACATGTAAGGAGGATGCTAGGGCATGGATCTTATATGCGTATATTTGACACTTATGGCATTTCCTAGCATATTTGTTGCAATCAGATTCTATTGTTAGCCAATAATATCCAGCACGGAGGATTTGTTTGGACATCATACGACCGTTAGCATGTGTTCCACAAATACCATCATGGACTTCTTTCATAATTTTGTTTGCCCCTTTCGTATCAACACATCTATGAAGAACCATATCATGATTCGTTTTGTATAGTACTTCTCCGTTAAAAAAGAATTTCATAACCAATCTTCTTATAGTTCGCCTGTCATTCTCCGAGATTCCTTTAGGATACTCTCTATATTGTATGTATTGCTTAATATCGAAATACCATGGTTTTTCCTCTAATTCTTCTTCAATGTAGAGACAATATGCTGGAACTTCTCGTTTTTCAATCTTGATCAACTCTACTTCTTCGTTTAATTCAACTGTAAACATGGTTGACAAGGCTGCTAATGCATCAGCCACCTGATTATTATCTCGTGGAATATGGTCAAAAGTAACCACCATGAAATCTTGGCATAATTGAAGTATATATTTTTTATAAGGCACTAATTTAGTGTCCCGAGTCTCCCATTCGTCATTCAACTAATGTATAACTAATAAAGAATCTCCATAAACTTGCAACTTTTTCACGTTCATATCACATGCTTGCTCGAATTCCCATACTGCATGCCTCATATTTTGCAACATTATTTGTATAATCGAAGTACAATTTTGCTGTCAGTGGAAACAATTTATTTTTCGGAGATATCAATATTGCCCCAATCCCATGTCCTAATTCGTTTGATGCTCCATCAAATAACATAAACCACAATTCAGGATCCAAGCCCTCCTCTTCTCTATCAATGGTCATGATGCTTTCATCAAGAAAGTCCAAACTCATAAGTTCGTAGTCTTCCAAAGGCGAATCGGCTAGATAGTCAGCGAGAACACTTCCTTTGATTGCCTTCTTCGTAACATAGACTATATCGTATTCAAAAAGTAAAACTTGCAATCTAGCAATCCTCCTTGATAATGAGGGCTTCTCAAATATGTACTTTATAGGGTCCATTTTTGAAATAAGCCATGTTGTGTAATATAACATGTAGTGCCTAAGTCGATGGGCTATCCAAGCTAATGCACAACACGTCTTCTCGAGTAATGAATAGTTAGCTTTGTAGCTTGTGAATTTTTTGCTTAAATAATAAATAGCCCGTTCTTTTTTGCCTGAGATATCATGTTATCCTAAAACACAACCCATGGACTCATCCCGTATTGTTAGGTTTAAAATGAGTGGACGACCTGGCATTAGGGGGACAAGCACCGAAGGATTTTGTAGATAGCACTTGATTTTGTCAAATGCGACTTGGCATTCATCATTCTACTTGGTCGTATTACCTTTACGTAAAAGGTTCAAAATCGGCTCACATGTCACTGTCAATTGTGAAATGAACCTTGATATATAGTCTTCCCAGGAAGCTTCTGACTTCTTTTTGAGTTTGTGGAGGTTTCATTTCAACTATAGCTTTGACCTTATCTGGATCCACCTTAATTCCTTCTTGGCTCACAATAAAGCCTAACAATTTCCCTGATGAAACTCCAAAAATACACTTTGATGGATTGAGCTTAAGCTAATACTTTTTTAAACGTTCGAATAATTTGCGTAATGTGACCACGTGCTCTTCTTCGGGACGAGACTTTGCAATCATATCATCAACATATTCCTCAATTTCTTTATGCATTAAATCTTGAAACAACGTAACCATAGCTCTCTAATATGTTGCCCCGACATTTTTTAAACCAAAAGGCATAACCTTATAGCAGAATGTTCCCCATAATGTGATGAACGTTGTTTTTTCTTGATCCTCAGGAGCCATCTTGATTTAGTTATATCCAGAGAACCATCCATGAAGGAAAATGTTGAATACCTGGCTGTGTTATCCACCAAAACATCAATATGTGGTAAAGGAAGATTGTCTTTGGGACTTGCTCGATTCAAATATCTATAATCCACACACATTCTTACTTTTCCATCCTTTTTAGGAACATGCACTATGTTTGCCACCCATTCATGATATTTTGCTACTGTGAGAAAACCAGCATCTAGTTGCTTCTTTACTTCTTCTTTGACTTTTAATAACATATCGAGCTTTAACTTTCTCAATTTCTGTCGAATTGGCTTGCATCCATCTTTCAATGGTAGATGATGTTCAACTATATTTTTATCCAACCCTAGCATATCTTGGTAGGTCCATGCAAATACGTCACGATATTCATGTAGTAAAGATAATAACTTAGACCGTCTTTCATCTCTAGAAGTACTTCCCACTCGAACTTCCTTGATTTCATCATCTATTCCCAAATTGATAGTTTCTATTATTTCTTGGTGTGGTAGAGTTATTTTTTCCTCTTCATGTATTAAACGTAACAACTCAGGTGATATGTCATTGGTGACCTCGTTTTCTTCATCATATTCAACGTTCAAGATTGGGACATTGAAATCAGGTTAAAAATTGTTATCGTTTTTGCTTTCAAATATATCGCTATCAATCCTGAACAAATGTACGAAAAGAAAAAAAAAAGAAAGAAAAAGAGAGAGAGAAAGGACTAGTAAATGGTATGAAATCAAAATAAGAAACGACTTTTATTGAGAATGCAAAAATAGGACGCCCTATTACAAAATGAAAACTTCTTATAGTCTTAGGCATAACTAGTAGGAAACAAGACAAAATAAAAGGAAATTAAATTATTCTTGGGGCTTTTCAAAATGAATAGGCAGATCTACGAATTCCCAATTGTCTAATTCGAAACCCGGAGGGCATTGATATACCAAAGAATCTATCTCAGGCTCCCCGTGTTCTTCAATAATGGCGGTGATTGATAAATCTACCATCTCTTGCACCAACATGTCCGTTTTAACGTCATCCTTTTGAAAAGTCTCATAAATAGGCAGTATGATCATTCTTTCAGCGTTTACTTCCCTATTTTCTAATTTGACACTCCTCTGCTTTGTTTTTTCTTCCTGACCATTTTTTCAGTCTGTAACAGTTGGCTTGTAACCTAAATCGAATCTTTCGACTGCCTTGGGTAAAAACACTGGTTGGCTTCTTCTTTGCTGGTTTTTTCCCAAGCCTTTACCAAATTTAAATTCTTCCTTTATCATGATTTTTGCAACCATCATTGAAGCTCTTGATAAGGATTGTTCAAGACTTTGGTCCTTTGCATGGGTAAATATGGTAGCATTCATAATCTCAAAGGCTCGAAAAGAACATTCTAACGTTTCTTCTACTGCTTCCACATAAGGGGTGGCAGTAGCTTTAGTTACTAACACATCCTCTTGATCGAATACGCAGACCTATGTATTCTCGTAAACAAACTTCAATCGTTGATGCAGAGTTGATGGGATAACTCTAGCTGAATGAATCCAAGGTCTGCCCAACAAACAATTATAGGCTGGGCGTATGTCCATCACTTGAAATGTTATATTGAAAGCACGAGGTCCAATTTTGATAGGTAGTTCAATATTGCCCACAACTCCCCTTTGGGTTCCATCAAAAGCTCTTACCACCATGCTATTATGTTTAATGTGAGACGTGTCTACGGGTAACTTTAAGAGTGTAGACATCGGCATCACATTTAAAGATGATCCATTATCAACAAGGACCTTTGCTATCGCATAATCCTTGCATTTTACAACTATATGGAGTGCTCTAGTATGCCTAGTACCTTCTGGTGGAATCTCTTCATTTGTGAAAGTAATAGTGTTTGAGGCAGTGATATTCCCCACGATTCCACCCAACTTTTCAACTATGATATCATGATTCACATGTTCTTGGTTTAAGATATCCATCAAAGCTTTACGATGTGGTTCTGAGTTTAAGAACATTGATAATATAGATATGCGAGCTGACATGCTATGTAACTGTTCAATCACCTTATATTCACTGTTCTTGATCAACTTTAAGAATTCGCGAGCCTCCTCATCTGATACCATTTTCCTGGATGAACTCCCCTTTGTTATAATAGGCTCTTCACCCCAAATTTTATCGTGATCTTCTACCAGGTATTCCTTTGCTTTTCCTTTCTCCACTCGAGATTTTTGTTGATCCTCGACGTGTGACTCTTTTAAGGTTTCAGGCTTGTAGAACCTTCCACTTCTCGTTATTCCACTAATTCTAGAGATGTTGGTCACCATAGCGGCTTCCTCCTTAAGGACATGACCACCATAATTACACAGTACTGCTTTATTATCCTATATTGGTAAGGAACAGGAATTTGGATGGTTAAAGGTTGTGAGATGATCATGTTAGTCTGAACATATGAAGGTTTCTCTTTGAAGAAAATTACTAGTGGCTTTGGCTTGGATGGATCTTGTGGTGATGGGTCTTCTTTAACAATCATGTTTGCAAAATGATCATCAATTCCACCTTCCTTTGTTAAGCATATCGTAGTCAGATTGTGAGATAAGCAATCATCCTTCGAATATCGGTACACAAAATTATCATCCTCCTTGCATCTCGAAGAGACATGGATGGCATTAATTGTGGGATTGTCATGATTAGGAAGTGAATTTTGTGTGATATCTGGTACTTCTACTTTTTTGAATTTAAGTCATCCTACCTTTATCAAGTCTTGAACTCTTCCTTAAGAGCAAAACAATTTTTTGTTGTATGCCCAACAGCTCCTGAATGATAGTCACATAGTGCATATGGATTATACCATTTTGGATATGGTGGTTGCACGGGTTCCATAGGCACTGGAACTAGTTGTTTATTCTGGATTAATTGTGGAAGCAACTTTGTATAAGTTATAGGGATGGGATCATAGTTTCTCGAATTACTTCTAAAAACTCGTTGAGCATCTATTGCGTTAGAATTTTGAGCATTTAACGAATAATTCGTTTGCCCCGGTATTGCTCTGTAATTCTATCCTAACACATATGAGTTATTGTATGAGCTTTGAGACCTGTTATTTGCTACTGCATAGTGTGTCTTCTTTGGATTGTTCAAATATGGCTTTTGGTCGTAGCTGATCTCATGGACCTCGCCTTCTTTCTTTTTCGGAATAATACTCTTTTTTGGCTTAACTTCGATATTGTGTCTGCAATTCTTCCATATATTATCACATACTCAATTCTTTCTCCGACAGTTATGATATCTGAGAAATTTGTGTAAGCATTTCCAATCATACGATCGTAATAAGGGGATCGAAGAGTATTTATGAACATAGTCGTCAACTCTTTATCAGTTAATGGCGGTTGAATTTGTGCTGCCATTTCTCTCCATTTTTGTGCATATTCTTTAAAATTTTCAGTACTTTTCTTTTCTAATCTTTGGAGATTCAAGCGATTTCAAGCCATATCCAAATTATGTTTGTACTATTTGAGAAACATATCTGCCAAATCTTTCCATTTTGGAACATGAGCTCCATCTAACTGTATATACCATCGAGATGTAGGGCCTGTCAAGCTATCTTGAAAAAAATGCATCAAGAGCTTTTCATCTTGGATATGTGCAGCCATCTTTTTGCAATACATGATCAAATGACTCATTGGGCAAGATGTTCCATCATATTTCTCCAACTCTGGCACTTTGAATTTTGGAGGAATAATCACGTCGGGAACCAAACATAGTTGTGTTGCGTCTATACTCCCAAACACTTCGACACTTTCAATAGCCCGTAATCTTTCCTCTAAGAAATCTAGCTTTCATTTTGATGCAACATTTTCCCTATTCTCTAATATATTTCCAGAATTATCAGATCCATGGAAATGACCAAAACTATTCTTATGATTTCCTTGCTGTATAAAATGGTGAACTTGTTGAGGAATTGAAAATGTGAGGTTTTGGCTTGCTTCTCCTCCTAAAGGTGCCATTATAGGTGTATGAGTGTAGAAGATTGGTTGCACAAATGCAATCGATGTGCCGTTATGCTGAGGAACTGGTGATGTACAACATGGGGGATAAAGTGGAGTATCTTCTAATTTGGGAACGACAGTGCTAGATTGTGGAGCTTCAGTTATGGACTTTCCTTTTTGCATAGTAAGGAGTTCCAAAATCTTCAACATCTTTTCTTTCAAAGACTCGATTTCCTATCTCATCTCTTGGTTTTGGTCATTATCATGTTCACTCATGATTCTAGATTGCACCCTAGTCCTATAAGGATGTCGATTTTGAGTTTGACAGGCTATTTTGAATCCTTATTATTAACCATTTTTCCTGTTAAAGAAAAATCTCTTTTAGTTTTTTTTTTTTTAATGTCTGCCTCCTTTTTTTTCTTTATCAAAATATTCAAAAAAAATGCAATAACCAGAAATGAATGGAAAAAGATAAATATGAGAAATGGAACAGAAAGCATATTGGCTCCTTTTGTTGTGCGAAATTAGAAACAAAAGACTTCAAACTTCATTAATTGAAACAATAGAAAGAAATACAAGACTAAATCCAAAACACTATTGGAAGACCATCAAAACTCTAAAAGAAACGACTGAAATATGATAATTCTGCTAATTCTTCGCCATTGGATAATAGTGGTGGAAGGCCTCTTCTTAGCTCAAATCCCCATTCTGCAATTGCCCCAGCTCTTCTAGCCATGGCTATTATCCTTTCCACAGCATTATTCATTTGGACTCTCATGCCTTCACACTCTTGGATCAAACTCAAATTCTCTTGTCGAATACCCTCTGTATTGGCTTGATTACTCAATAGTGCTTCATACTTTCCCTTCCACTGTTCATGATTTAAGAGTATCTTTGTTGCAGACTCTTGAATTCTTTGAATCCAATGCCCTAGATTTTGGATGGTCGTGTGTAATGCACCATTATTCTCCTCTGACTCAATGATTTGCCTAGTTCGTGCACCAATTGAAGTATTTAATTCATAAACAAATTTTTGGAGGGAGACAATACTGCTTTCTAGGTCAATAATTTGTGCATCTTTTTCTGTCAAAACCCTCTGTAAAGCATCCTCATCATTCTTCATCCTCCAAGCCTTTTTGTCTAGTTGCCTGTTTTCAAAGTCTAACTCTTGACCCTCTTTCTCAAGCCTGATTTGGTTCTTCAACAGCCTTCTTGTTTCGATCAGATCTCTCTCTATTTCTGCAGCTTGTTGCTTCCATTATCTCTTGTAGTAACTTCTCGTTCTTCTGGTGGAGTGATAGATTTTTAGCTTTCAAACAAGCATGCTCGTCTCACTGTGCCTCTCAATGTTGACCTTTTTTATCTCCTTCCAGGATTTTATCACTCACAACACCCTCTGTCCAAAACTCTCTAACTCGTATCCAAACTCGAAATCTCCTGAGTCATGTATTATCGGAATAAATTGTTCGATTCACATCTGTCATAGGATTAAAAAAGGATTATAACTAGTGCCTCCCCATGAGGCCTAATAATGGAACATTATGGAAATTCCCACACCTGTAAGTTATTGGTTTCAAAGGCATCCACATGGCTTTACATATCACATTCTCAACTACTAAATTTTCGAGAAACACTATCCATGATTCCTTACTTATAGCATTTACTTTGCGCTCTGCTGTCCTAAATTCAGTGATCGGATCTCTAGCAAGGTTCCACGGGCTTGAAAATTTCACCTGCGGGTAGCTGAATTCTGGCGGACACCTCAAATGACTCATCAGCCAAATATACAATAAAGGAGAGCAACTGATGAATCTACCTTTTCCTTGTGTTTTGCAGAAGTCCAATGACCGTATTGTTTCAGTAAGAATTGGTATGATTGGATTAATACCATATTGGACCTACAGGAACAACTTAAGAACCTTCACATCCATTTATCCCTGAAGATTTGGGATCAAGATTGTCCCAAATATGCATAGTGCGAAAAGCTCCAACTTGACCTTTCATTCTTGTATTGTCGAGTTAGCCTTATGAGATAATCTAAGGGTATTCCTTCACTTCCACCCTTATCTTAAAACTGATGTTCCACGTCACTGGCAGTCAAATTACCAGCAACTTTCGCCAAAGCCCTCTTACCAGTCAATCTTTTGTCGTAAAAATATAGCTTTGCTTCGAACATGACTGGCATTCGAAGTAGCTCCTGATACTCCTCGATTGTGGTTGTCACATCGTTTGAATTAAACGTGAAACATTTACATATAGGGTTCCAGAAGTGCAGAGCGACTGTCAAGACATTTGTATCGACTTGAATGTCCAAGAGATTAGCAATGTGTCCATATTTGATTGTGAATGCGATTTTTTGCTATGAAGTGAATTCTTCCCAAGCTTCTTTTAGTTTTCTAGTGTTTCGATTGGTATAACTAAAAGCATATATTGCTAGGGATTGATCAAATATTTCTTTTAACAGTTTTGTTCTTGATTTCACTTGTACTTTTTCAGACCACTCGCGTACGAGCTTCTGGCTTTCAATTATGACCAGTGACTTTCCTTCCATAGGTGTCCTAGTGTTGGATGCAATAAAATCAATCTATATTTTCAATAATGAAGATTGAGACTTTTTTTTTCTAAAAACTATTTAGTTTTCCTTTTTTGAACAACTAGGAAATGAGATGATAAGAAGAATTCTAAGGAAAGCAACCAAATATGTTTATGCAAGTATGATGAAAAATAAATAAATAAATAAAATCAAAGATATAGACATGGTGGGATAAAATAAGAAAAGAAAACAATTAAACAATTAAATAACTACATATAAATATAACAAAACACAATCCGTGTGGTAAAGCTCTATTGTCTAAAGGATAAAGGGCCCCAAGCTGTCCTCAATTTTTTCTTTATTCGAGAAAAATCAGAGGCACCCTTATCAACATCCTGAATAAGGTCGACTTGAGTGAGGGTTTTCATGTGCATACACAAGAGTCATAGCTCCACATCGGTTGCATCTACTAATCCTCGACTCTAATCCTAATGGTAAAGTCCGGGTAGGAGGCTTGTGTACGTTTGTGTTTACAAAATTTAAAAAGAAAAATGCAATGCATAAGGTCATATATACAAAACAATAACGCAAAAAATAAAATTGACCCGCTTAAAAGTTGAAATCCCCAGTGGAGTCGCCAAGCTGTCGCTATGGATTTGGAACACGGAGCGGTCGACTTGGTTTCCAAGAGGAGGAAAATGGAGTCACCACCAGCATTTATTTAGAGAGTGTGATTGGGCACCCAAAAATTTGTTAAGATGATCTGCAAATAAAAGATTTCGGATTCGAATGTCGTTTGTGTATGGGAAAGGTATTAGCACCCCACAACACTCGTTCAATGGAATGAAATTTTACTTTTCTTGTGTTATTTTAAAAGAAAATGACATTTGTGAAAAAAACTATTTTTATTTTAATTTTTAAATGTCTCATGTTTTATTGATCGCTATTCTTAAATTAAATAATGAGCAATAATTATGGGTGGCATAAAGTCATTCAAAATTTATTTGAATTTAATTTGGCATCCCAAAATAAATTCATCACCTCAAGAACATTAGGGAATCAACATCTTGATTTCCTAATCTCCATCATAGGAAAGTTTTTTTTTTTTTTAGTTTATTAATTTAAAAACATGTGTGAGAAAATGATTCCTTTTAAGAAAATTCTTTATTATTTTCTATTTTTAAAAAAGTGAAACTTTTATGGAAAAAATAATTTTAGATTTTATTTAATGCTTTGAAAAGAAAATCAATGAGATGTTTTTTTTAGAAATCAAAATTTCCTTTAAGAAAATCATTTTATAGAAATACTCTTTATAAAAAAAAAATTGTATTTTTTTTATGATTTTTTTTTGGTTTTTTAAAAAAGGAAAACGTCAAATTTAGAAAAACAAAGTTTCCTAAAAAAAACTCCCTTTTATGAAAATGCTATCTATGAAAGTATTTTTGTTACTCTTTACAAAAAAGTTTTTATTTTTAAAGAAAGAAAACTTCAATTTTAGAAAAATCAAATATTTCTTCTTTTTAAAGAACTTCTTTTTTAAAACTTCTTTTTAGAAAAAAAAAAAAAAAAGAAGACTATCTATAAAACTTCATGCAAATATATTTTTTTTTTTTTGGTATTTTATAGGAAATATAGTAAAGAAGAATTCACATGAGAAGAGAAACAATTGCACACAAAAAAAAACTTTATTGAACACAATTTTATTTTTTAAGGAAAAATATTAAAATCAAATCTCGGCATCCCAAGATATTGATTTTTCACCTCAAGTACCTTAAATTACCAACCTGCCGAAGACTTAAGGTTTCCGAATTAGAGTCTAAAAAAAAAGACCATGGACTAAACATAAATGTGCATAAATAATAAATACAAGAATTCACAAATCTAACACATAAACTCATATGACAAATAACTTTAAGTTCCTAGCTAACTAGCATGCAAACATAAAAAATAAAAAGACATAATACATGCTTGTAATTGTTATGCTAAAAAAAACACAACTTAGAATTTATTTGCATAATGCCCTATATACTAAAAACTTTAAAACACTATATTAGCAAACAAAGAATATCTAAACTTGCTTTTATTTTACATGAAAAACATATACTAGACAAAATCTTTAAGGAAGCATGCTAAGTAAAAACAAATGAGTAAAGGAAGGAAAAAAAAAAAAAGAATGCTCAACTCTTTTTAAAGAAATATTACCGTTATATAAAGGGTAGTATTACTAGAGAGAAGAAATCTCCACAAGTTAATCGGTTGAGTGGAGAGAGGAAGGAAGAAGATTTTCTCTTTTTGCTTAAAAAAAAAAATGTGTATGTTTGGAGTAAATAACGTGAGTGAGAGAGAGAGGGAGATTTTGTGGGGGAAGGGAGAAAGAATATGTGGGAAAGATTTTAGAGAAAAAAAAAATTTGTGTCTCAAAAGAGATGGTTTCCTCCCTTTATATAAGCCCAAACCCCAATTTCAATTAAGTAAAAGAATAAATAAAACTAAAATGGAAGACAATAAAACAAAATAATATCAAATAACACCCAAATAAATGATTGAGTTAATCCTTAAAAAATTTCAAAATTTGATTTGTCCATTAATGAAATCTCATTCCCAATTAAAAGAATATATTTGGCTTAATTAAAAACACCAAATTTTCAAATATTTGATTTCGCAAATTAAATAGTCAATAAGATATTTGCTCTAATTAATTTTACCAAATTTCACATATTTGATGTGGCTAATTAATTTTTACCAAGATTTACTCTTTTTCCTTTATTTTCTTTTTTTTCACAAAATGAAAAATGCAAAATATATATATAATAAAATAAAATAACGGACAAATGTAGGGGTCTACAACTTCAATGTAAATTTGTTTAACCTTATTTTTAGTTTAATTCTAAATAAATTCAATGTTGATCCCAAAGTTGGATTCTAAATCGTTTAGAAATCATGTTTCCACTGCAGAGTGAATCGTTCATTCCTATAAACCTTATGAACCTACAAATTATAAACTCCAATGATACAAAATTAATTAATTAAACTTATTAGTGAATTAACTTTTATTCATTAATTCAAGGTCACTCTCCACTATAGACCTACATTTGCACTTTTATGCCTATAAGACAAGTTATGTTCATGGATATAATCACTACATACAAGTCGATCTTTTACAAAGTTGTTTGTAATTAATTACAGATGAGTCAAAAGTTCGTTTTACCTTTGTAATTGCATCTTATACCTTAAGTATCACTAATACTCTAATGAACAATCTATTTATGATCCAATAATGCAATCATAAACTAATGTGCTCTTAGACCAATGAGAGGGTGGGGTCCTATTGTTCAAATCTCAAAATTAACACATAGGGGAACTACACATCTATTTTCTCTATATGAGGATGAGTAAATTTCATCTTGTGAAACTTATGTTCTTAACTCTCTATTTGGCTTAAGTATGTCCTCAAAATGGTAGGCTTATTAAACCGACTATAGAGGTAATTTTCACACGTGCAAATCAAAGACATGACCTCATGATAATGCTCATTATTGAGGATTATTTAGCCATTAAATTCAAGTTATTATTGAGAATGAACCTGTAACAACCTGTATTTTCCAATATAATCATGCTAAAAATAACGCATAACCATAACAATTGGAAACTTAAACAAATCAGCAGAAGCAATTTCTTACGAAAAAAATTCTAAGACAAACTATCGAATCCTTAATAATAGCTTTCTAAGTCTTGTGCCATAATGGTAAACTTTACTTGTTTTGGGACTTTCACTTGATTCTTTGTCTGAAAACAATTTGGAAAAAAGAAAAATGAGTACAGAAATACTCAATAAGCAACTTCCACATCAAGTTCATAAATTCATTTTCACCAAAACAAAACATAGAAATTCAATTAAATTAATTATTTTAATAGTTGAATCAAAAGTCAAATATTCATTTGGTCATTTACTTTCAAAACAATCATAAACAAAAATACAAATATCCTTGCAAAACTTTTAATACAACTATCAAAACTTTTAGACAATCGGTGCTTTAAAACAATACTATAAAACACTACAAGAAAATGTGACTACAGCAACATAAAATTTGCAGCGATTGCACAACTGTTGCAAGGGTTTAAACTATTCCAGCAGTTTTGTAAACAAATTTTTTATAAACCTCTGCAATTAAGTATTTTGCAACAATTAATTTGTAACACTTTGATTAACCCTGCAAGAGGTATATTTTGCAACAGTTAATGTACACCAATTCAGAAATTTGTTTCAATAGATAGATAAGATTGCAACAATTAGATGTAGGAAAGTATATAGTAACAGTTATACTGGCAATAGTTCTAAAAATGTTACAATAGATTAATGCAATTGGAGCAAATAAATTACAACAATTTTATTAATAGTTGTAGGAGAGTATATTGCAATAGTTGTACAACCGTCACAGGAGATTAATGCAATTGCATCAATTACATTGTAACATTCTTATTAACTGTTGTAGGGGTGTGTATTTGCAACCGTTAGTTTGTAAACTTATGAAATTGTTATAAGTTTTTATACAATTGCAGCACTTATTTAGCAACATTTTTTAAAAACATTGGAAATTCAACGTAATTGCGACTGTTGACAGAGAAATTTCAGCCAATCCCTAATTTTCACGTCGTTATTCTAAATTAATGAAGAAACTAAAAATAATTAAATTTGGGACAAATTATAAGTTGACATGTGTCCCCGAATTTAATTTGAAGACAAAAATTGGCAAAATCTAAAAAAATGAAAAGGGCACATGTCTTCATTATGACAATTTGACCAAACAATTAAATTTAATTTGGTCAAATTGGGTTATATGGTATTTGAGTTAAAGTTAAATAAAACTCAAATCCAAATGGTTAGGCCCAAAGCCAACCAAAGCCCAAGTCTATGGTTGGGCCCAAAGGCCACTAAAGCCCAAGGCTACATGCACAAGGAAAAGCTCTATAAATAGGAGAGCTCTCCTTCATTTCAAAGGTTCAAAAATTTTATTCTCCAGAGAACTCAGAGAGACTTGAGAGCAAAAAAGGTCAAAGTCCATAGGTACTAAATGCCCCATGAAATCCTTAGGTACTTAACGCTTCAAGACAAGTCCTTAGGTGTTGAAACCTCTTTGAAGACCAAAGACTCTTCAAGACCAGTCCTTAGGTGTTCAACACTCCTTGAAATATTGAACACTCTTAGAAGACCAAAACCCTCTACTACAAGTCCTTAGGTGCTAAATGTTCCTTGAGAACTAAAGATACTTCGAAGACCAAAGATGCTTTGAAGACCATAAGACTTGAAGACTTTAAAGAACAAAATATCTTTGAAGACAAGTCGTAGCGTACAAGACTCCAAGACTTCGATCGTATCTTCAACAACAAGCCAATAGCTGATCCAACGATCAATAAGCCAAATGATGATATAACAATTAACAAGCCAAAGGCCGATCCAACGATCAATAAGCCAAAGTCCGATCTAAAGATCAACAAGCCAAAGGCCTATCCAACAAGGTCAACAAGCCAAAGGTCGATAAAAAAAAACCAACAAGCGAGCTCGATAACAAGCTTTCAGCCCTCGAGACTTTTGTATATGAAAGAGAAAGAATCAGACGAGCAAACTAGAAATTGTACTACACCCACAAAATTAATACAAATATAAATTTATTTACATGTGTCTCATTTCTTTCTATTTTGAAATTACATGTGAACAAATTGGCACGCCCAGTGGGACCATCTCTACCTTTCATCTCTTTCCCTCAACTTAAAGCATAAGTGAAGTGATGACGTTCAAAAAGACTTCTTCGATGACCGTTGTCATGAGCAACTTGTACACGGGTTCTGTTTCCCAAAGTTGCTCTAATGAACTGATGTTGCAAGAAGATGAAGTAATGACATTGTTGGGGGCATCTACTTGTTGGGATTTATGCTCTAAAGCCTCGTAATTAATGATTTATTTAATAATTGATAATAATTTTGATTATTTTATTTGCAATATATTATTATCCATTATATGAAAAATCCAAGGTTATTAGTGTAATCTTGAACAGTTGGATCATGTTCAAGAAATAACCTAAAGGGTCATAGTATATGGATAAGGTTGGGTTCCTTATCCTAGTAACACTATTGATACGACCCACTTTGTAATAGTTACAAATGATTTGATCCAAATCATTCATATGGAGACATGTGAGTGGGGGTATCTTATACAATAAGTTTGTATAAAACTGGACCACGAATTATTTAATCTCTCTTTATAAATCCGTTAATTAAGAAGATTAATATTTCATCAGGATGATCATATGCGACTCGATCTTAATCCTGAGTAAGTTATGAACTCCTGCCTGTGAGGGCTTGTCCTTTGTTTTGCATGGGTGAGAGTGGCTTTTGTAGCTGATTCAATAAGCCTACCATTTTTTGGACTTGATCAAATAAAGAGCTGGGAACATAATCTCCCAAGATAAAATTCACTCCTTCCCATATAGGATAAGTAGATGAGTAGTTCCCTTACGTGCTGATTTCAAGACTTGAACAATGGGGCCCCACCCTCTCACTGACCGGAGAGGGACTTAGTTTATGGTTGGATCATAAACAAATTGTTCGTTAGAGGATCGGTGGTACTTAAGGTGCAAGATGTAATTACAGGGGTAAAACGAACTTTTGACCCAGCTGTAATTACAAACAACTCGTGAATGATTGACTTGTATGTAGTGATTATATCTATGGATACAACTTATCCTACAGTGCATAAGAGTGCAACTCTAAGTCTATAGTTGAGTGACCTATAGTTAATGAATAAAAATTAATTAATTAAAGAATTTAATTAATTGATTTTGTATCATTGGCGCTTATAGTCTGTAGGTCCATAAGGTCCCTTTGGTAGCTCATAGTAACACTTAAAGATCAATTTAGTTGAAAGAAAGGCCCCTTGGTAGCTCATAGTAACACTAAAAGATCAATTTAGTTGAAAGAAAAGTTTGAAATGTTCAAATTAATATTTAATTTGAAGTGTTCAAAATAATATTTAATATATTAGATATATTAAATATAAAAGAGAAAAATATATTTATTGTATTTGATACATTAAAAAAAAGATATTTATAAAATTTGAATAAGATTCAAATAAATAAATATCATAGGCGATTTGAATGAGATTCAAATAAGTATAAGATATATTTTAATATATTAGATATTAAAATATAATATGGCAAAGATTTGTCATTGGTCTCTATAAATAAGACCCTTGGGTTGAGCCATTAGATATAACACACATCTCCTCAATAAAAAATTAGAGAATTTTCTCTAGACCTCTTCCTCTCCAATCCTTTATAGATTTTCTTTCAAGAGGCTCCCACAAGCCTTGGTCCTATGTTCGAGTCGTAGCAAGGAAGACTTTTGTGGAAGTCTTGGAACACGAGAAGTAAAGAACCACCAGAAAATATCTCCATATTATTTTCGAGGTATGTTTTGTTTAACCTTAATTTTTATTGTTTAATTCTAAGTAAAATCAAAGTCGATTCCAACGCTTCCGCTGTGGGTTTAATTCGATTATTCCCTTCACTATTAATGACAATTCCTGGTGAAGTGTAATCCTTTGTTTGATCTCGATTTTGACGTAGTGTCCATCATGATGACTAAAACAAGCACTATGGAAGAAAGATTGGCAAATATGCAGGAGATAATCAACATCTTGGTGAAGGCGATCGAAGAAAGAGATTCTCAAATTGCCTACTTAAAGAGCTAGATTGAGAACCAAAATGTCTCTGAATCAAGTCAAACTCTTGCCATCAAAAATCGCAATAAAGGGAAGGTTGTTGTGCAAGAAGATCAGCCACAACCCTCTACTTCAATCACTTCACTCACTGTCCAACAGCTTCAGGACATGACAACAAACTCCATTAGAGCTCAATATGGTGGGGTTTCTCAAAGTTCTCTCTTGTATTTTAAACCATATACCAAGAAAATTGATAGTTTGAGAATGCCAACTGGTTACCAACCACCAAAGTTCCTGCAATTCGATTGAAAAGGCAACCCTAAGCAACACGTTGTACATTTCATTGAGACATGTGAAAATGCTGGTACACGAGGAGATCTATTAGTCAAACAATTCATACGAACACTGAAGGGAAATGTTTTTAACTGGTACATTGACCTAGAGCCCGAGTCGATTGACAGTTGGGAGCAATTCGAAATAGAGTTTCTAAATTGCTTCTATAACACAAGACGAACTATCAGCATGTTCAAGCTCACCAACACTAGACAACAAAAAGGTGAACCCGTTGCCGACTACATAAATCATTGTAGAGCCATGAGTCTCGATTGCAAATATTGTCTCACTGAACTGTCAGGTGTGGAGATGTACATTCAGGCATGCAATGGGGACTTCTTTACACCCTTCAAGGCATAAAGCCTCGCACCTTTAAAGAGCTAGCAACTCGCGCCCATGATATGGAGCTAAGTATTGCTAGCAAGGAGACAAAGACATATTAGTCTTTATGATAATTCTCATTTATGAGTATTATTTGGCCTTTCAACTTAGTTATACTTGTGAATTATATCATATTATTATATGAAAATTAGGAAAAGGGTTGAATTTAATGACATTATTATGGAAGACCTTCAAATTAAGTTGAGAAAAAAAAAATTCATACTTACTTAATGCTTTAATGCAGTTTTTTACAAAATACAACAACAGTGCAATTGCATGGCAATTGCAATTTTGGCAGATCTGGAGATTAAGGAAAAAACGTAAATCAACGGATTTCGGGAAGGAAAATGCCCACAAATTCAGCTAGATTTCGAGCTGTAACTATCCATCAACCAAGAAGGAAACCTTAGCATGAAGTTCCTATATATTTTGGAGAAGAAAGCCGTGAAGATGAGCTCAATTTTTGGGCAGAAATTCGTTTATGTTTTTGGGCTTTATTTCCTTACCGTCTGCAATTTTTAATTTCAATTCTTAGTTGCTGCTCTGTTGTAATTTCTTCTACATCTCAACCCCTAAATTCTATCTCAATCCCAGCACAACAAAAGTTTATGATGGTTAAGAACAAATTTATTGTCTGATGGAGTTGAGAGGAATGGGTTTTCAGTGTAGTTGAGTTCCTATTCAATTTCTACAAGCGTTGGACTTTTGTTTCTATTATTTAATTTGAAGTTAGCTATTAGTTTCTATTTTCTCTTTAGCATTTTAATAAAGTTAAAGATTCTTCTAATTTTGAATCCAGAGCAACCTTTTGGCAAAGTAAATTTTTTTCATACCATTTTGATTGTAAGTGTTCTTGGGTTATTTTCAATTCTTTTTTATATCAATGAATTTTATCAATTTAAGCTTACTGTTTTTTGTTAGTTTTATTATGATGAGCTACATTTCTTTAGGGATTCAAGTTGTGAATACCCTAGAGGAAAGATGTAAGGCTCGATAGCAAAAACAATTTAGCTAACACTTGAACTATTGTTTGCTTTTAGTGAGTTCAATGTTGGGTAAACCCTAGTTGGCCATCTAGTGTTGCTTGCTAAGCTATAACTTAATACCGAAAGGGTTAAGGGAAGTTGATGTCGCAAAAGCAATGGAGGAAAAGGCTTAGACATAATTCTGAAACATCGACCCTAGACATAGTGCGAGACTCCAAAACCACTAGAGTTATGCGCGGATATATATAAGTTAGATTAGTCATAGAAATATAGGTTTAATCACTTAGCATCCTAAGGATAGTTCATAGAATGTCGAATAGAAGTTGAGTTTGGTTTACTTAGTTTTTTGAGTTAGCTATGATTGCAATTGCATTCTTGTTGCATTTTCTTTCCAAATGGGCATTAGCATTCTTGAATCCCTTCCTCATTTCCATTATTTTTTCAAACAAATTTTCTTTTAGCCAAAACACCTCACAAACCTTTTTATACCCACGGTTACTTTAAGTTGCAATTTGTCAACAATTTTGTGTCATTTTAATACATTTTATTAAAACTTGTTCACTTGGGTACGATACTTTGGAGTACTTCCAGTTTCTTATTACTTCGATCACGTGCACTTGTGTGTAGCACCGATCACCTTAACATAAGAAAATAGGGAAATAACATCCAGGAGACATCAGAAGAGTCTATGGTTGTCAATACAACCCTTCTCAAGTTATCTTCAAAAGGAAAGACAAGAAGATTAAAAGGCAACAAGAAAATGAAAGGTGTCACTTAACTTTAAAGGAAAAATAGGAAAAAATCTATCATATTTCAAATTCTGACATTCCTAATATGTTAGAACAACTGCTAGACACACGACTGATCGAACTTTTTGAGTGTAAGTGGCCGAAGTCAATGAAAGAAGTCGATGATCACAACTATTGTAAGCATCATTGCGTCATCAATCATCCGGTGGAGAAATGCTTCGTCCTAAAAGAGATAATTCTTAGATTAGCTAAAGAAGGAAAAATTGAGGTAGACCTCGATGAATTAGCTTAAACAAATCATGTTGCAGTAACAACAAATTCCTATAGTCGAATATACTCTAGTGCACTTTGCGATTAAGGAGTGCATCTAATCCAATTTGAAACCTTGGAACTTGTAGCCATTTGGTTTCAACATGAGGTGCACAAAAATAAGTCCCAATATGAGATAGAGCCTATAATGATGAAGACAAATGTTGGGTTCTTGCGACTCATCTAAATAAGCAAAGGCAAAATTCAGCCTCAGACAAGTTTCACCAAAGCCACAAAAGAAAGAACAGACGTCAAGAAAAGAAGAATTCAAGGAAGCCTAAACCTATAAGGAAGAGGAATAAAGATTTTTATCAACCTCGCCAACTGGTGACTTTAAAATGATTCTTCCCAAGAGATTTCTTTTCTGTCAAAAAAAATGAAGAAAACTTGGCAAGTTCATATTGCATAAATGTAGAAGAAGTTGACGATTTAAAAGAAGACGAGCAAAGGATTTCTGTCTTCAATCGCATTAAGTCTTCAACCACTCAACCTTCAATCTTCCAAAGGATGAGTATAGTCGGAAAAAGAGAAGAAAACCAACGTCTAACTTATGTCTCAACTCGACCTTCAGTCTTCCAAAGGCAAAGCGTCTCCACATCAAAGAAAGATCGACCTTTAACATCTATTTTTTATCGCCTCAAAGTAACAAGTGTACATGAAAAGAAGATGAAATCCTTGAAGGCAGAATTGTTCGATGAAGTGAAC
Organism: Trichosanthes truncata; assembly: GCA_033996785.1. NCBI lineage: Eukaryota > Viridiplantae > Streptophyta > Magnoliopsida > Cucurbitales > Cucurbitaceae > Trichosanthes > Trichosanthes truncata. The sequence continues at coordinate 47,476,587 of JAWPNB010000003.1, read as the reverse complement.
CACACCAAGATTCATAATATCGTCCCTTCATAATGAAAAGGAAGTTCTTCATTTTCATAATTACAGAGGGTTCCTTGAAGGTGAAGAAAATTCTTGTCATTATAACAAATCCTACAAATGAATGATCTGATCAAGACTATGGTGACGATAGAGACATTTACAATTTAAAATCTCCTCATTGCAAGAGCCTAAACAACATGATGCTCCTGGCCCGCACGAGCTAAAAAGGTGAACAACCCTAAAAAAAATCTTTGAACTACATTATGACTTGATCGATCCTTTTCACTAAAAATGTACGTAGGCAACTTAAAAAAAAACTTTAAGTTTAGTCTAAAAAAAAGTTTCCATTCCTATGAAAACAAGATGTTAAAAGTTGGATGCATATGAGAGAGCTTTGCCCATCTTAAGTATGGTTCTCTCCTCACTCGCTTTAAAATTCGAGCTTCAACCCCCTCAAGTTCAATTCATCACTCACTCTCCTAAAGTTCGAGCTTCGTTCGCCTCAAGTTCGATTCGTCGCTCACTCCCCTAAAATTCGAGCTTCAACCGTCTCAAGTTCGGTTCATTGCTCACTCTCCTAAAGTTCGAGCGTTGTTTGCCTCAAGTTCGGTTCGTCGCTCACTCCCCTAAAATTCGAGCTTCAACTGCCTCAAGTTTGGTTTTTCTTCGCTCACTCCTTTAAAGTTTGAGCTTTGTTCCCTTCAAGCTCAGTTCGTCACTCACTCCCCTAAAATTTGAGCTTCAACCCCCTCAAGTTCAATCTGTCGCTCACTCCCCTAAAGTTCGAGCTTACACCCCCTTAAGTTCAGTTCGTCGCTCACTCGCTCTAAAGTTTGAGTTTCATTCCCCTCAAGTTCATTTTGTCGCTCACTCGCGCTAAAGTTTTGGCTTCACTCTCCTCCAATGATGAGGTTCACGCTTCACCCCTTCAAGTCTTCGAGTTCAAGTTTTTCTCACTTCAAGCTTAAGTTCAAACATCACTCGCTTGAAGTTCAAGTCTACACTTCGCTCTCTTCAAGTCCAAGTTCGAGCGTTGATTGCCTACAAGTTGGTCTTTTGCCTCCAAGTTCAGCGTTCTGCCTCAATGCAGCACTTCGCCTACTAGTACGGTGCTTCGCCTACACTCTCTCTCCAAATTCCAAGTTCTTTGCTCTTCCTCTATGTCTAGGGATCGACCATTGCTCCCCCTCTCCAAGTTTTAAGACTCTTTCGTCGCTCCATTCGTGGTGGCTCACTCCTTCGCCAAGCAGGAGGCTTTGTTCGTCGTCGCTCTATCTTAAGTCAAAGGAGCGTCCGTCGACCCTTGCTCCTTCGCCAAGTCAGAAGGCTTTGTTTACCATCGTTCACTCCTTCATCAAGTCAGGAGGCTTCAGGCCAACAACAGTGTCACTGAGCAAATACTGAAGAACCCTGTAGCAAAAAAAACCAACAAAAAAAAAAGATAAATTAGAAGAGAGATATAATTTACCTTGAAATTTGTCTTTGAGGTAACATCGAAGAGCAGCGAGGCTGCAGGAACACCATAGGCCTCGTTAGGGTCGAGTGTTCCTGAGCTAACATCGAATGGCAAGGGTACTTACAAGTACACCCAGAATTGTCAGGGTTCCACATGTGTACCTGCGTTAAGATGGGAGAGTGTTGTAGCTACAAGAGCTAATTAACCGCAAACAGTGGCAGCTGCAAGTACACCCATAACCACCAAGGTCCCACAAGTGTACTCGCGCTAATAATGGTGAGTGTCGTAGCTACAAGAGCTAATTAGTCGCAAATAGAGGTAGTTGCAAGTACACCCAGAACTGCCAGGGTCCCACAAGTGTACCCGCGCTAAAGATGATGAGTGTTGTAGTTAAAAAAGTTAACTAACCTTGAGTAAGGGTAGTTGCAAGTACACTCAAAACCACCAAAGTTCCACAAGTGTACCCACGCTAACACTGGGGGCATAACTGCAAAGCAGAACAAAAAAAAAAACACAAGGGTTTATACATCTTAAAGAATAATATTCACTTACCTACTTACTTACTTATCTTTTTGGGGTGGTGAATGGATGTATTCTCTTTGCAATGGAAATATTGGCAAAGTGATGTGAATTCAAAAAAAAAAAAAAAAAAGGCAAAGAGAAAAGGAATGAAAAAAAAAATCAAGAAGAGCTTTTGAAGAAAAAGAATAGTGTGGTTAGCAAGTTGAAAACCTTTAAAAGAAAAAAGAGAATTGAAAAAAAAATCAAGTGAAAAAAAAAAAAGAGAAGAACAGCTTAATTTTTTTTTTTAAAAAAAAAAAGAAACTTACCTCAGCAAAAAAAAAGGGAAAAAAGGCATGAAAAAAACCTCTTGCAAGTTTGCTGGTGCGAAAAAAAAAAAAAGAAGAGTTAAAAAAAAAGTAGAAAAAGAAAAAAGAAAAAAAGGTGCCTGAAAGAAATCAAAAGAAAAAAGAATTAGTTGGAAAAAAGCTCTCTTAAAAATTAAAGGAAGAAGCATGAAAAATGAGAAAGAACACACTTATGAACTCTCTTAATAGAGTAGATTTACACATTTAACTTTCACAAATCAATCATCACAACACAATAAATCTCTCAAGAATAAGATAGAAAAAAAAAATGAGAGCTTGGAGAGAGCAACAATGGAGGCTTTTTGAGATTTTGGAGGATTGAAAAATGTAAAACTTATTGTAGAATTTTGGAGAATAATATGGTATAAAAAGAGAGGGAAATGAGGTAAAAATCAAAATTTAATTTGGGTCATTGGATTGTTGCAAAAGTAAAATGAATGGTAGAGATCAAAAATCAAGACCCTGTTTTATAACCATTTTGTTTTTTGTTTTTTAAAATTGTGCTTGTTTTCTCATTATTTCTCTACAATAGGTTTCATCTTTCTTAAAAAAAATATTTGAATTCTTAACCAAATTCCAAAAACAAAAACAAGTTTTTGAAAATTACTTTTTTTAGTTTTCAAATTTTGGCTTGGTTTTTGAAAACATATGTAAAAAGTAGATAACAAAACAAGCAAATCCATAGAGAAAATAGTATTTATAGGCTTCATTTTCAAAACCAAAAATCAAATGGTTATCAAATGGACCTTGATTTTTAGTTTTTTATTTTTGAAAATTGTACTTGTTTTATCATTATTTGTCTACAATGGGTTTCATCTTTTTTATGAAAACATTTGAATTCATAGTCAAACTCTAAAAACAAAAACAAGTTTTTGACAACTATGATCTCGTTTGATAACCATTTGGTTTTTAGTTTTTAGTTTTTGAAAATTGTGCTTGTTTCTTCATCATTTATCTACAATGGATTTCATCTTTCTTAAGAAAACATTTGAATTCTTAGTCAAATTCAAAAAACAAAAACAAGTTTTTGAAAACTACTTTTTTTTTAGTTTTCAAAACTTGACTTGATTTTTGATAACATATGTAAAAAATAGATAACAAAACAAGAAAACCTATGATGGAAGTAGTATTTATAGGCTTAATTTTCAAAAACCAAATGGTTATCAAACAAAGCCATACTTTTTTTAGCTTTTACAACTTAGCTTGGTTTTTTAAAACATATGTAAAATATTGGTAACAAAAACAAAGAAACTAATAGGTGGGAGTAGTATTTACAAACTTAATTTTGAAAAAAAAAACAAAAAATAAAATGATTATCAAACGAAGCCTAAATGAAGTCTAAATTTTACATTTTGAGAAGGATTATGTTAAGGAAAATAATATTTATGTTTTCCTTGCAGATTTAATTATTTTTAGATATATCTCTCTTCAGAAATGCCATTTTCTTCTTGAGTAGCCCTCCTCCCATTTTTTCTGTAAACCCTTCCTTCCATTTTAGCAGTGTGAAATCACAAAGAGAGAGAGGGAGGGAGGGAGGGAGAGAGAGAGAGAGAGAGAGAGAGAGAGGAGGGAGGGAGAGAGAGAGAGAGAGAGAGAGAGAGAGAGAGGAGGGAGAGAGAGAGAGAGAGAGAGAGAGGAGGGAGAGAGAGAGAGAGAGAGAGGAGGGAGGGAGAGAGAGAGAGAGAGAGAGAGAGAGAGAGAGAGAGATAATTAAAATGAGATCCATGTTTTCTAATTTTAGGCTTGAGAGAGAGAGATAATTAAACTGAGATCCATGTTTTCTAATTTTAGGCTTCTCTAAATCTAAAAACAATGAAAGCAACTCAAGTTATTTTTAAAATACGGGTTACATGGGTTCCAATTTCTAAAAATAACATTCAAATTTTGATCCACTAAACATAAATTCTTACGACCCAAATGAATGGGGTAAGATATCAAATGCACTCTTAGTTCATATTTAAAAGTATAGTGGATACCAGTTATTTTAATAGATGAGGATGTAACATATAGATTTTCTCGACAATAGGGGGATCTTTTTGTACTTACAAATTGGACATGAAAACTAGGGGTGTGCACGGTTCGGTTTGGTTCGGTTTTGGCCGAATCCAATGACCGAACCGTACCCTTCGGTGACTGGTCGGGTAGGTTCGGTTCGTCGGTTTGGGTCGGTTTCTACACACCCCTAATGGAAACCAAGAGGAATCGAGAAAGCAAAGCAGTGGAATGGTTTTTGGAAAGCAGAGGTGCCTTCGAAACTGAATAACCTCGACATGTACTTAACCAAGAGGGGAGTCGAAACTAATTCATGAAGAAACCCGAGACACTGACACACCACCTATTCTGGAAGTGTAAGTTTGCCAAGAATCTTTGGAGAAGTTTCTTTAGTGCTAAATATGTGTGCTTATTTGTGTGACGGGGATATCTGGAATGTAATGAACTAATTTGATTGGTTTTGGTCTACTAAGGAACGAGACATCGTAGAGAAACTAATGGTGATGATGTTAAAGATATGGGAACCTCGAAACCAAATCCTTTGCCACGACGACCGCAAAAGCAACCAAGTCATCAAAGATTCAATCTACAGGTACTAGCAAGAACTGACCTTTAATTTAGAGAAAGCAACAACGACGCGTTCCACGGCGAGGCAACCTCTTTCCCTAACCCCCACTAAATTTGGATGCCTCCAGGGAGGTTAACTTAATTAAATCTGTGGGTTGTGTCAATTTTGATTTCCCATTTTAGCGACGGTTTGGAGTAAAGAGCCAAGTGACCCTTAGGCCACAGGCCCCACAAAGAAGTTAATGTCTAAAGCAAATGGCAAAATGAAAGCATGAAAGTAAATCAAGTCAGGTACAAGAGACAGAATGGGGTCACACAAAACTGTAATGATTCCCTAAACCATAAAAATTGTCAATTTCCACTGGGTTGCATTGCCATGTTGATAATTCAAGATAGAGAGCTCCATCTAATATAAAAGATTGAACCAAGGCTTGTACCAGAATTCTAAACTTAGAGAGAAAAAAGAAAAAAAGAAAAATGGATTTCATCACGCAACAGATTTGCGCAACTCCGCAGCACCATGCGCAAAGTGGCATCTCTCTCCAAATGTGCAAGACCCTTTGGCAAAATTATCACAAAGTTTTGTCTTATAATTGCTACCTGCAGGTGCGGCCGAGCCACCTGTTGCTCCAATAGCTGCTTTTGGAGGGCCTGCCATCGAAACCGTCACGATTAGCTCCCTCACCATTGCGCTTGCTTCCTTAATCTGGTCGAACGTCCCCTCGAGTTCAATGTTTCTGAGGTTGGGATCTGATTCGTGGTCCCTGATGGAAAGTTTGGCTCCAGTTTGACGACAAATCTGCTTGGAGTTAACACCGCCCTTCCCTATAATGGGTCCAGCAAGAGAAGCATCAACACTAATCTTTGCCGTGGCAGAGGCACCAAAGCTGGCTGCAGGGCCTGGTGGAGCTGCGTCCATCCTACCAGGTAAACGGTTTGGAATATGTCCCATGGCCCGAGGATCGTCGTGAGATGGAGCTAAAGACTTTCCAAGTTCCCATTCTCCATGAGCAAAATGGCACTTGTCACCAAATTTGCAGCCTTCGGCAGAGTTATACTTGTTGCACATACGAGTTTTAACAACCGGAGCGGCTGAGCCATTGGACATTGGAGGAGGGGCTGCCATATTTCTAGGAACTGGAGGAGCAGGTGCTAGGTTCATCATTTGGGCAACAGCGTTATAACCACCAGGAACATAATGCAGGAAATGGCATCCTTCACCAAATGGGCAACCAGTAGTGCTAAAACCATAAAAGAAACTATCAGAATAAAGGAAATTTACATAGAAAACACTGATGTTCTCAACACGGTGTCCGAATTAATTTCATGCTTCTTAAATTAAATTGATAACTTTTGATCAAATGCACAAAGCATAATGCAAGTGAAAAGCCTACTAAATACATTTCCCAAGTTTAGCTTTCAAATTTAAAATAAGTCAAAACGAGGTAAAGAAAGTTCTTTAAATCCATCCACACCAAATCAAATATACCTAAAAGAAAACCACAAATGATGATCAAAATCATAAGCAACGGAAAAGACGTATGATGATTTATTAGCCTCCATTCATTAATGGAAGATAACAAGAACAGGGAGAAAACAAGTATTAGGAGATACTGAAAGTGTAGCAGCTTGATTCAACGAAGCTACTACTTTTCAACATTATGAGCAGCAGTGGAGGATGGATATGCAAACAGAGATTCTGAAATAGCCGAAGCCGAGTTCAGTCAAGCAGCTGATTTTCAAAGTCCCAAGTATTTCACAATAAATTAGATAAGTGAGAAGCATATTCATTCTATCTCACACACAGTTTGTAGTTAACATGATGGGGAGAGACTGTAAAAAGTTTTGTCCTCCTCTAGAATTTTCAAGGCTTATGTCATTACTGTCCTACTCTAAGAAGCACAGATACGGATATGAGACACAGATACAACACGAAACGGACACAACGAGATACCAATTTTTAAAAAAGTAGGCCACATTGTAGACACGTAATATATTTAAATGTATTTTTCAAATATATGTGTACATGTTAAATTTACCAATACATTAAATCAAAAAATATTAAATGTGAGCCAACTGTCCATCAAAAATTAGAAAAACCATTTAGAAAAAGAAGCTGTTCTTAAATCTTAGCCTTTCGAGGGTTTCTTTCCCTATTTGTTTCGTTCTTGTATAACACATGCAAGAGGTTGCTTCTTATAAGTTATAAGGAAATCAATAGGTTAATCTCCATCTTTTATTCTTCTATTTCTTTCCTTTTTTGGGCCAGTACTTTCTTTCTCCCTCTCTGCGATTTTGAAGCAACAAAATGGGTTCTTTTTTGGTTCAAGGGTTATCACGGCAAGTTGAAAGAAAAGTGGGTTTTTTTTCTCCTTTTTTTTTTCAGGTTTTCTTTGTTTAGGCAGAGGCTGTGTTAGGGTTGAGGCTATGTATTACTTAAGTGTCTCATGTTCATGGCGTGTCCAGAAGAGTAGGTAAGGTGTCCATAGCGTGTGCAATTTTTGAAAAAAATAATAAAAAATTCGGACACTGATTTTTGCAGGTCGGACACGTGTCCAAGACGTGTCCGGACGTATCCATGTTCAACACGTATCTGACATGGACACTCGCCCAAAACAAAGTCCGTGCTTCTTAGGTCCTACTTAAGAGTTTTTTGAAGCCCTTTTTAAATATTATGTAAACAGTTTTACTAGATTAGCTACATATGAAAATTTGCTTCCAACAAATTTGAGAGAATACACACAACATTTTAAAGAACTTTTGAAAGGTACACTTAAAAAACATCCTCTGTAAAGTGCCAATAAAGAAAGTGTTTTAGTAATTAACACAACTCTCAAAGCACTATCCATAACACTCATAACCTAAGAAACATGAAGTAAATTCTGCTAACCAAGTATTTGTGACAAACACATGTATTAACTTAACTCACGGGAAATATGTTGAATGAAAATTGTACAAATCCAGTAAAAGCTGCAGAGAATATCACCATTTCACAGTTCAATTATCCTTTACGCTGTTGGTCTCCATACAAGCTATACTCTAGATAATGGTTAAATCTTTTACCTGTATGCAATTTTGCCTGTTTCATGAGCATGATTATAGAACTAGGTCTTGTAAAATAAAAATTGGATTCTTAAAATAATTTATAAAGATTCAGATAAGGATAAGATATGTTTCAAAGTATTTATTTAGATGAGTGAAGATTTGAACCTGTAAAATTTGGTGCATGGCTTCGATTTGCTTCCTACACCAGTTGATAAGGACTCCATTTCTGTTACAAAAAATTTATTATTGTTTTCTCAGTCACTTTTCCTAGATTTTAATATAATTACTCTAAAATGTCTGACAGTTATGAATTATTGACCAACAAATAACTTCTTAAGATTAAATATGCCCGTATAAGATTTTGATGTCTCTATATAGACATATTCAGGTGACTTCAATTAGGTGGTGTGGCTTGAAACCCCTGCAGTTAACGGGAAGTAACAAACTTATCGGCAAACCAAAAATTTATGCATCTAAAAGTTTTTCATTGTTCAAAAAGGAGTATTCCACACTAATTGCTAACATTATGCCCAATACTCATTAGTTTCTTTAACTAACTATACTCATGTAAATAACCATGTGAAAACTCACTTTTTTTTTTTTTTTTTAAAGTAACAAGGATGTTATGTACAAACTTGCATCTCAAATTCATAGACCAATGGTAAACAATAGAATCCAAAAGAAAATATAAGTTGTTACACCAATCAGCAAGAAATTTTCAAATTTCGCTGAGAAGTTTTTCCACACCAAGTTCCTACTTTTCAGTTCTCAAACCTTTCCCACAAAAGGAGTTCACAAGCAAAGGTTCATCAAACTCAAACCAACAAACATTTAATTCCCACTTCACAGTCAGAAACCTCCTAACAAATGTCAGGATTTAACCCAAAAAAGAAAACCCACAACCAAAAATAACAAAATAAGCTAAATTCAAATGTCCGCCATCAATTGCCTAGTACTCAACTTCGAACCTATAGTTCAATACACTGCCTTCCACCTCCACAATACATAAGTTTCCACAGAAAAAACTTCAAAATAACACAAAGTAATAAAGCAGAGCCAAAAAAAAAAAAAAAAAAAAAAAAAGAACTTGAAGAAGTACTTAAACACAAGCGAATGCGAAGTAAACGAGCAACAAAAGGAGGAACAAACCTTGCTTGGACTTCTTCAAGCCGCCATTAGCATTTAAGCCAACTTCCGACCTCCCTCTCTTGCGCGTATCCATTGCTAACAAACCCAGATCGAGATCCACAGCAAACTAACGAACTCGAAAAGAAAAACCAAAGAATATTCCTAAAACGATAAGATTAAAAGCTAAATGATACAAAATCAATCAAAAGAAGAAAAAAAAAAGTATAAGTAGGCGAAAACCCTAACTCCAACACTAGACAGAGAGAGAGAAGGGTTTTGGAATATGGAGTGAGAGCTCAGTTGCTTCGGTGGGAAAGGATAAAAAGACAGGAAAGTTTGATATTGAAGCTAATGCCTATTTTCAAAAAAAAAAAAAAAAGGAAATTAATGTCAAAAAAATTGTTATTTGTTATTATTTAATTTCTTTTTATGTGATTTAAAATGAAATTTTCGGTTTTAAGTTTTTTATAAAGGCAAGTTCCTATGGCGGCCTGAGCTAAATGCTACATGGCGTCAAACCTTTAAATGTAAATTGCTTATTACAATATTAACGTCAGCAATTTATTTATGAAAATTGTGACATGTTTCCAAATCAAATTTGAGTGAAATTCAAAATTAAAAAAAAATAAAAAAGTGATTATACTTCAAATTCATGTCGAAATTGGGTAGAGTTTGAGCACTACTCAAAATTCAATTTTGAATCAAATCTTGAAATTCAAATCAAAGTCGGTCGCCAAACAAGAAAAAAAGTCAAAATTTTGTCCAAAATTTAAATTTTGATTAATTGGCATAAAAAAATGTGTAAAAAAATCAAAATTTTGAGTCAAATTCATATTTTGATTAAATTGACATGTCAAAATGAGTCAAGATTAAGAACAAAAAAAAAACTTACATTTTGACTTCAAACTATCTTTCTCGAGATTCACTCACTCATACTTGTGCATAAATCTCGAAAAGGGGCATTTGTTGATTGAAAATTTTCGATCAATCCTTAATTGTCACGTCATTATTCCAAATTAATGATGAAGTTACAAATAATTAAATTTGGGACTAATTATAAATTGACATGTGTTCCAAATTTTATTTGAAGACAAAAATTGGTAAATTCTAAAAAATTAAAAGTCACGTCTTCATTGTGACAATTTGACCAAACAATTAAATTTAATTTGGTCAAACTGGGTTATATGGAATTTGGGTCAAAATTAAATAAAACTCAAATCCAAATGGTTAGGCCCAAAGCCAACCAAAGCCCAAATCCATGGTTGGGCCCAAAGGCCACTAAAACCCAAGCCCACATGTCATGGAAAACTCTATAAATAGATGTGTTCTCCTTCATTTGAGAGTTCATAAATTTTATTCTCCAAAAAACTCAGAGAGAATTGAGAGCAAAGAAGACCAAAGTCCTTAGGTGCTAAATGCTCCTTGAAGTCCTTAGATGCTAAACACTTCAAGACAAGTCCTTAGGTGTTGAACCCTCTTTGAAGATCAAAAACTCTTCAATACCAATCCTTAGGTGTTAAACACTCCTTGAAGTACTGAACACTCTTGGAAGACCAAAAACCCTCCAAGACAAGTCCTTAGGTGTTAAACGTTCCTTGAAGACTGAAGACTCTTCAAAGACTAAAGACATTGAAGACTTGAAGATTTTAAAGACCAAAATATCTTGGAAGACAAGTCGAAGGCATTTGAAGTGTACAAGACTCCAAGACTTCGATCATATCTTCAAGAGGATCAACAAGCTAAGGGTCGATCCAACGATCAACAAGCTAAAGGCCGATCCAATGATCAATAAGCCAAACGCTGATCTGAAGATCAACAAGCCAAAGACCGATCCAACAAGGTCAACAAGCAAAAGGCCGACTAGAAAAGACCAAAAATCGAGCTCAAGAACAAGCTTTCAGCCCTCGAGGCATTTGTATATGGGAGAAAAAGAATCAGATGAACAAATTAGAGATTGTACCACACCCACAAGATTAATACATAAATTAAATTTATTTATTCGTGTCTCATTTCTCTTTCTTTGTTGAAATCACGTGTGAACAATTGTTTTATATTATTTATTTTGTATTATATTTTCCTTATTTCCTCTTTTATATTATTACAGTATTCTTCTAGGCTTCTATAAAATATTGTTCAACTCAAAGAAAAAAAACATTCTTTTATAATGTATCTAATTAGAATTTTTTTTTCTACCAATCTGAATATAGTTCAATTGGTTAAGACCTTGCAAAAAAAATTAGTTAAGACATATATTCTTATTTTTTTTTTCTTTTTTGTATTTTCAATTTATTACATCTTAAATTTAATTACTTGTATTTCATTTTTAACCTAACTTTGTTTTATATAATTTTTTTTCCCATTCGTTACCTCAATTTTTCTCCTACATACACTATTTTTTTTTTTATATCCATAAGTGTTCGAGGAACACATTCCCCTCTAAACCATTTACTATTTACAAGGCTCTTATTGACGTAGGTCAACCCATGATGATTCCTACACTATTATGGCGATGTTCTTGAATATGATACATTGTTTGTTGAAGATTTGTTTCAAGATTTTGCAAGTTGTGTTACACCCAAGCCACCGTGTTAATGATGCAACATGACAACCTAATGAGAAAAAGGTAGAAAAAAATGTGTACATATACAAATGACTTTTAACTAAAAAAATATATATTTATGATAAGTTAAAATGTATAGATTGACAAAATAAAAATTATATTAAAAAAAACTTTAAAAGTCGAGGTGAAAAAATCTCAAATTGCAACATGGAACTGAAATCAAAAGAAAAAAAAAGGGGAAAAAACTAAATTAAACTAAAACCTTAAATTGCAACCTGGAATTGAAACCAAAAGAAGAAAAGAAAAAATACAAAATAAAAATAAACTTGGGATTGCACACACAGCCAAAGTCTTTGGCACATGTATTGTGCCGCAATCTTCAGTCGTTGGCGGGCCGTTGTCGCAAGTTTCCGCGCTCTGCAAACTGCCATAGCTGCTTCTACAAACTTTAATTGGGGATTATAGAATTGTTGGATTCACAATTGCACTATCAAGGAGAAATGATAGGAAGATTTGCTTTTCTTTTTTTTAATAGAGGGAACTCAACTAATGGTCAAATAGGTTTTGAGAACCATTTTTCAAATTCTGTGACTAAACTGTTTTTGAAACATAAGGAACAAAAATGTATATTTTATTGGGAGCTTGAAAAATGTCTAAACAAGTTTTAATTTGCAAATATGACTAAAACCGTTTTTAACTAATTTCCACTAATTACATTAGGGAAAAAATACCCTTATTGGATATTTATGAGTTTATTCTACCTTAGAGAGTGACTAACAAAAAACAACATATTACGGAGAGAAAATTACAATTAAAAAACTATTGATTCCAAAAAAAGGCTACAAAAAGAGGGAGTTGTTAGTTTAATTTAAATAGAAATCTATAAGGAATGCTACAAAAAGGGAGTGCATTAAGGAAGAAAAATCCTTTCAATTAGAATAATTTAACAACCTTTAATTTAATTTAACACTTTCAATCAACTAGAATTGAACTAGAACACTTGAATGGAACAAAAGACAACTAAAATTGATAAATTACACATATGAGAGAGAAACTTTGATGAAAATGATGAACTCTCTAGGCTATCTAACTTAATGTATGTATTGTAACATACATCTCTATTTTTTTCTAACTAATAAATGAATAGAAATATATGTAAATACCCACCCAGCGTGAATTTAATCCAACACTTCCAATCAACATGAATCCAACTAGAATGCTAAAATAGAACAGAAGACAATAAAATGGATAAATTACACATATGAGAGAGGATCGGAGATGAAAATAATGAACTCTCTCAACCATCTAACTTAATGTATATACTGGAACATACATCTCTGGTTTTTTTAACGTAATAAATGAGTAGAAATATGTGTAAATACCCACTCACCATGCAAGAATAAACGAAAAAAATTAATCCCCACCCACATGGGTCATAAGAGAAGGTAAATAAGTGTAATTTTTCACTTGGCGCCATTAATGCTCCACCAAAAACTTCATCTCTTTTCTCCAACTTAATGTATATATTGGGATATACATCTATATTTCTTTAAACATAATAACTTAGTAGAAATATGTGCAAATACCCACCCAACGTGCAAGAATAAACAGAAAAAATTAATCTCCATCCACATGCGTTATTAGAGAAGGTAAATAGGTGTAATTATTCACTTGAGTACATCATTAATGCTCAACCTAAAACTCCCTTCACCTTTCTCCTTGAAGAACGAATTTGAATACCCAAAAAAATGCATGCATTGAAAACCTTAGCCCTACTCTCAATTCAATGTAATTCTTCCTCCCCTTGATTCCCATTTGTTGCATTGACGATTGACAGTGAGGTAAGTATCCAAACTAGTTCTTCTGTATTCCAGTTTCCTCACTGCTTCCTCCCGCATTGAGGTCCCATGGTGTAAAAGGTGCCAAGTTCAGTCTCCCTCTCTAAGTCTTGTATTCTTCAACCAACTTCTTCTCGTTCACCGGAAGGGAACTAAAAGGTGCGTTTCTCCGATTACATTCTCTTTTTTTTTTCATTCTTTTGAATTCACCCAAACAAAAAACGTATGATTAGATATGTATATATAAAATATTCACCTTTTTCCATTTTTAGAATCCAATCCCATAAATTTAGGGAATTTTTTAAGGCCTTTCGAAATGTCTCTCCCATACAAATCGTTGTAGGTTTTTTTTTTTTTTTTTTTTAAATCCTACAACGATTTGTATGGGAGAGACATTTCGAAAGGTTGGTTGAATTGGCCTAAATGTAGATAATGTTATATACTGGGGACAAAATAAGGATGATTTTTTATTCTCACTTTTTCCTGAAAAATTGATAGTCATAATTTCAAATATGAAATATTTTTATCCTTTTTTCATTATAAGGATTTATTTGTAGACATTACTTACTATTTTCCTATTTTATTTAAGAACTTCATTCATAGGCTATTTAATCATTTTGGGCCTAGAATGTTGAAGAGCCAATTGGGCTGAAAGATGGGGTAACTAACAAAGGGAAATTCGTATGGATGGAAAAAAAAAAAAAGTTTTGATAGATGGCCATCGCTTAAAAATTTTGATTTATGGCCAAACGAGTATCGCACGTGGGGTGCTAAATAGAATACCTAAATTTTGAATTCAAAATTTTCATATTTGCACCTGTATTTATTTCAAATGTGTTTTATCTCTTTATGATTTTTTAAAATACATGCATTTAGCAAGATACAAATGTTTAAGATACGAATTTTTAAATTACTCAATTTCATTTTTAAAATTGTTATCGGCATACTAATTTTTATTCGGTTTTTTATATTATTTACGTACTTTGATTCCATTCTCGGTTTCTCCCAATTTAGTTTATATCTTTTCTAGCTTGTTTTCTTCCCATTTTCAGGTAATCAATTTATTTTCGGAATTGGTTTTCTGCTTCATCCACTTCAACAAGTTTTTTTTTTTTTTTTTTTTTTTTTGTTCATGTTATTCTTTTCTTAATACTTTTTTTTTTTTGTTTTATAGTTGCGATGGCTCTTCAATCCATAAGTATATTGTATGAGGGGATTTGGAATCAAGCTAATCATTACCACAATTTTATGGTGGATAATATTTTGGTTTGGATGGATTCTAGGTTTCAGCACTTTACAGATTGTATTCATAACAAGCTTCATTTTTCGAATAATCGGGTTATTACTCATTTGAATGTCTATAGGGATGGCTCAAATAAATCTAATATAATTAGAATTACAGAGGATAGGGATGTTCAGTGGTATCTTTCTATGATTTGAGGGTATGGCTAGTGATCTCCATGTTGTTGTGGATTTTTCTAAAATTGTTGACTTGAATTGTTCTCTGATAGGAATTATTAAATAGAGTTTGTAAGTGTATTTAGAATTATTTAATTAGGATAGTTGAATCTCACCTCGTCTTCGTTGTTTAATGTTATAGGTCCCGATTCCTTTTTCTTTTTCTAGCCAGTATTCCTACAACACGCAAATGACCGCTTGATCTTGTTCTTGATGTCGTGGTTGCTTTTACCATACCTTTAGAGATTTTTGGAAGCTCATTTATTTTGAAGTGTTATAAAATATAGTAATGAAGATAATTTTAAAATCGAATAGAAACAAACGAAATCTGGGTGTTTTTTAAATATTTTTTTAGCTTGTATCTATTGAAAAATAATACATTGTGTATAAGAACTAAGTAACACTAGCACATTTGATTACAACTTAACTGGAAACAAATAATTACAGTGTAAATAATAGTACAAACACTATATGTAACAACAATTTTAAAACTCAAGAACAAAAGATAATAAGTAGTCGAGGCACACTTACATAGTGTTGTCCTTAAGACAATTATTCGCTCTGCACGGGTTGCAAGCAAACTAGAGCGATCGTCTCAGCATGATACAACGACTAACTCCAATAGAACAGCAATCTCGAACTACTTGGATCTTGCAGAACTTTCGATACTTACTTTCAACTTGGCTAAAGATTAAAGAGAAGAAAGAGATGATAGAAGAACTCTTCAATTAGAATGAGATTCTCCAAAATGGAATGAGATCTACAAAATGAAGAAATAAGTTGCTATTTATAGGCTAGCAACTTAGTAACTTTCCAAAAATAAAATTAATATTGACAATATGAAACATACAACAAAAGCACTTGTAAAAATTCAAACATAACTCAACAAATTTAACTTTTAAGTTAGTCGTAAAAGAAATATCAACACATTTGATGTTTCAAACCATTTTGAAACTTTTGAGATTCAAGTCAAGTAACAACAACATAAATGAAACATCAATTTTTTGATATTTCAAACCAATACTTTCTTTCACAAATTTTACTATAAAATCCAATAGTATCTTCCCTAAAAATCGCATAGAATCTGTAAATATATAACTAACCATAACTTTATACTTTGTCTCTAGTTTTCTCTTTGTCATTTTCTATTTTTGTAGTCATTTGTTTCTTCCCTTCGGTTTATGTTGCTTCCATGGTCGCCTGAATGTCAAACTGAATGTAGAAAATTCAGTTGTAGGAAACAAATCGATTATAGTCAAAGTAATCGGTATGGGGAGCTAAAATTGTGGGAATATTTCTTACCTTTTGGGCAGACTGATAGGACCTATAAAGTCCTATAGAATCACACTTATTTCTTGTTAGTTAGAAGAATTTTATGTGTTTTATTATTATTATTTAAAGATTCAAGAAATTCACGTGTTTTGGAGAGTTTGCAACATTTTGGAGTTAATTCGGACCAAATCGGAGGTGATTCGAGCAACAAAATTTCTATACCAATGTTGACTGATTATATCATGATATTTTGAGATGAAAATATATTCAAATTTAATGTCAAATCGAATCTTATTGAATTATCTTTCTAACGGTATAAGACTCATTTCATTCCACTAAGTATTATGAAAGTTATGACATTTTGAGTGATTACTGCTCCTGCTGGAAAACTGTCATACTCGAGAATACTTTGTGTCAATTTTTGTTCCCATTGAGCTAATCACGTTTGGGAATATAGCCAAATTAGATACCATTTTAAAGCTCTCTGAAAGATCTTTCCAGCCATATAAAGATCACATCTATCTAAGTTTTGGAGAAGAAGTTATTGGTAAATTACTGAAGAATGTGCAATCTAGAAACTTTCCTTATTTGCAACCTTCTATGTTTGTTTTGAGAATTTAGGAAAGGATTTTCGATTTTTGGATGTATTTTCCAACATTTTGCAAGATAGAAAATTATTTGCTTTATTTTATTTTATTTTGAATATTATTCTCTAATTGTTTTGGGAAAATATATTTTTAGAATTAAGGGTTTCTTACTTGTGCAAGTTGTCTACTTCAAGACTATTTAAGCCTTCTTTTGGACAGTTGTAGGGGGATCCGAGTGTAATATTTCTAGACAATAATTTTTAGAGTTTTTCTCCCCTTTTCCTTTACTTTTCTTTTGGCACTATATCGAACCAATGATGAACCTTGGCTACATTATAAAGATGAGCGGCTAAGGTAAGTGTTCCAATTCATAGGTCGGTGTAGTTCAATTGCAATGTTGTAAGGCTCGAACTTTAATGTAGTTTTCTTATAATTACAAGTGTTCTTTGATTCCTATATTTATTTTATGAACATGTATTTTTTATTGAATTGACGCCTTGATCGCTTTATATGCTTGATTGCTATTCATGATGCATGATCTATAATTGTCGTGTTGATTAAACCTTGTAGCGTTAGGATTATTACATGTGTGTGTTTTATGGGTTTCCATAATTGCATAGCTTGCATGCTTAATTCTAGGGATTAAAGAAGCATCTTGGTTAGGTTGAAGTTATTTTATCTAACCAATTTCTCTTGGTCTTTCCAAAGTACTTAATGCTTTTATCTAAATAATTTGGAACGGTTTCATGCCAAATTGTTTAGGTAATTAGTATTAACTTTGACGTTTGTTAGAGTTGATGATTTTAGGGGATTTGTTGCTTTTTGGGGTTTCCTAATAAGTTGACTAAGTGCTTGCATAATTAAGTTAAAACGTTTTGTGTGCCTATGATCAACTTTGTAATTGGATAAAATTGTGCCTTTGAATTAGAATTTGGAAAGATTTGATCTATCTTTATTTTTATTTTCTTATATTTTATTTTATTTGCAAAACTCAAAACCCCCATTTTTATTTGTTTTCTCCTTTGCAAATTTAACTTGAGAAATTAATATTCGGTTCCCTGAGATCGACCTGGTCCACTCAACGCTACAAATAGCTTAGGATCGGTTTATAAATTGTAATTTGACTAGCCCTCGACAAGCTTGCTTCAAATTTGGCGCCGTTGCTGAGGAACCATTATTAGTTTCTCTATGTTAAATTTGATTTAAATAAAAAAAATAAATAATAAATAAAAAACTTTCTGTTTGAGTTTTCTGTGTTTCACCTGTTCTTTAATGGCAAAGGAATCTTATCAGTATTGGTTTAGTGGAGCCTCCCTGTACGTTGATGAGGTTAGTAAACTTAAATCTCAAATTTCTGATTTAACCTCCTTAGTTCTTCAAGTGGATGTAGGGAGACTACAAGCAGTGGAGACATGTAGAATTTGTTCATTTCAAGGACACACCACTGAAGCATGTCCTCAGTTGCAGCGAGATTTCATGCATAACGCCTACACTATGGGAGGATTTCCTGGCCATCAAATGAACTACGAGCCTTACAGTCCCTATCTTGAATGGGATCAATCTAGCTTTGGTTATGGATACCAGGAGGAGCAACCGAGCCAGTACTTTCAAACTTCAGACTCAAGTACGTCTTTAGAGGTGATCGACGTTTGCTACACGCAAGTGCACGTGATCGAAGTAATAAAGAAAACTGGAAGTACTCTAGAGAATCGTACCCAAGGGAATGGGTTTTAACAAAATCTACTAAGATGACACAAAATTTGTTTGTCAAATGCAATTGCGGTAACCAATGGTGTAAAGATGCTTGAGTGGTTGTTTTTACTAAAGAAAATAAGCGAAAAGTCAATAATTAAAAAGAATGGGATTCAAGTTGCTTATGCCCCTTTGGAAAGAAATGCTACTTAAAATGCAATTGCAATCATAGTTAATACACAAGAACTAAGTAAACCGAATTCAACTCCTATTCGATTTTGCTTCAAAATCTTTAGGAGGCTAAGTGATTAAACCTATATTTCTATGGCTAATCTAACTTAGATATTTCCGCGCACAACTCTAGTAGTTTTGGAGTCTCGCCCTATGTCTAGGGTCGATGTTCAGGACTTATGTCTAAGCCTTTTCCTCTATTGCTTTTGCGACATCCCCCTTCTCTTAACCCTTTCGGTATTAAGTTCAAGCTTGACAAGCAACACTAGTTGGCCGACTAGGTTTACCCAACATTGAACTCACCAAAAGCAAACATTAGTTCAAGTGTTAGCTAGATTACTTTTTCTATCGAGCCTTACATCTTTCCTCTAGGGCATTCACAAACTTGAATCCCTAAAGAAATTTAGCTCTTCATAGCAAAATTGAAAAACAAAGTTTTAAAGTAATAAAAACACATAATTGAATTTAAAAGGAAGAAGAGAAAAAATTCTAGAATGTAATAATGACAATAAATTAACCCAAACTTAAGAACTTAAACTAGAATGAACTTGGGTAAAAAGAAAAGAATAGAATAAATTGGAAATTTTATTAAGCTAAATAAACTCAATGCTGAAACTTAAATGGAATTTAAAAAATCGTTCGAATCACGAAAATAAAACTGAAAAATCAAAATTACAGCAGTATCGAAATCCCTAAAACTGAAGCAAATAAACTTAGATAGTGCCGAAAATAAATTCTAAGAAAAATGATAAATAAGCGTCTTTCTTACTTCTCTTTCAATCGACTCAATCTCACTTTTCTCAAAGGGAATCGAGTCTTTACTTCCTTTAATTTTCGTTGAGGAATGATCGAATTTTGAAGCTCAATCGGCTGGAAAAATTAAAAAAATTTAAAAAAAAAAAAAACAGCAACTAATCTTGAAAACAGCTGAAAACAGCAGAAAATCGTGAAAACAGCAACACTTGAGGTTGAAAACGGCAGTAAACAGATTGATTTTCTTGAGGCTTCTTCTCCAATATTTATAGATGAATTGGGCTAGGGTTTCCTTTTTGGATGAGGCACAATTATGGCTAAAATCTCAGCTAAAATCGTGGAGTCAATATCTCACAAAATTCCTAAATTTTAGGAGATTTGCATATTTTCCTTTAATTTCCAGATCTATCAAAATTTCAATTGCCATGCAATTGCATTTCTGTTGCATTCTTCAAATTCCTGCACAAAAACATCAAGTAAGTGTGGTTTTCATTTTCTTTTGCTTTCTTTTCTCCATTTACTTAATTTAAAAGGCTTCCAATAATAATTCAATTTAAACCAACTATTTACTAGCCTTTTTATGTAATAACATGCATAAAATAACAAGAATAACTAAGTATAAAGACCAAATAATTCTCATAAATGAGAATTATCAAAAGGATATAGTTTACAAACTTGTTAATAATACTCTTCAGTTTCGGCAGGAAAATCTCCAATTTCAAAAGGAAAATCTCCAATTTCAAAAGGAAACTTGAGTTAGAATGCAAAGCCTTGGTGACCAAATTACCCAGTTGGCTAATTCCGTGAGAAGATTGGAGAGTCTAAAAGAGCAAGACTCTTTTGACACTATTGAGGCAAGAATTTATGAGGAGATTGACATAGACAGTGACGAAGAGGTTGTGAATTTTGCACCATGCCAAGAACAGGTAATTTGTGAGGTTAAGGAGGAGTCTGAGCTTACACCCGAAGGGGATATTCAGGTGATAGAGTTGGAGGCTGAAAAGTCTTCACCTATTCTATTCCCTTACACTTCTCTTAATGTTGAATTGCCTTTTCTTTATTCTCATGAGTCCTCAAAGTCTTTTATTTCTTTAGAGTCTGTTGAGTTAGTTGAGTCTTACTTTTTGCCTTTCATTCCTTATATAAAAAATTGCAAAAATAATGTTATGTCTGGTACCATGGAGAAACAAGAAAGCCTTCTAAACTTGGAATGTTAAATTGATTCAAGTAAGAAGGGACCGAAGAAAGTAGAAAAATTTTACGTGCCCTGACACTTACGAACCCTGTCGAGCATAACAACGTTAAAAATTTGCGCTTCTTGGAAGGCAACCCAAGTGATTTAATTGTTTTATTTGTTTTCCTTTTAGTTATTTATTTCCTTTTCTTAGTTTGTTTTGTTTTTGTTTTTTTCCTTTTGCAGGTGTTGCACTTGGGAGGAGAAATTGAGGATAAAAATGCACCACCACCTACAAGCAATTCAAAAACTAGGGGAGTTTTTCTATTCCTCTTGCTTTTTGTTTGTGTAACTTTGTTGAGCGATACATTGGGGACAATGTATCAATTAAGGTTGGGGGTGGAGAACGTTAGATTTGCATGTTTAGGCCATTCATGAGCATGTTGAGCAGTGAGCGTTAATTTTAAAAAATTTTGAGCTAAAATTGCATGATGAGTTAGTTGCATATTAGGTGATTATGACAATCTAGGAGGTGTTTTAGGTAATTCCATTTGAAATGGTTGAAACTTGAAGATGCTTGCTTGATTTAAGCCTATTTTAAAAAATTTCTTTTGAATCCCTTGTACTTTTGAGCACTTAGCCCTCTTGTCTATAGTTTTGAAGGCTTAAGATTGGGTTATTTGGTCTAGATTCTTGTTGTCACCTCAAAATATTTTAGGAACTAGTTTAAGAGTCTACTTGCATGATGTTAAGTAACGTGAAACTTATGAGTAATTGCATGTTTTATTTTCCTTTATTACTGTGATAAAATGAAAACTTGAGTAAAGAAAAAATAATGATTGCATGTTTTTAAAAGTCTAAGGGCAAAAAGAGCTACCTCTACTGTGATCAGTCAGGCCATCCATCAAGCAAGTGCTCTGGATAAGGGTCCCTACAGTAGATGTGTGAAAGCTAGCGCTCATCAAAATAAGTAAAAATCAAAGTTTAGGGGTAGGCCTACCCTAGGGCACCTTAGTTTCCTGTTATCCTTTTGGGCCAAAAAAAGAACTTTAATTTATTTAGTTTATTTTTATATCTATCAAGATGGCATGACTCTCCTTCTCCCTGTTCTACTGGAGTCTTTGTCTAAAGAAATTCCTTGAGAAGGAATGGTGCTTGATAATATTCCATTCCTTGAAAGCCTGTGAATACTAGAGCCAGTGAAACGGTAGCTACTAAGTGTAGGGAAGCTTGAGAATTGGTCTTAAAGTTAGAAGTAGGGGGAAAACGAGTTGAGGATCAAATAAAACTTTCTCAGGCTTATAAAGACTTAGATAAGGGGAGCTATACACACACACACATAAGGGATGAAGGGATTAGTTTTAAAATTCTCATTGATTGAATGCTTTTGATTGTTTAATGTTTTGTTGCCTAAAGCATTGAGATTAGAGTCATTGATATGCAACTGATTAGTCATAGGATTGTTTGGTTCTACCTTGCTCGAGGACTAGCAAGATTTAGGTTGGGGGTTGTGATAGGACCTATAAAGTCCTATTTAATCACACTTATTTCTTGTTAGTTAGAAGAATTTTATGTGTTTTATTATTATTATTTAGGGATTCGAGCAATTCACGTGTTTTGGAGAGTTTGCAACATTTTGGAGTTAATTCGGACCAAATCGGAGGTGATTTGAGCAACAAAATTTCTATACCAACTTTGACCGATCATATCATGATATTTTGAGATGAAAATATATTCAAATTTTGTGTTAAATCGAAGCTTATTGAATTTCGTGCTTTTACTTCTTATTTGAAAACAAATGGCATATCTCACAGGATTACATGTCCTCACACCTCTGAAAAAACCGATATTGTTGAAGGAAGCATAGTCACATTGTAGAATTAGGTCTCACTTGTTCATGTTTCTATGCGTCTTACTTATTGGGATGATGCCTTTAATACTACAATTTTTCTTATTAATTGTCTTCCCGTCTCTTAATAATATTAGCCCTTATAAAGAGCTTTTTCATACTAAACTTCTTTATAATTCTTTTAAGGTTTTTGGATGTCTTTGTTTTCCATATTTACGTCCTTATAACAGTCATAAATTTCACCTTCGCTCTTCTCCTTGTGTTTTCCTAGGATATAGCAACAAACATACAGGTTATAAATGTCTTGATGTCTCTATTAATCGTCTCTTTATTTCTAGGCATGTTTTGTTTGATGAGTTTGTTTTTCCTTTTGCCACTAAACATATGAATGCATATTTATCTTGTCCTATTCAATCTTCCTCTATTTCTCTTCCTCTTATTAATTCTATTTTGTCCAATAATGACACTTCCTTAGTCATCTCCTTTACTATTTCTCCTTTTGCTACTATTTCTTCTTCCTTATCTCCCACTTCTGTACATTCTCCCAGTTCTTTTGTTTTGGTCCTAGATGTTGCTGGAAATTCTCTTAATGTTACTAAAACATCTCCTAATGTTGCTGAAATTTCTCCTACTGTTGCTAAAATTTCTGCATCACCTGAAATTATTGTCCCTTCTTCCAGCTCCTCCACAAATCAACATCTTATGGTAACTAAGGCTAAGGTTGGGATTCATAAACCTAGAATTTTACTTACTGGATTTCTTCATAGTGAACCTCCCTCAGTCAAGCTTGCATTACAGTGCTTTCATTGGGTACAGGCAATGAAGGAAGAATATAATGCTTTAATTGAAAATGAAAAATGGGATTTAGTTCCTTTCCCTAAAGTTGGAAAAATAATAGGTTGTAAATGGGTTTATAAGATTAAGAGGAATTCTGATGGCTCTTTAGCTCGATACAAAGCTCATTTAGTGGCTAAGGGTTTTCATTAAAATGTTGATATTGATTATAGTGAAACCTTTAGTCCCGTAGTTAAACCAACAACTATTCGCATTCTTCTAACTTTAGCACTTGCAAATAACTGGACTATGCATCAATTATTAACAATACTTTTCTACATTGTATTCTAACTGAAGAGATCTTTATGGAACAACATCTTGGTTTCGTTATTTCTCATCCTCCCTCTTCAGTTCCTTTGGTTTGCAAACTAAAAAAAGCTTTGTATGGTCTTAAATAGGTTCCTTGAGCTTGGTACGATAGACTCAAGACTTTCTTGTCTCAAATTGGTTTTGTTAACTCTAAGGCTGATAATTCTTTGTTTATGCATTCTTCTAATAACACTCATATCTATGTTCTAATTTACGTTGATGATATGATAATTATTGGTTCTTCAATCTCTATTGTTGATGCTTTGGTATTGAATCTTAACGCTACTTTTGCTTTAAAAGACCTTGGTCCCTTGAACTATTTTCTTGGTGTTGAAGTTCGTCGTACACTTGATGGTAGTTTATTTCTTTCTCAATCTGCTTATATAAACGAGTTGCTTGATAAGACTAATTTTCTCATTGTTAACCTGATATCTACTCCTATAGTTTCTTTTGGAACAAGAGACAACTTTTAAATTTTTTTTTTTTTTTTTAAAAAAAAAAGATACTAATGCTCATATGATATAAACTCCACACGGGAGTGAAACAAGAACAAAAAAAGAGAAAGAAAAATAAAAGCATCCCTGATCGACTGAAATGAATGGACTGAGAATAAAGATTGTTTGCTTTGAAAGAAGCTTCAGTCCAGTGCAAGTGCACATTGTCAATGCAAGTAATAAAATTGGAAGTACTCCAAAGTATCGATCACACATGGAACAGATACAATAAAATTCAAAGATAGCACAATGATGTTCAAAAATTGCAACTTTGGTAACCAAATATAAAAATGATTGGGATGGGTTTTTGTGGAAAAACAAATAATAAAAGGAAGCGATCCAAGCACATTCATACCCCTTGATTGGAATTACGGCCTTATTGCGATTGCAATCCTTTGATTCAACACTTAAGTTTTGTAAACCGAATTCAACACCTTTTCAACCTTCTGTGAAGTATCTTTAGGAGGTTAACTGATTAAATCGATATTGCTATGGCTAATACAAACTCAGTTAAAAATAAACACAGTCCTATTGATCCAAGCACATTCATACCACTTTGATTGGAATTGCGGTCTAATTGTAATTGCAATCCTTTGATTTAACGCTTAAGTTTAGTAAACCGAATTCAACACCTATTCGACCTTCTACAAAGTATCTTTAGGAGACCAAGTGATTAACTCAATATTTCTGTGGCTAATACAAACTTACTTAAAAATAAACACAATCCTATTGGTTTTGGAGGTTTTGCCCTATGTCTAGGGTCAAAATCAAGGTCTTATTTCTAAGCTCCTTTCCTAAATTTCTTTCATGAAAACCCAATTTTATCTATCCTTTTCAGTATTAGACTCAATCATTGTATGCAAAGCTAGATGATCAAACTAGACTCACAATGAGAATTTTAATCAATAAAAGCAAACAATGCTATAAGATTAAGCAAGGTTGCTCTTACATATTAGGCCTTTATTCCTTTCTCAAAGATAAGCTTAGTTCATGGGTAAAGAAATAGAGAACAAAGCTTGGAAAAAAAAGAACTTCATATTCAACTTAACGTGAAAAATGCAAATTGCTGTAAATTGAAGTGAATTTAACTAAGGGAAACTTACATGTTGTAATGAAAATGAAATTAGCAAAGTAAAGGTATTGTCCTTGGTGTAATGAAATGGGAACTCACTACTCAAAATCTTCAAAGAAAAACTTGCTATAAGTAAATGATGGAAATACAAAAATGAACCTTAGTCTATTAAAAAGAAAGAAAAACAGAATGAACGAAGAACAACAAAACTGCAGCAAAACAAACTTGAAAATCAATCCGAAAACAAGAATAAATGTCAAAACTTGAAGCAAACTTTTGAACTTTTCTCAATCTAACCCGATTCAACTTTTGTCAAGGAGAATCAAGTTGTAACAATCCTAGACTTTCGACTGGATTGGATTGAACCCACGTGTAGTACCTTATCTTAGTTAAAATCAACATGGAAGAGCAAATTTTTTCTCCAAAGATCTAGAATTTTTGGAAGAATCAAAGATGATGATTTGAGAGCCCTTAGCTGCTATTTATAGCTTCCAAATGCTAGGATTTTTGTCAACTTTAGTGTATGGAAAGATCCTTGCCATTAATGCTAAGAATCGGGAAGAATATCTCGAAAATATCTTCAAAATCGTCCAAAATTCCAAATTTTCGTTTTTTCTGTGTCTACCCATAATTGCAATTGCAATTGCATTTTGGATTACTGATAGCTCTTAGAATGAGAGCTATTTAGGGGGTTTTAGTGAAGATTTTGTGACTTAAAAGCACTATTTTAGGTACTTTTGTACTTATAAGCCACTCTAAATTGATGACTTAGTAGTAAAGGAGTCCATTCTCATGTGAAAAGCACTTTTGAGCTTTTTAAGGCATAATATTACTTAAAGGTGCTATTTGTGACTTGTGCAGGCCAATTGCTGAAGGTAAAGATGGCTAAGTCTGGAAAATTCAACCTGTAATGCTAGAGCTTTGCTGTTGATGGAAAGTCAAGATTGTTGGAGCAATGGTTGTGTTTGATAAAGCATTATTAAAGCTGGAGCATTTACCTGAGATTAGTTACAGAAAACGCACGTGGGAATTATTTCATTAATTGACGTGGACAATTTATAACACCTGTACTGATTTAAACGAATGAGGTGCTGCCATTAGTCAAAAAGTGCCCACTCAGCCCTGATTTCAAGAAAGATGAGAGGTATAAAGCCCTAACTTGCCATTTTTAGAGGAGCTTGGAGATTAGACATTTTAGAGGGGCTGAAAATCGATAGAAGAAGAAGAATCCTTCTTGGGAGGTGATCCACTGCTGGAAAGGAGGGAATCCTGCCATAAAGGAGCTGCCCAACACCATTTCTTGTCCATTTCTCCTAGTTTCTACAGTACTTCTTTATTTTTCAGCATTTTGATATTAAAGACGGGATTTAGAATGTTATTTCAGACTTTTATTACTGTTTTATTGCTGTCATTTCTTATAATTATGAACTAATCACCCCTTGGGTGAGGGATTAGGGGATTTATTGTTGATTCTTGCTGAATGAGATAATATACTTGCATAATCTTCACTCCTATGCCTTGTGTGCTTCATTTTTTAGCTTGGAATTGTCTGGCCAACTTATCTAAGCTGCGTTTTTCTTAAACTTGGGAAAGGGAGAGATGAACTGATTGCATGGCATAGCATTAGTTCTGATTAGGAGCATGCTCTAAGGTAATTGGGGACACTAGGGATGGTAACCCACCTAATGTTTGCAGTTACGGGCTTAATTTTAGAGGTTAATGGGAGTTAATCACTGATTTCTTGGGAATTCTGGGAAGAATCCGCGAAGTAAACTGCATTGAGTGATGAAACATGATCATTGCTATAACATTTAGTTTGATGAAGCAAAATCCTACTCCTAATCCTGATCCCTTTTCACAGATTCTGTTTAGTCTCATTTTACTTACTGTTTTTCCTGTTGTTACAGCATTTTAGTACCTTTTCACTATTGTTCCTTAGTTCTTTTAATTTCATTGCACCATTTGATGTTTATTTCTTGTTACCTAACTAAAATCAACTTAGGCATTGCAAAAAATCCACATAACTAATCCCTGAGGAGACGATATAAAAATACTTAT
Source organism: Trichosanthes truncata (assembly GCA_033996785.1). Taxonomy (NCBI): domain Eukaryota; kingdom Viridiplantae; phylum Streptophyta; class Magnoliopsida; order Cucurbitales; family Cucurbitaceae; genus Trichosanthes; species Trichosanthes truncata. The sequence goes on along the minus strand of JAWPNB010000003.1, from coordinate 47,449,349 downwards.
CACTTGCTGCATTAGACTGTGTATACTTGCACATTTAGGAGTGTTTTCATTCTGAATTTGCATACACTCTGCTAAGCAACAATTACAATTGCAATTTTTCATTGTCGCCCCTTCCTGCATTGTCCAAAATTGCAATTGCAATATGTTTTTTGGATTGCAATTGCAATTTTTCACATTTGCCCATATCTGCACAAAAAACAGAAAAATGAATAAGTTTATGTCTTTTCTAGCCTTCTCTTGCTATTTTGACATATTTCAAGATACTGTGTCTTTCTTGGAGGCAATTTGATCACATGGGGTGCTAGAAACAACAAGTTATCTCTCTCGAGCTGAGGCTTAATTTCGTTGCCTTGCAAATGCTGCTACTGAGATTTTATGGATTAAATCTCTCTTGTTTGAGCTTCACATTCATTCCTCATCCATGCCAATATTGTGGTGTGATAATATCGGTGTTGTTCATCTTTCTGCCAATCTCGTTCTTCACTCTCGTGTACCAAGCGTGTTCAACATATCCCCACCTTGGCTCAGCTTGTTGACATATTCACAAAGCCTTTAACATCTATTTCTTTCACTACAATTCGCTCCAAGCTGCATGTTGTCGATCCTGCCACCATTCGCTTAAGAGGAATGTTAAAATTTTGTAACTTTTTCCTCTCTTATTTGGGTTTGATTGTATTTCTGTTATTAGGCCCAGTTGATTGTTGGTTATTTTCTTAGGCTATTTAATCCATTCCTATCTGTATTGTGGTAAAGAAGAGTTAATAATAAGAATGTATTTCCTCATCCCTAAATTTGTAAACTCTTCTGAGATTTTTAAAAGATAAAAGTACTCCAACCATGAATTACCGATTCAAACTCAGTATTTGTACATCTACCTGATTATCACACCTCCTTAAAAGTACATCCCACCTTAAGACCTCCACTTTATACACTCGGGACACCCCTCCTTAAGACCTCCACTTTATACACTCGGAACACCACACTCTTTATGACATCTACTCACCTTTTGTACTCCACACTCTTTATGACCTCCACTCTACTTTGTACTCCACACTCTTTATGACCTCCACTATCCTTTTGTACTCCATACATATATACACACACAACATGTGTAGAGGAATTAACGTACTACTCAGAGAAATAAAAGAAAGAAAGAATAAACGAGGTATATATTTTTTATATTTTTTGGAATATACATATAGAATACATTGAACAAATTAGAAACATAATCTAATATGGAGGCAAATGACAAATTTTTATTGTGGTGAGGAACAGATGCTGGTGAAGCAAAACTTCATGTTGGAAGGGAACGACGAATAAATATGCCAAGTACATATTTGTAAATGGCTAAATATATCAAGTGTATATGGCGGAATTCTTATAAGGTCAAACACATATTTGCATAAGAATGAATAATAAATATAAGCGTAGTATATATGTTGGATTATATTAATTTAATAATATCACTTATATTGTTGTGTTTGTGACTATATATATGACTATAGTGAGAAAAATAAATGAAGAAAGAAACTTGAGGGAAAGGGAGAAATGGAGAAAAAATTGAAAAAAAAAAGTCGAATATATTTAAACAAAAACACTTGCAACCATCTACTATTTAAAAATATTTTTTTAAAATAATATTTAAAATATTTGATAATAAATTTATTTGAAAATCAATTCTTATTTAACCATCCTAAATTTTACCTTAAATGATATATGTTTAATTTGAATAAATTAATAATAATAATAGATCATTAAAAATGGATGGAAACATAGATGAAGGGTAACATGGTAAGAAAATAAATTCAAATTCTTCAAAAAGTCTAAAGGTGAAAATAAAATAAATTTGTAGATATTAGTGAAATATGGTTTTGAAAATGACCCTTCTAGCATAATTTCTGTTTCCTTTTTTTTTTCTTTTTGAAGAATGCTCAAAGTTTAGTTTAAAGTGAGATAGAAGAATCTTGAATAGTTTTGTAATTATTTTTATAATTTTTATTTTTTAAAGTACTTTCTTAAAGTTGGTTATAAAATATTACAAAAATAGAAATTAAAAAATAATTAAGATATTGTAAAAATTAGAATACTTATAAGTCTATGATAATTCTAAATTATTAAATATCCCAAATAAAAACTATTGTTCAAAATATTACGTTACATATGGAATGAAGATTTAAACCTACAACTTCTAAAAAGAATTAGACATGTTTTAACAGTTGAGTTATTGGTTATAAATAAAAACACATTTATCATCCTTATTAGAGTTAAATCAATTATTAATAGCCTTTATTTTTTTTTAAAAAAAATGTTGTGTGTAATTATTTTTTAAAAAAATTACGATTGGTATAAAAATACATATTTAAAAATATATGTAGAAATGAAGTTGTCAATTCAAATATTCCTTTGAAAATGACAACCGAGCATAGCTCAATTAATTAAGGCATATACCTTTGACTAAGAGGTTAGTGGTTCGAATCCTCTACCTTTCATTGTTGAACTCAAAATTCTTTGAAAATATGACTAAGCAACAACCAAACTTCTAATATAAGATATGATATTAAACTAAAAACAACTAAGGCATTCCTAGGAGAGGAAAAATCTTCACCCATATTTGTGACATTAGTTTTTGGACAAATTACAAAAATCATCCTTAAAGTATGGTGATAATTGTAATTGCATCCCTAAACTTTCACTTGTAAAAATTAAATCATCAAACTTTCAAAAGTGAAAAAATTGTACTCCTAAACTTTTAATGGTAAAAAATAGACCCTCAGACTTTAATAATTGAAAAAATTACACTTCGCTATCCCTCTCTCTCCTTTCTTGTATGCCTAGATGGCGGCACACGAGTTTCCTCTTCCTTTTTTACTTTCAACAGCTTCGTTATCCCTCTCTCTTCTCTTATGGCGGCACACGGGTTTTTGCAGGTTACGAGGGCTTGTGAACCCTATGTTTGCCACCATGAGAGAGAATTAAAGTAAATTGATCCATTTTTTTACTCGAAGGTTTAATTTCTTTCCATTTTAGTTTAGAGATAGGTATTTTTTTACTTTTGAAAGTTTGAGTGTTTAATTTTTATAATTGAAAGTTTACGGGTACAATTGTAACAGTGATTTTTACAATTTGCCCATAAAAAAAGAGATTTAAAGAAATTCCATCAACTTCTCTTTTCTTAAAAAAAAAATGTTTAATTTTATCAAATTAACCTTAACTTATACATCTTTCCTAAAACAATCATAAATACAATTTAAAAAATCTATTAATTATTAATTTATTTAGAATGTATTTAACTTGTTATACAATCAATAATAATTAAATAATTAAAATGCTGATAATAACAACCCATTGAAATTATTGTTGTTATCTACCCACTTGAAAATAATTTAATACCCTAAATCATTAAACATAGTAGTATTGAAAGTAAATGGCATGTATCAATTGTTTCTTTGCGATAAATAAACTATATACATAAGTGTCAAAGTGAGCACAACTCGAAAGTAATTGACGTGTACCTTGACCAAGAAATATTTGAATCCCCCACCCGAATGTTGTTGAACTCAAAAAAATAAAAAAGTTGAAAGGACAAATTTTAACCATAAATAAATTTACATAAAAATAGTACTGAAAGTTTTGTAACAGTACGACATTCAATTATCCTTTTTTCCATTCATTCTAATGCAAGAGTCATGATCGAATGTTAGTTACCTTTTAAGAACTTCGATTTCAACAATGTTAAATTGAGAGGCGAATGACAGAATAGGCAAAAATTTGGGTAATATCATTTTCTTGCAGAAATTTCAATTATCAACATTTTCCAGCCCTACTCCTATGTGGGAAAACATGAACAGAGAGACCAAAATCCTCCATATAACTACCACAGTTTTCCCAATGAGAACACCGAATCTCAAATCCCTTTCGGTTTCTCTTCCTCCCAGCACCCTTGCTTAGATTCTCAACAAGAAAACCATCGCCCAACGGGTGCGAACAGCCAGATTGGCCAAATCCCTCAATGAATTTCCCAGAAAAAAGTAAGATCAGATTCATGCGGGCAATAGAAATTGAAGGATGGAACTTGATCGAGATATCTTGGCTAACTGGGGAGTAGCCTCAACGACTTGGATTTTCTGGTAATCGAGGTAGCTTCAAATGAATGGCTGGGGTGGATACATGGAGAAGCCTAACCAATATCTGTAAAGTCGGGGCTTATGTCGAGACCTGAAATCAATCCTGGGATGTAGTTATCAGGGACCATCTCTAGACTCCCTGGTTCTTCTTGTGGGAATGGATACTCATCCATGCCAAATGGGAATGAATCGTCTGTAAGAATTGGTGAACTGAGGGAATATAAGTTATGGACATCCTCCTGGACAAGTGATGGCATCTGATACATCACTGGGTCAGCAATCAGGGGGGAACTTTCCCCATGGTCCGGTCCCATCTTTCTAAACTTGGATTTACCAGATTTGGAAGAGTCGGATTTACCAGATTTGGAAGAGTCGGCGATTCCCAGCTTATGCTTTCCGAGTGACTGTGATTTTTGCACGGAGCGAGACTTGAGATCGGTTATTGGGAATACAGATGAAGCCCATCCGTGGAAATCTTCATTACAAGCTCTAGCAGCATCCCTGAGAAATAAAAACACATTCTTTGTCAGGCATTTCAAAGATATTCATAAGTTTGCTTTGGACTTTTTTTTTTCAATATGAGATTTCATTGACACTTAAAAGGAACAATCCATCCCATGTGATCTATCGATTCTTTTCAAGTCTTACCAGGGTGCAATCCAAAACAGAAAACTCACGCCCAAGGTAGAGAGAAGAACGAACCCAACATATACTACCTAAAAAATATACTAGCCATATTTGTCTAATTTTTTGTTTTAGAAAAATAGAAAATATGTGAATAATCCAGGATCGGACTGGACCTTTCCAGTTGCAGATCCAGTTATGGGCATAACTGGATACCTGAAGAGATCCTAGTTAGCCAGAAAGATGAGTTGGAGTTAAACTTGAAAAAACATAGAAATGAGGGAGACATCAGATCTGTCCTAAGTCCTAACCAACCAGAAATTCTTACATGTGGTAGAAGAGACATTTTTCAAATTACAAGTGAATTAACCAATCTGCGAGCTCATTGTAATACAACACCAACACCCAAATGAGGAATCAGGACATACACGTCATATTCACAATCTAAGTTGCTGAAAGACTTAGAGAGAAGAGGGATTATACCTGAAACGAATCTCCGCAACTTCTGTCAGCCTTCGAGCACCAGAAGATTCACAAGTGTCCAGGTTGATCAAGGGCAAGTAAACTGAATCAGATACTGTTAAGTTAATTGAAGATGGAAATGACACGTTAAGATCATTCTCTCCCTGGAACTCGAGTGTTAGCTCCAACTGCTCTGTAGTGACTGATGCACGTTCCCCATGATAGGAATGGGACTTTTTATCATCCGTCCTCATACAACCAGCATCATTTAGTGCAGCAGCTAGTAACTTACAGTGTCCTGTGTTGCCAAATTTCAACTTCCCTGTAGTCTCCCTCCCCAAATACCGAGTAATGTGGTTACCAGTTGTAAAATACCTTCCACCAGAATAGAAACCATTCCAAGAAAGTGAAGTATCTAAACAACGATTGCCACGTATTCTAGCCTTCCACACAGATGAGAGCAGGGCAGTGAAATGCTTCTGAAGTAGGTACTCTCTATCTGGCTGCTCAGCAGCTACGTCTAACAGTACTCGAATATTTTCCTGAAACAAAAGAGATTGATGACTGGGAATTCTTTTATCACATATATCGAAAAAATCAGAGCACATACAAATATTCTTAAGAAATATGACACCAAACTGTAACCCAAAACACTATTTCTAAAGAACAGCGCAAGTAAATCTGCACCATACCCAAGTTTCATGAACCAGAGAAGAGAACAAATAATAACATGCATATCCACAAAATCATTAGCTAACCTCTGTGATTTTGAGAAGTGCTTTTCCAGAGCTAGCATTTGTGATCTTCTCACTATTTGGATTATCTGGTGCAGATATAACATACCTTTGTATGAGTTCCCTATACCTCTCACAACAATGAACAGGATGACGGTATCTCCCTCTATAAAACCCACCAGCAGTCATACTGTATAAGGTTGAACTAATCATGCTCCAATGCGAACCATATTCATGTACCATCGCACACAATATTGCATCCTCTAGTGGCAACCAAAAGTCAGGGGAAGGAACACAGTCCCTTGACCAAATATTCCCCTTCTTTAGTTTCTCTGGTTTTATCATTAGAACTCGCTTTACTGGCATGGAAGTAATAGATATTTTCCCTCCCATTCTACTACGGCCAACTAATTTATGTTCGAGATCAACACCATTCTCCCGTGGTTTTATTTCTATAGCTTCATCATATTGCACACCTGACTCATTGGGATGTAGATCTAGTGGGAACGTATCCGCAATATTTTTCTTTAACTTTTTAGATTTCTTCTTCAGGGACTTTCCTGACTCACTGTCCAGACTAAATTCAGCCTTTTTACGTTTTTTCTGTAAGCTTGACTGAGCGGATAAAGATTCAAGAACATCTTCACTACATAAATCTTCATCATCTGTAGACATGAATTCCACTGATGCTTCTTTTTTCACTGATTTCAGCTCAGAAGAAAGAGAACCCTTCTTCAGAGATTTGAACTTGGTTTTCTTTGATTTCTTTTTAGACTTCGGTTTTAGTTCACTAGGTGTTACATTCCTGCAAAGAAAATAGGAGTTGAACTGATTAAAGAACCCTCAATTTTGAAAACAAAAGGCACAACCCAATGTCATACAAAAACCACATTACCAAGGCTATTGATTCCCAAACTCTTATCCTTGTAACTATTGATCTCGCTATAAGATTTTTTTGCTCCATATATTTCATAATTTAAATATCAGCATGGAAAACAATAAATGTATGTTAAAGTACTAATAAGATCAAATTTACCGTAACCCATCAGCTTAAGCTTTTGGATTCAGTGATGATTTAACATGGCATTGGAGCACAAAGTCTTGTGTTCAAACTCCGGAAATGTCATTTCCTCCCTAATAAATATTGATTTCCACCTACTGGTTTTCTACAAATTTCCAAGCCCACAAATGAGGAGTATTAAAGTATTTGATATAAGATTAAATTCACCTTAATCTATTAGCTTAAGTTTTTGAGTTAAGTGGTGATTTAACAATATAAGCAATGCACAAAACATTTCACATCTATAGACGTTAACATATTTTGATTTTCCAAAATACATATGCAGGGATCTTATTAATATATATATATATATATATATGCAGGGAAGTACATTATCTCAAACAACCAGAACAGATAAATTCGGTGAAAGCAACCAAACAAATCAAAATCAGTGAGGTTCTATTCCAGGAACTAGAAACTTCCTTATCAACCTACCTTTTTTCAGTAACCATTGGTTTGTACTTACCTTAAGTAACTAGATTGACCTCACCAACAGAAACTGCCTAATCCTACAATACCACACAAATTGTAAATCTTAAATAGATGGCAACCTTTGATTACCATGACCAGAACAAAATTTGGCTTTACCACTTACCCCCTCTCAACCATGAGACCAACACAGTTGTTCTTATTAACCTATATCATTATTAAAATAATTTTCAACTTTTTAGATGCTTTTTACAATTTTATAGCTCCACAACATTTTCACTGTAACCACAAGCCAGCTCTAGATAAGAAAAGGTACATCCATCCAGAACCTAAAGCAATAGGTTTTAGTATTCAAACACAGAAATGCCCCATTTCCTATGAAGAGAGGCAAGTGTTCCAAAGTCCAAATGACATACAGGGTTATATCCTTATATCCTAACTATTTTCAAGTAACAATCTTTTATTATATTTTATTGTAGATTTATTTCATTTTTTAGAATTATTTTTTCCTTTATTTAGATTAGATATTATTCTATTTTTATCTCACCCTTATTAGCTTATTTTATTTCCTCTTTAAAGCTAGATTCGCTTTCCTTTTCTGCATTTTTCATTTTTCTATATCTTCTTGAATTTTGGAGATTAGTAACCTTCTCCACATCCCACAACCTCTGTTGTTTTCTGGAAGGAACAATTGGAAGCGTTGTAGCAAATGATTGGTCATCTCTCATTCTCGACCTTTACACCATCAGCCTCGATCGAAAAACCTTCTAGGAATCTTGCTTATCAAGGTACTGTTTTCTCTTGTCTTTATGTGTAGCACAGCAAGCACAAACCTTGGATCGTGGATTCTGGAGCATCAGACCACATGATCGGCGACATTACCTTATTCCATCCGTTCAAATCCCAACCTAGTTATTTGACAGTTCGAATATCGGATGGATCTCTCTCTAAAATCACAGGAACAGGGCCAATAAAATTGACAAATTCTCTCATTCTCTCTCATGTGCTTTATGTTCCTAAGTTTTTTTGACAAGAAACGAAACTTTTCATTGAATAAATGAAAAGAGACTAATGCTCAAGAGATACAAACTCCATGAGGGAGTGAAAAAAAGAACAAAATGAATAATAATAAGAACATAAGCATGCCCAAAATTGAACTAAGAAACTTAATAGAACAAGCTTGTGAAGATCTCGAGGCTCGAACCAATCTTAAATCTTGAAACCCCACAAAAAGAGAGAATGTTGATAGAGGTGTCTTGATCAGAGAAAACAGAGAAGCACAACTTCCTTACTCAAGTCTTGTAAACAATCTTACACAAGTTGTTCACCAACCAATAGGTCTAAAAGTTTTTACTCCACATGCATCCACATCCGTTGAGTTCAGTTAGCAAACTTACTGGTGACTCAACCTGCATCTCTAATTTTTACTCAAATGTGTGAATTTCAGGTGGATTCGGGAGAGGTATTTGGTAGTGCTAAGCAACATGGTGGCCTCTATATTCTTCAAAAAAAATGTCCTTCAAGTTCTGATATGAACCACCAGGGACATCAAATTTTTATTTTATAATTTTTATGTAATTTTATTATTTTCCAATTTTATCCTTTTTATGACATTTTAAGTAGGGGCATTTTTGTCATTTTACTATGATCATTGATGTGGCATTTAGGGTTTAGGGAAGCTATCTAAAGCCTGGCCATTAGGTTGTACAAAACAATTTTTACAATAAATTGAATTTTAGCCTTGAGCTTGTTCTTTCAACATTAGCCAAGAGAGCTTCTTGATCCCTTTGCAATTCATGTCTTGAATTGCATGCCAAAAACATTCAAGTAGGATTGATCATCCTATCTTGTGGAGTGTTCGACTCTTAGGCAAGGAGGTTTGTCTTAAGAGCTTTGATCTTAAGGTAATCCAGTATCTATTCCTTCCATTGGGATTGAAATAAGTTGATTTTGGAGTTTTAGTATTTGTGAATTAAGGGTTCGTATAACAGTGTTTGTGAATTAGGGGTTCGTATAATCAAAGGGTTCCTTTTTTTCAAATTCTAGGGTTTTCACATCAAGTTCGGTCTTTAGTCCTAGTTCTAGGTCTTGTTCCAAGTCTATTAGTTTTGTTTTTAAGTCAGAGTCCTTGTCAATTGAAAGTCAAGTTATGTTATGGCATTTTCACCTTGGTCATCTAAATTTCTTGAATCTTGATAAGTTGTTCCCTGCTTTATTTATCAAATAAAAAATCGAGCTTCTTTCACGCTGAAACTGGTCAATTCTCTAAACACACAAGAAATGTTCATCCTAGTGTGCCTTATAAATCTTCAAAACCATTTTCTTTCATCCACAATGATATTTGGAGGCCTTCTAAAGTGAAAAATATATCGAGAGCACAATGGTTCCTCATCTTTATTGATGACCATACCAGGATGTCTTGGACCTTTCTAATGAAGGACAAATCTAAAACATCAAATCTTTTCCGTTCTTTCCATTCTATGATTTCCATTCAATTTGAAAGTAAAATTCAAGTTCTTAGAGCAGACAATGCTCGAGACTATTTCAATTCAACTTTGGTCCATATCTATCATCTCATGGTATGGTTCATACTAGTTCATGTGTGGACGCTCCTCAATAAAATGGTATTGTTGAATGGAAAAATAGACATCTCCTTGAGGTAGCCCGTTCTCTCATGTTTTCTACTAATGTTCCAAAACATTTTTGGGGGGAAGCCATTCTCACTGCAACCTTTCTTATCAACCAATTGCCTATTCGTGTTCTCACTTTTAAATCCCTCGAGATGTCCTCCAAATTCACCCCCAATTCCAAAACCTTTCTTCAAATTTACCTCTTAGGGCATTTGGATGTTCTTCCTTTGTCCATAACCATTCTCCTCATCAATCTAAACTTGATCCAAAATTCATCAAGTGCATTTTTCTAGGTTATGCATCCCACAAAAAGGGATATAGGTGTTATTCACCAATCACTAGAAAAACGTATCCATCCATGAATGTTACATCCTTTGAAAATGGGGAAAATATGAGGGAATTTAAGCCCTTGGACGTTGAGTCTTTTTCAGTCACTCCTACTATTCCCATCACAACTGAAGTTTTAGCCTCTACCATAAATGAGCCACCTACTTCTCAGTCTAGTATTCCTAAAGCCTCACAAAATCGTCCACCTATTGTTTATACAAGAAGAAAAGAGGCTACCTTGCCCAACCAAGAATGCCAACCACCTGAACCAAATTCATCATCATTGAATTCCACGGATGAGAACGTTACTTTTATGGCACCTGTAATTGATGACCTGACTCTACCAATTGCTCAAAGGAAAGGTGTTAGAAATTGTACAAGCCACCTCATCAAAAAATATGTTGCATATGGCAAATTACTTCCTTCTTATAAAGCATTTGTAAATCAGTTGGACTGTATTCATATTCCACATACCATTCATGATGCACTCAAAAGATCCAAAATGGAAACAAGCTGTGGATGAAGAAATCAGAGCTCTTGAAAGCAATGGAACGTGGATTGTTACAAGGCTTCCTCATGGAAAGAATCCAATTGGTTACAAATGGATTTTCACGGTTAAATACAAATCTGATAGCAGTATGGAACGATTAAAGAAAGATATGTTGCGAAGGGCTTCACCCAGTCATATGGTATAGATTACCAAGAAATTTTTTCCCCTATTGCAAAATTGAACACTGTGCATGTTCTATTGTCTCCAGCTGTTAACTAGGATTGGCCTTCTCACCAACTTGATGTCAAGAATGCATTATTGAATGGTGATCTCGAAAAAGAAGTTTATATACAAATTGCCCCTGGAATGGAAGACAAGTCAAATAGCAACTTGATGTGCAAGTTGAAAAAGTCTCTGTATGGATTAAAACAATCTCCACGTGCATGGTTTGACAGATTCACTAAAACACTGATTAAAAGTGGCTATTATCAATGTCAAGTTGATCATACCTTGTTCATGAAATCCTCAAATAACAAAACTGTAATTTTGACTGTCTATGTGGATGACATCATCATTACAAGGAATGATCTTGAAGAGATTTCAACCTTAAAAGGATGCTTGCAACTGAATTTGAAATCAAAGACCTTGGAAGCTTGAGATATTGTCTAGGCATGGAAGTAGCACAATCCAATAATGGTATTGTAATTTCTCAGAGAAAAATACCCTAGACTTATTAAAGGAGACAAGAAATCTTGGGTGTAGACCTACAGAAACACTCATGGATCTTCTAATCTAGTTTTACATCAAAGTGAAGAAATTATTCTTGTTGACAAGGGCATGTATCAAAGACTTGTAGGAAAGTTAATTTATCTTTCACATACCAGAACAGACATTACATACTCTATTAGCATTGTTAGCCAGTATATGAACAATTCAAATGAATGCCATCTTGGAGCTGTGAACAGAATTTTGAGATACTTGAAAGGCACTCCAGGTCATGGACTATTATTCAAAAAGTCTTCAAATAGGTTGGTAGAACTCTACACTAATGCTAGTTGGACTGGAGAATTAACTGACCGAAGATCTATGACTGGCTATTGCTCCTATGTTTGGGGTAACTTGGTAACTTGGAGGAGTAAAAAACAAGCCGTTGTAGCAAGAAACAGTGCAGAAGTTGAATTCAGAGCTCTTTCTTTAGGAATTTGTGAAGGAATATGGATTCAAAAACTTTTGATAGAGTTTAAGATTGGTACTTAGAATTCAGTTAAAATATTTTGTGATAGTCAACCAGTCATTAGTATTGCAAAGAATCTTGTTCATCAAGACAGAACAAAGCATATCGAGATAGATCGACATTTCATATTTGAGAAGGATAACAATAACATAGTGAAATTAAACTATGTTCCATCTCGTTGTCAAACTGCTGACATCCTCACCAAAGCATTACCAAGGACAAGCTTTGAAGAATTCAACTCCAAGCTTGGCTTGTATAATATAATATACAGTCCAGCTTGAAGGGGAGTGTATATTTATTTCATTTTTTAGAATTATTTTTTCCTTTATTTAGATTAGATATTATTCTATTTTTATTTCACCCTTATTAGTTTTATTTTATTTCCTCTTTATAGCTAGCGTTCCTTTTCTGTATTTTTCGTTGTTCTATATCTTCTTGTATTTTGGAGATTAGTAAATACATTGCAATTATTCTCCCAAAACTACATTTATAGTTTCCAATGAGAATTCAAAACATTGTTTCACCTTGTAGGATCACAATTTTCAGCCTCTTCTTCTTCTTTCCGCTTAGCTTCATATTCCAAATCCTCCATCAACTGTGTAATAAATAAGTAGAATAAAGATAATGAGTACATAAGATGAAACAACACCTTTTTTTTTTTAGATAAATTCAATTGATTCATTGATATGATAAAAAGAGGGGGGAAAGTTATCCCATCATTTCAAAGGGTAGAATATCCTTCAAACCTGATGTTGTGCCAAGGCCTCGACTTGCTGTCTATATGCTTCAGTTGCAAAATCAGCATCCCAACCTGTTGAACACAGAAATGCATGGAAATACAGCATTAATCCTTTTCAAAAAATTAAAAGTAATCATAAATGAGTAATGCATGCGATATAAAGGTCAAATTTTTTAAACGTGCACTAACAAGCTGTATTCAAATATACAACTGTTTTTACAATAGAAGAATGGATCGTTAACTTATATTTTCTAATTAGTATATATGTAAAGTCCATATAAAATATTCTAAGCCAAATTGGAAAAACATCTATAACAGTAAAGAGAAGAAATTTGCAATTAAGTGAATTACAAGTATATTCTCAAAAACTTTCTTGGTTCAAATGGAATCCAACATTCTCCCATAACTGACCATTCACATGAAGTATAGCATTCAAAACATGGACCAGAAAGAATTATTTAAGAGTGAAAATACAGCAAAATTACTGTTATTATCACAAGACACTAAGACAATAGTGCACATACTTTCATATACAAGAGGTTCTTCATCTTCATCAATCTCAGCTTCCATCTCCTCTTTATACTTCTCAAGATGGTCCAGTTCCCATTCTGTCTCCTCAAACTGGACATCAGAATCCACAGCTGCTTTATCATGTAAAGGGTCCCACAGTTCCAGAAAACGTATTGCATACCGATCTATTGGCCGTAGCTGGTCATCAATGGACGAGATGGTTTGTCCAGTTGCAGCAGCTACAGCAGCCATTTGCTTGACATCTGCCAACATGTCAACATCGTCTTCTTTGTTAGCTACAATTACAGCTCTCTCTTCATTAAGATCATTAGCTCCATGTATTATTGCCTCATTATCTTTGTTTGACATAATAGTGCCGCCAGCTTGATCTCCACCTTCATCAAGCTTCATTTCATCGTCATTCATAAACTCATCATCTTCCATCCTCCCAATAACCTCTTCTGTAAATTCCTGATTATCCACAGCTTCCTCTTCTTCAAGTTTCTTCAAAGCCATATAATCAGCTTCATCTTCTACAAACTTTAAAGCAGCCTCCACATCTGCGTTAGATACAGAAACTTCATTCGCATTGGTAGTATGATTTTTTTCCTTTTGCATATTTTTAATGGCAAGAGACCTGTGACCGGAGAACAACTCCATAGGATCAAGCTTCTGGAAGAATTCAGTGTTGTAACTACCACTTTGAATAACAAGATTATCAAGAGCACGCTTCTGATTTGCCTTCTTTAAAATATTCTCTTCAATGGTGCTCTCACTAATCAGACGATATATATGAACTTCACGTGTCTGTCCTATGCGGTGACAGCGATCTTGAGCTTGTTGATCCATAGCAGGGTTCCAATCACTATCATAAAAAATAACAGTATCTGCACCAACAAGATTGATACCTACACCCCCACTTCGAGTCGATAAAATGAAAAGGAAAATTTTTGGGTTGGTGTTAAATCGTTGCATTAATGTCTGTCTCTCCTCAGGCTGAGTGGATCCATCCAGACGCATGTAAGTGTAACCATACAGATTGATGAAAGCCTCCAAGATATCAAGCATCTTTGTCATTTGGGTGAATATTAATGCTCGGTGACCTTCAAATTTTAGTTTCCTGAGTAGAATAGCAAGTTCCTGCAATTTTCCACAGTCAAATTGTATTAGCCTCCTGTCTGGAAAATACACTTGCCTCCGAATAATTGAAGATCTGATTGGAGTTAGAAGGGGAAACAGGAGTCGGGAGCAGTTTTGCTCATAAGATGGATGCAGAAACACATCAGAACGGCTTCCACTGCACCAGCACAGAGGTGACGGGGCCCGTGCTGCTGGTATTGCAAAGGTGAAACTTTCAACTAAACCCATCATCATCTCGAAACGTTCCACTGGTGAAAGAACAATGTCAGCAATTTTCGAGGAATAACAATAGGATGAAGGATTAGCCTTCTCATGGTATATATCATAAACCGGATGCCTTATTGTCACTAAATCCCTAAGGGATTTTGAATAAATTGGCTTTTTGTCACATCTCAAGGAATTCCACCATGCTAAAGCTTCTGCTCGTTCCATTGCCTGCCTTACTCTTTCCTCCATAATTGCATTTTGAATGTCTGCAAAAATACTTGATCCATGCAATCTCTTTCTATATCTAAAAATAGATCCAATTTCCTCAGATTTATTCACATTGGTAGAACCCTTAATTAAACTTGATGGAGTAGCAATAGCTCTCACTTCATCTCTCTCCCATGAAGTCATGCTAAAGTCTAGATGAGTGAATAAAAATCCTAAACCCTTAAGGTCAACTCTAGAAAATAGGCCAGGTGATAATGCAGAACATACAGATGAACTCAACTGCATGACTATACCCGCCATATCAAAAGAACTGATGATTGGACGACCCTCAAACAAATCAGGATGATTACAAACTTTCCTAAGCTGCATAATAACGTTAATCATACTAAAGAAATTGCCACTGGCAAGATTAGCTTGTGTTTCTGAACTAGCAATATAGTCCTCATATAATTGACGCTGCCTTCTTGACAATCTACAGTTTATAACATGCTCATATTTCTTTGGGAGCTGCTTCTCTACATCTCTTTTCAGCCGACGAAGGATAAAGGGGCGGAGAACATTGTGCAGACGATCAAGAACTTCCTTATTCACTTTTTCTTGCCCCTCTACCATTCCAGAAATTGGATTGCAAAACCAATCCTTGAATTCTTGATGAGACTGGAAAATGTGGGGCATCAAAAAGTGCATCAAGGACCAGAGCTCCATCAGATCATTTTGAAGGGGGGTACCAGTTAATAAAATTCGTCGTTTGGAATTGAAGTTCAAGAGAGTTTGCCATCTTTGTGACTTCCAATTTTTAATTAGATGAGCTTCATCTAGTATTAGATACTTCCACTTCTTGCGTTTGAAAACTTTAGAATCCTGGATAACCAACCTGTATGTAGTTATGCACACATGAAATGAGTTTGGTTTCATCCACCCTTGCCTCTTAAACTTGCGCTCTTTCGCACTTCCAAAGTAAGTTAAAATTTTAAAAGCAGGACACCATTTAAGAAACTCAGTCTCCCAATTAAGCATGACACTTGTTGGGACCACAATAAGATGGGGACCCCATATTCCCTTTTCACAAGCAAGATGAGCAAGCAAAGCAATGGTCATGATTGTCTTCCCAAGCCCCATTTCATCAGCAAGAATCCCATTTAGTCTTTTCTCATACATAGTCACAAGCCAATCCAAGCCAATATGTTGATATTCACGTAGGGAGTGCTTAAGAAGGAAAGGGAATTTTGTACGCACTTTAGTTGTGGAGAAAGTGTTCCCAGTAGGTTGTGCAGATCTTGCTGCAGCTGCAGCATCAAAAATTCTGTCCTCACTCTCCCTTTCTTCAGAATTTTCTAAGGACCCTTTCCTCCCTGGAGGTGAACTTGCAAATGAATGAGATTTACTGGGGTCAATATTTTCATGCACACAGACATCAAGAGGCATTGGCTCATTTTCTTCATGAGATGGAGAATCCATAAGGTCGTCTGAAAAGGCAGAAGCATTTTCAGCTTTGTAATCTGAATCGTAATCATTGTTGTGATCCTGCAAAAAGATTGAGATTACAATGGACAGATATCTAATTGAACCCTCCGCAAGGGAAATGTTTTTCTTTTTTTTTTTTTTGGGGGGGGGGGGGGGGGGAGGAAAAAATTTACAAAAGTAAGAAATAATATAGAAATAAATTAAGTTCCAAAACCTACCTTTCCATACCTTGCAAGCAGTTCTTCTATAGGTATTTCACTCTCATTTTGCAGCATTAAAATCTGCAAAAAAAAAAAAAAAAGAATTGCTGAGAGGCGATAATGAAAAACAAAAGAAATTGCAACCATAATAATATATCTAAGCAAAGCATCTTTTAAGGAAAAACTCTTGAAGTTCTAGAAAATACATAAGTTGCTTACTACCTCATCCTTGGCATTATTTGAATCCACTTTTTCCAGTTTCTCCTCCTCTGACAAAGTTGTTTCATCATCCTAGACACAAATCAAGTGAACCAAAAATTGGTATGGAAAATTAGAAATTTGCATCAATCAAGAATGATACCACATATAATCACTTGGTCGGCATCAACAGTATCTAAACATCTCGTTATTCCAAAAGATCTTTCCATGTTCACAAGATTTTAGACTCAAGACTACGTTGTAGTAAGATACACATGCAATGTCATAGAAAAGCTAAAAACTATATATTCTTGATCCCAGATCTATGAACCAAAAAACTTCTTTTAGAACCCCCCCGGTCAAATGCTCTCTCCTCTCTCCTCCCTCCTCCCTCCACCCCGTTCTAAGCCTTCATCCACCGCTTTTTCCTCCTTCTGCCGCCGTTCCTAGTTTTCAACTGCCGTTCTCACCCCTCCATTTTGAACGCCAGTAACCTTTTGAATATTGAGTTCCAACAACATATCCTTCTCTACCTAGTCTTCGGTCTGTTTTTCTTTTTGATATGGAAATACGAAGCTGCAAGGTTCTCAATTATTTCTTCTGCATCTGGCAAGAAGAGGATAGGTTCTATTCTACATAGAAGATTTATCACACATGGCAATTCCGCTCTCTTGTTCGCAGCTGAGATCGTTTGAAGTTCCTTTGTCGAACTACTTCATCAACCAGAAGGACAATATTTTTTCAAGAAATTTCATGAAGATTCGGGATGAAAATACGGTCTCATTTAGGATGGTCAGTTCGGTGTGTCATTTGGCCTCTTCAAGAGGTAGAAAGTTGATTCATGTGCAGATGGGTATTGAAAAGAAAGGATGGCTCTCATTCTGGGAAATGGTGGGTGGCACCAGCCACAGTTCTAAGGTTTCTCCCACCGCTTCTAAAGCTTCATCTTTGCCGGAAAAGTTGCCGAAGTTAGCTGCTAAGAGTTATGCTGAAATGGTTAAAGAACCTTGTAGGATGGCTTTGAATTCTAATGATTTGGTTCAGAGAAACAAGAGATCAGATCTGTTACCTCTTACTAGTCCTTATTGGGTTCGAAAGAGCCATGAAGTGTTGTCGCTGAATTTTGATGAGCTTTGGGTGGTTTCCAGATTATTTGCTTATAATGAATGGAAAGAAATTGCAGCAGCTTTAGAATTGACCAAAGTTGTGGTTACTCCTCTGTTTGCAGATAAGGCATTGTTCAAATTGTGGATGGCACTAAGGGTAAGGATTTGGATTCTTCAGGAAAATGGAAGGCTTTTGGTGAGTTTCACTTACTCATTGAGAAATGGTCCCATAGCATCCAGTCATCCAAGTGTGATAGAAGGGTATGGTGGCTAGATCTCAATTAAAAATCTTCCCTTGGATTATTGGTGCCACCAATCTTTTGAAGCTATAGGGGCTTATTTGGGAGGTCTTGTAAGTATTTCTTCTGAAACGCTTAATTTGATTAATTGTTCGGAAGCCCAAATTCATGTTAAGTGTAATCTATGTGGTTTTATGCCAGCTACTATTCGAATCAGAGATAAAGTGATAGGAAATATTTTTCTTCATTTTCATTTTGGTGATGTTGCATTGGATCCACCTAACATTGTCCATGGTCATCTTGTTCTCAAAGATTTCTCAAATCCCATGGATCTTTACCGTTTACAGCAGGTCATGTTAGATGGAGGAGTAATTTATAATCAGTTGCAAAATGAAGAGGTTGCATATTATGCGACATCACAGGAAAAGTTCTCTATTTCAAAGGAACCTTTTATGAACATCAATCCTGGAGATCAGAATATTAGCTTACCTGAGGAGAATGTTAATGAATCAAGTAATCGGGGTGTTCAGATTGATAAATTCTTAGCTGAGAAGGAGGCTGTGGTTGATATTTCTGAAAAGTTGCAGGTTGAAGGTGAGGTTTCGAGTTTGATCTGTCTTCATATGGTAAATGTGCAAGAAGAGTTTGTTGCAAATGGAATTTCTTCGAAGGGAGTGGGTGAGTGAATAGCGGGAGAGAGAAATTTGACTGATTTAATGAGGACAACTGGAATTGAGAATGAGCATTTGATAATGACAGAGAATGTTGGAATTAATGCTCTAAGTCTGCATTAAAGTTCTTAATGAAGCCGTGCGGCACGTACAGAATCCTCTGAAACGCGGAAGAATTCTTAGTTCGACGTTAATCTACGCAAATTTCTCTCTGAACTGCAACAATGTCAACTGTTATGCAGAAAATTAAGGATATCGAAGATGAGGAATATCAGGAGATGCATCTTTAGCCACTCTGCAGGAGATTGTGAGAAAAAATGTCCTCAGGGGAAGTTGGAGACATCTCTCAAGGTTGCAACGTTTTTAGCTCTCACTAAGCCACCGGCCATCGAC
This sequence comes from Trichosanthes truncata, assembly GCA_033996785.1. NCBI lineage: Eukaryota > Viridiplantae > Streptophyta > Magnoliopsida > Cucurbitales > Cucurbitaceae > Trichosanthes > Trichosanthes truncata. The sequence continues at coordinate 47,430,140 of JAWPNB010000003.1, read as the reverse complement.
CACCAACCACCGACAACCACTCGCAATCTGCTTGTTTCCGCTGGCCACTCTTTCAGATATTTCGAAATCCATGGGAGTCGAGATGCTTGGTAGAAAAATTAAAGTTCATAAGAGATAGGGGAGACGGGTTCTAGATGGGTCTCGACCAAAGTAGAAAACAAAGTCTTCACGTGTTGTTTCGACAGGAATCAAAGAGGGAGATTCGTCAAATTACTTGAGGTGCACCTGAAGCGAAGTTTTTTCTTACTTGCAAAAGAAGTAGTGTTTGTGTGTATTGCTGATGCATTGGAAGATCTGCTTCTTTCCCCCCTTCCCATAAATTCTTCAGGAAAACGTACGGTAACAATGGCTTCGTGTGGGTCCAAAAGGTTACAAACAAACAAGGAAGCTTCATCGAAATAACAAAAGTACAAAACTCTGGAGGTAAGAACAATATTGTAGTGCCTTCCGAGGAGGATTTTAAGGGTTGGAAGGACTTTCTACAGATGTTGAAGGATTCCCTAAATGGAAAAGATGACTCCCCTCCTAAGCTGGAAAGTCAAAAGTCGGTAAACGGAAGATTGTTTGTTGATGTGGTTAAAAGCCCTCCAACGAGTTATAGGAGCAATAAGGACAAGGATGAACTTAAAACAAAGAAGAGAAAAGCCGAGAAAAAAGTGTAACGGGAGGAAGTCAGCAAACTAGACTGGAGGGAGGTAATCATTTTGAGCAAAAGGGACTTCCATGATAATTGGGGTAGAATCCTCGAAATTCTTCATAAACAACTTCAAGTATCCCTCGTCATAAATCCGTTTCAACCTGATAAAGCTCTATCGAAATGTCCAACGGAAGAATTAGCTGGGCTTTTATGCCAGAATAGATGTTGGGTCAATTTCAAGCCGATTATCCTTAAGGTTGAAAAGTGAGACATGAGACGGCATAAAAAATTTAATGTGGTCCCTTGCTATGGTGGTTGGATCAAAATACGACACATTCCTCTACATTTATAGCATCTGAAGACATTCAAAGCAATTGGGGGTAGTTTGGGAGGTTTACATGGAAAATAATTCCTTGCTCATTGAATACGTTGAGGTGGCGATCAGAATCAAAGATAATTATTGTGGCTTCATTCTAACGGAAGTGATTCTGATGGATGACGGAGAAGAATTTAGGGCGCAAGTCGTTACTTTTCAAGATGGGAACCTTTTGATCGATAAGGTGGTCGGAGTTCATGGAAGCTTCACGTTGACTGCCGCACATGCTTTCTACAAGGGGCCGTCATAGATGGGCTTTAACCCAGTGGATAGATGGAGGATTGAAGACGGCGTTAATTGTCCGATGGTCAATGTGTAGAGTATTATGGCAGAGGGTTAGACGTCAGGTCAATTTACAGCGCGGAAGGTACGATTTATAGTGGGGAAAGGGGTGATTTTGAATTATCCCACCAACAGAAAGTTTTAATTAGTGGGCCACCAAAATTCTGCACCCTGAATGAAAATCCCAAAGCCTTGACAAAGGCCCAGACGGAAAAAGGAAAAGGCCTGGAAGTGGCAGACCCAACCCAACTCAACTCAATTGGGAAAGTACAAAAAAGGAAACATAAAGGAATCTCATTTGAAAAAGAAGCCCAAGTTTTGACTATTCTGAGAAAAGAAGAAGTACAATCCACAAACAAAAAGAAGATGCTACAGGGAGAGTTTGAATCTTCCTTTTTAAGCGGTGAGGGTGATTATTGTTCTAACGTGTCTTTCTCCAGACCAGACAGTAGATCGACAATTAATACTTTTAAAACACGTGATCAAATCCTCGAAGGTTTGCCTGACGGATTTCAAAATTGCTTTCAGAAAGAATCCACACAGGACACCACTTCTCCACTGAAAGGAAAGGAGATTATTGTAATTGAGGAGAACACTGAGGAAATGTCCATTCAGAATATGGAAGAGAACATTGAGTTAGAGGAGCCAAGGTTGGAAATTGTAGTGCAACAGAAAAGCCCCATAGAGACCGATAATGGCTTTACCATAAGTAGGGAACTAGTTTTAGCGTTAAAGAAAAATAAGCTTTGTATTCGTCCTCTCCCGGAGAAAGGAAGTACAGCGAAAAAAGGAAATTCTACCAAAAGAAAGATTTCGAGAGAACTAAATAGCTTGCTGCGTACTTGGGAAAATGAAACAGAAGAGGATAATTTAGTTGATACTGAAACTAAAGATAATGTTGTAGACTTGGGCTTGAGGCCTCTTTATGAAGATTATTTCGTGGAATGTAAGGGGCTTGGGCGCTCGCCCCAAAAGAGCGATGGTTAAAGATCTTCTTTGCAAAGCTAATCCGGATGTGGTTATCCTTCAGGAAACTAGACTTAGTAGCATTAATAGAAACATTGTTAAATCTGTTTGGAGTTCTCGTCGTGTTGGTTGGGTGACCTTGGATGCAGTAGATACAGCTGGTGAGATTCTTTTGATGTGGAAAGAAGACTGCATCTCTGTTAACGAAGCGGTAGCTGGGATTTACACAATTTCGATTGCGTTTAAATTAAATAATAGCATTAATGGTTGGATTTCAGGGGTGTACAGGCCTGCTCTTCAAGATGCAAGAAGTTGTTTTGGAGGGAGCTGTACGATTTAGCAGGTTTTTGTCAGGGGGCCTGGTGCTTTGGAGGCGACTTTAACGTCGTCAGATGGATATCAAAGAAACGTAACGAGAACAGGATGACTAGAAATATGAGGAAATTTAATCAGTTCATCGAGGCTACTGAGTTGATAGACATCCCGATGAACAATGGCTTTTACACGTGGTCCAGTATGGGAGAAAGGTGTGCGGCTTCAAGGATTCGTAGATTCCTAATTTCGAGGGATTGGGCGACTGCTTTCAAAGACTATAGATTGGAAAAACGGAATAGACCAACTTCATACAACTTCCCCCTCGCACTTTTTTTGGGTGCTTTCAAATGGGGCCCTATTCCTTTTAGATTTGAAAATATTTTGTTAGATTCTCCTTCCTTTTCGGAAAATTTAGAGGTGTGGTGGCAAAATCTGAATCCGATGGGTTAGGCTAGTTATCGTTTTATGGAAAAGCTCAAAGGGTTGAAGCGGCATATTATCCTTTGGAATAAGGAGGTTTTTGGGAATGTTCTTGATCAAAAAGTTTCCTTGTCGACACAAATGGACCAAATCGATAATTTGAAGGAGCAAGGGTCCATCTCAATCCTTCAACGGGTTGAAAGAGTTTCCCTCAAGGCCAAGCTTATGGAGGTTACTATCAATGAACAACGTATCTTGAATCAAAAGAGTAAAATTAAGTGGCTTAAAGAAGGCAATGAAAATACTTCCTTCTTCCACCAGTGGGTTACAACAAAGAAGAACAGAAGCTTCATATCCTTGTTAGAAAATGACACCGGCCAACTTCTCTCTTCGGAAAGTGAGATTGAGAGTGAAATTATTGGCTTTTTTCAGAATTTGTACTCTAAAGATGAGGGTCCAAGATTTACAGTAGAAGGATTGCAGTGGATGCCTCTTGATGACCACAGTGGGGTGATGCTAGAAAATCCTTTCCAAGAGGATGAAATTCACAAAGCTATTCAGGGGTTAGGTAGCCTCAAATCTCCTAGGCTAGATGGGATGACAGGAGAATTTTACAAAAAAAGCTTGGAACATTCTGAAATCTGATTTAGTAGGGGTGTTCCAAGAGTTTTTTGAAAATGGCATCATCAACAAGAAAACAAACAAGACCTACATTTGCCTAGTCCCCAAGAAAAAGAAGGCTTCCAGAGTAAGTGACTTCTGCCCAATTAGCCTAATTTCTTTCTTGTACAAAGTTATTGCCAAAGTTCTTGCAGAGAGGTCGAAGAAAGTGTTGGCTTTTAACCATAAATGATAGTCAAGCCGCTTTTGTGGAGGGACGACAAATTCTAGATGCTATTCTGATTGCCTCTGAAGCAGTTAAAGCGTGGAAGTTGAACAAGAAAAAAGGTTTTGTTTTGAAGCTTGATCTTGAAAAAGCTTATGATAAAGTAGATTGGCACTTTTTGGACTCCATCTTGGAGTTAAAAGGTTTTGGGGCTTATTGGAGAAGATGGATTAAAGGTTGTGTTTCTACTGCCAATCTTTCTGTGTTGATTAATGGAAAACCAAGAGGTAAATTCTTGGCGGGGGAGAGGTCTAAGACAAGGGGATTCGTTGTCTCCTTTTCCGTTTACCATTATTGGGGATGCTCTGAGTCGTTCGTTGCACTATTGTCAAGAGAAGCGCATCGTTAAGGGTTTTCAATTAGGTAACAACTTGATTGAAGTTTCTCATCTTCAATATGCCGATGACACTATAATTTTTTGCTCGTACGAGGAAGAGATTCTTAGAAGTTGTTGGTTGATTTTGAAGATAATTTTATCTGGGGCAGGCTTATCCATGAATTTAGCCAAAACCTCGCTGGTTGGTATTAACGTGGAGATGGATGAGGTCCGGACCTTGGCTTCTTCTTTTGGGTGCCAATCTGATTCATTGCCAATTAACTACCTAGGTTTTCCTCTCGGGGGAAATCACCACAGTCGTCACTTGTGGGATCCTCTCATTGATAAACTGAAAGCTAAGTTGGACGGTTGAAGGAATCTCCTTCTTTCTAAAGGGGGGAGGGCTACCCTTGCACAATCAGTTCTCAACAGCCTGCCTACATATCATTTCTCTCTTCTAAGGGCTCCAAAGAATGTGACTAAGTCTATGGAAAAGATCATCAGAGACTTCATTTGGAATGGTGGTTCGTATAAGCCTAGCCAAAATCTAGTGAATTGGGAGTGTACTGCTTTGCCCATTGTTCGTGGGGGATTAGGAGTTGGTTCTCTCACCCACCGAAACACTTCCTTACTTACTAAATGGATATGGAGATTCACTCAAGTTGGTAGCCCTCTTTGGAAAAAGGTTATTGCTAGTATTTATGGTGTGAACTCTCAAGGGTGGATGACGAAAGAAATTAAGAAGAAAAAAGGGAATAGGCCTTGGGTAGATATTGCCAAAAACTTGCCTTTCTTCGATCATTTTGCTAGATTTAAAGCTGGTATAGGCAATCAGATTCGCTTTTGGGAGGATAGTTGGATGGACGAAGCTTCTCTCCAATCTCGTTTTCCTGATATCTATCTCATTTCTAACAAAAAGGGTGCCTCCATTGCGGATTGTTGGGATAGTTCAGAACAGTCTTGGAATTTGAGCCTTAGGCGAGCTCTCTTTGATAGAGAGACTTATAGCTGGATGGAGCTCATTGAGAAGATGAATATGGTCTTCCTTAATGAGGAGGTTGATCGGTTAACCTGGTCTCTTGAGGGTTCTGGTACCTGTACTACGAGGTTTGCCTTTTTAAATCTCTCCCCCACCTCATCTAAGGTTAACCTCGCCCTTTCCAATGTGGTTTGGAAGAGCAAGTGACCTAAGAAGGTCAAAGTTTTCCTTTGGTCTATGACCTTTAGAAGTATTAACAATGACGATTTGCTCCAAAAAAAAGTTTAGATCCTGGGCTTTATCTCCTTCGGGGTGTATTGTGCTTGAGGGGGGCAGAAGGCATTGATCACCTTTTTCTTGACTGCTCTTTCGCTACAAAGGCCTGGGTGTGTATTCTGGGGAAGCTTAAGATTGTAACGTGTTTACCTCGAAAGATAGACGATTGGCTCTTTGAAAGCCTAAATGGCTGGAATTTGTCAGATAGACAATTGGCTCTTTGAAAGCCTAAATGGCTGGAATTTGTCGGGCAAAGCCAAGATCTTGGGCAGATGTGCCTCTAGAGCTCTTTTGTGCCACTTATGGTTGGAAAGAAATGATAGATCATTCTCAGATAAGTTTATGTGTTTTGATTCTTTTTGTAATCTTATACAAATTCGGCTTCCTGGTGGGCCTCTCTGCATTCTAAATTCTTTTGTAACTACAGCTTCCTGATGATTATTAGTGATTGGAAAGCGCTTGTCAAGTAGTTTTCTTGGGGGGGGGGGGGGGGGGGGGGGGGGGGGGGGGGGGTTGTTTCTCTACCCCCGGCCCTTAGATTGTTCTTTTGTGCCCTTTTTAATCTACTTCTCTCTGTTTCTTATCCAAAAAAAAAATGCTCAAGTCTGCATGGAGAGGAGGATTTAAATAAACAGTTGGAGACTACTTGCATGAATATTGATGACATCCCAGTGGGCCCACTTTTGATTGAACAACCGTGTCTCTCTACTTTCCAAGAATTAAATGGAGAAAGATCAGCATTAATGAAGTCCAATGAGAAATCGGTTAAGGAAATAAAAGATAATTTTGTAGCCTCTTTTTCAAAGTTTTATACCAGGAAAATTTCTTCTGATCGTTCAACTTCTACAATTCACAATGAGGACGTTTTAGAAGAAGTTGCCATGAGAGTTTTCACACCAATTGATCAGTAGAAGTGTACACCTGATGAGAATTCAATTATTGAATCAAATCTCCTGCTTCTTAAATGTTATCAAGGGAATGGGTCAACTCTGTTTTCCCAAAGTTTTATTCCACCACCAACTCTTCCAAATCCTAATTCACACTTAGAGCAAATAAATGAGTCTAACGATGAATCTGAAGTCAGTATTAGCAGTGAAGAGTTAGACTTTCAGGTGCAACAGAGTCCTTACAAGGAGGCATGTATTGTAGAACCAAGAGGCATGTATTGTAGAACCTTATGATCATAATTTGACTGATTTGTTTCAAGCTTCAAAAAAGGATGAAAGTGTACCAGGTGTAGATGAAATTCCATGTAAATTTTCTTCATTCATTACTGCTAGTGGTCTCCATTTTCGTGAAATTCCTTCCCCTGTTCCTCAAAAGACTTGTTAAGTGATTTATGTTGTTTGTATTCCTCGGTTTTATCCATGACGATTTTATCTTGGAATACAAGAGGGTTGGGGGATTATTCTAAGAGAACCAGCTTGAAGAATTGTTTGCAGCAAATCAATCCTGATGTTGTTCTTATTCAAGAAACTAAAAAGACGAATCCTTTCAAAAGGAGGTTTATTAAATCTATGTGGAGTTCAAATGAGATCAATTGGGTTAATGTTGAATCTTATGGTAAATCAGGGGGTATGCTCATCATGTGGGATGAAAGTAAGGTGAGAGTTCTGGAGGTTCTCAAAGATGGGTACACTTTATCAGTTAAAATCACCTTTCAAAATGATAAATTGTGCTGGATTTCTAATGTGTATGGACCAAATAATCATCAGGAACAGAAGCATCTATGGAATGAGTTAAGTTCTCTTTTTGCATACTGTGATATTCTTTGATGTGTAGGAGGTGATTTAAACATCACTCGGTGGGTTCATGAGAGAATTCCTTGTGGGAGGCAAACTAGGAGGATGCGACAGTTCAATAAATTAATTGAAGAAATGGGATTGATGGAAATTCCACTTTCCAATGGAAAATTTACTTGGTCCAAGTTAGGGGATGATAGTTTGCAATCTTTATTAGATCGGTTCTTCATTTCTAAAGAATGGGATCAACTTTTTGATACTATGAGGGCTTAAAAAAGGGTACGGATCTTTTCTGATCATTTCCCAATTCTTTTGGAAGCTGGAATTTTCTTTGGGGGCCTTCACCTTTTCGGTTTTTTAATTCATGGTTGAGCTTAACAGATTGTGTTAGTGTTATTGAGAAATCTCTTTAAGAAGATCGATCTTACGGATGGGTTGGTTTCATTATTGCTTCAAACTTTGAAACTTGAAAGCCTTTATCAAGAAGTGGTTTGCTGATTATGAAGTTGAAAGAAAGAATAAGGAATTGTCCTTACTTTCAGTAATTTCGGGGCTGGATAATAAAGCAGAAGCAGGTTCTCTTTTAGATCAAGACAAAGTAATTCGTGCTACTACCAAGAGAGATCTTTTTGAACTGTATTTGAAGGAAGAAAGAAATATGATTCAGAGATGTAAGTTGAAGTGGTTAAAAGAAGGAGATGAAAATACCAGATTTTTCCACAAAAGGGAAAATTATTGATCTCAGACCTATGTACATCTGAAGGAGTGTCTTTATTATCTTTTAGAGAAATAGATCTTAACCTTCTTTTCTTCATTGTATAGTCAAATTCCGGGAAATAGATGCATCCCTACTAATATCTATTGGCAGGTAGTTTCTGCTGTTCAAAACTTGGCTCTTATTGCAACTTTTACTAAAGAGGAAATCTGGACATCACTTAAAAGTATTGGTAAAAATAAGGCACCACCTCAGAATTTTACCTGAAACCTTGGTCTTTTTTAAAGGATGATTTTATTAGGTTATTCAAAGAATTCCATCTCAATGGTCATTTGAATTCAGCCCTCAAGGAGAACTTTATTTGCTTAATCCAAAAAAGGAGTTTGTTACAACTATTAAAGACTTTCAGTCAATCCGTTTGACATCCTCTATTTATAAATTAATAGCCAAAGTTCTGGCTGAAAGATTGAAGAAAGTTACGCCTTCTATTATATGTACCAAACAAAGTGCATTTATTGAAGGGAGACAAATATTTGATCCAATCCTAAGCAAATGAAGCAGTAGAGTATTATCGTTCAAAGAAGAAACAAGGTTGGATTTTGAAGCTGGATATTGAAAAAGCTTTTGATTGTGTAGATTGAGGTTTTTTGGAAGAGATATTAAAGTTAAAACGGTTTCATGGTAAGTGGATCAATTGGATTCTTGGTTGTATAAAGGATCCTAAATTCTCTGTTTTCATTAATGGTCACCCTCGAGGGCATATTGTGGCCACTCGTGGAATTCGCCAAGGAGACCCACTCTCTCTGTTCCTATCCTTACTTGTGGGTGAAGTCTTAAGTGCTCTGGTGGAAAATATTCAGGAAAAAAGACTTTATGAAGGCTTTGTTGTGGGAATTGATAAAATTCACGTTTCTTTTCTACAATTTGCAGATGACACTTTGCTGTTTTGTAGATATAATGATGCTATGTTTGATATTTTATCTCAAACTATTGCCTTATTTGAATGGAGTTTTAGTTTGAAGGTGAATTGGAAGAAATCTGCAATCTGTGGCCTAAATATTGAGGAAAATGAGGTGGTTCTTGTGGCTGAAAAGTTGAATTGCAAGGTGGAGTCTATTCCTTTCCTTTACCTTGGGCTTCCCCTTGGAGGCCATCCTAAATCGCTATCTTTTTGGCAACCGGTAATAGATAAAATCCTCAAAAAATTAGATAGATAGAAGCGTTTTAATCTTTCTCGAGGTGGGAAGATGACACTTTGTAACTCAGTGTTGACTAGTATTCCTTTATATTATCGGTCTCTTTTCTTAATGCCAATCGAGGTAAGTTTGAAGCTTGAAAGGTTGATGCGCAATTTCTTTTGGGAAGGATGTGAGGGGTGGTAAATCCCCTCAATTGGTTAGATGGAATTTAACTTCAAAGGCTCAAGTTGATGATGGTCTCAGGTTAGAAGCATTGAAGCATTGAAATGAAGCATTGTTACCAAAATGGAGTTGGAGGTTTATGGTTGAACCTCATTCTTTTTGGAGAAAAGTGGTGAAAAGTATTCATGGTTGTTCTAGCAACGAATGGCACACAGATGGTAAAATTAGTTTCAGTCTTAGAAGCCCTTGGATGAGCATTCCCAAGATCTGGAGACGGGTTGATTTGTTTGCAGCTTTTAAATTGCGTTTGGGAAATCGAATTTCTTTTTGGAAGGAAAATTGTGCTGGAGATGCTTCATTAATGGATACTTTTTCGCAACTTTTCTCTATTTCTTCATCTCCAAATACTTTGGTAGCAGATTTATGGGATTCAAATACTTCTTCATGGAGCATTGTGTTTAGAAGGCTTTTGAAGGAGGATTAGATTGTTGCCTTTGTCTCCTTATTGGGTAGTATTTCTTCTATTAAAGTTGGTGGCTCAAACGATTCTAGAGTTTGTACTAAGGAGTTTGGACTAAGTAGTATTTCTTTGACAAGAAAGCTGGCTTCTTCTTCACCTTTGTCTAAGGAGTTGTTTCGGGTTATCTGGAAAATGAAAAGTCCAAAACAAAAATCAACATTCTCCTTTAAGTAATTCTTAATGGCAACCTTAATACATCAGAGATTTTGCAACGGAAATTGCCTTTTTTCACACTTATGCCTTCGGTTTGTTCTCTGTGTTATGTGGATGGGGATTCTCTCAATCATATCTTTTTTTTGGATGTTCTTATTCTTTGAATTGATGGTTCAAGATGTTCTCGTTCTTCCAGATGAAGTGGGTTTTCTCATCAAGTTTGAAGGATAATGTGCTTCAGCTTCTCTTGGGTCCTTCATTAACATTGAAACCTTTTCTTATTTGATCTAATGTGATTAAAGCTCTTTTGTCCGAGTTATGGTTGGAGAGGAACTTGAGGATCTTTGATAGTAAAAGCCTTTCATGGTTCGAGCATTTTGATTCAGCTTGTTTGAAAGCGTCTTCCTGGTGCACACTTTCCAAATCTTTTGTCGCTTATTCTCTTCATGATATTAACCTTCATTGGGATGTTTTTATTTCTGTTTAGTTGTTATACTTTTGTTGTTTTGTTGTTTCTTGTTATTTTTCACTCCTTTGTGGAGTTTGTATATTTTTGAGCATCAGTCTCTTTTCATATCCTTAATGAAAAGTTGTTTCTTGTTAAAAAAAAAAAAAACACAGGATACATGTGTTTGGAAGATCATAAATGTAATTTTAAAAGAGATTATAGCAATTCAGTTGTCACTTCCCAAAAAAATCCAACTTTTAGGTGTAATTTTCCTGATCTGCAAAGTGCCCATTTTTTTATATAAGAAACTGAGAAATCTATTGATGAAAAGAGATCATGCAAAAAAGGGGAGATTAGATATTCCCGAAGGCCAAAGGTTACGAAGAAGAATTCCGGCTGGCCTACAAGATCATAATTATAAAAGCAAAAAGTTTAGTTGAGTCCCACAAGTCTTCCAAATAAGAACTTTTCTTTTATAATACCCTCTGGTTTCTCATGTCATAATCTCCACAAAGGTAGCCAATAATTGTGTTGGACTACAGAAATTTTTTTTTTAATATGAAATCGAGCTTTTATCGAGAAAAAATGAAAGAATACAAGGCATCCAAAAAAACCAAACCCAGAGAGGGAACTCAACTTTTTTTTTTTTGGGATAATCGAGAGTCGGAGCTTTGCTCTCCTATACCCGAGGGTACCCACGCCCGCCCCAAGGCCTAGACCCAAGAGACATCAAGGGTTTTTATTTATTAAACTCACCCAAGGGCTCGAACCTGAGACCTCTAAGTCGGCATGACCAAGGACCCCAAGCCCTTACCAACGCGGCAGCCCCTTGGGGCAAGGGAACCCAACTACAGAAGGGGTTCCAATCAAGTAGAATAAGACCAAGCGGATAATTACAAAAAATCTTAGAAACCAACGTCCAAAGAGAAACATAGAACCTGCGGTGGACCAGACTTCACTATGGTCTCTCTCCACCCCTCTAAAGATTCTATTGTTCCTCTCCCACCACAAACCCTAAACAATCGCACAAATCCCTGCCCGCCACAAAAAACTCCCTTTCTCCCAAAAAAGCAGATGGAGAAGGAACTCCTCGATCATCTCCTTGCAACCTCTATTTTAAGCTTGACCCTCGAAAGTCGTCCCTTTAACAAGCTAAAGAAGGGCTTCTCCCCCCGTTTAAGGAAAGCACCAGCTTATTCCGAAGAAGCTGAGGATTTTTTACCAAATGGGGATAAAGTAGCGACATCTGAAGAATAAATGCTGGAAATCCTCTCTATCACGTTTGCATAAAATGCACCAGTTTGGCCTAAAAGCATAGCTAGGAGATTTCCTTTCCAAAAGGCAAAGCGTCCAATTTATGGACCGACACAAAAAGACTGCTACATAATTCAAGAGCTAAACAATTCAAAAAGACTACTAGATTTAATGCTTTTCTGTAGGCTTCTGTCTCTAAGGTTTCTTTTTTATAATTATTAGTTAGGTGTTGTTTTTTTTTTGGTTGGAACGACTCCTTTTGTTGGGTTGTCTTTCTGTATTTTTGTATGTCCTTGTATATTCTTTTATTTTTCTCAATAAAAAGCTAGGTCTCTCATAAAAAAGTAGTTAAGTTAGAACCCTTGGCATGACAACTTTTGAGATGAAGGATTTCAGCAACAAGCAGCAAAGTGCCAACAACAAACAAACAGCGAGAAAGAGAGATTGACGAGGAAAGAGAGGGGTTTGTAAATGGTGCAGATTTATAGAGAGAGCAACAAAGTGAACACATCGGTGGCAATGACAAATGAGCGGCAACAACGAATGTAACAAGAGCAAGAGAGACTGAAAGGAATGGTGGGGTTGGCATTAGCAAGCAACAGATGAGTGATAATGACAAACAAATAGTGAGAGAAAGATTGACTATAGAAAGGGGTTTGTAAATTCCATTGAGGAGTGGAGGGAGAGGTGAGAATTAAGAAAAAAGTATAGGGTTTTTGAGAAGGAAACGAAAACTAGTCTATAATTTTTAAAAATGTCATTGAGTTTTGTTAGGGTGTTTTTTCTTTTTCTTTTTTTCCATCTTTTTTAAGAACAGAGAAAATTCCATCCTAAAATGCCAATGAAATAATGACATTTGTTTGTTTACTTATGTTTTGTATAATTAAAAAAATTAAAAAAATTATATTGATTCGACTCAATTCAACAAAATATGTATCGAACCACTAATCAGGTTAAAGATGGTTTAGTTCAGTTAGAACCGAACCAATATGCTTAACTGAACAAAGCCATACAATTCATTGGCTGGTTCAATTTCTTTCACTCCTAATTACAACAATGCCCACCTACTAACGTAAACCTTATGCTGCAAAGCAGATCTCTTGCAAGAATTTCCGTAACCATTATTCTAAAAGGACAAGGTTCTTATTTTCCAAATTACCAAACTCGATCCCCCTTTGCAAACAAGACTAAAAGTTCCCTCTAACAAACCAAATGGTCGTCAACCCCTTCCCACATAAATGAAATCACTTGATTGAAGGGTGAATAAAATCAGAAAGAACTTCACGCAAAACTCTTATCAGACACCAAATTAATCCTGTAAAAAACGTAAAGGTAAAGTTACATGATGCAACAACGTAACGTGCATTTATTAGCCATACAAGAGAGGTATCTTTCTTAAACGCAGAAATGCAACTTAGATAGATAGCATGGTAAAAGGAAAACTTTAACACCGTTATATCAAGTAGTTTGAATCCATATAGCATACCTTTTCTTCTCCACCAGCCAAATCATAGTCATCATCTTCCTACATAGAGAAAACAGAGCAAAAATAAGTACACAAAACCAAGTTTCCATGAGCCCATCAAAACCAATACTAACCCATTCAGGAATGGATTATACACATGGAAAGAGATAAAATTAATAGTTAAAGCAGTCATTCTTCCCTACTCTAGTTTCACCTTGATCACAAATCGATTGATACAAAATTCCATCCAGCGATGCAAAACATTTCACCGAAGTAAATAAATGAATAAAACAAATGTACAAGGGAAAGTGCATCTATATTTGTCTTATCTTGTTTATTCCAAGAACCATGATATTCAAAACTTCACGCTTCATTGCATAATGACAGGCACAAAACATGTCTATACTGTTTCTAATTCTTTTCAAAAATAGAACTCAAACAAAAACAACTAGCAAGAACATATTTCAATGGTTGAGATTCTCTTAAAATACAATTGAGATGTTCCTTATATCTGCAATTTGAGAACAATGGAAGATGGCAAATCTTTTATTCTCTTTCTTTTATTTTTGATAACTGGTATTGGGGCCCACTCCTACTAACCTAGGAGACATCGAGGGTTTTCCTTCAAGGTTCGAACACATGACCTTTGGGAAGGGGTAGGGATGGCAGATCTTAAAACACATTACCTTCTGACAAGAGAGCAGTGTTTTAAAAAGATCATTGAAACGTGCACCAGGCCCAAGGCGCGGCCTTTGCACCTCACTTCAAAGAAGCAAGGCTCCATTAATGAAGCACGCTTCAGGCGCATGCCTCAGCACTTGTGGTGCAGGCCTCAAACTAGACTTCTTACTTAAAAATAAATAAATATATAAATAAAATAATCTAACTTTCAAGGGAGAAACTCATGAATATTCTTAAAAGAGGTTCATTTTTTTTCCCTACAATCTCAAACAAGAACTCTATTCTCAATAAACTTTTCACCATCTTATTTTTCGTCATACTATTTTCTTCATATATAAAAAATTATTTACATTATCTATTGTGCGCCTCATTAAAAAAACCTGCGCTTTTTTTTTGCGCCTCGCACTTAAGCCCAAAGAGCTAGTGTGTTTTAGGGCACCTCAAACTTTAAAAAACATTGCAAGAGAGTCTAGATCTCTAAGCTCTCTACCCCTTTCTTTCTTCATTAATTTTTGGAAAACCACGTTAGATTACTCCCCTTCAAAAAAGAGGCGTAGTAAGCAGACAATGTTTCAATAATTATTGTCCCCGAATGCAAAACATCTCCCTTGCAAGAAGTAAATGGTTCTATCAAGTTCAAAAATGTACCTTCTGCCAATCCACAATCTAAGCATCAAGGAACAATAAAATTTGATCTCAAACAGTCACTATGAAATTTGAACCTTGAACTCTTGGCTGTTCACTATTCAAGAGCTTCTAATAACTAAATGCAACCGTTGGGAAAGCCTTTATATTAAACATGAAGCAGCTGAAAAAGAAAAATGATAATGTACATAAAATAATTATCCAAAGTTTCTTCGCTTTGAAGTCACTCTTCAGGAGGTAGCTGGGGTGTTTTCTCGTTTGTTTTAAGTGTAGAACTAATACAAGATTACAGGTGCTAAAACTACTCAGAATTTGCATCTACAGTCAGTAGATTAATTATTATATTAAAAAGGAACCTTAATTGGACCAAACTAAGACCTGCTATAATTGAGGCCTGGAATTACGTATTTGACCTACAATAGCTGCAAGCTGAAGTTTGCAAGCCCCCCTATTTGTTGCAACCATAACTTGATAACAACATGAGCATTTAACCTTTTTTTTCTTTTAGAAACGGAGCTTTCGTTGAGAAACATGAACGAATATAAAAGGGCATATAAGGAGACCGTCCAACCAAAGGAACCAAAACAACTAACTATGCAAAAAAAGTGCTCCAAAAAGAATCAAATCAGACTGAACCCATCATTTAAATAATGAATGCATCATATGCATGAAAAGAAAGAATTCTACTTTTATTTTCTAAAAAAGAAAAGGATAAGGAAAAGAAAGAAAAACAATTATCTTACATGTTCTTCACTGAAATCATAAAATGCATCGTCCTTTGAAAACTCAATAGGTAGCATGGACAGATTTTTTGTTTCACAAGTCTCTCTTTTCGTATGGTTTTCTACACTAGATGATTCCCCATTGCTTTGATTCTGAAATAATAGAATATATATCAGCGTGAAGGATTTAAATTGTTCTGAGCTTTGAACACAAACCAGATACACATACAACTTACACAACGACGACCGGCGAAACTAAGTGATCCAATTTCATCAACCTTATGTGACGTAGAACACCCATTCCCTTTTCCTGGAGCATATATCTCAACAATTCAGTCTAACATATTCCACAAAATAACATGGATGAGATTAGTGGCTTCTTGTCCTTACCATGATATTCTTCTACTTCTGTCTCTTCGGCTCCTCCAGCACTCGTTTCAGGGCTAACTTCTAAATTATCTGTATCAATTAGACTTTTTCTTAGCTAAGAATTTGCACAAAGTAGACTATTTTAGTTACCCAGTTTTACAAGGCTTACCACCTTACTAGCATACATATACCAGTCTCTTTGGAGGGTATATTAAGAGTGACGGTGTATTAAGAAATAATGACAACAAAAGCGTAGAAGGATAAGGAATCCTCAACAAACAAACAACCAAGGAAATCTCATTTATAAAGCCTTTATGGCCTTGATTCCAAAAACGTTAAGACGCCATAAGAGTGTTTGAGTATAGACCCATAATTGTTCTCAATAAAAAGAAACCATGGCATTAAATAAAGGGAGGAAAATAACAAGAAATGGGAAGCAGAGGAAACCTCCCAAACCAGTCAAAGGAGTTGCACAAGAACTAAACAATTCACCTACATGTACACAATTCTAGAAACAAAACAATCTTGAAAAGTTTCCTATTAAGTAGAGTATGCAGATACCAACCAAACATCCAAAAGATTGCGCATTTAAAATTTAAAAGGCTAAAGAAATAAGAAAATCTTAAAGCTTCCATATTTGTACATAAAAATTAAGTAAAACATCTAATTCTATATGAAACAGCATCCAAGTCAATCATCAGTCAAAAATTCTCTTGTTCGTTAAAATCAAATGCTTGACAAAAATAGACAATCAAAAGATTCTCAGAAAGAATGGACGAGACAGTCAGCAATCATTCTGCGTGCTTTTTTCTTTTAAAAAAAAAAAAAAGTAGTCTTGTCAAACTTACTTGCCCAGGAATCTGAAAACCAATAGCCCCAAACTTATTTACCCACTAATCAGAAACCAACTTCCTGTCAAATGCATGATTAAAAAAGAAGAAGAAGAGATAATGGTTCACCATGCACCTTTCTCTCCTGCATATCTTTTAAGAAGCTCTTCAAGAGGAAGATTCACTTCATTTTGCAAACTTTCCAATTCTTCTTGCCTTTCTTCTTCAGTTATCAGAGCCTCATCTTCATCTATGGTCTGCTCATTATCTTCCTAAAACATTTGTGAGAAAACATATTATTTGTAAAGAAATTGAGATTGAATTAGCAAAAAAAGCACCAACAGTTTGTAAAGCAAAAGCAAAATATAAGGTGCCAAACACCATTGACACCAGAGACTACAATTGAAACCTCCAACGGATCTCCAAGCAAGCATAATATAACGTACAATGAATATCAAGAAATATTATCTAATCATATTGAAATTTAGGCATGCAAAACACTCAAAGGCATGTGTTAAATAAATAAAAAAATATGGTGGAGTTAGCGATGAATCTAGTTCTGTTGGGTCCAAAATTTTAAGAAGTAAGGGGCAAAATGCCCCACCCAATTCGTGACAAGAAACTTTATATGGATTTCTCTATAAATATTAAAAAAAAAAATTATATGAAATGTGGGCTTTCTTTCAAAAAAAAATTATATGGATTTTAAAATCAAAGCAAGAATTTTTAAGAAAGCAAAGATAACCATTCGTGAAAATTGAAGACAAATATACGTTGGTTATTCTTACTTGATGGCACCCATTGGATCCAATTGCATGATCCAAATCCATCTATCACTACAAACAGCATCCATATCTTTCTTCTTCATTTTTCTACTGTGAGTATGCAGACCAACTACACCTCGATTAATCCCACAAAACAATTATTGGACCCTTCCAACATTTGGTTGTCAAAAAACTTATTGAAATTTAATCTTTGATAGATGATCACCACGGAGTTTGAACATAGACCCCAAAAGTTCTCTATTTTTTCTTTACTTACCCAATAACAATCAGGCCAACCTATGGTGGTTCAAGATCCATATTTTTCAACTGTTTCGTTTCAATCATTCGATGTCCACAAGAAGTAGAACAAAGCTCATGTGACAATTGAAGAAAAAAATATGGAGGAAGCAAACCACCAAAAATCATGTGACTATTGAAAATAGTGGCAACTGACGACAAAGCTCTAGTACAACATAGTTACCATAAATATTGTGGAGAGGGGAAAAATGGACTTACTGATTCATCTTCTGATCTTATATCAAATTCTTCATCAAAGTCCACAGAATCTAACTCATGTTCTGTGAAATATATTCTCAATCATTTCAACTTAAAAATTAACCATTTTAAAAGATAATCAAATATAGAATATCATAATTTCCAGCATACCAACATTTAACTCTGCAGGTTCAACAGCTTTGCTTTCATCCATTTCTTGGAAGTGAACATTGTGTGGCTCATGTGTAGAATTCACCTGCGATGGTTTATAAGTTTCCACAAGATTTTCTGCCAGCATTGTTGAGTACCTAAATTTGCAAGATGATATTTCACCTCATTAGGCGGCAAGGCACGAGGATAAGGATTAAAAAAAATTGTACATAAAAATCATCCCCTCCCCCCAACATCAAAGACCAAGCCTAGCGGTCAAATCAAATTAGGCACCTTTCTGTTTGCCCTAAAAGAAACTCGAGGTGTTTGTCCAGTGCCTTTTTCTTTTTCTCATCAAGCTCCATCTGATGCTTGTAAAGCACCTGGAATTAAAACTTGATCATTTCCAATTCTGAAGAAAATCAAAAACTAATCATCCAAAAGAAACCATTGGCTATGAGAAAATAGTATTATATCAAATATCAATGAACTTGCCAGTTTTTCTATTTTCATCCAGAACTTCTTTACATCCTTTGAAATATTGAGAGCAAGTTTTCTCAACCGCTGCTCCTCTTCCTGAGCAAAATAGAAAATCGTACATTAAGAATTATGATCGCGTGAATTACCATCAACACTAGGCACTGTTTGAAAGTAGTGTTCACATATAATTTTCTGTTCTCAAAAATAAAAAACAGATTTTTTTTAAATAAAGAAAACTTGTTTAGCATGATGGTTTTTTTTAGAGAGAGAGAGAGAGAGAACAGAAACAGCATTTTGCTGTTTTCATGTATTTTCTTTATTGCTGTCTGAGTTAACTTTTGATGAATATTGGTCGTCAAACACAAGAATAACAAATAATTTTACAAACAATTATTAAATTTAAAAGTAATAGAAAACATTTTCAAAACATCAGTTTACGAAACAGTTTTTTTTTCAAATTTAAAAGATACCCCAAGCAACTCCTAGATTTTTTGTTCATTCTCAGGCCATAGTTGTTTTGTTTGAAAACCAACAAAAAGATTTCCAAGCAATTAGAGGTTATTCAGAACCTTCAACTTCCTTTCTTCCCTTGTAGCTTGATCTATCATGCCTTTGCTAGCTTTTAGAGCAACCTTTTTCGCCTGAGCTAATTTCCATTTCCGCTCAGACTCAAAGTCCTGCAAATAATCAATTTACTTGTATGAATGAAAGAATGGAAAATTTATACAAAAAATCCAACTTTTAATCACCAAACATCCTTATTCCAACCAGAAAGGAGCCAAATTTTATATTAATGTCTTAGTCATTTACCTTCGAAAGCCAAACCATCTCTTCTAAAACATGATCCCAATGTGTTTTAGGTCGATTTGGTTCTCTAAGAACTTCAAGTGTCTGAAATACCAAAGAACCATCGTAACATTAGGAGTGGACAAAGAAAGAGGAAGAAATTGTTTAAGAGTCTTGGTGGATTATGCTTCAAAACCTAGCAACCCACCATCCAATGTGTGTATGCATGAATGTCAGTGTGTGCATGTGAAAGAGGTAGTTAGATGGATGGATGGATTGAGGGATAAAGATGAAAACCAAGCAGCACCCATAAGTAATCTCAATTCTCTTTACCCCAAAGAGGTATAATACCTTTTGACGCTTGGCTCTTGTCTCATGATCAAGTTTAGACCTGGGACCTTTAGATGCCATGGCTTTTCTGTATTGATAATATGCTGGCTACACAATTTAAGAACCCTGCAAATTATTATGAATGTCAATTTGGCTGAAATTATTTAATATAGCTACAGTGATGCCAAGAAAATTAAATACTTCTTGAATGAAATTTAAGAATGATTATTAGAATGCTAAAAGATGCAAAGATTTAGTCCCTCGATTGCTTAGAAAAATGATTCATTCAAGATGTACATTTTAATAATTATTTCCTGAAAACAAAAACCAATGCTTTTTTGGTTTTTAAACAACTAAATCAATTGCTGAACAATGCATTAGTTATGATTCGGGTTCAATAAAGCAGCATTGATATTGCAAAATCATATGGAATGAATCTAGAATACTGCTTGAACCTCGGGTTCAATATTATCAATTCATCATTTCTTCCCATGCATTCTAATGATAACTGACGACAGCTCTGATATCACTTCGAGTTTAGATGACGAAAAATAACAGAGAAACTGCAATTTTCAGCTCAAGTTAAAGAATCTTTTTAACTCCACATTCGAACCAAAAAAAAAAAAAAAAGGAAATGGCCAGGATTGCGTACGTTTATTTCTTTAGCTCTACTCCGACTATTTCTTCGCAACCAAACAAAGCTCCGATCAAATGAAAACCAAAACAAACAATCTACCATGGCGCTAGAACCCGCTGCTTCACCAAGAATGTCCTAAT